>CM056199.1:11908350-13308350 GCA_029692085.1 Gymnothorax javanicus | reverse complement strand
TTCAGACCTGCTCCACACAATAAATAAGACCAAATGCAGGGTACTAAAAAGTCTTGCACATTTTATTTCGTATTGTATGTTCTATGCTTTTTATTTCAGTCAGTGTAATGATGGCATTATTTGTGTTATGGTCCAGACCAGGAATCATGCACAGAGTCAGACGTGAAATCCAACCAGCAGTTGACTGACAGCAGTACAGTACAGACTGGGGACAAACCCCTGATGATGAAATGGGGGGCGGAGCCTCAGATAATGATAGACAGTTCAGCTCAGATGTTATAGGCTAAGCTGGGCTGCCAGTCATCAGTCACTGGCTTCGCGGGTGCAGCCAGGTGTAGTACAGACTTCATCAGCACTGAACTGATTCAGAGGATGAGGTGGTTACTTGTAAGGAACACGGTCAGTCTTGGACCTGGATCAGGGCTTGAAGCTTGTTCCTAATTAACAAGACAAAGAGAAAAAACTTGGAGGGGTTTAAAAGAATGCAGTCCCAGTCTTGGACCCTGATTAGGATTGGAAGCTTGTTCAAATTAACTGAATGACAACAAAGACTTCTTAGAGAAAAGGCTGTCACGACATTAACAGTCACATTAACTCCCTAAAGCTCAACGTCCCCCTGGCGGTAACGCCGGTGTTACAGGATTCTCAAATGACTTGCCGTGAGCCTCTGACCCTTAACTACATAATTGCTTCCAAGCTGTTCCTGTTTAAGATCGCTTGAGTAAGAATCACTCAATTTATTTACTGAATATTCAAAACCAATATATGAGCATGTGATTATTAAGAAAGTATGAAGAAATGACAGGTCACTGAAGGCCTACATTGATAATGTACTTAATGGTGACATTATATGGATGCAAAACAAACAAATAATAATAGTAAAAAAAATCAATTAACCCAGTGCTTTCTCGGAATTCCATCTCCCGTCCTTGGATTTTTTTCAGCAGTGCAACCTAATTTATTTTAAGATTACATTCAATCCTAATGTTTTCAGTGTTCCAAAGAATAGGATACATTTGCAGGGAAGCACAGTTGCACACTAGTTGCCGCGCCAAGTGATAATAATGGAATCAGTGAATTCAATAAGGGCCCAGCTCCGTGTTGAAAATGTGTGGAATTGGGACCTTATTGAATTCACCAAGTAATTAATTAAATTACCAAAATCTCTCACTCAATGCATTGGTAATTGAATAATTGAGTAAACTGGTTATCAGAGCATCCTGAAACTCCGAAGCATGGCTTTGAACTTTAAAGGTAGCAAAGTCATTCATGAGGTCTTTACGGTTTAGCTGCTGAAACATCAATTACCTAATTAAATGAAATCTAAACTTTATCTAAATATCACCTTCAGCAGCATTTACTGCATTACATTCTAATTCAAGATGGAATTTTGAGAAATTTCAGTCAACTCCTGTCCATGCTATCTGATATTGTAGCCTTCCTTGTGAACACAAAGCTGTATGTCTTAATTGTTAATGGCCACGCAGCGTATTGAAAGCCCATTTGCTCAGTAAATTTAATAAATCTATCACCCGATTCTTATTCGGAAATAGGTTGAGTGTTAACCTGCATTGAGGTGATGTCACTGGTTGTAGACAGAGGTTTATTTTTACGTGAGCACCTTTAACACGCGGAGCTGTGTCTGCAAAACCGCATTTTTAGAGAGGTTTTCTTAGGCGTATGAAGCCGATTGGATGGGAACGCAGGAAAAAAAAAATATTGTTTTGTGAGCTGCAGGAATTAATAAGCTTCGTAAGACATTTATGTTAGGTCTACCATTAAAGTGGATATGAAAATGTTTTATAATTGTTGCAATGAACAATAATGCAAGATGAGGGGAAATGGATACTGATTGATCCTCGCAACTGAACAAATTAACGTTTAGTTGGTAATTAGTAAACCAAAAAGGGAACGGGTTTGCAGATGTAATTCGCTTTCAGGCGAGGCGAGAGCAGTGCCAGGATCCCTCCGATGGCAACTCTGGAGAGGAAGAGGTTTTAAATGAAGACGAAAAACTTTTAGAAACATACATTGATTGGGATCTCAGTGCAAGTACGACTTATCAATCCAGCAACTTGCACATGAAGCAGCAGATGGCTTAAATACCTGTCATGCAGTTTTTAGGAAACAAGATTCAGCCAGGCGGGGGAGACAAATTAATCACAAGACACATGCAAGTTTCTGAATTGTGAAGAGACACACAAGGAATTGAAGACCTGGGTGCAAGAAGTACTTTAGTCACAAAATAACACTTTTGAGATATTAAGGGTCAAAGTTTTGAAAACATGCTGTAGAAACTTTTTTTAAAAGATAATATTCAGTGGCGCCTGCTGCTAGTCCCAGGGGTTATACAAAGTAGACAGACACGTTTTTGTGGAAAAATAATGCTTTATTACGAAAAAACAAGAAAGTCAGTTTCGGACTTTGGTACTTATTGCCATAAAATGCATGGACTTCGGTACTTTTACCACACAAATGCCATTTCAATCATTTTCTGATTGCCAAACAGTCATTTTTGCTACGCTTGTCACATGACACATACTAGCTGCTGACTGGACAGTCATGGACTTAGGCACTTGTTCCTGATGATGTCAAGGACTTGAGTACTTCTGCAAAGACTTGAGTATTTCTTGCGCAAAAATTCAGTAGATTCAGGGAAGGCCTTATATCAGTATTGAGGACTTGAGTACTTATATTTGGAATTTTTTGGCTTTAAATGATGCACATGACACTCTACTTTATGGTAGTAGTGTCAGCTCATTTTTTGGAAAATGTGACTTAAGTACTTCTTGCACCCTGGTCTTCAATTCAAACAAGGGTTGTGACAATTTGGAAACAAGTATTGTTATTAAATATAATAATAATATAACAGTATCATTACCTTTTAATCAATTTTGTTGTCCTTATTTGGAAGTAAGTTCTGGAAAGTACAGCAGATCAAACACACTGTACGCACACTCACACGGGCAGTACATTAACGCTCGAAGGAAAGATTATTACAGGTTGGCAACAAAGTTCAAACAGAGTTTTCATGCCGCAAATCTTCGGCGCTCACAGTGTTCGCTGGACTCGGCTTAACTCCACGTCTGTCAGTACAGGCCATTCTTTATAAACACCTCTCTTCATCTCTCCCATTCATTTCATCTCTCTCTCTCTCTCTCCTCTCTCAGTCTGAGAGGATAAGTATTTTGGTCCGCAAGCAACTTTCTCTATACTTCAAATACCACGTAAATACAATCCACACACCAAAGCACTCTTACAGCCAATAACCTAAGAATCGAGTTTTGGATCACACTCCAGTTATAATAGAGCAGTGGCTCTCAAACTCAGTCCTGGCGGTCCTGGGGAAGGTACGGTAAGGGCTCAGGCACTGATAATACAGATTTATAGAAGGAGTGGAAGAAAAGATAAAAAAGTTAATCTTCCAGGACAGCGGTTCTCAAACTCGGTCCTGGCCCCCCACCGTGTATGCTGGTTTTTGTTCCAACAATTGCAATTTTAGGACTAGAACAAGCTGCTGATTTGTCTTAATTAGATGCATTCCATGTTTAGAGCAGTTATTTGCCATCTAAAGCCACATTTGACAAATTTATGCATTCCATGAAGAATAAATATTTCACATCCATGCTGAGATATAAATTATTATACAAAACCCAAAACCAGTGAAGTTGGCACGTTGTGTAAATCGTAAATAAAAACAGAATACAATGATTTGCAAATCCTTTTCAACCTATATTCAATTGAATACACTGCAAAAAGACAAGTTACTTAATGTTGAACAGGTAAACTTTGTAATTTTTTGCAAATATTAGCTCATTTGGAATTTGATGCCTGCAACATTTTTCAAAAAAAGCTGGCACAAGTGGCAAAAAAGACTGAGAGAGTTGAGGAATGCTCATCAAACACTTATTTGGAACATCCCACAGGTGAGCGGGCTAATTGGGAACAGGTGGGTGCCATGATTGGGTATAAAAGCAGCTTCCTGAAATGCTCAGTCATTCACAAACAAGGATGGGGCGAGGGTCACCACTTAGTGAACAAATGCGTGAGCTGATTGTCGAACAGTTTAAAAACAACATTCCTCAACGAGCTATTGCAAGAAATTTAGGGATTTCATCATCTACGGTCCGTAATATCGTCAAAAGGTTCAGAGAATCTGGAGAAATCACTGCACGAAGCGACAAGGCGAAAACCAACATTGAATGCCCGTGACCTTCGATCCCTCAGGCGGTACTGCATCAAAAACCGACATCAGTGTGTAAAGGACATCACCACATGGGCTCAGGAACACTTCAGAAAACCACTGTCAGTAACTACAGTTCGTCGCTACATCTGCAAGTGCAAGTTAAAACTCTACAATGCAAAGCGAAAGCCATTTATCAACAGCACCCAGAAACGCCGCCCGGCCGCTGGGCCCAAGCTCATCTAAGATGGACTGATGCAAAGTGGAAAAGTGTTCTGTGGTCTGACGAGTCCACATTTCAAATTGTTTTTGGAAACTGTGGGACGTCGTGTCCTCCGGACCAAAAGAGGAAAAGAACCATCCGGACTGTTATAGGCGCAAAGTTCAAAAGCCAGCATCTGTGATGGTATGGGGGTGTATTAGTGCCCAAGGCATGGGCAACTTACACATATGTGAAGGCACCATTAATGCTGAAAGGTACATACAGGTTTTGGAGCAACATATGTTGCCATCCAAGCAACGTTTTTTCATGGACGCCCTGCTTATTTCAGCAAGACAATGCCAAGCCACATTCTGCACGTGTTACAACAGCATGGCTCCGTAGTAAAAAGAGTGCGGTACTCGACTGGCCTGCCTGTAGTCCAGACCTGTCTCCCATTGAAAATGTGTGGCGCATTATGAAGCGTAAAAATACGACAGCGGAGACCCCGGACTGTTGAACAACTTAAGCTGTACATCAAGCAAGAATGGGAAAGAGTTCCACCTGAAAAGCTTCAAAAATTGGTCTCCTCAGTTCCCAAACGTTGACTGAGTGTCGTTAAAAGGAAAGGTGATGTAACACAGTGGTCAAAAGGCCCCTGTGCCAACTTTTTTTGCAATGTGTTGCTGCCTTTAAATTCTAAGTTAATGATTATTTGCAAAAAAAAAAAAAATAAAGTTTCTCAGTTTGAACATTAAACATCTTGTCTTTGCAGTGTATTCAATTGAATATAAGTTGAAAAGGATTTGCAAATCATTGTATTCTGTTTTTATCTACGATTTACATAACGTGCCAACTTCACTGGTTTTGGGTTTTGTATATAACACATATAATATTCAATGTAAATATACATATTATTAGATATTACCCATGTCTCATAAGAGCTGAAACGTTTGGCCGAGGAATGCATGTTCGCCCAAATAAGGCTCTTCCATTCACATATACCTCTCCCAAATATTCACCTCAGAAACAACTTCCCTCTGCCCAGCTGTTCTGGAATTACAGAGGGAGAAAGAGGTAAAATATTATTATTAAATCTTTAACAATATTTATTTTATCTGTCTTACCTTATGTGTTTAACCTTATTATGAATAAATGCTCCACTGATCAGCTGATCAGCTGAATCAGATGTGTTATATCAGGGACTCATCTAAAATGTGCAGCGCTGGGGCATTACAGGAGCAGGATTGGGAAACACTGCTTTAAAATATGTATAGGAGGCTGATGGGACCAGGGATCCTCAAACATGGTCCCTGAATCCAATTCCAGCCCTGGTTTCCCCTCCTCCTTGGTAATCACTTAAATAATTTGCATTGCTGATTGGCTGGATCGGTTACCCATAACGTTCCCAGTTAAAGGGAGAGTGGAAAACCAGCCAGCCCTCCAGGACCGTGATTTGGAGAATGGGGGCCTAAACTTGTGACATAACGCAGGATGGTGATTTGGAGAGCAGGGATTGAGAGCATGACACAGGGCAGGGTGATGATTGGAGGAACAGGGATTGAGAGCGTAACGCAGAGCAGGGTAGTGATTTGGGGAACAGAGACTGAGAATGTGACAGAGGGCAGGGTGGTGATTTGCAGAACAGGGATTGAGAGTGTGACTGAGGGTGTGACACAGGGCAGGGTGGTGATCCGGGGAACAGGAATTTAGAGAGTGACACAGGACAGGGTGATGATCTGGGGAACAGGGATTGAGAATGTGACACAGAGCAGTGTGGTGATCTGGGGAACAGGAATCAAAACCATGACACAGGAGAGGGTGATGATTTGGGGAACAGGGATTGAGAGTGTGGCACAGGGCAGGGTGGTGATCTGGGGAACAGGGATCGAGAGCATGACACAGGGCAGGGTGATGATCGGAGGAACAGGAATTGAGAGCATGACACAGAGCAGGGTGGTGATTTGGGGAACAGGGATTGAGAACATGACACAGGGCAGGGTGGTGATCTGGGGAACAGGGATTGAAAGCGTGACACAGGGCAGGGTGGTGATTTGGGGAACTGCGATTGAGAACATGACACAGGGCAGTGTGGTGATCTGGGGAACAGGGATTGAGAGCGTGACACAGAGCAGTGTGGTGATCTGGGGAACAGGAAACAAAACCATGACACATGGGTGGTGATTTGGGAAACAGGGATTGAGAGCGTGACACAGGGCAGGGTGGTGATCTGGGGAACAGGGATTGAGAGCGTGACACAGGGCAGGGTGGTGATCTGGGGAACAGGGATTGAGAGCGTGACACAGGGCAGGGTGTTGATTTGGGGAACAGGGATCGAGAGCGTGACACAGGGTATGGTGGTGATCTGGGGAACAGGGATCGAGAGCTTGACACAGGGCAGGGTCGTTATCTGAGGAACAGGGATCGAGACCGTGACATAGGGCAGGGTCGTTATCTGGGGAACAGGGATCAATAGCATGACAGGCTAATGAATTACATGCGATCAGTTGCTGGCTGGTGGATGTACTGGGGTGGGTGTGAATCAAACAGGCTCTTTTCCCAGCTGAGATGCTGGACTTTTGGGCGTGGATCAATGTTCCTCTGCACATTGGGCAATAGCGCTTCAGACCAAGAACTTTATGTCACCACTGCACATGATAGTCACTCTGACCAGATCCATATGGCTGCACTCCTGACTCTATTCCATAACTAATCAACAGGCGTGAAGTGTACCCTGTTAGACATTAAGATGCGAGCAAAGCTTCAAGGTGCATGCTGCAAAACAAATGTTTTAGCAGTGTGGATTGAAAATGGGTTGGAACTGAAGCTCTGTTAGGTACATGCTGAAAACATTATCCCCCGTTGTTCCTTCCCTTGCCATAGAAGTCCTTGTTCCAGGCTTGAGCCGTGAATTAATTTAATCTCAAACAAGTTTCGCTGTCCTGCTGCCTCTCTCCGCAGAGAAGCAGGCAGACGGACGGTTGCCAGAGGAAACCGCGGAACTAAACACAATCCGACAGCAGGAATGCGGTCGACACCCATATCCAGAATGATCGCTTCAGCGCTTTTGTGTGTTTTTCTTTTTGTTTTGTTAATAAAAGTCATAAAAGTTATCCCCGAAAAATCCCTCTTCCTGAATGTTTATTGTACTCAGTTGTACATTACAGCACGTCGCCTAAACAGAAAGGAAATCCATGGTATCCTGTGGAATTGTTTCGGTAAAGAGGTCCAGAAGGGTGTGGTCAATCTGGCGACCCATCCCCAACCACAAGACATAATTAAAGTGTGATTTCTGTGTGTCACCCCCCCCCCAACCCCCATCCACCCCCCATCCCCCCCCCCAAACTCTGTAACACTGCGGGCCGTCATCATTTCCCCATTTAAACAGAGAAACTCTCACATAAATAAACACTCACATATCACCTCTCCAGCCCATTCCATTCCCACTCAGCTCCTGCGCTGAAGGATAAACAGACCAGTGGAATTAGACATCGCCACCTACAGGTGAGCACCAGGACTGCATGCCCAGTTCTGATTACAAAAGAACAGTGTGGACGGTTCTGATGCTGCACGAGCATGTGTGGACGACCCGCTGCCCAGCAGGTTTTGACTAGAAACCAGAGGGATGTTGGCTGAAGCCCCAGTCTAACCGCAATAAGATTAGTGCCCCTGAGTTTGAGAAAGGCACTTAAGCCCACATTCAGCTATGGAAGATTGGCCCCCTGCTTTGTTTAATCAACTATAAGTTGTTTTGGCTAATAGCATCAGTGAAATAACTGTAATCTGATGTGTGAAGGCAATATACAGTCCACATGAGCTGCTTGCATGCAGTTTCCATAGAAACAGAGTAACACAGGCCTCAGTATTGATATCTGGCCTCTGTCCACGAGGCTCATATCATCACAATGTCCAAACAGTCGGGAATTGTTTCTGAGGCAGAGGTGCTGAGTTTGGGAAAGGCCAAGAATGTGTCGGGCTCGAGGGCAGAGAGGACTGCCTGATGCGTCATGCTTACTTACAGCTAAAGATCTAAATTCTGAGCGAGATTCAGTCCCTCAGGCAAAGTAGAAGGCAGAGAGCAGCTATTGTTCACAGATACTACCACAGTGGGGACTAACCCTGGTCCTAAAGAGCCCACAGTGTTTGCGAGTTTGTGCTGTGACTCAGAGCTTAAATGGTTAATCAATGCAGGTAATTACGAGGCTGACTCCCATCATCGGTTGGGTCGCAGTTGAGGCAAATCGACTCTCGCTAAGCATGCCACACAGTGCGTTCTAGGACCGCTGTTTTAAACAAACAACCAAAGATTTGAGCATGTTCTGTTTCTCAAGACTTGTACGCAACGGGAATATCATGAGGAAAAATGTACAGTTTGCTGCATCCTTGAATGACTTTCTTGGATTTTTATGTTGTGACTCTTCAATCTATTTTTTATATTTATCAGCGAAGGATGTTTATTTCAAGGTTTGTATTCTTTTTAGATCACTGCAAGTGTAGCAAGGTAACCAACTATAATTAAATAAAATGGTTACGCAAAATCAAAAGCTACATTTTCATATAGTTGCACTGTTATGAACTGTCTGAATTTAACAGTTACATTAACGCATTGTCTCCTGGTTATTTCAATTGTATGTGGAGTCCTGCGCGCATTTAACTGTGGTTTACACTTAGCATACACTCTGTTGTAAACTTATTGTAAAATTACAGTTAAAATAACTGGCAGAAAAGGTGCAAGTTTATAATAGTGTGGATTGTAAAAAGACGTGATCTCATTGAGGCCACTCTTATCTTCGGCAGCCTCATAGCGATCATGAGGCGATGTTAAATGAGTGAGGAAAAGGCTTGCATTTCCCTACTGCACTGTCAGCAGGAAATAACAGCGGGATCAGCCCCTCACAGAAGTGTCATTAGAGCCTGAACCGCAGGAGAACAAAACTCTCTGGACAGACGCTGCTCATGGAAACTGCAGATGGACAAGCACACCTGAGCTGTTTCATCAAGGTCACTGTGCAGTGTGAGGTCAGCACTTCCTCTGCCTCTTAACATAAGGCCATGGATGGACAATAGGGCACTTTGTTAATCTTGAGGTGTGCAGTGTGTGTGTGTGCGTGTGTGTGTGGGTGGGTGGGTGCAGTGTGTGTGTGAGACTGCGTGTGTGCATGTTTGTGTGTATGCGTGCATGTGTGTGTGTGTGTGTGTGTGTGTGTGTGTGTATGTGGAATATGTTCATGTTTTTGTGTCTTCATGCATGTGTTTTTGTGCATATGTGTGTGTGTGTGTGTGTGTGTGTGTGTGAGTCTGCATGTGTGCATATTTGTGTGTCTGCGTGCATATGTGTGTGTGTGTCTATGTGCGTGTGTGAGTCTGCATGTGTGTATATTTGTGTGTCTGCGTGCATGCGTGCAGGATGTGTGTGTGTGTGTGTGTGTGTGTGTATGCAGTGTGTGTGTGTGTGCGCTTGTGCGTGTATGTGCGTGTGTGCAGTGTGTGTGTGTGTGTGTGTGCTCTTGTGAGTCGTGCATGTGACCCTCTGTGCTCTGTTAGTGCTGTCTGACACAGGTCTGCCCTGAAGTCAGTCTCCAGTTTGCAGTGCAGGAACACACAGTACATTCTGTAAACAGAACACAAACAGCCCGTCTCTGTATCAGCACAAACACAGCATAGCCTGGTTACTGAGGCTGTTTCTGTGCTGGTTTCTCGACAGCAGAGATTCTGTTTTTGTTATTATGAGCTCACGCCCTGACTCCGCCCGAGCTGGACGGGTCTTACCCAGTAACCCTAATTCCTCCAAATCTCCCCCTGCATGACGACACCTCTCTTCCCCAACCACTGTTGCCTCTGGATCACACTCCGACAGCACAGGCCAGGATTCACTGAGAAACATGTTGTCACAAATCCTTTGCAAACTACACCGTATAAATAATATTTGATTGCTTTATGTTTTGGAGAGAGTTTCATTTAGAGAGTCAATTGGCAGCAGACAGTGGTACAGCCAAAGATAATCATGCTAACCCATGGTGGAGGGAGGGGAGGGGTTACCATCAGTCTACATGATCAGGGAGTCACTGCCACTACAAACTACTGGTAAATTCTTCCATGTATCACTGTAACAGTGTGTTAAGCCAGTAATTTAACAACTTAAAAAGGAAAGATTCCTACTGGTCAATGAGATTTTTGCACCAGGTGGAAGTTCACTATGGCGTTGCAACATTAATGCCCTGCGCACTCAGTAGTATGGATGAATTTTCTCCACTGTGGATGTACAGACAGACAGCTGTACAGACGTAAGTCCCAGCAGAGAGATAGAAGTCTCACAGTGTCAAGTGCACTCACTCACGGCAATGTTGAATCACCATGGCAACCAGGCTTACCGAAACATTTTTAATGGACAGGTGAGAAATTGGCATAATAACTGAAAAAAAAAAAAACATGAAACAAACACTTATGGTACAGAGTACATTTTTCATGTAAACAGTTACAATATTTACCTCCTCCAAGGAGGTTATGTTTTTTCCGGTGTTGATTTGTCTGTCAGTCTGTCTGGTTGTGTACAAGATAACACAAAAAGTAATGAAGGAATATCTCTGAACACGGCTCCTAGCTAAGCGGCTACATTGGACATTAAGGCTAAAAACATGGTGAAAAGACGTCTTTTCGAGTCAAATTTGAAAGTGGGGGTTTTCGGACTCTTGAATTACACCGCACGAGCAGTATGGAGGTATTGTGTGTTTTTTAAATGTTGTTTTTCACGCTCCAAAAGTGTTTTGAGTACAAAAGAAATTCATGGACCCTTCGATTAGCCTTGGGGTGAGTAGATGATGAGTGAATTTTCATTTTTGGGTGAACTATCCCTTTAAACCATTGAGACATATTGAGAAGTTATGTCAGATTGGACTTGGATGTAGTCACATAGAGCGATCATTTATTCCACATAGGTTTCCGTGGTAACCACAGGGGTTACTAGGTCAGCTTGATCCACTGCCTAAGATTTCACCAAAAGAGGGGTAAAAAAAACAACCAATAAAGATGAAGCTCAGCATGAGGTCACTTCCTCTGACAGCCGATCTTATCAGGCCATTTTTCCCAGAGCTGCTGTCTAACCTGAAATCATAATAAAAATGGCAGAAGCTGGAATTCGAGGCATTCAGATTAGAGAGGGGCACAGGGGATACAAATTTCCTTTATGATCTCAGAACACGATCTCCCTCCTTTCCTCTCTCCCTTCTTCACAGCTCTCTTTTTCTATCTCTCGCTCCCTCTAAGTTAACTGCCCTACCTCTTTCTCTTTCTCCCTCTCTTTCTTTCTCTCTCTCTCTCCCTCTCCCTCTCTTTCTCTCTGTGCCCCTCTGTGCCAATCATTCCCCAAATTACTGGGAGGGCTCCAGTGGAATCCTGGGAGTTTTTGTTCCGTGACGAAAACAGGCACCCAGGGCCCTGCCCTGCAGGCCCGCCCACTCCCCCCACCCACAGGAAGTGGTCAGGAATGTCGCAGGAAGCCCCTGCAGTGACCCCCCTCAGATCGCCCCAGATATTAACGCCCCCCCTTAACTCACACATACATTAGCATGCATTCACTGACCAATATAATGTTAATGTACACACATACGCTGCTAACAAATACAGCTATTTACACATGCACAAACTACATGCACCCTGAGCTATTTAAATCCTCTATGAAGATGGTGATCTTTAATATCAGTGGGTGATCTATTCAATATATACAGTATGTATGTTATTTCCCCTTAAAATGTATTGTTATAGAACTCCATTGCTATTATTTACCAGAGGTGACTGAAACATCAGCATTCACGCTTCCAGTTCAAACACAATAGTCATTTACATAGCACCGTAAAACGTAAAATATGAAATATTTTGTTGTTTTCTCAGGCCTAGCTAAATGTTCCCTCCGACTCTTACCTTCAGCATTTTCAGAGACACTGTGGACCTAACCCACCAATAATTGTGATGGTTGGATCCTAACTGGTGTGATTGAAACGCAAACCAGGCCAAAGCGCCCCTAGGGTTCCCCGCTGTAATCAACGGTCGGCCCAGACGGCCACCCAACACACGGCTGGGTCACCGCAGGCGGTTTCCATCGATGTCAGTCGCCCCAAAGCCCAGACAGAGAGAGAGCCGGAAACCTGGACTAACACAACATCAGTATTCTCCCGGCTGCTATTATTAGTATTATTATTCATTTATCTTGGAATACAGGACTTACATAAACCCTAAAGTTAGCACTCCGGGCTTCGGAGAGATGGCAAACCACGCGACCGAGCAGCACCCAGCAACAGCACGATCCCTCCATAAATTACAGCCCACCTAAGGCCAAATCTAACACCAGGCATACCTCGCATAAATTATGGATCAAGGGCTTTTTTTGTCAAACACACTACTGAGAATTCTATCATGCTTTTCAGAAATAGACATCGAACTCTTCCCCCATAGTATGAAAGGATAGGCCCCAGTCCCTACAACTTGGACCAGGAAAAAGAAAGTTACATAATGGATGGATGGATGGATGGATGGATGGATGGATAAAAGTATATAGTACTGAATCAGGCATGCTTGAAATAAAGCACATCAAATACCGCAATTCTGCAGTGAGTCTCAGGGGAGACGTTTGGAAACTACTGGTTTAGAGTATCCAGCTTTACATTAGCCACTTAGCTTATGTGTTTTTTTATTAAATGGGACTCCCTCTGGAGCAATAGGTGGTTAAGGCCTTTGCTGTAGCACTTCTGGACGACCCAACAACAGTATGGGCCTGAATAGAGTTCCTTGGGGAAGTCGAGACAACTGAAGAATAGGAGCCATTTTGTTTCCATGGCTCAAAACCAAGTAGGTTTGCACAATGGAAATTGTTGGATTTTTTCATTCTCTTTTTTTGGAAGAGAACATATAAATGTTATGGTAAAAACAATAAACCACCATGCAGTGGATTTGAAAAGCATTATAGGGCAAAATGTTTGGAGATGATAAAAGAGAAAATGGAAAAAAAAAGTCACTCACTTTGAGACGGTGCCCAACAATGCTACAGAAACAAAATGGCTCCATGAACAGATTTTCTGGAACCATTCTGTCGCATCTCTCTATCTAGGAATCTATAGGCCTGGATATTGTGAGAGCCTCGACCTCTGCTACATAAACTGCATTGCATCTTTTGTGTTATAATTTGACTGAGATTGTAATTATCTGCATGTTTTTGTGCATTTTGGTGCATTTGGTTATTACTCAGCAGTGAAAATACTGTAACATTTGCTGACTGGATTTTTCAGTCGCTTGGGTCCGTTGTAAATGTAGAGGTTCTGCACTCGTCAGACTGAAAACACTGGACGAAGTTTATCTAAATGCTGGCATGTTGTGCAGAGAGAGGACTTTTCCAAACAGTTAATTCCTTCTAAAGATGTCCAGATCTCAAGAGAAAAGCACAAGCTGGCTCGGCTTTGGGTCCAGAAAGCTATCACAGGTACTCCTGCAGTAGGGAATCCAAAAACAATAAACTGAAACTAAAATGAAAAGAAAATAAAAATTATGTCCACATAAAATTGTAAAGTTATATAAAAGTATCTTTTTACAAAAAAAAAAAAACTTTATTTAGACTGGAAGATTAATGCTTTAAAAATAACTTACGGTGCATGGCCATATCTCAATATTCAGGCTCTGATCCCATTGGACGGTTTTCTACTAAACCTCTCCAACAATTATTTTACAGCCTGATATGCACAGCTCACGTGACAGTTTTCTTAGTCGGGAAAAACCCTCTCGGTCAAATGCATCTTTTGGGCATTCATGTAATGGTTTTTCCTGTGCACCAGGTAGAGTGCACTGAAAAATGGCAAACGTGGAACTGGATTCAGATGCAAAGATGAAGTAGGCATATTTATGCCTTTGCTGCAAGACAGAAAAAGGCAAATGCAAAACAAACCTATTCCAATGAAATAACAAGAATGCGCTGGAATAATAATAACAGCGCTAGTAACTAGTTTTATAAAGTTACGCGAATACACGGTAGTAGCGTCTATACAAGACTAAGGCTTGACAACAGGCTTACAAGACTTTGCACCATCAGAGTGCGAAGCTCTGGTTGATATTGAGGAACTAATGAGAAGATGACAATGAGTAACAGGTGTGGGTGATTCAGATGGAGTGTGGAATGCAGGCCGGGTCTTAGTATACTTGTGATTGGGGGCGCTGGAGGCGTGGCATGACAATTTGGTTGGACCTAGATTTCTGCTTGGACAATATACCGTGCTTCCTCTTTTTTTTCTCTTTATAATCAGTTTTGGGGAAGTTACTGTAAAAAAATAATATAATGACTTTTATGTATTGCCTTCCATCAATTGCAGTAACAAATTACTTTTGGCATTATTTTCACAATCTTTTAATTAACCAGAGATGTGCTCAGCTGATTAGATGCAGCATTTATAGATATAGCCAGTAAATGGACTAGATTATTAGCATTTTGTAATTATTCATAAAAGTAATAATACTGTTGTAATGACCTACCCATGTAATATCTTACTCTTAACATTGTAAATAATGCACTTAATTTTGTGACATGGGTTCTTCAGTGACAATATCTGTACTGACACACGCATCCATTAAGGTATAATGCCCACATTTGCATGTACGTTACACGACATTTATCAGGAAAAAACTTTTCAACTAAAGCACAACAAGTGCTGAAATAACATAAACCAGGCAAGGTACGATTCAAGCAAACCATCAGTCAGATTAGGCTAACAGTAAAGAGGGAATCACTACGAAGTCCAAAATAAATACTAAGAGGTAAAAACGAAATTATTATCCCGCCCAAAGAGGGAGGAGTTTTGTTTTTGTTGGCATGACTTTGTTTGCCTATCTGTCAGCAGCTAACTGCAGAAATGGTTCGATCAAATTACAGAAATTTTTCAAGAAAGCTGTGCAATGGTCCGTGGTTCACCTGTTTAAATTTTGAATTCAATTGGGTCGAGGTCAACTCAAGGTCACTGAAAAACTGGGCAGGGTACGTTGTGCCTGGCAACACTTGTTTATGGTTCTATTGTATATGTTGTGTGGTGCCACATTCAAAACAGTAATAGTCCACCCCAGATGCAAGGACCTGGATTTTATCATTGGCACAATTTTCCATCCAGGAAGGGGAGCTGATTGCAGCAATCAGTTGGGTGACGCCATGGATGGAGTTTTTGTTTCTGGCTGCGTGCCATTGTGGACCAAAACAATGAAAATATTGGAAACTGCTTTACACCATCTACTCCTGATCCTGCTTGTTTATTTGCCTTTCATTTCCTTTGTTTTCACCTATAACAGTGTTGCTTTATTCTTGGACCACATCCCAGCATGCATTGCCACTTAGGGGCTCATGGCCACAGATGGTGTGGATTTGGGTGAAACTGCTCCGGGTCCATGGCTGAAGTCACACAAAGGACCTTTATTGATATAAACCGTGGGGTTCTCCGGAAAAAAAAAACCTGTACAACCTCAGAAAAAGGGGATTGTTTGGCTTCCTTCCACGGGAGAACCCTTCTGAGATCTCCAGGGAACCTTCGTGGTTGGTACTGAAAGTGCACAGGCTTTCAAAACCACTCTGCCTGATGAAAAAAACAAAAAAAAACTAGACAGAATTTCTCTGAGGGGTCGCAGGTTTCTATTTTTATTTATTTTAGTGAATTTACCCCCATGAGGAGCAGTATAATAGAGCAGGTTTGCCCATTGCAACCCCCACCACTGCCACCCCAGTTAAAACACTCTACCTGCCGGCGACAGCCTGTACCCCCCCAGGGTCGGTTTGGCAGGACCGTGTGCTCAGACAGGGGGAGATTAGGTTTCACGTTTGGCTCCCTGTTTCCTGTCTCTCGTTCACTCGCTCACTCACGCTCTCCCCTCACTGCCGTCTGGCTTTGCAATCAGCGATAAGCCCCTCCCCCCTCTGGCGGGCTAACCAATGGGAGGGTCAGGTTAGGGTTCATGTGTGGAGTTTTAACCTTTCTATTATCAGCGAATGCTCAGATACATACATTTGCACACGGGCACATGTACACACAGGTCATATATACGTGCATAAGCAGACATACGCACATGCACATACAAACACATACACACAAACACTCCTACATATGTGCACACACACACACACACACACACACACACTTGTTCACAAACAGGCACGTGCACACACAGGTACACAACACAGATTTTCACATACGAATGCACACACACACGTACACACACACTCGTCATCTCTCTCCTCTGGCTGTCGTGATGCCTTTCGCACGTGTCTCTGTGTGTCTCGGTGGAACCAGCAGCCCCAGTCTGGTCTGTAATGCTCCTCAGACTACAATCCCCCACATATCCTGCAGCATGACTGAGGAAGAGGAGGCTGAGGGGGGGAGGGGTGGGTCACTGGGGGAGAGGAAGTGCGGCCCAGCGGGTGAATATTGAGGCAGACGGGGGTGAGTCAATGTCTTTCAATTCCACCATTCAAACTCCAACTGCACATAGCCAGGAAATCTCATATTTCCAGCTTCAGCTGCCTAACTGACACTTTTTATTCAGAGAGTCTCACAGCTGATTGGACCAAGCAGGGACTGTTGCCCTCTACAGTAAGTAAGGGGTTTAGGGACCCCACAACGTGGAAATCAATGGCCCAAATGCTGCATTGGTCCAAGGCCTAGTCCTCCCAACCACATGAATTTTTAACAACGTGTTTTTTCTCCTGCGTTCCCCAAAAAGATCTGCGTCCACAGGAAGATGCTAAAACACAATTATAGCACTGCCAAAAGCATGCCAAACCAACAGGCACCGATGATATAATTCAATGTAAGACCATGTAGTCCAATCACAAGCCTTAAAAACTCGCTGTAGGGTGCACACACCCTGATGTCACAAGCCAAAAACTCTGATTTCCCTGTCTGAACGTAAACAGTGAAAACAGAGTTACTAGAAATCTTCTCCTCACCCTGGAGGGCGTATTCCAGAAGGTCCATTTTCAGTGAACGAAAACGCAGTTCGTGAAAAGGCTGAAACGCATCGAGAAATTGTTTCCCCGTCTCACTATTTCAAAGGTCTCAAACCTTGTTCCTGGACAGCAGGGGGGTTTTTTTCTCTACCCCTAATTCAGCACAACTGCCTCAGCAAATTAGCTGCAGATCAAGATTTCTGACTGGGAAATGAGGTGTGCTTTGTTAGGGCTGGAATACAAACCCACAGGACGGTAGATCTCCAGGAACAGGGTTATGCAGCCCTGCTCTAGCTGTTGCATGAGGTGTGCTTTGTTAGGTTTGGAGTGAAAACCTACAGGATGGTAGATCTCAGGACCAGGGTCAGAAACCGCAGCTCAGTGTCCTTACCACTGCCCTTTGTGTTCCTATGTGTAAGCCTAAATATACATGTAGCCATATAACTAACCATACGAATGATGCTGTATGACATTATGCAGGCCAAATAAGACAACATATTTCTGAGAGAAAAATAACAGATGCAGTACGTGTGTTAGACTCCTGTCTCACACACTTAGGCCATATCACAGTCTCACCTGAGCCCTGTGAAATCTCTCCCAATCTCACACACTGGCAACAAATCTCATCTCCCATGCGACCATATGTATCAACCTCACCCATACAAGAGTATTCAAGATTTGATGAAAAATGCACAAAACACTGAAGAAAATATCCAGCATATTTTGCAAGGACAGAATTCCCCCACCCCCTTACATTCCACCCGACTCGCAAATATTGCACGGAGGTTTGCTCAGAGCCATCTTAGAGAAATCTTTGGCATCGCAGCTAAGAGGAATGTGTACAGGTTATTAAACCCAACATAGTGTGTGTAGCCCTAATACAGCTAACGTGCCCAGCAGCTATCCAAACACATGACTCCGGATGGAGACTTATCAAGGTAATGCACTGCAGATTACCTGCAATTCCTGCACTCCTATCACAGTAATCATATCGGCAGGTCTCTGTGGATTTTCATGGATTACTTTGATACTTCAGTAATTGAATTTCAATGCATTTATGAGAAATAAATAAACAGAATGGAAGGATAAGTAGGCCTACTTTGGGACTGCGCATTACTTTGATAAATTGTACATTTTCTTATGCTTTTGGCTGTGAAGTCCAGTCCTCAGTGACTCTTTTATTCCGGTTTCGTATGGAAATCCAGCAGGATGATTTGCCAGCAAAACAAGCTCACTGACACGGCTACCATGCTAACAGCTAAAATTCTTGTGAGTTAGCTAGAAAAACTGATGTCTTGTTGTAGGATTTGTTATATTTTGGCAGGGCTGCTATTGAAATGATTCATTGCATTGAGTGGGATTATCATGACTTCATTTTCTGTAATTTTTCCAAGGTGAAAATGTGAAGATAAATGGATACTCTAGAGCTGTCACAATCAATAACCAAAAATGTGTGGGAGGACACTTCGTGAAGAGGACAGAAGAGGATGATCAGTCATGTGTTGGGCGATAAGTACTGTGGGATTTAGCTCTAAAAAAACCGACCAGGGCGTGTTCCTTCCTCATGCTTATTAGCTAATAGGTTTCAATCCCCCAGCATCTGCTTTGACCTGGAGTAAGCGCGCTCGATTATGGATGCACAGAGTGCCTGCTCAGATGTAAACCTGATAGATAATGGATGGATCATTTGCACTATTGATGTGAGCCACATGCATTGGCTTTGTAGCTATTGTCTTAATATTGTTTACATAATTTGTAAAAATTCTTTACCGTTTCTAAAGCTAATGCCATCATTGAGCAATTATATAAATTGCATTGAATTATATACTTGTATACTGAAGGACTTTCATTAGGCAACAGACTGTTTGACTCGGATGCAATATTTCGATCAACTTTATTAACAAATTTCTGTTGTTTATTATTCTGAACAAATTTTCATTTCAATAATGATGAAGTCAACCTCACTAGAACCGCGTAGAGCGTCTGACCCCTCTGAACCGATCAGTACCTCGTATGTCCGCCGTTTGCTGCAATACATGCGTTGATCCTGTGCAGCATAGATGTGACCAAATTGTTTATTTCTCTCTGAGGAATGTAGTCCCATTCCTCCAGAAGAGCTGATCGCAGCTGGGAAAGGTTTTGTGGTGGAGCTGATCTAGGGCATCCCACAGATGATCTGTTGGGTTCACGTCCGGTGAATATGGGCGCCAGTCCAAAACTTCAACACCATGTTGGTGCAAGAAATTGACACCGATTGGCGCAATGTGAGGACGAGCCTTGCCATGTATAAACAGCACATAGGGGTTGCGGTTTACATGTGGCACCACGTGATCCCGAAGAATGACATCAATATAGCGGCGTGCATTTAGTGCTCCTTCCACGATAACCAAAGGAGACCTCCACCCGTAGCGTATGCCAGCCCACATCATGACACCACCGCCACCAAAACGATCACGCTAGACGACGCAGGGATCAGCATGACGTTCACCAGCAACTATGATCTACCCGTCTGCCATCGTGCCGGAAGAGCAGAAATCGGGATTCATCGCTGAATGTCACTTGACGCCATCTAGCGTTTGGCCAGTCACTGTTTCTGTTCGAGTGATTCCGCCCCCAGTCCTACCGCATGTTTTGATGATGCTCTGTCAACTCCAGACCCACGTCTGCACGACATGGTCGTATGCTATGCTCTCTCAGACGACGGCGTACTGTTCGCGCACAAACTTCAGTTACGGCCCCTAGTTTCTGCTGCTGTCTGTGCTGCTGTACGGAAGCGATCCCGCAAATGTGTGGTACGGATACCGATCCTGGGCACGTGTGGTAACACATGACTGTCCTGGTTGTGGTCAGTCGCGTGTCACACCAGTCTCATTTAACCGCCTCAGCAGATGGTCAATGGTAGAGGGAGCAACTCTAAAGTGTCTGCCCACCGCCTATTCCTGCCATCAGCATTCCAACGGCTTGGTCATGTGAGACTTGATTCATTCACGGCATGATGAAAGACAACATTTTGGACAAGCAAAGTGTTGGTCTTTTATAGGCCTGAGTAAATGTGCACATTGTTATTGGGAAATGCTCAATAACAACAACTTTTAAGTCGGAGCACGGCAGATGAACAATTTTTACGGTCCTTGTGACTAGACATGGGTTACCTGCACATTTCTTTTAAGGTGTGGTGAAGTGTGGCTTCTTGACCATGCTTTAGGCCCACTTCATGCATCATTAAAACTGCCCGAAAATATACCATCCAACAAAAGTTGCGTAATTTAAGTCCTTCAGTGTATATTACCCCATTCTGTACAAGAAATAGTATCATTGTTTTGATATCTCAGCTCAGAGCTAATTCGATGTCCCGTTGAGCTGCTTTCGTTTGAGTAAGACACAAGTAAAAATGGCAATCAAGCAGCATTCATATCTGTGTTTCAGTGAAAAGTTTTATGCTCATTGCAACCAAATTCAATTTCCTGCAAACGGTTGTCAGGAAACCTCCGAAGACTCCAAGACTATGTCCTTTTTTGCATCACGCAGCCGATGAGGTTTTTCGCTGAGTTTGTTCGTATTTTACTTTGGTGAAAGTGAATGCTATCATTTTTGATATGTTAATATGGTCCATATATTGTGTGCAGGCGCGGAGGTAGACCTGAAAATTCCGGGGCTAATATCCCTCCCTTTATTGACAACAATTAGTCCTGGCTAATTCTGGATGGTTTTCCTTTATTAACATGTTTTCCAATTCAAGAATAATCAAGTGGCAATTGAAGACACGGCTTCTCTCCCCCATGCGATCTAAAAGTGACAAAATAATGGGCTACATTCAGTACAGAAAAATAATTTAATTATAATTAGGTATATCCACCGGCACTCGGCGACGGCATTTCAGAACTCTTTTGCGAATGAAGGTAATTTTGGCGACAAGTACGTACACCTGTTTTTGCAGCACGGTCACGCAACTCGCTGTAAAAAATAGACAGCTGTCTGATTGGAAAATGTAAACGGACGAAACCACGTACTAGTCATCAAAATTACCTTCATTCGCTGAAGAGTTCTGAAATGCCGTCGCCGAGTACCGGTGCATAGACCTAATTATAATTAAATTATTTTTCTGTACTGAATGTAGCCCATTGTTTTGTCGCTTTTATATCCCACGGGGGAGAGAAGCCGTGTCTTCAATTGCCACTTGATTGTTCTTGAATTGGAAAATGTGTTAATAAAGGAAAACCATCTAGAATTAGCCAGGACTAATTATTGTCAATAAAGGGAGGGGTATTAGCCCAGGTCTAACGCCGCACCTGATTGTGAGTTTAGTTTTCACAATGGTATGGAACTTACTCCAATATGCTATTCTTACAAACTTCTGCATGAACATGCACAATGTAGGAAATGAAGAGTTTGTTTCCAAAATGCAATAAGAGCCAAAATTACAAAATTGAGATAATACCATAGAGCAATAGCGCTGTGCTTCTTACACATGGTGCAAAACCCGTTTTTAGAAATTCATACTATAAGGTGTATTTTTTCATGGTCAAAGTTTGTGTTTTTCTATAAAATGCAATGGCGCCAAAACACAGAAGAAGCTGATTTACTCAAAATGAGTAAAATGGATACATTGCGTTTTGGAAACAAACTCTTCAAATGGGGCCTTGGAAAAAAAATTGCAGCTCACTGAGACTGGTGTGAACCATGGTGTGAACATTGCCCACATCTGCTGCATTCTTTATTGTTAACAATACTAGACTAGCTAGCTGGCTAACTTACTATAAGTAACAGTTAGGATATCACCTACTCTCGCTAGCTAACGTTAGTTATTAGCTATCTAACTTAGCCAGCTTGCCATCAAGTCAACTTGCATTCTAAAATTTCGAGCAAGGACAAACTTCTTAAAGCCAAACAGCTCTAATCACTGTAGACATTGTAGAGATTGAGGACCTGACAGCTCCCCAAATCATAGCATAACGTTGAACAGAGAATTACACTCTCATAACTTCCTAACTAGCTGGCTAATGTCACAAGAAATGTTATAGTCGTCCCGCTAGCTAATGTCATCCGAAATATTATAGCTAATACAGTGGTCCAAGTCCTGATTTCCGACATTGCGCATGTGCATGCAGAAGTTTGTAAGAATAGCGCATTGGTGTAAGATTGCTACTGGTGTAAAAATAGCCACTGCTTTCAAAAAAACATGTAGCAAGGAAGCCACTTGCATCTGCCTGTGCTTCGATGGAATTATAGACTTTTTATTTATGATGGGCAGTGACTGCCAATCACCCAAAGGCTCAATCCCAGTCATGATGACAGTGGCCTGTTCTGCTGATCTGGGAACAGTTGTTTCATTTGCATGTGCAGAAGTGGCCTGATATTAGTCTATTGACCACAGAAGAAACTAGGATATGATAGTGTCAACACCATGGTCAGATTGTTATGGTCTTACTCAGGACTTAGTCAGTCTAAGCTGGGTTTGATTAAAACAGTTGGTCCTGGCTGATACCACCAGACCATGTGGTGTGTAATGGACGTGTAAGTGCATAGTAATATGTACTCAGCGCCATTAAAAACGCACCGGTGAGGTATGTACTGTATTTGCGGCAAATTGAAGAATCGATTGATTTTCATTGCTTTCTCCACACTGTCTACGTGAGCAAAACATGAGTGCACACGGGCCCTACAGAAAAGCCAGTTTACGCATGCCCATTTACGCATGGCTGCCCTTACCGTGGTCGGACAGCGACAGTCCCTGTTTTCCATTCTCACACAAAAAAAGGGAAATAAAGTGCCAAAAAATTACACAGAGGCAGGTGCCCACAGTCAGAAGTAAAGAGTTCCTACTCCTGTTAATGGGCAAAAAATGGGTTTTCTGTAGGGGCCGTGTGCACGCATGTTTTGCTCACGTAGATGGCGTCAAATGGTACTTGCGCTCACCCTCAATCGTCTCGGACCCCTCATCTCATTATCAGTTTTGGTTGCTGACCGGAATCTGTCACATACAGGCTGTAACCAGATGTGGTGCTCTTGAGCTGCCATCGTCGCTCGTGGCGGCCCTAAGCGGGGTCGGTCAGTGACAGTGCCTGTGTTCCATTCTCGGATAGACAGCCGACTGATTGTTGAACGGTGACAGTGCAAATGACGCACCAGGTCTCGGCAGCTAAGATCTGCCCGTAACATGCCAAAGGCTCTTTTTCTCTCTCCTGTGTCACAAGCTGTTCCATTTCCTTGATGCAGTAGCATTTTTTTTTTTTTTTTTTTTTTTTTGGCTTTATGTAGGCTATTGACCACACCAAAAAGAACAAGTCAAGTGTCACTGTACACATCACGAACAGCTCAATGTTTGTTATTACTGAAGTGCTTGGCGCGTGCACGTGGTGCGCATCAGGATTACAATACCACGCGCTTTTCTTTATTTCCTCTCGTGCCTCACTGGAAAAGCAATAAAAATCAATCTATTCTTCAATTTGCCAGAAATACAGTAGAGTACATACCTCACCAGTGCGTTTTTAATGGCGCTGAGTATAGTTACCAATTCAGAAAAGGGGAGACTGAGACCAGATAAAACACGCCAGGAATGCGATGATGCAGAGGAAAATATTTGCTGGATTCTCTATTGAGGATTAGTGCAGCCAGACCTGTGGCGGGCAGGGCGTCCATAAGTAAGAACACGCTCACAGCTGATATTCAGCAATGACATCACCCCTTAATTCTTGTGCGCTTAAATCAGGCAGTAAATGCAAGGTGGATTCTAACATTCAAAAGTGCTGTCATAACTGCAGGCTGCATTTCAAACTCCACCCTTTCATGGGAACTGAGTAATTCCTTACAGCTCACTAGTATGTGTATTCAACAGTATTATATTTTACAATTCTATTGTATTCTACAGAGCTTTTTTTTATGCTGAATCCAGGTCATTGAACGTAAAGAGTCGATTGTTTCATATTAGCTATGCTCAGGGTGTGGTAAAACGCCAAACACCAGTGTTCAGATGCAGGAACTCGATACAGAGTCCTCGAGGGAATGACTTCCTGTTTGAATCTGTTTATTTTGCCACTTGGAATCTGTGTGGTTCGCCCAGGGCATGGGGTGCGAGCGAGGCGTGCCAGCTTCACGCATCACATCATGCAATCATATACCTCCACACCCCATTAAATTGTCGCAAACTCCTCTCTCTCTCTCTCTCTCTCTCTCTCTCTCTCTCAGGCATTAAACAGAGAGGTTTATGATAAAGGGCATCATTAGCTGGAGTGGTTTCCCAGAGGAAGCCTTTACCACTCAGTTGTTTGTTTCTGCTGAAACGCTCCTCCATTTAGAATGTAGGAGTTGTGGACATAATCTTTACACATAAATCTAGATCCTCGGCTTATTGCCTTCAGTGTTCAGTGTTTTTTTTGTTTGTTTTTTGTTTTTTTGGAAGGAAACACTGGATTTGTAAAAAAAATAAATTGAAACTTGCTAACTGCCAGTAATAAAAACCAAGATGTAGTGCATGTGCTAATAAACTTTCTCTACAGATGTTTTTATTTTGCATATAATAGTCTTGCGAGAAAAAGTTTCTTTCTTAGATCCATTGCCCCTGGTTGCCATGTCCAGCTAAGCACTTTTGATAATATGGTTTTTAGTGCAACTACATGCCGTAAAACACTAAAACCTTGGTCGGCAAGTGACGCATACTGGTCTATGGCACGGTGGTGCTGAAATTTGCACCGCTACTGTATTACGAGAAACTTGTGGTGATTAATCTGACCTGGGGCCTTTCTTGTGTGGAGTTTGTGTGCAATTTCCCCATGTTTGTGTGGCCTTCCACGGGGTACTCTGGTTTCCTCTCACAGTCCAAAGACATGCCTTTCAGGTTAAGTGCAGACACTAAATTGCCCATATGTGTAAGTGTGTGCAGGAATGGTGTGTGTGATCCCAGAAATATACTGGTGAACTATTCAGGGTGTGTTCCTTCCTCTCGTCCATCGTACACTGGAATAGCCTCCTCACTGGGATGACCCTGACCGGGAATTCGCAAGCTTGATAATGGATTGAAGTTCAGTTCATGGCCTGTTTTTGTGAAATCTCTCTGCAATGTATTCTCTCGCCAAAAAAGTGACTGCGATTCTCTGAACTTTAAAATGCGGCCAAGTTGGCCGCAGTAGTGGTGTTCCCTCTTCGATTGTGGTCTTGCAATCCCTCCGCTGTGAATTCTGGCTTTAGAAATTGCAGGGTATGGTGTCCACAACAAAATAGACCTCAACAGCCCTTGAAATTTGTCAAAGACAAACGAGCTGTCTGTACTTGTCACGTCTAATTGGCGGTGTCAAGCATGTAGCTTCGTCTTTGCTGGCTAATTGTGGCCTGGTCTTTGACAAAAAAAAAAAAAAAAAAATTACTTAAAATCTAGTATAATGCTGTGAATTACATACTGGGGAACAGGGTGGGTGGATGAACAAATTGAATGAGAAACTTTGCCCGTACAAGCTCATGGTAATGTGGGTGGAGGCGATAGGTCATACTTGGGTTTGCGAAAATTGAGGCTGAAGAATGTGGTTTTGACTCATTTTGGGTCAAAGGGTGTCACCTTTTCTTTTTTCCAGAAACCGCTAACATCTGGAGACCAGGATCTCGGATATAAAACAATGTTGTGAGTGACCATCTGGTTGGATGATACAGACTAGAATTTTGTCAACTATGTAAACATGGTCCAAACAACAAATAGAAAACTTAAAACAAAAGAATGTTCACTTAGGGGGTATATTTTTTGGGCGGCTTTACTGAATTAGCAAAACAGGAACAGCTGTTCTTACTAAAGTCCATGTTCTAATATATAAATTTCCAAGTTTTAAATGGTGAACTTATCAATAAAAGTCAGTAATGTTGTTCATGATATATCCCCTCTAGTTGACATTATTTTAATCATTAATGTTTTAACTACATAAAATGATTTTTAAAAATGGCAATACCTGGATTTAAAATCTGAAAACATTTAAAGGGGGCCTGAGCTATGGATAAGTACCATTGTCTCTGGTGAAAAAATATATCCACAGCATTTAAGTTCCTTCATGCTGAGATCAGTAATGTTTCACAGGTCCAGATTTGTTCTTGTAATTTGCGTGTAGATCTATTCTGAATGAATTGGCTCATATTCAACTGAATTTCAAAACTCATATTGTAATTAGCCATTTTTGTACACAAATTATACAAATTGTTTTTCTGTAAGTATGGGTTCATATTTTTTCACTCTGCATGTGGATCTATTGTCATTGAAACAATGACATTATGACTAATGACATTAAAATCAGCCAAACAAATATATGTTTTCAAATATTATATTTCACTGGATGCCCTGATGCACTGATAAGCGATGCTATTTTGATTAAATAAATTTAGTAATGGTAAACAGCCTTTCAATCAAATCATGACTTTCTGTCTCCATAGCAAAAATGCAGTGTTTTCCCCTTGATTTTCACTCGAAAAATGTCCATTGCTGTGGAAAACAGTTTCAAATGAACTCAGATGCTTGGACAATGGTGTAACCACAACTGAAAATTGGGGGGCAGGGACGACATCCCTTTAAAACAACTATTAGCCCTGACTTATCGTCCATCATTTTCCTCTATTAACACGTTTTCCAATTATTAGAATAATCTGTTGGCAGTTACAAACATGGCTTCTTTCTTAATGCGATCTAAGGATGACTAAATAACAGACTAAATTCAGTTAAAAAAAATTTGAATCATTCGTAGGCCTATGCTTTACGAAAGGTCAACTGCTCTGGAAGTTCCGCGCTACCATTTTAGCACAGTGGGTGATCTGACCTGTGCTTCATGATCGTTTAAATTGTTGAAAGTAAATCAAAGACAAAGATAAGAAACACCTTTACACCATCTTAACTTACAGTTAAATGCACCAAATTGCACATCCAAATGAATGACTGTCCTCTTCCCTTAACTATGAGGACTAGCATTGCCTGATAGTGTGGAGTGATTTCGGAGTGAATGTTTTGTTGATTAAGAAAAATTATTGTGAACAAGTCAGGACTAATAGTTGTTTTAAAGGGATGCTCTCTGCAGTTCTGGCTACACCACCCAGCTTGGAAATGTCACTCATGCTAATCAAATGATGTATTGTGATGACCTAAGCTTAGCAGCAAGGTGATTGGTTAACAGAGGAGGACTGGGAGGAAGTAACGAAGACCTCAGAGTGCTCCAGGAGGGGAATTTATGGGCCCCTGTGACCTGAACTGAATCGTATTTGAAATTATGATCTTTCACTTCCAATTCCGCGGAGACCAGGCAGGGTTGCATTTAAAATATTTTTGTTATCTCCGTCTCCATAACTACATGTTCTTTTCCAGAGAGTTTGCTGAAATCCAGATTACCACGGACTAGAATAATGTTGCTCACACAACATAAACGATCAACCACAGGCAAAAAGTTAATTAGGGGAGACTGGGGTTACCTTGTCATGATTTTGTATTTGGATCCATAACTCTTTGATGCTAAAACTTGAGAAATACCTTTATGGTATATGTGTAGTAAAGAATGTCGCCTACAAAACTTGTATTGATACAATTTCAATATAACATATATTTACGTCACAATATTCAATTTTCGATAAATCACAAACATGCCAAAGCAACCCCATACCCGGGGTTACTTCGTCAGATGGGTGGGGTAAAATCGTCATAGTAGGCAATCAGCTGAAGCTGAAAAAGACAGTCCAATATTCTCATAACAGAAATGGTGAGAACTGTTTTATTTTTACAACGAACCAACACAAGCTATGATTTATGCATAATCACCATCAGAGTTGCAGTTATGACATATGTAGGCGAGCCCACTGACATTTGCACAGTCCTCATGTGCCCACCCTTTGCATGAGAAGCATTGGACCCACTCCTCTCCACCTTTGGATGATGAGTAAGGACCACGGCACCAAAGAGGAGCAGCAAACATTCCCACTGACAAAGGAATGGAATGAAATGCAGAGGCCCCAGGGCTGGCATCTGCCAACCTTCAATACTCTGCCAACACCTCCACCTTAATGGGCCACAGGTGGGGCCCATTAAGGTGGTGGAAAAAAAAGAAAAAGGGGAGGGGGCTGCAAGGAGCAAACCCTTACACATTCATACTTGTGTCCTCCAAACAAAGGCCCTCTATCATAAACATAAAATAAATGCAAATATTAGAATTATTAAGACACTATAGGTGTCTGAAAAACAATAAATCGGCTCCTATATTTGACTTTGGAATATTTTAATATAGGCCTGACACAGGACCTACAAGCGGGGCAACCTCAGCACCCTGACGAACTAACCCCATGCTGCTTGGCCAGTGTAGCCCCGTGCTCCCATTTTGGAAATCAGGCAGCATCTCTCATCTCATGATCGCAGCAGGCCTTTAACTTATGTGTTGTCAATAACTCTTGTCACATACGTTTATGAAACAGTAAAAACACCGTGGAAATCTTTGTTTTCAAAGAAGCTAGACGCATTTCTTTCAGAAACTTAAAGTTTATAATTTGGATCAAAACTCAGTTATTTAGGCAGGAAACACTTACATGACTCTATAAGTCCTTCTTCTTTCCAAGAGATGACGTCGCTGGGATGTCACATAATTTGTCACATAATTGGGACCTGGGAAATTCTGCATTGGAAATTGACGTAATCTCAATATTTTTTCTTTTCTCTTGATGCAATCATCTGACTTGCTTTTAATGATTTATCCTTATTTTTAGGATGGTTTAGGGGGTGAACGTGGGGGGTTAGGGTGCGTTTCATATAAATACACGGCGAGAAATTGCTTAAAATGGACGCAGAGAATGTATCACGCACCCTGTTCCACCTCCAGCCTCGTTATTGTGTCGACGGACACCGCGACAGTTACGACCTGGCTTCCTGAAAGAGCCTGCCGTCCCTTTCACCACTATTTCACAGCTCCCACAAGCAGCCCGATGCCCGTCTTTCATCATCCCCAGCCCGGGCACAGGCATGCCAGCCCCCGCGATAACCTCCATGTCCCAGACACAAATCAAACAAGAGACGGGATTTTATTTCCTACAGTTAGTGAGAGCGCAGTTTCTCGGCAATCGTTCTCACTCTTTTCCCTTGAAGGTTGTCAAATCATTTATACCGCTTTATCATTCACAAACTGCGAGGATAAAAAAGAACCCATCGTCACTTCCAGCTCCTTTTCATCATTAAACAACTTTACAAACTGTTTTGACCGAATACATTTTTTACCTTCAAGTGCTATTTGTATGAAAAGTAATATTTCCCCTACATTACATCCATAATTGGATCTAGACGGCAAGGGAAAATTAGCCATTGCCGAGTGAGCCATTATTTTGACTTCTCGATTTCGGGAATATTGGCTCCGTGGATCTTTTTTTGGCGTGGATTTATGTGCTTGATTTTGGTAGTTGGCTTAAGTTTCACGTCTCAGGATTCTGACTGACGGGGTGGTGAGTATTACTGCCAGACATATGGCCGGGCTGCAGGAGAGACCATGAGACGTGTCACCCCCAATATTTTCATATCGATTTAATGATAGACTTACTATTATGCTTGTGAGACGTGATGTTTCGCAAGGAGAGATACAATCAAGCAGAAATGTTCCTCCCCGAAGTTGAAATTAAATGAAACCTATGCAGCCAGACACGTGGTTATAATATAAAAGTCCAAAATTATTGTCATTTTTATAATTTTAGTTGAGCTTAAGCTGCTTTAGAAGATTGACACATCAGGCTCAAATCATCGTTCCTGTGGTTCTGCTTCATTTAGCCAGAGTTAAATGATACCAAACACTTCAGATGTAATTTACATGAGTTGCCCAGAATGTTTTGAATCATGGACTTCTGTGTCAACCATAAAAATACGTAATTTTGAAAAAATTCTTTATTTTAACTTTTTCTGCTTTTTAAGAGTGTGAAAAGTTTTTTTCTTCGCTACTTACAAAAGCGAATAACTTCACTTCGAACGTAAAATTGAATCGGCCTAGTGCAAGCTCTCATTATGTTCGGTAACACTGTCAGCTCGTACTAGCCACAGCTCATCAAGTAATCAAATTAGCCTTCTGTACGGCTAGTTGGTTGACTGTTTAATCAAGGAATGTAATTAATTTACAGCATCCTTCATTCGTGGATTGGACTGAATGTAACAATGCCACTGCTCTTGTCCTTTACAGGAACTGTACTCCTCTCTATTGCCCCCAATGGCCAGCTGAGTGCCCACAAGTTTGCCCATTTAGCCATCAACTTCTGGAGAGAACTGCCCTTATTTTCATGCTTTGAAAACTACATACAGTCACTTACAACCGCTCAAAACTCCATTCATCAATTATATAAGTCTAAGACATTTATTAAGCACCGCAATGATTTGTCTGATTAAGTGAATTAATTATATCCAGCATTTATACTTTCACTTGGTCAAATAATTAATAATGATTAGTGTAGCTGATTACAGTGTTAGCAGCCTGCTCATTTTAAAATGGTTATTGCTAAAATCTCAGAGACACTTACCCAGTAGATAAGAGAGAAGGAGAGCATTTCGCTGAAAGATGTTTCATCATGTAAAATTATGCACAAGACTGATTGTTCGAGCTTGTTCAGAGGAAAACATTCTGAATATATGTATTAGATTAAATTTAGATTCAGTATTTTCACAAAAACTGAAAAACAGCAGTTTGTATGGAGTAACTGCATAGAGTGACGCGTATGTTGAGTAGCAGTTACTGTCTCCTCCCCCTGCTCATCTTGGTACGAGCCAAACTGTGAGAACAAGAATGCCAAGCACTGGGATGGATGACCCTTTCCGCTAAACTTCAGACGGGACACAGCGCTGCCTATTGATTGACGGCTCCATACACACAGTTTACTTCAGTTTTAATGAATTCTGGAACACTCCCAAAGTAGAGGAGAGTGTTGGGTGGGATTGCAGAGAGGAGATCGGGCGGATAGGAGATCGGGGCGGGTGTGGTGTTGGACTTGGTCTGTGATTGTGCGGACGTTGGGCGCCCCCCGGGTGGCGAGACTCAGGGGGGGCTCGCATCTCTTGTTGGAGTCCATGTGGCTCCCAAGCCCCCTGGGGTCCCAGGTGGCGGCTGTTTCTTGCTTCCTTCTTGGAGAGGGGAAGGGTGGGAGGGACGTAGAAACGAAACGAGCGGGGATTGTGGGAATGTAGGAGGTGTATATAGGCGTAAGGACGAATAGGAAGGCGCACTAGGAGTGGCCCTGTTCATTAACCTACGTTATCGGGAACTCCCTTAAATATTATTGATCTGTACACGGGGTTTGTCAGCACAGAGCACATTTAATCAGTTAATCTCAGGCTCCAGGGTCAGCTACTGGACTCAGAGTCACAGATGGAAAAGAGTTTGTAGACTTTTGGGGGAACATAATGTCTTGGGCAAAAGTCTTATGCACCCTAAATTGGTTTATTATAAATTTGGAATCAGCTCTTTTTTGTCCGAATAGTGTGCCAGGTGAAAAATAGATCTCCAGGTATTCATTTTTCCAAAAAAAATTTGAAATGAGAACAAAGAGATTTTTGAATTTTGTTACAGAAAGTACCAGATGATATAACCTCCACAGATCCCTGACCTCAATATCATCAAGGCTCTCTGGGGTCACCGGGAGAGACAGAAGCAGGTGAGACCGTTAGTTTGCAGAATGACTGTGGCAGATTCTCCAATATGCTTGGAACAAAGCTTATAAAAGTATGGCATAGTACCATAGAGGAATTAAGTGATTATTAAATTGATCTGATGTAAATTTTAACTGCTTACAGCTCTCGACTGTACAGAACAGCCTGCAGACGGCACCCTTTCACACTAGGGACTCGAGCACGGATCCGAGTTAACTTGACCCCTAAGTCCCGCTCATTTGGTAACTATGAACACAAGGGTACCGTGCTCGGGCATGGTACGCGAGTACGGTTGGAAGAGGTGGACTCGGGCATGGTTCGTTCGTACTCGTAGCAAATGTGAAAGCAACCGCACTTGAGCACGGAAGATTACTATTATGTGTTACGGCTCTCTTGTTCAAACAAACTCAGCGGCGAAAGGATCTCTCCATTCAAACGAAGAAATTCAATGTTTGCTCGAAATGTAGGTGGATGAATACATACAATCACAACTGGATACTACACGCAAAAACTCAGAGATTTATGGAATAATTTGTGAGTAGCTACATTCGCGTGGTTATCACAGAATAATAGATCAGTGCCATGACAAACTAAAGAAAATGTGGCTGCAATATAAGTGCGGGGTGCAGTGCGAAAGTCTGGCAGCTCAAGTCACGAGAAAGATAAATTTTCGTGGTATGAGGCAGTGGACAGCATAATCAGCCAAAAATGCAAGGGTAAAAGAATTCCGTTTGCAACCTCCACCAACATCGAAAGTAATCATTAGGCCTACTTTTATTTCTCAGCTTACCTTGATGTTTGGGTACCCGGAGAAAGATTTGGATGCGTAAAAACATCAAGCATCCAGTCAAGAATATTTCGAGTTTAATTTCTCATGCTCCCTTACGTGGTAATCCATGTTACAGATGACACACTGCGTTGCTAGGGCACGCGCCGCATATGCATTCGCAATATGAATATTCGATATTAATATTCTGAATTTGAACTCCTTTCTCACTAATAAAACCCCCCAATATATATTGGCGCCTCCTTTTAAAATCGTTTCCCATTTAAAACCCCCTAGATGCATACTGCAACACGCTGTATCGGAATTTTGACGTAGGCCGATGCAAGCGTAGGGAGGGAACAGATTACTTGAATTTAAGGATTCAGGGGGGAGTCAGTGCTCAGTGTGTTTCATAGCCGCATAAAACATGGAGCCAAAAGCCAAAACTCCCTATCACTATGTCAAAGACTTCCCTTTACTCCACGTGGAGACTTCCGATTCCTTCACTTGAAGAATTGTTTGACAGGCGTGTAGAATGTTGGCTATCAATACTGCTATTGTTTTGGATGAAACCAGACCTCAAGATCTGTCCCCGCAGTCTGGTAGACCCACCCCACTGTGTTCCATATTCTATAACCCTTGGTCCAGTGCATGAGGTTCAGCTATTTCCAGTGAATCATGCAGTTCTCTCTCTCTCTTTCTCACAGACACATACACATACACACACACACAAACACAAACATAGATTCGTACAGCGGCATGTGAGAGGACATCAAATTGACTTACTATCACTTTGCTCCGCCTTTCCCAAGCCCTAACCAGAATCAAATTATGCTTAACCCTAACCTTAACCTAATCCTTTCCAATTACCTGCAATCCTCCATAATCCTCAGTGAGGACCACCCAATATGTCCTCAGAACATGTGTGGTTTCCCAATTGTTGGTGCTCATAAGTGTGAGCACCCACCCCCCCCAGGTGTTGTGGGACGATCCATCACACACCCCTAAACAGTGGGGATCAGCTCTACTGAACTCTGTTCCCTTTCCCTGAACGCAGAACGACTTTGAAATGAGCAGCTCATTCGTTGAGGTACATTAGTCTGAATGTGTGATTAAAAACAGGCATGCATGAGCAGGCTTTTAGCCAATGACTGCCCAAACCCATTGAGACAAGCATATTTCAATACAGATTGATTAATTGACGTGTAAAATTCACTTAGGCACTCGCAAGCACCAAGTACAGAACGTGCACAGCATAAATGCATCTCACCCGAGATACAGGGAAGTCAGATGGTGAAAGTATATTCAGAATCCTCTGTTAGCAATGTGCTGAAAACCTGGCTGCAACAGGGGCAACAAAATCTTCAAATGCGCCATCAGGTAACATCTCCATGTCAACAAGCTTTTTTTTTTTTTTGAGGGGTCAACTGAAAGGAAAATTTCTATTAAGGACAAATATTCACAGATGAACTTCTGGGCTAATTGCTTTGGAAATGAGGACCCTTCATTCATGGACTTGCAGTGCTATCTGAAAAATACTGATCGACTTTCTGGCAGGTTAACAAAGATAGGCGGCAGAATTTTCAAACAGGAAGTTGCAGAATTATTGGGAAAAAAAATAATGAAAATATGTTGCATATAATCCACAACAATTAATAATCCATGAATTAAGTTTTCAAATGAGCTCAATCTCTCTATATTCATCTCAGTACACTGTTTGTTTTTACATCTCACAAGTCATGTCGTAACATGAATTAAGTTTGCTTAATGTTAGCCTGGCAGCGCATAAGTCAAGTATAGAGCTTCTTCATACAATGATCGATCATTATGCTGCCAGTTTCAAACAAAGGAAAGTTTTCCTGGTCTTTGAAAGCAGTTATACAGACGATATACATAAAATTAGTTCTGCATTCAAATATTTTTCAAGAACCAAACACATGTTGGCATATTAATAGTTTTGATTGTGACTTAATTATGCACATCTGTCAGTTTTGTAAATAAAAAAAAATGAAAATGATTTGGTACAATGTTTATCCCGGTAGCTAATATGGGGAGAATATAGCAGGATTTTCAGAAAAGGCTTTTAAGCACAAACATGCAATTTCTCTAAAACAAGCAAAGGGTTTGCTGTAAACATTTTGACATAAAGGATCGAAAACATATGTAATTATACTGTCTGGCACAATTTTATATTGCAACCACAAGCTCATTATTCATATCAAAGAGCTGGGACGTATAAACAGCACATACTGTACTACACTGTCCAGCACATCTGATATACATCTATATAAATATATCTATATTGCTACTTCTATTTAATCCAAACCGTATATCATTCTTCCACATTCAACAGCTTGCTGCCGCACCCATGAATGAATATGTTAAATAGAGGTATTATTTTGTACATGGTAACATACGATGCATTTACTGAGCCATACAATCAATTTAATGATTGATGCTAAACATTAACAGGCTTTACCGGGGGGGGGGGGAATACATTTCCCACAATCCCTAAATTTTATACCCGGTGACTTTATATAAACTAGCATGACTCGAGAACAGCTGCAATCAATAAAGGCCCTGACCTGAGTAATTTGGTGCTGCCTCCTTATCTTCTTATTGCTAATCTTCTCCATGGTTTAATCTTTATTTTCCCCTCTGCAGGGCCTCTAGAGTCTCGCTGACCTAGCAAAGAACATTCCCAGGGTACTGTGCTGTTGCATTTGCGGATAAAATGGTGCACGCAAATGCATGAGTGATTCTGGAGCTTAACACTCACATGCAATGATGCTAAGGTGGGACAGTCCTCTCCACTCACCTGATAAATCTGCAGTTATCATCTATCCATGATCTCATCCGCTTATATGTGGTCACAGTCGCCAGGGGGCTAGAGTCTCTCCCAGAATGCAACGGGAAAGAGGCTGGAATAAACCCAGGACAGTCAATCAATCCATCGCAGGGCGCACACACCATTCACTCAAAGACTCTCACCTACAGGCCATTTAGAATCTCTGGTTATCTTAACATGCACAGTACTGTGCAAAAGTCATAAGCATCCTACATTTTTTTTTTTTTTTTTTTGATTTAAATCTGGCTTCAGACTTTTCTGTTTTCCGCATTAGTGTTACTGAAGATGAGAAGTATATTTGAAATTCCAATTGCCAATTTAAAAAATAGTTTTGTAAATAAATGTTTGTATTTCTTAACACGTTGACTGCCAACTACGAGATAACTCGTAATGGCGGGTGCACCACATTCTGCCCGTACGAGTTATCCCGTAGTTTAACATAGGTAACTTTGGGGATCAGCAGACTGGTTGGCAGTTGTCATAAAAGGAAGAACTGGAGTTATGGCAACCGGATTACAACCTGTGGAAGAGGGTATTGAACACAAAATCATTATCAATTTCCATTAACAGTTCGCGACTTCGTCTGCACGATGGCGCCATTTTACAAAGTGTTGACCTTAAAATCAAATTATGGCACAATTGCGCAATGTCTTTTATGCAAATACCGCTACAAGAAAACTCGTTATTGGCGTAATGAATGCAACAGTTATATCCCACCGCCAGCTACGACTTGTCTCGTATAGAGGGTTTTCCCCCAGAGGATCATGGGAAGACGCTCTGTATATGCCTATAAATAGCGCCCTAAACAAACATTGACCACATGTAAAAAAAACCTAGAATGGCAAATGGGAGACCCCTAGAACCTGCAAGTTATCTCCTAGTTGGCAGTCAATGTGTTAAAAAACACTTGATACAGAGTATTTGGTCTTGACAGAGCCCCTCATCATGGCTGTCTGCAATTACTGGGGGGTACACACGCAAGTGAGACAGTCAGACTGCAGAAGAATGGAGGCAAGTTTTCCACTCTGCTTGGTGCAAGCAAAAAGCCACTCCATCTTATAAAAGTGTAGCACAACAGGACAGTGTGCATAATATTTACGCGAAGTGTAGTCACACCAAATATTGATTTAATGTTGTTTTTAATAGATTACAGCTCTGTATTGTACATCTCTCAGTTATTAGAAACTTTAAATTTCATTACTTTTGCAGGCGTATTTCCCTTCAAAATAGCCTTGAATGTGCATGAGACTTTTAGCACAGTACTGTATGTCTTTGGACTGTGGGAGGAAACTGGAATACCCTGAGGAAACCCTTATGAACACGAGGAGAACAGGCAAACTCCACACAGGAAGGACCCAGGCTGAATTTGTACCCAATGCCATTTTACTGTGAGGTGACAGTGTTACTCCCTGCGCCACCGTGTTACCCTAGCTATGAGCCACATTTCACATCCATCCTTCACTATGGCCATATCTTCAAAGCTTTGATCCGAGGCTGAAAAAACAGAGAGTGAGTGTTTGCTGCCAAAGTATGCAGAGAAAGATGATTCCATAGGACAGGAACCCTGCAGCGGAGGGCTGTTCCTCCCATTGTAATGGAGGTCGACGTTGGAAATTTAAAGGACCCAGAACTTTGGAAACAAATGAATCATTGTGGAAATAAAGGAAAAGTCCGGCCGATAATCAACCAAAATATTTTGAGACAAGACAATCTGAGGCCTTGTAATTAGGCGAAGTGCTTTGCAGTGTACCATAAATCCTATGAGGGGAAGCCAGCTCTGGACTTTCATGTTTACATTTATTAGTTCCATAACAGCTGCATCCTGGACCATTCGGAGGCCTTTCAGGGTCAAATTAGTAAGACCAGATAATAAAGAATAAATGTAGTTCAGCCAAGTGGTCATAAAAACATAAACCATTTTTGGCATTATGCTGGGACAATATATTCTTGCACAAGATGAAACAAGTAATTCCACTTCGGTGTGCTTACAGTACCTTTGGGACTAAAATTGACCTTCCATGCGTGCGTGTGTCTGTAAGTGTGTGTGTGTGAGTGTGTGTGCATGCGCGTGTGCATGAGTGTGTGTCTGTGTGTGTGTGCATATGCTTGTACATGTGTATGTGCATGTGTATGTTTGTGTGTGTGTATGTGTGTGTGCTTATGTGAGTGTTTGCACGCATGTGTGTGTTTGCATGTGTGTGCACTGCTGCAATTATTGTTAGCATTTCCAAAGAAATATTTACATAAACTTTAAAGACTAGCTTATCTGAGGGATCTACAAACTGTAATACATGATTTAATATGCAGAGGACAATGCATTTCTCCATCAGAGATGGAGGGAAAGGAGGAGATATGTGCAGTACCAATGAATTGCTTTCAAGATAAAAGTTATAAAAATATAAAAATCAGGGGGCCTCTGGAGTCACAGGGTTTACTGTATGCAGAGCAGTCTATAAATATTTTGGACAATGACGCCATATAAAATGGTTAGCAACTCCTACACGGTTCACATGATATCAATGTTAATATCCAAAATTTAAAGTTGGCAGCCTCCACTATAGCCTTATATGCACTGTTTTTTTCCATTAGATATGCTCAAGGTATCCTCTGCAATGCACACTGCGTATTTATTATGACATAATGTCATAATACCACAGCTCACCATAGTCTGCTTTAGCAATACGATGAAAAGCTTTTGAATCCAGTTCATTCAGGATTCTAAAACTGGGAGCCACTTGAGCCAAAATGGCGCACTGGATGAGGTAAAGTGGTTGCATAGACTGTTTATCTGTGAGGCCTACGCGCTGTCATCGCCTGCTGCCCAGAAGATATGGCGAGCTTTGCTGCAGCCCTATAATCTCCCTCAGGGCCTGAGGAAGCCCATAAGGAAACTGTAAAATGATCCAATAACTAAACATTATAAACAGCCCATTAACCCACGCCTTAAATAAACCACCGCTATGCCACTGGAGTGGGTGATAAAGCAACCTTCAGGATCCGGGAAAGAGCGGGATGGGGGGTGGGGGGGGGGCTCGGGAGGCGCGGTCTTCAGATGGCCTTCTTAGAAAAGCCAGAAGTACCACGCAAATCCGTGTTGCAAGATAATCCCACTGAACAATTTTTTGTGTTGAATTAGAATTGGGAATTCTCATAGTTTTGTGAATAAACCTGATTTAGGACAGCCCTGATTTAGGTGTTAATGAGGTACACTTTGTCCGCATTAGAGTGAAACCCGGCAGGATGGTCGATCTCCAGGAACAGGGTTGGACAGCCCTGCTCTAGCTCTGTCAGGATTGGAGTAAAATCCTATAACACAGCGAAAATCTTGGAGCAGAGAAGGGCAGCCTTGTCATCCAGGTTTGGATTAGCTGGAAATTCTTCCCCACAAGCTTATATGAACGCACAGTTTCCCACAAGATGCTACAAATTACATTAAGGGGAAAAATAAACATGAATAACCTGAACTGAACTCTTCACAGAGGCAGAAAAATATGAAACTGATCTCAGCACGATGTGACATCCAGTATGTAAGTGCAGTCCACTCCACTGTGTTCCCGGGAGTCAGATCAGTGTCAATCACTGAGTGAACAGGGCTCCTCACAATGGCTGTCTTTAGTGAAATGGTCATTGGAACATATCCTTTTAGAATAAGGTCTATAATGGCTTGCTGGCTAATTGAAGGAATCCACAGCGATTAAAGCATCAGTACCGTCTGAAGTCTTCTGCATGGGGATTAGACCTCATGCAAGACCTCTCTAAACCCACACATTGGGTACAAATGTCACACAACACAACACAACACAACACATTGACGTTCTCACATGTAATTATATTTTGCCTGAAGTGGATTCAGGAAGCGCAAAACTATCAAATTGTGGGGTGAAAAGAATCTGTAGTATGTTGCATTAAGGAATCCGCAAATTTTTTAAATGTTCCTTCATTGGGGGCCTTGTGATACAGACTGTTGGGCACAATTCACAAGCTCCTTACGCGCCGTTGGGCGTCGGTGGTTCGAAGCCGGCTGCTTGACTTTTATTGCACATCTATGCCCCATTCTTCTCATTTCCCTGCATAATCCTGCTGAATAAAGCTGGAAAATCCCTGGAAAGAACTCACACTTTGGAATTCTCTGAATTCGAAAGATAGGTCACGGCATGGCCACCTGTGTTGTGTTTCATGCACCATTTGGTTGTGGAAGTGGTGTGTGGTGGAGACCACGGTTTTTTGATTCAGTTGCTTGATGAACGTTTCCCCCACTGTACCGACAAAATCATCAATATTTTTTACCTTCATTAATTTGATTTAATAATGCTAATGTCAATATAAAAGAATTATTTTGGTCATTCCATCTCTTCTTGCATTGCCAAGGTGTAAACATTAGGTAACGGGCATGCAGAATCCATTTTTCATACATGACCATGGGAAAACCAAAAGAACTGTAAATTCAGGGGATACAAAGAATTGCGATGTGGCCTCCCATACAGTATATACTATATAACAGGCACTTTTATTTTGAAAAATTGCATGCTTTTATCTATTTATCTCTCCATGTCATCTGTTGTGCCCTGTGTTTCTGCATTTGAGCAGCCCTGCGCTTGTGTAAAGAGGATTTTACTACATATGGCTCTGATTTCACCCATTATCTCTTTACGCATCTGAATTCGCAGTGAAGGGGTTCGAACTGAATGTTTCAGACAGAGTGCATTCTGGGAATCGCACAAGCCATGTTCCTGACATGACACAGCCAGGCCATGAGGCTCTGGAAGCTGTAATTAAGTTTGGAATTTAGAAATGTATGAGACAGACCCCCAGCACAAAGACATGAGGACTGCAGTCGCCCTGACCCTGAAAGAAATCTCCCCTGGAGATCAAACGATTGGCCCCCTGCAAAATAAAATACACCAGTGGGGGTAAACACAGGAGTAGGGGGTAAATACATGGTTTGGGGTAAATATACAAGTAGGGATTAGTGGGCAAGTGGGGGTAAACACAATCTCAACTGGAAAAAAGCTGGAACAGTGCATGTAAAACTGCACGTAAAAACTGATAGTAGTGATTTCTGAATTCACTTTGACTTGTGTTTCATTGCAGACAGCATGAAGGCGAGATATTTTAAGTTTTGTCTGGTGATTTTTTTTTTGTTGTTTTTGTTTTTTGTTTTATGTAGATCCATTTCTGCCATTCAGGCCTGTAACACATTCCAAAAAATGTACTAATTCAAGATTAGCAGCTAGATACAAAATTTGAATAATGATGTGATTTGAAACAGTTGATGTCAGGAAGTGAATATAATCAGGATTTGGTTCAAAAGCAGCATCCAGGAAAGACCTAATTTTTCGGGAGCAGAGATGGGCGAAGGATTGCTAATTTGCCCCCAAATGGACGAGTAAATCATTGAAAAGTTTAAAAACAAAGTCTTGCAAAAAAAAGGTAGTAGCGGATTTGGATATTTCAGCCTCCAAAATGCATAACATGATTAAAAGACTCAAAGAATCTTGAAAATTTCTGTGCGTGAAGGTTAAGGAACCACGCATCATCGGCGCTGTATCAAGAACCGTCATCTTTTTAATAGCGATATAACCACTTCAACTCAGGATTACTTTGCAAACCTTTGTCAAGTACTACAGTACATAGTTACAGCCAGAAATGCCAGTTAAAACTTTACAGTGGAAAAAAAGCCTTATGTTAACATTGTCCATAAGTACAATTTCTCTGGGCTCGGAGGCAGAGGCAATGGACCATCACACAGTAGAAACGTATTATGGTCAGACAAATCAATATTTCAGACCTTTTTTTTTGGAAAAATGGATGCCATGTGCCCTGGACCAAGGAAGAAAAGGACTATCCAGACTGTTACCAACAATAAGTCCAAAAGCCACGGTCTGTCATGTATAGGGTTATGTCAGTGCCTTTGGCAAGGGTAAATTGCATTTTTTTGAAAGCACCATTAATGCTGAAAAATAAACTGAGATTTTTGAACAACACGTGGCCTTCAAGAAGATATCTTTTTTTCAGGGACAGCCATGAATATTTCAACAAGACAATGCAATCCCATTCTGCATGCGTTGCAAAAGCATAGCTGCACAAAAAGAGGGTGCAGGTGCTGGACTGGCCAGCCAGCAGTCCTGACTTGTCCCCAATAGAGAATGTGAAGTGCATTTTGAATTTACTGTTGCACTCCTTAAGATATTTTTACAGGAAGAATGGGACAAAATTACACTTGAGACAATTAATCACTTGGTGTCTTCAGTCCCTAAACACAGAGGTCGCGTTAACCGAATAATTTCCGTCATTGACGGATTTTTTTTTAACAATGACGGAACATTTTGAAGGCCGTCCGTCATTTTGACAGAATGTAATTCACACCCCCGTCCAATTGGTGGTGGGTGTCATATTGTCTCGAACATTGTCTTTGATCTGTATGATCCTGTATTCCTCATATTTTTGTAATATGATCATTTGCTCTTCATTTGTAAAATTTGCTGCTCTGCTGCCAGTAGACGATTGGTCATATGCTACAAACACTGTCTCTGTTATGCGAACAGGCAGATATCTAGGTCGGGAAAGCCCCGGTTGACATAACGTGTTGATAAGCAGCTTTGTAGGACCGCTTAGCGAGACTGCGGTTGTTAGGCTTAGTGAAGCCCAGCAATAACTGAAAGTATTGTTCATTTGCACACTGTTACTGTGTGGGGGGAGAAATCATTTGATATGTTTTATAAAGTTCATACAGCAGTTCGAAAATCCGCGCAGTGCTGTATTTAACACAGTGCGCAATGTGTGTGTCTACATGAATCACTGTCGGCATCAGCCAGAGATGCCAAGTCTCATGAATTCGGCGTGTCTCGCCTTTTAGTGGCATTCGAGTTCCTGTGCCTTAGTCAGCAATAATTCAATCAAAGCGCTCTGAAGAAATTCACTCTCGAAATTTAAGTCATTGTGCATTAAGTTAATCAGTTTCACGTGCTTTACGGTGGATTTCCCCACTAGTGACACGGAAATCGATTATGACTTGGGAATTCTCAGGCTTGTCTTTACTGAGGGATTGAAAGCAATGGAATTGCATAAAGACGTTTCAAATGGTCTTTCATTTAAACAATTTAAACGATCATGAAACACATGCATTGTTTCCAATCCCTGAGTAAAGAGAAGCGCGAGAAGTCCAGAGACATAATCGCTTTCCATGTTACTTGTGGTGAGGTCCATCTTTACGCAAGTGAAACTGAAACTTCAATGCAGAAGGATTTTAATTCCGCGTAAGAATCTCATTAATAAGCGTTCATTGGATAATTGCGGACTACGGTGAATAAGCCTAAAAAATGCGCGAGACCTACGCCGAATACGTGAGACTTGGCATCTCTGATCAGCTAATGCGTAATCTATAAATTATTCTGTTTATTTTATTTAAAAAAATAAACAATAATCATTTTAAAAAAAAAAATTACAATGACGGATAATAATTGATTATGACGGAATTTTTATGCCCCTATCCGTCACAATGACGGACAATCAGAAAGTGTAACGCGACCTCTGCCAAAACATTTATCAAGTGCTGTGAAAAGGAATGGCAGCATTACAAAGTGGCAAATACTTTACTGTCTGCTTATTTTGGAAATATGATGCAAGAATCAAAATTTAAAAATCAATAAAATTCATGTGATGAAACATAAAACGATGTGCCGTTGTGTTGTTTTCAACGTAATACAGGTCAAAGGTTGGTTTCACATGACGTTCCAACTTTTTCGGATTTGGGGCTGTACATGAGTTGGGCTAAATGCATTAGTAGGTGTGAATATGCAAGTTGGGGATAAATACACGAGTAGGGGTGAGTACACAAGTGGGCCGGTGGATGTTCACCTGCAAATCATGCGAGTAAGGGCACTTATTTCCTGCTTTGTTTGCTTAAATTCATTTGTGCGAATATGTTAACATGAATTCCTCACATCTACCGTAACTCCGCCCATGACGCATATTCCTGATTTGCAGGAGATTTTGGCATTTGGACTTTCTGGCATTAGGGAGAAGGTCAAAAATTCCAGGATCACAAATAATGTTAAGTCATGCTTCTGGTGCCAAAATTACTTTGTAAAGGAAAAGCTACATTGTTTTGAAAGTAGCCAAGCTACTGTCAAGATACTGAACACAGCATCTAAACGAGTAGCTTTGCAACTCCCCAACACTGATGTTTTGTGTTCATAACCATAAGGCATATTTCCTCAGCATTCACCTTTCATTTAGGTTTAAACTCACCAAACACCTGGATTTGGTAAAAGGCATCTGCACCATTTGTTGTTTCACTAGCAAGGGCTGCACCATCAACAAGAAGCGTTTAAAAGTTTACTGAAGAGAATATGGTTAATATGCTTTCATCAACCTCTGCTGCTTTGTTACCTGCTAGTTTGGGGAAGCGATAATAGGGGATTCGCCGTAGCACCCGGGCTCAATGTACCCCCAAAAAACTTTGTGTAATTCGAAACAAGATAGGGTGAATCTAAGATCGGAGTGTACGTTTGGGAAGACTATCGACCACTGATAAGTGGTCTAGGATGCCATTGCGAGAGGTTGAATTAATGGCTCTGATCTGAAATGAACAATAATAGAGACAAAAGGGGCATTTCAGCAGCATAATGGTGCAGTAGGCAGAACTGTCACCTCAATAAGGACTTGGGTTTGAATCCTGCTCTGAGTCTGTGTGGAGTTTGCACGCTCTCACAGTGTTTGTGCGGGCCTCTTTGAGGGATTCTGCTGCCCTCCCACAGTCCAAAGACATGCATGTCAGGCTAACTGGAGACTCTAAATTGCCTGTAGGCATGACCAGCGTCTGCCTGCCCTGTGATGGACTGGCGAACCATCTCACCCTTCTTGTGCTCAGATAAGCTCCAGCCCCAACTGCCTTGAGTCAGAACCAGGCATAAGCAGATCAGATTATGGATAGACATAGAACCTAAATGACATTTTCTTGGGAGATATACAGATCCAAACTCCAAACGGAGCCAAACGTAAGACTTAGTCACTCAGTTGGACCTCCTTGTTTATGAAGAGAAACTTACTCCAAAAAAATTGCTTCAGTTATTTCCGTCAGTTTGATCTTTGCCAATACAACTCATGGACTGTCCATAGAGGGAACAGTGCAGTAAATAGCTTCTAACCCGTGAACTGCCTGCTAAACCCTTTCATCAAGGCAGCATTATAGACCAGGCCAGTGGGGCCACGGCCCCGGGGCCTCAGACTCCCAAGGGGCCTCGGAGCCACAGGCCACGCATGACGTGAAGCCGAAGACTTCTGTGGGAAGTTGAATGCCATGGTCCTCAGTATACATTAACTGACTCATGGCTACTTATAGCATGTGCTAACCACTGGGGGCCCTTGCTGCTTACAGTGTGAGGCCCCCCGGACCCCTGGTGCTTAGAACTTGAGCTGATCTCTAGGGCCCCTGGTGCTTCAGTACTTACAGTGTTAGGGCCCTGAAGGCCCGATCTTTATCAGATCGTCCCTCTCCCCCGACCCTTCATGCTTCATGTCTCCATTACAAGTGTGACCCCGGTAGAACCCACCAAACTCTGGGGAGAGTGTGAATAGCTAGTTGGCTAACATGGTAGCATTTGCATTGAAAATAAATGTAAGTGCTAGCATACCAGATGACCCATCCAATGTACAACCCCAATTCCAAAATAGCTGGGACAAAGCGTAAATTGTGAATAAAATCAAAACGCAATGACTTTCAGATCACACCAGCCAGTATTTTATTCACAATAGAACAGAGATAACATAGCAAATGTTGAAACTGAGAAATTTTACAATTTTATCCACAAAATGAGCTTGTGTCAAATTTGATGGCTGCTACAGGTCTCAAAAAAGTTGGGACAGGGGCCTGTTTACCATGGTGTAGCATCCCCTCTTCTTTTAAACACAGAGTGGAGGCGTCTGGGCATTAAGGAGACAAGTTTGTTGAGTTCAGCCATTAGAATTTGATCCCACTCTTGTTTAATGCAGGCTTCCAGCTGCTGGAGAGTTTTGGGTCTCCTTTGACGGACTTTTCATTTAATTATGTGCCAAATGTTCTCAATCGGTGAAAGATCAGGACTGCAGGCAGGCCAGTTCAGCACATGGACTCTTCTGCTACAAAGCCATGCTGTTGCAATAGCTGCAGTATGTTGTTTTGCATTGTCCTGCTGAAATACACAAGGCCTTCCCTGGAATAGATGTCGTCTGGAGGGGAGCACATGTTGCTCTAAAACCTTTATATACCTTTCAGCATTCATGGCGCTTTTTAAAACATGCAAGTGTCCCACACCATATGCATTAATGCATCCCCATACCATCAGAGATGCTAGCTTTTGAACTGAACGCTGATAACAGGAGGGGTGGTCTTTCTCTTCTTTAGCCCGGAGGACACAACGCCCATGATTTCCAACAAGAATGTCAAATTTGGACTCGTCTGACCACAAGACACTTTGCCACTTTGCTACAGTCCATTTTAAATGAGTTTTGGCCCACAGAACGCGGCGGTGCTTCTGGATCATGCTCAACAATGACTTCCTTTTTGTATGATAGAGTTTTAGGTGGCATCTGTGGATGGCACAGCGGACTGTGTTTACAGACAGTGGTTTCTTGAAGTATTCCTGGGTCCATTTAGTAATGTCAATGACAGAATCATGCCGGTGAGTGATGCAGTGGCGTCTGAGGGCCCGAAGATCACGGGCATCCAGTAAAGGTCTTCGGCCTTGTCCCTTACGCACAGAGATTTTTCCAGTTTCTCTGAATCTTTTGATGATGTTATGCACTGTCGATGATAAGACCTTCAAGGCCTTTGCAATTTGACGTTGAGGAACTTTTTTTTAAAGTATTCCACAATTTTTTTACGCAAGCCTTCACAGGTTGGAGAGCCTCTGGCCATCTTTACTTCTGAGAGACTCTTTAAGATATCCCTTTTATAGCCAATCATGTTACACACCTGATGCCAGTTAACTTAATTACTTGCTAAATGTTCTTTCAGCTGATGCTCTTATACAAACCCAAAACCAGTGAAGTTGGCACGTTATGTAAATCGTAGATAAAAACAGAATACAATGATTTGCAAATCCTTTTCAACTTATATTCAATTGAATACACTGCAAAGACAAGATGTTTAATGTTCAAACTGAGAAACTTTATTTTTTTTTGCAAATAATCATTAACTTAGAATTTAAAGGCAGCAACACATTGCAAAAAAAAGTTGGCACAGGGGCCTTTTACCACTGTGTTACATCACCTTTCTTTTTAACGACACTCAGTAAGCGTTTGGGAACTGAGGAGACCAATTTTTGAAGCTTTTCAGGTGGAACTCTTTCCCATTCTTGCTTGATGTACAGCTTAAGTTGTTCAACAGTCCGGGGTCTCCGTTGTCGTATTTTACGCTTCATGTCGCCACACATTTTCAATGGGAGACAGGTCTGGACTACAGGCAGGCCAGTCTAGTACCCGCACTCTTTTACTACGGAGCCATGCTGTTGTAACACGTGCAGAATGTGGCTTGGCATTGTCTTGCTGAAAAAAAGCAGGGCGTCCATGAAAAAGACGTTGCTTGGATGGCAACATATGTTGCTCCAAAACCTGTATGTACCTTTCAGCATTAATGGTGCCTTCACATATGTGTAAGTTGCCCATGCCTTGGGCACTAATACACCCCATACCATCACAGATGCTGGCTTTTGAACTTTGCGCCTATAACAGTCCGGATGGTTCTTTTCCTCTTTGGTCCGGAGGACACGGCGTCCACAGTTTCCAAAAACAATTTGAAATGTGGACTCGTCAGACCAAGAACACTTTTCCACTTTGCATCAGTCCATCTTAGATGAGCTTGGGCCCAGCGAAGCGGCGGCGCGTTTCTGGGTGCTGTTGATAAATGGCTTTCGCTTTGCATTGTAGAGTTTTAACTTGCACTTGCAGATGTAGCGACGAACTGTAGTTACTGACAGTGGTTTTCTGAAGTGTTTCTGAGCCCATGTGGTGATGTCCTTTACACACTGATGTCGGTTTTTGATGCAGTACCGCCTGAGGGATCGAAGGTCACGGGCATTCAATGTTGGTTTTCGGCCTTCGCCTTACGTGCAGTGATTTCTCCAGATTCTCTGAACCTTTTGACGATATTACGGACCGTAGATGATGAAATCCCTAAATTTCTTGCAATAGCTCGTTGAGGAATGTTGTTTTTAAACTGTTCGACAATCAGCTCACGCATTTGTTCACTAAGTGGTGACCCTCGCCCCATCCTTGTTTGTGAATGACTGAGCATTTCAGGGAAGCTGCTTTTATACCCAATCATGGCACCCACCTGTTCCCAATTAGCCCGTTCACCTGTGGGATGTTCCAAATAAGTGTTTGATGAGCATTCCTCAACTCTCTCAGTCTTTTTTGCCACTTGTGCCAGCTTTTTTGAAACATGGTGCAGGCATCAAATTCCAAATGAGCTAATATTTGCAAAAAATTACAAAGTTTACCTGTTCGAACATTAAGTAACTTGTCTTTGCAGTGTATTCAATTGAATATAGGTTGAAAAGGATTTGCAAATCATTGTATTCTGTTTTTATTTACGATTTACACAACGTGCCAACTTCACTGGTTTTGGGTTTTGTATATTAATTGCTTTTTCAGCCCTTTTTTGCCTGTGTCCCAGCTTTTTTGAGACCTGTTACAGCCAGAAAATTTGAAATCAGCTCATTTTGTGGATAAAAATGTAAATGTCTCAGTTTCAACATTTGAAATGTCATCTATGTTCTTTTGTAAATAACATATTGGCTCATGTGATCTGAAAGTCATTGCATTTTGATTTTATTCACAATTTACCCTTCGTCTCAACTATTTCAGAATTAGGGTTGTAATTAGGGGTCCAAGCAGCGATAGCTGGTGGTGGGTTGCTTGGCCCACAATGCCTGTGTTTGTGTGTTAGGGGAAGGGTGGGCCACTAGTGGCCGTGGGGCCGTGAGGCCAGGGTGGGGGCATGGGGGGGCCTCCAATAGGCATGTTCCCCAAGGCCTCACAGGACCTTGATCTGACTCTGCCTTTGATAGAGGACATTTTTAGCAACAGTCTCTAACTGCAAGACGAGTTGAGCTTAACTTGTCGGATTTTTCAGCATAACAAACCTCAGCCAAGTGTTAGAGATGAATCATTCAGGTTGAGTTAAGTTGAGCGCACCTTTCAATGAGATAAAGTGACTGAAAATGTGCTCTTCCATAAGGTTGAGGCAGTTAAAAAGTAGCTTTTATGTCCTTTGACGAGACCCTGAGGTAATTCTAAATTTGTGTTTAAGCCATGACAGTACCATTCTTACTGTGAAGGCACTGCTCAGATGGCCACGTTAGCCAACGTTGAGTTCTGCTAATGGACAGCAAAGGCAAATTTTTTTAAACATTTTTTGGAACAAAACAAAAAACATGTCCTTCTTTCTTCATGAAACTGCAGCTCAGCAGGGGAGGACTTTGCCGGTGACCTTCAGAAAGACCATTATGTTATTTTAACAGAAAAATAGCAAATCTATGCTGAAAGGAAACAGCTTGAGTGCTGAGTGGTTACAGGGGCTAATGGATGAAATTACACAGCTTACCCACCGGCCACAGTACTAAGTTTGTCTAAATCTAGAACTATAGCTAAAAAGAGGTGAATATCCACACTGTTTAATAACACTGTTCTGTAAAAAATCTCTTGGCTATGTGAGCAGCCATTTTAAATGTGATGCCCTGAGTATTTGGGTGGCTTTTGATTTTCAGTTTTTCTATTGTTCATGCAGCGAAATATGGGGATAAATATCGCCCTGATAAGGATATCTGTGATATCAAATGCCACTTGTGCGGTTGTTATAGTCGCAATGTGGAACTTGCCAGTGGTGTTGTGGAGAGTATATACAGGTAGAAAGAGTATACGCAGTTTTTTTTTTTACAGTATACCCACCTATCAGCCAAAAAGCAACTGAAATACAAGGACGAGTATACCCACTTTCTCTTTTGCAATCTACCCATTTTCCTGATAGAGCATACAAATTTCTCCAGGAACCACTATACAGCAGGGCCTCGCCTTATATAATGACTTTTGAGATGAACATGTACTTATAGTTATCCTTGCAGTCTTGCAGCGATTGTTCTTTGTGCAAATAGGTCTTAAACTGTAGCCTTGGCTCTGGAGATGGGGTGGAGGGGTGTCGAGTGGTTATTTTTTTATTTAACTACTCTGGAGGGTGCGCACGTCCTGAGGCTGTGGTTTCTGGCTTGGTCCACTAACAGACAGCAGGTTTTGGACAAAAGCCTCAACCCCCCTCGTTGTGAAACTGTAGGGGAAACGGCTGGAGTTCAGCCAAATCCTCTATAATGTTTACCGAGCTTCTCTCCAGGGTAGTCACGCCAGTTACATACAGACCGCAGGACCATTATTCCAATTTATCTCCGGCTATCTGGAACCACTCTTCAGCTCTGTGATAGGCTGATTTATTTTATCCTGACTCAGGACGGTTTTGTTTTTTTTTTTGCCTTTTTTTTCCTCTGCTTTTGTTTCTTTTTGTTTTGGTTGCTTCACTGGTGAGTCGCTATGCCGATAGGTCACATGACTCCAGCTGCTTCCACCTCTGACCTAGCTCCTGCCTCCTGTTAACTGTTATCGGCCAATCCACGACCCGCTGGACATACTGAAGCTATTAGCCAAGGTCGTTTGACCGGCTAATTGGTGAGAGTGCAAGGGCTTATCTGACCAGGGGATGCATGCAGAATGCGCAACGTACTGGGATTTGTTCCCGCTTATTTGTTTTGTCAAGTTCTTTGAGTAATTGTCAAGAATTCCTGTCAATAATCCAACAGATCCCGGGGCACTGTATGTATAATGAGCTGTTTGTGTTTGCATTTGACAGTCTAAGTTCAGATCCAAAGAAAGGCACTTGTGAAGAGTCCTGGTTACTTGCTTGGCTCGGATTTATTTCATAAGCAGCAGACAAATGAGTTTGGGAGCACATTACCATGTTTGGAGGAGAAAAAATACTTTGTCCATGTGACTGGGGTGATCAGAGTTACAACTACCGCGAACTGCTTGTACCGAGATCGGCGCATTCCCCTGTTTCATGTTCTCATAAATCACCGCCATTAGACTGTCCATCTTAACATACCGTGTTTAGACGACTACAACTGCAACTCATTACCAACCAAATTCCCCTAATAGTTTTTTTTTGTTTAACAATGTTAATGAAATTACTGATGGAAACTGTTTGGATGATTAATTTGTTAGGTAAAAGGGTCATGAGGACAATCTACGGTACTTCCCTGATCGCTGAAATCAGCCATCGCTGATTTTGGCCCAAAGGCAGCACTGCCGGACTGTAATCAGCACAGATCTGGCCAGAGGTCGTGCGCTATCTGAGTTGCTTTTGAAATTGATTCTTCGTCAGACTCTTTAAAGCTGCCATCTTATGGACGCACGAAATCGCCCGCTGTAATGACGGCAACCGACAACTTCCTCGACCGGTCTCCGAAACGCTCTGGGTCGCTACCGAACATGCAAACTATTACATGGTGGAAGCAAACTAAGCGTCCTTTCCAACAAATACAAGCCTGCAAAATAAAATAAATATGCATAGGAGGAGATGGCCCATGAAATGCGTCTCAAAGTTCAAGCAATTTGGCTTATAAGCACCCCCCCCAGGAAAGCACCAGTCATTTAGAGTTGCACTGCTGCTCAGAGCCAGGGAAAGGGGTCATTAAAATAATAATCATAACAATAAAATAATTCTGTTTACCTTGAAAGGAGTGTTCCCTTGACTGGAGTTATTTTAGGATCGGATCAGAGACTGACGGCTTGGCTCAGGATCAGTGTGGGAAAATGCCATGGATTTGGAGCGAGAATAAAAGCAGGATAAATCAAAGTTTGGCAGGTTTTTCGAGAGGGAGGGCAGACCGGTCTGGGTCCCTGTGTGGATGTGTGCGAGTCGTGAATTTTCTTTTCCCCGATTTTTGGGTCGCAAGAAAAGCTGAATTTTAATAGTGAAAATTTTATGTCCCCGCAGCTGAGTAGTTCTTAGAACATACACTACTTGTCAAAAGTTTTTGCACACCCTAAGATCTTGTCAAGTCTTTGTCTTACATGTATGTTTACAACAAAGAAATCACTGGATCCCAATACTTGTTCATTACAAATAATAAATTTACAAGAAAAATCCGCAAGGAATCCAGCTCAGGTGATTGAAATGATCAGCTCACTATCAACCCCATGAAGCTGCTTGATAACGAGTAGATCATTTGGATCACCTGTGCTGGAGCAGGGAGAGATCTAACACATGCAGGACAGGTGGTCCTCCAGGAGAGGTTTGGGAAGCACGGGATTAGACCATCGTTACTGATCTGCTTAAATACTGACAAAATGACTGATCCTGAGTTTTCTTAATTTATTGTGTTATGGTTTATACATTGGGCTTCAGTTTTCCTACCTTTCTGTTATACAACCAATATAAGACTATTACACAAGAACACAATATTTAAACATGGTAATAGCAACAGAAAATATTGAGGTGCGCAGAAACTTTTGACTGGTAGGGTAGGATCTTATGATCTAAACCTACAAATTTGCATTCTTTTTTTTCACAAAGCGCTGAAGACCTGATCAGTTTAAACAGGGATGACATCCTTACACATGCCGACATCCAGAGAGATTTCCTAGTTAGTAGATTTATACGAGAGGGACCTCTGACTGCGAAGAGAATGTGTTTGTTTCTGAGTGCATTTGAACTGGAGGTGGTGGTCGGTCCCAGTGGAAGGTAATATGGGTTAATTGCTGTCCACTCTTAAATGCTGACAGTGTGCACTCAATATACTTTTGTAGTTCACAAACCTCTACCAATCTTATTCCGCATTAATGTAAGAAGTTTTCAAAAAAAAAAATGGTATCATATCAAACGGCAACATCATGCAACCAAAAGGCCCCAGAAAGAGAGATGAGCATCAGCTTAGGAGCAGGAGGCATTTTGTTCCCATCAGGCGCAACAGAGTCATTATGTGCAATGGAAATTGTTGGTTTTTTTTTTTGGTCAAAAGAAAACTTACCAATTTTGCGGGGAAAAGAATAAACCAGCTAGCCATGGTTTTGACAAGCATACAGGAGAGATTCATTGAACATGAAAAAATGGAAAATGGAGGGGAAAAAAACTCATTCACTTTGAGATGGAGCCTGATAACACGATGGAAACAAAATCGTTCCATGGACTGATTTTCTGGAATCCTGTCGCAACTCTCTCTAATAACTAGAAACTCCTGTGCCACCTCTGTACCACAGTACACTTAGTACATTCACATGCACAACTGAGAAACCGTTATAGCTCGATGCGGTCATTCAATCAGACTACTGTCCTTGTCCCAGTTTGCATGCGCAGTGGGGGAATCAACTTACTGACCGAAGCATGTCTATCTCCGCTATGATAGGTGGTGATATGCCCCCTTTCAGCTTGTTCGTGTTGGACCTTTTTCGGTTGACCCATTATGTCACAGACCAAACAATCGACAGACAAGTTAGCAGGAGGCAAACTGGTAGCATGATGACTGGCGAAAACATTGACAACCATACGTCTCTGCACATTTTTCACGTGCTGTACGCTATGCTTTTCGTATAATCGGCATTCACACTATCCCTGGTGGTTATGGTGTTAGCCGAAGGCAAGCGGCAACGCCATATGCTCCTGGAGTGCTCCAATAACGCGGCCTCTGCTAATCTCCACTTTGTGCTCTCTCTACTACCCCCGGGGCTTCCTGTGCATGTTGGATACGAGTCAGGAGCAAAAACCGGTGGGAGAGAGTCATTTTGAAAGAGTTTTCCAGCAGCGAGTGGAAGGAAAATTTTTGTGTGAAGCGCAGGTCATTCGATAAATTTTGCGGGTTAATGAAAGAAGTTATGAGCCTCCAAGACATGACTGCTTGAGCACCGATACTATGCTGTTCAACTTTTGGGTCAAAGCCCCACGCGATGAACTGTGGAGCATGTGCAGAGCGTATAGTCCAGTTCGGATTGATTCAAGCGAATATATAGAGGAGGTGTTTGACTCATAACCGCATTACCTGGGTGTGTTAGTTCGACTCTGAGAAATTTGATTTTATACAATTCCACTTAGACTAACAGGTTGAGGTGTATTTTAAAAGTCCGGTGTTTGTCGGACTAACACAATAAATCAAATTTTTCCAAACGCCATGTAAACGCACTCGCTGTCAATGACTGGAGGACAATGGGTATTTGAACAGTGGAGGGTTTGGGGGAGGTTTGTAAATGAACGCAGCACTCATGTCATTGTTCTGGTTAATGGAGACACTGATCCATGCTGCTTTGCATGGGCGACACATCCACCCTTTCCTGTATAAAGCAGGCTTTCCTATTGAGCATCATTTCCACTTTTTTTAGGAATTTTATCTGGCGGTGAAGGGATTCGATAAGAAAAAACAAAACAAAGTTGCCTGATCTGCATGTAATCAGGGAATTCCACTGAGGTGACTGCACCAGACCCTACTAACTCAGCGCTGGCTTCTGAAAACACCGTCATACGACCGGACGCTCCACAGGATGATGCATCATGTCCATCGTGCTGTTACAGATGCTTTGGAGCCAACATTTGAAATATAAAACTAGGGCTCTCTCCATCTCCCTCTCCCCACTCCCATTCTACCTCTTCCTGCGCACCCCCCTCTCCCTCCACAGTCAGTGACCTGATCAGAGAATCAATATGAACACCTGAAGGACGAGATAGCTGTACTGTTGGTCTGCATACAGAAATGTTTCCACTGAATAAGCGTTATGCCTCAAGCTGCCCTTGAGCTCTGATGACTCCCATTCATCGCTTATGAAGCAAAATGACATCATTTCCTTCGCTTTTCAAACATGCAGGCAAGTAGTCATCAAATGGGACATTGCAAGGAGTGGAAAAACAGCTCCAAATTTTGACTCAGCTTCTTTGTGAGAGAGGTGACATTTCAACCTTTCATATGTATGCAGAGAAAGCACGTACACAGCAGCTGAAGGACACAATGGCACAGTTCAGTTTATAAACTGTGGTGCAAAATTCAAGCGTTTTGTGAATGTGTTAGGTGGATTTTGTGAGGCCGTTTCAAGGCTTTGGGAAGGTGAGATGAATCACAAGCTCTTAGTGATTATTTATTCAGTGCTCTGAGCCAAAGCATCGGTAACACTTTACAATAAGGGTACATTAGTTAATACAGTAATATGCATTAACTACCAATAAATTAACAGTTAACTAATGCATCAAAGAGCTAAATAAGCATTAGGTAACCTTAACTTACCATTTATTACTGCTCTTGACATCCTTATGATGAAGTTGAAAACATCCCTTAAGTAACACCTAAAACTATCAAACTTTTCAATAATGTATAAATTAATACCGTAGTTAACATGACCACCATTAGTAAATGATTAGTAGATCCATTAGTTTGCTGTAAAGTATGAGACCAGAGGTTAGGGCTCAATGGTGTTGCCCCCGGAGTTGATTGCTGGTTTTAACCACAGCCCTGCAAATTCACCATTCAGGTCCAAATCCTCTTTCATAAGTAAGTATGAGTTTGGAGTGACACTTGCAGCTCATTCTAATCTCTAATTCTTCACAGCCGTCCTACCCCTCCCTCCCACCTATTCTTGCCCTTTAGCTCCTCCCACCAGGGAAACAAGAATAAAAGAAAGGAGGGAAAGAGGAAGAAAAATGAATCAGCGAAATTAACGTCCTCCTCCATCAAAGTGATGTCGGTTATGGACAGGCACAGGTGAGGCAGGTGCTCGACACGTGGGGAAAGAGAGGTATTAGTAAATGAGTAATTTGACGTCCATTCCAGGGATGCCTTCACCGACAGGTGGGAATGAAGGAAACTGTCATTCTGAGGAACTTTCAAAAGGAGGATATAGATACAGTACTTTTTTGCATCTCTGAAATTCAGGCCATCATCCTGTAAATAACAGATATTATTTCCCACTATTTACATCTTACCTTATGCTATGCAAAAAAAAAAAAAAAAAAAAAATACACTTGAGAAAAGATTGAAGTGTAAAAATACTTTTTTAACACTGATCATTTTACTAACAAACAACCTGTTTTTGTATAAGCACAAAATCGCTAGATATCTGTTGCACAAAGTGACACAGTGATGTCGCATAACATAAAATAAAATGAGTGGTGAGAACAGGCCATTTTGCCCAACTAGGCTCCCAATTTTGTGAGAAGAACTCATCAGAGTGAACAGCGGAATTGCTCTTGCATGGATGTAGCTATAGGGACTGGCTCTGTTGATGCTCATCAAGTCCCCATTAGTGGTGATGCAGGTGAATGTCAGGTTGGGAACTGAGTGGAGGGTGAGTTCAATCAGCTGCGCTGTTGCACTTTGACCTCAGTTTAACCCCAATTAGAGGTCAAACTTGGAAAATTTCATCTCTTATTATCCAATACCGCCCTCCCTTAAAAACTAACATTCTTTAAATGATGAAATGATGTATTAGTAGTTGTAATCTGAGATGAAGAATCCAGAGGTCAGAGAGGTCATGTCCTTTCATGTGTGTCCTCTGTCTTGAACATGCCGCATTAATTAACTCTCCCTCCTGCCTGATGACTTTGACCAAAGTACTGTCAAAAACTTTTACTCTCTGAACTCTGAATTTTTCACTTCTGGTTGTAATGGTGTGTGTGTGTGTGTGTGCGGTTAGGTGCCCTTGCAGAGTCTGATAATAGTTGGCCCTAAGCCAGTACTCTCATTCATTTAGCAGAAACACTTTCAGCGGACAAGGATACATTAAAAGTTCATGTACGACATCATTTCAATCAGGACAGACCAATGAATTGCGTAAAGGTAATCATTTATTACAGTTTGCAGAATGAACAGATTAACGGCTGTGATGATAGCCTTAAAGTCTTTGGCGCTCGGACTCGACAGAGAGATTTTGCAACTGAGGAGCCTGTGGCCTGAGGCGCAGCAGGATAAATCCCCCCATGGAGTCTGGATACTGGGGATGGCAGCTGAAGACTCTGTGACTGATAGGCTGAGGAGGAGGATGACCATTGCAGCTGATGAACCTGCGAAGACTGGGCAGTGATGGTGAGGTGGAGGGTGCATGAAAACAGCAGCATGAATGTACTAAAGGCAGAGAGAATCATTTTTTAAAATTTTATTTTTATTTATGTATTTTTTTTTTTAATAAATTTGGCATCTCCAATCCCATCCGAATCTTAAATGCCCAATTGGGGAACTATGTACAAGGCTTGCTCGTATGTGACCCCTTGTTGCCAATTCAGGATAGAGGGACGGTTCACGGCTCTCCTCCGAAGCATGTGCCCGTCAATACTGCTTCTTTATACTCATTGGTTGAATCCTCGCAAATTCAGAACGAGGGCAGAGGATACCCGAACATGAACAAGCTTAGAATCTCACTGACGAGCGCCCGGCTGGCCAACAGGAGGCGCTTGAGCAACGAACAAAGCGACTTTTTTTTTTAAATATTTCCCTTCCTGGCAGTCCCTTCCCAATTTGCATCCCTGTAGTGCAATGGCCAATTGTGCGCTGCTCTGAAAAAGCTGCCGACCACTGATTGTTGGTTCGACCAGGGCTCGGACCCGCGCCGTGTTAGTCACTTCTGCTCTGCAATGCGGTGCTTTAACCGAGTGAGCTATCTGGCAGCTCGAGAGAATCATTTTTAAAAAGTCAGCAGCGTGATGGTAGGCTAACAACGTAGGTGTGTCGCAGTGGTATTGGATGGATGTGATCAGCTGACAGGATAGCTAACTACTCAGTTGACAGCCCCACGTGATCATAGCTGGAATTATGAGTGCATGCGTTAGATTTAAAGCAGATTTATTAAAAATAAACTACTGGCTGGAACATGCGAAAGGAGAGTCTTCCAGACTGAGCTTTCGCAAGACCTTCATTTCTACACTAAGTTTATTGCCGGATATCATAGAAATAGCCTTAATTCACTTTCTGTGTTCTCATCCAAATCTACAACTTTTTGGCAAGAGTCTTCATCCATTACTGCACCCTTTATTAAGCTTTTGAAAAGTTATGTTCCAAGAGCTGTGATGCTACTTCAGCAGGGTCAAAGGTCATGCAGCGTATTGACATTCGTGGTGCTACAATCAGACGCAAAGTCAAGCCAACTGGAGATGCAACGGTCTGCACTGCGTTTTAATAGGGTACAGCATTATTGGGAGATAGCAGTGAGAGACCTTTGAGCTTGTTTATGAAGGTTGTGTCATTATTAATAAACTTGTAAATTTAAATGTGTGCAAGTGAGTCGCATACATATTCTGTTTCCTAGTCAATGCCTCGTTAAATTAGTTCTTCCACCATGCTGACACATGGGAGCCATTTTGTGCCAGCGCTTTCATCACACATTCCTTGAGTTTGATGGGGAGGACGTGCGAACACAGAGACTTCAAAAACAACACAAGATATCCTGGGAGCCAGATTTCCCCCCCAGAATGCATTAAACTGTTTTTTTTCTTTATCTCTCCATGTAATGAAATCCATGTCACTCTGATATGAGCAGTCCATGCGAAACTCCGGCGTCGTGCTGAGAATTATACTTATCATTATTACCATCATCTGTTTGCCTGCCAGGCAAACTCACGCATGGATTATATTTTTATGTCTTGTACGTTTAGACAGCTGGATGTTTCCTGAATCATTTGAGGTTAAGCATCTTAGCTCACGGGGAACGGCAGCCCACCGTGGGACTAACCCCAGTAACCGTCTGGTCCTCTTCCAACTCTTTGACCTTTTGTGCAGCGAAACCACACCCAATGTTCAACATCCGTAAAAAAAAAAACCTCATGAGTTTTCTAAAAAGATTTTTGCCATTCCAGTAAGCCTTGAAGACACCAAGGAAAGGAGTGTTGAAGAGGATAAACTTCAGCTATATGTCATACAACTGAGGAAAACAAATCTTTCAGCAGAATTTTAATAGCGTAAAAGCTTGATTTAATGACATCAAAGATGGACATAAATTCAAAAGAACAGTGGACACCCATGAAAAGGATGTAGATTGGAAAGGAGAGCCTAACTGACAGATGTATTTAATCAATGTTTGATCTGCTGATACTCCATGACGTTGTTTTAAAAGTAATATTAGGTGAGTTTGGATTGATGTGGCAGCAGCAGCTTTCGCCTTAAAAGGAAGATATGCTGTCAAAAATATAAACTACTTTTTGGTGATTTTAGACGTCCGGTGGTTTCTCTGAAGACTAAAACTGCTAGCGTTGCCGCATCAATCTGACCACACCCATTATTTCCCCAGAAAGTGGGAGAAAACAATCCTTGTTACCCCATCGACGCTTCCAGCTGATGGGGTGTGGTCGCCTCCTCTACCGTCCATCTGTTCGTCCGTCTATCTGTCTGTCTCCCCAATGCTCGGTACTGCTCTGGCTGCAGAACCGTTGTAGGAACAGCCCTCAGATTTACTCAGGTTATGTGTATTGGGTGTCTCCAGAGGCCTATTTCATGTCAAAGTCATAGATCCAATTTTAAACTCATGCTTATTGGTCAAAGATTGGGCACGCCCCACTGTAAGGCACTGTGAGGGGGTATATAGTGCCAAGCATAATCTAGTTTTCAAAGTGTTATCATTTTTTGAGGAATATACCTCTATATTTTCAGGCATTTTCATATGGTCATTCAGAATTCATATAATTGAAGGGAATGTGAAAATTGGATATTAGTTTGTATATAAACAAAGGAAATGTATAGTGTCCCAAAATCCTTTGCTTCTCTATGGCCTGAGATTAAGGAGCTGGTGCTTTTAGGGGGAAATGGATCGAAGTGACGTGGAGCTGCGTCAGTCTTCATCATACCACGACTCCGTTTCATAAAGCTCAGCTCATGGCCCTGTCTGGTGGCTTCACTCTTTCCTCTGACATTGTGTGTGTGTGTGTGTGTGTGTTGTCCTTGTGAGAACCAACTCTTGAGATATCTCAGATGTTGGAAGGATAATTGAGGTTGTAAGGACATTTTTGGTGGGCGTCACAATGAATTATGGCAAATTGGTTAAAGTTAGTGTTACTGTTACAGTTAGGGTTAGGTTGGGGTTTGGTGAGTCAATGCAATGTCCTCACAGGTACAGCTATACAAGCATGTTTGTTTTTGTGTGTGCATCTGGGGAAGCGTGTGTGTGTGTGTGTGCGTGTGTATAAAGACAGAAGCAGAGGAAGTGAACACTCTTGCAGCCAGTGTGCACAGTCAGTGTGTCCTCGGGACTCTGGGTACTGTGGAGAAACTCGATCACCCCCTTCATTACATCACATTTGACAAACATGCGCCTGACTCGGCCTCATATGTTTCGTGTTTGGATCTGAGCTGAGCAGAATGGGCGGGTCGCCATGGCAATCTGCCCTGCTATCATCACTTCAGAAAATCTCAAATCGCAGCATTAAACATGAACGTGTGGCTCGTTTCCTCCAAATGCTTCTTCTTTACATTATTAATACCCATCATTTAAGTATCGGGAAAAGTTTGGGGAAGAGGAAAAGTTTGGGGAAGAGGAAAAGTTTGGGGAAGAGGAACACAGGATTAAAGGCAGAGGAAAGAGAGTGAGAGTGAGAGTAGAAGAGATGATTGATCAGTTGGTCCAGAATGAGAGAGAAAGTTCCTCTCCTGCTGATTCAGATTTCAGGGTGTAGAAGGCCAAACCGTCAGGAGCGATTAAAGTGATAACCGACGATCTCCACACTCCGCTAAGCCATTTATGTCGAAAACCACAGAAAAGCCTGCAAATCACTTGTTTTTCCTTTCCTTAATCGCATGGTTTCTATTGTCATTTATTTGTACCTGGTGTTGTCCATTAATTTTCAGCTGTGTCAACCTGCCGCTCGTCTTTAAATGAGACATCACTGGTTTGTGTATACAAAAGAAAAGGAAATATGTTTCTCAACACTAATGCGACTGGAAACAGTCTCTCTGGAGGACTCTATATTACGTGTTTAAGACGTTTTCCAATGAGCTGTGAAAAAGGATCGGTGCTTTCCCAGCCTCCCCCTCTTCTTCTGAAAAGTCATATATCAGACTCATAAATATGGAAGCTGGTGCGTAGATACTCTTCTTTAAAATGGGGACGCCGGTGCATGTCTCAGGGTTATGTATCATTTCTGAATAATCCATTGCACAAAAAACAGCTGTGCATGTGAGCGAGTGAGTGAGTGCACATATATGAACAGTCTCATTTCTCACGGTCGTCTTTATTATGTGATGACAATGACAATGATGACAGCGACCATGATGGTTATGACGGTTAGACACAGAGCCAAGGATAAGCTAATAGCACAACTGTAGCACATCAAAGGAAAAAAGACGAAAAGTCGTTCAAACATTGAATTGCCAAAATAATTCTGATACTGACAGTGAGCAGACATCAATTACGTCATAACGGTCGGACCGCTTTCTCACAAAATTGGCGTGTGGGGTATTTGCCACATGCCAGACGCGATTACATCGTTAAATTTTAGATTTTCGAAAATTCCAAATATACGTCAATGTCGCGCTTTTATCCAATCTGAGCAAATGGTCAATCGCTCTGAGTGTTTCTCCATCCGTGCACAGCACAACGATGTTATTTTCAGATGATGAGATTAATTTAACAGCCTCTACAAAAGGAAGTTTTCCCCCATTTCAGCTGTCTCAGTGCAGTATACACTGCGAAATTATTTTTGCATAATAGAATATGTTTTGTTGGGGCGCCCCGGTGGCTCATTGGTTAAATGCGCGTACCATAAGGCAAAGTCCTTCCCGCAGCAGCCTGGGTTCGAATTCGGCCCAGGCAATTTACTGCATGTCTTCCCCATACGTCTCCCCACCCTTCCTGTCTATCTCCACCGCACTGTCAAATAAAGGAGACAACTAAAAAAAAAATAGAATGTGTTTTGTTGATTTACCAACTGCCACACTAATATCCAACTGATCAATCAAGCAGCGCGTTTGGTAAAAAGCTCAGATTGGACAAACGTGTGTGACATCACTTTGACATACTTGCATCAGAGTGACATCATTCTGACCAACTACTAGAACGGACTCCGTTAGTAGAAAAGAATGGCATCGGTCTGAAGTTTCTATCGCACCTAGAAGAGAAGTTATTGACCAAAATGTGTTTTAGATTTTTCCAGTGACCTTGACCTTGACCTTTGACCTAGGGTTGCCAAAAGTAATCCTGTTCAACGATTTGTCTAGATGATTAAATCCATGCAGTAAGAAGACGATTTATGTAAAACTGTCGGCACTAGAGTGCAAAAACCAAGGGACAAATAAGCAAATAAACAAACATAGACAAACAGAATCGATCGATATAGTGGCCAAATTTTGGCAACAATAAGCTTCTTTCTGTAATCCCTCAGCTAAAATGGCTGTAGTAATGCAGGAATGCAGTGAAGCAATGCAGCAATATTCAGAAGCTGACATGCAGATGCCCTATTAGGTAATGAGGTGGGGATCAGAAAGAGCATTCATGTCACAAGCAATGCAGTGGCCAATGCTGCTGTCCCCGAGGACCCCCTGTCACAGTCACTGTTGCCTGAGCCAAGCAGGTTGTGTGATTGGCCGCGTTTGTTGGTTCGTTGGTTAGTTAGCAGGATTGAGGTAAAACTACCAGTGCAATGTTCATGAAACTTGGTAAAAGGGTGTGGCACGGGCCCCGGAAGAACCAATTTGGAGCAAATCCGAGTCGGGGCGGATACACATATTATTTCTCAATTTTATCAACATTGTGAGATACATTATTTGGTCGCCAAGGAGGACTAAATACCATCCATCTTAAAATCCAGTACATTCAGGGGCTCCAGAATTACTGGCACCCTTGACTGGCAATGCACAAAAAATACTTTAAAAATTTCTAACAAACATATGTATAGAGAAACTCTAAATAACAACATGAGAAATACTGCATGAAATTTATGTTCCAATGGAACCAACCAAAATCATTTACTGATTTAATTAAAAATCAGTTTCCTGCAAATCAAGGTTTCACAATTAATAGCGCCCTTAAAGATTATTGTAAATAACATCTACCAAAATTAAACCCAGTATTAAATTCCACTGAGGTAATTTTTATCAAAGTGTTAAGGAACTATATTGAGCCATTTCATCACTTTCTGTATCACTAGGGTATAAAAATGAGGGAACACACCTGCGATATCCCTCTGTCATCCAACCCCATAAAGGAAACAAAACAACTGCCTGTTCAAAGGAGGCAGACAGTCATAGACCTTCATAAATCTGGTTATGGCTACAAGAAGATTCATAAACGATTGAATATGCGATTGAGCACTGTCAGGGCAATTATTTATAAAATTCCAAAGACATAGAACTGTTGAAAACCTCAAGAGTAGAGGACGCAACTGCCTTTGCCCCCAGGATTCTGAGGAGGATGGTAAGAGAAGCAAAAAAAACTCCCCAAGAATCACTGTGAAGGAATTGCAGGCCTTGATGGCATCTTGGGGGTCACCAGGTTTCAAAAAGCACCATCAGGCGCCACCTCCACAACCATAGTCTCTTTGGAAGGGTTGCCAGAAGAAAGCATTTTCTGACCAGAAGACACAGAAGCAAGCGCGTGGAGTTTACCATACATCATTTAAATTATGACTGGAACAAGGTGCTTTGGTCAGATGAGACCAAAATTGCACATTTTGGTGAGATACAGCATCGGCATGTTTGGCGTCGAAACAGAGATGCACACAAGGACAAGCACCTCATACCCACAGTGAAATATCATGGTGGGACGGTCATGTTTTGGGGCTGTTTTAATTCAAGCGGTCCAGGGGCACTGGTTAAGATCAATGGCACAATGAATTCCACCAAATATCAGGATATTTTGGCTGGGTCCGCCAGAAGGCTGGGATTTAGCCATAGGTGGACTTTCCAACAAGATAATGACCCAAAGCATCCCTCAAGGTCCACACAGAAATGGTTCTGTGACAACAAAATCAATGTTCTCTGTTGCCAGACCTCAATCCAACTGAAAACCCGTGGGCTGAGCTGAAGAGGGCAGTTGATAAATGCAAACCCAAGAATGTGAAGGATCTTGAAAGGATCTGCTGAGAGGAATGGCCCAAAATACCCCCAAATGTGTGCCTTAACTTTGTCAAAAATTACAGTAAAAGACTCCATGCTGTTATCCTTTCCAGTGGTGGTTACAATAAGTAATAAATGAAGGGTGCCAATAATTATTAAAATTTGATTTTTTTTGAAATTTATTCTGTATTAAACGATCGTTATGATTTTGGTTGTTTCCATCAAAACATTAATAACGTATTTCTCACATGTTGGTATATTCCATTTCTCTATAATTATATTGGTTTTTTTTTGTTTGTTTGTTTGTTTATTGTATTGTTTGTGCATTGCCAGTCAGGGATTCCAGTAGTTTTGAAGCCTAATGTAGTAGTAAAGTTCACAACTGAGAAAATATGCCCAATTTCAGAAATACCATGGCTGCGCTTGCCGGTTTGCATACCATAGAAGAGTGGACTATTGGCCTTGGCAGAGGTCTGAGCTCTCCGAGTGCTACTTAAAATTTTTTAAATTTAGTACAGCACTCACTTCACATCAGAACCTCAAACCGTTTACCAGTATCTACCGGTGAGCTCTTCTATACCGTTGACTTAAACATGCCCAGTATGAGGTAGAATGCTAATCCACGTTTGGGTTCGCATGTTTGAAAGAATCTTGAGGTCGATGGACATACAGCAAAATGACTACTGGTAATAGTCAATATTGCGCATGACTGACTGGCAGTTGAAGCCTATTACTTGTATGAACTAAAATTGCAGGAACCCTATCCTTCACCGGAGTCTCCTATTGTGGGGGTTTGTGACTGAGCACTTATAATTTCCATTCATGGTATTTGTTTACTAGTAACATAGTGCATGTTTGCCTCATAATTACCTCGTAAGTACCTTGCAATTAGGGGGCTTTAAATTAAAGGTTTACTGATGCAGTGTCTGACATTACAGTAATCTTAACTGATGCTTATCGCTGATTAGATTGAGGATGCAGCACAGATCTCAGCCTGACAACATTTGACCCAACAACCTTCTGAGACCCAGTCCAGTACCTTTGAGACAAGGCAACGGGACGACCCACTAGAAAAGGAGTGGGGTACTTTTCACTGTCTCGAGAGATTGAGTCATTATTTAAAGATTGCCGGCACTGTTCGTGGCACCAGAGAAGTTTGATAAAAACACTTCGACTCAAACTCACGTCCTTTTAATGACTCCAGTGTGTCAGGAGTGAGAGGTCCAATGTGTAATCCCTTTTGTCTCAGTGCCCTGGACAGTAAATTTGCCCTGATTTGTGAGACTGTTCCAAACTTGAGCATGTTCTGAATTATGGAATGGTCCGATTCCATTGATCTATGCCTTTTACATGATTCCTTACCATGAAAAAGGAATCAAAGATCAGACATACGTACCATGTAATATCTAATAAATAACACACACTCCCAACATTTAAATGTGTGTGAGAACATGAGGAAATATGCTTAATACATCTTCAAATGAATTAAAATGTGCCATATTTTCCCCGTGTGCCAAAGTGCAAATTCAATAGCTTTTAGCCCTCTTATTATGTTAGGGGTTAGTTTGACCCAATTCAATGTTTACCTTCGAAAAGGTATAAAACATGACATGAAACCAAAATAAACTATTTTATGTCCTGTACACATCTGGTAAACATTGGTGTTGTTTGGCTCATTTTTGACCCCAGGATCTATTATAATATAAAAGCATAATTTGATTTTGTTTTTGTAGTGTTGCCTTATACTGAAACCATGTTCAAATTAATTCCTCATTCATTTTACATTTGGTCTCATTCCTTTTGCTGTAATCATGTAAAATCAATTCTTGCTGTATAAGGGGAGGATGGGGGAGTCATGTTTTATTTACTTGGCTATTAAAATGGTCAGTAGAAAGGCACAAATGAGTTGAGAAAAGATTGGGTAACACTTTCAGTTACAGAAATCTTATTCAATTTTACATTGCAGGGATCAAACTGACCTCAAACCAAAAATGGTTCCTTCAATTGAACATAATAGGAGGTTTAAACGAACAAACAAAAAAAAAAAAATTTCAAGGAACACTTGATAACATGAAGAACATACAACCCCATTTCCAAAAAAGTTGGGACACCTTGATAAAGGTACAAAACAGAATGCAATGATCTGCAAATCAATTAAAACCCTATATTTAATTGAAAATAGGACAAAGACTATGTATCAAATGTTGAGACTGATAAATTTTATTGTTTTTTTTTTGAATAATATCTGCTCATGTTGTATTTGATGACAGCAACACATTTTTAAAAAGTTTGGAAGGGCAATAAAAAACTGGAAAAGTTCCATGATGCTAAAAAAAAAAAAAAAATTGGCAGGACATCTCACAGTTTATTAGATTATTTAGCAACAGGTCAGTAACATTATTGGGTAGTAAAAGTCTTTCATAAGTAAATATGGTGAGGGCTTAACCACTCTATGAAAGACTGCATGGGGAAATAGTTCAGCAATTTAAGAATAATGTTTTCAACTCAAAATTGAAAAGAATTTGGAGAATTTATCCTATATGGTACATAATATCATTAAAAGATTCCAAGAATCCAGAAAAATCTCTGTACGTTTGGGACAAGTCCAAAATCAAATTTTGAATGGCTGTGATTTTCAGGTCCTCAAGCGGCACTCCATTAAAAACAGACAGGATTCTGTTCTGGAAATCACTGCATGGACTCAGGAACACTTCTGTAAACCATTGTCAATAAACACAGTTTGTTACTGCATTTATAAATGCAAGTTAAAACTCTGCCATGTAGAGATTAAACCATATATAAACAAGATCCAGAAATACTTCCTCCTTCTCTGGGCCCAAGCTCATTTAAAAGGTACTGAGGCGAAGTGGAAAACTGCCCAGTGGTTCGACTAATCTAAATGTGAAATTCTTTTTAGAAATATGGACGCCACATCCTCTGGGCTAAAGAGGAGAGGGGCCATCCTGCTTGTTATCAGCAAACAATTCAAAAGCCATCATCTATGATAGTATGGGGGTACATTAGTACACAAGCCATGAGTAACTGACACATCCGTGAAGACACCATTAATGGTGAACCATATTTACAGGTTTTGGAGCAACATTTACTGCCATCCAGATGCCTTTTTTAAGGGAGGGCCTTTCTCATTTCAGTAAAACCATGCTAAACACCATACTCTGCATGTATTACAACAACATGGCTTTGTAGTAAAAGAGTCTGGGTGCTAAATTAGTCTGTCTGCAGTCCAGACCTGTCACCCACTGACAATATTTGACGCATTATGAAATAAAAAATATGACAAAGGAGGCTGAAAAGTATTGCGCAGTGGAATCCTACATAAAACAAGAATGGGAAAGAATTTTGCTTTCAAAACTACAGTGGTAAACATGCCTACTTTTTTGAAGCGCGTTGCTGGCATCAAATTCAAAATGAGCAGATATTTTCCAAAAAACAATAAAACATGTCAGTTTCAACATCTGGTATATTGTCTTTGAACTATTTTCGAATAAATATATTTCAAATTATTTGAAAATCGCATTCTGTTTTTATTTACATTTTACACAGTGTCCCCACTTTTTTGGAAATGGGGTTGTATATTCTGCACTCCTGAAAATGCACCTTAGGACAATATACAGGGCAGTGAGTTAGACTCCATTATCTTGTGTGAACAGAGTGTCCGGTCAGATCAAAATAAAAGAGATCCATTTTCTCCTGTAAAGAGAAAAGGCACAATGTGTCAACATTCAAAATGATGGGGGAGGATATGGGAGAAGTGAAGAGGAATGTTAGCGTAGCTTAGCGTAGCCTAGCAGAACCCCCCGACTGAGTCCATGTTAGGCCCATATTATCCCAGGAGCTGCAGGGCAGGTTTGTCCTCTGTAGGCAGTTCTTTATCTGAAAAACCTTATATTCTGTGCTGACACCTGTACTATAATGGATATTTAATGTAATAATAATAATAACAACAACACCCAGAATCGGGAACATGGACTGGAGTAGACGGAGCCGTTCCAGGTTTTGCTAAGTGCAGTGACTCAGTTGACCATAATTGGAGTTCCTGATAACAAGCTCCAAAATTGAGAAAAATATGCGCAAATAAGTAAAAAAAATGTTTTGCTTTGCTTTCCAAACACGCCTCTGCCCACAGAAGTCCGACAGGTGCTAGGGACCCTGAATCTCTGCCCTTTTGCCCTGCTGAGGGCAGCAATTACAGGAACAGAGGACATCCGGGCCATGGCAGAACAAATAAATCCCCACCACATGAAGGATAAATAAATCCGTACCACATAATCCCCTCCCCACATAAAAGGACTTTTATCCGCCCACCTGGCGTCCCTGGTCCGTCGTATTTTTTTAGACCGTGACAGAATGTCTGTCTTAAAAAAGGACTTCGCTCCTATGAGAACTGGTCAATCAGTGTAAAGGCAGGATCTCATTTGATGCACGTTACCAGTGCTGAGGATTCTGGGTAGGATATGTTGTTATAATCTTGCGGGAATAACCTCAGCGTCTGCCTAAATTAGGTTGTGTGGTCTCTCCCACGGAAAACCAAAACCTGCATACCATCACGAGGGGCGATTCTCTCGTATTCCCAAAGAGGAACATTAGATTGATTAGCGTGCTTATTTTTAGAAGCACAGAAAAACTGAAATTATAGAACAAATCAGATTATTTATGACTATTTCCTGTTCTCATGGGTACTTTTGGACATTCCATGCAGTTACCAATGAAAAATTATACATGTCTCTGCGGTTACCATATTTGGAGTTTATAGCGAGAGATTTGTTGCATTTGGTGCAAATGTGGGCGCAGTGTTGCATAGTCTGGATGTATGGTCTGACCAGACAAATGAGGGATTGAAATTGAATATTAAAAAAGTAATTTAAACACTTCCCACGCACATAGCTCAGGCGCCATAAAACAGCCTGGCTTCTTTATATTGTCTCAGCAAATTAAACTGAGGCAATGTAGGTTAGCAAAAAGTAGGATGACAAATACAGTAATTTGATTGCTCTTGAGTAAAGTCAGATGTACAAAAACAATGGAGTTCTAGGACACATTAACCTACAGTGTTGAATAAACATTCCAGAAAATGTGCTCTTTTAAAGGCGTAACCCCATGGAACTAAATCCCAGAGGAGATCCCAAGGTTTCCAACGATCCCAAATATATTTGGCAGAATTCCAAGGAAATGTGTATGAAGTTATGCGCAAGATCTGGATATTTTACATTTGATGTAATGTTGCGACCATAAAACATGGCGTCCTGGGTTTGAATATTTCTCTCAGTATCAGTGTGATGTAGCTTCAGTGAAGCTCTGCAACCAGCAGATATAGAGTATGTATGTAACATTATCCTCCATTATGGAAAAAAAAAAAAAAACAACCGCTTTTACAGACTTAAAGCCTACTCAAGGGAAAAGTCAAATGAGAAATTAGAGTTTAAAGCGTTATGTCACTGCACGACCCTGATAGAACGCTCTAAAATTCACCATTTTGCTTACCGATTCCAGTGGTATTCAAAAAGCCTCTTCTCATTATACATTTAAGCAGCCAATGAGCTTCACAGCCTGTTCCACCCTCAGCGATAAGCAAAACAAGATCCATACCTACAAGATACAAAAAATAATTCCCCCTGAAATGAGGGAAATCAATGAAGCACATTAAGACACAGTGGGACATCACCCACCGTAATTAAACACAGAGAACTCAGAGATGTGAATCAGGGGACATATTCACTGGCCTGACGCTAGCATACGACGCGATTCATCAGGGACGTTGTGCATATTTGTCACACCTCACGAGAATCTATAGATGTTGAGTAACTGCGAGAAGCCGGAGTGAGGACCTGTAGGTCAGTAAATCAGTCTAGACTGCAGGTACCCTTGATTTCTGAAGAGTGGAAAGAAGCCAATTCTTGAGTGTAATCGTCCAAGAATGCGAAACGTTTTATCAGCCATCTTAACGTATAGCATCTGTGCAGGCCATTCCTGTTACAGTCATATTTCCCGCACTTACCGTAAATCAGGGTCACTGAAAGCTATAGTCTGCATATGAGGCCTGGTTAGCGTTACCCTGCAGCTCTATCTGACTGTTCAAGTAGCTTTACACATATCTGTTGATCTGAGGTCAGCGCCAGATTAGGGAAGGAGAATGACAGTCATGGGAACAGCTTTATTTGTGATTTAAAAATGGATTAATCTATTTTATTGTTTTTTTTTATATTAGAACAAAGAAAGGACTCTTTTTCTCCCTCTTAGATCCACACAGGAGCAAAAAAAAAAAAAAAAACAAAAACATTAACATGAGAGAGTAATACATCTCTCGGTCTCTCTCTCTCTCCCTTTCTGTCTCTCTCGCTCTCTCTCACACACACACACACAGTCTCTCATTCACAAATACACATTCCCTCTCGCACACACACTCACACATGCACATGCATGCTAACGCTAATCCGTACACATGCTACCAGTAGTCAGTGCACACCTGTTTCTTTGAAAGTGTGTCGGAAGCAGATGGAATGTGAAGACGAGCGTGAGAAACAGGGAGAGAAAACAGACTTCTTACTGGCCCCCGGGGGCCAAGTACTCAAAGCTGAAGCCATAATTACACCTCTGCTGGCTCCCTGTGACTTCCACATTTCCACAATAGGGGCCGATTACCAAGACCTCTTAACACGTACAAAACCAGTAACATTACCAGTGATTGGCAATTTAGTTTTTTTAGTCACTTTTTATGCAATTAGTTTTATGTGTGTGTGTGTGTGTGTGTGTGTGTGTGTGTGTGTGTGTTATGGTATTTACTTAAGCTAAAGGTTGTAAATCAGGCCTCTTTGTCCATCCTCACTAGTTTCATTGCAACACTTCCATTCAGTCACAGAAACTGGAATTAACAAATGTGTCTGTACATTATTGATGTGCAAATACTTTGAGTAAGCATGAAAATATGATAATGTATTTGCTAACTAATTAATAATGGATTAATGAATCATTATTTATACATTAGCAGAGCTTGGGAAACATTTTAGTCCTCGATTAACAATACACAAGCTGTTTTTTTATTCCGACATTAATTTAATTAGAAAATACCATTCTATTTCATTCCTAATTGAGAATAAACTGATTTAGTGGAAACGCGAACCATGGAATGCAAGGGTTAGTGGTTAGCAATTACATCGGTTAATGCCCATTTGTGTGGGCCTTATTGAAAAGCGTTACCAGTATCATTTCATATTCGGAGTCTTTCTGAAAATCAGTCCTTGCCTGGGCCAAAGGTCAAAGAATGAACCTTAAATGACAGCTTTGCGCAGCATTATGTGAGAGAAAATAATTTAAAAAAAAATACTCTTACAGCTGTTTACTTTTCTGATAATTGCCATTTCATACTTGTGTTGTTTTGACTCTTCCAAAACAATATGATAAAATAGCTCAGAATATTTGCTTGAGTGATGCGGAAAAGAGGTGCGTTTAATTTTTAAATGTACATGTGTAACTTGGCAAAGGCCTCATTTTGGCTTTCCATTTGCCTATTATGAATTTATATTCTCCCTGTTCGATAATTAAAATATAGCTCACGACTTTTGTATTTGTATAATCGTATTTATTCATTTTAATCAATGGCAAGAATAATTTACATGCGCTTAGACACAGAGAGAGCGTTTTAGCTGGATCAAAATTATGCAGATTCAGTGACCTTCCATGTCAAACCCAATTATTATTTCAATCCAGTTAACTTTAAAAAGGTGAGAAGACCCCAAGATCACATCATTGTGATCCAGATCAAAATCTTTGAAGATTACCGGGGCGCCCCGGTGGCTCATCGGTCTAGGCACGCGCGTATCATAAAGGCTGTGTCCTTACCGCGGTGACCTGGGTTCGATTCCGGCTCGGGTCATTTGCCGCATGTCTTCCCCATTCTTCTCTCTCTACACTGCAACTGTCAAATGAGGGTGAAAATCCCAAAAATAAAAAAAAAAAAAAAAAAAATCTTTGAAGATTATCAAAACTGAGACTACAGCGCAGCAGTTTTGAAAAAGAGGACAGGGACATGCATGTTGTTATTTGTATGCCCTGTCTCAAGATTTGACGGAAGCAAATCGACCACAGCTAATGCTAACACGCGTCACGGTTTCCAAGCAGGGAGAAGCCTGCATGACCCAAAGGTCTTCAAAATGTCAAACAAACGAAAGAAACGTTTCCATTACAAAACAGTGATATATTAAAGGTCTGTTTGGTTGCCAGGAAAACAGCGTACACATCTGGTTCCCCAGGTACACATTTAACGTCCTCTGGTAACAGAATCTAAGAAAAAAACTCCCCTGGTGTCAGAATGCTTTCGAGCAGAATGTGAGGAATGCTTCTGCACCTCCAACACATTCAGGTTTTCGTAAAACTTACATAAACACCAGAAACTCGAGGACACTGTATTTACACTTTCTATTAAATTGGGATACTTATTTTCTGTGTAATTTGGATATGAAAATGGCCTTTTAAAGAACAGATTCCAACCAGTCATTTTCCTTTGGTACCCCAAAGAATGGCAAAACTGCCACCATCTTGCTTACATGTATTGTTTTTAATCTATTAGCCTTTGACCAAAGAGCCTAATATTTTAGGGCCTTCTCATAGAAGACCTCCCTGATTGTACGCCAAGAGATATTATGCAGCAAAATGGACTGACCTTGTCTAACAACTGGTAGGAGTGTGTTTTTTTGCCTGATGATAGTCACACCTTATTTAATCTCTATTCAGTACACGCAGCACTGTAGCAAATATTTGGCACTTTTGTGTCCCTTCCCACACAAAAGAGTGATTGTGTATTGTGTTCTCTGCATTTGGTCGGCATATTGGAGGCGATCTTCGAACATTTACTCCACACACACACACGATTTAAAAATCCTTTAAACCCTTCAGTCTGTGTTTATGGATGACAGTCTTTAGTTTAGACAATGTTTTCTGTTCACTTTTCAATCATAAACTTAAAGGGAGGGCAGTTAGCCCTGCCCAGGAAAATAATACTACGCATCATGACACATAGTATGATGGTTCTGGTCAGGGCTAGGGGGCGTTATGTGTCATAAAGGAAAGTGTGTCATTTTACAAGGTACTCACAGAAAGTAGACAATTTTTCTGTCAAGAAAGAAATGAAATAAAAATGAAAATGGTACACAAAGGTTGAAGAGAGACTGTCACACTCATCCTCTCACATGCCACCTCTCCTCTGCTGTCTTTAAGTGCACCTATTATGTGACTTTTCATTGGTCATTCTTGTATTCTTGAAGTCTACCGAAAAAGGTTTAAAAGCGTCATTGTTTAAAAAAAAAAAAAAAACACTTGAGTTTTCTCATGCTGGCCATTTCAGCAGTACCTGTCTGTGAAACGCTCTGTTGAGGTCCTGCCCCCGCCCTCCCGAAAACCCCAGTGCGCTCTGATTGGTCAACTTGATCACTCACTTGTGATTGGTTCGCCGTTCGCGCGTGTATCGGGAAATATCGCGCCCCTTACCATAAATGGATTTCCGCTCCAGAGCGTAAACGAGCTTTAGAAACGAACACCGGTGTAGCCATGTAGACATAACCCACTTGATTCAAGGGCGTGCCAAACTATCTGCGTGGCGAGAGAATTCAAATAGTGACATCACCAACTGATGAAAAAAAAAAAAATGGCCAGAAGCTATTGCGGTGTTTCGGTCAGCTCTGGAGCAGTGCGTTTTTTGAGTTGTTTTCCGACACAGACCTTTTAAATGAGCATAAAAACGATATGATTCACACTACGACATTAAAATTATGAAAAACCATAATAGGCACACTTTAAGGGCACCAAAGGAAGCTGTAGTGAGTTTTTCCCAGCATCCAGCTTTCACCACCCCCTCTCCTACACCCACTCCCTCACAAACAGAGAAAAAAACGTCCTGCATATTATCTAGCCTCTGCTGCAATGTCTCATGTGGTTCGCTTCTCTGAAACACCAACGTCAGCGAACTCCAGCCAGGTTTTGTGTTCCGTGACGTAATGGCATTGTGCAAAATAAGCCAGTCAGAATGCTTGTCATATGATAGTCCTTCAGGGTTTCTCCTGTCAATAATAATAACAAAAATTGCGGGGATACAGACACCCCTAAAAAACTCAATAACGAAAATTATTTTTTATGTGAAATAAGAACCGGATCAAACACTGAGAAAATACGTGTATATGGAAAAGCCAGCTCGATGTTCCTTCAATTATAAGTGGTGTTCTGTCCGTAAATACTGTTGTATATTCCTCAGGCAAACTGTTTGTGTGCCGTATGGGATGCTACCGTTTATTAGAAAAGTTCTCAAGAATAAAAAGTTGACTGGATGAGACCATAAAGGAAATCAAGCACTTTGCGATGATAGCATCTGGCCCCGCGTCAAATGTCTAACTACCGGAGCGCCGACCAAAGTGCACTGCTCTGCGGCTAAAGAACTTGGGTTCGGGAAAACATCAACACTGAAGAAACCTGGAGAAATTCCTCCTTTTGAACATTTTCAACATGTTGGTGTTGGTTAGGCTCTGTTGCAGATGTCTTTTTTGTGTTTGCTTCCCTACCACGCTCCCACAGAAGTATGTGCATGTATAATTCGAAAGCTCCAGAAATTTCTGAGTTTTGCTGAGCACAAAACCTAGTCACACTTTAGATGAAGTGTTGCTCATAAAGGCTTTATACAGCATGTATAATGCCTTTATAAATCAGACATAATGTGTTCATAAATCATACATAAGCAAATGTCATGCTTTGTAAAGGGTGAAATAACACATCCTTATTCAGCATGTGATTCCAGATGTGACAATGAAAATGTCACTTAGCTGACAATGTCACCCTTTATGGAATTTAGCCACTAGCTAAGTGACATTGTCAGTTATATCACATCTAGCACCTTTATGAGCAACACTTCATCTAAAGTGTGACCCAAAACCTTGCTCGAGTGCGCAAGACGTTGGTGCGTGAGTAAAGCTAACCACATAAGCTGTCTGCAGCGGGGGCTACATATTATCCAGGTGCCTTAAAAATCTCAACCACCAGCTCCTCGGTGTAGGCGTTGGAAATATTTGACGTTTCCCTCAGATTTCATGATTACTTTTTTTAACGTGGGGGTGGGGAGTGATGGGAATGGCCCTGGATTCCGTCCTGAATAACACATAACCCCGCGCTCCTAACGGGAGGAGATCGTGCTTTTACAGTTACACAGGACCTCTGACTCCACAGCCATCTCCCTCAGGTCGAAAGAACAGCTGATTCGGTCTCATCCGCGCCCGGGTCACGACCGGACTGAAGACATGTTTAACAAATCAGCTTCAGATAAAACGCTAAAGCTGCTCACTGGTGTGACAGCAAAGCGAGCACAGTACTGTCATTCCTCCAATTAGGCCTACGTCCGAATATTATTGTTCTTTGGCAAATAACTCCTTTTTAAAAATACTTCATTTACAGACCCCGTTCAACCTTTGACTTTTTCAAAGATATTTCCGCCTGAAGATGTCTATGTATTTTCCAGAGTTTGAAACTTTGTACCTTTTTTAAATAATATCTTTAAAGCGTATCCATTCATTTCAAATGCACACTTCTCTCATTCACTTGAATGGTAAAACTTTAGAGTGAATTCTGCTTGTTTGTATTTCTCCTCTCCCTTTATTTTTTTCTAACTTGCTGGCATTGTTTCCCTAACAATCAATTGTTTTTCCTCTTCAGTTTTGCCGCTGTTGTCAATTACACTACTTTAAAAAAATGTAACCCTTTTTGTTTCAGGGCAGAAAGTGTTATTTCCCAATTGCTTATACCTAAAGTAAATGGAAAAGGTCAACTTTCTCTTCTAACTTTGCCTTTGTGACCTGGGTAATGAAATTTTCAAATTTATCCATTTTCTGGAACATTAAAGTTGGATTCACTGCTGACTTGCTAATAGAGAATTTACTAGAGCGAACGAGAATTTTCAAGAACTTTCTAGAATGTTGTACAACTTCCAAGAAGTTTCAAGAATTTTCTATGATGTTGTAGAACTTCCGAGAATTTCAAGAACCTTTTAAAATTTTCTAGATCTTTCCATAGTAGTATATACACAGCGGCTCACCACTCACTACCTCAGTTTGGTTCTAGCTGCCTAAGTGAACACACAGACATATCTGAATTTCTCCAGAGATGGCATCAAGAAGCTGCAAGCATTCTTCAGATGCATTCTGCAATATAAGTGGCCAATTTATCAAAACAAGAGCAAAAAGGTACTCTGTGACAGCATCTGCTAAAACGTATGAAGCCTCCAAGGTATATTTTGGCATGCCTGTCGGGGATCAACACTAACTCTGAGCATCTCATTTTACCTACAACCACTGCAAAAAAAAAAAAAAAAAAAAAAACTGTATAAGGTAAGACAGAAAATTTTTATTCGCTTGAGTTGGAAGATTTGATATTATGCAAAATTGATAAAATTTTATTCATATTTTGCTTATTCAAATGAAAATGTGCAATTTTGCCCATTTTACACAGAAAATTTCCTAAATTTCATTCCTCAGATCACTAAAGCAAAGTTTGAAGGGAATAATGGGAATTTTCTTTTCTTTTCCAACATAAGCAATAAAGAAATAACACACACTATCCAGGAACGAACTTTGTGTTGCTAGTGTTATTCCTGCAAAATGAGTTCAGTGGGTGCTGATCTGTAACATCTAACGTTAGCTGTCTACGTTCACTTGAAGGTAGCCAACATTACCTCCTGCTGCAGTCTGTAAATACACCTGCTGCTCTAGCCCTTTATCTGTATGGAGTGACCCTGAAATATTTGAATTTTACTGCTTTTATCTCGATTGAATCAGAACTGGAATTTCTGATAAACTGGCGTACACGTCAGTGAGTTTTCACATTGCAGCTACAGTTAGCTTTCAACTCATGACTGCGGAGTACGCTGGATGCAGCCAGCAACAGCAATGGCAAAAATCTTATAGTGGGGTTATTATGCTTCTTCAGTTTTTCGCTTTCCTTTAATGAGTTTTATAGTTTTTGTGCATGTAAAACATCTGCAAAGTTACAAAGCCCCAAGTCCACGCCAAAGGGAGTTACTCTCTCCCACACAAAATACAGCTCCTGACTTGCCCGGAACACCTCGTTTGTAGTCCAGCCTTTTCCCTCGTAACATGTCTATGTCAGGAATACGATGTAGCACATTTGATTAATGCCGTCTGGCAGCTAGTTTGGCCCGCCCTCAAACAAAGTTAGGCAGTACAGAGGCTAGAAACAGTTTCGTTCGTGCTTATCTCCATGTAGCGAAGATGCTGTTTACTTTAGTGCAAAGACAAATTCCCTTTTCATGGACTTCAAAAGAAAAAACAAGTGTACAATTAAGTGAAGTTAAAATTAATTTTTACCACTATTCCTCAGCAGGACAAACCCAACATTTCATTGCATTCCCTTCATTTTATGGGGCACTGCTTTCTATACAGCTGTTGGCCAATCACAACAAACTGGGCTTTAAGGGGCCTTAAAGAGACAGGAGCCAAACAGCCAGTTTCAGGCAGCGTTAGCCTGAGGTGCTGCACACACAGCCTGTACAGCTGTACGGTACTTTCAGGCCATAAACACATACAATGCTTGTAAATAAACCACAAACATGGCATTTTTAAACTGAGAAATGAGCATATTATGGTCCCTATAAGCACTTTTAGACAGTATGACGTAAAATTAGGCTCACAAAAGCAACGAGAAATTAAATTCTGGTACGATATGGATGTGTGAATATTTAATTCCGGTGATCCGCGATCGAAAATCATTTAAATGAACTATAGCGCGACAGAAGCAAACTTTATCGACAAATGGTCGCAGGTTCCATTTAAGAAGCCCTGCAAGCTAATGCACTGCATGTCACATCCAATTATGGGATATGTAGTTGTTGGATTCCAGAACCACAATGTAGTTCACACATTGACTTTTTTATCTGTGATGGCTGGTGCTAAATATCTCTGTTTTAGCTTAATTTAAGGTGCGTCTGTAATACAACCTGCATGAAGAAAGATCTATGGAAACACAAGTATACAATCTCACACACACACACACACACACACACACAAAGACATACATGCATGTGCATACACAGAAACATTCACAAACCATAACGCACACGTGCACACGCAAACGTGCACATTTCTCTAAGCATCAAGATGTCAAAACCTGCGGTCTTTTATTAGTTTCATTTGTAAGGCATTGATTCAATTCAGACAGGAATGAACGATATTACTTCCAGTGAAAAACGACGAATAAAAGAGACAAGATTTCAAATATTTGGAAGTAAAAAAAAAAAAAAAAAAAATTGCAGACGTCCACAACATTTTGTCTGTTATGTCTGAATTCAGCTCAAGGCTGACTGGCAGGCGCAAGACATTCCATCGTCAGAAACGAAGGCTAAAAGATTGGCATGGTAACACCACAGGCTCCACAGTCCGGAAGTAACCAGAGATAAAAATTAGACACCAGTGTTTCTGCCTGTACAACAGACATCAGGCACATTTACAGCATAATACACAGGGAAAACTTCTGCATCTGTCATGTTGAGCATAATCTCACTTGTCAGGTCCATTGCCGTTAGCATCACAAGCCTAAATTGGCGGGTCCTTTGTAATTCTCCACAAATGGGCGTGCTTTACCCTTGAGGAAGCATTAGCTCATTACAAGGAAGTAACTGTTCGAGCCAGGCCACACCAAACACTGACCAATATGACTTAATAGGTTAGAACTAGCTAACGGCAAGCAAAAACAAAACAGGCACGAAACCACGCACACCCATGAGAAGTAATGTGCATACATTTCAGGAAGTGTTTTTTCTAGCCGTCCCTGCTGAACATCCTTGAGTGAGAGTGTGATTACAATACGCAACACATTGACCCTGGTGGCAGTTTTTAGCGTTCTGGGAGAAATACTGCCATTTCTGAACGATCAGGCTAACTGAGATCATGTTTCTGAGGTCAAGATTTGTGCGCGACATGCGGTGACTATCTCTCCCTTTACACTGGCACTTCCCCAAAAGGCTTATGCAAACCTTGTCGACCTCAGCAAATCCTAGAAATTAAATTAACGACTTGCGTGCGTGCATTATTCATCTTCTTCTATGGAAAAAATACCTAAAGCGGAATGATATCTGTCAGAGGAATCTATTTTGCACTAGCGTCAGCCATTTCACCACTCCATTAACTGTCATTCTTTAACCAAATCCCTTAAGGTGTTTAAAGGACCGAAAAAGTATCTATCCTCGGTTCACCTGTAATCTCAGGGACATGTTGGAGGGCAAATGTTGCTCTGTTTTGGAAGAGGAGTGTAATCGTTACTGCAGGACCTCCTCTTGGGGCAGTCTCATAAATACTGCTCACCTCAAGATGGTTTCTGCAGGAACGTGGGAAAAGTTTGCCCTGAAGTCCTTCTGCCAGAAAGCTTCCGTAAGAAAGCCTTTTGAGGGCAAGGTTAACGTTGGGAAAAGGACTATTTTAACCCAAACTATAATCTTTTCCTAAACCTAACCATATACTTTTGGAGCTTAAACCTAAAGAAGTAGTTTCGTTGCCGAAACCTGACCGAGCCATTTTGCTGTCCAAACCTGACCAAATATTTTTGTTGCCTGAAGTTACTAAAACTGTGACTGAGAACTGTAAATTGTAAATAAAACTGAAAACAACGTCAACTAAGGTTAAAAATAGTAAGTCAAAACATGATACCACATGGAATTGGAACCCTGCTCTTCAACATGGGAGTCCTTCACTCAACTCACTTAGACACCGACTTGCTTTTTCTATGGTCTTTGTGGCTCTTTATACTACATCACCTGACTTGCTGTAGGCCTTCTGGCAGAAAACAATTCAAACAGAAAACCATCAAACTTCTCCCAACCCTGTTCTGCAGCCCCAGTGTATGGTTGTCTAAGGAAGTCTCCTGAATAAAATCACCTTTTTCGGTCTATAAAACCCGAATGCAAAGACGCATACCATGGACACATCAAGAGCACTTCCGCATGTTTAGGGTAAGCTTATTGTCCTCTAATCTTGAGTTTGATTCCAAGTTTTTATTCCAGTTTTACTGACCATCTTAAAAAAAGAGAAAATACATACATTTGAACACTTGATTAAGCCTGGAATGTGCTCTTATGTCATTTCAGAATTTGAAGTGAAACTTTTGAGACTCTAGAGATGACATTTAAACTCACACAAATCCGCGTTTACGAGCACATTTATGGTCACTCCCAACTCACCGCTGGTTTGAATCTCCAGGCGTCTGAAATCTTTTCTGCACATGCACAAGATTTTTTTTCCCCCCTCCACATTCTCGTCCCTGTCATAATGTGCCATCTCATGTCTACTCATAAAACTGCACAAGGGATGCACCACATTAAACAAAAAGTGTAAGCCAAATGGTCAAATCAAGTGTAAGATGCTAGCTTGCAGGTGTTGCCTAATATTAAGCATGACAGCAATAGCATTGATGAGATTGCCATTACAGAATTCCATATTGACCCCCCCCGGCCTCCAGGGGTCAGCCCTTGGTCCATTCCTCTTTTCCATCTACACTGAGCCTCTTCTCCCAAACTGGTCTTATGTACCCAACCCAAGACCTCAGCTAACATGTTACCAGGATGAAATCTGTGGTCTAAAACAGGGCTGGACTAAAATTGCAATCCTCAACATCTTCGGTCACCTCCCCTTGTGTTTCCGTAACTCCGCTCCCAACAGTATCACAGGATTTCCCCACCTCCTCTGTCAGGAATCATGGGACAGATACATGACAAACCATCAGCGAGAACCGCAGCAGTTTCATCAGCATGCAAAGAGTTCAGTCCATGCAAAGAGTTCGGTAAGGATAACACACTCCACCTCTCATCTCTGTGTACTGGCCACCAACTGCGGGAGGGTCAAGACATCACCAAAGACAGTTATAAATACCAGCCTTTTACAGCTCATGATCAACCGTTTTTAGTCTGGTAAAGGTATGGATGGCTTTCATTCTCTGGTGGTTTAAAGACTCGAAGTTCCCTACATCCTACGAAGAGCGTGTGTCCATCTGAATTGACTTGCATGTGGCCTGTCATCTTCATTTTTGGCACGGTTCCCCATGCCACTAGTAATAATTTTGCCTTTGTAGTGACAGACAGATCTGCAATTTGGGCAGAATCGAACCCCTCTGGAAGGCGGTTAGTACCCTGATCTTTCTCTGGAGTCCTGCCAACCAAAATGCCCTTGAGCAGAATAATGATGCTAATTAGCACTCAAATTCTTTAGAATTACTGATGTAGCCGTTTTGTAATTATGAATTAGAGACATCAGAATGGTTGACGCCATTTTACAGAGCTTCAATATTTGTCCATTCCCTCCATATCAACAAACATTAAATTTAAAACCAATGTGCGAGCCAATCAGGCAGATAAAGGTACAGCTGTTAGGTCTTAAAAACACCCTTCACCTCTCCCAGGACCCCTCTGCTCTGCTACTTCTGGGGCACTGGGCGTCCCCGAGCATATCTGCACTTCCAGATCATGTCTCCTGTTAGCGCTTGGCTCAGAGGTACAGGAATGTGCTTCCTACAGTGCTCAGGGCAGCTGCCTCCCAGTCCATCTACAAATTCAGGCCAGAAGGCACATCTTCAGGGTGCACCACGCGTCCCCTGAACAGTGGCGCAGTGGCGCAGGGGTTAGCGCTGCTGCCTCACAGCAAGAAGGTTATGAGTTTGACTCCGGCCTGGAGCCTTTCTCCCTGCGTGTGTGTGGGTTTTCTCCGGCTACTCCGGTTTCCCCCACCCAGGAAATCATGCATTATAGGAACATTCCTACCGGTACCCCTGACCAAAGTACTGGCTTTAGAACTGGAGTGGGTCCCCCGGCGCTGCTCTGCCGCTGCCCACTGCTCCTAACTATAGGATGGGTGAAAGGCAGAGGACAACTTACCCCACGGGGTACAGTAAAGTGTATCTTACCTTTACACGGCTTTACAGTCTTTCTCGAAATGTCCTTCAGCTATAATGTTTGCAGGTATGACTGCTAAAGTAGGTAATTTATCAACAACCCCAATTCCGAAATAGTTGAGACGAAGTGTAAATTGTGAATAAAATCAAAATGCAATAACTTTCAGATCACATGAGCCGATATGTTATTTACAACAGAACATAGATAAGATTTCAAATGTTGAAACTGAGACATTTTACATTTTTATCCACAAAATGAGCTTATTTCAAATTTTCTGGCTGCAACAGGTCTCAAAAAAGTTGGGACACAGGCAAAAAAAAGGGCTGAAAAAGCAATTAATATATAAGAGAATCAGCTGAAAGAACATTTAGCAAGTAATTAAGTTAACTGGCATCAGGTGTGTAACATGATTGGCTATAAAAGGGATGTCTTAGAGAGGCTGAGTCTCTCAGAAGTAAAGATGGCCAGAGGCTCTCCAACCTGCGAAGACTTGCGTAAAAAAAATTGTGGAATATTTTAAAAACAATGTTCCTCAATGTCAAATTGCAAAGGCTTTGAAGGTCTCATCATCGACAGTGCGTAACATCATCAAAAGATTCACATAAACTGGAAAAATCACTGTGGGTAAGGGACAAGGCCGAAGACCTTTACTGGATGCCCGTGATCTTCGGGCCCTCAGACGCCACTGCATCACTCACCGGCATGATTCTGTCATTGACATTACTAAATGGGCCCAGGAATACTTCAAGAAACCACTGTCTGTAAACACAGTCCGCCGTGCCATCCACAGATGCCATCTAAAACTCTATCATGCAAAAAGGAAGCCATTGTTGAGCATGATCCAGAAGCGCCGTTGTGTTCTGTGGGCCAAGGCTCATTTAAAATGGACTGTAGCAAAGTGGCAAAGTGTCCTGTGGTCAGACAAGTCCAAATTTGACATTCTTGTTGGAAATCATGGGCGTCGTGTCCTCCGGGCTAAAGAGGAGAAAGACCACCCCTCCTGTTATCAGCGTTCAGTTCAAAAGCCAGCATCTCTGATGGTATGGGCATGCATTAGTGCATATGGTGTCTGACACTTGCATGTTTTAAAAAGCACCATGAATGCTGAAAGGTATATAAAGGTTTTAGAGCAACATATGCTCCCCTCCAGATGACATCTACTCCAGGGAAGGCCTAATGTATTTCAGCAGGACAATGCAAAACCACATACTGCAGCTATTGCAACAGCATGGCTTCATAGTAGAAAAGTCCTGGTGCTGAACTGGCCTGCCTGCAGTCCTGATCTTTCACCGATTGAGAACATTTGGCGCATAATTAAACGAAAAGTCTGTCAAAGGAGACCCAAAACTCTCCAGCAGCTGGAAGCCTGTATTAAACAAGAGTAAGATCAAATTCCATTGGCTAAACTCAAGAAACTTGTCTCCTCAATGCCCAGACGCCTCCACTCTGTGTTAAAAAGAAGAGGGGATGCTACACCATGGTAAACAGGCCCCTGTCCCAACTTTTTTGAGACCTGTAGCAGCCATCAAATTTGAAATGAGCTCATTTTGTGGATGAAATTGTAAAATTTCTCAGTTTCAACATTTGCTATGTTATCTCTGTTCTACTGTGAATAAAATACTGGCTGGTGTGATCTGAAAGTCATTGCATTTTGATTTTATTCACAATTTACACTTCGCCCCAACTATTTCGGAATTGGGGTTGTATTTGTACCTCTTTTAATACAATAACAACTGTTCTTTATAAGGTTGGCATCAAAGATAGGCATTTGAACAGGCTCCCAGCAAATTTTTCCATATGGCAATCTAATCAGGAAATATCATACTTACCTGCTTAAGGTGCAGTTGCTTGATAACCAACCTCTAATATCCAAGTTTGTTTTTCCTTGGCTGATGTGATTCTAGATTATTAGTGTACTTTGCGATAAAAGAGAAAGTTTATTTTTACAAGATCCTCATATGTGTGCAGGACTAGGAAAAGGGGTCACTTGGGATTTTTTTTCCATTCTGAGATTAACGGGGTATCTCAGTGATATCCCAGTGCTACTGATATCCCAGCACTACAATTTACAACACTTTGCTGTGCACAAATTCACCCAATTTTTTTCTCAAAATGAAAAACTTGGATCACTCTTTGATTTTGTGGGAAAATCTCAATTTTCATAAAATGACCCAAAGTGACCCCTTTTCCTAGCCCTGCGCACATATATACTTTCCGTTTAACATCTCTCAAACAAGCATGTCTCTGCAATTAGCAATACAAATGCACAGCCTTTAACCCAGAACAATATTAACAATGCATTGTGCATATAATAATAGGACTGAACACAGCATTGCATCTTTGAGGCAATTCAATTAGATTCAAATTTTTTTTCTAAAATGTTATTTCATAGGATCAAATTGTCTTCCAGATTCCTTCAATTTATTAATGAGAACATTTAGAACAAACAGCTAAGATAAAAGCAACTGTTCACAAGAGAGTGCAATTTAAATCATTACTTGAATGTGAAGGTAGAAAACAGGAAAATCAAATCTTGAAAATATCCAATTAAACAGATCAGCCGACAAGAAAATTGACAGTGGAAAAAATCACCTCGATTTCCAGCATACTTAAATTAACCCCATTTATTTATGAAAACTGCCAGGATTTTAAGAATAAATCAATACATCAAGGTCCCTTGCAAGATTGTCATAAAACACCATCTTTGCCCCAAAATTTGCATGTGATGTAAACACAGAACCATGCACCTATATGAGCTTTCAAAACATTCAGTTTAGGTCATCAAAATAGATTTCATTATAAAATATATTCATTGGCAATATAAACATCCACAATCTTTTGCAAAAGAAAAACAAAATAAGAAATATTAACAATAAATTACCATTCAGTGATGTTTCATCTCTTAAGTAACTTGTCAGGGTGGGACAAATGTAACATGTTGGCTATGACCTGAAGCCTTAACCAGGCCAACTTGACCGTTTCCCCAGTTTTTCAGTAAAATAACATTTGTTTTGCAAAAATATATTTCTATATACCTAGTTGCTTTGACAGCTGTGTGCACCATTCGGTTGACATTATCGTTATTTTACTCGGATATTGACAGAAACAGCAGAATGCCCCGGGAATACGTTAGCCCCGCGCGAGCGCTTTGAGGCGGCCACGGCGGACACATTCCGCCGGCGCCGGTCTTTCGCGAGCGGCTCAACGCGCCAGAGCGGAAACACGGACACCGCAACTACTCTCGCAGGACAGGAAGCGAGAGAAACCGGCGGAATATGAACACGATCCTCCGGCGACTCGCCAAGGAGAAATAAACGATGCACAGCGCACCTTTTGAGACCCAGCCTAGTAATTAAAGGTGTCGGTGACAAAGCCAGAAAAAAAAGCGATAAAAACTTAATTGTAGGCCAGACAGGACGACAAAAAGACAGACCACAGCGACACCCAGGGAGGTTCAGTTCAAGTTTTCGCGTGTTCTTAATGCCCCATTTCCTCATCAACATTTCTAGTTAAACAGCGCCATCTCCTGGATATACGCACTACCAACAACGTGGACTGTCGAGTGATCATCTTCGTATGTTAGGGTACAATGAGCACTCGTTCAATTCGGTCGTCTCTACAGCGAGAACAATAAACTCTCATTCAATTGTAGTGTCTCTTTGATTTGAAACAATGAACACTCTGAACTGCAGGGTTCCTTTAGTGTAGAAACAGTGAACTCTGGTGTATCTGTAGTGGCTCTTCTATTAAAGACACTGAACAGTCGCTCAGCTGTGATGTCCCTTTGATTTTAAACACTGAACAATGAAACTGACAACAAAAATAAAGACCAGGCAGACGGCATCAAATCCAGCAAACACAGACTGCTCTCATAATGTTACCGGAATGTTCTGTCAACGTTTCAACACTGACACACATCGTAAGATTATTACGACACACAGAATACTGCTGCTACTGGTTGGCAGATTAATATGTAACACTGTGGTTGCAAGTAGACATAGGTTGGTGCATACAGTGAAAAAGGATAGAAGGAAAAGAAGGATTAAAAATAAGCGACTGGAATGAGATTCACACTGAAAACGCAGAAGAGGGAAATTGTTGTGCACAATTAACATCAAAATAGTTCGTCTCAAAATACAAGAAAAAAAAAAAAACTAACTGCAAATAGATACCCGCATATCTGCTGTTTCTTAGAGCTTATAGTACTTTTAGTCTTATTTGCTGGCACAAAATGTCCTGTTTTGGTTCTTATAAAAAAATAACAATGTTGCCCATTTGAAGACCCATGCTCTATATTAAATTAATCTTGATGGGGTAAATCTGAAAATGTAACACCTACAAGTATGTTTATGCAAATGCTACACAATCAACAATAAGACTAATTTTCACAAATCATAACGTGAAACAAAACTAGAGAGAATTAAATTAAGCTGTACTGTTGGCCTCCACTTCATTCAAATACACCTTTGTTTTACCAAAGGAGATCCCTGATCAGGTCTGGTTGTGGTTATTGCTTTAATTTCCAGTTACCTTCGCTCTCCACCTTGTAATTATCATTGTTGCGACTTTTCCATCAGTGTCATGGGAATGATTAGCGATTTTAGCGTAGTGTAGCACGCCTAAGCGCAGTCAAACTTTCCTGATTTGTGCACCATTATAAAAATCTTGAGGTGTAGAAAGGCTTCACATTACAACACTGAAATCAAGTGAGCACATGAATGATTTTGAAGATATAGGGGGGGAACTGTTCTGTGTAATGAGGGTCAGTAGTGGAATTCATGCATTTCCAGGATATCTGACTAGTATTTTGTTTGCAATAACAGCGGGGGACTTTTTAAAAAATAAATTTGGCATCTCCAATCCCACCTGCATCTGGAAATCCAAATTCGAAAGCTGAGAACACATATGCTCGTACAGGCGCATGCTACCATCTGAGGGGAGCACGAACAGTTAGCGGTTCTCCTCCAAACACGCTCCTGTCGAATCCCACTTACTACACTTCTGGTCACAGTCCTAGCATGCTCTGAACGAGGGTGGACGAGACCCTAGAATGTCCTTGCTAAGAAAGCAACCACCAGGTGTCCACACAGCCAGTAGGAGGTGCTGGAGTTACAGCACAAACCAAAACCAACTGTATCCCTCCTCCATCCTAGAGCAGTACGAAGCCTATTATGCACTTCTCTCTTGTAATCTGCTGGCCACAGGCAATAATGCCACTGCCGGATTCGACACGAGCACATGTTGGTCTCTCTTGCACCGTAAGCAGCACCTTCATAGAGCGAGCCAACATTTTTTGAGCATCCTCCCTGTCTACTACGATTCTTAATGAAAGATTTTAAAACATACAAAATACAACATGCCGAAGTGCTCCAGACATACACTTTCCATACTCTCTACTGCCCCCGCTGCATAAAACAGGACCTGCGTCAGAACATGGCGAGACAGGGCTATGCAGACTCTGAACACGGCAAAACCAGTTCCCCTTACTCACTGTCGCAGTGCGTTACAGACCAGTGTCAAGTTTGTACAGTGGAAAAACTACAAACCGGGAAGTGTGCAAATGAACGAGAGAACTTGGGAGAGAAAAACTGTGCCAGAAAGATGGATAAAAAGAGGGATTAAGAGGAGTGTAGAGGAGTAGAGGAGTGTAAACAGGTATTGATGAGATTCTACAAAAGAGAGGGACTTCACTTAGACTTGGCCTTATGAAGGAATGTGAAAGAGAGAACGAGGGAAAAAGAGAGGGAATGTGGGCATGGGGAACTGAGAGGGAGAAAGAGGGGAGAGGGTGGACAGAGTGAGAAAGAGAGAGAGAGAGAGAGAGAGAGAGAGCAGGGGAGCACGGCCTGTGTTTTCTCAAAAGGACACACAGATGACCTGGAGAGAATGGCTCCCCCTGCTGACTGAATGTGTCTCCACCACGCTCCACTATGAGGTAGGGGGCAGGGTGTCAGGAGCACATGGCCTGTGCGCCATTGGTCAGGCTGCAGATGGGGGCGGGGCCGTAGAAGAAGGGGTCAGTGGCGGGGAAGAAGAGAAGCAGGAAGAGCACCACGCCCAGTAGGTAGCAGCCGAGCAGCAGGGGGCGCTGTGGGTGCTCCAGGGCCGCACTAACCGCCGGGAATCCCATGGAGTTACAGAAGGAGTGGCACAGAACCGGGCCCACCAGGTGACCTAGGACACGGGGAGTTAACCACTGAACAAATGCACAAACAAACAAGCGCATGCATGCACATGTACAGACATGCAATATACACGCGCACTCAAGTGCACACACACAAACACGCACACAACAGACACAAATGTACACACACACACTTGCACACAGACACACAACCATGCATACACTGACACAAATATATACGTAGACACGCATACACAACACGCACAAACATGCACTAGCACACGTGTGTACTCAACACAAAAAAACCACATCAGTCAGGTGGTACAGCATATCGATGGCCGCATGCAAGAAGGGCGTAAGTGACACTTTGGTCAAAAATGACTTTTTTGGTTGTTTTGGAATAACTGAGACGAGCCCATCTCCTGACCAAGTCTGGAGTCCCAATTCCTATCCTAAAGAGGTTAAAACGCCTTAACACTGGCGCAGCTGTGATTGAAATGGTCATCTTCGCCCATTCTAAATGGGCTTTAGTGCATTTTGCCAATTATCTCCCAAATTATGAAGAATTGTGAAAATGTCTAGTAGGCATTCCAATAGGTTAACAAGTACTATACTTCTATCATGGATAGTTCAGCATATATCTGACAGATGGTGCTGTGGCAATTTTTTGGCTCTCCTGTAAAATTTGTAAAGCGTCACTCACGTCCTTCTTGCATGAGGCCATTGATATACAGAACATGTAAAAATGTCATGAAATAAAAGCTTATAGTCTGCACTAATGGCTAGTACAGACTGCTTTCATGTCAATACAAAAACATTAAGTCTACAGCCGTGATGAAGCAGTTCATTTTACTACTGAGATACTTTAGTAGAGCACTGTGCACACAAGTGAACACTGACCTGTCCTGATAAAGATGAAGGCTGTGTAAGCCCCAAACACCGCAGTGTAGGAGAACTGGAACACTGAAACACAAAACCGCCTCATGTTCAGCTCACATCCCATGTTCCACTCAGCAAATATCCGTCACTGCCCCATCCATGCCTGAAGTAACCTTCTACACATAATCCAACTTGTAGGATACTTTTGGATTGGTCATTACCGGCGCATCAATTCCAAGTATTCCACAGAGTTCCATCGCTGTTTAGTTGCTTTTTATTATGAGTAAAATCATCCAAAGTAGAGAACTCCCCAAAATGCTGAAGCTCACAACTGTGTTTCAAATAAAGAATACCCAAGATGGTCGAAAAACCATGTGCTCACCTACTCGGTTCCTATCTACAGGTGAAATTTCAAAATAAAAGTCCCCAACACGATAGTAATTTTAAAATAAAAGTGCATCCAAAAATAATGGCCCCAACAATGCCAAATATCTCACATCCTACCCCTTATCAATCGAAAATCCAACTCAAACTCATCTCTAATCCATCTGTAAGAGAACATACATTGAGCCTGTGTCCAACTCAAACAATAATCATGTCAAACTTCTCACATCCCACCTCAGATTCATCATACATCCATCATTCCCACACCCAAGTGAAATTAATCTAACATCCTTTCTCTTCCTGATGTAACATCCATCATTCACACAACCTGACCTCATCTCACACCCATCTCAAAGTCATCTCATATACTATCTCCAGCTCAAACATCCATCATTCCCACATCCATACCAAGCTTCACAGCACATCTCCTACTCATATATCCATCATTCACACATCTCAAACTCATATTACACTCCATTTCCCACTAATCAAACAGCTATAATTCCCATAACCACCTCATCTAAATCTCATCTCAGAGAAATCACACTCATCCTATGAAAACTGATCAGAAACACATTACACATTTCATGTTTTTTTTTTTGTCCAAAAATCTGAGCTTCTCTGGACAAGAAAAGTATGTCAGAGTGATAATACTTTCAAAACTCTCATTAAATTTATTGGTATTGAATGTCATTTGCAGTGTACATGCCCACACAGTAAAACAAATTGGTCTTAATTTCTGTCCCGAGCAGGGTCTGAGGAGATTTTACCATTTCACATGTCAAATTGTTTACGCGATACACAGCCAATTGCATACACTTGACCTTCTAAATAAGTTCCTAAAACTAAGTAACACAGTCTATTATAGACGCATTCACAAAGGCCTACGGGAAATATGCACCTTAACATGGAAAACAGTCAAGTGTTTTAGTCATTCATGAACATTTCAAATCTAAGTTCCCTTACTTTTTTGTTAAATGGGGCAAAATGAGTGGGAACTTCGATCATTTGCCAGTGGAGAAATAAAGTTTCCTGTGTCATGGAAATAGTAACTTAAACAAGAAAACTCGAGACCATAAATCATTGCAGGTTTAAATCTAAAACTAAAACTCAAGTTAATACAGATTCTTATTAGAGTGAACATGGTCTTTGCTCATATAAAGGTAGAATGACCAAGAGCACTGATGGTAGAGCGATGCTAACAGTGTCTTACCTGCAGATAAAAGTATTCCTGTCACAGACACCTGTCTGAAACGAAGCAGCTCGATCACGTGGTGAAAGTGCGCTGAAATCACAGCGTCAGATTCAGAAACTCACAGAGTATAAAAACTCACTGAGGAGACAAACTCACAGACCGTCCTACAAGCAGGGTGACAGATAGGATGATGAAATATAGCTTTAGAGGTGTACAATCTCAAAGTTACCAGACTAAAGGCCCATAATACATTCAGTGCAAACCTATTTAAAAATCAATCTTAAATCATAATAGACCCTTTCCTCAATTTTATCAATTCTGAATTACCATGTGAAAACAGATTAAAGCATATGTTCTATATAAATAATAAGAATTTAATAATTCTGCATTTTCATTCCAAAGGTTATTTTCTTCTGAAAAATGATTTCACTAATAATACTACATGGATACATCTGTCCATCACCTGTCCCTCTCCAATCAATGTCCTTTCACAAGTTTTCTGAAGCATCACAGTTCACAAAGCGCCCACATTCAACGTCAAACAAATGAGCTTGAAAATTACTTTGAAATCTTCACGGAAAACGGATGAACAATAAAATCCTGACAGCTTGTTCTACTTAAACTTCGGTTCAGCAGTGACTACGACTGCCTCGCTGTCGCCACAGAAGAGAGTTGCGGCGGGACTCACCCACGCCGAAGAAGAGCGGGCAGATGAAGATGGCGGTGGTGGGGCCAGCGCAGGGCACCAGCATTGGCAGCATGCAGGCCCGAAACACCAGCTCCTCCGTCAGCGGCGCTACCACCTGATTCCTCAGCCAGCGCATGTCGCTCACGCACAGCGCCCAGAACCAGGGGTCTGCAGGAGAACATGACAGAACATTACAATTTCACCATCACTCACACCTCAACCAAAACCAGGGATCTGCAGGAGAACATTACAGAACATTACAATTTCACCATCACTCACACCTCAACCAAAACCAGGGATCTGCAGGAGAACATTACAGAACATTACATTCAATTTCACTGTCACTCACACCTCACCCAGAACCAGGCATCTGCAGGAGAACATTACAGAACATTACATTTTATTTCACCATCACTCACACCTCACCCAAAACCAGGAATCTGCAGGAGAACATTACAGAACATTACATTCAATTTCACTGTCACTCACACCTCAACCAGAACCACGGATCTGCAGGAGAACATTACAGAACATTACAATTTCACCATCACTCACACCTCACCCAGAACCAGGAATCTGCAGGAGAACATTACAGAACATTACAATTTCACCATCACTCACACCTCAACCAGAACCAGGAATCCGCAGGAGAACATTACAGAACATTACATTCTATTTCACCATCACTCACACCTCACCCAGAACCAGGGATCTGCAGGAGAACATTACAGAACATTACAATTTCACCTTCACTCACACCTCACCCAGAACCAGGGATCTGCAGGAGAACATTACAGAACATTACATTCAATTTCACTGTCACTCACACCTCAACCAGACCCAGGGATCTGCAGGAGAATATTACAGAACATTACAATTTCACCATCACTCACACCTCACCCAGAACCAAGGATCTGCAGGAGAACATTACAGAACATTACATTCTATTTCACCATCACTCACACCTCACCCAGAACCAGGGATCTGCAGGAGAACATTACAGAACATTACAATTTCACCTTCACTCACACCTCACCCAGAACCAGGGATCTGCAGGAGAACATTACAGAACATTACATTCAATTTCACTGTCACTCACACCTCAACCAGACCCAGGGATCTGCAGGAGAATATTACAGAACATTACAATTTCACCATCACTCACACCTCACCCAGAACCAGGGATCTGCAGGAGAACATTACAGAACATTACATTCAATTTCACCATCACTCACACCTCACCCAGAACCAGGGATCTGCAGGAGAACATTACAGAACATTACATTCAATTTCACCATCACTCACACCTCACCCAGAACCAGGGATCTGCAGGAGAATATTACAGAACATTATTCAATTTCACCTTCACTCACACCTCACCCAGAACCAGGGATCTGCAGGAGAACATTACAGAACATTACATTCAATTTCACTGTCACTCACACCTCAACCAGAACCAGGGATCTGCAGGAGAACATTACAGAACATTCAATTTCACCATCACTCACACCTCACCCAGAACCAGGGATCTGCAGGAGAACATTACAGAACATTACAATTTCACCTTCACTCACACCTCACCCAGAACCAGGGATCTGCAGGAGAACATTACAGAACATTACATTCAATTTCACCATCACTCACACCTCAACCAGACCCAGGGATCTGCAGGAGAATATTACAGAACATTACAATTTCACCTTCACTCACACCTCACCCAGAACCAGGGATCTGCAGGAGAACATTACAGAACATTACATTCAATTTCACTGTCACTCACACCTCAACCAGAACCAAGGATCTGCCGGAGAACATTACAGAACATTACAATTTCACTATCACTCACACCTCACCCAGAACCAGGGATCTGCAGGAGAACATTACAGAACATTACATTCAATTTCACCATCACTCACACCTCAACCAGACCCAGGGATCTGCAGGAGAATATTACAGAACATTACAATTTCACCATCACTCACACCTCAACCCAGAACCAGGGATCTGCAGGAGAACATTACAGAACATTACATTCAATTTCACCATCACTCACACCTCACCAGAAACAAGGATCTGCAGGAGAACATTACAGAACATTACATTCAATTTCACCATCACTCACACCTCACCCAGAACCAGGGATCTGCAGGAGAACATTACAGAACATTACATTCTATTTCACCATCACTCACACCTCACCCAGAACCAGGGATCTGCAGGAGAACATTACAGAACATTACATTCAATTTCACCATCACTCACACCTCACCCAGAACCAGGAATCTGCAGGAGAACATTACAGAATTTCACCATTACAATTTCACTATCACTCACACCATTCAATTTAACCCACCCAGAACCAGGATCTGCAGGAGAACATTACAGAACATTACATTCAGAATTTCACCATTCAGAACTCATTTCATTTCCTCACCCAGAACCAGGGATCTGCAGGAGGAGAACATTACAGAACATTACAGAACATTCAATTTCACCATCACTCACACCTCACCCAGAACCAGGGATCTGCAGGAGAACATTACAGAACATTACAATTTCACCTTCACTCACACCTCACCCAGAACCAGGGATCTGCAGGAGAACATTACAGAACATTACATTCAACCAGAACCAGGGATCTTTACAGAACAATTTCCATCACTCACACCTCACCCAGAACCAGGGATCTTTCAGAACATTACATTTTATTTCACTCACACCTCACCCAGAACCAGGGATCTGCAGGAGAACACCTCACCCAGAACCAGAACATTCACCCAGAACCAATTTCAGGAGAACATTACAGAACATTACATTCATTTCACACCTCACCCAGAACCAGGGATCTGCAGGAGAACATTACAGAACATTACATTTCACCATCACTCACATTTCATTACAGAATCAATTTCACCCTCACACCCCAGAAACAGGGATCTGCAGGAGAACATTACAGAACATTACATTCAGGAGAAATTTCACCATCACCATCACACCTCACCCAGAACCAGGAATCTGCAGGAGAACATTACAGAACATTACATTCAATTTCACCATCACTCACACCTCACCCAGAACCAGGAATCTGCAGGAGAACATTACAGAACATTACATTTATTTCACCATCACTCACACCTCACCCAGAACCAGGAATCTGCAGGAGAACCAGAACATTACAGGAATCACCATGCAGGACCCAACATTACAGGAGAACATTACAGAACATTCAATTTCATCACACCTCACCCAGAACCAGGGATCTGCAGGAGAACATTACAGAACATTACAATTTCACCATCACTCACACCTCACCCAGAACCAGGGATCTGCTCATTACAATTTCACCACACTCACACCTCACCCAGAACCTCACCCAGAACCAGGGATCTGCAGGAGAACATTACAGAACATTACATTTTATTTCACCATCACTCACACCTCACCCAGAACCAGGGATCTGCAGGCACACACACACACGCACACACAAACACATACATGCACACACACACACACACACGCAAACACACACATGCACACACACACACACACACACACACACACACACACACACACACACACAAACACAAACAAACACACACACACACACACACACAGGCAGCTGAATGAATGCACTCACCAAAGCCCAGTTTAATTCCATCAACAAGCCCCCACGGGGTGTGAAGGGCCAGCTGGACGAGCGGCCCCAGGAAGAGGGCCTGCGGAGGGAGTGTGTGTGTAGGTCACCGGGTCAGTAGAGACACAAGCACTGTGTTTAACAGCACCGCACTTACAGCGTAACACACTCTACCAAATATGTACTGCTATATCAGATTCTGTGCAATGTTTATCAAACAGATTTTGGCGGCATTCAGTTTTGATTACTTTATCAATTCAGTACGCAAATATTTTCTCCTATTTGGAAAACAAATGAATTCCTAAAGCTTTTTCAGTTTACTGAAATTACCAATCATCATAATGTATTTCCTTTCTCCTTGCTCATAACACTGCAGTTTGGAAAGTAAAGCACTGAATATATTGAGGGCAACTACACACAGGTGATTTGTAAGCTCTATACAACTAGCATTTTCGTCACTGCACAGATTAGGCTTGGCTCCCATTCAAAATGCACGCTGTAAATTTTCTTTCTGGCGCGGTAGGTCAGAAAAGCTGAACAGGCAAACATTGTACAACATCAGTTTATCAGCAGAAAGTAACTGCCAAAGAAATGTCGACATCCATGATAAGGATGTGTGTCACATAAAAGAAAGATGTTATTACAATGGGCCTTTGTTCCAGAGCTTGAAATCAGCAGTGGAATTTGCACTGCAGACGGTCACTGACGCCAATACTGGGTTTTATAAGCAGGACGTTTATGTCGAGTGTGAGGTGTGTGAATTACAGACAGCTCGGAGAGACGCATCAGCAGAGACCGTTCTTACCATAGTGAGCACCAGCGGCAAGATGGCCGCCGCTATAAAGCCTTCCGCCCTGATGCCCATCAAAGCCAACAGAGAGGAGCCTGACTGTAGAGAGAGAGAGAGAGAGAGAGAGAGAGGAGGAAGGGAGGGGAAAGGGAGATGGAGAGAGAGGGAGGGAAAAAGGGTGATAGAGAATGGGAGAGAGGCACAGAGGTCAGATAAGGATTCGCAAAAATTATTGGCAGAGTTCTTCCACTTTTTTATATTTCAGCATTTAAATAATCACCGACTCTGGCTGAGGGACCGTTTTTGGGCTCAAGAGCTTCCCAATAAAAAAAAAATAAATAAAAATAAAACACCACCAGGTGTCCAACAGTTTTACAATATCAGCACAGAACCTTCTTCTTTGTCTCGCTCACATATGGTCACACATTATGGCTCAGATGCACTCAGATTCATCCAGCCTGCTGTTACCACCATGGACGAAAGGATTTAAACAGGAGCACTTCCCCATTACGCTTTGGCTACATTCCCTGGAACCGTACAATGCCAGCTCTGCTCAGCCAAAAATAGTATTTGTCGGCAGCAAGCACCGATATTTCTTACGCTTGCCGTAATTTGTGCCCAGTAAAAATTAAACCAGAGTTAAATCCACATAAAATTTTCACAATGAGCAATATAACAGCTCAGAGGGAGGCTGTGCAGTTCTGCATTCATTATTAAAGGTGGAAAATAACCTCATTCTGATTTCAAAGAGAGCACTAATTTCATGGAACAGGATTGAAATGGGCAACCCTGCAAATGAGTCAAGGAGAGTGATTTTGCATCAGAGCTGGGCATCCTCTAGACCACTAGACTAGAAAATCGTGGCACCTAGATTGACTAGATGTAATTAAATACTGCAGAGCGACGACATGCTTCGAGAAACAAGAATTTGTCACAGAGTGACAATGTCCCCCGCCGTGAGCCATGCTGGGACCTTGAAAATGAGGTCAAGGTCACCAAAATTGACTGGTGTCAGGGGATCCTCATACTAGACCTAGGTGTGAAATTTGATCAAGTTTGGATCACGAGTTCTTGAGATATCTCGCCAACAAGTCGACTGGACGGATGTACGGACGGGACGGACGGACAGACGGACGTGAATACGATGCAGTGAATATGAATATGAGCACTGCCAATGGTTGCACAAATCATTTTCCTTTCAGATGGGATTGGATTTCAGGGGCCAAGCCGACTAAAGTGCCCACATCACGTTCTCCATCAGCGGCAGCTGAATTATGAAAATCCCCTGTTTTTGTATCACCAGAGCCATACATTGACTAGGCGACATGATAATCAGGTCTCGACTTTAACATGAAGTCTTATGCCTGCCTGACACTTGCACAAATTTTGGTCCCACAAGGTCCTGCAATATGGCATGCCATTTTAGTGGCATGAAGCATGTCAAGATGGCAAGGTGACGCACAGTTTGCGCCGTGTTGTGCCACATGTAACGTATAAGATAAGAACTGTTGACGAAATGCGTGACAATGTCACGCATGGGCACGCCATGAAACGTCACGCCATGTTTGCGCCAAAGTTAAGCACAGTTCACGCATAATTTACAACAGTGGCTCGCATTGTCACTCATTGAAATGACAAGGTTGTGCAAGCATGTCGTCGTGCCATTTTTTTTGTCACAAATTGGCCAAACTTGGTCACTATTGATGTCCATCCGTGCCAATACTGATAAACTCATGCTAAATTCTGCAAGGCAATCATAAATTCAGATTGAACTTCATGAGTCAAAAGTTCATTTGTGTTTAACACACAATTATTTTATGATTTGACAGTGCATAATTTTAAGGGCTCTGACAGCTTGAGGAGCCACTTAAAGAGCTTATTTGGCTTATAAACAGCGTGCAATTGAAAAAAAAAAAAAATCACAGTCAAATGAAGTACAGTTGTGATCTAGGAGTTTATGATCCCAGAGATGTATTGTTTTAACTCCCAGCCATTTTTTAATTCTCAGTATTTTTTTATAATTTCACAGCTGAATTTTCATGAAGATTTTTTGTGTTTGTGGCCCTTACTCTGACCTAAAATTAAGAAGAGAAACTGAAATAAGATAAAATTCCAATTCTACAAGTGTCTTGTTTCATTTAAGCCATTTGCCCCCTCTCTGTGAAGCTCAAATCTTGAATTATAAAGCCTAAAATAGGGTAACACATAAACAGCCATATTTGGCTTCTGCACAAAGGGGTTAAAAAAAAAAAAAAACTTGTTTTGTTTAGTGTTTCAGAGTATAATATTACAGTCCTACATTGTTCTACCGACCATGTATCTGTAACTACTGCACCTACCAATGAGGAGGAGTTCATTCATTGACTGACCACCATAATTACCTGAAGTAATGCCAGGTCTGGGTATACAAACTGTTAAAATGCAGAATTTTGGCTCTACAATGCTCATATTTGTTCTTCATTAGTGTTTAGACACAGAAATATCTTTTTCCTGGTGGTTAACTTTGCCCTGTATTTCACTATATGCATTAAAGCAATTCTTACCTTTCTGGCATTTTTACACTTTTCTGTTGTAATCTTAAAATTCTTCTAATAAGCGCATAGCACACTAAAATGTAAAAGAAATCCACCAGGTGTTGAAACTCATCAATATTCAATTCTCATATATTTCTGATAAAAGTCTGACCAATCGTTTTCTTCGGTCCGAATAAAATGATTTGCCGAGCTTCCTGTCTGTCATCCGTCGCCGCGTCCCTTCCAGTTGCCTACCGCTGTCACCGCTTACGAGTCGCACGCCTCTCTGGCAGAGCAGCAGAGCGGTAGAGACAAAACAGGTACTCAACAAAGTTAGCCTGCAAATAAAACAGCTGCAACTGCTCCTTATTTAATGACTAACGTTACCGGGACAATTCTGGTGAGGTAAGACGTTATGACAGCAGTTTTGCAAGCAGTTTTGAATTCTGCTGAAAAACGACGCATCTGACTGTAAACAAACAGGCACTGAAATGCTATAATTACTATAATAACGTTAATGGTAGTTCGTCAGACGTTACGAGAGCATTTTATTTTATACCACGTATAGAACTGAATATTATGTAATTACTGTTGGTTAGTTTTCACTAACCGGTGCCTCTGAATCCGACTCCATTGCCCCGTTTCAAGATGCTTTCACATCGGACGCGAAACGAATTTTTCGTACGACAGATTACATTCAAAATCAATGCAAATTGATTCGCGTCTTTGCATTGACTTTGAATGTAATCTGTCGTATGGTGGGTTGCCAAGGCTATCCGTGTGAAAGAGCTTGCTGCTCACTTTCTCACCGCGACGCTGGCGTCAGGGGAGGAGGGGAGCCTCAGAGGTCAGGCAGGGGGTAGAGGGTGGGACTTTGGAGGGAGGCGGAGTTGTTCATGTTCAAATTTTTACTCAGTGCTGTGCCGCATGCCAGAAAGGTAAGAATTGCTTTAAAATGATACTGGACAATGTGTAACGCGAGTCACGCTCATTACATAATATCTCTACTTATTGGTTGTAAAATTCTAATTCCCTTAAGTACGCTTTAAAACCACATGTAGTCGCACGAACTCTGAGAGTGTTAATTATTTTCTATCTTGTGTACTTTTAGGAGAAATTGCAGCTAAAATCGATGTGTTTTTGTGTTGTCCTTTTCATGTAAGGCGAGTCACGCTATAATTAGAGTTAATTACAGCCATGCTATGAAATCAAATTAAAATTTGTTCATACCTTTTCATAGCTTTTACCAACACCTTCCAGCACACACATGATAGGGATCGATTCATCATTATAAGATACAGGCCAAAATATAAATTTGGAAATTCACAAAAATGTACTCGCGAGTAACCGTGCGAATGCCCTAAACCATTTGCCTTGCACTTGCCAGGCGTAAGGGCCAGATCATGCGGTAACGGAGGTACAAAATTGGTGTATTTTGTATCATAGTTCCAAAACTAATAAAGATAGTTACAATTTAAATGGTTTTGTGTTGTTTGAAGTACTTCCCTAGTACTTCAAACAACAAAATAGCTAATTTTGTTCGTTTGATTTATTTTGGGTGAAAACGGCAAAAAAAACTGGTCGGTAATAGAGTTATTTTGTTGTTCGAAGCACTAGGGAAGACCTCCACAAAGCCATCTAAATTGTAACTCTATCTTACTTAGTTCTGGAGCTATGACACAAAACACACCCATTTTGTAACTCCGTTACCGCGTGACCTGGCCCAGGCCCGTTAGTACACGCGATACTTCATACAACCAGCACAGAAACCGAACACGAAAATGAAACTGAACATCTACCGTAACTCTCACAGCTTGACGGCAGTTGAGAACACCCCATTAGCCCAAGAGAGGCAAGTCAGTGACATAATATTAATCATAATGTTAATTAAAATCGATTATACAACGCAAAGCAACCAGTAGGCATCCGTGGAATAAGTGCATCATGGCAGCGCTAATAGTTAATGGTTTACGAATGAGATTCTCCGGTGAATTATTACAATCAGACCCCTGTTCTTGTGTCGTACACTGCGGCACTCACCCTTACGCCAGTGTACCGTTTCCATGCCCACACGAAGAGCGGCGATAGAGCGGACACGACCAGCACACTGGTGAATCGCCTCTTGATGACAGCTGGGTGATCCCTACCGCGCAAACACACAAGGCATCTCAGTGCACTGCAAATCCAGTACAAGTTTTAAAAGCAGATAGCCAATTGTGAGGCAAATCGGCAGTTACGCTGCTTTCACACTGGACGCGAAACGAATTTTTCGCGCGACAGATTACATTCAAAGTCAATGCAAAGACGCGAATACACGTGTATTCGCGTCTTTGCATTGACTTTGAATGTAATCTGTCGTGCGAAAAATTCGTTTCGCGTCCAGTGTGAAACCGGCTTTACTTTGCAGAAAGAGCTTGAAATTGCAAGCTGATAACGCTAACCTTAGTAAACCAGGATGACTGAGTCTCTTGTCAAGCAGAGAAAAGTAGCCGACCATACAATGTGGACAGGTCGGCAGCTGTTTCATTCTTTATAGATAATTAAATAGCTATCGCTTTCATTATTGTAAACATTTACAAAACCTATAGCTATTGCTAAACATAAAGTGTACTACAGATAGTAACTACTGGCACCACAACCGTGGAAGGTACATACTCAAGTGCAATTGCGAAGATGAATGGATTGAATGAGCGTAAAACATTATTTACCTGGGCAGTTCACTCCGCCACACGTATAAACTTCCAACATACGAGCAGGCGAGCAGCAAACATGACAGCACCGACACCAAGCAAAGCCCGTCCGGGGACTCGAAACCATCATCGTTATTTATCGACACTTTCTCGGAGAACATTGTATGAAACCTGAAATCACCATCCTCTGACATGGCGCAGGGGACGGGCAGAGAGCGGAGTAGCGTATGACAGCTTAAATCACACTTGTAGTTTTCAGCCACGTGCTTTTATTTAATGGAAAAAATATATAAGGACAGAGATGGAAAATTCAGTAACAGAAACACACAGCGTCCCGGCGCAAAAATTTGACGTCATCACCAGCTGGCACTTCTCACCATGCAGGGCAGGTGTAACCAAAGGCCAGTGAATTATCATATCTGGCCTGATGACTATGTCCGCGGTCATGTTTGCGAAAAAAAAAAAAAAAATTGTCTTCAAAATATCATTGTCTGACACAGGATGTTTGGGGCATATTTTTTTTTTTTTTTTGGTGACTATTTATTATTCCATTATGAGAAAAAAGGCAAGTGCTTGTTAACTTGCTGGGTTATTGCAGTAGTTCCCAGGCTGTGTCCTGGGGCACCCCTGTGTATGCTGGTTTTTGCTCCTCCAATCACAATTGCAATTGTAGGATTTAAACAAGCTGTCAATTTGTCTCAATGAGGTGCATTTATGTTTAAAGCAGTTATTTAGGCCAGATTTGGACAGATATCAATACATGCTAATGCCATGAATTAAGGGGGAAAAACATATCCATTTGTGATATATTAGAAGCAACACCCTAAAAAGAGGGGGGAAATGAAAGTAAACAATCAACAGGGTCCTATTTGGTGAAACTTTGGACACACGGTCATAAAAACTAACAACTTATTGGGCAAGCACATGAGAGAGTGATACCTGTTTTATGTCATGTTTATGCTATTAAGTTTGAGCAAATTATTTAGAAAGAACCCCAAACATCTGTTATCGACAACCTAACTGGAGTTACCGATTTTCACAGTGTCTAATTTGATCAGTTTAAAACTGTTGTTACCTGAAATTGCTTGCATAACAAGCGGATGGTGAGTGCCGAGAGAACCCCACGACCCTTAACTAATTATAAATAAATAGTGAGGTCACTGTACCAAGGCCAAAGGTCAAATCCACTAACGACCCTTACGTTGCACACCTATCCCTCACAAAGAATCTGCATACCAAATTTGAAACTCCTGTGGCCAACACTTTCGGAGATATGGCACAGACAAATTTTGCAGCTGCCGCCCACCCGCCTGCCCAGACACCGCAGGGTACAACGATACCCCACAGTCCTTGCTATGGGGTAAAAACAGACACAGTATGTTCAAGGGTCTTTGATTCTTCTTGGCTCTCATAGGTATTTCTGTCAAAATATGGCTTAAGATGGTACAGCGGGGAAAACAAGTATTGGATGTGTCAACATTTTTCTCAGTAAATATATTTCTAAGGGGGCTATTGACATGAAATTTTCACCAGATGTCAGTAACAACCCAAGTAATCTACACAAACAAAGAAATTTTTAAAAAGTCCATAAATTAAGTTATGTGTAATAAAGTGGAATGACACAGGGAATAAGTATTGAAAACATGAAGAAAAGGAGGTGCAAAAAGGCATGGAAAGCCAAGAAACCAGCTGAAATCTGTCAGTATTTAGAAAGCAATCCTGCCCCCCATTAGTGCAAATTAATATCAACTGGTTTGGTCCTAATTGATGGCCTATAAAAAGGTTTCTTATTACCAAGGTGTGTCACACATGAAGCATCTCATGATGGGTAAAAGCAAAGAGCTCGCTCAAGCCCTTTGCAACCTTGTTGTTGCAAAACATACTGATGGCATTGGTTACAGAGGTATTTCTAAACTTCTGAATGCTCCAGTGAGCACCGTTGGGGCCATAATCCGGAAGTGGAAAGAACATCATTTCACCATAAACTGGCCACGATCAGGTGCTCCTTGCAAGATTTCGGACAGGAGTCAAAAGAATAATCAGAAGAGCTGTCCAAGAGCCAAGGACCACTCGCTGAGAGCTTCAGAAAGACCTGGAATTAGCAGGTACAGTTGTTTCAAAGAAAACTAAGTAATGCACTCAACCGCCATGGCCTCTATGCACACTCACCGCGCAAGACTCCATTGCTGAAGAAAAAGCATGTTGAAGCTCGTTTAAGGTTTGCTGAACAACATTTGGACAAGTCTATGAAATACTGAGAGAATATAGTCTGGTCAGGTGTGACCAAAATTGAACTCTTTGGATGTCATAGCATGTTTGGAGGACAAACGGCACTGCAAATCACCCTCAAAACGCCATACCATCAGTGAAGTTTTGAGGTGGGAACATCATGAAGTGGGGCTGTTTTTCAGCATATGGTACTGGCAGACTTCATATAATTGAAGGAAGAATGACTGGAGAAGAGTACTGAGACATTCTTGATAAGAATCTGCTGCCATCTACCAGGATGCTGAAGGTGAAACAAGGGTGGACGTTTCAGCAAGACAATGATCCCAAACACACAGCCAAGGAAACTCTCAATTGGTTTCAGAGAAAGAAAAGAAAGCTGCTAGAATGGCCCAGTCAATCACCCGACTTGATCCAATTGAAAATCTATGAAATGAACTGAAGATCAGAGTTCACAGAAGAGGCCCTCAGAACCCTCAAGATTTTAAGACAGTTTGTGTGGAAGAATGGGCCAAAATCACATCTGAGCGATGCATGCAACTAGTTTCTCCAAACAGGAGGCATCTTGAAGCTGTCACTACCAACAAAGGCTTTTCTACTAAGTATTAAATACATTTCAGTAAGTGTGCTCAATACTTATTCCCTGTGTCATTCCACTTTATTACACATAACTTATTTAGGGACTTTTTTAAAATGTCTTTGTTTGTGTGGATTACTTGGGTTGTTACCAACATCTGGTGAAAATGTCATGTCAATAGCCCCATTAGAAATACATTAACTGAGAAAAATGTTGACGCGTTCAATACTTATTTTCCCCGCTGTAAATAATTGCTTTAAACATGAAATGCGCCTAATTGGGACCAATTAACCGCTTAATGAAATTCTAAGATTGTGATTGGAAATAAAAGCAGCATACCCGCGGATCCCCAGGCCTTGGGATTGGGAACCACAGGGTTATTGACTGATCAGCCGCTTTTTCACCGTTTTATTGATGGGGGGAATCACTTTGCGTTACATCTTGCTGTTTATACTTAGCCAAACTGAATACCGAGTGTAACATTGGTTAAATCGGTATGGCTCAGCACTGTAGCAGGCTAGTTAAGCACCACTCACATAGCTAGGTTCACTTTACTTTGCTAGGTAGTGTGAACGCAGTACTTTTTTAAACCATTTTGTAACATTAGTTTGTTAGCTAGCAAGCTAATGTTAGCTAACTACTCAGTTGACTGAATTTACAAACCGTTGCTTGTTCAGCCGTGAATGTTTGTGACTCAGACTAAGCAAAGCGATGTAGTTAGCGCAGTGCTAACATATAGAGGGCGCTAACGTTAATGACATTTGCTTTCCATTAAATTACTCAATTCAGTTATGTGATAAATGGAATCTTATACTCTTGGTCTTGTCTTGAGAAAGTTATGAAACTATGAAAGTTTAAAACGCAAAGTTTACTCAACTCGTTCCATAACTTTCATATGATATGCCCACTCCCGTAAGATCCTCTATGTGTCGTACTACCGGAAAATCTTTTTTTTTTCCATACATTTTATTCATTCATTCAAAATCAGGTTACAGTCATGTACATTAAACTTATACTTTCTCCCCCCCCTCACATTTACAACCTTCTCCATCAGCCAACATTCTCCCCCCGACCCTTAACCCTCCCACTACCCAGCATGACCTCGTCAGTTTAAAGTAACGTTATTACAATAACAGTAATATAAGATAAATAAGTCAATTTAAAAAAAAAAAAAAAAGGGAAAAAAATGATAACAATAATAAGCTGAATAATATGCAGAATACATCCAATGTAAATAAATAATGATTAATTATTCCTGATTAATTCATCGGTGCTGCTCACCCTATAGCCGACCTGATGCAAAGAATGAGATTACCCTCTTACACGTATGTTATATATTGCCCCCGATCAGGGGGTTCATATCTGGGGACCCGCGGACAGGCTGCCAGGGTGCGAAGTCTGACTGGGCACAAATTGGGCTCAGACCTATCGTTATGGAGCCACTTCACAAGAGGGAAGGTGTTCAAGGTAATTAAGCAGTGGCTTCCAGTGAGAATGAAATTTCCAGGAACAGCCTCGAAGGCTGAACTTAATTTTCTCCAGTTTTAGTAGAAGTAAAATGTCCTGTAGCCAGGCTTTAAAGGAAGGCGGTTGAGATGCTTTCCACAGAAGAAGAATCCTCCTCCGCGCGATCAAGGATGCAAAGGCAATAACATTATTCTGCATTGATGTAGTTGGTAATTCATCAGGAGACACACCAAAAACAGCTATGTGTGGAGAAGGGTTGATGGTTAAGCCTAAGATGTCGGAGATAGATTTAAAAAAGGTCTGCCAGTAACTGGACAATTTAGAGCATGACCAGAACATGGTCGTAGGAAAATCTGTCACAAAAAATTTCAAGACAGCCGTGCAACTGACATAGGATGGAATTGTAATCATTCGATTAACTCATGACAGTCACAGAAAAGACATACAATGGTGGAACGTTTGTGGGACTGTCGTAGGTTTAGCGTAAGACAGCCTTAGGAAATTTTGTAGATAATGAGGACCTCACATGACCCCAAAAATCAAACAAAATTCGTAGGTCTGGTGTAACACAGTCAAACAACCTTGTAGTGCACCACACGACAGACTTACGAAATGGGCCTGCATAGAGAATCACCTACGATGCCAAAAACATCATGAATGTGTACAAAATTCTACGAAGAGGATCTACAACAGCCTTTTCCATAGTAGAATTCATTAATTTTGTTGGACATACTCATGAGCATCTCTTGAATTACCCCACATTTCTGTCGTGGACCGTACAATGTATTTGAAAGCCCTTAAAGCATCGCATTGGTAATAAGGCCAGCTGAGGTCAGTACCAGAGAGGTCATCCGCGGGGAAATGGAGCAGGCGAGGAAGGTAATGGTGGAGATGGGGAAGGGTAAACTAGCCAAGGGTTTGTGGAACGGGGACGAAATAATGAAGGCAGGGACACGGACCAAGGGAAAGCAACGAAGAGCAAGAAGCAAGTACAAAGACAATATGATAACAAACAATGAAAACTGGGAAACTAATATACACAAGTAACTAAAACGCCACAGGAAACAGGTGTAGTGGGGGTGTCACTAAAGAACATCAGTGCACAGCATGAAACTAGACAATAATACAATTAATAAAACAAATAACGGAGGACACTCAGATAACAGAAAAAAGGGAAGGAAAATGAAAAACAATGAAACAGGTACACAACCCGCGACAATTTTCAGCTTAACACAATTGCCTTTTCAGCAAGAGAACATTTTAATGTCAGAATTAAAATTAACGCACTGACAAATTATGTGTATGTGGTATTGAGGATTCCTGGCTCAAAGTAGTTTCGTTTTCATGCATTTGGCAGCAGATTTCGGCTCAGCACTTAACTTCTGAGGCTGATTTTAGAGAGGGATCACAGTTCCCTTCTCAATTTGCTGGCACAGTCCTTGTTCTGTTTTCACACCTCAAGTTTCCATGGTTTTAACGCCATGGATCCTTCCTTTCTGTTCCATTCTGTCCCTCAAACATAATCTGGTCTCAGGGCCATTTCTGCACTGCTGACACGTGTGGTCAGTCCCCGTTATCTCTATGACCATCTGGTCTGGCTGATCTTCACAAGACATGATAGTTGTGGGGTGCAATGCATCATCCGGACGTCAGATCCAACGACAGGATGAAGCCTGCACCCACAACGGAACAGAGTGGTGATGACAGTCCATTAAGGCCAAGACTCCTCATTCCTCGATATCTATGGCGTCTCTAACACAGGGGGCTAATCCTCTCCTAGAGAAACAAGGATTTAGGATGCTTACTCGAGAGCGACACTGTTCTGACTGCAGCTGTGTAGGAGCGTGAACTACCAGCCCTTGAAGCCCCACTCTGGGACTATTGCCCCAAGGCTGGCTGCTGCCCTCTTATCTCTTTAAGAGTCTCGAGCTGAAGCGATGCTAATTTAGGTTAAATTGTAACTATGTGAGTCAGCAGCTGAGTGGCTGGTCATCTGATTGAATCAGCACGTTCTCACCAGGCGACTCAGGCCATCTGTTCCTGCTTATTGCCTTCGGTGAGCTGTCTCTGCACGATTGGAGAAGCAGTTTTTGTTTTTTTTTTGGTTTCTTTTATTAATATCGAGGCTGCTGGGCAGGTTTACTTCTTGAAAAAAATGAAGCTGAGAGAGACCTTGAATCGGGGTTAGAATTACGCTGATGCCGGGGAATACCCAACGTTAAGGCTACTGTTTTCGGGGGAAAGGTGATGACGATTCTGGGGGCCCCACAGCCCATTGGGGCCAGCAAAATTGCCACTTTATGATAATGGCCCCCATGAGTAGGCCCCCTTAATTAAAATACGATGCACAATTGGCCGAAATCTATAATACATCAGTTAAAGCTGTAAAATCATTTGTAATGCATGAAAGAGGTTACTGCTTTCTGAGCAAATCCCCTACTCCTTTAAAATAGTTTTGTCCAGGGTTTATTGTGTGGTTTGCTAAGAGCCGCAGGTAGTGAGTGTTCTTGCATACTGTGGAAGGCTGCAGCCCATGGAACTTACAGGCCTCGTTGTGTCTAGCTAATAAACAGAGAAAGAGGAAGGTAGTGAGTGATAGAGAAGAGCACTTAGCAAGCACTCTGGCGAAAATGAAACATAAATCAGGGCACAATGGAAGATTACAGAGGATAGAAAGAGTGGGCAGGTGCACGTCATGAGTTTGCCGGGCAAAAACAGATTTTTTTTTTTGAGGGAAAGTGAGAACATTAAGTAATTGCATATATGTCAGTCGAGTTAAAACAATAACGTACGTAAACTAACGAGCAAGCGAAATCATTCATTGTCGGTATGCTTGTATTTCGGGGACGCCTTATCGTACGTTGACTCAGATTTTCTGTTGTTGCAAACTGCAACACAGAACAGACATAAGACATAATGTGACTGTTCGGTCCGAGCACTGTGATGATCATCATCATACTTCAAAGCAAGGAATCTCTGTGTGCAATGTATGTATGGGTGTCCTTCGCATATCTCAAAAGCCATTCAGTCGATCAAATTCAAACTTGGTTGGCGCATTGCTGAGGACCCAAGGGAGTGCTGTGTCTCGTGTGAAGTTGTTTGTCGGTGTGGTTCTGAAGAAAGCTGTAAGCAGCAATACCGGAGGCCAAGTAATTCGCCCATTCCAAACAGGCACAATTTGAATGAACACTGCTCTAGTTGTAATAATTCGCCATGACACATTTTCCCTTAACTTAAATAAGTGTTTTCTAAAACTAAACTGCCAGCCTGTTGACATGGAGGCGATGGGTCTGGTTGATACAGTAATGTTGTACAGCTTGCTCTCCTCATACAGTAATGAAGTGAAGCTGTTTGCTTACAGCTATGGCATTGACAAGCCAATTTAGTTCTTCATCAGTTTCTCCATCAAACATAATAATGTACAGTATGTGTCGACTTTCATACAGAGGCAATATGAAATTGAAGAATCAAACATGTCCCTTAATTCATTGGCAGTGACACTCATTTAGTTATTTTGGTCCTGTTGACTCCGTCAATCACCAGATCTGATCCAACTGTACATGCATTAAACATGATGAAGAGGAGACTGAAGGCAGAAATTCCCCGCATCAAGCAGGAAGTGAAGATGGCTGCTGCACAGGCCTGGCAAAGCATGACCAGAGAAGATACCCAGTGTCTGGTGACGTCTATGTGTCACTGACTTCAAGCAGCCATTGCATGCAAAGGATATGGGAGCAAATATTAAAAATGATTATTCTACATTATGTTAAACTGTCCAATATTTTTTAATGCATTTGAAAATGGGGGACTATGTACTGCAGGTGCTGTATGGATGAAAACACCCTCAAATTAAAGCTGGCAGTCGGCTCTTCAATATCATTGCCACTATATCCTTTCAAACTGAAAGTGCTGGAGAATAGATCTAAAATAATAAATGTGCCAGTGTCCAATGATTTGTGATGCTCACTGTATGTGCAACTACTGTAGAACAATCTATGGTCATTTGGAATTGTGAGTGAATTTTTGTATCATTGGTGGATAATAACACATTCATTTCCTGCTCTATTGATTGTGTTGTAATGAGTGGCAAAATTTAAATTTATTCATGAGTCTACTCACAGCAGACTTTCACTTAAGTCACAGTCCACGGAGCCAGACCTCTCAACAGAAATATCTCAGTTTTTCATTTAAAAAAAAAAAACTGATCTGGTATATGTTTCAGATAATGTCAAGATTGAATTTCCCAAAAATATTACTGTTTGTTTCCAACTGAATGCGTCCAACGTGTCTAGCAAAGTTGTCCAGAGAGGCCTTAACTATTTTACACAAGGATATACCCATGACATCAAAATTTTTAATGGAACGGGTGGAGGTACAAGAGTCACAGTGAAGTGCTGGCAATCGATTCTGAAAAGCCAAGCACCCCATAAACTGCACATTGAGATCAAACCGGACTGAATTGTGGAATCGTACTGCGCGTGTAAAGCAGGGAAAGTACAACCCCAATTCCGAAATAGTTGGGACAAAGTGTAAATTGTGAATAAAGTCAAAACGCAATCACTTTCAAATCTCACCAGCCAGTATTTTATACACAATAGAACAGAGATAACATAGCAAATGTTGAAACTGAAAAATTTTACAATTTTATCCACAAAATGAGCTCATTTCAAATTTGATGGCTGCTACAGGTCTCAAAAAAGTTGGGACAGGGGTCCGTTTACCATGGTGTAGCATCCCCTCTTCTTTTTAACACAGAGTGGAGGCGTCTGGGCATTGAGGAGACAAGTTTCTTGAGTTTAGCCATTAGAATTTGATCCCACTCTTGTTTAATACAGGCTTCCAGCTGCTGGAGAATTTTGGGTCTCCTTTGACGGACTTTTCTTTTAATTATGCGCCAAATGTTCTCAATCGGTGAAAGATCAGGACTGCAGGCAGGCCAGTTCAGCACACGGACTCTTCTACTACGAAGCCATGGTGTTGTAATAGCTGCAGTATGTGGTTTTGCATTGTCCTGCTGAAATACACAAGGCCATCCCTGGAATAGATGTCGTCTGGAGGGGAGCATATGTTGTTCTAAAACCTTTATATACCTTTCAGCATTCATGATGCTTTTTAAAACATGCAAGTGTCCCACACCATATGCACTAATGCATCCCCATACCATCAGAGATGCTGGCTTTTGAACTGAACGCTGATAACAGGAGGGGTGGTCTTTCTCCTCTTTAGCCCGGAGGACACAACGCACATGATTTCCAACAAGAACGTCAAATTTGGACTCGTCTGACCACAGGACACTTTTCCACTTTGCTACAGTCCATTTTAAATGAGCCTTGGCCCACAGTACACGGCGGCGCTTCTGGATCATGCTCAACAATGGCTTCCTTTTTTGCATGATAGAGTTTTCGGTGGCATCTGTGGATGGCACGGCGGACTGTGTTTAGAGACAGTGGTTTCTTGACGTATTCCTGGGCCAATTTAGTAATGTCAATGACAGAATCATGCCGGTGAGTGATGCAGTGGCGTCTGAGGGCCCGAAGATCACAGGCATCCAGTAAAGGTCTTCGGTCTTGTCCCTTATGCACAGAGATTTTTCCAGTTTCTCAGAATCTTTTGATGATGTTATGCACTGTCGATGATGAGACCTTCAAAGCCTTTGCAATTTGACATTGAGGAACATTGTTTTTAAAGTATTCCACAATTTTTTTTTTACGCAAGCCTTCACGGGTTGGAGAGCCTCTGGCCATCTTTACCTCTGAGAGACTCAGCCTCTCTAAGACATCTCTTATAAAGCCAATCATGTTACACACCTGATGCCAGTTAACTTCATTACTTGCTAAATGTTCTTTCAGCTGATTCTCTTATATATTAATTGCTTTTTCAGCCCTTTTTTGCCTGTGTCCCAACTTTTTTGAGACCTGTTGCAGCCAGAAAATTTGAAATGAGCTCATTTTGTGGATAAAAATGTAAAATGTCTCCGTTTCAACATTTGAAATGCTATCTATGTTCTATTGTAAATAACATATTGGCTCATGTGATCTGAAAGTCATTGCATTTTGATTTTATTCACAATTTACACTTCGTCCCAACTATTTCGGAATTAGGATTGTAGTTTTCATACAATTGTTGCCATCACTGAGCTAAAAATAACACTGGATCCAGTATGCTGTCTAATGTCAGTTGGCCATGAGTCAGACAGTACGCTAGGCTTTGTAATAAATCATATCACGCGAGGCAGCAAACCCTTAAACTAGCTACATTAGAAATAATTGAGTTATTAACCTAACATTTGTTATATCGGCATTTTCCTCCAAGCCAATTTCGATGACAAGCTAACTTTACTCATTTTGGCTAAGCGACTAACATTCTGAATCCAATTGTTGCTATTTTGCTGGCTAGCTACCTGGCCAACTAAAGTTTGTAAGCAGATTACCTCATGACATTACAAATCCTTCACCATCTGGCTAAGTGTTTTATATTATCTAGTGCTGCGAATGCCTGTGCTGGGTGGCATGAAGGAATCGTGCTATCAGCAGAATAGCTACTGGTTTGTAGCTGCATCTGGTATTGCGTGTAGAAGTCCTCTGGGGAAAAACAATATTATGTTACGTATGCATCAATGATGCCATTGGTGTAATTCTGTCTTCTCAGCAAAACATGCATAGATTGTTTGTAACTAACTAGTAAGGGCGAAATGGCAAAAAAAAAAATTCATTTGCTTACCTTCGAGCAAACATGCCTTAATCCATTGCAAACACTTTTCCAACTGCTTTTTTGGCCTTGGAAAAAAGATTAATTGAGCTCCCTGTTGCCGGGCAGGGTATCTTTCGTCAGTATTACATGTTCCCCAAGCACATCTAAGGACCATTTTCGAGAAAGTCAGACACCTTGCCTGTTACACACAGCTAATGACTGCATTGAATGTTGGACAGTATGGCAGTGCTGTCAGGGTAGGCAGGACCTTAGTAAGATAAGGCAATCTGATTGGTAGTTATTCTACACTTGATTGACAGGTCAGACAGGTCCATTACACCAAGTCCAGATCATTAGATTAAAATGTCAAACAATGTCCAAACTCATCTCAATATCTTGTGTGGCCTCCACATGCTCTCACCACAGCTGGAGAGCATCTTGGGAAGCTCAGAACAAGAGAAAATAGTACATAATACACTCAGTGGTCCTTAATTTTTTTTGTTGAGTATACATGGTTCTGGACAAGGCATACCTGGCTTATCTACAGAAGTTTTCAGGGAATGCCAATTTATTCCATATTACATGGGAGCATCAGCTGCTATCTGTGTGAGTGGGTGGGTGGGGCTTGTGGTAGTAAATACACAGCCCTGAACGCGAGATACATTCGGAAACAAAGTGTGTACAATTTAATTACCAAGGTTTCACACACTTTATGAATTCTAGTGAGTCTCTTACTTTTGAAATTATCCTTTGAGAGCATCACTGCTTGCTTGAGGTTCAATGCCTTGAGAAAAAAAAGGGGGAAACCGCGAGTAAATAAAGGGAGGTACACAGAAAACAGCATCTAACATCCTTTAGAGAGGCGGAATCGAACAATGGACCTTTCCGACCTGTCACCTGAATCACTTCAGTTGCAAGTAAAGCGATCAGCAAGAAGGCGTGGCCCAATGCACCCCGCTGGGAGGAGCTGCGGGTAAGATCAACGAGGGTAAAATGTGAATCTAACCAACCAGATGAGGCGTGGGGTGGGCGTAAAGGCGTGTTATTTCATCAGAGAGATGTGCGTGACTACCAGGCGCCTGGACCACGACTCGTCTCCAGGGGAAGGCTCTCTCCGTTTTCCGTTAGTGATGACAACGGAGCGGCAATGCGGAGGCCGTTCATTCTAATGATACCGCATTCAGACCCACTCCTGTAGGGGGGGATTTAAACATCACAGCGCCCAGTGCTTCGAAAAGCTACAAGACCTCCATCGGCAAACATCCGCGGGTATTTATATTTATCTTTTTAATCGTTGTCTATCTGAAGCGACGTTATTTATGCCGGACCTACATGGCGATGGATTGTTTATGTGGCCACTATACAGTATAGTGTATTGTGTGCGTGCGTTAACAACAAAAGAATACAATTTTATCGCAGTGAAAGTCTTTGTCACTGTATGTGTGTGTGTGTGTGTGTGTGTGTGTGTATGTATATATGTGTGTTTGCACAGGCGTGCGCGCGCGATATCATTGAAATGTAATGCTATTATTGAACTCCATTGTTATTTCTGGTATTCATGGGTGGTATACCTTTTAACGTGCTGCGTCGATATGCTCCCAATATCACCGCTCGTTCAAAACGTGATCTATTTCTTAAAATTGCCTGGTTAATGGTGAAGCACAGTGATCGTCAACTGTATTTTGTGCAGAATTGGACGGTCTCATATAGGCTGAATGACGACCGTAGGATCGAAACTGTGCGAACGATTTATTGGTGCTGCCTAAATTAATATGTCTGAGGTAGCACTCGGTTTACAGCACTGATACAAATTTAACGAATTGTTCCATGGAGAATGCACCCTCATGATGTTTCTGTAATCAGTGCACAGAACATCATGGAGGTTATCGTGAGGTCCTAACCGATTGAATGGCGTGAAACGGTTGTAGGCGTTATCTCATTACCCACCAAATGTTCAGCAGGAGGAAACGCAATCCGGTGCAATCTATTCGCTGTAATGACACCGACAGTCAGGAAAGTCAGGTCCAAAGGTTACACAAAAGTGAAAGTTGTGAGATGGAATCTAACCACAACGATAATTTCCTTAAATAATTATAATAATTAAAAAATAATAATAATAATAATAATAATTATTATTATTATTATTATTATCATCAGGTCGTTGGAATAGGCCTATAGCCTACGTAGAAAGAGAGAGAGCGAGAGAGAGAGAGAGAGAGAGAGAGAGACGCAAGCGTGTCAGTGACGTAATCAAGTCGCGGGGTAGGAAGATAACAGAACCGCACACCCACGCGCCCCATGTGGAGTCCATCCATCATGCGGAGGGGTGAGGGGGTGGTCATGAGTTGCCGAAGGTATAACCTATTTAAGGATATTTTCGGGAATATTTATGACGTGATTTATATTTTAAAAAGGGCACTATATATGTTGTTTATTTGAGTGTGTTTGGTACTGCTAATGAATAATTTCGGAAAATCAAGTTCTGCCTACCTCTCTTGGGCTATCAGGGTACAGGGGATGTGACGGCAAAACTATAACACCTAATTAAAGCCAACCGAGACAAACTCATTCATGTTGGAGCCCTAAGTTCATTTAGCTTTCTTTTTTGGTAACGGGGGGGGGGCGTTGCTAGGCGGCCGGAAGTGGAAGAACTAAGGGGTCTGGCTGGCATTTGGGTTTGAGACAGTTCTGAAAGTAGACTGGGGCAGACCCTTTGGAAGCCTGGTATGCTATCACCAAAGTTCTAAATTTGATGCGAGCCATAACAGGGAGCAAATGGAGTTCGGCAAGAAGGGGGGTGACATGAATGTGCTTGGGCACGTTGAAATCAAACGCACTGGGTTGTGTAGATGGTGAGAAAGGGTTAGATTCTTCAGATGTTGTACAGGAAGAATCGGCATGCTCGGGACACCGAGCAGTATTCTCAGAGAGGGACTATCAGTCATCCATCACTACTCCAAGATTCTGTAAAGAGGGTAATGAGGACACAGAAGTGTCCCCGATGGAGATTATGAAGTCCTGGATGGGAGAGGTAGGAGCAGGGAAGAAGATCACTTCTGTCTTGCTAGGGTTGAGCTTAAGATGGTGGTTTGACATCCAGGTCTGGATGTCCTTCAGGCAAGCGGAGATGCGGGCAGACACCTGCATGTTGGAGGGTTAAAAGAAAAGAAGAGTTGGGTGTCATTCGCAATTGCCTGTGACCTCAAGGGAGTTGTTGCCAAGGTTGCTCACCTAGGAGTGCTCGCTCTTGTCTTTAGTGGTTCAGAAGTTCATCGCAACAGTTTCCATGAGCACAGAAAGGGTTTTACAGCAGTAAACACGTTCCTTTTGTGCGTCTGAACAGTGTCATGGGCGGACATGAGCAAGCTGTCCAATGTGGCGGGGCAGAATTGGCTTTGTCCTGCTCAGGGTATCATAATTGACTAGGTTTGTGTTAATTGTCATAGTTTATCCTGTTATGCTCCTGTTCCTTAGGATGAAATGCTATGGCCCTGCCTCAGCCTGGAAGTTGTCACCATTATGGTGAACTTATCATGGTTATCTCTCCTTTGTGTGTTTCTCCCATGTGCAGCGTGCAAAATTACAGAATCAGGTTTGTTATCATCATTAGCGGACGGCATTGTGTGATTCTTTTCCTGTTTGATATGGCTGGAAAGGTGAGAGCAGGACAGTATGGCGAGTTGGGGGTCTAAATTGGCGATAAAAGAATGGATGGATAGGGGTTGTGCTTTAAAGTGCTCTCAGGACAAAGACTGCGTACAGACTATGGACTGAGTCACTGTGACTGCAGCCATGAACGGAAAATCAGATGCTGGGGGCCGCCATGTTGTACAGTTTGGAACCAGAGTTTGCACAGTACTACTAACATTTTAGCAAATTTTCATATTCTACACATCTTTTTCATCCAGGGTTCTCCACTAGCTTGTATAAGAAGTGGTCTGAATTTGGGTGGAGTAGGTACCTGGCAGTATGCTTATCAGTATGTATTTTGAGGGCAGGCCAATTCAGTCTCAGACATGGCCGACCTTTGTGATCGTGGGCCATTCATTAAGATCACGTGGATGCACAGACAAGAGTCTAGTGCAGTGAGTATCAGAAAACTGATTTGGTTTTGAGACTGATAACATTCTTGAGCTAATGAAACTAATTACATTCCTAAGCTTACTCCCCGTGATTAAGAAGTGGGCGGATTTCTCGCATTACTGGTATAAAATCAACTAGGTATGGAATTTCTCAAGGCGAAACAGTATGATTCAGAAACCAAACAGTGATTCATTTTTTCACAGGTGACTAACATTAGATGGAAGAATGGCGTCCTCAATTTATGTTTTCGCGGACAGTATAATGAAACACAGATGGAGCTCTTTAATGATTACAACGCGGAAAACCAGCGGAGACTGAACTTCATGAAAATGATATGAAATTTTGAGTGTTGAAAATGAAGTGATTGAAGGTTCTTCAGTTTCATTTCTTTGATCAACTATGATAAATGGTCTTAACAAGTCAGGCTCACCTTTAGAAGATGCAACAATCTTAACAGACATCCGGCTGAAGATTAGAAAAAAAAGGTGATTTAGGCATTTTGATTCATTGATTGATATTTGCCATCATTATTGATTCGTGCTGTCCACCAGTGACCGAAGTATTAATAGCAGGCTGACTGGGATTTAGGTCAGGGAAGCTTTCTATAGATTTGAATAACATTATCCTGTTTATCATCTTAGTCACTTTTATTACTTCACCAGTCCAGTATTGATTGATGGCAGTTGAGTCATGATATGCTACAGTTGGCCCAGTGGCGTAGCCAGAGGGTGGGCCAAGACACGCCACTTTATGACAATAATTAGTCCTGGCTAGTTCTCAATCATTTTCCTTTATTGATGCGTTTTCCAATTATCGTAATTTGCAACTGAAGACACGGTTTCTCTCCATATGCGATCTAACAGCGATTAAATCATGGGCAAAATTCAGTACAGTTGCAGAACAAGAACAGAGTTGGATTGCACAAAACATCCGTTTAAAACAATTATTAGTCCTGACTTGTCCTCAGTCATTTTCATAACAGAAGGTTCACTCCGAGAGCACTCCACGCTTAACAGGTGCTGCTTGTTCTCCCCGATTAGGTAAGACGACAATCATTCATCTGGATGCGTATTTGCTGTATTTAAATCAACTTTATTCAAATTTGCATACCTGTCGACTCTGCTGAATAGCTGGAGCTGCATGCTTTTTATAGCCTATTGAACTGCCCAGTTTTTTTTTTTAATCAACCCACACAATACTGAGAGTGAAAGTCCGCGTTTCATTGGAACACGGACCAGTTCAATCAACGTGAAGCATTGGCCCATTAATAAGTAAATTATTTTGCTGTACTGAATTTAGCCCATGATTTCATCGTTGTTAGATTGCATATGGAGAGAAACTGTGTCTTCATTTCACAATTATGATAATTGGAAAACGCGTCAATAAAGGAAAATGATCGAGAACTAGCCAGGACTGATTGCTGTCATAAAGGGACGTGTCTTTGCACACCCTCTGGCTACGCCACTGAGTTGGCCTCTAGCAGCCCTTCATCCTAAGACTCCGCCATTGGGAGGATCGTTTTGGAAACGTTAACCACAAACACCAATACCTTCCATTTACCTAGTCTGTCAAAGCTTGAAACGCGTTATTGCCCTTGATTGAAGCTGTTCTCTGGAACACTTTCGTGTGCTGTTGGCTGGTTAAACCAGAGTGCGGAACGCAGATGGAATGTAGCGTTTAGCAGTGGTGGCTGTTGAACTGGCAATAGCGGAAGCACAAACCATCTCTTAAAAGTAATGATTTGTCATGATCTATTTTCTATCTAAATAAGATTGACTTTTACTTAAAATCCTGAGGACCATCAGGTGTCGCCAGTTCTAGTTAAGTTAAAATTATGACTCCGGACTTCTCACACTTTTCTTTACTCAGGGGTTGGAAACAATGGAATTGCGGAAAGACGGTTCAAATTATCTTATTTCATTTACACAATTTAAACAATCATGAAACACATGCATTGCTTCCAAAACCCCTGAGTAAAAAAAAAGCGTCAGAATCCGGAGTCATAATCGGTTTCCAATTACTAGTGGTGAAATCCACCGTAACTCTTACATATGCATTGATTGAATAATTACTGACTACAGCTGGGGAACATAAATATGCCACGAAAACTCACGCGCGTGCGTGAGAGTTGATAGGTATGCATTATTAATGAAAACCGGCCTCACCTGATAAAGTTGAGAGTTTACGGAGTTTATGTATTGGTAATTTAAATGAATGATTGAAAACAGGTCAAGAAATTAGGCTATTTATGCTCATTTTAACTTAACAAGGAGAGTTCGCGACACCTGATGGTCCTTAGGATTTTTGGAGTCAAATAAAGTCAATTTTATTAAGATTGAAAACAGGTCATGACCAATCACTATTTTTAAGGGATGGTTTGTGCTTCCCCTATTGCCAGTTTCCAGCTGCCACTGGCGTTTAGTATAGCAACACTGATAGAGTAAATGTTCAGAGTACAATCTGCGTAACTGCAATCCTTTTGCACATGCTAAACCGTTGCAAGCACCAAAAAGACGCATAAACCGAAAGATACACACAGGAGGTGGAACATGATAGGAATTACATTAGCACCAGAGAAATCATGATACTGCATGCTGCCTGGGTTGTGCATATTGTTACAGCCCTGTTGGTCTGTTTAAAGGTCAGATGGGTGTGCATGCAAAGATTCCACTTTGCTGATTAGTATTAGTATTCATCCAATTAACTCTCCCATTTTCAGGTGGATTTGTGAAGAGACAATTGAAGCTCATTAGCTCCACCTATGTGAAACATTATTTAATGAGCTGCCTTCGCCCAATGGGGAGGGGACTGGACTGGTTTGTGACCATGGTGCTGGTGGTGTATTGATTTTATTGGTTGCCTCTGATTATTTAATGTGCCTGGCCAAATAAATATTCTTGTTATGACCTTTGAGTTGGGTCATAACAATTATGTAACAATAATATTAATGTCCCTACCATTAATAAAAAGGACCTTTGTCTTATTGCAGCAAATGTCATTTACAGTGACATAGTTCATTCTTTGCTTGCTGAAATAGCTGAAAATATTGTTTCTTAATTCAGTGATATGCTGACACATACGCAGCCTGAAATTACGCCAGCGGTGCAATCTCAATGCTCTCTCCAGCTGTGCTATTAGCCTGTACATGTGCACACACAGCTTAAGTATAGATAGATGGTATATAAATAGAATGTAAAGTAAACAAAAGCGAAAGGGTAGGCAATGAGGAGGTCAAGTAGGCATATAAAGACTGCATTAGCTGGCTAAGTGAAACTGGAGTAGCTAAAGCCTGAAGGCCAGCACATCTGAGAACCAGGTATAGTCCAGTCACATTGGGGCCAGACGTTCCCCGTGCTATTTAGGGAGTTTTGTTTACTGAGATGCTGACTGCCCACTAAGCACTCTCTTAACGATCTGCCTCCTCAGGTGAGGGGGAGTATTGACCGTTGCTCAAAGGCAGGCAGAGGTGGAAAGCTTAGTTTCAGAAAGCCAACGTCCTCCACGGGGAAACATGGGGTTGAGGGCCTTGATCAAGCACCCAACAGCGACACTGATCTCACTGCGGCCATGCTGAGATGGAGGCAGTAACCCTCTGAATCCTGGTCAAATGTCCTAACCACCAGGCTAGTAGTCGCAAACCCCGTTCCTGAGGATCTGTCATCATTCCTACCCTGATTTTTCACAGCTGAGTCTACTAATATGTTGGAGTGAAAACCTACAGGATGGTAGGTCTCCAGGAACAGGGTTGAGCAGCCCTGCTCTAGCTGTTGAATGAGATGTGCTTTGTTAGGGTTTGAGTGAAAACCTACAGGATGGTGGATCTCCAGGAACAGGGCAGGTGACCACTGCACTTGGCTGTAGACCACGCACAAACATGCAGACTTTGTGGCCCAGTCATTACACGAACAGGGACCTCTTCTCTGCACGCACGTCCCTTAATGTTGTGAATTTTTTACGGTATGGAAGTATTGGCTCCGATTATAAATAGAAATAGCAGCTGTACATCATCACCTCTCCAGCAGTGACAGACTGCTGCTCAGGAAGGTGAAATGCAGAGTTTACAGGAAGGGCACTGACTGGAGTCGTGATGTAAATTAGAGGAGACGGGAGACAGGTGTGGAAGTGCACTGCATTCAAACTGTACGAAACGCGAGTGTGTGCAATACTGCTGCACAGTCATAACCCCTTCTGCAATACCAATACGGATATGAAATATAGATTATACCTCATTTAAGTCTTAACCCTTTTTCACAGTACCAGTGCAGATATGCAGAACAAATAATACCACTTTATAGTCTTGACCCGGTCCACAATACCAGTGCAGATAAACAGACCAGACAGAACCGCATTTAAGTCTTCATACCTTCCACAATACCGGTAAAGGTATGCAGTACAGATTATGGCTCATTTTAGTCTTGAACCATGCAATAAAATCAGTATTAATGTATCATAGATATACAGTAGCACCTTATGGTTTTATCGCTTCCAAAATATGCATGCATGTAGACACACAAGAACTCCTTAAGCTCAAAAGGAACGTGTGCAGTATTTCTTTATACTCTTGCTTACTTATAATCCTGTGTGTGCTATGCCAGCTCATAGTGGGACTCACTTCCATACTGTTTTGTAAAATACCTTTTAATGGTCTAGCACGCTCCAAACCATGTGTGTACAATACTCTTTCACTGCACAGAAATATGCTCAGAGTTAATTTGACTCTTACAGAGTGGAATATACTCTTAAAGAGTCTATTTGAGCTCACGCTTTCTAGAGTAGAGTCTTTAAGAGTTGATTTAACTCTGAACATTTTGCTGTGTGTGTAATGTACTCCAAACGGTGCGTGTGTACAATAGGCTCCTTGTCCTCTAACTCCTGAACGCTACAGTGTGTGTATTTTACCGGTGCATTGAGCTGTAATGTGTGCCTCACATTACACACCACCGACAGCCCCTCCCCCTTCTCCCACATCTGTGGGCTGATTAGAAAGTGCTGCAAAAAGAATGAGCTTTCTATTAACCCGCCAAACACACATGCACACACGCACACCCACACACATACACACACGCACGCGTACACACATACACACGCACGCACTCACACACACACATACACGCACGTGCGCACAAACACTCATATAGGCACACAAAACACACACACACACACACACACAGCCACACACACACACTGCCACAAGTACACATAAACACAAACACACGCACACATATACAGTACACACATGCACACAAACACACATATATGTACACGCAGACACGTACACACACGCACATATACACACATGCGCGCACAAACACACAAATATGCACACGCATACACACACACACACTCACACGCCCCCTCTGTCCCTTCAGACCGCTGCTGTTTTTTCTCCCATCTCCTTCATGTTTGTTTTTCCTCTCTTCTTTCTGCCGGTGTATCCATCTCTCACTCCATTCCTGTCCTCCATCACTGCTCTCTTTCTCCTGAGAATCTATCTCTCACACCATTCCTGTCCTCCATCACTGCTCTCTTTCTCCTGAGTATCTATCTCTCACACCATTCCTGTCGTCCATCACTGCTCTCTTTCTCCTGAGTATCTATCTCTCACACCATTCCTGTCGTCCATCACTGCTCTCTTTCTGCCGGTGTATCCATCTCTCACTCCATTCCTGTCCTCCATCACTGCTCTCTTCCTGCTCTATCATCCATCCATCTCTCTCTCCGGCATCCCACACTCGCTCCTTCTCTCTATTTCTGTCTTCTACTGAGTTCATCCACCAGCCCACATCTCGCTTTCGCTCAATCCCACTGCTCCATCGCCTAAAATATTCCCTCATGCAAGTCCATTTTTTCTGCGTTACAGCAGAAAATATCCACTGTGAAACGGTTTAAAACCGACATCGAGCGGTTTCCTCCATGCAGTAAGTCTATAGTGCTTCTCAGCGTTGAAATATTGCAGGCAGAAGTACGTGGCCGTCACGATTTCTCTTCATCGCTGACTGCCCATGTCAAAGTCCATCTTAATAAATCAATTCAAAAAATAATAAATATTCAGACCAGCTGGAGAATTTCTGCCTGCCATTGATCCGCATCAGGGGAATGCAGTTATCAAGGAATGTGCTGATGAATGAACTCTAACTCTGCTCTCCATCAATCAGCCTTTTCCTGGTTTATCGGAGAACATACTTTTCTTCAGAGGACAAAGACCCTGAACTAATTTCAATCAGGACTGACTAATGTCAAGCCAGAGGAACATTAACCTCTGTCCATGTTTCCTCTTTAACTTAAATTGAATGTAATTGTACTTTTCTAGTACAATCACGAGATATCCACAGTGGAGTTTACACACAAATCGGTCAAGGTGAACGTATGGATTTGGAGGTTAAAGAATGATTTTGTCACCCCGACCTCATGCTTTGAAGTAGCCTGTAAACCTGTACATCATAAGATCGTTCTTTTTTAAACATCTGCCCCATCACACAGTATCCATTGCACTCTTTTCCTTTTTTTAAAATAAGAACTCCTGAGCTGGAAGAAGCCCTGGAATTAAGAACATGTTGAGAACAAACTGAGGCTGAGAGCGAGTACTGACGTAAGGAACTTGCATCGAGTAAGAATGGAAAGACTAGTCACAAAACTGTAACGTTCCAGAAAATGCTTAAAATGCTAATTACAAGCGCACACACAGACACACACACACACACGCACGCACACAAATACAATGTCATTAGCCATTATTAATGAAAGAAATATTTTTAAAAAACAGATTTCTTGACTGAAAAAATAAGAATATTATAAGAACAGTCGAGGCTGAAATCCTCAAAAAATTTACAGTTTTTCTCAGTTGCTTCCGCACATTTCTTGAATCATCTGCAACATTTGCAAAACAGTAAGAGCATTTCTTAATACGATTAGTACAAACTCCACCACATTGTGCATTACCTGCACAACCTTGTAATTTTCTCAAAATCAAAATTGTTAACCTCTCAAAAGTAAATATTTATGTCAGTGAGCATGTTAGTGCCATCAGAATGACAGTCCTTGTTTCATTGTCCATGAACAAGACAGCCAAATGACTTAGTCATTTTGTCAATTTAACAGTGGAGTTTGAGATAAAACCCATGGCTAAGTTTCTCATGGGAATGATTGGAAATTCAAAAGGCTGCACTTTGTGGCGAAAGGCTTCTTACACATGGTGCAAAAATCCATTTTTTGAAGTTCATACTATAAGGTGTATATTTTTTCACCTTCAAAGTTTGTGTTTTTCTATAAAATGCAATAGGCGCCAACATAGAAAAAGCTGATTTACTCAAAATGAGTGAAATGGATATATTGCGTTTTGGAAACAATCTCTTCATTTGCAAATGGCTCAAATGAATAATAAACTGCTTCTATGATGCGCACAAATGATGACATGATGTGGAGATTGAACAAGTGGTTTTGAGAATTTCAGTTCTGGTCTGAGAAATGTACGAAAAGCAACTGAGAAAACTCCAAGAGCATGCAGGCTCAGTCCCCAAAGTAGACATTCTTATCAAAAAAAAAAAAAAAATATATATATATATGTATCATCATTATGTGCGATTGGGGTCCATATTTTGAATATTTGTGCTATGGAAAGTGGAAAGTTAATGTTGACCCACACCGGTGTGAATAAAGTAGTGACTGCAAAGATTCTTGTGCAGTGAGAATATTCAGAACAGGCCAGTCAGCCCTTATTGGCACATAACTTTGCCCTCACCTCTTGTAAAAATGGTTCTTTGCTACAATGGCTGAACCCAGGCACTTAAAGTTACATGGGCATTATACCTCTAACCAAATTAAAAGTGCTATTTTGTGATGCTTTTTTATCGCCAAGGCTATAAGAACATGCACTTTAATTTTACATCTGAAACTTATGGAACTTATTGATGGATGGTAGTAATGTTAAAAATTGATGAACAGACTATTTTACATGAAGATGAATCATAAAATGATAAAAAATTATAATGTATTATGTAACATCTTTGGCTACATTGCCATGTGCTAACGTAATCTTACAATTTTTACGGTGGTCGTATCTCACTCTTGCTAGCTAAGTTCAATAGCTGCTGGGTGGTTTTGTTAGTGGTAGTTGCATAATCGAAGTTATGTCTGAGAAGTTAAATAGTGTTGTGGAGCCAAATAATGAAGATGAGGAAATATTCATGCAAAATGTACAAAGCGACTGCCGATGTCTCTGGCCCCCTTGGTACCAGAGGAAGGATGGGCACTTTACAAGAATAAAAAGTTTGCTGTTCTTTACAGTACAGAGTTCTTACTGAATTGGACAAGGAGAAGTGAATGGCAGGGAAAACCAGTGAATGACCTGGGGGGTTTTGGAGGGAAATTGAGTGACAACAGTGGATGGGGTAGCCATGTATAGATACAGAATGATGGGGGAGGGGAGGTAATGAATGCTTCCTTCCTCCACAATCATTAAAGTTGAGTTTAACATACACAGATAACCGCAGAAACAAAATGGACGCCGACCGTAGTGTCCCTGTCTGTACTTTCGCTCCTTCTCTGAAATGTCAATCTTCCAGAGATTTGTTCTGTGTTATAGCAGAGAATGTTCACTGTATCTTGGGCATCGTACCTCAGCCATTTGTTCACTGTGAAAATTCAGCGTGAAAGTGGCCTTAGTAACTGGTGCTTCGGCCAAATATGCCTCAAAAACCGCATTTCTTTGAACAGGATTCATATCTCTCCCTCGATGCATGGTAGCTCAAACCATCTGTGCTTTTTATTGCAGAAACCCACCTCATCCACCCCTCCCTCTTATGCTAAGCCACGTCTCTGACTCCTGCGTGGGATCCAATCAGTAACCTGTCCGCTCTTTAATATACCCAATCAGCTGTCCCTGTGATCACGTCTCCTAGCCTGATGCCAATACGCTCATTCAACCACCACCTACCACCCCATCACAAGTGTAAAGTCTCCAATCGACATTCAGAGGATTGCACACTGAGTTTTAGTTGTTCCCCAATCGTGGGGTCCTTGCCATAATCCCCATTCGCCCTATATGGAGTTTGCACCACAGTCTCATTTAATTTTGGTCAATTTAAGTGTGGAAATGGCAAACTAATTTCTCCTGATTGAACTCAACTTATGTCTTTGTTCCAGCAGTTACCTGCACTGCATATCTCAGACACTGCATTGTGCTGTATTGCTGTTTGTGTATAGGGCTTAAATACTTATCCCTGTGTGTGCTCGGGGATTATGCTGTACATTAATTGCTACCATTGTGTGCATACAGATTATAGTCATTCCTGAATACATGTATAGGGTTTCTACTTGTTTCTATATCTGTGCATAAGGCTTATCCTTATTTCTGTATGTGGGGGGAGGGGGCTTTTCCATTATGCTTATTGCTACATTTATGTGTATGGGGATTATACTTACTGCTGAATGAGTGTGCATCGGGTGTATGCATATTTTGTGTGTGTGTGTGTGTGTGTGTGTATATTCAGTATAATCCTTATGAGACTGCAGCAGGCAGGTCTGACGAGGCTTGGACTGAAGCTGCATTTCCTCCAAACACCTTTGGTATTGTACCCTAAGAACCAGTACATAATCTGTATGGATTGGTACCTCAGCCTTAGATCTGGTTTGCATTTCCAAGGCAGACAGTGCTCTAGAATGTCAGCAAGGTTGTTATCGGATGGGAACTGCTTCGCCAACTACGTAAATGACAGTTTTGTGTTTTGTCCCTGTTGAGCAAGAGTGGTCTCTCGACCAATCAACTGGCTGCAGCGTTTCTAGCTTTCCTGTGATCTGGAAAAACCTAGTGAGTTTATCAGTGGCAAGAGTCTCGCAAATGAGCAAAAATTTGGATTCTGGACGTTTCCTAACTGGAAAAAAAAAATAGAAATTTGGTTTTGACTGTTCAAATAACACTAATGGCTAGTGCTTTAAGATTTTCACCACTCTTAATTACTGCAAATGATGGTCAAACTCAGTTTCTATTTAAAGTGACATATGTACTAGGTTTTTCCAGATTACAGGAGAGCTCCACCTTTCAGTATAGGATCAGTGTGCTCAATACCTCAACAGAGGGGTAACAAACAGACAGGATGGACTGGAATGGTTCCTTTGGTAACATCCACAACTTTTGACAATGCAAGTGCACAAATAACCATTCTAATGAGTAAAAAAAAAACTGAACAAAACTGAACTGAAATGATCCGAACTAAACTGAACTGAATTAAAATGAACCGAACTGAACTGAACTGAGCTGAGCTGAGCTGAACCATACCGAACTGAACTGAATTGAAATGAACCGAACTGAACTGAACTGAGCTGAGCTGAACCGAACCGAACTAAACTGAACTGAACCGAACCGAACTGAACTGAACTGAACTGAACTGAACTGAACTGAAATGAAATGAACTGAACTGAGCTGAACTGAACTGAACTGAACTGAGCTGAGCTGAGCTGAACTGAACTCAGCTGAGCTGAGCTGAACTGAAATGAATTGAGCTGAGCTGACCTGACCTGACCTGAACTGAAATGATCTGAACTTTACTGAACTGAGCTGAACTCCTCGGTGTAACGGTGATTGTCTCCCTCCGCAGCGGTGAGCCCGTGTTGTGGCCGGTCGGGATGGTGCTGGAAGGCAGTTCTGAGGCCCTGTGTCCCCCTCCCTCCCTGGAGCTCCGCTCCCCCTGCAAGAAGGGCCGACCCCCCCCTGCGTTGGGCCCCATTACCCACCCCCACCAGGGTCTGTACCCCGGGGACCGCGAACCCATCAAGTACGGGAGCTGATCGTGCTGGGGTGAGTGAGTCACTTCTGTTCCGCATAAAAATTTTAAAAAAAATTAGGAAGATCAAAAATAACAGCTTTATTTTGGGAACTTACTCACTAGCAAGGCAGGTTAACTACCTGCAATCCAGACATTGAAAAATGGGGAGTTGCTGCGGACATCTGGAGTAAGAGCCAAAAAACTTAAAAGGGCTAAAATTGACAATGTTTTGTGAGTCACTGCAACATTTGGACAATTCCTTTTGAAAGATACTGATGTATGGGGGTATTGATGTGTTTATAGCAAGGAAATTGATAATGTTGTGAATTGCAGTTACCGTCTGAAATAACTGTAGCGGTACTGTATGTATGTGTAAATTCCTTAGAAAAGCATACAGCTTGTTGACGGCTCGTAACAGCGCTTTAAATAATGGTGCTGACACGGTGCTCATCCATGAGCTGTGGTAGTTCGGCAGCCTAATCTTAATATACTGTTTATGCTGTACTTTCTGCCACTCCATCTGGTGAAAATCCAGGAGAAATTTTGAACAGGTTTATAGACGGCAGTTAAGGCCCTGTCAGGCCCCCTCTTGGCTGGCTCTGTTCAGCGCCTGATTAAAAACTGCTTTTTATTCTGCTTTGCCTCGTAAACCGAGTGGCCTCAATAAAATTTTTTTTACACGAATCTCCCTGAGGGTGTCTGCTAATGAAATCACAATGCCCGTTAAGTGTCCCTCGGCCAGCACACATAGCCCGGCACGTGGACCGGGGCCTAAAGTGCCCTCAGAAGCATATCGATCTACGCCTGCTCGTAAATCTCGCCTGATTTATATACGCCAGGGGTTCTTCCCGCCTTTGTGGAACAAAAAGCGACTTTTGGGCCCTGAAAGTGCTTGACAGGCTGAGCTTCCCATTTATGCTATGCTTCGCCCACCAAGGAACGGCCAATCAGTTTCCAGTTCCTGACGCAGCGTTTCTGGTCACAGCCAGACATTACCGCCCACCAAAAAGGATCTGACTAAGCGGCGGTTACATAAAGGAATAAATTAAAAAATATTATGGGATATTAAACATCCGAAGTACCATGGAGAATGTTATTTGACTTGGGGAAGTTTGCGTAAAGGTATCATTGTTTACCAGCTACTTTTGTTGGTTAGATAGGAAGCTGGGTTAGGAAGTTTAAGCTGATTGGTTATTCTTGGTGAGCAGTGCATAGCTAGCCATGGCTTTTCCTGCTATGCACTTTCAGGACCCAAAGTTATTTCTGCATTCAAATTAAATTAAAGGTTAAATTAGAGTGAGAATTAAATTATAGGTTAAATTATAGAGAGAATTAAATTATAGGTTAGTTTGAGGATAAGTTTGGACATGGATTTTGTAAAGTTGTTTAAAAAAAAAAAAAAAAGGTTTAAACATTGCCTTATACTGTTATATCATATTGGAAGAGTGTTGCCCTTACAGACTGTTTGGACCGTGTGGATATGGCCATTTCTCTGCTTTACAGGTATAACGGCTCTTTGTCCAATGGGGATAAAGGACGTAGGAGGAGCCGTCTGGCCCTTTACAAAAGACCTAAAGCCAATGGGGTTAAGCCTGATGTCATCCACAACATCTCCACCCCACTCGTGTCGAAGGTGAGCAGGGTGATGCCTGGTCCTCGTCTGGTCTTCAACTAACTCAAAGATCGATAATTAATGTGTCACGATATTTAAGGGACATAGGCCAGGCGCTCCCTCTCAGCTATTCTGTAAAGTGTCTTTGCCACAGTCCTTATGTAAAAGCCGTGTGGAAATATAACTGAATTTAAGGGAAGTCATGGAGTGTTTTCAGACTGCCATGGTAGCGCGCGCACACACACACACACACACACACACACACACACACACAGTCACTTAGGAAAGCATACACTACTCCATATGACCTTCAAAGTATGTTTAGCTGGGTGTGCATCCTGCTACAGTTTCATTTCACCAACAGGCAAGCTTAGCCACTGTGCTGTGGGCTTAAACTGATGATCATAGTTATAATAATAATAATAGTAGTAATAGACTAAATTTGTATTGCACCTCTCATACACAATACACAGCTCAGTTCTTTACATATTAGTGCCTATGATATCTATGATATGGTCTTTGTTCCTCCAGCTGCACTTGTAAATGCTTGGTTCCACAATGTCAGATTATGTTACTTCAGTGGTCCCTGTGGGATATTTTATATCAGCTCAAGTATAATGCGGACATCCCATGCCCTTGAACATGGATTTTCCTGTAAACATTACGAGGCAATGAAACCGCACAGATGACCATTCCTCCCGTCAGAGGGTAGTTTCATTACTGTTTGCCCTTGTACACGTGTCACCTTGATTCAATCACAGCCAGTGTAATCTTTTCAAAATGTTACTTCTTTTACCCGCATAAAATTGATTGAACCATCAATATTTTCATGCCCAGAATCATCAATTCTTCACATTTTTAAATGGATAGGTCACAAGTTTGATTAATATTTTTAAACAATGTCTGCAAAATCCTTTATTTATTTTCATGATTTGAAATTAACATTCAAGGAATGTCCAGGAAATGTTCAGACAATTTCACGTCTTGGGATTTATCCATAAGGTCACATTTATTTTGTTTTACAGTCATTTAGCTGACGTTCTCATCCAAAGCAGCTTATAGTTAACCCTTTGAGGCCTGAATACATTTTCAAGGAATTAAAAATGTAGTTATCCTGTGCTGTTGAAAACCTATCATGTGGCAACTTGTTTAAAAGAGCCTGGAGCTCTTTTAAACAAGTTGCCACATGATAGGTTTTCAACAGTGTCTGATTTTGATATCTTACATCATTGGGCAACTATAGTTGCCCATGGCGCTGAAAGGGTTAATTCGGCTCAACAGGGGCCAATCCCCCCTGGGATCAACATAGTGTTAAGGGCCTCGCTGAAGGGCCCTACAGCTGCACTGATCTTATTCTGGCTGCCCTGGGACTTGAACTAACAACCACCTGCCCCAATCAAACACCTTACACACGGGCAGCTGCAGACTGGCTCACCTGACCTATGTGCGCTTTATTCTTGTATGTAGTGTTTATGAAGGTGTTATGAAGCTCTTATGTATGCGTGGTTTTCTATGTCGCAGGCCCTGAGTAATAAGAGCCAGCACAGTATCTCGTACACCCTCTCCAGGAGTCACTCTGTCATCGTGGAGTACACACATGACGGCACTATGGACATGTTTCAGGTACTCTCAAACCCGTGCACTCACACCGTTACTGCTGGGGTGCCCAATGTTATCCTGAGAGGGCCACAGCACATTTCTGTTTTTTGTTTTAGCCCAAAATAATGACATCAGATTCAAGTAATTTACTAATTATGGTCTTCAGTCAAGATCGATTTCTTCTAATAGAAATGGGCGTCTTAGAACTGTACTCAACCAGGGGTGCGTTTACCAACAGCATAGTTGCTAACTAAGTTAGCGACTTATATAGTTGTCCATTCACAGTCAATGGTTCCAACTATGTAAGTTAGCATCTGTGATTTCAGGAAACGCACCCCAGGTCTTTTCGGATAAGACCAGACACACCTGCTTTAAAACCATAATTTTTATTTATCCACATAAATAAATAACATTTTTGATACCTCATACTGTCAGCACTTTGGAGGAATAAGCAGGTAAAATGAATAAGTATGTAAACAATTGTAATGTAGCATAAAATTCTGTGCGTCAGCAATTTTCAGCCTTGGCGAAATTTAAATCTGCTACTCATGAAAAAAAGCATTCCACTGTATTCTTAGGTCAACATTAATGCTGAGGTTCCATAATTCACACAAAAAAAGTTTCCATAATTAGTAGGATAACTAGTGAAAGCATTGTTATCAGTTGGTCTCCCGCTTGAGTCCTGTTAATATTTGACTAGTATCTCAGGATGGTGGCTAACGATGCAGAACACTTGCGGTTAAATTACCGTGTATAACTCAAATGAATTAATGCTGCCTTTAAAAACCTCTGTTCAGATCGGGCGCTCCACGGAGAGCATGATTGACTTCGTGGTGACGGACACGTCGGGCAGCGGTCAGGGAGGAGGGGGTGGAGGAGAAGGGGGCCAATCGGCACAGAGTACGATCTCGCGCTACGCCTGTCGCATCCTGTGCGAACGCAGCCCCCCTACACTGCTCGCATCTACGCCGCCGGGTTCGACTCCTCCAAGAACATCTTCCTAGGGGTGAGTTAATGAGGGGGGGAGGGGCTCAGTATGGGGTGGGGTTGAATGAATTGCCACCTCAACGTTTTGTTGAAATAAGGAAGCAGAAGGCAGTATGCAGGAGGGATAGGCACTTGACTGAGGCTGGTGGGTCAATCTGCAGTGTAGCTACAATAAGATATGTGCAGGTGTTTACCCCTTGGCCCTTGCTCCTTGCTTAGTCTAATCAACTGTAAATCACTTGGGATTTTAGCATTAGCAAAATAAATTTGAAATTATGTAGCACTATCTGCAAAAGCATGTGTGAAGTTGATAAATTATAAAGACCTATTTAGAGGGCATGAAATTGGCATGCAGAGTTAGGCGCACCTGCATAGCAGACATAAAGTTAGCTTGCAAAAATTAATCCCACTTAAACGGTATAAAGTTAGCATGCAGAATTAGATGGTTCCACTTGGCAGGTTTAAAGTTAGCATGCAGAATTATATAATTCTACTCTGCAGGTATGAAGTTAGCATGCACAATTAGATGCTCCATCTTAGCTGGTACAAAGTTGGCATGCAGAATTGGACAGTCCTACTTAGAAGGTATGAAGTTAGCATAAAGAATTAAATACTCCTTCTTAGCAGGTATGCAGTTAGCATACAGAATTAGTCCTGCTTAAGCAGGTATAAAGTTTGCATGCAGACTTTTTAATCCTACTTAACAAATATAAAGTTAGCATGCAGAATTAGATACTCCTCTTTAGCAGGTATGAAGTTAGCATGCAGAATTAGATACTCCTTCTGTAAGAAGTTAGCGTGCAGAATTGGATAGTCCTACTTAGAAGGTATGAAGTTATCATGCCAAATTGGGTCGTGAATGCTATATAACGTCAGCTTGCAGAATTAGACTTACAGCTGAAGTAATTAGCATTAAGTAAGAAAAGAACTGGTATGAATTTAGTTCACTGCTAGACTCTGAGCGAGTGTATTAAGGTGGCAGAATTAAGAACCTGAGAAGAATTCAGGAAAGAGGATTAAACACAGAGCCACTGTGACAGTAGCATTAGAAACTCTACTCCCAGAGCTGTATGGAGCTGGTATCGCACTGGGCTGGGCTCTTCCCTGTCGACTCACACCATTGTCTTAGCGCTGACCCTGAGTAGGACACACAGTCTGCCAGCTGTGAGTAAGGGATGATGAATGTGCATTTCCCGTTCTTTTAATAGCATCAGATGCATCTAAAACTAAACAGCGGTCCCACGGGACTGAGCACACTGCCCTGGTTTCAGATAGCAGCTAGCGCGCGCACCAAGAAATGCAGCGAATCCGCGCTCTCCTTTCTGGACGCTCGCCTTTCTGTGTCCCTGCCAACAGCAAGCCACCTCCCGCGGAGACGGCCATCTGCCGCACCGCGTTACACTGCGTTACGCTGGTGCTGCATTGTGCTGTGTTGTTGTTCAAATCAGGACATGTGCAAGGCCGTGCTTTGTGGCAGAACCTTTCAAATGCGTCCCTTACCGATGTCGAGTCCTCCCTGCAGGAAATTCCAGTTTCATCCAGCCTAAGCCAGCTAGAACCAGTCGCCATTTTATAACTGGTTCAAGCCGTGTTTTCAGTGCTTCTACTAGGTTTACCAGCAGATTGTCCCATAATTTGCTCAACCACCAGTTTGGCTACAAACTTAATCCGCCAGCTAAGCTAGCTTTGACCAGTTATGTGCAGTTATGGCCTGCTAGACACGTCAAAAACACACCTTTGCACAGAATACAAATAATGTCAATTTTTCCTGTTGTGCATGAGCGTATTTAGGCTTTATAACTCAGTATTTGTGTCACAGAGACTGTGGAAAATAATTCCAGTGAAGCAAGACATTTGGAAATTCAATTACAGAATTATTTAGGAATTAAATGTCGGAATTTAGAGACGCTGGCGTCTGTATCCGTGCAAAGAGGCTAATTAACCTGCTAAGAATCTTCCCTGATCTTGGCTGTGGTTTTCAGGAGGGCTGCACTATGCTGAACAAGGCTAACACCAAGCAAACACTCTTGTAGCAGCACCCGCTGACTCAGTGGCCTGTCTGTTATGCTTGGTCAGGAGGAGCTGGTATACAGAACTTGAAAACTGAGCGACTGAGTCCCAAACTCAAAAACAAACCGAAATCAGGCCGAGGGAGTGCAGAGCTGCTCCTGCAGAGAAGCAGAGTCAGGAAGGTGGACCAATCGGGTGCTGGCGTGGGGAATAGCAGCTAAGACCGCAGGCCGGCTGGCCCTACACCTGCCTCTCTCCTGCCCCCCGCTGGCAAATGCCGATTCAGCGCCTCGGCCAAGCTGTCCTCTCGTCAAGACATCGATCAGCGCTGAGCTTTTTCTGTTGGCACAGCTTGTTTGTGCTGCTGTAAAACACCTAATAACACTCTGCTGGGTGTTTTCATATGTTATTTTTTCTTGGGCCGGGGAAACTGATGAATTTTAATTTCCTCTTGGGGAGAAACGCTAGACGTAAGGAGGGATGGTGCCAGGTTCCTGAGAGCACAGCAAGCAGCTCAAAGACAAGCTGAAATCGAAATCCACATCCTCCATCATGGCAACTCTGAACAGGAAGACATTGTCGTCAACAATTCCTGCCACCAAGGAATCCCGTTTTCGAACCCAGTCAAGGCCATGACTTTTAAACATACAGGCACAATATTTAATTCATCTGGGTAAACTAGTTTCTGCAAAAACTTGTCCATACTTATCTGCATGGACAAACAGACGGATGGAGGGACAGACAGGCAGACAGGCTCCAATGCAATATCGCCCACTCCTCTTTGTGGTGGGGGATGATAACTACATGAAATTATTGAGTATATTCAGCCATTGTCTAAAGCGTTTCTTCCTCACTAAGGTCGCGGGGGGAGCTAGAGCCTATCCCTGCTGACTCTGGGCGAAAGGCAGGGACCCACCCTGGACAGCTCGCCAATCCATCGCAGGGCTCACACACAAACCATTCACACACACACACACACTCATACATACGGGAGATTAGAGTCTCCAGTTAGCCTAACATGCGTGTGTTTGGACTGTGGGAGGAAACCCTGACAAACACAAGCAGAGCTTGCAAACTCCACACGGAGAGGCCCCAGGTTGGATTCAAACTCATGACCTTCTTGCTATGATGCAACAGCTCTACCCACTGTTCCACCATGCCGCCCGTCTTGGAGTGTAGTGCATGAAAATAATTCTGCATTTTCATTGTCAATTTCCTATTACTTCTGTGAAAATGATTTTTCTACTGTATCGGTTTACACGGCCTTGATTAAATACATCTATCAATTATTTGTTCCTGTCTGATCTGCGACCATTTAGGCGTTTTCAGATTCACCGCACTGCAGAATGCATGTTTGCGATTACCGTCAAACAATTGACTCCCTCACCTCCCAAAGTTTTGCCCAAAGGACAGTGTAACGTGACATTTGGAAGTTTGCCCGAGCCTTTTGTTCAGGACGTCTAAGAGAAGAGCCACAGGCTCTTGTACGGGCAGAACACAGGGAGAGACTACGGCTTGACTGCTGAGTCCCTCCCACACAAAATGTCCTTGGCAGAAAAAGCGACGCGCGGTTCGTGTGAATCAGCGTGACTACCTACAGCGAGGGACCAGCTGTCCACGGGCGCTCAGTACCTGCTCGCCGCACATGCCTGTGAACCAGCTTTCACACACACCCGATACATTACGCTTATTTACAAGCACTGTACATGACACTAAGCAAGGGCCAATGTCTCCTGGGGCAGTGTAGGGTTTAGGGCCTTGCTTAAGGGCCCAAAAGCTGCTCTGATCTTAATTGCGGCTGTACTGGGACTTGAACTAACACCATACCGAGTCCAATTCAGACCCTTTGACCACAATAATCTGCCCTTTCTATCCAACAGGCAGCAGGTGTTTGATACCAGCAGGTGCAGTGGAGTCTGAGCAAAAACAAGCGTAAATGACTCATTCATCATAGTTTTATAAAGGGAGGCTTGTATGGTTTACGGTTTCACACATTATGCAGTTATGCTGGCTCATATTCATTGAGGCACTTTAAGTTATATACTGTGTCTATAACAGCACAATAGCTCTGTCTCGGCAGGCACTGGAGCAGCATCTTCTGGCTGCGAGCCCGGCTTGCGTTTTTTACTGTGAAGGCAGGATGCAGAATAGAGAGGTTTTGCAGACAGTGTTGCAGAGTAGGATTTTTATTTTGACCAACATTTGCAGTGGTGCCCATGTGTGTTTTTCTGTGCACGCCCAATGCAAATACGTGTTTGTGTGTGTTTTTGTGTTAGTTTTGGGTGGAGTAATCTCTGTTTCTGGCCTCAATGACACTGAAAAAGGAACGTTTTTTCATTTCCTGTGTGGGCGGGTCTTTCAGGAGCGAGCGGCCAAATGGCGGACCTCTGACGGTTTGATGGACGGGCTCACCACCAATGGGGTGCTGGTGATGCACCCGGCGGGGGAGTTTATCGGAGAGACGGCCCCCGGGGTGTGGAGGGAGATCTCGGTGTGTGGAAACGTCTATGCCCTGCGGGAAACGCGCTCCGCCCAGCTGAGGGGAAAACTGGTGAGAGAGGGAGGGAAGGGTGGTGTGTTTGTACGTCCATTATCACTCAGAACTCCGCCCTGCAGAGGGGGAAACTGGTTAAAGGGGAGGGCTGCAGGTTGGCGTGTCTCTGCATCCATTATCATTCAGAGCACCACCCTGATTAGGGGGAACTGGTAAGAGAGGGAGGGTGGGTGGTATTTCTGTGCATACATTATCAGTCAGAACTCCGCCCCGGCAGAGGGGGAATCTGATTCAAGAGGGAGGGCATCACACATTCATTATCAGGCAGAAGACAGGATTATGCCGTTTCAAATACATTATATCGAGAGTTTGGAGTGCAAAGGTTATATGTCCATTTTAGTTCTTTTGAGAAAACCCCATTTTAGACTTGGTGAATGCTGTATTAACCCTCTATTAACCACCGTAGCATATCTGCTACATAAAGTGAAAGGGTTAACAGCCTGGACACCCTGCTGGTTTTGTTTCTTATTGCCAAATAAACATTTGAGAATAACTTGAATGGTCCGTCACTTTAATTTTTCCATTCGCATTATTACCCAATGTAGCAGATCTGCTACATTTTGGAAAGGTGGGCCAAAGGGTCGAATTTTTTTTTTTTAACTATTTTTCCAAATATTGGCCCATAATCAACATATTTGCCTAGGGAAATGATTTTTACACAGTTGGAAAAGTACTTGGTTAACAGAGGGTTAAATCAGGTGTTTTATAGACTTTACATATTCACTACTTATATCCTGGGCATTACACTTGTCTTTGAATACATAATGATTCAATTATGTTGAAGTAGTGCATAACAGCTAAAATGACCGAAAATGGACATATAACCATTGTGCTCCAAACCCTCGATATAAAGAACTCAACCCTGGGCCGTGTTCAAAACAACTTGCCATGGCCTCAAAACGTGCTGTTTACTGAGTACGCAGCAAATTACAATACCTACTGTCTACCCCGCTGTTTCCTGCAACAGCAGGATGAACAGCAAGTTGAGTGTACTGGTGGAAAAGAATTTTCTAGTTTGTGTAAAATATCTGGACTATGCTCATATTCCCGTGGTTTGGCTTGTGAATTCCGGAGAGCACTTCTCGAGAAATATATCAGATTGAGAGGAGGGGTCATCGTCACGTCAATCACAGTCAGAAAGTTAATCGGTGAAGTGGTGGTTGCTTTTTATTTTATGGTCAGAAACCGTGCGACACATCTGTTCGATTGGATGGTGCTTAGTACATTAGAGAATGACTGCGCTCATTGTAACCATGGAAATAGGAATTAGCCACATTTTTTTATGTGTGCATGTGGTAAACAACATTCTCATCCAGCGCACTCAATTTACATAATAAATAGCAATTAAGCTGTTTCAGATGTAGACCAAGATTCAGAATTTGACTTTAAAATGGCAATAATACACGTGGCAGGTACGGTTGGAGAGGATGAAATGTCCCATGTACTATTACAGACCGCTGTCATATATCTTTTACAGAGATCTGCCACCAGCACGCATGATACCCTTGCCTCTCACCCATATTTGAAATTGAAACTATTTCTAACGGTATTACTGCTGTACAAACAGAGACCACTAGTGTTGGTAAGAGGGATTGCAAAAAAAAAAAAAAAAAAAAACCTGGTATGTTCCGAGTCTTTTCCATCAAATTCAGGCCTCGTTTGCCACCTAATGATAATATTTAACGGCTGACTTAGAGTGGTTTTTCACTTGCCACATTTTGAAAGACCAGATCGTGTAAAGAGAACCAAAGTGTATTTTGCCCTGGTGAGAAAAAAATCTTGATTTTAGATTTTTCGGCCTGCAATGGCGTAAACACCTGTCAGACCTAATTTTGCATTGGGCCCTTTTGTCAAGAGGCATCTGACACTTTTATAACACTTACTTATCATAAAGGTACATAATTTGCATCTTGTCCATGAAATTAAGGCGGTGCGTTTTTAATGCTGGTCAGTATATCTGGTGGCAAATCCTTTGTAATGACTGTCTGAAGTCTGGAACCCACTGACATCACCAGACGCTGAGTTATTTCCCTGGTGATGCTCTGCCATACCCTCAAGCCGCTTTCACACTGGACGCGAAACAAATTCTTCGCACGACAGATTACATTCAAAGTCAATGCAAAGACGCGAATACACGCGTTTCGCGTGTATTCGCGTCTTTGCATTGACTTTGAATGTAATCTGTCCTGCGAAAAATTTGTTTCGCGTCCGGAGTGAAAGCAGCTTCACAGTAGCCGTCTTCAATTCCTGCTTGTTCTTGGGGCATTATGCCCATCAGCAAATGAAATGCATGCTCAATTGAATTTAGATCAGATGATTTTTTTTTTTTTACATGGCCATTGTAAAATATTACCCTATGCCGTAATGAAGTCTTTCTTTTCGCATTATGCTTTGGACATTTTCCATTTACATGGTGACACGCCATCGAATGAGTTTGAAGCATTTAGCTGAATTCAGGCAATTAATATAAGTCATGAGGAAAAAGAAAGTACACCCTCTTTCAGTTCCATGGTTTTACGAATCAGGACAAAATTTAAAAAATTAGCTGGTCCTGATCAGGTCATAGAATTATGTTAATCTAACCTCGGTGTAAAACAACACGCAACAGATTCCACCATGCCATTATTTATTCTTGAAAATTCAGCCAAAATGCACGAGCCATGTGTGAAAAACTAAGTACACCATTACTGTTTCCATAGGAATTAAGAAGGTAATTAGCAGCCAGGTGTTGAGGATCAAATGCACTTGATTAATTGATCATCAGCAAGTGTGACCCCCTCTATTAAAGCAGAGGTTTCAGCACTTTGCTGGTCTGGAGCATCGAGGTGTGTGTTAACACAATGCCAAGAGGGAAAGACATAAACAATCATCTTAGAGAAGCAATTGTTGCTGCCCATCAATCTGGGAAGGGTTATAAGGCTATTTCCAACCAATTTGAAGTCCACCATTCTACAGTGTAGAGGATTATTCACAAGCAGAAAACTTTCACGACAGTTCCTAAACTTCCCAGGAGTGGGCATTCCAGCAAATTCACCACAAGAGCCGACCGTGCAATGCTCAGAGAAATTGCACAAAACCCAAGAATTTCATCTAGGACTCTACAGGCCTCAGTTAGCATGTTAATTGTTAAAGTTCACGACAGCACAATTCGAAAAAGAGTGAACAAGTATGGCTTGTTTGGAGGGATTGCCAGGAAAAAGCCTCTTCTCTCCAAAAAGAACACAGCACGGCTTAGGTTTGCAGCGTTGCATCGAAACAAACCACAAGCCTTCTGAAATTACTTAGGAACAACATTTGACTCAGAGTTAAAATTTGAGGTTAACACAGACACTATTGTAAAAAAGGGTCAACAGAGGATTTATTTACTTAGGAAGTTGAGCTCCTTCAACGTCAGTAAGAATTTTACAAGTCCTTTATTGAAAGCCTGCTGACCTTTTCATTTATCTGTTGGTTCAACGGCCTGGGTGTAAAAGATAAGAACCGCCTAAATAGTATTGTGAAGACCTGTTCTAAGATCATAGGTGTGAAGCAGGAAGACTTGAATTCCCTTTGGGACAAACGCGTAGTCAAAAAAGCTAAAGCAATTATTGATCAGCATGACCACATACTGTCTATAGAGTTTTCGCTTATGCCCTCAGGGCGTCACTTTAGAGCTCCACCTAGGACAACGAACCGCTTTTCCAGGTCTTTTATCCCGTCTGCTATCAGTCTTTTAAATCTTGATCCTAGTTTATGGAATTTGGCTTAACTTGGAATTTATTTTATTCTGATGGAGTTATTGCTGACTTATTCTATTTTAGTTTTTTATTATTTATTTATTTTTTATTGTGTGTGTATGTATTTTGGGTACTTGTGCACACGTCTCCTGTAGTATCATTGACTACATTATCGCTGTGCACTTCCTTTGTCTCCATGAGGCCTCATTGACTACTAACTATGCTGATATGGATGTATGATTGTGTGTGGACATGTGTTGCCTTGGTGAACCGTTGAACCGAATTGCCCCTTGGGGACAAATAAAGTTGTTTTGAATTTGAATTTGAATTTGAAACAGTGTCCTTTGGACAGACAAGACCAAAGTGGAGTTGTTTGGCCGTAATGCACAGTGTCACATCTGGCGCAAACCAAACGCCGTATATCAACACAAACGCCTCATACCAGCTGTCAAGCATGGTGGTGGAGAGGTGATGATTTGGGCTTGTTTTGCAGCCACAGGACCTGGGCACCTTGCAGTCATTGAGTCGACCATGAACTCCTCTGTGGGCCAAAGTATTTGAGTAAAATTTGAAAACATCTGTATGACAGCTGAAGCTCTGCCGCAATTGGGTCATGCAACAGGACGATGATCCCAAGCACAGCAGCAAATCTACGACAGAATGACTGGAAAAGAAAAAAATCAGTGTTACAATAGCCAAGTCAATGTCCAGACCTCAACTCGATTGAAATGCTGTGGCAGGACCTTAAAAGGGCATCTAAAGTCGATTCTCAGACGGGACGTTGAACGTCCAATGTTTACAAACAAATCACTTGCTTTTGTTGAGATCTTGCATTGTCACATGACCAATTTCATTCATAAACCAATGTTTTGTGTACAAGCGTAGATAATCCTTCTATTTCGGTTCGTTTGCGCAGGTGCGGCTCGCTGATTGGCCGATAAACAAAAACGATGGGAATCGACTTTAGATGCCCTTTAAGAGAGCTGTGCATAAACAAATACCCTCAAACATCAATCAACTGAAGCAATGTTGTGAAGAAGAGTGGGCCTAAATTCCTCCACCATGATGTGAGAGACTGATAAAATCATATAGAAAACGATTAGTTCGTTATTGCTGCTAAAGGTGGTTCCACTATCTCTTGAATCATCGGGTGTACTTAGTTTTTCACCTGACCTGATAAGGACCAGCTGATTTTTTAAAATGTCCTGGTATGTAAAACTTAGAACTGAAAGAGGGTGTACTTTCTTTTTCTCATAACTGTCGGCCTATATGATTCTTTCTGGTGCAAGTCGATCTTTTTCCTCATCTGCCTGTTGCATATTGTTCCAGAACTATACAGGCTTTTATTTGTATTTTGGAAAACTTTGTGATTTTTGTGGCGTACAAGTGGTTACATTTTGTGATAATCCATGTATTTACTCTGGTGAAGCCTTCTCTTCATTGTTGACATTGACACAGGTACACCTACCTCCTGGAGAATGTTCTGGATCTGGCCAACTATTATGGAAGGGTTTTTCTGCTAGCAAGTTTTCCGTTGTCCACCGCAGTTGTTTTCTGTGGTTTTCTAGGTCTTCTGGTGTTCCTAAGCTCACCTGTTCACTTCTTCCCCTTTGAATAGCAAATATTAGATTTCGGCACACGTAATATTTTTGCAATTTTTCTGGACAGTGTGCTTTGATTTTTCAGCCAAATGGTGGCTTGTTTCAACGCTAGTGGTGGCCCTTCAGACTTCATCTAGAGCTTTAACAGCAACATAATCCAAATGCAAATACCACACTTAAAATCAGCTCAAGAACTTTTATCTCCTTAGTTGTAATTAAAGTAATTAGGGAAGAACACACTCCTGGCCATGGAACAGCTGTGCAGCCAATAGTCCAATTACTTCTTGTCCATTAATGCCGGCTACACACTGCGATTTCAGCAATCATCTACGTTTAATGCGAACCACTCTGTGCGACATGGATCTAGTAAACTTGGGTACGACATCCAAGTTTGAAGTTCGTAGACTGAAGGATGATCACACCTACTGAATCGCAGGCAAAGACGCACGTTAATATAGCAGGAAACCGTCAACACCTCGCGTCATCCAGACTACTTCTGGATGGTGATAGCAGGAGGACACATCGTATAAACGAGGCTTCTGCTGCCACAACTCAACAAGAGTTTCTTCTTTGTTCGTTTCCCAAATGCCACTTCTTGCTTGTTTCACTTCCATGGTGGGAGCGCACCCTGTGTTTAGGTTTAGCGGTAGTGTCGCTTTGATCAGTCCGTCATTTCATGCTGCATTCCTGTTGGTTGGTTAGTGGACGTAGGTCGTAGGTGCTGTCACACTGTGAGATGGTTATCCCAAATTTCTGACACTGTCAGTCTTTCGTCCCAGGCTATCTTTGGTCGCAAGACCGTGACAACGGCCGTCTCTGAACCTCTCTCACAGTGCGAAGTGGGACCACCGTTTTGAACCCAAGACTGAAGACATTGCCACGATTCTTTCACGACGGTCATCTTTGGTCTGGGACTGCCCAAAATCACACCATGTACACCGACCGGGCATAAGGGGAGGACGACAAATAAACTGTGCTGCAATTTTGACTCTTTGACTACACTAAAGCTAAAATTTTACACAGAGCTTACATGCATGATTTCATTTCAGCAGCAATATTTTGAGGTATAAGTATAAAATAACATTGTCTGTGCCCAAATATTGATGGGTCTGGCTGTTTGCTCTGTATTGTTGTATATACAGTTCCTGTGGCTTGCATTGCATTCCTCTAGGTATTCTGATCTCCTCCCATAAAGCAAAGTAGGAGGCTACATTGCCAATCAGTGCAGATGGTGTGTGCCCTGTAATGGACTGTAAACTATCCAGGGTGTTTTATTCCAGGCGCCTGAAGCCCCTCTGACCGTGACCCAGGAGTTAGTGAGTCGGCTGATGGATGGATGTTGTATAACCTGCACTGCGACTGTTAGCACCGCTCTGTGTCCTGACTTTTCTGAGCTCTGCTGCACTGTGGGGGAGTATGGAGTGACTCAATCGCTGACCTGACTGGGCGTGTGGAAACACAGCAGGTCTGACCCTGTGGTCCCACACTAAAAACAGGGTCTCGTCTTTCCTCCCAATTTCTCCCCCAGTCCTGCCATCCTGTCCTTCTCCTCAACCTTTTTCTGCTGTCTGTACCCTTTATTTTCACTTTAATTTGCATCCTCATGTTTGGCTTCCCCTCGTCTCCGTGCCTCTCGGCCACCTGCCTCTGTTAGTCCGATTTACACCTTGTTTCACTTTCTACCCCTCCATCCATCCGCAATTTGCCCTTCTCCCATTTCCATTATTTTTTCACTCTTTCCTGTTCTCCATCATTCCTCTTTTTGTGTCGCTATGGTTAGCGCTGGTCATTTGCAATAAAGAGGTTCTGTGTCCACAGCCAGGTGTGTGTGGAATTTGTATGTTCCCCCCCCCGAAAGACGTATCATCGTCGGTATACTTGTGCCGTCGTCCCTGACCAAGGCTCTGGCTTTAGAACTGGAGTTGGTCTCCAGGTGATGTGCTGTGAATGCCCACTGCTCCTAAGTAACTGGGATGGGTCAAGTACAACTGACCGCAAATAACTCAAAGTCAGGGATCCTGAAATCTAGCCCTGGTGTTCTGTCCTTCTACACAAATAAATAATAAGCTTTGCTGATTGGCCAGACTGTTCTCACACCTGACTCACAGGTAAAGGTAGGATGGAAAACCAGCATTTGTTTACCCATGAGGACTGTGAATTGAGGAGCAGGATCCTACATGGTTCACTGAAGTACCTCCTGTCCTTACCCCTCTCTGACCCCTGTCCCGCTCTCTCCAGGTGGATAACGAGTCGAATACACTGCAGGACGGCTCCCTGATTGACTTGTGCGGGGCGACGCTGCTGTGGCGGACCCCGGCGGGATTGAGGCGCACCCCAACGCTGAAGCAGCTGGAGGCGTTGCGCCAGGAGCTGAACGCGGCTCGACCGCAGTGTCCCGTCGGCTTCAACACCCTGGCCTTCCCCAGCCTGGCCCAGCGCACCACTGTCGACAAGAAGCAGCCCTGGGTCTACGTCAACTGCGGCCATGTGCACGGCTACCACACCTGGGGCTTCCGGCGGGACCGTGGGGCGGAGCCCGGCGGAGGGGGGGTGTCTGGGGGTGGGTCGCTGGCCACTACCAGCGAACGGGAGTGCCCCATGTGTCGACGGGTGGGGCCCTACGTCCCACTTTGGCTGGGCTGCGAGGGCGGGCTGTACCTGGATGAGGCCCCGCCCACCCACGCCTTCTGCCCCTGCGGACACGTTTGCTCAGAAAAGACAGTGAAGGGGTGGAGCCAGATGCCCCTCCCACACGGGACGCACGCCTTCCATGCCGCGTGTCCGTTCTGCGGCACCTGGCTAACGGGCGAGCAGGGCTACATCAAACTGATCTTCCAAGGCCCGCTGGACTGAGCGCGTGCACAGCGACGGAGAACAGCCATTTTGGAAAGAGATGGAATGTCTAGGGAGTGTGCAGGAACATGAATGTTAAAAATACACATGTATTTTTAAACTACGGGGGAGATTTAGAGGTCCCTTCATGTCAGCAGGTGCACGGGCAATTAGCCATCACAAGCCATTTCAAAATCTGTTCTTTTGTGACATCACTTGGGGAAGGGACCGCCCGGAGACAAGACAAACTGATCCAAATTCTTCCGACCAGGTAATGAGATCCTTCATTATTCTGGGTGGTCTCTCCCCATTGTGATGTCACAGAGGTCAGAGTTTGAAATGGTTGTGAATGGCTTCTGCTGACATGAGAAGGGGACCTTTAAGTACCTATAAGGGAAGGATGCATTCGGGTATTGGGACATATCCCATAGTGTGTATCTTCCTCCCACGAACTCATCCAATTCCACGTGTTAGCATTGCCTCCTGGCTGATAGATTGCACTGAGTCGCAAAAGTACAGGAGGTTTGAACAAAAGACTTCTGCTTTCTGAACCTTGATCTTATCTCCTCTGTGTACTGGGCAGAACAGAGGCACTGGGGAAGGTATGTAAATAAAGGTTAAGAAAAAATTCAAATGCGAGGTTTGTTTCCTTGTGTGTATGTGTGCGTGTGTTTGGAGCAGCAGAATGTCAGTGTAGGTGTGGCTCTGAGCGCATGCGTGTGAGGACATGAGTGCGCACACTCGAGCTGATATTTAAGAACACACACACACATTTTGACATTTTTTGCATTTGAGCCAATGTGAGGATGTGCAATTTAAGACTTCCTCACTTTCCACAATCACAAAGCATTTCTCCAGTATAAATGGCAGACATTAGAGGCCATCTGGCCCTGGTTCGTGACACGGTACCTTATTTCCTTATGGCACCTGACTCTGTTCCTTTGTAGGTCCTTAAAGGGTTTTAACCCCTTTGTGCAGATGTAGACGCCAGCGTCCATAAATTCCAAAATTTAATTCCTAAATAATTTTTAATTGAATTGCCAAATGTCTTTCTTCATTGGAATAATTTTCCAGTCTCTGTGACACAAATACTGAGTTATAAAGCCTTAAATAGGCTCATGCATAACAGGAAAAAAATGGCATTATTTTATTTTGCCCAAAGGGGTTAATTATTTGATTGATTCATTAGTTTATGTGAGTTTAGCAATGCACAGCCAGACATTCTTCCTCATCATGAATGGTGTGATTGGGCAGCACTCACATCACCAGGTTCACAGAACAGCCGTTCCATGGATTTTCACAAGATTCCTACAAAATTAATATTTCCAAAATATTAACAAAGATTCATTTTTATATGGGGGAAAAATGAAGTCAGTCAAGTGTTCAGTTCACTCCCCACCCCGTCAGGATTTATTGTTTATTTATAAATCAGGGTCATACATAGAGTATTAAACACAAGGGTTGTAACGGAGAATTCATGGAAATCATTTCCTGAAATTAACAGCCAGACATGACGCCCCACCCCCACATTCAATCCACACCCCCTCCCGTTCGAGCAGCAGCACTCAAATCCCCATCCCAAAAACTTTCGCCGCCCTTCAAACTCATTATGAAGTGGTAGCTTGAAAATTATCATACAGGTCAGCAAAGATTAAAAACTTCCTTCCTTGCGCAAGACTACAACAGAAATTTGGACTTTAGAACCCGTCCGCAACACCAGTGAGTAACTGATTCAGGGGCCGACTGAATAACATAAAAACTGAACTCCTCAGAAAATAATGAAACGCCTTGCTTCTCTGACTGCTATGCCCGAGGGTCATCATCTTTGATCCAAGGACACGGCCTACTGGAACATGCAGAGAACTATAGAATCTGCCAAACACAACCACATTTTTCCTGTTTTGAAGCCTTCTATTTTCTTGAGCTCAAAGAATGTGGGAACAATTAGAAATCTTCCTAGGGTTCAGATAAAAATACTAAGGACTACTGAGACTTTCTCCTGACCGACTGATCCAGCAGCAAGCTCGTCTCGTTGACCGTTGACATTTCACAAGGTTTCAAGAGCGCCGGTGAGAATTCTGTGTAATTCAAAGATGAGCTCAGGACAGGCAGAACGTAGCTATTAAGCTTTTAGCAAAGACGTCGCCTAAACCCAACCGGAAAGGGGCTGAACACTAGCTCCTGATGTCACAAGGGGTGGAAACATTATCCAAATAGTGCCATGGCAACACTTAACTTGTACAAACAGGACACAGCCACAGGTGTGTTAGAGCGTAAAAGCATGGCCGCAGTATTTCAAAACTGATCCCAGCTGACTTCGAGGGAGCACGGCCAATATGCATCTCTTTGCAACCTGGGGGAGAGATTAGCCCTCTCGCTGATTGACTGAGCTACGCAACACTGACTAGTCAGAAGCAGCCACACACACTCCAGTGCAGAGCAATGGCCACTGGTTGAGATATGGGGTGTCAGTGGAAAAGCCACCCCCTCTCTGGGGGGGGTTAGAGGTTAGCTCCGTATCCCTCCGAAACTGAGGAGTCACGGCGTCCTGTGATGGAATACTGTCCCCAAAAATGCTCCGCGTCAGCTGAATGACTGGAGATGCACCTTCTGTCAGGCCTTTCTCCCACTAACACAAACACACACACACACATAACCAAGTTCACACAGCTATCTCTGCAAGGACATTGCATTGACTTCCATTCATTGTGGACAGCCAAACCCTACCTGTAACCAGTACCTCAGAAATGTTGCTTAGACTCATTAGAACATGGCTAAGGCTCCTATGAGGACTACCAGTCAATGTTTATGCTGAAAAAGGTCCCCCAACTGCCAACAAAAAAACACCCACACACACTTACACAGGACAGAGAAGCTTGCAGAAGGACAACCCCTCCATTACCAGCAGTTACTTACAGCGCGAGTACAAGCTTTCTACACAAGCTAAGATAACATGCTTCAGCACTCAAGATCCCCTCAGTGCACATTTGCTTCTACATCGTGGCCCCCTAGTGTGGCCCCTACTGGTGCAAACAAGTATTGCACCACAAATGTGCATTTGTATACTGGTTAGAAACACACGCGCAGACACACAGGCATGACAATGACAAAGTCGCTTCGGAATTTATTCTCCGAGGGGTGAATAAAAAAAAAAAAAAAAACCACAATATAGCAGGGATTTTCTTCTTTTTAAAGTGACAGTAAATATTGCAAAGTTTTTTTGCAGCCTTGTCCCAGTGTTAAATCTGAAATGAGGGCCCCCAATCTCTTTCCAGAAGTTTCTTAACTGCCCGCCACATCTCCCACCCCCATCCAATGTGAGTCTGAGTATATGCTAAAGGTCGGCCCCTTACCCAACCTCAGAGATGTCCATTTCAGTCTGACATTTTACATGACTTTCGCCTCATAAATTGCAATGAGGTTCATCAAGTTCTTTGCAGAACTGCAGGCTTTTATCGACAAATAATCCTTCAAAATTGTACCCAGCTGCCAATTCTAGAACCATTGAATCCACTTTCATTTTATTGACAGTTTGACATTCAAAAAGAAACTCCAAACCCCATAATGCATGGCAAACCTGGTCAGACAACATTCCAAACCATTACCAGGAAACAACCCACCAAAATTAACACATTCAAGGTCCTCGCATTGTTTAAAATGAACAGTTGGGGACTGTATTAACGCGTCACAATGATATAGACATTTTTTGTGGAGAGCAAGTAACAATGTGATTGGCAAACAGAGTCAAGCATAGGGGAGAGACTGAAGCGATGCATTCTGGGACTTGAATGCCAGTTACAGAGCCATGAATAAAGTTTAGAAAAAAAAAAACAGAAATAAATAAGAAGAGTAAAGTAAAGGTAAGGAGCAACTCATAAAATCTGGGATTGTTTGGGACTTTGTGACAACTTCGGCCTTTATTTAATCCTGACTAGATACTATGTTGCAACATTTTTAACAAAGTCATGAGCTTAATTTGCAGAGAAAATACGGATTCCCGGTGAAAAATCTGTTTCGTGGCAGAGGGAGACTAGTAGGTTCATATTGTATAACAGAAAAAATGATCCTACAAGTCATATATTAACAGCAGAACAGAACTCTTCAGGATAGAGATGTGCACCAGTGCTTTAAGGTCAAAACTTACTGAGCATATGGACAGTGTAACTCCAAGTGGTGTCCAAATCACAGCTCATGCTGTTACACTGTCAGGTCAGTGACTGTCGAATCACATCACCGTGCAACTCTCTTTAATCAGGCAATTAAACCCAGGCATAAACACTCATTTTGCAGCAGGAAACTAAACAAAACGTCCTGAAAGGCAGGTCTGACAAACTCCAGCCCAGGAGAGATACACCATCCGCTGGGTTTACGTTTACATTACCAGTTATTCAAGTTAGGAAGCCTGGTTAAACTCGGGTTGAAGCACCAATCTTCTGAGTCGCAGTCAAGTGCGCTAGCCGTTGGGCTCCAGGCCACACCCCTCTAGTAATTTAGATCACTGATTGGCTGGACAGTCTACAAACCTCATTCTGAAGGTTATAATTGGCAGCTGACTGGAAGTTAATCAGGAACATCTGAGGACACTGTGGCCCTCCAGGACTGGAGCTCTGAGACGTTTACACTGAGGGCAGATGTAGACCTGCCACTGCTGAGATTGAACACAGGAAATCCTATCCGTATCACACAGGCCGCCAGCCCTTGTGTGTGTGTGTGTGTGTGTGTGTGTGTGTGTGTGTGTGTGTGTGTGTGTGTGTGTGTGTGTGTGTGTGAGCACCTCAATCAGATTTTGGTACACTTGTGAATGGGCTTAATAATTTGTGAATATTCGTGTGAGGGGAATGCAACCCCCTAATCTAAAGCCATCAGCCCCTATTCTGGAAACTTCTCATATTATGAGCACTTATCTAGGATCGGCGTTTTGCCTTTGCCATTTCCGAAGCGGATGAGGTGAGAAGGGTCGGGAGAAACTGACCCAAGATCAATGCTCAAGCTTTAAGAGAAGTTTGATGAACAGGGACCGTAATCTGAAATCATTCAGTGCCTTGACCCAATGACCCCACCCCCTCCCTCCGACAGGGGTTCCCTCCTCCTCGCCTCACGGTAGAATGTGTGTGGAGGGTGTGGCGTTGGCTTATACCTCTGAGGAACTTCATCTTCTGTCGTCTAAACCGGGGCTACGCTCGATATGAAATGTCAATTCCCAGTTCTTACGCACCCCGCCCCACCCTTTCCCATCCAAACCCCCTCCCCCTTTCACCATTTAGCCCCTCCCACTATGAAGAAACCCCTCCCCCAGCTCTGCCCCCAGCCAGAGGCTACCGAATCGCGCAGAGGAGGCAGGGGGAGAGGGGGGCGGGGCAGGAACCGGACAGTCCTCTCTAGCAGCAGCCGCCACCCGACTGCCGCACTGGGGTGCTGTCGATCTTCAGGTTGGGCTTGTCGCCGCTGGCCGTGGCCCCGGGGCCCATGCGCTTCTTGATCTCGGCCGCCATGGTCATGAAGGCCTGCTCCACGTTGGTGGCGTTCTTGGCGCTCGTCTCCAGGAAGGGGATGGCCAGGGAGTCGGCGAACTCCTGTCGGAGGAGGGCGGCATGATCAGAGAGACCATCATGGCTGCTGCCCTTCATTAAAACAAGCCCCTAACGCCCCTCAGTAATTTTTGTAGGGTGCGGGGTCGGGGGGGGAGGTCCCTTAAAATTGCTTTACAGTGTCCCTCCCTCCCACCTGCCCATTTGAACCCTCTAAGGTGAAAGTTTAAGCAGGATGGAATGTTCTTGCTGGAATGTTCCAATGCTGATGTCACAATCAGCCGTAACTCAGAGCGACGGAATTCTAGAACACAGACTCAAATTGTGAAATTAAAAAACATTCCAAAAAGGACGGCTCTTCAAACGGTCGATTAACTAACAGGACACGAGTTATTATGCCCTCCAACAGAAGTTCATCCATTTCAAGATTCTTAATTTGGGATTAACACAGAATAATACAATGCTTTATTAGACGGCTTTGTTGAATACTCAATTCTGATTGGTCAATTAAGTCATTCTACAGTCTGTTATTTCTGAATAGCAGACTGCTACTATGAATAACAGACCACACCTATGGACAGAGTTTAAAACAGAGAAGCAGTTCCAACTGTAGAATCTAACACTTTCACAGCTGAAGCAAATTAAATCATTTTTTTAATTTATAAAATCATATTCAAATAAATTATTTAGTCAAATTATTGATTTGTTAAGCAAAAACCTGTGTAAATAAGCAGGATAACGTACAGCGAGAGGGTCATTATTGGGAAATAAACCCCTTCAAGGCGATTCAAGAAAACCTGCATCACCCTGTTATGGTTTATTTTGAATAATGACATGCTTGCTGTACATTATCCCTCACTGCGATTGTAACTCTACTTCAGACCTCCCACAAACACAAATGTTTGGGCCCTGTACACTCCGTTCACTCTCTACATTCCACCGCAGTTTGACAGGCCCTGTGTGTAAGGAGTGTTTCAGAGGAGACAGACGAGCGTTTCCGCGCGTTCACCTTGGCCGTTGTGTAGTCCACCACTTTTTTGGTGGTGAGGTCACACTTGTTCCCCACCAACAGCTTGTTGACGTTCTCGCTGGCGTAGCGGTCGATCTCCTGCAGCCACTGCTTCACATTGTTGTAGGACTCCTTCGTGAAGAGAGAGAAACTCCGTTTACGCGCAGCGATATGGATCACTTTCATTAAGGACTTTGTCCAGAAAACTCATTTTGCTTTTACTTTCTGCTCAAACACGGAAGAAAACATAAAATCCAGGTGCGAATTAGTATTTCAGGAGATGTAAGATTGGGACTGAGGTGTGATGATGGACGGAGAGTGTGAGAGAGGGATGGGGTGAAAGAGAGGGAGAGAGAGAGAGCGCAGAGAAGACCAAGGACAGCAGGTCTTTAATCTCCCTCACCTGGTCCGTGACGTCGTACACCACGATGATGCCGTGCGCTCCTCTGTAGTAGCTGGAGGTGATGGTGCGGAATCGCTCCTGTCCTGCTGTGTCCCACTGCAGAGAGAAGACACGCCCACACACACAGTCACATGACTCAGTCCACTCTAGGGCCCATTCTGAGGGTTAGGGCTGCCAGGTCTGCAGCACAAAGACAGCTCAATGACCAACCAGAACCAGCCGAAAAAAAGCCCACAGACAAATAAAGCCAGTACAAAAAGAAACTCAAAAACATTTTTAGAGCTCCTTGTGAGGGAATTTCCGCGATAATCGCGTTACATTTTAGCGCTTTCCCAAATTTACATTTTAGCCTGTAGCTTATAATGATGAATTTTAGAACCCCATCATGTGTGTGCTGGAAGGTGCTGGTAAAAGCTATGAAAAGGCATGAACAAATATCCATTTGATTTCATAAAAATGGCTTTGATTAACACTAATTATAGTGTGACTCGCATTACATGAAAAAGATAACAAAAAAAAAACATCAATTTCAGTTGCAATTTCTCCTAAAAGTGTACAACATATAAAATATTTAACACTCTCAGTGTTCATACTACTAAATTTAGTTTTAAAGTGTACGAACAGAATTAAGATTTTACAACCAACAAGTAGAGATATTATGTAATGAGCGTGACTTGCGTTACCAACTTTTAATGTCCCGCACAGCTGCTTATGAGGATTAGATATGCATATTGCTAGTACAATTTTGTTAGGTATGGACAACAGTAGGAAAAATATAATCTAGAATTACAGCCTGCCAGGGGCTATTGTGCGGGAAGAAAAAATATTGTGACACCACCATCACCACCCAACTTTAAGGCAGAATCTTGAAATTTGGAACAGAAGGGGAGTTTTAGCAATCAAAATAGACTCGACAAAGATTTCAAAATATAAAATCAACACAGTTGTTAAGAATGCACCTAAAAACCAGGCAGTGTTTGAATCCCAAAATGAATTAAATTTTGTCACATAAACTCAGAAGATGCTGGAATTTGGCCCGCAATACCGAATTTGGTATTGTTCCCTTAAAGTATACGATATTCCACGCTATAAAAATACAGATTTCCATTGAAATTTGTGAGAAAATTTCTAAAGGTCTTTGTCTCCATTTTCATGGAATTGCCCATGAGCATTTTCAGGTTTCCCTTCATGTGCAGCCTCATGTAGGTAACCGTACTACACACTGGACTAATTCAGAAAACACCATCTTCCTAAGGATGGAAATGCCTTGATTGGTATGCCTCGGGCTGCCGTAACTTCATACGCCCTAAAATTTCATCTAAGGTCTCAAGGCTGACCTTATATGACCTTGACCTTTATTTAATGACCCTCCAAACCCAATCAGTTCAGTTACCCTCTGTGGGGAGTTACTATGTCCCATTTGGTCAAAATCTGTCCCCTCCTTCAGTAGATAAAGCGCACACAAAATATCTGTGACGGATGGACGATCAGATGACTGGGAAACAGTATGAATCCTGCCCACTATGCGGGACAGAGACATAAGAATCAGCCTGGAAACGCCTTCATTCATGGGGGAAAATGCCAAGAAATTAGAATAATTTTGATGAGATGGAAATTCAAGAGCCAATAATGAATACCATCATTTTGCCGATATGTAAAACCCCCAAACTATAAAACACAAAACATAATGACTCACAGCAACATTTACATAGCCCCATGCTGCCTGTAAACTGCAGAGTTACAGGTCTTGCCCCAGAGAAGCATATTTTCCCCCGATCGTATGAAGCCCGGAACAGCAATCAAAGCTGTTTCAAAAAATTTCAAAACTTGTGAAAGTGCTCACTGGAGATGTTATTCTAAAGCAGCTCTTATTAAAGGTGATTTCATTAAGCCACAAAAGCATAGACCCTGTTCCTGAAGATCTACCATCCTGAAAATTTTCACTCCAACCTTAACTCTTTACTCCCTAGTAGCTATCTTAGACTGCTGCCCTAGCAGCCACTGACCCCTGGTGCCCTAAGACAATATGGCTACTAAAATACCACGACTGTAGTCGGGATTTGCCGGCAGAAGCGATGTGTTTATCACGCCTGTAGTCGGGACTCGCCTGCACAGCGACCTAAATTATCACGACTGTAGGCGGTATCAGGGAGTAAAGGGTTAAAGCACACCTCATTCAACAGCTAGAGCAGGGCTGCCCAACCCTGCTCCTGGAGACCTACCATCCTGTACCATTTCACTCCAACCCTAACAAAACACATCTCACTCAAAGCTAGAGATCATGTTGAGCCGCTTAGCAGTAGAATCATGCCCAATCAAAAACGTCCCAAAATGGACGAATGACAGGGCACATAAGATACCAAAATCATCAACTGAAAGAAGGCAGCATTTTAGCGATCACGACGCACAGGCTAGAGGTCTGGAACACCACTCAGAGCGAATTTCACAGCCATCAGTAATGGACTCAAAGAGCATGTTGCTGAGATTGTAGATGGCATGAAATCAAGGTGCAAGAGAGCAAGAGTGCCCTCGTAATTCTTAAAATGCCCCTGAAACCATGAGATAACAGGGCCAAAATGCCCCTACTTATTAGTTTTTCCATTAGTTCATCAAATACCCAAAAGGCTGGGTGTCAGAGAAAATACAGTCTGAAGTCACAGAGCAGTCAAGGCGAAGTCTTTGAGAAAATGGTGTCCAACACATGGCAACTACAGGCACTTTCCAACTACATGCTTTCACCTCCAATCTTCCCTTAAAAGCAGAAATGTCACTTTGCAATCCCCCCCCCCAATTCCTTTGGAAAAGCCCCAGGATTTCAGCCAGTAGGGGCAAAATTTGCCAATTTTTTAAAAGCCAGTTTTTCTAAGAATCAGGCAGAGGGCGATACATGATGGTCTCAGATTTGTCTAAAATTTTTGTTGTTGAAAGATGGTTGGTTCCATAGAAAAACTGCAAAGTTTTAGGTGCCACTACCCTTCGATTCCCTTTTTAGGGGTACCAGAAGAGTGTCCATGCGCCCTCATCCGATTTTAAAGAAACCTTTTTTGCTGGGTAGCCCTATGTGTCTACTAACTGATGTGAAGATTACTCTGGTGATGGTCAACTGCCTGATTCTCACAAAAACTGGCTCTTAAAGTTAAAGGTCCACCCCAGGGTCCAATCTCACTCACAATCTGCAGTTTAATGGTCTTCCCATCCAGCTCAATGGTGCGGATCTTGAAATCCACCCCTATGGTGCTGATGTAACTCTCTGTGTACGTATCATCCTGAAAACAGACAAAAACACACTCATCATTACACGTAATGTCAGTACACCTCTCATTCACCATCACATGACACAACGACGGGCGGCACTTACAGCAAATCGCAACAGGAGGCAGGATTTGCCTACACCAGAATCACCAATCAGAAGCAGCTTGAACAGGTAGTCACTGAGAGCAGAGGAGAGATGAGGAGGATGACAAGAGTGTTAATGAATGCACCAGCTGTTACATTTTATATCTCACCAACAATCATAATATTTCCATTATTTAACCTTTCAAAGATATGCCCAAAAGCAGACCCCATCCTAAATGCAGATTAAATGCATATTACAAACAGACATTTCATTCTGTTCACAATACAGCTAAAAAGTGAAATAAAATAACCCAAATTTAGCCATATCAGGCACTTCAGATACTGGTTTCCAAGCCTAGAAACATTTTACCACGCTTAGAGCAGTACACTTCATCAATTTACCACATTTGATTGGTTTGTGCCTTTTACTGCTCCTGTATGTATCTGTGGATCCTAATTTGTCAGTTTGTTCTTGCCAGTCTTTTTTCCGGAAGGCTCTGTACAGTTTCTCACCCATTAGGATCCATCAGCCTGACAGAGCACACACTCTGGCTGGCTGGCATAATTAAAGAAGTGAATTATACACCGATATCGCTCTCCATCGATCAGTCCAACCGACTAACAAATGCTACTTTCCATTTGCAAGACATCGTAGCATAAGTGAACACATGGAATGAGTTACACAATTTGTGTTTCACCATACTCTGATGCAAGCCACACCCTACTGTCATTAATTTCACAATTAACTTCACTGCCGCTTCATTCTTGAAGAATAACAGATTCATGTCAAAAATTAAAGGAAACTTGTTGACATGCTCACATTAAATCACATGACCTAATACGATCACAACAGCAGCAAACACATAAAAAAAAAAAAATTCCTATTCATCTCCACACTACAGTTTACTAATTTTACTTCAAGGAATATCTGAATGAAATACATTTTATGAGCCTTTTAAATAAAACTTTTCACAGTATTTTCACCCCTTACACTCAGATTTTGCCCAAAGTTTTCCCGTAAGTAGGTTCAAAGCCATTAAAAACTTTTTTTTTCATATTGCAAGACAATGTCCCATACATATTCTGTATCTGCTGGTTGCAGTGTTTCACTGCAGCTACATCACACTTATACTGAGAGAAATATTGCATCCCAGGACACCATGTTTTTATAGCAACAGCATTACATAAAATGGAAAATATCTAGATCAAGTAGATCATTTTATACACATTTCCCTGAAAGTCAGCTAGACACATTGTGGAATGGTTGGAAACATTAGGATCTCCACTTGAATTTAAAATAGGCCTGAAGTTCCAAATGTTTGAATACAACAGCTGCATTTCACGGACCCATAAGTTTTAAGGAGTTAGAGGAGTTTGGTGCAGAAATTGATCCCACAGGGCTAGATCCTAGAGCCAAATTATTGCTAAATGGTATAAAATGATAAATAGCTAAATGATAATAGTATTGTCCATCAGGGTGCATTCTGCAAACTATTCTTCAACTAAAACTATACAATCGCCAAGTATGACACATGAGGGATTTACAATACCGCATAATGTCATTTTGTTGCATCTCTACAACACAAGTACAAGTTGACAAGCTAAGTAATACGCAACTCCCTCATTGTTAGCTCGTTATACATGCAGGAGTTAGATTATACTTCAGAATGGAGATGATATAACTGAAAATGTCCAATAATTGTCTTTGCATCAGTGTTTTTCCGACAGAGGCCAAGATGGCCAATAGGTAGCATCCCAGTATGTCAATGCGTGTCTAACCAATATCATTGTCAGGGGAAACCAACACAGTTATGGGATATTGAAATGATACATTACGAATTAGTAGCTATGAGCTGGAAAAAGAAAAGCCATTCTTTGAACGAACTAATAAGCGACCTGGCTGTGATCAAGTTACATTAATCAACGTAAACCAACTGTCACGTTTCAGTATTATTATTAACTCAACATAACTAGGACAGCTGTCGGCTTCCATACTACAGCGAGAGGGAAGAGCTTGTGAGTATAATTATTCATATTCATTCACTTATTCATTCCAACTTAAGCCAATTTTTTCTCAGTCAGACAGGATATCATGTGAAATGTATTTACAAGGGTAACGTCACTCTATGTTGCAATATGATCATTTGCCTTTCACTCCACATCAGCAGGCGCATGCGTCAGAGAAACGCGTTTGTTCAGGCAGGGTTTCATGGGGCGATGAAACAATTTGTCATTTGTTTTACCAGTGTATGTAAACCAGAATATTTTGGGTGGATGTTCAGAATTACAACCCCAATTCCGAAAAAGTTGGGACAAAGTGTAAATTGTGAATAAAATCAAAATGCAATGACTTTCAGATCACATGAGCCAATATGTTATTTACAATAGAACATAGATAACATTTCAAATGTTGAAACTGAGACATTTTACATTTTTATCCACAAAATGAGCTTATTTCAAATTTTCTGGCTACAACAGGTCTCAAAAATGTTGGGACACAGGCAAATAAGGGCTGAGAAAGCAATTAATATATAAGAGAATCAGCTGAAAGAACATTTAGCAAGTAATTAAGTTAACTGGCATCAGGTGTGCAACATGATTGGCTATAAAAGAGATGTCTTAGAGAGGCTGAGTCTCTCAGAAGTAAAGATGACCAGAGGCTCTCATACCTGTGAAGTCTTGCGTTAAAAAAAATTGTGGAATACTTAAAAAACAATGTTCCTCAACATCAAATTGCAAAGGCTTTGAAGGTCTCATCATCGACGGAGCATAACATCATCAAAAGATTCAGAGAAACTGGAAAAATCTCTATGCGTAAGGGACAAGGCCGAAGACCTTTACTGGATGCCCGTGATCTTCCGGCCCTCAGATGCCACTGCATCACTCACCTGCATGATTCTGTCAGTACAAAATGGGCCCAGGAATACTTCAAGAAACTACTGTCTGTAAACACAGTCCGCCATGCCATCCATAGATGCCATCTAAAACTCTATCATGCAAAAAGGAAGCCATTGTTGAGCATGATCCAGAAGCACTGCCATGTTCTGTGGGCCAAGGCTCATTTAAAATGGACTGTAGCAAAGTGGCAAAGTGTCCTGTGGTTAGCTGAGTCCAAATTTGACATTCTTGTTGGAAATCATGGGCGTCGTGTCCACCGGGCTAAAGAGGAGAAAGACCACCCCTCCTGTTATCAGCATTCAATTCAAAAGCCAGCATCTCTGATGGTATGGGGATGCATTAGTGCATATGGTGTGGGACACTTGCATGTTTTATAAAGCACCATGAATGCTGAAAGGTTTATAAAGGTTTTAGAGCAACATATGCTCCCCACCACACGACATCTTTTCCAGGGAAGGCCTTGAGTATTTCAGCAGGACAATGACAAAACCACACACTGCAGCTATTACAACAGCATGGCTTCGTAATAGAAGAGTACGTGTGCTGAACAAGCCTGCCTGCGGTCCTGATCTTTCACTGATTGAGAACATTTGGCGCATAATTAAATGAAAAGTCTGTGAAAAGGAGACCCAAAACTCTCCAACAGCTGGAAGCCTGTAAGAGTGGGATCAAATTCCAATGGCTAAACTCAAGAAACTTGTCTTCTCAGTGCCCAGACGCCTCCACTCTGTTAAAAATTAGAGGGGATGGTACACCATGGTAAACAGGCCCCCGTCCCAACTTTTTTGAGACGTGTAGCAGCCATCAAGTTTGAAATGAGCTCATTTTGTGGATAAAATTGTAAAATTTCTCAGTTTCAACATTTGCTATGTTATCTCTGTTCTACTGTGAATAAAATACTGGCTGGCGTGATTTGGAAGTCACTGCGTTTTGATTTTATTCACAATTTACACTTTGTCCCAACTATTTCTGAATTGGGGTTGTACATTACGAGGAAAACCAAACAAACACTTCAGTTTAAAGAGAAAGACATTTTAATTTCTTTTGAAGACAACATGAAAGAAAAAGTTTTTTTTTTTTTTTGGTGCAACTAATTTTATTTTTAGGAAAATTCCATATACATAAAATGAAATCGTCAGATTCCAAACCCAACTTTCAACATTTTCTACTAGAACTGGGACAATATGGCACCACAATCAAAGAACTTCAGAACAAGAAAGTAATGAAAACGAACTCTGTATTGGTCAAATTTAGTAAGGACTAATATTTGTGCTTTTGTGTACTCTAATATGCAATTATGTTTGTGTATGTGTATATGAACTTATGTGTGTATATATGTATGTATGTATATATGTACACACTTTTATTTCATGTGCTTTGTTTGTATAATTTTTCTTTATTTTACACCCTTAGCATTGACAGTTCTGCTTGTAAATATGTTGATTAAAAAAAAATATATTTTTTCACGGGGCGACGTGACGTCATCAGGCACCGTGTACATTGTGTCAGCACTCCGGGTTACCTGCTGACAAACCCGGTCCCAACCCTACCGCTCTACGGCTGGAAACGTAACCGGCGGTCGTGTTGGCATGAACAAATAGCTAACTGGCTAGGTAACAGGAAACGACGTTAACCGGCACCGCCAGCTCGCTATTTCGCTCGTTTCCCGTATTGTCCCACAAGCGCTAATCTATTAGCTTTAGCTACACTAACCAGCAACCAGTTGACCAACAAATGAATACCCTGCCCTCTGAAATGGAGGGATGGTTAAGTCTTATTTACACCAGAGGAACGCTGTGGCATAGCAAGTCCGCCAGCTAATGCTAGCTGCTTGTGTTGTGTCAGCAACCCACCGCTAACGTTAGTTAGCCAACGAGCTAATTCGCTATCTGGAGCAGTTGAACAGAACTCAATTGTAATACCAACGGAACTCAAGCAAAATATAGCTATCTAATTAGCTGAGCAGTACGCTAATAAGCCGACTGCCCCAGTAACACGGTCATCAGTGAGGCGTACAATTGTTCACGCCAGCCAGCCGGCGATGCTACTCACTATTCAGGATTCATGGTGTGTCTGACACGGTCGGAATCTGTTTTTCTGACGGCGGTTCTTCCTCCTCAGTTTCTCTCGGTCTCCGCTGCGAGCCAAAGGATGACGTGAGAACAGAACTGAAGACGGATTGTCGAGTGTCTGTCCTTCAGCTCGCTCTTCACTCGCACTGTTTAACTCTGATTTCGTGCTAGTTCGGTAGGTCCTGCCCTATTCCCTTTCTTCTGCCAGGCTTGTCATTCGGGTATTATTTTTTCCTTTCTCCTTTCTTTTTCGCCCAAAATACAAGATGGCTGCGCAGGTGCGGTAGTGACGTTCACTGACGTGGCGATAAAGGCAGGGCACATGGTTGAGCCGGATTGCTGGCGTCGTGGGAGACGTAGTTTTCCCCACAATCAGCGCAATCATTTGATGCCTGACTCTATTTATCAGCAGCAGACGGATTACACCCTATGCCTATAATGCGTTAGGAAAGAATGTCATGTGTATTAATAAAGCGTCCAAAATTAAATTATGGCACTTCCCACTGGATTGAGAAAAATATTTTTAGCATGCTTATGCAGTGAAATAATTTAGCAACTTACAAGGCACATAAAAATAGAATGAATGTGGTGGTGTTGTGGTTCAGGGGTGGATAATGTTGGTTATCTATTTCAATACATCTAATTCAGAAATTTTGAAAATCTACTTTCACAACAAAAAGCTTATCGAAGACCTGTGTGCAAGAAGTACTTAAGTCACATTTTGCAAAAAAAAAAAAAATAAATAAGAGCTGACACCAGTATTAAAAGCCACAATGGCCAGATCATCATCTGATACCAAAGATTTCTGCAAAGAAGCACTCAAGTCTTGTGTACTGGTGCGTTTCCATTATCCATTGTCATGATCTGCAACATATTTTGAAAACTTTGACCCATCTTTTGTGACTTAGGTACTTCTTGCACACAGATCTTGAATTATTGTTGAGCAAGAAAATCATATTTCCGTGAGGGCTTTCAAAAAATGCCTTGTTTTTAACTATTTTCAGATTTAATTTTGACATGTAATTTCTCGAGCAACAAATGGCGCAGAAATATTAGAGCATTGGTGCTTGTCCTCTGCAATAAAAGAAATTAAACGTATGCCATGAAGACTAAATGAATTCACAGGCCTCACTACAAAAGTACTGCGAAATCCATGTCCTTCCCCGTGCTTGGCAGCGTCTGAAAATCCTTTTCAATGGCTGAAAAAAAAAATAAATCTCATATTTGTGTGAACAGCAGGTGACACTGGTGTAATGAAAGTAGCTGCCCAACGCTGCAGTGGAAACTTGAACTTGAGGTTGAGAGAAAATCATGTGATCACAGAGGAAGTCCTGAGGAGTAGTCAGTGGAATGCTTGCGGTTGTGTCATGACAGCATTAGGAAAGAGACCAGTGTTTGGCTCAGCAGTTAATATGGCCTCTATTGACCGATGAAATTTCCATCTGAGGAATTTGGGGAGGTGGCTCAACATTTCAGCCTGTCGGGTCATTCTGGGTCCTTTTTCTGAGATAGTCTGTCAAGTACATGCAGCATGAGAAATCTCAGTTGTCCAGTCTATTCATTTATTTAATTTAACCTTCCCCCAGAGTGTATTGCATAATCTGTGCATATGTCAGGATCAGTGTTGCAACCCCCCTGATTTAGATGACAGGGCATTGAGAAACTGCAGTTTTCCAACTTGCAGTAACTGATTTGACCAATAGGGGTTGCTAACGAACACTGGGCTCCTGAATCCCGGCTCTGTGAAACAAAGAAGAGCCAAGTGTGTAATTCAGAGGCCCAATAACACAACCACTTGATGTAAGGACCGGCATGTCCTCATTTTCAAAGCAAAACACACACACATACGCGCACACAAACATATACACACACGCATGGAAACACACACGTGTGCACGCGAGCACACACACACGTACACGACTCAGCATCTGACAGTGGTCACAACCTTCACATGCTTAAATTTTTCCACGAAGCCTTCCTTTGAGGATTTCAGTATTGTGAGTATATCTACTATTGTCAGGCAATGAATGACGTAGACATCAGGACACTGAATTTTTTGCGTACCCTTGAACATTAACACGGCAATGTTATGCTCTGAATAGCAGCGCATGGTCGTCACATCAGCAAATGCTATGAGGATGGGCGAACTGCATCTGCCCTCTATTGGGCAAAATTACTTTCACTTCTTCCTTTTCCTAACCCAATGTCATGTGACTTTCAGGCTGTCAGTCTCGTTATTTTGGATTAAAATTACTGGTCAATGAAGGCTGTGATACCATCATCCATCCATCCTTTATCCAACCTGTTTTTTCTTGGTCAGGACAGCCCGGAGCGTATCCCAGCATGCATCAGGAGAAGGTCAGGAACAGGAACGCACCCTGCAAGCCTACCAAAGAAAACGGCCAGGCTGTAACAAAAGTTTGTCAGATGTCTACCTTTTTCAAATAACCAGCAACACAAAATCGAAAACATGCCACATTCCCACAAAACTTCGCAGCACAACACTTTGAAGTCGATTCATTTTCACCAGTTAATGTAGTTTTCACCAGTTTTCACCAGTTGATTTAGTTATGATGCACAATGTCCTGCAAGAATGTATGGAGAGAACTGTATAAAAAACCTACATAACATACTCATACATATAGACCAGTTTACAGTTTTTGAGTGCCTGTCAACGCACATTATGCAATGAGCAGTCAGAGCTGATTTGTACTATGAAGCGTATATACAGATGAGTCAATCTAGGCAGGAATTAATAGTCCTCAACACTACTCGTGGAGACTGATAATACATGTCAATAGTGAACAATTAACACATATTTGCATTTAGTAGTTTTACACTGCTCCTGTGTGAACACGATCTTCACAGTAAATAAGTCGAAACGGACTCATCATGGGCCGTCCCAAAAAACAGACACGCGACTGGGAAAGAATTTAACACGGCTTGTGTCATTTTTGACACACCCTTTCTAGCAGTGCGCAAAGCTCTGGGGAGGGAGGCCATGAGGATGGGTGTGTTGCTTTGAGGGATTGTTCTAGAACAGGGATGGGCAATGAGGGCCATGTCTGTTTCTGCATTTCAGACCAACTTCTCCACATTACTCACTTAGTCCCACAATGTACCTGACTGGCATTTTAGCTGCGTTCCCCAGTTAAAGCAGGGGTTATTGATTGTTCTTGTGTACCTGCAGGGTCTTACTCTCACCTGATTGATCAGTGTTGGTGTACAACCCCAATTCCAAAATAGTTGGGACGAAGTGTAAATTGTGAATAAAATCAAAATGCAATGACTTTGAGATCACGTGAGCCAATATGTTATTTACAATAGAACACAGATAACATTTCAAATGTTGAAACTGAGACATTTTACATTTTTATCCACAAAATTAGCTTATTTCAAATTTTCTGGCTGCAACAGGTCTCATAAAAGTTGGGACACAGGCAAAAAAAAGGGCTGAAAAAGCAATTGATATATAAGAGAATCAGCTGAAAGAACATTTAGCAAGTAATTAAGTTAACTGGCATCAGGTGTGTAACATGATTGGCTATAAAAGGGATGTCTTAGAGAGGCTGAGTCTCTCAGAAGTAAAGATGGCCAGAGGCTCTCCAACCTGTGAGGGCTTGCGTAAAAAAATTGTGGAATATTTAAAAAACATTGTTCCCCAACGTCAAATTGCAAAGGCTTTGAAGGTCTCATCATCGACAATGCATAACATCATCAAAAGATTCAGAGAAACTGGAAAAATCTCTGTGCGTAAGGGACAAGGCCGAAGACCTTTACTGGATGCCCATGATCTTCGGGCCCTCAGACGCCACTGCATCACTCACCGACATGATTCTGTCATTGACATTACTAAATGGGCCCAGGAATACTTCAATAAACCACTGTCTGTAAACACAGTCTACCGTGCCATCCACAGATGCCACCTAAAACTCTATCATGCAAAAAGGAAGCCATTGTTGAGCATGATCCAGAAGCGCCGCCGTGTTCTGTGGGCCAAGGCTCATTTAAAATGGACTGTAGCAAAGTGGCAAAGTGTCCTGTGGTCAGACGAGTCCAAATTTGACATTCTTGTTGGAAATCATGGGCGTCGTGTCCTCCGGGCTAAAGAGGAGAAAGACCACCCCTCCTGTTATCAGCGTTCAGTTCAAAAGCCAGCATCTCTGATGGTGTGGGGATGCATTAGTGCATATGGTGTGGGACACTTGCATGTTTTAAAAAGCACTGTTATGGCCCCAATTTGTTATGGCCCCAATTTGTTATGGCGTCACGGACAGCAAGGGATGACAGACAAAATTGTTAAACTTCAACCGATTTAATTAAACAAACAGAACCAATCTACTCTCTACCCTACTGACCAAGATTGATATAAAATAAAAAAAATAAGATATTTACAGTTCCCTGTAATGGAGATGGGCTGCTCTGTTGTGATGTCCTGGGACAGGAAAATGCTCCAACACAGGCAAAAATCCACAAAAAGCTTAAAAGGTCTTGAAAAGAATGACAGGTCTGGTCAAATGTATCCTTCTTGCAATTTCTCCTACTACTACTCTCTCAATTTTTCTCTTTATATACTCTTGTCCAGCCCCCTCCCATTTCTGGGACTTTCCCCTCTGGGCATGCCCTGGACATGCCCAACCTAGCTTCAGACTGGGCTTCACAAAAAAGTCAATACTGCCATCTAGTGGCTATTTACCACATTACACCTCCATTCCAAAAAGGGAAAATTTTGACTCATAAAGACAAAATTTTTCTTGTCAATACAAAAATGGTTAAGCAGACACTTGTATATATATATATATATATATATATATATATATATATACATATAATACAATATGCTAATAAACACAGGTGATATATATACACATATTCAAACACGGATAAGCAATCGGCAATTACATTGTCAGCACCCTTTACATGCTTAATTTCCAAGTCAAACTCTTGTAAAATCAAACTCCAATTCAACAATCTCCGATTTTTGTTTTTCATCTTACTCAAAAAAAACATTAACGGATTGTGGTCAGTATATACAATCATTGGCTTTTGCCCCGCACAAACATAGACCTCAAAGTGTTGTAAGGATAGAACCAGAGCCAACAGCTCCTTCTCAATTGTGGAATAGTTCTTTTGGTGGTGATTGAACTTCCTGGAGAAGTATGCCACGGATGCTCAATGTCATCAGAGTCACTTCTCTGTAGGAGCACAGATCCACAAGCTTGGTCGCTAGCATTGACCGCCATGGAGAACGGTTTGTTGAAGTCGGGAGATTTGAGCACGGGAAGTGACATAGCAGGGACTTCAGATCAAAGGCTCTTTGGCATGCTTCATCCCAAGTGAACTTCACGCCTTTCTTCAGTTGGTTGGTGAGACTGAGAGCAATCTCAGCAAAGTTCTTGCAAACGGTAGTACCCGATCATTCCAAGGAAGCGTAAAGCTTTTTGTTGTCAGGAACTGGAAAGTCCATGACGGCTTGGACTTTAGCATTTATGGGTGGCACACACCAATAACCCTTCAATAGATCAATCTTGGTCAGAAACTTTGCTTGCCCTTCTCTATCGATACAATCATCAATCCTAGGTATTGGAAACACATCAGTTCTAGTTACAGCATTGACTTTGCGATAATCTGTACAGAATCTAGTACTTCCATCAGGTTTTGGAACTAGAACACAGGGTGAACTCCAATCTGAGTTAGAGGGTCTGATAATATCATGTTCTAACATGTACTCAACCTCTTTCTCAGCAATCTTTCTCTTTTCAGGATTCATCCGCACGGATGCTGTTTTATTGGTTTGGCATCACCAACATCTACATCATGAGAGGCTATAGAAACTCTCTTTGGAACATCAGGAAATAGATCTTTATATTTCTTGATCAACCTCTCAAACTGATCTCTCTGTGAGGGTTCTAAGTGCTGGAGTTTTACATCAAGATTTTGCAACACTTCAGAATTTGACAATTTACATGAAAGAACTTCAGCTTTAATTCTAGGTTCATCATCTTGAAACTCCCCCTCATCTTCACAAGTCTCAGCCCTAGGAGGATCTGAAGTGACAGCTGCAACCCTAGCATTTCTATCATGATAAGGCTTCAGCATGTTAATGTGACACAACTGTTTTGGCTTTCTCCTATCTGGAGTCTTCACAATGTAATTGAGATCATTGAGTTTTGTCAGAATTTCATAAGGACCATGAAATCTAGCCTGCAATGGATTGGACTGCAAGGGAAACAACACAAGGACCTTGTCTCCTGGTTTAAACTCACGGCTTCTAGCCTTATGATCATACCAAGTTTTCATTTTTCCCTGACTTGATTTCAAGTTCTCTTTGGCTAGGTCACAAGCTGCACGCAGTCTTTCCTTGAACTTGCTAACATAGTCTAACAGACTGATATGCGGCTCTTTCTCTTGCCATTGTTCACTCAACAATAGCAAAGGTCCTCTCACTTCATGGCCAAACACTAACTGAAACGGACTGAATCCAGTAGACTCCTGCACTGCTTCCCTAGCTGCAAACAACAGCAAATGAACACCTTCATCCCAGTCTTTCTCATGGTCATAACAATAAGTCCTCATCATTGTCTTGAGAGTGGAATGAAACCGCTCTAAGGCACCCTGACTCTCTGGATGATAGGCACTGGAAAGAATCTGCTTAGCACCTAGTTCATACACAACCTGCTGAAACAATCCGGAAGTGAAATTGCTACCTTGATCTGACTGAATTTCCCTGGGAAGGCCAAACAACGTGAAGAACTTTATCAAAGGAAATTGCAGTTGCCTTGATGTTGCGAGAGGGATGGCTTCAGGAATCTGGTAGATGCACACATGATTGTCAACAAGTACTGATTTCCAGATCTAGTCTTGGGTAATGGACCAACACAATCAACAATGACCTTGGAGAAGGGCTCCCCAAATGCTGGGATAGGCTGCAATGGAGCTACAGGTGGGTCTAACTGGTGTTTTCCAACTACCTGACAAGTGTGACAGGTTTTGCAAAAGTTGGAAACATCTTTCCAAGTCCAGGCCAGAAGAAGTGTTTCATGATCTTATCAACAGTCTTGTTAACACCAAGATGACCTCCTAAAGGCAAACTATGAGCCATTGTTAAGATCTCATTCCTGTAGACCTTCGAACAACAATTTGCTTGACCACTGCCCAATCTGCATTGGCAGGGATATCAGGAGGGCGCCACTTATCAACACTCCATCCTTGAGATAATACCCAACTGGAACTGATCTATTTCTTCATCAGGACAAAGGACACAAATTTCAGGATCATTAGTTTGCTCCTGAATCAACCGCTTTCTGGACAGAGACAAGTCTCCAGACACATCAGAATCACCAGACCCATCTGGCTGGCTGAATAGAGAACTGATAAAAGTGTCTGATAAGTCCTCAAACGGAGAAACCATAGTAGGCTGAACAGAGTCATGAGGCGAACCACCTGAGTCATGACTATTCAAGGTGCTGGACGGCACCACATCATCTTCTTCTTGAGCCTTCTTGGCCATAGCACGAGTCACTGCACAGGAAGGATACAGAGATGGGTCTTCATCGCCATCTTCAGTGCTCGGCCTGGAGTAAGATGAACAGGGGAACTACATTGCCCCCAGCCAGGTCATTGCCTAGCAACAGAGAAACACCCTTGATAGGTAGACTTGACATAAGTCCCACCTTTACCTGTCCTGTAACTAAATCTGACTTCAAGAATACAGAGCGCAGGGGTACAGATACAGTCCTCCCTTCAATACCTTGTACAAGTATGAAATCCCCAGAACCGGTCTCATCACGTAACTCCAAGGAGTCCATCAACAAAAGTGACTGAGAAGCTCCGGTATCCCTTAGGATATATATGGGGACAGGAGGAGAATGCTCATTCAGAGCCACAAATCCCTCTGACACAAATGGAAGGAATTCCTCCTCACAAAGTCAGCAGTATCAGGCTTCTTAGCCTCACAAGGAGCAGGCAATTTAGCAGATCGGTCATCTACTACAAGGGTTTCTAACCTTGTCTTCACAAAAGGCATTGGGTTTGGTATCCTTTTCTTGTTCTTTCTTAGCTTTAAGGAACCAACAGTTAGTTGTAACATGACCAGATTTCTTGCAATAATTGCAAATAGACCACTTTTGTCACTGTCAGCTTTCACACTTTGTTCAGACCTTTTACTGGATTTCTGAGCACCATCACCAGATTTGTCTTTGTCTTTGGGTGAGGAATCTTGGGTATCACCGTTACCTTTCTTCTGAAATTGGGACCATCTATTGTTACTGCTAGACTGAAATTTGGACTTATGTGTGAGAACATATTCGTCTGCAAACTTGGCAGCTGATTGCAAATTCAGTGCTTGCTTCTCATTAAGGTAGGTCTTAATATCAACCTTGACACAGTTCTTGAATTCTTCAACTAACACCATCTCTTTTAGTGAGTTGAAATCATCCTTGACCTCCATAGAAGTACACCAGCGCTCAAAGCAAACCTTCTTCTCGTTAGCAAATTCAACATAAGTCTGATTGTCAGATTTCTTCAGACCTCTGAATTTCTGTCGGTAAGCCTCTGGAACCAACTCATAAGCTGTCAAAATAACCTTTTGACAACCTCATAATCAGAGGAATCATCTGCAGACAAAGTTTAATAGGCTTGTTGAGCTTTTTCCTTGAGGACAGTTTGCAACATCAGAGGCCAGTGTTCCTTTGGCCACTGACAACTCTTAGCTACCTTCTCGAAGCACTGGAAATACTTATCAACCTCCTTTTCTGAGAATGGAGGCACCAGCTTTACCTCCTGGCTAGCCTGAAATTTGTTTTCAGCCTGAATTTTGATTTTAGTAGCTCCATTTGGAGCCTTTCTTCTCTGTCTAATTTTTCTAAATCGAAATCTCTCTGTCTTTGTCTCTCTCTTTCTGCTCTTTCCTCTTTCTCTCTCTCAAATTCTCTTTGTTTTTTCTTTTTTTCCTCAATTTCTTTTCTCTCTTTTCTCTCTCAAATTCTCTTTGTTTTTCTTTTTTCCTCAATTTCTTTTCTCTCTTTTCTCTCTCAAATTCTCTTTGTTTTCTTTTTCCTCAATTTCTAGCATTTTTAATTTAAGTTCCAATTCTACATTTGGATTTTCCACGGAAACTGTTCCAGATCTCCTGGTGCAAACACATTTTCATCAATGTAATATTCAACAATCTCTCTAGCCAGTCTTGCTTTGAATGGCTGGTTTACATCTGTCAGCTCTAACTGTCTGCATATTTCTAGCAGTTCTGTCTTTTTTAAAAGACTTCAAAAAACCTCCACGGTTGGTGATGCCAAGAAATCATCCATTGCTGTTGATCTGCCAATATATATCTAGGAAAATTCAAAAAACAATTTCACAATGTGAAATTTTAGATTTTCAATAAATGACTCGCACAATGGTCTACCCCGGACCCGAGCCCCCAATTTGTTATGGCCCCAATTTGTTATGGCCCCAATTTGTTATTCCACGGACAGCAAGGGATGACAGACAAAATTGTTAAACTTCAACCGATTTAATTAAACAAACAGAACCAATCTACTCTCTACCCTACTGACCAAGATTGATATAAAATAAAAAAATAAGATATTTACAGTTCCCTGTAATGGAGATGGGCTGCTCTGTTGTGATGTCCTGGGACAGGAAAATCCAACACAGGCAAAAAATCCACAAAAAGCTTAAAAGGTCTTGAAAAGAGTGACAGGTCTGGTCAAATGTATCCTTCTTGCAATTTCTCCTACTACTACTCTCTCAATTTTTCTCCTTATATACTCTTGTCCAGCCCCCTCCCATTTCTGGGACTTTCCCCTCTGGGCATGCCCTGGACATGCCCAACCTAGCTTCAGACTGGGCTTCACAAAAAAAGTCAATACTGCCATCTAGTGGCTATTTACCACATTACAGCACCATGAATGCTGAAAGGTATGTAAAGGTTTTAGAGCAACATATGCTCCCCTCCAGATGACATCTATTCCAGGGAAGGCCTTGTGTATTTCAGCAGGACAGTGCAAAACCACATACTGCAGCCATTACAACAGCATGGCTTCGTAGCAGAAGAGTCCGTTTGCTGAACTGGCCTGCCTGCAGTCCTGATCTTTCACCGATTGAGAACATTTGGCGCATAATTAAATGAAAAGTCCGTCAAAGGAGACCCAAAACTCTCCAGCAGCTGGAAGCCTGTATTAAACAAGAGTGGGATCAAATTCCAGTGGCTAAACTCAAGAAACTTGTCTCCTCAATGCCCAGACACCTCCACTCTGTGTTAAAAAGAAGAGGGGATGCTACACCATGGTAAACAGGCCCCTGTCCCAACTTTTTTGAGACCTATAGCAGCCATCAAATTTGAAATGAGCTCATTTTGTGGATAAAATTGTAAAATTTCTCAGTTTCAAGATTTACTGTGTTACTTTTGTTCTATTGTGAATGAAATCCTGGCTGGTGTGATTTGAGAGTCATTGTGTTTTGATTTTATTTACAATTTACACTTTGTCCCAACTATTTTGGAATTGGGGTTGTATATGACTTATTAGATAATTAGACTAGGGCCTCCTTCCTCTGCATTAGAGGACAGGGGTAAATATAAAAACAAAATAATTTAAATAATTTCACTTTTCCTTTGGATACATCGTCATGTCATCTCTCACCAGATCTAAACGACTTCACTGAAGTCTTCTGTCTGTTTTTGAATTATCACCCACATAACTATCCTGTCTCATCTTACAGATGTCAACAAATGGATGCCTTGATTGAGGCACAAATCTAAGCAATAAAAAAGAATGTTAAAACTTTCAAAACCTCTGTGCCTTATTTCCCAAATACAGGGATGTACTTTTCAATCCCGGCTGGAGAGCCACCGGCTCACTTAAAGTGACGCAATAATGACCCTTATACAGTTACACCAGCCATGATCAGGCACATGAGACGAAAAGACAGAAAACTGAGCAAAAAAAAAAAAAAAAAAAAAAGCTGAAAATATCTCAATGGTTAGACTTATTAGCAAAACAATTGTCAATTGACCATTACTCAGCCCTACAAAAAAAACAAATGCAACAATTTAATAAAATTTTTTAAATATTATCTCGCTACTGGTAAACTAATGCCTACGCACACTACCAAAAAAAAAAAATCATATGGATACAACAGTTCTTCCTGGCCATAAATAATTATTCTCATCCTCCCCACACTTACTTAACCTCATACTACACAATTCCCTTTACTTATTTATTTTTTAAATAAGTTCACTTATCACATTTTTCATTTTTTTCCTTTTCTATTTCCTCTCTGTCTTCCTTATCCCCTCTGCTTCAGTAATTATTGTGAATGCTGTTAATTTTCTCAGCTGTCATAGTTAACATTCCTTGTTACTTTGTCTTGACCACTTTTTTTTGTTTCTTTTTTTTAGGCTAAGTTGTTTTTTTCTCTCTCTCTCCTACTGTCTTTGTTTTTGTTTCATTTGTTGTTTGATGTCTTGATTTCATTTCTTTCCCCCTTCCAAATCATGTAGCAGTTAGTTTGTTACAAGGTTTTGTTTGATCAAATGTTGTTTGATTTGGATTATCCCCCTTCTGTTAAAACCTTTTCCTCACACCCTTCCCTCCGGATTGTCTCTATGACGACTGTTAGTAAAAAATAAAGCTGACCTCCCAAGAGGAGGGTGGGAAAAAAAAAAAAAAACTCAGAAAACTGAAGTCAGACAAGAATGAGCAAAAGTATCCCAAATGGCTTTATTCTCCATGCACAAATATAACAAACAGTGCAAACAGAGAAGTTATGGTGTGTTTGGTGTTTTCTTTCTGCAAAGCAGAATAATAATAATAATAATAATAATACTTCACTGAAATGAATGACATACATATTTGCATACTTCCCTCCAATGGGAAACAGGAAATACGTACCACAGAACGCAACAAAAAATTTCCATGCGAAAAGAGACTGGGAGAGAGAAAGCGTGAAAATCATGGAAACACACAAAACAAAAGCACTTTTCAAACATTCTAAACCTTGCATATAAAATCCTTATATTGGTGAAAAATGACAAAAATGCACACCATCTTTACTCAGTCCTGCAGCATAATTCGTCACGTCCTTGAGACTCAAAACCTCCGTCTCTTTCAGGAAATTACCCTGTCACATGACATGTCTTGAGAATGTCATTTGGGGCACCTCCACAGATAAGCTTTGGACAACCACTCAGTCTTGACATCACAAAGAGAGACTGCGTGTGTGTCTTGGTGATTTAAATTCTCTTTCTTCAGGAGTGTCTGTTTACAGTGAAAGCAGCTGTCCCACTGCAGAGGAAGTACAGTGGCTCGACCTCTCCAGAAGTATTTGGTATGAACGAGCTTGTCCTGAACTCCAGCCTCTGATCACTGCTCCAGATGTTCATCTGTGCAGTCAGGGCAAATTAAGGCAAAGATCCCCGCCATGCCCTTCATGACATCATAAAGTGATGCAGGGGAGGGGCTTTATTACAGTGAAGGATTATGGGAGGTGGAGTTTTTGTGCATGTAAATGGGCCTCACTGGAGCACACATTTATCTTTCTGACTGTATTTCCTGCGCCTCATCTCCAATCCCCTCTCCAGTCTCTCGTCCTCTTCCTGAGCCCTGGAACCAATCACAGATACTCTTAGTACAATGTGAACACCCAAGAGACACCTAGTACAGAGATTTAAAAAAAAAAAAACCCACATATACTCAGTAAAGAGATGAATACACAGATTCATTTAGTAAAACAATGAACACATAGACACTCTTAGTACAGATGTGAATGCCCAAATCATACTCAGGAAAGATGAACACAGATACATTTATTATAGTGATGAACACGGACACAGTACAGAGACTGAAAACTCAGACATGTAGTGGGGAGATAGACACTCAAAACATAGCACAGACACACCTAGTACAGAGATGAACACTCACACATACTTAGAAAAGAGATGAGCACATATACAGCAATAAACAGAAATAAACACAAAGACAATACAGTACAGATGTGAATACCCAAGGCACACCTAGTACAAAGATAGACATTCAGCCACACTTAGTAGATGAAAACTCACTCAAAGCATAGATGAACACTCACATTTAGAAAATAGATAAGAATTGAAAACAGAGGCGATACCGAGACAAACACTCAGGCACACTTAGTACACACTTTGCCCATGGGCAAAGCCTTTAGTCCCACATTGCTCCAAGGGCACTGGCCCCTGCTTAACCTAATCGACGGTGAGTCGCTGTGGATAAAGTGTTAGCCAAGTAACTGTAAAGTACTTTACTTCTCTGTGCCTTTGAGACACGTTTTAATACTAGCGTTCCTCCATAGATTTGGCAACCGAAACAGAGCAGGCCTGGGATCAGATGCCAGTATCTCACCCTCTCTCTTTGGCATCCATGTCCCGCACCAGCTCATCCCGCTGGTTGACCAGCGACACCAGTTCCTGCAGCAGCAGCTGTTCCCGGTGCCGCTGGGCCTGGGTCTTTTGCCACTCTGATCGAGGAGAAAAGCAGGAAATGCTACAGTCACTGCCGGCACAACGAGTACACAAAACACAAATACACATAACCAACATGTGTATTTATATTCAAATACATTCATTAATATACCTGAACTCCCAGCAATAGGCAAAGTGAACACTGGATTGTTTTTTTTTTTGAAAGAGCCCAAGAAAAATCAGCCAAGATGACCCACTCTATGATTTGCTATTTTGCAGCCAATCACAAACAGTCCTCCACTATATGAACCAATGCCCAGCAATGTAACAACAATACGAAATGAGCATTTTGGTTCAAAAACTCCACAATTAGGTGTCCAACCAAGCAGCCAGGATCCAGCTTAGTTTTCAAGGCTTATTTCCTGAGGGGTGTATTTTGGAGCAAGTTCAACATTAGCCAGATTTCCTTAGCGTGAGCTGGCTCGACAAGCCCTAAACTCGCAATGAGAGATACCATAAGTTACTATGGCAGGTGAGAAGAGAGCCACCTTTGCGACATCGAAAACCCTGGCTTTAGGGCTCAACATACCTCGCTAAACCACTAATCTCGCTTCATAATACGCCCCTCTGGTCTTGCTGAGAGGTATTACCTAATATTGTTCCTGTGATTAGCATAATGTGGATCATTATCACCCCATTTTCTATCCACATCAATGGTGATGTCCGTATGCCGTTTTGTTATGCCAGTGGGTTATTTAACCAAAAGAGATTTATCAAGTGGACGAATCACCAGCCGGTTGCGTCACCTAACATGCTTATTGGAGGACTCGGACATGGGGACTGTAACGCGCAGACTCCGGTTAGAAAAGGCACAACATGGCTGCACCAGAAACCTTGCACTTCAGTGATTTGAAAGGCTTTTCACCTTGGCCAAGCACATTCAGTGGATGATGTCACTCCGTAAATGTTTTTTTTTTAACACTTTATGCCTCAAGGCTGCACCCTGCTGCTTGCTTCCTGGCCTTCAGAAACTAATCCTAAAGCTTACAGCTAAAATGTGGCAAACAGGATTTCCGTTTGGAACAGAGGTTGTGTACGACAGTAGACCTGTTAATGACCCAGGATCCCTGCAGGAGGCCTTTCTTAAAAACAAGACAGAGCGATGTTATTGCAGAAGTGTGCGCAACTCGATTGTGCAACTTCCTCTTCTAACCAAAAGAGCCCATGTTAACTGTTTTAGCTTTTGCACTCAAAGATGGAAAAAAACAAGGGTTGCACAATATCATGCCACTCAACAACATTATCGCACACTTCACTAAAGGTATTCTCAGAATCACCGATTCATCATTGGCATGCCACATACAAAGAATTAATGTATCATCAAATGGGGTATAATTTAAACTTGTCTCAAAGTACATGTTTGATGTTCACGTACAAAAACACTTAAGTATTTGTTGGTATCTGAACCTGAGGGGTACAGGGCTTGATTTGCGAGAGACTTCCAAAAACTGCTGGACCATGAAAAGAAAAAAAAATGTCACTAAATTTGAAAAATGTTTGAATCCCTGGAAGCCAGCTTATCTCTCTGCTCACAAATCTTATTAAACAGACCACAGCTGTGAGTTTCATCACAGCAATAACTCCAGTGGCCACGGCTCATTTCAAAAACAAGCTCATTTCAACAAGCACTTTAGTTCTATGTTTGGACTTTCCATTACTTTATAGCTAAATAATGAAAAATATGGCCAATGGGTCAAAATATTTTGAGCGTTTGCCAAATAAGAAAATCTAGCTCCCAAGAAAACAGCACTTTCTGCTTGTCCAGCAAAAAAGGATTGTAAATTGCAAACAGAAATTTAACAGTTTCCCTCTGCAAAACTCAATTTTTTAATTGACACGACATTATGTCACCATGGCAACAGACAGTTTGGGCAAATTACATACTTTTGATGTCATTAATCAGTGTTCTGATCACTTGTCTGAAACAAACTTTGACATTACATCTCTCAGGAAAACTTGCGAGGGAAAGGGTTAAAACAAGCTCTAATGTTCTGCTTGAGGGGGAGAAACATTGACTTTAAGCCACTGAGCCCTATAGGCCGGTTTAGCGGCCGCATAAAGAACGCGCAATCACCCAAAATGCCGGAAAACCGCCCTTCAGACATTTGATCACATGACTTCTGGTTGTCATGTGACCTTGTTTACAATCAGACGGTTACCCCATCGAAGTAAGCTGTGTTTTGGCATAGGTGGAGGTCACAACTCCTTTATATAATACAGGGTTCAAAGGGTTAAGTCCCATCATTACACTGAAACACTGTTTAAGTCAGGAATGTTAGCGCTGTTTACCCTCGATCGCCATCATGGCTCTCAGCTCCCGCGTCAGCAGCTCAAACCGCCGCTCCAGATCCTGCTCCTCCTGCCTGTAAAAACCAGCAGAGACACGACTGCCATCACCCACGGGCTCTAAGCACAGAGACCCCGGCACAGCCGCTAGAATGGAATGTGCCATGTTTATTTCAATAACAGTGTTCAGCACACTCACAACAGGGCATAACGTATAATGAGGGCAATACAGGGTATGCAAGTTATTCATGGCTCAGACGTGTACAGCAGACACTAAAGCACCGCAGCCTGGATAACTTCCTAATTCTGAAGCAGCGCTCTTAATAACCATCAGCACTGCGTGAGGGAGATTGCCCAAATGAAACATGCTTTACATCTCAAAAGTTTTCACAGACAAGTATCTCTATCACAGAGGAGATCTCTCACAGACAGAGAGGGTCATGAACGCAGGACTCACAGAAGCTCCAGGTGATCCTGCCGCCGGATCAGGGCATTTTTCTTATTCACTAGGATGAACCATTCTTGGATCAGCCTCTCCTCTTCATCTCGGTCACTACCTGGGGAAAGCACATCCCACAAAAACACATACCATTCACCATACAACTGATCTTAACGTTCACCGTAATTTTTACCATACTGTTCACCATACAACCGATCATACCGTTCACATTACTGTTCACCATACAGCTGATCTTACTGTTCACCTTAATTTTTAACATATTGTTCACCATACAGCCAATCTTACTGTTCACCTTACTGCTCACAATACAGCTGATCTTACTGTTCACGTTAATTTTTATCATGCTGTTCACCACACAGTTGATCTTACTATTCACTTTAATGTTTACCATACTGTTCAACTTCATGTTTACCATACTCTTCACCATACAGCTGATCTTCCAGTTCAAGTTACTGTTTACAATACTGTTCACCATACAGCTGATCTTCCTGGTCACCTTACTGATTACAATACTGTCCACATACTGTTCACCATACAGCTGATTATACCCCACCCTGGTCACTGCCTGGGCAATGCACAAATCAGAAAACACATACGATTCCCCATACAGCTCATCTAACGGGTCACCTAACTGTTCACATACTGTTTGCCATACAGCTGATCTTACTGTTCACCTTACTGTTCGCAAACATTTCGCCTTACAGCTGATCTTACAGTTTTCCTCACTGTTTAAAATACTGTTCACACACAATTCACCATACAGCTGATCTAACAAGTCACATTACTGTTCACATACTTTTAACCGCTCAAATGAGCTTACTCTTCACCTTACTGGTCCCAACATTTTTCACATTCTATTCACCATAAAGCTGATCTTACTGTTTAGCTTACAGCTTACAATACTGTTCAAATACTGTTCACCATACAGCTGACTTTACTTGTCACCTTACTGTTTACCATACTTTTTACCACACAGCTGACCTTACTATTCACCTTAATGTTTACCATACTGCTCGCCACACTGTTCATCTGCACTGCTCTCCATACTGTTCATGTACTGTTCACTATGCAACTGACCAAACTGTTCACCACATTGCTCATCATATCTCTCACAAACTCCTGATCTTACTGTGCACCATACTGTTCATGTTCTGTTAACTGTGCAACTGACCTTACTGTTCACCATAAGGCTAATCATACCATTCACCATACTCCTCATCTTACTGTTCACCTCAATGTTCATTTGCACAGCTCTCCATGCTGTTCTCATACTGTTCACCATGCAACTGACCAAACTGTTCATCATATTGCTCATTATACCACTCACCATCCTCCTCCACTTGTTTTTCAAGTTGTTCACCTTACTGCTGTCCTTATAGTACAACTAACCCATTTGTTAATCATACCTCTCCCTTTACTTTTCACCATACAGTTCACCTTACTGCACACCTCAAAAATATGCTAAATATACTCTTCCCCTCACTTTTCACCATACTGCTCACCATACTCCATCATGCTCCATCAGCTAAACTGTTCAGCTGTATAGTGAACAGTGAGGTAAGCAGATAGGGAGCAGTGAAGATGAAGAATGGAATAGCCCTCACCTGTAAATTAGGTCCTCGGTCTGTTTGGAAACGTTAAAAAACAGACTCAAAACTCATTATTACTCATTAGCGTTCCCTGATCTTAAATATAAACAACTCTGTCTTGCCCTCACTAATTGTTTTTGTCTGTGTTGTCATTATACCTTATTGTACAGTACTTTAGTCAATATGACCTCTTTTAAAATGCGCTATGTAAATAAATGTGACTCGGCTTTACTAACACATAGCTTGCTCACCTGTCTCCATCAGGTATCTGAGCTTTCTCTCCACTATAGCCGCCCTGTCGTCGATGTGCTTCTGTTCGTTCTCCAGGGCCTTAATCTCGCTAAGCACGTACTGACTGGTGTCCTGGAGACGCTAGGTGTACAGACAGATGCACAGGCAGACCGACAGAGATATAGGGAACGAGAGGGAGACACACATACAAACGGATAAGTCACACAACAAATAACTCGTGGCACAGAGGACCAAAACAGATTTTTGTGACCAGGCATACAGTCAGGATGAAAGATAGATAAACACAGGATAACATATAAATGGAAAGATGTAAACACGTACAGAAAGACATGGTGACATACATAAACACACCCCCCGTTAAGCTCAGCAAGCAACTGGTCAGTAATAAAATTGTGTAATGCCAGCTTGGGTAACACCAAACAGACCTGGCGATGGCAACTACAGGAGCAGCAACTGAAGCTAAGATGTGCTGTTCACAGCAAAAACTGTCTGAACAAGTATTTTACTTCAAATCTTTTGCCCCTCTCAAATGCAAAATATTAGTTTTTTAAGTTACTCTTTGCTTAAAAAGTTACATTTTCTTACCTGATTGCAAAATCATGAAATGATACACTATTTGCAATATTTTATTTTGTCTTAAAGTTAAAACTCAGATTTCAGGATTTCAGAAAGATTTAAATAATAATCAAAATTAACAAAAAAAAGATACCACATCTTTAGATCCTTGTTAGCTAGATCTCCATGAGCCCAAATATACAACTAAAATACTTGTTATAAATGACTTAGTTTCTCGGCTTTTACAGTGTATTTGAAAGGAAGTGCTTTGACAGGTCAGCTGAATAAGAATGAGGAAAGTAAAAAGTAAACTGACCAGGCTGTCCTCTGGCCTGTTTTCATCTCTTGAGGCTGAGGACTCCAGGCCCGTGACAGAGCTCGGCGCCTCTGTAAAAGGTAACATGCTTCAGGTCACGTTATGCCCAAGTCCTGCTTAAACCTACTGACCTCATACAACAGCACAGACTCCCAATGATTGATGAGTACATTTCTACCTTTTTAAATATGATGAACTACATGCAGTATGTCTCCAAGAGAACAACAGTCTCGGTTATGCTACCTACTTTGTCATGGAACAGGCTGATCCTACAGTAAATTGCATTCTGGAATTCATAGTCAGGCAGTTGCCATGAATAAACAGCGACATAAATGTTTTAACTTGCATGTATGGGCTTTATTAGTCTTTTTGCTGTAGATTGTAGAGGTTTTTTTTCAGCTTTTTGGTCAGTTGGTTAGCTGATCAGTTTTTTGCTTTTTTTCCCATTTGCAATGATTGTAATGTCATAGGCAGTATAACCTAACATGTATCCAAGACAGCAAACGTTAGCAGTACTTCATATTCAAAAAAAAATTTACCCGCTTGCCACAAACAAATAGTTAGCAAGTAACTGTTTGCTAAAATTTAGAAAAGGAACTGCACAGCTGACAAAATAGCAGCTGGCGGGGAAGACACCAAGCGGATAAGTAGGGAATTAGACGATCATTTTGCAGTTATGATTCACAGCATTGTTGACAGAGATCCCATAGCAAATATTAGACATGCCAGTAGGAGCAGTACCAATGTAGCTCTCAAATATCACTAATATCTCTGTGAAAACCTAGTCTCATCGCTTCAATTTCTATCAAAAACCAGTAGCTGACAAAATAACAAACTAAATGGAATGTTCATTTAAAATTGTTCAATTATAGCAGTAAACGCAGTTAGCCACAAACGTTTGCCTTGTTGAATGCATGCCAGGTGAAGTCTGTACCCGATTCAGTGTGTTCCGATGAGCCGTTCTTTACTTCGATCTCCACCTGTTCTTCTGAAACCTGCATCGCAACGACAGAGAACAGATTCAGTAAAAGCCAGGATCTAGATATTTACATGGATGGAAGTCTAGGTGGAAAGGTGAAAAATGAGAGCTTTGACATAAGCAGACTTTGTTAATCCCTCTAATATGACGACGCTTTAACGAAATATAGCTTAGGTACTCCTAGACAACTTTCAATTTTCATCGTGTTTTCACAACAGGTGAGCCAAAAACACCCTTATACCACCTTAATGCAGCGCAAATAGATACCTAATGATGTGACTGCATGTAATCCTTTAGAAGCTGAAATAAATTAAGTGAAAGTGTGGGGACAAAGATACATGCAATGTGTTATACCTTTGTGGCACGCTGGGGGGCACCATGCTGGTCTGGCGAGTCCGGCTCATCCATGGACTCACTCTTCATCCGCGACCTCCTCTTCTTCACCAGATCTGCGTCCTTTACATGGGCGAAGCCGGACTTAGCCCCGGAGCCGTGGGCGCGTGGGGGAGGGACGGGGGTCGGACCGGCACCGATCCCCTCCGAACCGACACCGGCGCTGCTCGGCACCACCTTCTGGACTCGTTTTGTCCGCGGCGGGGGCACAATCTCCCCGTTGGGTTTGACGTCTCCCTCCCTCTCCGGATCCGGATGTTTCTCTGAGGCCTTGCCGTTGGTCTCGAGCGTGACGGCGCCGGCCTGAAGCCTCTCGGCGCAATAGCGAGCAGCAGCGTCCGCGTCGGCCCCGTCCCCGGCCTCGCCCACGGCGTAGCTGGACTGGCTGGAGTTGTGCTCGATCTGCAGCACCCGCAGCTCCTGACCGGTGAAGTGCGTGCGGATCTGGCACAGGTACGTCATCACAATCAGCCTGTCTGGCACCGGGAGCAAGACCATGTCCAACGGCTCAATTAGCCGCGAAATTCCCAGAGCTGCAAATCCGTCAAACGCCTGGGACAGAGGGAGAAAGAGAGAAAGAGAGAGAGAGAGAGAGATGGAGAAAGATGGAGAGACAGGAGGGAGTGACAGATAGAAAGAGATGAGTAGAGAGGCAAAGGGTTGATGGAGAACAGAGAGTAGGGTTATCCAACCACAAACAACATCGGTGTCATAGCTATATAACACACAATATAGCCACAATAGATGGATTCGCCGACCATGTTACAATCGAGGTGCTCGCGCTACTTCAAAGCAGAATTGTTTTTGAAGCAAGCACCATAGTTTTTGATCTTGTTTACATAGTGTAGTAAGACATAATTTGCTGCATGCAGTAACTTGTATGGGATTTTGCCTTGGTTTTTCCAAGCTTTTGGAAGTTAGGGCAAACACATCCCAAACTTTTAACAAAAAACTACACAGGAGACGCGGGACATTTGCCTGCATGACAGGACTTCAATGTTCTGAAAGTCATCGCTGATGAAAATCACGTTAAACCAGGGGTGATATCACCTTTAGGTTTTTCAAAAATAAATGAACCGATATGCTGTAGTGCAATGTTTAACAGCATATGTTTTTAAATCAACTTTGCACAGACCCCACCATCATAACAAGACTTTTTACCATTTTAAGTCAGTGCACAAAAATACCAAAAATATCAGATTTCTTGTTGACGATTCTGACAAGAATGCATTCCCATCTAATTACATTATTACAACAGCCGTCTCAGAGGGAGGTTACAGTGAGGAAAAATGCATGAATGGCATTAAATTATAATGATAATTTTAAGTATCAACGACTGTAACAGAGCCGCAGGAAATACCTTCTTATTGTTGAACTTTATGTCGTAGGGGTCCAGGGAGACATAATCTCTGCGAGAGGAAAACGTCTTTAGACTGACGCCTTTTCACATTCCATATTTTAATTTCTTTCAAGTGTCATTCATGCACCACAACAACTCACGCAACTCTGACTGAGCCCTCCAATCACTGTCTATCGTTAAGGGGACGAAAATCACATCAGGAATATTAACAGTGACTGCAGCTCATTAGGACAGATAAATCTTGAAGCAAACTGTCTGATGCGAAAAAAAATGCCATTAAATAATTTGTCAAGCACTTAAATCCCTGGATGAGGTTGTGGTGAGGCTAGCCATCAGTGTCAGATCTCAAAGAATTGCTTATTTTTTGAGTTTAAGTGCAGTTCTGGGAAGTTTTAATAAGTACACAGCGCACGTACATCTTCTCCGGGCAGAAGTGGTGCAGAATGGCACAGAACGCGAGGCCATTCCTCCAGGAGGTGCTGAAGTTGGTGACCTTCACCCCCTTGTAACCCTGAGTGACCTCTTGGCACCATTCCAGCAGGGACTGGGTGGAGGGCGGAGTCTGATCAACACAAGGCGAGGCCACGTCGGCACTGGGCTGCAGACTGGAGATCTGAGAGCACAGAACAGATAGCATTAGGCACCTGCCCAGCTGACTCTATTACGGAAAAGGAAAGATGCCTATTGGAGGCACGGAGCACAATCACTAACCGCGGACTCGCATTTCAACATTGTGCTCAATCAATCACAACATGTTCTCATGCTCAACCAATCATGTGCGCGCATTGCTAAATGATTTCATAATCAGACAATAACTTGCATGCATCTCAGGCTGCATCTGAAGTCTTTTTAGCCTAGGAAACTTCCTAACTCCTAAAAAATGATATGGAAATAATGACATGGCAGCCATGACAAGTGTATTCGAATTCTTTAAATGTTAAGGAAAGGTGTCTCAGAGCTTCCTAATTTACCACCTTTAGCACAGGGTACACAGAACCATCCTTTTCAAAAAAAAGGAGATAACGCTATCCCACAGTTCTAAGCAGCAGCAGTATTTAAAGCGCCGACCATTCATCCGGCCAATCGCGGAAAGAAACGTATACGCTGGACAGGGGACTCATGATCACGTTGCCTAACGTAAGTGCGTTTGGATTCTCTAATTAGCGCAGTTGTCTTCCTAAGCCGTTAGAAATTCCCTTTTACGTCTTCTTTTTACCTTGTGACGTTCTCCACAAAGGTTAAAGAAAAGTGGTTAGGAATTAGTGGATAGGACATAATTTTTTTTACTATTCAGACGCAGCCTCAATGTTTTCATACTCAACCAATCACGTGCACACATCACTACGCATTCTCATTCTCAACCAATGGCAGGCACACATCACTAATACAGCTTTTTTCTATGGTACATTCATAAAGGTGACAAACTTGCTCTCTCCCACCACCACCTCGGGTAAAATTTGGTATTTTTATTATTACTATTATTCTGACCTCCAGTCCTAGCCCAGTATCAGGCGTTTTGGTCTCCGCCTCTGTTGCCATGTGGTCAGGGGTCAGGTCATATTCCTCCAAGAGCTCAGGAGGAGGGAAGATCTTCTTTTTGGGGCGTCTGGGGGGCCCCTCCACCTCGAGTGAGGAAACCGGAGTTATGGAGGGGCCTGCAGAGGCCGGTGGGGTGTCCGCGGGGGACCGGGCGAAGGTGTGGGGTTCCTTCACCTGCTGCTCAGCTGTAGGCCGGCTCCGGGGTTCCACAGGCTCCTCCGTCTCAGGGCTGAGGACAGAGAACATAAGAATTTCAGGTCAGAGAACCGCCGTGGCAACGTTGTACCAATGGAATAAAGGGGAGAGGAAGTTGGTCCCACTGGCAAAATCTCTCTCTGTTGCCAACCAGAGGTCAGAAAAGACCTATCAGTACATCACACACATGCCACCAGGGTAGGCAGTGATGTCACCTTTTAACGCAGGATTACTCAACTCAACCTGTCCTGGAGTACTTTATCAGCAATAAAACTATCTGATGAATAATCAAACCAATATGTAGCATATTATAAATTATGATGCCAACCAGCCTACAATGTGATATTGTGAAGATTACAGGGCTCGTGTGAATGATATGATATTCACAGTTCTTTGAGTGCAAAAACAGCACGTGAGATCAAGACATTACAGCACTCCTCACCCCACCAACAGGGGGATAAACAACAGTTTTCACTACATAATTAACGTGCAAGCAATCAGCTCAATCAAGCAAAGCTTACTAACTCAAAACTAAACCAGACCTCTTCGGCATTTTATTTGTGGATTCAGAAGGCCCTTGTGAACAACTCGAGAAATGACCACACACATGCAAAATTATCTACATGTATACAGCTGAAATTCGAAACACTGCCTGTTAGACAGAAAAAGGCTGCAAAGTGACACACAGAGAACTCCAGATTAGACTGAACGCTGCCCTGAAAAGCCTTGCTTGAACAGAAAGAGACGAGACAAAATGGACCAAAGCATTGCAAACCTTGTTATGAAGTGTCAGTATTAAAATGTTGACAACAAAGTTATGGACTATGAGTTTACAGAATCGTTTTTGTTCCTCAAAACATTCTCAGAGAGGCACATGTCATGTTTCCTTGTATTCTCCTGACAGCTATTTAAGCTATTTATGCTTTGCAATGCAGAAAACAGCTTGAGAATGCAATTCCGTTTTGTAATTCACTTTTTTTTTTTGTTGATGGTCATTTTTCCAGTAATTTCAGCAATGTCAAATAAATCAGCCATTTGATTGAGTTCAATGAAAACATTGCTAATTGTTTAATTGTAAATAACACAGCCTCCACTGTGTTATTTATTAAACAACAACCGTGGGGAATGTTGCCTGTTTATTTTGTTTTTCAATATAGGAATATTTTTGCGTGACTTTCGCCAAAGAAGTCTGAAACAATAAAACTTTCTTAAGTCGTGTGCCGACTGTTTTCACTATACCATATGGAAAATATCGCTAAATTAAAATATAACTGGAATATTCACCACCAATGTAAAACGTTTTGGTGCCAGTTGGCCCATCGGCATACAGAATTCCTAATTCTGATTAATTGTATAGACAGCTCAGCCGTTCAGACCTCACATGACAACAAAACACACCCCAAAAACTTCTTAACATGACAGCCCTGTCAGATACACATAGAGCAATAACAAATGCTATTATCTGAACCAGGAACAGAAATACAGGTGAGGCTCATATTTTCATAAGTCATACATTTAGAAATCTGAGATATTTATTCAATTCTTAAACCAATTTCTGCTTTTACCCCATGCTTTATCTGAGCCTGCCTCATGCGCTCAGTACAAAGGTACAGGTCATAAGCAAATCTCTCACTTTTCCAAGCAGAGGAAAAATAAGGCAGGGTCCAATGCCAGAAATGACACTAAACCATTTAACTTTTAACCTTTGGTTTCTTCCAGTATTTTATGAATATTCCTTCCAAGTATTTACCATAAAACATCAATATAAGACAATGAAATGTCCCCTTAAATAGCATTATTACAGAACTATTATGATAACGAACGCCTCAGTTTGGGGACGACCCAATGTAGGCAACAGCTGACTCTTCAACCAAGCCACTACTGGATTATTACAGTTCAATTAAACAAAAACGGTTTTTAATGAACGTCAATTCACGGTATAATTAAAATTAATTGCTGTGTATGATAAATGATCTTACCAACAATTTTTGAATAAAATAAGGAAGCAATCCAGAGGAGAAGATTTCTTTGTGATAGAGTGCAAATGCAAGATCTTGAGTCAAAACCATGTAGATAAAGCAGAGTTGTGCGGAATATAAAAACTCCAATTCCAGTGAAGTGCAGTCGGAGGTTAGTTTGGTGAGGCAGAATCCTCCCCTTTGCTTGATTAGCAATCAGACGATTAACTAGTTTAGTAAGACTATTCGGCAGAATGACGGGCCAGTTTAAGTTTTCATGGCGTTATTACTCAGTACATCGAACCTGAAATGCTCACTAGACAGCAGATTTGCGCGTACTTGCTTCCAGGAAGCCGAAGCAATGTCATCAACAAATATAAAAACAGTTTGACTTATGCAGAGTTCAATGCTTGATCAATATACAATGTATTCTCCTTTAAATACGCGCTTTTACACCCAAACAAAAAAAAAAAAAAAAAAAAAAAAAGCGGGCGTTTATTTTCAGTCTTCTTTCATAATCCGATTAACAAAATGTTAAAACGATATACAGAATTACCGAGAGCCGAGAATTTTTCCTAATTGATTATTCAGATTTCCATCCTTGCAGTCTCGAATTGAAGCGTATACGTGAACGAATCTTTTTGTCATAATCTCCTCTATCAGTATACGGGCTTCCTATAGGCTTGGTCTTAATTGTGTTGATTGTCAATCAGGAATAGTACGTGGGAACAGGTTCACAAAATCCTGTGATAAAAATTTGGGTCACTGCCTCACCTCACCGCACGTCGCTGCCCAATTCCAATGAAGTTGGGACGTGTAAAACGTGAATAAAAACAGAATATAATGATTCGCAAATCCTTTTCGACCTATATTCAATTGAGCGCACAACAAAGGCAAGATATTTAAAGTTCAAACTGATAAACTTTTTTTTGTGTCTTTGGAACTATTCACTCATTTTGAATTTGATGCCTGCAACACATTCCAAAAAAGCTGGGACAGGGGCATGTTTACCACTGTGTTACATCACCTTTCCTTTTAACAACACACAATAAGCGTTTGGGAACTGAGGACACTAATTGTAGAAGCTTTGTTGGTGGAATTCTTTCCCATTCTTGCTTGATGCACGACTTCAGTTGCTCAACAGTCCAGGGTCTCCATTTGTGCTTCATAATGCACCACACATTTTCGATGGGTGACAGGTCTGGACTGCAGGCAGGCCACTCTATTACCCGCACTCTTTTACTACGAAGCCACGCTGCTGTAACACGTGCAGACTGTGGATTGGCATTGTCTTGCTGAAATAAGCAGGGACGTCCCTGAAAAAGATGTCTCTTGGATGGCAGGACATGTTGCTCCAAAGCCTGTATTTACCTGTCAGCATTAATGGTGCCTTCACAGATGTGCAAGTTACCCATGCCATGGGCACTAACACATCCCCATACCATCACAGATGCTGGCTTTTGACCTTTGCACTGATAGCAATATGGATGGTCCTTTTCCTCTTTAGCCCGGAGGACACGACGTCCATGATTTCCAAAAACTATTGAAATGTGGACTCAACAGACCACAGCACACTTTTCCACTTTGCATCAGTCCATCTCAGATGAGCTCAGGCCCACAGAAGCTGGCGGCGTTTCTGAGTGTTGTTGATATATGGCTTTCGCTTTGCATGGTAGAGTATTAACTTGCACTTGTAGATGTAGCGACAGACTGTGTTAACTGACACTGTTGATGATATTATGGACTGTAGATGATGAAATCCCTAAATTCCTTGCAATTGCATGTTGAGAAATGTTGTTCTTTAACTGTTGGACTATTTGCTCACGCAGTTGTTCACAAAGTGGTGAACCTTGCCCCATCCTTGCTTGTGAACAATTGAGTCTTTCGGGGATGCTCCTTTTATACCTAATCATGACACTAACCTGTTTCCAATTAACCTGTTCACCTGTGGAATGTTCCAAACAGGTGTTTTTTGAGCTTTCCTCAACTTTCCCCATCCTTTGTTACCCCTGTCCCAGCTTTTTTTTGGAACGTGTTGCAAGCGTCAAATTCAAAATGAGTGAATATCTCCAAAAAAACAATAAAGTTTATCAGTTTGAACATTAAATATCTTGTCTTTGTAGTGTACTCATTTGAATACAGCGGCGTGCCATCAGATGTTCAGAAGGCCTTCAGTAACCTCACCCTTTACCACATAATTGTGCTCAAGCTGTTCTCATTCAAGTTCGCCTTATTAACAATCAAACAATTTATCGACTGAAAAACCAAGAACAATCCATGGCCTATAATAAGAAATGATAATGAAACAACTGAATGCCTATTGCCCACATTTATACTGTGAAGCACCTTGTGAGTTTTATGTCCTCTGTGAAAGATGCTATAGTAAATAAATTTTACTTACTTACTTCCATTTATATAATTGATATGGCATTGTAAGGACAGCACAAAATAAATGCAAAAAATCGAAACTTCTGCTGACTTTGCAGCATTTATTTTCGCCATCACTCAGCTGTGCAGCGTGCCTAACAACGCCCTTTAGCGCAACCACATTCAGAATAAAGAACAGATTCTCGTGGCTAATTGCTAAATGAGCCTCGCAAACTAAGCAAATCTGCGCTGTTTCATGAGCTACAAGATCACAGAAATGATAAAGACATGATCATATTTTACGTCCTCATTTTTATACGGTAGATAACGCCTCAATTTTGTGGTGCAATGTATAACAATGCTATCAAAAATAAATTAGACTGTCGCCGGTCTTACCAATTAGTCTGGGCAACTGTTGGTGATCGGGAAAATTAAACTGTGAGAGGTCTGGGTTAAGCATTGAAGGGCGAGGTTTCTGAAGGCCTTTGTTACTGCCGACGGACCGCCACAGATTGAATATAAGTCGAAAAGGATTTGAAAATCATTGTATTCTGTTTTTATTCATGTTTTACACAACGTCCCAACTTCATTGGAATTGGGGTTCATAGAATACGCCAGGCACTTACCCTCTGGCAAGTGTTAACTCACAGCATAACCAAAAAATGCCACACAGCTCTGTCATGAATACTGTTAAAGCAGACAGTGCATTTTAGATCATATTGTTGTTAATTAAAGCTTTGCAGAAATTTTCGATGAGTATTGAATATACTAGAATGTATGGGAGAAGACACACCCTGGTTTGAGCAGCCCATGACATGTTGACAGTGGATGTCCAAAGCGGTACAAGCAAGTAAGGCTGCATTCCACTTATTTCGCTGATGCCTCTGACCACAGCAACTCACAGTGAATTAGACTATGCCAGTGAAAAACCTTAGCCACTAGGCTATAGACTGCCCCTTTCAGGTCACTCATGGTCTATGATGGTAGCCTGGTAATACCAGACACCGCTACTTCACTTTGCTTCATACACAGAGTCTGGGCAGTCGTGATTGACAAGTGTTTACTTCCTGGTGGGTGGGCGCTTGTCTGAAGTTTAAAATCATTGGTGTACCCGTAAACTAATCACTAACGTTTGGTGATGACGTATGTTATGCGCCGGCTCAGCCGCCTAGTACTTCTGCTGTAAACACAGTCCTTCATACCAGGAATGCAGCGAAACTGATTAGTACATTAAAGTCAATACTGTACCCATACATATGCCCATCTACCAAATTTTAGCATTCACTCATTCATTAAAAGAACCGAAGGTGCTCTTTCTGTTCTCCTTGCAAGAAACAAACTGTTGAGCTATCGTTTTTCCTGCCGATACTGCTGCTTTTAAAAAAAAGTAAGAGCGCTAAAACCAACAGCAGAACCTGCGAGAAAAACACATTATTTACATTAGGACGAAATCTGCGTTGACACAAAAACTGAACCGTTAACCATACTTGCGCTAACATCATACCGAGCTCACTATCTAACTTTATAGTAACACAGTTTGGATCTAAGCGTTTGGCTGTCTCAGACAGTCATTTTATTCATGGATTATGGCAACATAACACTGAGACAGCGAATAGGTCTTGTGACATGAACAAAAACACGGCTTTTAAAAAGTTCGCTGCTAACTTAAATAGTGTGAAATTCGCGGGCAATGTAACACTAGAAGCTACGAGTTAGCTGAGGTGGTTCGGCTGTCTCTCACAGAGATGAACAGGGTGCCTATTTCATATGTTTCATGATGGATATTAAGTAGATACTACAATTTTTCCCGAAACCTGTAGGGAGTAGCGCTACAACATCATTTCCATTCAAAAAACTAACTAAACATTCATCTTGTTGTGGCTTTAAGTTGCTGATGCCGGTGATTTTCTCCACGACAGAGCGAATGGCCTCCTGTGTTTCTATGTCCGTGGCCGTTGTTGATTTCGGAGACTACAATTTCAAACTCGGCGGAGTGGCTACGTCATGGCTCTCGGCCACACCTTCTGTTCTTTGGTTGGTCTGGTGTTTTTTCTGCCGAGGTAAACGAGGCAGAGCTCATTGTGATCAGACGGAGTGGTGAAGCGAAATGAAATTGAGCGGGAGTACGTAGGCTGGTGGAGTCAGGCTACTATGATGGCCCCCGGTCAGACAAAAATGTGTGGCAGTGTCTGAATACAAGTCAAGCACTAGACTGCGAAACATTGCTGGAGACTTGGCAGATTTTCCACAGGGTGAGCTTAGTCTGGCTTTGTATACGCTACTTTAAGGCCTAACAGCTTGCAGCTGATTTTGTGTTGGGTGGTTGCCCAAACTTACCCTTCATCCATTGCTTGAGCTGGATGTATGGGTATCTGTCCCTTCTCTATCAAAACCCACACCCTCTCATCCACATCCGCATGGCTAAACTCCATCTCTGCTTCAATGTATTTCTGATTGGCGCCCTGTTCTATGATCCTTTGCAAAGACCTCTCATCTTGGGCTGGAGGAAAAGCGGTGGGGAGCGGTTGAACTTTGCTTTCCCGAAGCGACTCCTGATTAGCTAAACCATTTATCTCCATCTCTTCTCTGGAGTCCTCCCACTGCTCTAAAATGCCTCCGTCACCGAGAGCAGAATCAACAGATAGACAATTCTCATGTGCAGTCAAGTCTAGTGTTGCATGCTGATTGGCTGGAGGGAGCTCATTCAGATTCTTCCTAAGACCTTCAACCTCATGCGTTGAGGGAACCATCACTGTTCCCTCAGCTGCTTCGACCAGCTTTTGGTCCTGACCTCCAAAATCCCCAGCCTGGGACATTGATGGGGCTACTACCTTAGTCGCAGGAACATGAGGAGCACCCTTATCGGTTAGGACAGTGCCTTCTTTTGGAGACAAAAGATAAAATAGGTCTTCCTTCGAGGGCTGCCTTGGCAAAACTAGTTCTGTGGCTGCATGGGTTGATGCTTCCTCTTGATAGGAAGATGGTTCCCCCTCACCCCAAATGGAAGGCAGGCGGGCATCAGGAGTGACTGACGGCAAAGGGAAGCTGAGTCGTGATTGGGCCATGTCTGGAAGGGAGGAGCTGAGTCGCGAGTCCAGGCGTGACATGAGGCTTGTCGAGTCTGCTGGTTTCTCCCCTGGCAGAGAAAAATGCTCCTCTCCCCCACTTCGAGATTTGCGTTCCCGGCGCAAGAGCTGGGGAGAAGCTGGTAGAGGCCAGGGAACCACCGAGCTTTTAGAAACATCTTCTTCAGAGAGCGCTTCCTTCAGATCCCGCTTTTCCTCGACGTTCATGAGACTCTCTGGGGTGGCTGGCTGCTTTCTCTCTGAGGGCTCAGCTAAGACCTGGGGCTGCTTTTCCTCTCTGCCAATTCTCGAGTCCTCAAGTCCCACTTCCGAACGCACAGCGGCCTTTTTGTCACGCCGGGGCGCGATCGGCTTACTACGGTCTACAGTACACTCCTGTCTTGTGGGAACTGACTTAAGCGGGGCCACTTCTTCTGTGGAAACGGTACTCCTCTTGCTGCAATGTGGAGGAACTACATTGTTGGTTGCAGTTGTAGCAGCAGAGACCTTGCTAACATCCTCAGTCCCTTCCTCCTGCTGTGGCACCAAGGAAAGGAGCTCAAATTTTTTACTGCCCACACCCTTGCTTTCTGGTACAGGGAACACTCTGGTAGTGCTTACACCCGGCAGTACATCTGGAGGAGGGCCCTTGCTACCCAGCTTTGATCCTTCATGGAGCGCATCTGAAGGGGGCCATGGAGAATCCTTGGATGCATTTGTGGTGGTTGTAGATGTGGTGGTGGTAGATGGCATATCCAGGCTAGGAGACAGATAACTGATGTTAGAGAACCAAGCTTCAGCAGGTTCAATTTGGGTAACTTTTCAATCACTAATCCCACTGACCTCAAACACAGCTTCCCATTCCTTCATGCCACACAGCTGTTGACAAAAAACAACGGAGGGTGCAATACACACTCTGACTGTTGCTAAGACCAGAAGGAACAACCAGCGACTATCATAAAGATGATATTATAGCAAGCATTGTCCGATCACATCTGCCCGCATTCCTTCCATGCATACTGGCCCTTCTCATCCATTCCAAATGCCAGAGGGCAGGGGTATATTCATGACACAACAAAAAAGACCAAAGCTTTGCATCCATGTGGACTCAACAAAAAAACCAAGACAAAACCAGGCAGCATGAAACCATCCTTGATATAATGGAGCTTATTTCACAAATAACCAAAATGCATTGCTCTGCGAGACCAATGACGTCATACCAAAGCAACTTAAACAAAATAAGGCCACATTACAAAAGAGGTCATTTCTCCGTAAAGGACCGCAAACTCAAGGCATTGAGTCAAGCCATGCAGGCGAGCGGAATTGTGCAGAGAGCAACATGCCCCCAGGCACTTACCCGCCGTCCATGTATAAGGACGACAACCACACTGTTCCCATATCCTCTTCCCCGGCCTCAAACTCCATATCCTCTTCCTGCATGCTGCTCAACCCTGAATCCTGCTTTGGTTTGGTCTTTCCTTTCATTGGCTCTTCTCTCTTGGTCTCGAAGCCCACAGAGGCCGCTGTTTTTTTCCTCTCTATACTTTCTTCCAGGGACAGTTTCTTGGCGTCAGACTCTGTTGATGGCTGTGGTTTTGTTTCAAAGCTCTGGTCTTTGGCAGGTTCGGGTTGCTCTTTTTTGTCTGCCAAGCCAAAGGGAACTTGTTCTGTCTTCTGACCCAACAGAGAGGGTGACTGAGAGGACGTTTGAGACTGAGTCCCAGATTTCACGTCCTGCTTCTGTTCGCTCTTCTCCGACACATCCATGTCCCCATGGATGGACAAATCCAAGGCAGCCAATCGCAAGCTCTCCACTAAACTCATGGTTTGATCTTCTTCAGCCTCAGTAGGTGATTGCCCACTGTTATCATCTTCTTGCCATTGAGGTGTCTCGTCTAGTAATAAGCATTCTTCCGTTTTTAAAAAATCTTGGTTCAGGGCTGGTGTCTCCTTGGGGGAACTATACTGAGGCTCCTCTACAGGAGACGGGTGTGCTTGGACGGGCTCTGAGGCCTCTGACACCATCTCTTTTGGTTTTTCCGCACCCTTGGAGGCTGCATCTGGAGCATATGGCTGCAAAATGGTAGCCACCATCTCAAAACTGAGGGATGGTGATGGGGCACATTTTAGCAAATGCTCATGTCAAGGATCTCACAAAAGCATGTGACTTGAATTCACAAAGGAGCAGCAAATTAATTTTGTCCCAGGAAACCAACTAACCCAGTGATACAAGTGTATCTGTAACAATGGTACATTGCAGACTAACTTTAAGTTATCAAATTAAATCTGGGTTTTGTTCTTTTTTTTATTTCTTTTGATTGTTGTCAAAGTTCGGCAGTCTGGATGTCTAAAACAACATTGGCAAATTCAGCAATCAATGTCCTTGGCATATTCTGGGGGATTCAGGTTAGTATGTCGTTTGTGAATCAACTGAGCGATTTTACAAGTGCCTGCAACTATGCATAAATGAGCAATTTTGCTGAATCTCAGTTCCACTTGCTGAATCTCTTGTTCAGATGCAACTCAGTGTTACTGCAGCCAACATGTTGACCATCCTTGGTTAGAAACTATTATGTAAGGGCTGCTGAATGCATCACCTCAGAGTATGAATTTGGTACTTTGCTAAGCTAAGCCAAAGCAAGTGATGAGTAGAAGCCAGCAGTCTTCACACCCACACTTACCCTCTGTGCAGGACACCTGCAATCAACGACATGAAGTCCACCGAATCCTCTTCCGGCCCTGAGACCACAGTCGCCTGCTCATCCATGTGCTCAACAAAAGACTCTAGCTCAGCCACTTCTACAATTTCTCCCTCTTCCAGCGGTATGGACTCCAGTTGGTCAGCCTGCAGCAGGCCTTCGGTTGGGGTGAGAGTTTCGGACCCATCGCTTTCCCACTGGATCTCCGGTTCTTCCGACTCGAAGGCAGGGCCAGCTTCAGCCCAAAGGGGCCTCTGAGCACCACAAGGTGGCTGCCCGCTGGAGACGAGCTCCATTTTGGTGGCACTGGGAAGCTCCGCAGGAGGAGCGGCCGAGAGGAGAGGAGGAGCAGGAGTTACCTCGGTCTCCTGGGCAGGGACCTCCCCTCCATCAATCTCGGCATGTGCAGTCGGAGGTGAAGGAGGAGGCACCTCCTCAGGGATTTCTTCCCACTGGGCTTCCTCTGCTGCAGGTTTTGCAGTGGCTGAGCTGTCAGAGACACTGACATGGACAGTTGACAGTGAGCATTCATACTGGCTTCTGCCTTTGACCTCTCCCCTGAGTTTACAGTTCAATTACTACTTTTCAGTTGATTGTGTACAACCAACGATCCATAAAATTTGACACTACACAGTATATATGTAATCTTTGTTCTAAGCTCATCATCCAGCATATGTATACATGTGACTTTGAATCCTCGACATAGAGGAGCTCATACATGGACAAACCAAAGCAATTTTGACTGCAAACCAATTGCTAAACTTATGTTTGGCGAAAGGCATAATTTTCACACAACTCAGAAATTGGCAATGGGGAAAATCTCAATTGCACTCAATGGAGATCCACAATTATTAAATAAACGGTTCCGCATTCAAACAAACAGAAACCCGCAAAATAGGGCCAAGACACCATTCGACAGAGCATCAGAGGACAATCAGGTTCTAGTGCCATGTCAAGAGGGTGTCAGTCACAATTGCTATTAAGCATGCTTTGTCTACGTCCATACTCAGAAAAAATTATGCAACATAAAAGACTAGGGGTTTCAGTGCCTTGCATCGATGAGGCAATCACCACAGCATATTTATTATTGTTCCAGACAAATGAATGCTTTCAGATTCACCTCAGTGTCACTGCAAGCCATGCGATCAAGACCAATGTTGTATATAAGATTGCATCAAAAACTCACTGACGGAAGCAACTCATTCGACTCATCAAAGCATCCCATCAGACAACAACCCAAATCAAGTACTGTACATGCAGGGATATTTTTGAAGCGCTTACATCATAAGTAACTTTATTTCTGATTCTGTTATGTCTGACATGACGACATTTTTGGAAAGAAACATTCACATTGATTGATTTTGTTGTATCACTGTAGTGCCAAATTCAAGTAGCTCAGCTAGTTCCACTGTCCAGGGCAAACTATTTGTACTGAAGCAGCACTAAATTTCCCTCTTTGCATTTCTAAAAGCCCAAGCATTAGTGTTCCTCTGATTACTAATCATGCAGTCTTATCATTCCTTACGAGATGAAAAGTGATCTCTTATCCCAACATCGCACCAGCTGTAATTTACTTGTCATAATTTGCAATCAATTAATTCTGAACTATAATGAATCAACAGTAGAAATGAATCAATGTAGATTTAAATATTTTCAAAGATTACTACTATCCACTCATTATCTATCCAGCTTAGCCCTGGTGAGGGTTGTAGAATGGAGCGGCGGTTTTCAGCTTTACCCAAAAAGAGCTGGTGTGGGTGCAGGCTTTCATTCCAAACCTGCAGTTACACACCTGATTCTACTAATCAGGGTCTTTCTAGGGGTTGACTCAGGTGTGCAACTGCTTAATTGGAATTAAAGCCTGCATCCACACCAGCCCTACTAGGACAAGTTTGAGAATCCAGGGGCCTTATTTATAAAAATTTGCGTGGATTTCATACCTAAATAATACGTATGCACAAAAAAATAAAAATTAAATTTTGTGGAAAATAACCTACTTTATAAACCTATGGGTAATATAAACTGCAAGGAATTTTCATTTATTTAATCAGGATGGACTTGGAATTTATTGGCATTGTGCATAATCTTAATAATTTCCTTTTTTTATGTCAAGTTTGTTTTTATAAATCAGAAATCTGCAAAGAAAGTGACGTACACATTTTTTTTTGTGCCTGCACACCGTTTATAAATGAGGCCCCTGGGCTTTAGCCTATCTTAGCATTCAATGACGGGAACACACCCTGGATAGTTAGCTAATCCATATCAGGGCGCTCATACACCAGTCATTCACACAGCCATACCTATTTCTGTCTTTTCACTGCGAGAGGAAACGGCAATATACACAAAAAACCCCCGCATGTACACGGAACAAGCATGCAAACTCCACGCGGAATGGCCCTAGGCTGAATTCAAACCACCCAACCTTTATGCTGTGAGATGATAGTGCTATCCAGTGCACCACTTCGTCACCCTCTAATACTAACAAGCAATTAGCATCATTTTTTTGTTATTTCAGCAAAATAAGTTAAGAGTGTTGTTGAGTTTTGGGGTAAAACTCATGCCCAGCACTTTTCATGCCCGCATGCTGCTACTACTGTCAGATCTCCTAAACTCACCCTCCATCCAAGGTATCCTCCTCCAACTCTGTGTCAACCAGAGCCTCCACCATCACATCCTCTGTCTCCACTAGCAACGGGCTCTCCGCATCAAATACAGGGAGCACCGTTTCTGATGAATCCAACACCTCATTACTCAAGTCCTTCACAGGGGGCGAGTCCCTGTCAGACAGCTGCAATGCTTCTAGCAGTAAAGCGGGCTCCTCAACAGGGCTAGAGGGGCAGGGTTCTGATGGGATCGGTATCTTTGGTCCCTCCATGCCAGCTGTGATGTCACTTCCTGTTTCCTCCATGATAACGAATGCCTGTGCTGACCTGTCACGCGCTTCTGTGGGGGTCTCTGGTTTTTCTATCTCATCTTTGTCACCTTTCGGGCTGGATGGCTGAAACTCAGGAGGGGATATTTCTAGGCTAAGGGACAAGGACATTGAATGCAGTCAATGGTCAATTGTGATATTACAAATTCCGCTTTTTAAACGATGATGCACTAATTATGGAGCCATACTCACACATACAGCAAAAGCACAACAGACCATAACTTATTCAGCGGCTAGTATTATCTAATCATGCCCAAAACACAAAAACTGCTTTGCCATATCTGATGAGAACACACCTTGTTTCTGTATGCAACATTTAGACTTCAACACAAAACACAACCAAACTGCTCAAACCACACATAAACACACACGCGTGCCCCTGCATGTCATCATGCACAAATATTTCATATCAGCATTGGATTCTAAAACAGTCCCACAAAGTCAATTAAACAAGACAGGTTCAGTCATCAATACACCAGTACCGTATAATCTAAGAATTCCCAACTTTAATGCACACATTTATTAATTCTTCTGTTTCAAAACCAGAGCAAACTATAGCCAGTCATCATGGAGAGAAATTATTCTCCTTATGTAACAATAACCCTTAGTTACAGCTTTAATCGGCCAGATGAATTAACCTTTTAACTGTCAATAAGAGTCCTGACCAAAAAAAACCCGCCTCTTAAAAACTCAAGGCCCGTGTGACTTCGGATAAAACATCAGGCCTAACATGGCCAATTTAAGCACACACGATAGTCGGATAATCCTGCTCTGACAGTAGCAGGAAACACAAAGTGCTACACTCCCATACCTTACATAGTCATTCTGTTTACGCAGTGGTCACCATTTACACAGAAACATTTGCATATTTCCACATAAACTCGCAAGAGAGGTTTGTGGGCTTTTCTCTGCTGATGATTCATTTTTATATCATTATAGAACCCTCTGTCATACATGTGAAAAAGCAAAGGCTGAGAGAATGAACCACATTGCCTGACAAAGCCACCTTCAACGAGACACCTAGGGTTCCTCAATGGAATCACATGGTTCCTTTTGGCACCATTTTTTTCTAAGAGAGACGTTATGATTCGTTTAGGCATTGTAGATATAGACACATAGTATCCGTATATGCAGTTGAATATTTTATCCCTCTAAGGTAAAGAAGGTCACAAACATGAGACTGAAATTTAGCCTAATTAACTGAATATTCTAATGAAAATGTCATTATCATGACCAGTCATTAAAAGCAAAAGAAATCCAAGACTGACTCAGAATTTTGGAAAAAATTTCCAAAAAAAATCCAAAGAGTACACAATAGGTCACAGGTTCAACAATTGCAGCCTCACACTAAAGACTCCAACCCACAACCTTCTGGTTAAAGGCCGAGCTACCACGCAACCAACCAGCCCGCACTCACCCTGACTCCCAGCCCTGCTCCTCGGGCTCCTCCGCGATGGAGCTGAGCTCTCCCCACCTGGACAAGGGACCAACCTCCCACTGCCAACCCTGCTCCCCTACCCACTCCATCTCCCAAAATGCCTCCTCCCGAGGCTGGGCTGCCCACTTTTCTTCATCCTCATCTTCCTCCTCCTCCTCAGCGGTCTCAGTTATACACAGAGCTGGCCACCCAGTGAGGGTGGGAGACTCTCGGTCAGGGCTGGGAGGGGTCCCAGGCTCAGAATGGGGGGACTGTGGGTCTAAGGGAGGCTGAGGGGGCACCCCGATATTGTCCCCAACCACCGACAGTTTGAGCTCCAGAGTGGAGTGTTGCGGACTAAAGGCAGGGGGAGAAAGAAAAGAAAGGAAAGAAAGGAAACAAGGATTTGCCAGATAGGTCAAAGAGGGCACATGAGGAAAGGCAGGGGAGAAGATAGCTGTGAGTGCATGAATGGGGGGGTAGATGGATGGATGAAAAATCGAGCAGAAGAACAGCAGAAGCAGGTATGAGGCAAGTAAGAAATGGATGAAAGCAGGCATAAGTGGCAGGAAGCGGTGCGAGACGTCAAAGACCCTCCCGGTGTCTTGCTTGCGCTACCCGTCTCAGAGCTCAAAAGTCCTCCGAACGCAAGAGGCCAAGCAGAGCACTACAGAGTCTCCTCTAAAGCACGATGAGAAAAGGCCTGTGGATTCATACCAGAGAGCACCAGTACGAATGGACTAAGGTGACCTAAGGGGCTAAAGCATTCATGTCTGCAAGGGTAGGCTATCAGGACCAATTCCTGAGAGGTTTGTACAGGCCTAATGCTCTTCCATCAAACAGAAGGTAAGCAAATACGTTCAAATGTTAACTCAAGCAGTACAAACTCTTCAGTTGCCACAACTGTTTAAAATAACTGTGTGTGAGTGTATTCAGCACGGTGCCCTTAGAACTGGTGCGCACATCTTTGGTCCTGTTTGTGGAGAATACAGAGAAATATACCTGGGTTTGTTTCAATACTTAGTACGTGCCATTTTAGTAAACTTCCATCAACGGTCATAAAAGCTTCACAATACCATAAAAACTGGCTTTGGGCTCCATAGTGTTAAAGCCATTCTGGCTAATAGCAATATACATTGCTGACTAAGAGCCATGTTTTGAGCACACCACTGAGCGAGGGCTTGGTGAATGGGGGGAAGATGAGCTTGAAGCGTTCACTAGGCTCCACTTACCCCTCCTCCTGGTATCCCAGAGCTTCACTTATTGGTACTTCCTTCAAAAGAGGACAACCTGGGTCCTGCTGACTCTCAACAACTGTATTATCCAAAGGCCAGCTTTCTTTCAAGACCACGGGGTTGATTTGGAACTCAGAAGTGGGAAGGAGGACCTCGTTCTTTTCCTTGACTGTCCTTGGAATATTCCTGTCGACTTTCTCCAGAACGCTCATATCAGCTACTTCCACATCCTTCTCATTGTCTGGCTCAAGAACATCCACATTCTCTTTCTTCTGAAAATCCTTGCTGGCTGTCTCAGTAACACTTCCATCAACTTTCTCTGGAAAACTTTCCTTGGGTGTCTCCTGAAAGATCTCAGGGACTCTCTCTTGGGTTTTCTCCAAAATATTCTCATTGACAGTCTCCTGACTAGTTTCATCCACAGTCTCCGGAAGATCCTGCGTGGCTGTCTGAGGAACACTGTCAACAATCGTCAATGGAATATCCTCACAGACTTTCTCCTGAGCATTCTCAAGGGTGACCTCTTGCAATTTTTCTTTGCAATTTTTCTCAGTGACTATATGATCAAAGTCAGGCTCTTGCTCAGCTAATGGTGCAGCGATAGGCGGGGTCTTATAAGGCGATGGGGGAGGCAGGTGAACTTCGGAGATGGGGGCAATCTTCCCACTTGTCTGAATGAATGTCGCAACTTCCTCAGAGTCAAGATTCTCTGCCTGAGCCAGTGGAACCTGACTGGCAGTACCTGACTCGGAGGTCAAGGCTGGGAGCTCCTGTATGGGATCAGGCACAGTTTCAGGGAGCTCTGGGGAGGAGAACGGCCAGGGAGGAGGTACGTCCTCCATCAGCTCCTCCACGACCTCTAACTCCTCTGGCTTGGGCGACTCTGACGGTAAATAACCAAGGGCATCGGACGCCCTGAGGAATGATGGCGGAGCAGCTGTACTCTCAGGGCTGAGGGACAAAGAAACCAGGATCAGAGTTCAGAGGTCAGGAAGAACAGTGAGGAAGGGCACAGGTCCTCAACGGCACTGGTAACAAACCCTTTTACTGGAGATATAACAAGCTGAAGGCTTTCAATTTAACCCTGATTTGGCACACCTCACTCCACCAAATAGTAGCTCAACAAGATCTCTAAAAGATGAATGAGGTGTGCCTGGCTAGGGTTTGAGTGAAAACCTACGGGATAGTAGACGGCCACTGCTTGATAATGACCAAACTGCCAGCTCTCCTATTCTTTTAAGCAAACCCCCGAATTCCTTACCCAAGGTGTCCTTTTATAGTATGATTTGTGAGTATTCATGAAGAGGAAAACTCGAGGACAAAAGACCACTGCCACGCAAGTTGTACATTGTGGTGCTACTGTATGACTATCAGTGTAGGAAATCAAATTTTGCATTTCACCTCCAATTTAAGAGACAGAGCATACAGTAGACCATCAGGTTAACATGAAGAATCTCTGCTGAGGAGTTTGAGGAACTACAGTCAGAATTCAGTTTGCTGAGGAAGCGAAGGCCACGCGTGACACCAGGCACGAACAGCGGCCAATTAGGAAGCAGGTGAGGAAGCTACACCCAATCACCATGGTGATACCAGCAGGTTGGAAATAGCAGAGCATGGACAGCTGCAAGGGATGCAGAGGAGGTTTGGCTGGGAGACAAGACCACAGCGAGCAAGACACTTCCACTAAAAAAAGTACCACAGCTGCGCAGCAGATAGGAATGCAGTGGGAACAAACGGGTTACTGCCATATTAGGTGTTCAAACTGGCCCTAGGATGGGAAAATAGCGCAAACAGCTCCTGGCCTGGCATCGATCTTTTCCATAGAGCTGCTTTTCTGCCAAGTACTGAGGTCAATCATGAGTCAACCTCATCCCACAGTTAGAGATCAGCCCAAAAACCAGTCAGGGATGTGTAAAAAAAAAAAAAAAAAAACCATGTAGTAGGTGACAGCTAAAGCAATCAGCGTACATGCCACAGAATACATAGTGAGTCAGATTTTTCCATTTTCTCAAAGCCATAATGATGCTATCAAAACAATAAGGCCAGTAAACCAAGCCCCATCCCAAGAACGAGACACACAGAGCTTCAAAATGTCTTTTTAAGACCGGCTTCAAACTCAACTCACATATTCCATCTGTCAATGCCACTGCTGAGAATGAAGATGGGATTTCCTTTGTAGGCACTAGCATTCACATGCATTGGCTCCCCGTGAGAAATCAATTACCAAATCAGTCACTGACCATTTGAGTAGCGCACAGTTTAGTCCTTATGCAAATCAGAGGACAGCTGCTCGCAATATGAGTTAAGCCAATAACTTGAAGAACCACAAGATGCTAAGAATAATATCAAAGACCAGAAAACACTGTGGTAAGGGATGCATTGTCTCAAGCTGTATCAATCTTGTGCACATTATAACTGTGCACTGATAAATACTTCTAAGTAACTTTCTGCCTTAGCAAGCTACAGATTTACAGTCACATGCAAACCAGCTATGCTTTTTACACCACTGTTGGACATACAAGCAGAGTACATTCTGCTGGGAAGTGATGTAGCCTATTAGCTAAGGTGTTTGACAGGGGTTCAGATGCCACAATGAGATCAGTGCATTCACTGGGCCTCTAAGCAAGGCCATTAACCCAGCGCCCCTGCATAGCCTCACCTACTGTAAGTTACTTTGGATATCATCAGGTAAACAATGGAGCATGCATGCAGAGAAAGTATACTCCAATACTGTACCATGCATGCATACAGTGTAAGCATACTCCATCTATGTATCATGCATGCAGTGCAAGTATACTCCACCACTGCACCATGCATGCAGTGCAAGTATACTCCACCACAGCACCATGCATGTCGTGCAAGCATACTCCATAACTGCATCGTGCATGTACTGCAAGCATACTCCAGTACCGTATCATGCATGCAGACGGTGAAAGCAAACTCCACCCCTGCACCATGCGAGTGGTGTAAGTATACCTCAATACTGCACCATGCATGAAGTGTAAGCATACAGCACAGATGCACCAGCCATGCACTGCAAGTACACACCAATACTTCACCAGGCATAGACACAAAATAGCAGAGCGGCACAAATGTCAAAAATCGACACCTGGAGCAAGCAGCGTATTATGTCTAACTGCGTCCATTTGGACCCTAGGCTGAGGTGGAGAGCAAAACATTGCCCTTTAAGGTGTCTCTTTATAAATCTGAGCCAAGTGGACCACCACTGTCCTCAAAGGATTCCTCCCCAGCACTGACCCAAAGGTGGTCTTCAAAGGCCCAAATCCTGTTGCAGCTCCAAACCCTCCTGCCCTCTGATTGGTTCCTGGGGCGAAGGTGGGGGTGGGCTTGACCAATGGCGTCCTCTCTGTGGTGGGAGGCGGGAGCTGATCGGCGATGCAGATTCCGCTGGCCGAGCAAGGGGAAAGCTGGGCGTCGTTTTGGCGGTCGAACGTCGGGATTCTGGGTGGGGTCACTGACAAGGCAGGGGGCGGAGTCCAGGCCTCGGCTGGCTTTCCACCTGAGGAAGAGAGCAGGAGAAATTCTTGGTGTGCAACCACGTGACAAGATAGTGAGACGTAAGCATCCATCGCCATGTTGGATGATATACAAATCTACAATGCCGTCTCCAGGGGCGGCTGGTGAACTGGCGATAGGGGAGGCTGAAACCCATCCCTAAAAAATAATGATTGGTCATGACCTGTTTTTAATCATTCAGTTAAATTACCATTTCAGAAACCCCAAAAACTCTAAACATTATCAAGTGTGGCCAGTTTTCATTAATAACGCGTACCTGTTAACTCTCACGCATTCGGCGTCAGTTTTTGTGGCATATTTACGTTCCCCAGCTATAGTCAGAAATTACTCAATCAACGCGTATGTAAAAGATTCTCAAGCAGAACTGAAGCCCTTGTGCATGGATATTCATCAGTTTCACGTGCGATTATGACTCTGGACTTCTTACGCTTTTCTTTACTCAGGGGTTGGAAGCAATGTGTGTGTTTCATTATCGTTTAAATTGTTTAAATGAAATTGGATCATTTGAAACGTCTTTCTTCCAATGATCTTATTTCATTGGAAATAAGCGCTTTCATAGCACTACCAGTGTGAACCATCTCGTTCTACAACAGTGGGGGACACAGAATTGGGTATTGGAAGCACCGTGAAGAACCGTAATCTTGGTTGTGGTTATCATCCACCATGGCAGACTTCGGGTTTGCTAAATATGCATGACGTCACGTGCACAAGAAGAATAGGGCCCATTCCAATCACTCGTTTTTCTTATCCTTCCTTACTTCCCTTCCTTCCTTTACTTACTCTTCTTCCATCCACTGCGGAGGCAAGGAAAAGAAGCAAGGAAAGGAAGTGAAAATAGGGGAATCAAAGCAATGAGAATTCGCTTAATAGAATGTTATTAGTCCTTCAAATGTCAGTTTGAAACAACGTTAGTTATAGGTGTGGCTGACGGAGACAGGGAGGTCCTCATGTTTATCATTCATATGTTGCAGATTCCATAAAAAATACATCCTCAAAGAATTGTTTTCAGCCTAATGTGGACTATGACAAACCAGTCAAAAAACAAGACAGCTTTGTTTCGATCAACAAGTTTTGAACCACTCATGAACCAATGTTTAAACGTGAATTTCTTTCCACAATACTTCTTGCAATCTGGCTTAAATATTATGACCTCAGAAGGGAAAAAATTTTGGCGAATCTGCTGCCGTTCTCATCCAGTGCAAAGAGAGGAGGTCCTGGCACTGATAACAGGAAGCCAGAGGAACGTAAGCAACAGGCTGCAGCTACTCACTCCCAGGTGTAGAGGCAGGGAGGGCCACTTCTGTCTGCAGGTTTGAATCTCTGTGAAGATCTGAAAACAACAAAATCATTCATTACACAGTCAGCCAGCTTACACACCACACCCCCACCACACTCCACCATCAGGCTGGTCACACTCGGAGTGAGAGCTGTGGAGATGAGTTCACATCTGTGCTGGATTTGGGTTTGCGCTTAGTTTTCGGTATGTGTTTAGGTTAGCCTTTGGGTTGGGTCAGAAGTGTGTTCGGTTCAATGCTACTTTTTGGTCTGTGGTGTGTTTGGGCCAGTATTGTGTTTGGGTCAGTAGTGCATCTGGGTCAGTGCTGTGTTTGGGTCAGGACTGTGTTTAAGTCCGTGATATTCCAGGGTCAGTGGTACGTCCTGATCAGTGATATGTTTTGATCTGAAATATGCCTGTATCCAGAGGCGGGCGGTGGACGGAAAACCGAGGGGGCGGAAAACATCCCTTGAAACGGATGAGATTAGTGACCCGATTTCAATCATTGTTCTTTGTCAACATGTTAGTTTCCTTTATAATGAAATGTTTGGGCAAGTGAATAATAAATTCTATAAAATGTTTAATTCACATGCCTTAATAGGCAACTCTTCAAGAAAAAACCACTGTGGATTTTCTGCATTAAATTTTGTCCCATCCTAAGCAAGTTGTCAAACCTGTGCGTAATGATTGTTTAATTGAAAAAGATTGAAATGCACTCTTTTTTGCATTCAACTGGTACGTTTGATTTCTCGTCTTAACGAAGAAAATTAGCTACACCTGAGAGTGGAGAGTTCAAGTGTCCTTTACCAGGGAAATTGAATGAATACAGATCAAGACTAGTGAGCAGTTTAAAGACATGTTTATCGCCCTCCTTGTTCTCTGTCCACCGCCCGCCACTGCCTGTATCAGTGATGTACTTGGGTCAATAATGTGTCTGGGTTAGTGGTGCATAGATTTTTACCGCGTTTGGACCAGTGAAGTGTTTGGGTCAGTAGTATGTTGGGGTCAAACATCAAATTGCTACCAGAGGTATTAGAAAAAGTAGGCCAACCCAAAAGAAGGACAAACCATCTCTCCAACAAAGAGACAAGAGACAGGATAAGTCCGCTAAAGATTCAAAGCCACTGTGTAGGAACTAATCTGTTCCTACAACCTCAGCATCAATGTAAATGGCTGTACCGCAGTCCTCAGTACCTGGGTGAGGGGAGGTTTGGCTGTCTGACCGGGCTGGGGGAGAGGGGGGCAGGGGTAGGGCTGGTGGGAGAGTTTGGGGCAGTAGGGGAGAAGAGGCGAAAGATTCAGGAGGAGAGGAGACAATAGAGGGAGATTCGGAAACACCGACCACCACGCCGCGGGGCTCAGGCCCAGAGAGAAGAACCTCAGCAGTACACTCTGAGCGAAGAAGGGAAGAAAAGAGAGAGGACAGGTCAGGTGAAAGAAAAGATGATCTGAGTGAAAGATGCTGAATTTGAACAAGAACAAGAGCCATGTGAGACTAATGCTGCAGTCTCACTGTTCGCCACTGCAGGGAGATGGCAAACCAGAACCCATTACAGTGGACAACATCGCAGTGGGAAAATCTGAAGAGGACAATACATTTTTGACTACATACAATACAATATTTACTCTCCCGGTGCCCTTATTTTATCCCTGGGCACCAGGAGTCGTCACACAAATGAGTCACTCACTCACTCACTCACTCACTCGCTCGGCTGTTAGCAGATCGATATCTAAACGTTATTTTTCATGCCACTGCAACTGAATTCAAAGTCACAACGAGGACATTCAGGTTTCCATGATATCCACGGGTTAACCGTAGGGAACCTTTGATTCCTTTACTCTCCAATTTTCCTTGATCTCACTAAACCGGCTCACACGGGTCAAGGGAAGGTTGCAGGGAGATTTCAAAGGTACCCTGGTGAAAAAAATTGGATGTCCTTTCCTCTAATACCAGATGAGCTTGACGGCTAAGATAGCCTTCGCAATCTATTGGAACACTTTGGGGCTCCAAAACGCTCTCGTGGACAAGTTGTGACCTGCACATTCACCACGCTGTGAAATAATAATGTATTATTATGTAACATTACGGCACATGAAGCAAATACTCGGAACTACTTACTTATTCGGAACAAAGTATTGTTTTGAGTTCCGGAGTAGTTGCAGTAAACATACGCTTTTGAAATCACTCCGCCCAGCCGGTATGTCTGGAATATAGTTCCGATTATGCATTTGCCTTGAAAATAACTCTGTCTCGTAATTATAAATTATTATTTTATAGCGTGGTGAATGTGCAGATCACAACTTGTCCACGAGAGCGTTTTGGAGCTGTTGGATTGCGTATTTGAAGAGTTCTGAAGGATCGAGGGACCTGTACCGTTCACTTTCTTTATGTTCGCTGAGCAGCTCGCGTCTCCCTCCCCTGAATCTCAAAACAACAGGCATGGATAACTAAAGGTAATGTACCTACTCATATGACTATAGGGATTATGGCAATAGGCCTATTTGCCAAAATGTTGAAATATCCCTTTAAGAGAGTTCGGATGCACCCTTTGTGAAATCAAACTGTGACTTGTGTTGAATAAAAGCAGTAGCTAACTGACTGTGATGTAATGTAGTCACATCTGCAGAACATGCCCAGTGTCTCTCTGACTCTGTACCTGACTGGGAGGCAACAGACAGAGTCGGCTCTGGAAGGGGCGGGTCAGAGAAAGGGGATGGGGCAGGGGGAGGGGTTAAAACAAGAGGTGGAGATAGAGAAGGGGCTGGAGACAAAGGAGGAGGAGCAAGTGACATGGGCAGGGCTTGGGTAAGGGGTGGAGTCAGTGCACGGGGTGGAAACAGAGGAGGGGAGGTTCTAGGGGATGGGATGGCGCTTGGGGGGTGGGCGGAGTAAGTGGTGGGGGGTGGAGACAGAGGAGGGGGAGGAGCAGGCCGAGTGGGCACAGTTTGGGTAGGGGGTGGAGTCAGTGCACGAGGTGGAGACAGAGGAGGTGGAGGTGCTAGGGGAAGGCATGGCACTTGGGAAGTGGGCTGAGTCAGTGGTGGGGGTGGAGGGAGTGGAGACAGAGGAGGGGGGGAGGAGCAAGTGGAGTGGGCAGGGTTTGGGCAAGGGGTGGAGTCAGTGCAGGTGGAGGAGAAAGAGGAGGGGGAGGCAACAGTTGAGGGGGTGGAGCATGGGGGAGAAGTGGAGTCACTTCAGGGGGTAGAGCATGGGGGGGGGGTGGAGTTCACTTCAGGGGTGGGGCACTTCAGGGGGTGGGGGGCACAGGGGAGGGGTGGAGTCCGTTCAGGGGGCGGAGCATGGGGGAGGGGTGGAGTTAATGGAGGGGGTGGAGACAGAGGACGGGGGAGGGGGGGGGGGAGGGGGAGGGGATAAAGACAAGGGCAGGGTGATGAAAAAGGGAGGGCAAGGGGAGGAGACTGGGTCACAGAGGGCCTCCAGGTCCGGTCTGGTCTGCAGTGGGACGGGGACCTCCGGCTCAGGGGGGCAGGAGGAGAGACAGGAGGGGGAGAGACCAGAGGGAACGAGGGTCTGAGATCGCGGCGTCTGCCACTCACTCCTCCAGGGGGCAGAGCCAGAAGCTGAGTGACAGATGAGGGGAGAGAGAGAGAGAGAGAAAGGGTGGGAGGGTGTGAAGAGTCAGGGGGATTATAGCTAAGCAGGAAAGGTGATGAGAGTAGACAGGAAGTGATGTAACAGCCCTGTCCCAAGAGCCAGCCCTGAGATCCCATTAACGCCAGGAACAAGAACCACAACAAAAACTACAAATCCTTTCTGAAATCGTTCAAAAAAACTTGATGGATTGGAGGAGCCAACACCACAACTATAATACATCAAGATTTTCAGGGCATCTCATTAAAAATGGCAGAAGATATTGCCGAAAGGCCACTTACAGACTGCTAACATCACATAGTGTGGATACTCTCATCGATATTGCCATAGTAAGCTCTACAGCCATAACTCCTAGCATGGACGGGCCTCTGTGGCTCTATAACGGGATGCTTCAACACGCTGTGGAGCCCTGTTACCTGTCTGAGTGGAAGAGAAGGATTTTGGTAGAGTAGCCGATCCGGTTTTGGGCAGTACAGGCATGCCTGCGGGAGAGGGAGCGTGGGGGAGACAGCTTGGGCAGCCTGAGGACTGTACAAGTTGGAATCGGAGGCAGAAAGGGATTCTGGGAGAGTGAGCACAGAAGCGATAGAGAAAGGTATGAGGGGGTGTGAGTGCGAAAGGGATGCAAATTATCCTCAACAGTCCTTCAGCTTTATATACTGCAGATGTGTTGAACTTCCCTGATGTAAAGAAGAGAGACTGCAATTTTACAAGCTCAGAGGTGCCAAACTACAACCTCCCTTGGCTACAGTGTCTGTCTGTATTAGTTCTCTTCTTTCAACTGACAGGCAATTAAGCGTTTGAGAACAAGTTGTGACCTTTTGGCCAGTCAGTGACTGAAATTAATCAAATGTGCTGAAATACAACAAATGCCTGTACACACTGCAGTCCTTCATGACTCCAGTCTGACACCCCTGATCTAGCGGACCATGACATCACTCAGTTCATGCAAATGGCTGACATTTGGTTAGTCCACTATATGGAGTTTGTTTCCACAGTCAAGTTTATCACATCTGCTGTCAATATACAGCAAAAAAGCATTATTTAATTGAACTGTCATTACAAGGCAATAGAGCACATTAGCGCAGAATCAAAATGGAGGAGCGAATAGGAAGGGAATAGGAAGTGAACAGGAAGTGAGCAGGCGACTCAATACCTGTCTGTGGGCTGGGGGGCGGGGCTGGAAGGAAGGAAGAGGCGGAGCTAGAGCGGGAGAGAGAGGAATTGTCCGGCCCCGGCTGAGGGACCCCAGGGGCCACTGAGCCAGCCGGGGGCCCAGAGTCAGGCCAGGGGCCCATCTGCTCTCCTGAGAACCTTCGGCCCAGAGACAAGGGCACTGAGCGGCCGGGACAGAGAGAGAGAGAGAGAGAGAGGGAGAGAGAGAGAGAGGGATAGAGAGAAGAGACAGGAGGAGGAAAAAGATAGAGAAGGAGGAGAGTGATAGAGAAAGACGGAGAGGGAGACAGGGTGAGAGAAAGAAAGAGACAGATTAAGAGAGAGAGAGAAGGGAGAGGGCAACAGGCAGTCGAAAAGAGGTCAGAGAAAGATAGACAGTGAGGGAGAGTGAGCGAGAGATACAGAACAAAAGTGAGAGTTAGGAAAGGGGGAAGATGGGCAGGGAGAGACGGAGGGAGAAAGGAGAACAGAAAGTGACCAAGAGGAACAGAGGAACAGAGGAATAGGAAGGGGCCAGTCAGAAGACACTGATAACTGCTTGACTGCTATAAACAAGAACTACACGAGTTATCAGAAAACAAAACTAACCGACTGCATGAAACTTATTGAGTCCAAGTATTTTAACTAGTTTTGTGAGGGAGAGTAATTTGATGGTTTTGTGGTGTTTCTCTATGCTTTGAAAATGTGAGCCCATCAAGAAAAAAATTTATATTCCATGACACTTAGAATTTTTTTACTTTTTGCTATAGTTTTTTGTATATACCTTTAAAGTATTTGATGTCAATAAAATTTGAGTGATTCACCCATCAGTTTCAATGGAATTATGTAAGATGTAAACCGCTATTGCAGATTAAGTAAAAAGTGCCCAACTTTAACAACCTTTATCTCAAAATCACAAAGTGTCATGAAATGTCAATTTTTACTTGATGCATTCTCAGATGGATGTGATTTTTAAAGACATTATTACATTAACTTCTATCAGAAGAATGCTTCAGATGAAGTTGATGTTATGAAGTTGAAGTGACTTGCAGGCGAGCCATAATGCCTCCTCAGGAAAAAAAATCCATCCCAATCATGCACTACAGAGGCTTGATGAAAGCAAATATGGGGAGGAGCTTTCATGTCCTCAATCACTGCCCAACGTGAACCAATCATTGCACTTGAAAGGGCTCTTTTGATTGGTTTGCACGTGTGATTGACAGAAGATGGCAGCTTAGTGCATTTATGGATTTTTAAAGGCGCCCAGCCCCTTCACTGAACACATTAACCCCTCTGCGTAGAACACAAATAACTCCGATTTTTCCTGTTGTGCAGGAGCCAATTTAAGGCTTTATAACTCAGTAACTGTGTCACAGAGACTGTGGAAAATTATTCCAGTGAAGCAAGACATTTGGAAATTCAATCACAGAATTATTTCGCAATTAAATTTCGGAACCGGCGTCTAAATCTGCGCAGAGGGGTTAAAACACAGTGAGTCTGGCAGTCAGTCAGTCAGTCAGTCGGTCAGTTTGTTTGTCCATCAGTACCTGATCCAGCTGTGGGCTGGAAGATTTTGGGCAGCACTGGTGGGTGGGCCCGGGATAAGGTGGGCACTGTGGGGACGTTAGGGGGTGGGTGCACCGGCTGCGGGGCGTTTAGGGGGGCAGGATCTGGGAGGGGTACAGCAGGGGGGGCAGGGAGGCAGTAGGGGCAGTTGGGGGAGGAGGGGCTGGGCGACAGGGCTGGGACTGGAAGGAGGGTTTAGCCACTTTAGCAGGTGGAGCACCAGAGACAACCTTCTCTTTCACAATGACTGAGGATGAAGGAACTGAGAGAGAGAGAGAGGGGGGGGGAGAGAAAGAGGGAAGGAGGGAGGCAGAGAGAGAGAAGGGTAGGGGGAAGAGCGAGAGGACAGCAAGAGATGGAGGGAGAAAGAGAGAGGGAGACAGGAAGAGAGAGATATACAGCAGGGGGTAGTGAGATGACAGAGAGGGAAAAGACATGACAGGAAGAGGAATGAGGATAGAGTGAGTGTAACATGGAGAATTGATGGAAAGATGGAAAGAGAAGTAAAAGTTAGTGAAATGGAGAAATGTATGGCAGCAACTGCTCTCATACATATGTACAGCCATGGAAATGAAGGGATTTTTACCCGTACAGAGCAAATATTTCATTGCCATGGTGGATGGGCTAGCTAATGCACAGATTCAACAGAGACTGATAGCGATAATGCTAATAGCAGCAGTGTAAAATTAGAGACCTCCAGCAGCGAAGGGGCTGATGGATTGTGGGATAGCGTTTGGAGTGGATGAAAGCAGAGGGGGGGTGTACCTTTCCCAAACTGGGTGGACTTCACCACAGGCCTACACTCCTCCTCACGCACTCTTCTCATGGGAGCCAAAGGGGCTGAGGGATGGATGGAGGGAGAGAGAAGAGAGAGGGAGACAGGGGGAGAGAGAGAGAGTGAGAGATACACAGGAGCGGGAATGACAGATGGTGGACAGAAGGAGGGAGAACAGACAGGCAAAGGACGAGTGCGACAGACAGCAGAGAGTAAGTAGAGAAAGAATGGAGAAATAAGGAGAAAGGGAGAGGAAGAAAGGATGAGTAATAACAGTAAAACAGAAAGAATAGAAAGCCACTGGAGCGGTGAAGAGAGATTCTGAGCATGGCCAATGCTATGAGGAGCAGTTTTGCAGAGTTTAAGCTGGGATTTGAACCTTGGCTCTCAAACTAACCAAAGGTACGTATGTTAGTCTAACGCGTCGCTGCTCAGCTGAAGGCTAAATCGGTCACAGTCAAGGCAGTGGTTAATTTGAGGGTGACATCATCGAAGAGTTTGTGTTCACAGTAAACGACTATGGCTTAAGCTCAGTGTATTCGATTGCTTTCACCAGCAGACTAGCTTAGCCACCACAGCTACACCAAGTCATGATAAAATAGTGAAAAGAAAATGAAGACCTAGTACTAAAAGTACTTCAGTCAGATTTTCATACTTTGCGACGTAAGGATGGGAAAACATCTTCTGTCGTCTCCAAAGTTGATTTTCTCAATTTGCTCAAAACAGACATTTTGTGACTTAAGCACTTTAAGCAATCGGCTCTTCAAATTGAGAGAGTAATAATAAAATGGTTAAAAAAAAAATAGGGAATGAATGAGTAAAAAGGTACAATTCAACAAAAAGCCTAGATTGCTATACCTCTGCCTGCCATACCTTCATATGCCTTAAAAGTTGATCTTTGGTTCCCACATACTGACCCTGACCTTTGACCCTATGACCTCAAATACCAAATCGGTTCAGCTACCCCTGGCTGGGGGTTACCATGTCTGACCTGGTGAAACTCCCTCCACTCTTTCAGGAGATATAGCGTGGACAAGATATTTGCATTACGGATGCACAATGGACAACACTTGTGCGTTTGTGTGTACGGTATTCAAATGCAAGACTTGTGTGTGTGTGAGTGAGTAAATACAGTGTGTGTGTGCATATGTAGGACCAAATGTGTGTTTGTATGTACACTTGTGTGTATGTATGAGGATGTACATGCATATATAGGACTGTGTGTACGTGCGAGAGTTCGCGTGTGTTTGTGTGTGTCCATGTGCATATAATGCATAAGTTCAAATGTGTGTGTACAAGTATGCGCCTATGTGTCTGTGCGTGTGTTTTTGTGCATGTGTGAATGTGTATATATGTGTATGTATGGCTGTGTATGGAGTAAATTTGTGTATATAGTATATATATGTATGTGTACTAGGGATGTGTATGTAGTATACCCGTGAGTGTATGAAACAGAAGTACCTCCAGCAGCCATGTTGGCTCCAGTGCTGGCTCTCTTATCCTCCTCGTCGTCACTCTCATTGAAGTCGTCCAGATTTCCAATGTCAGTGGGCTTCACACTCATCAAGCTGGCCAGACTCTGCATGTCCTCATCACTGGGGGGCAGCACTGAGCATTACTGATCACCAATCAATACTGGCCCCCTTACACAACACTCCCACTCTTATTCACAAGCTAACATAGTACACAAAGTATGCAATTAATGTGCAAAAGAAGTTATTGAACCAATTAGTCCTAGACAATTAGGTGCAACAACACCCAGTAAATCATGGTAAATAAAACACCTGGTCGTTCAGGGGGAGGGATAATAATTGCAGTTTAATAATTAAGGTCCAATAAGCAGTAACACATGGTGATAAAAGACGGTTTTGCGGTAACAGGTTGTTGTGAAAGATGACTTAGCAGTAATAACTGCAGTTTAGCATTAGTGAGTAATAAGTGCAGTTTAGCATTAGCTGGTAATAACTGCAGGTTAGAATCAGTGCGTAATAATACATGCCAGTCCAGCTGAAGCAGATAGTAACTGCAGAGTAGTAGTAGTGGGTACTAATCAGATGCAGTTCAGATCTAGCAGGTGATAATAAAAGTTTAGTAAGTGCTGCTAATAATAGCAGTCTGGCATTACTAGGTAATAAAAGTCAGTATAGCGGCAGCTTTGAACAAAAGCAAGTTTAGTAATAGCAGGTAGGCTAATGACTGCAGTTTGGCAGTAGCAGGCAATAACTGCAGTTCAGCAATAGCAGGTAGCCTGTAAGAGTCAGTTCAACATAAGTGGGTAATAACTCTAGTTTAGCATTACCGGGTAATAACTGCAGTTTAGCAGCAGCGGGTAAAAACTGTGGTTTAGCAGTAGTGGGTAATAACGGCAGTTTAGCAGTAGTGGCTAATGACTGATTTCTCGGTAGTGAGTAATAATGAAAGTCAGTTTAGCAATAGCAGGAGATAATAAAATCCAGTTTAGCGTTAGTGAGTAATGCTACTCACGTAGCCTTCCCCTCCCGGAGGAACACGCAGGATAGCGACAGCTTGAGAGTGGCCTCCACCACCTTCACCGATAGCGGCTTCAGCTTTAGCGTCAGGTCCGTCTGTGTGGGCGTGGCGCTGGCGAACTTCTTCATGTTCACGTCCACTGACGCGAGAACCTTCCGGTGACCCTTAGTCTCCTATAGGGAGTGCAGCATGATTATGTGATTCACCGTATCATTTTCCATGAACTTCAGAGGATACAGACCATGTCATTTTGTGTAATTGAATCTACAGCTGAACAAACAGTCAAGTCTGCGCAGCTCTTCAATGGTACACCAAGTGTAGTTAGATAGCACTCATTAGGAGTAACTGACCTTATTCCTCAAAATCTACTATCCTGTAGGTTTGTGCTCCAGTCTCCAACCCTAAAAAAGCACACTTCATTCAACAGCTAGAGCGGGGCTGCCAAACCGTGTACCTGGAGATCTACGGTATGGTGCTGTACATTTTCATTCCATCCCTAACAATGTGCACTGCGTTCAACAGCTAATGCAGGGCTGCCCAACCCTATACTTGGAGAGCTACGATCCTGTAGGTTTTCACTCCAGCCCAAACAATGCACACCTCATTCAACAGCTAGAGCAGGGCTGCCCAACCCTGTTCCGGAAGATCTACCATCCTGTAGGCTTGTACTCCAACTGTAACAAAATGCAACTCATTCAACAGGGAGAGCAGGGCTGCCAAACCCTATTCGTGGAGAGCTACCGTCCTGGGTTTGTTCCCCAAAAGCAAAATTAAAGCATAACTAACTATGATAGAAACTTACATGGTTCGAATTATGCAGTTGCGATGCAAGTGTTTCCCAAAACCATCGTTGGAAGTTGGAACTATCAAGGTAATTTTGGTAGTACGAAACATTGTTAAGCAACGCAGTTGTTACCCAAAACCATAGTTCAAACAAATGTTCACAACCATTGTTGTTGTGTGGTTAGATGCTCAGTTCTTGGTGACTGCGTCATCAATGGTGGAAAATGCAGTCAACACAGGATAAATGCAAGGGAAGTAGCTGAAAATGTTCAATAATCTTGCTGTACAAACATATGTAATATTAGAACATGGCTTTGAAAACGTAGCAAGAAGAAAAAGTGCTTTTTGTTGTATTTCTCTGTTTATGTGTTGGCCTAAGGTTGCATCAATGGAACGTAACGCTTGTAACCTTTGTGTGCGTTAGCTAAGTAACGTTAATGTTAATGTTCAGTAACGTTAAACTATGCTCTTGTCGTAGTTTAACACTATTTCACTCCTAGGTGTTTTTGTTCTGCCATCGATATAGCAAGGGGTGATTAAGTGCATTAGCCTACATATGGAGGGTTCACGGTTCAAGATGGTGGTATGATCGCAGAGTAAATTATCTGAGTTGGCAGCACCTCATTCAACAGCTAGAGCAGGGCTGCCCAACCCTGTTCCGGAAGATCTACCATCCTAGATCCAGGAGATCTACTGTCCAGTTGGTTTTCACTCCAACCCTAATAAAGCATGCCTCACCCAACTGAAAAAAATCTTGCTAAGCAGCTAATTTTTACACTCAGGTGTGCCAAATTGTTCTTAAAATAGAATCCTTTATGAAGCTTTTCCTTCATTCACAGGGTTAGTCATAACTGCCACACGCATTCCCTAATTTGGAAGAGGTGTTTGTGGGCCAGTAGGTTGTGATCTTCCCTCTGGTGGAATAATCCCCAATGCTCCAGTGTAGTGATGGGGACACTGTACTGAAAGAGATGCCGTCTTTCGGATGAGACGTTAAACTGAGGTCCTGACTCTCTGTGGTCATTAAAGATCCTATGACACTCATCGATAAGAGTAGGGAGTTCCCCGGTGTCATGGCTAAAGTCCCAACCTGGCTCTTTCAACCTGCCACCTAATCATCCCCTGATCTAATTGGCTGTGCAACTTGTCCTCTCCCACTCCACCACAACCCCCAGGGCTCCCTTGAAAAAGAGATTTCAATCTCAACGGGACTTCCCAGGTTAAACAAAGGTTAAATAAATAAAATAAATAATTTGAATCCGACACTCACATTCTCAATGACGAAGGTCCATTCCTTGTCTTCGAACACATCAGCGTGAGGGTCCTGAAAGACAAGCGAAAGGCCGGAGATTAAGTTCAGCAGGTCAGAGGGGCCTCTGCTCAGTCACAACAGTGGTCTCCCGAACACCCGAACCCCATTCATCCAGAACAGAGCGCGCACTTCCTGTCTAATCACTGCATGTTCCCTCTCTTTCTTTCACCCACTCGGGAAACAATGCTCAATTGTAACCGTGAGCTCTGGGGGGAATAACACCAGCAAGTAATGCATCATCTACAGAATGCTCAACAAGCCAAGAATTACGCGGCACTAGGTATTGAGGCTGGTGTTGCACAGCAGTATAGACCAGGTATTTCATAGCAATATTGTGTGATTGAGGGAGCCACGCTATGGAGTTCATCACTGAACTCAGGAAAATATGCACTTACATGGTAGAGCACTTAAAGTATGTCCTGCTCAGAGTACAATGCTCATGTCAATGCACTCGGTTTTCTGCGCTGTGCATATTTTCACGCCCCGGCACTTAATGTGGCGGTAAGGTGTGATACGCACATGAGATGTATGAACCCCCTTCGCACAATTCGTTAGCACTACCCTGCCACCCCCATTTTGTTTCTCGTGGGTCGCCAGTTCCTTCCCACTGCTTTGGCACATTGGCTATTTTTTGTTCTGTCTGCACAATGCATCTGGCGAACAAGTGCTACATATAAATGCTTTAGTTTTTGTTTCTTATGGTGTGTGTCATGTGTTTAGACGTCCGTGTGCTCTGACCAAAGAGCATCACCTGTGACCCCAAACTCCTCAGTAACCCAACTGCCTGGGCGGTGTCAGGTGATTAGCATTAGGTGAGAAGTTCATGCACAGTTCCAGAAAACCAGAGAGGAAATTGAGGAGAAGCAACTAGGCATGGTACGACACACCCTTACACCAGCTGTACCATCTGGATTAGCTTATCTCTGGATACACTTTCTCTGAGGTCTGAACCTTCATCTGCAAAGTTCTGACCACTTTGCTCGTTTAGAAAGACACATAATTTGGGGTTTTTCCCTGCCTTTTGTTAGTATGTTGCAATTACACAGTTCTTTTTCTCATAAGGACTCAAAGCACTTCGAGGAATCTCTCCTCAGCCACCCCCGAAGTGTAACAACCACACCTTGATGAGGAACGGCAGCCATTTTGTGCCAGCACACTCACCACGCATCTACTGTTGAGTGCTCACACATTGTGCTCGTCAAGTCATGGATGGAATATGTCCACAACTCAAAGCCCCCACAAGTCCTGCTGACAAATGAAGCCCCCTTCCTCAGCAACCTCAGTACATTAAAACCACAGTGAATGCTTTAAATCGTAAATATGAACTTACAGTATTGTGACATTAATTAAACCTAAATCTAGCAGAGTTTCAGGAGCAGGACCGCACCTCAACCGTGACACATTCAGAAATTTCTATGAATACACACCTAAAACTTCCTATAAATACACGTGACCCACTCCTCCCATTCCAGTTTCATTTCATGCACTCCTTACTCCCATCTCATTCCTTTCTTCTCTCCCTTCTACTCTATCCCTGTCCTTGCGATTGGATCCTAGGGGTACTACAGCAAACTCCCTATCGTAGCTTCCCCAAACTCGCAGGCGACAAAGCAGAAGAGTTCCATGGAAGTTTCCTTCTCGCATATCAACGAGACTCCCTTCAATAAACTTTTACACACATCTTCTTCATGGGCTCTAGGACTTTTCGTCCGCAAATTTTTTGTCACCGGACTGTTCATCCCCCAGGAATTTTTATCCCTGGACTTTTAGTCCCCCTGAACTTTTCATCCTCAGACTCTTTGTCCCTGGATGGTTCATCCCCAATAATGCTTTGTGCTCTTCCTGCATTATAACACTATCCCTAACCCTAACCCTTATATCACACTGATCTGTCCATTGTCCGTTCTTTAATCCACCTGACAACAATGGTGGCACATTTTTTTATCATCTGGGAATGAAAATCCAGGGACGAAAAGTCCTCAGGGATGAAAATCTGGGGACGAAAAATCCAGGGACGAAAAATTCGGGGACGAAAAATCCTATGACGTTCTTCATGTCATGGTCCTTGATAGTGAAAGTGCACGTAGGGATAAATCACAGACTGTGCAGAGTTCATAGGCCTTTGTGGACTGCAGGACCCTTTTCATTGTTCAAAGAACTTAGTTTTAAGAACCTCCTTTTTATTCTCTCCACACTGTAGGAACTGTGAGTGATCATAATTCCTTGAACTCCGTTTTGAGGGACTTTTTCAGCTCCAGCTTCTGAGCAGGTGCTTTTGCCGCACCAGAGTAACTCTGTGGGACGTAAGTGTGTGTTGATTACTTTGCTTCAGGGGGTTCCTATTGGCAGTGCAAAAGCAAACAGGAAGAATGGCCCTTAAAGGTGGACAGTTCCTGAGGAACTCGCCAGTGGGCAGTTCCTCTCGGGGAGTCCCTAGAGGTGTTTGTTCCACTGACTCCTCATGCTCGGAGTGTCCATTCGGTGTCTTTGCGTTGGAGACGGACGCACCTTGAACAGGGTGACAGTGATGTCCACGTTCTCCGGTACCGGCCACACAACCATCCCCCGGTACGGATTCTTGATCCCCGGCTGCCATCCGTGGAGCTGGAGAAACATGACCAGAACCAGGTCAGAACCAACAGCTTTACACAAGCAGAAATCAAGGGATCGTAACCATAGAAACAGAGAGGGTGAATCAATCTTGATATACTTCAGGACAATTTTCATGTTTAGAGCAGTTATTTACCCTCTTAAGCCATATGTTGACCAAAATATTCCATACATGCCATGAAAAATAAGAACACCATATCCACTGTGTGATATATTGGGAATTACTGCATAAAAAGAGGGCAGAAAATTTACTGATCAAATTAAAACATTAGTCAGTTCTAAACCGAACTCTAACGTTCATTACACAAGCCAATGACAGACCAGACCAGTCAGAACAGTTTTGTGTGATGTTTATGTAATTAAGATCAAGAGTTTAGAACTCTTGTAATCAGCAAGCTAACTTGGAGCTTTGTGATTTTCTCGGAGTCTAATTTGATCTGTTTATTAATGTTATAACCAGAACTGACCAGCAGTATAGAAAAATAAACACAATATATTCAAGGTTCTTATATTCTTCATGGTCTGAATGGACATTTTCCAAAAAAATGTACCTTACGACGGCAGACAACTGCTCTTAACATAACCTGCACCTCATTAAGACCAATTAACAGCTATGACCAATTAAAAATCCCATGATTCAACTGCAGCTGGAACAAAAACCAGCACACACAGTGGGCCACCAGAACCAAGTTTGAGAACCACTGGTCTAATCGACTGAAAACAGCTATGGGATAGAAGCATCAGCTAAATAAGTGTAATGAAATGCAAGAGCAGGAATGAATACTGCACAGAGAGCCGATGCAGGTAGCACAGGGAGTGCTGAAAGTCATTAGAGATGCTTTGCAGACTGATTAAGGAGAGTATAGAGAGCGTCTGGTGCTGTACAGGCCGGCACAGGAGTGCAGAGGGTGATAACGGCTAATACCCCCGTTCCACACAGAGCTTTCTGGCTCATCGGTCACTCGTCGGAAGCAAAGTTTATTTTTTCCGGTCACCCACGGAAGACCATCGTATCACAAGCCGATGAATCCGATTCGTGCTTGTCCACTATCAGGTCAGTGTCCGACGTGCCGGGCGTGATCCGATGAGGTGAAATCGTCCGATGAAGGAACTAAGCTTTAGTTCCTTCATCGGCGATTTCGCCTCATCGGATCAAAGAAATAAACTTTGTTTCCGACGAGTGACCGATGAGCCAGAAAGCTCTGTGGAACGGGGGCTTAATGCAGACAAGGAGGGCTTCTAAGGGCCAAAATCGACATGAACCCAGTGAAAGACTGGTCTTGCATCAACACTTAAGATATTCAGTTCTACTCTTTATTTTTATTTTTATATTTAAACTAGGCATCTCCAATCCCACCCAAATTTGGAGTGTCCAGGTGACTCGTGGTTCCCCTCTGAAACACGTGCCTTTCAGACGGCGCTTAATTCACTTCGTGGTCACAGCTCTAGCTTGCAGAGAGTAAGGCAGAGAGAAACCCTGGGGATGTCTGCATGATCAGTGGGAGGCGCTTGAGCAGCTAACAATGCTAACCCAAACTGACTGGATCCCTTCCGTATCCCTGAGCAGCATTTACGCTGGAATAGTGTCACGTGGCTAAACAAAAAAAATGTCTGAGATGTTCTATATTAATAGAAAGTAAATTATCCCACAACACAAGTTGCATAGAGCTGTGATATTTAGAGTTTGCACCCGGGCTGGCCCCAGGAATCTGGAGCAAATGTTAAGCACCATAATCAAGATTTGCGTGAATGTCTCATGGAGGTAATCTACTGACACTATCAGTGTTTAATAACAAATTAACTGTTTGTGTTTTTTAATGTCAATGACTATGATTACTGCTGAAAATACTACAACTGGGCTGTAATAACTGTTATTTTAATATTAATGCATATAATTACGACCCTGATTATTGTTTGGGCCATATTTTACCTTGGAGCAGATTCTTCTGTTCCTCCGGGTCCACACCACCCTCAGCTTGTCAGGCTGCCTGTCATCACACAACACAGATGCCATGTTAATCACACATTAACATCGGGTCAACGTCACGGTAACATTACACTAACACTCCCAGGAGCTGAGCTGTACAACATGCAGACCAATTATGCAGGAGTGTTTATACAAGAGGCCTGCACATGTATATACACACTTACAAAACCAAACACATAATCAAACACAGGCGCGCGCACACACACACACACACACACACACACACACACACAAAACCAAACACGGGCACTCTCACACACACAGACACACACATACACACATGCACAAACAAACACAGGCACTCACACAAACATATGTACAGACACTCACACACTCTCACACACACGTACGCAGTACACACCGCCTTTATAACACCCTCTCTTATCACACATATCTTTGCCAGACCTCCAGACATCCAAGCTTCCACTGACCTTTCGCCTTTTAATCCACAATCACATAGGGCAATAAAAAAAACTTTCAACAGATAAGATTCTAAAGGATTCTGCATTTTATCAGTCCTGTGCGAAAAACAGATGAGGTAACCATAGTTAATCACCAGGGAAAAAACTCCTTATCGGAAATTCGAAATGATCAATTTGTTTTTAGACAAGTTAACTACAACTCCCATCAACTGAACTTTCTGGTATCAGGCAATCATTCACTCAAGTAGACAAGCACATTATGAACAAGTTCCAAGAGGGTGGAGAGAGGAAAGACATTGGAGAGAGAGAGAGAGAGATAAAAAGCAAGAGAGAAAAGAAAAGAGAGAGAAAGAGAGAGCCTCTTACATAGAAATGAATTGAGAGCAAGAAAGAAAGAAAGATGGAGAAGTACACTGATGTGAAGAGGAAGAACTGTAGTATCACAATCATCTTCACAAAGGCTTGGTGACACACCCTTCCTCTCGCTAACCGAACCATACACCCACGCACACACACACACACACACATACACAGATACACACAAAAACAGTTTAACCACAATAATCTAAAATGAACTTTGACTGAGGCACAAGATTCCTGTTTATCACTTCCTTAAAGACAGCACAAATTCAAGCATATACCATACACTTATTATTAGTAGCAGTGGTAACATAATCCTAGGGCACCAACACTGGTGCACTCACACACACACACACACACACACACGTACGCATGCATGCATGCACGCACACACACACACACACACTATACTCCACACAGCCTGAGTGCTAACACATAATGCCACATTAAACCCACAGGAGAGTCAGAATATGACATCACTCGGTATCACAAAGGTTCCCAGGGCTCTGACCACATTACACTCCCAAGCGCTGGACTGGGATCAGACTGCGACGTCAAATAAAAAACAGCTGTTCAGCTGCTACAACACATCCAATGTGTGTGTGAATAACCGGAAAAAATAACACACTGGCCCGGTAACAAAAACTCCACACACCCATCCCCCTGCGAAAGGATCTGATGGAATTTTGAAGCACTGAATTCAATGCCACACCGGCACTATATGATGCTGAAAGACATGCCCAGCATTATTCAAATCTGAGTATGTTTATAGTAACAATAGCTGTGACCTTAACATAACTGAATGTCTTTTATCGCGTCAACACAAGCTAGGCTCCCTGAAAAATTCACAGTCACAGCTATTTCTTAAGAAGGACAAAACTACTACTTAAGGTGAAACTTTTTCATATTTCACTGAACTAAACACTAATATCTCTCTATATAAATTTGGCTTTCTAATATTTTTATTATTGGTATTGCTATTCTGGTGTTTCCCCTATCAAGCTCTCTGCATCGTCATTGAGATGTTTGCTTTGTCATCATAGTTACGCAGAGAGAGAAACATCATGAACAAGCTGAGTCCTGTTCTAATAACCACAGTGAGACCATCATTACTCTCCACAATAAAGCTGGACTGAGATCAGCACAGTCACAAGGAAACCACCAGGGCTCAGCCCTGAATAAAAAAAATGGCAAATCAACACAGAGTGTATCAAGGAATGTGCTGCATATACAGTGATACGGCAGTCTCAGCGGGTATTTTACCACGGCATTGAGACCTAAAATCTTAATATATCCAAGAATTACTGTACTTTCGGAGAAATTATGGATCCGGTGCTACTGTGGTCGCGGCAGATCCTCCATGTCAATGCAATAACTAACAGCTTTACCTTAAATTTTTTCATAATTTGGTGCAGATATTTATAACCATTAGAGAAAGAACTCTACTAATTTTGGTCATTTTATACTTAATTTATTGTCTATACATTAAATAATTAATTAACATGAATGCATTTTGACCCAAATCTCAGTAACTGTGCATTCTATAGTCACATTAGACTTAATGGCTCACCAAGGATTGAGGAATCTGGGGATATACCTTTGCTGTCAGGGCAAACTATGTCCTCATATATTTCACTTCACTTTTTTGCTGAATAAGACCAGAATTTTAGCAAGCAAAGTAGAACAGGATTTGCTGATGGACAAAAAATATTATTAGTCAACAACGACTTAAAATGAAAGGTCATTCATAGGATGACGACTTGCCGAAATCGTGCAGGGATCTCTGAAACAGAATGAACAGAATGGAGTTGGTTTCGTCTATAGCTGTAATAGTAGCAAAGTTATGAACCAAAATGTGGTTTTAATGTTTTTGGTGACCTTGACCTTGACCTTTGACCTAGGGACTAAAAAAATCAAGGCTTCTGGCAACAAACTTCCTCTATCATATGGTGAAGTTTCATGAACATAAACAATATGGAAAGCGTAAAAAAGCGTGTTACTAACAAACAGCCTGACAAACAAACAAACATACAAACAGACAACTAACGCAACCGACTAACATACTTGCTAAAGTAACAAGCAAGTGTTTCCTTCTTGAGAGAGGAAATAAATTCAAGTCCTATAATACATGGAGGAGGAAATATATGTGACCCCGTCCGTGAAAACCTGGCTAAACTCGCCTGATCTAATTTTGAGATAAAGACCGTCAGATAGTCCCTGTGATAAAAAATGACAAAAAAATTAGATGTGAGTATTTTGCTGTAAATGATACGTTACATATTGGGGTTTCGAAATATAGCGTTCAAAATTAATTTCTACTCTTATACATATTAAAATTAATGAATTTATTGATGCTTTGTTTACAAATTACGGAGAAATAGCAGAAGTTGGTTTCCACAAGCCTGGTTTTCAATCGGCTTTTAGTTTACCTTCGGCGGATGAACGCATGATAGTTTGGGTGTCATTCGGTTTAGGAACTTCTTTTCTTCCATTGAAAATGAATGGAGACCATAATGCGCAGCATCGTAAAGCAGGTCAGTCGAGGGTATGGCAGAAGAGTTGCGATTTAAGCCAGGTGCGAATTTCTCCATGGATCGCGTTGTATCACCATGGAAATGTCAGAAATGAAGCGTTTGCATTTGTAGATTAATGTCTTGTGAAGCTAACCAGCCTAGTTTGAAGACATGTCATGCCTACCAAAACTTTGAAATGACCTCACTCAGTCAATATTAGAGATATCAGGTAGATTTTTTTCACAGAGTATTCCTTACATGATGTTGAATGACTTTGTGTAAATAACTGCACATCACCAGAAAATGACTTTAGCTGGGTTATCACAGGTAGGGTCACATATCAGTGGGCCTGTGCAGCTGGGTTTCAATTTTTGAACCGATACTCACACTCGTGCAGATCCATGCACCGGCAAAGTAGCGCAAGTTGAAGCGCAAGTCAGCCCAAGTCGAACGAACATGCATGAACTCAATGACTTATAGGTCCTCAATTATGTCACCAGGTGCACAGCCAATTAGTTATTACAAGCCATTTCAAAATCTTTCCCCTCTTGACATCACATGGGGCAGTAACCACCGACAGGCAAGAAGAGCTGATCAACTTCAGCCAAGCAGTCAATCAGATTTCATTATTCTGGGGGGTCACTCCCCCTTGTGATGTCAGGAAGGGGAAATTCTGAACTGGCTCATAATGGCTAATTAGCTGTGCCGCTGGTGGCATAACAGGGGACCTTTAAGATTGCTTGGGACGCCAATGTCCCAACCATTATGGGGCTTCAAATAAAGGGTGAAACTGGGTAATTTGCAAGGTATCCCTTCAGTCCGAGGAGCTGGTTTTGAACAATCAGAGCAGGTTTGTGTGCAGCCAACAATGATGCACGGATATTTCCTCTCAATGGCCGTTGACCAAGGCAAACACATGGGTTTGATTAATCCGTGCTGGGATATATTTTTAGTGCCTGAGAGGATAGACAGTTTTTGGTCGAGAAAAAAGAAAGTTGAAACCAGGAAAATTTGCCGAGGGCTTTGAGTTGTTAATATGCATATTAATGCTCTTCAGAAAAAGAAATGTACCCTGTGTTACATAACTGAAATAAAAGAGCAGTAAGGCAATATATTCGAGACAAAACATCAAATGTTATGGTGTAGAAAACTTTCCAAAAAAAACAAAATGTGGACAGTCAGAGAAAACTATGAATTGTTTGATCGCCCAAGGAAATTTGAAACGGATTTTCCCTTTTTCATTGCACACAAGTACAAGTTGACCTTTGGCCTCAAATGAGAATGACAGGAAGAGCCACTCTGGCTCCTGCTAATGTGCAGCCTTTGACTCTGCTTAAACGCAGAGGACATGGTCTCAGATCCACCTTAAATGTGGAACAGACTCACAAACCACTAACCATATTGCAGCAGGTTGTTGAAAAAGTTCACACACTTCTGAAAAATGATAAAACAAAAATAAATAGCACCTGTACAGAGCTGTCCAGAAGGCTGTTCCAAATTGTTCTTTTTCTCCTTTTTTTTAAAAAAATATCAACAGTTTCCAGCTTTTCCAGAACTCAAAGGCCTATTTAACAGCACAAGTTCAGTCGGATGGACTGAGGACTCTCCACACCCTAAAAGGGCACATTTGAGAGGAAAATATGCAGACTATTCTTCCGCAGAGAAAGGCCTTCTTTCAGCCTTAGCCTCGAAGATAAATGGAGGGTAACTCTCGCACACCAATGTTTATCAGTCATGAGGGTCTTGTGCTGTTTTGGGCAAAACTCCCAGTAAGACTTTGTGAATTCTGTGATTTCCAAAGACACATTCCAGCGTTCTTCCCAGAGCACAGGGGAATCTCAGCACTGTCGTAAATCAGTACCTGTTTCATCACCTTTAATCGTAATCTTTTTTGTTTGTCAGGAAAACGCTGAGTGTGGAGAATGAGTTTGGCTGGACCGTAGGGTTACTCTGGCAGGACACTGCAGGCCGGACTGGGTTCAGCTCCGAATCGACAGCTGCAGCGTCGGATACCCGAAGTGGGGTGTGGGAATCGGACCGGGGGGCAGGCTCCCCGTTAATTCTCAAGTTGCAGGCTGGTTTTAGCGCAGGGGCAAATAGGACATAGAGGCCACGATGGGTGCGGGGAGGGTGGAAAGGGGTGGCATGGGGTAGTAAAATTAGAACAGGGTTTAGGTGGCTGTAGCATTAGGTCAGCCTGCTTACCGAAACCACCCAATGCCCCCCCCCCCCCCCGCACCCCCATCGGAAAGAGTGACCTGGATCCAGGGCGACAGAGTGACGCGGCAGCAGCTGTTCTGGCGCGTGAGTGACCCGCACAGCTTCACCCCCCCCCCCCCACCCACACCCCACCAACCACGCGTGTAGGGAGGTCTACAGCCAACCATTTTCCAGCCCTGCTCCTGCAGTACCCCTGCCCTGCTCATCTCATATGCTGCTCTGATCTGACACACTAATGCAGCTCATCAACACTCAGCCTATTAGCTGAATCAGGTGTGTTACATCAGGGAGATCTCAAAGAGCACGGTTTGGAAACACTGCTATAGACGAGCAGGTCAGACATTTCACTGCTTAAGGAATCGGGAAAGTCCTTGTATGGAACTCGCTGCCATCTCAGGAGAGTGCAATCAGCTCGCAATTCTCCGCCGAAACGCGGTTGTCAGCCGCCGCGTATTTACACTCGCAATTTCAAATCTCGCACGCAGAACAAGGGCCAGTGAAACATAAGCACGTGCCTACAATGTAACAATATAACTGACGAGTGCCCGGATGGCCAGTAGTAGGCGTTTAAGCAATGAACAACAACCAGCTGTTTCCCTCCCATGTCCCTGAACAGCACAAAGCCAGTCATGTGCTGCTTTTAAGAGGCTGCTGGCCACAGACAGTCAACACTGGTATGGCGGGATTCGATCCAATGTCTTGGCGGTGACACTTAAACTGCAAAAAGCACCTTTACCTACCACCTCAGCAGCGGCTTTGTTGAATAATTTTATGTCTCCAAGGCTGTACATGAAATTGGTCAGACGCTCAATTAACGTACGCTCAAATATTTTTTATTTAACCAGGGAAGTCCCGTTAAGATTGAAATATCTTTTTCAAGGGAGCCCTTGGGGGGTTGTGGTGGAGTGGGAGAGGACAAGTTGCACAGCCAGTTAGATCAGGAGATGATTAGGTGGCAGGTTGAAAGATCCAGGTTGGGACTTTAGCCATGACACTGGGAAACCCCCTACTCTTATCGAAGAGTGTCACAGGATCTTTAATGACCACAGTGAGTCAGGACCTCGGTTTAACATCTCATCTGAAAGACGGCGTCTCCTTCAGTACAGTGTCTCCATCACTGCACTGGGGCATTGGGGATTACTCCACCAGAGGGAAGATCGCAACCTACTGGCCACCAACACCTCTTCCAGCAGCAACTTGGTTTTCCCAGTTGGTCTCCCATCCAAGTACTAACCAAGCCCACACCTGCTTAGCTTCAGCCACGCAGCTGGAGCAGATTGAGTAGTAGCATGGCTGGTGGCAGCACAGTGTATGCAGTGTAAAGGACATTATTAATAAAATACATATAGTATTTACATGTTATCATACATTTCTTCAGGGAAAACATTCAATCATCTAATTCTGAAATAAAACATGTACATCTCAGAGCTCTGAATTCCTAGGAATTTAACATACTGACTCCAATAACTGACTAATGACTTAGAGATGTTCAAGTGAGAAATAATCAGCTAGTCAGTCTCATTCCCACTGCACACCATCCAGAAAATTCCATGACTGTGTGTCACTATTCAAGAAGTTCACCTAACAATGTCTCATCATGGCTTGATAATGTGAGCCAGCTCACTCGTCTGCCTGCGCAAACTAAAGAACACTGTCCAGGTCCATAATATGGAACCAAAACAGTTAAAGCCATCTGAAATACACCAGGCTTTCTTTCCCATACTGCCGTCCATCAAAGGAATTTAATCTTGATAAAAAGCCAAGTCTTCTTGCTAAACAGTGTTTTTTTTATCTTTTAATCTTTATTAAACTTTTCAAAGTCTGGGAGTTGGCATTAATCTCAAGAGATAATGGAGCTCCGACACATGCGGAACTTACAGGGAAGCACTGAGATCTCAATCAGTACTGTAAGTATCCAAGGTTTAAACAATGAGTGTTAAACCAATCAAAAAGGAGCATTCACTCAGGCTAGATCTGTTTTTAACATCAGGCAAGGCACCTGCCACCAGTGGATTAAGCACTGTTTACAATGTGGAAGGAACTGAAGACTATGTTCACATATCATTCCCACACTGCAAACAGTGAAGCCCCAGGCTTGAATACCAAATGAACTGCAGACAGGGATATTCCAAAAATACACCAAAATGAAAGAATTGATCGTGTAAATACAAAATAATATCTGGGTAATGGCCAGCTATAACTACATAGCCGTTCATTACCATTAAAGAGGCGAATTAGCAGCACCACACAGTAGTCAAACCCTGTAGAGTTTAGCAAAGAGAGAAATCGAAGAACTGATCGGCAGGGAGAATTCAGCCCTTTGTCCCTTTGTTATGATACTTAGAGTGGCAGTTGCTCTATTTTAATAAACAGTATGGACATGATATTCATCTATTCAGTGTTCAAACACTGAACATTGGCACAAATCCCACACTGTGACATCACATCACCACTGTCCAATAAAATCATACCAGCACCTCTACCCTGTCGCATCTTACTAGCACCTCACTCCTATGGCATCATACCAACAACTTTGTGAAGTCACACCAACAACCCCTTCCTGTGACATAACACCAGTTAGTCTCTCCTGTCAGCATCAATCTTTACAAAGATTTACATCAACATCAGCTTCCAAAGTTTGTCAGGAACTTTGTAAACTGTGCTGCTTCCTGGTCTTGGCCAGGACACTTTTGAAAAAGAGATTATTAATCTCAATGAGTTTCTCCTGGTTAAACAAAGGTTAAATAAATCTCTCGTGATGTCACACCAACATCTCTCTTCTTTGAAATCAAAGCAACACATCCTTCTCTTGTGAAAACACACCAATCCCTCTTTCCTGTGACATCTCAGCAAAATCTCTCCCTGCATCAATGAGCTTTGAGTTCCCAAGTTTCCTTAGCAAAATCACTACCCCTCTCAAGCACTAACTACAGTACTGTGCAAAAGTCTCAGGCACATTTAAAGCAGTTTCGTAGGGCAAATATACTTACAAAAATAATAAAATTAAAAGTTTCTAATGACTGGGAAATGAATAATGCAGAGCTGTAAACTGTTAAAAACTAAATCAAACCAATATTTGGTGTGACTATGCTTAGCCTAAAAATTTGGGACTCTGTCCTGTTATGCTATAGTTTTATAAAATGATTGGCTTTTTCCTTGTTCCAAGCAGAGTGGAAAACTTGCTACCATTCCTCCGCAGACTGACAGACTGACTCGCGTCTGTCCCTCCAAGTATTCACAGACAGCCATGATGATGTGGACATCGGGGCTCTGTCAAGACTGTGTAATCTTTATTCATTATTTTTAATGAAATACAAACATTTATTTCTAAAACTGTGTTTTAAATCAGCATTTGGAGTTTCAAATTTACTTCTTATCTTCAGCAGCACCAATGAGAAAAACAAAAAGTAAACATCTAAAGCCGGATTTAAATTTTTAAAAGTGTAGGGTGCCTAAGACTTTTGCACAGTACTGTATATGCTCTTCTGGTAACCATGTGTCTGTCAGTACTGGCACTAAAAAGGACATGCGGACACACGGGACATATTTTCGGCAGGAAATGATGCACCTTCTCTCGTTACCAGATACAGCCCCTTACAACTTCAGCCTTGGTACGACCCCCAATCAAATTTTAGCTCTCTTGTAAATAACTAAAACCTCATCAAACTCCAAGCACTATTCTACGCTCTTTCGCCTGAAGACATCAAGTTGGAGAGAATAATTAAAAACACAAAGTGAAAACAGAGAAAGCTTCCCCTCATCAGTTTTACACCATATATAACAGGCCTACCAAAAAAATGGCCAAGCTGTAACAAAAGTTTGTCAGATGTCTACCTTTTTCAAAGAACCAGCAACACACAATTAAAAACTCATTTGGTTTGTCTCTGGGTTTGTTACAGGCTGTGTGATTTTTATGAGTTTGGTTCTGCTGAAAATGTATCGACTTCAAAGTGTTTTGGTGCGGAGTTTTACGGGAATGTGGCATGTTTTCGATTTTGTGTTGCTGGTTATTTGAAAAAGGTAGACATCTGACAAACTTTTGTTACAGCTTGGCCGTTTTCTTTGGTGAGCCTGTATGAGGTCCCATGTCCTGTATTGTACTGTTCATACTGTGGGTAAAATTGGGTGGAAAAGCCAAGGATAGTAAAACACTGAGGGCTCCAGAATTACTGGCACTTTGACTGATTCTATTGTATTTTTCATTGCATTTTCAGTCAGGGGTTCTGATAATTCTTGAGCAAACTATACTGAAAGTATTTTGAAAGGTAATTTAAAGTTATAAAAGGACCCAGGATTTGTAAATGCAGAGTGGGCACAATTTAAGCCAGCCAACTCGGGCTGAATCCTGAGGCCGTTGGTGCCCACATTAAAAAAAAAAAAAAAAAATGACAGGCGAGTCACACACAGCCAAACGCATGGCCTCCATGCCAGCTGAAGGCCTATGACTCACTGGGTCACTTATCTGAGGTAAGACCAGCCTAAAGAACCTGTTATGGCTTTATGTCATTGTCCAAATTCCCAGAATGCCTTCAGCTTTCCCATTCTGGGTCTAAACTATGCCTCGCTGCAGTCAAACCTTGTATCACCAATGTCATTTCTTCTTAACAGATATTCAGAGATGAAGACTGTGCTTTGTTTTGCTGACTATAACTTCACTATTGGCTTTTCACGTCACATGGCCAGTTTCAATTTGCAATAAACTGCAGTGAAGAACATTGAAAGAATGTACAGAGACTACTGACCATGTGTACTTTAGGAGAGTCAATAGAAATCTTCAACAATGCCAAAGCATCCAGGCTTTAGTTGCATTCAGGCACTATTTCAATAAGAAGACAGGCTCATATTCATCATACTGATGATATTATCACTTCAGCTTCAGCATGGCACCCATTTATAACTCTGCTGTCCAATGTCTCCACCGCATCAGTACACAAGAATGAGAAAGCCCATAGGCGTCTGCCTGATATCAGTACACTCACTCGCAGAAGTCTGGGTAATGTAGTCCCCATTTAGTAATGTTACCAAACATATTGATGCTTTATTCCTCTAGTCTAGATGCTTTATTCATCTTAATGTAATCTTTGCAAAAGAACAAAATAGCTAATCATCCAACAGCAAAAATCCGATAAATGATTGATTTTTAATTTAAACTGTCCGCTACACGCTACACGCTACATCAGTGGTTCCCAAACTCAGTCCTGAGGACTCGCTGTGAATGCTGGTTTTAGTTACAGCCACACTTACAATTCCAGAACTAATAACCTGTTATTTTTTTAATTAATTGCTTTTCAGGCCAGGGAGAGATTTCACCCTCTTAAACTGCTTTGACAAAAATGTCTATGCATTCCATAATGCTTAAAAGTCCAATATTTTTATTGTGCTTATTTTGTGACATTCCTTGTGAGAAAGCCAAGCCAACAATGCTTTATCAATATATGTCTTTTTAAATGTAGGTAGCTTTTATTACTTGATTTTTATCGTAGTTAGTTAGCATTTTTATTACTTCTTATTCTATTTCATATAAATTTGAACATCTGTTTCAAATATCCTTGTTCATAAAGATATTCACAAGGTGGCAATAAGTTTTAAGTGATCATAATCAAACTGTGGTGAATCAATAAGCTGCTAATTAGGTTTCTGAACACAGGCGTTCAATTTCTTTCCAAATGGTTTTACCTAAAACCAATCACAGAAATAACACCAAAATGGTTTGACTCTTCATAATTAGCATTGTATTTAAAATCTTAGTTACCTAATAAATGTTAGTTTTACAAACCACATGTCTACAGTTTCAACAATTAAAAGTCAATTGATTCTACAATTTCAAGGGTCACAATTTTCGTCTCTTTTTATATAATAAAATAATTTGTAATATAGTACAATTTTAATATGCAGCTCTCAAGCTCTTCAGCAATCACCATAGTTATTTCTGACATAATGTGGCTTAAAAGTGTGAATAACCCATATGAGTATGGGTAACACAGTTAAGAAAAATTAGAAAATCATAAAAATTCTGGGATTGCAATTGTGGCTGGGACAAAAACTAGTAGACATTCCCCAGGACCCAGTTTGAGAACCCCTAAACCCCTAAACCCGCTAAACTATAAGCATATTTTCCTGCATACGGCACAAAAAAAGCCTTGCCGAGCAGCTCTTATGTGAACCAAATGATAATTTGTGTCCAAGCAGCAGGCACAACTAATAAGGTGAGACTGTAATTTAGGGCATTTCTTTAGCTCAGGGATATTGCTTAATTACATAGGGGCATGCTGGCCCAAGTTAAATGGGTCAGACCTTCCGCAGGCTAGCTTGCACCCCTCACTATGAGTGTTTCATTAAAAAAAAATTATATATACGATCTTGATAGCACCCATACGCTTCCATTTCATTTGCTTCTAAATAATATAGAGTCAGAGACCGAGAGAGAGAGACAGAGAGCACAAGAGGTTCAAATTATCCGGAATTATATGTTCGTTCACATTTCATATCCTGTATTTTACTTCATATACAACTTTTTTTCCGGTAAAACGTTGGAAATACATGTTGAAATGTAATGGTAATTGGCCATTTTTGTATTTGAGAGAGGGGAAGAGACAAAGGGAGAGCAGAGGAGAGAGAGTGAAGATAACTGTATAAATATTTGTACTAAATAAGTATGCAGTAGTTAGGAATGACTCAGAAACTTGAAGAGGGTTTTCCAGGAACACAGCCTTCCACTGTGATGGGCAGTGACATGACCTGTGCGTCTGTTATTACATCAGACAAGTCACACAAAACCAGCCTCACAGCAAAGCATTCATTACAGTGATGCATCAGTGTTACGAACAAGTGAGAACACACCTTCTCATCCCCTGAAAAATTATAATAAAAAAACAAAATTTTACATAGAGAAAACACAAAAATTACATTCAAACTGCAATGAAACCATGCTAGCTTTCTTTCACAGGTTACATATGTCATTTAGGGGTTAATATCAGTCCTGCCCAGGCCCGTGTTTTGTTTTTTTTTTTTTTTTTTTTTTTTTTTTGTTAAAATAATCTAGTTTTAGGGTCCTTGGAGTTATCTCACTGAATGCTGACTCATTGGTTGACTAGTCTTTACGTTTAAAAGACTATCATGACATCTTCAAGACAGCTGTTCGCAATTTTTCGAGAAAACTGTTCATTAGAAGTATCTGTTGATGCAGCCTTACAGTATTGTCATTAATCTGTGGCATTTTTGTTGAAAGTTCATAATTTCCCCCAGGTGAGTCATTAAACAGGGTGAAAACTGTGTAAGTGTTGTCCAGGCTATTTGGATGGAGACTGTTTTAATCATTTCCAGACTCGACAACAGTCCCTCCAATCTTTTTAACTTTTAGTGCACTGCAGAAGTCAGCACTAAAGTCGACAAAACTAAGTATGGTGACTAGAGTGACTTTTGGATTGTATAAAACAAATCATGACGGAAAATAACTGTCGCTTCTTGTTAATAATCTATTGGACATAGACAAAGCAGCCTACCAATGCAATAAGGCCAATCATGTAAACACACAAATCATACAAAAACATATTTCAGCTTTTTACAAGCTTCACGCGCCAAAAAGTCTTGTAACTTAGTCATGTTGAATCAACAGAATCTGGCAAACCAATTTGCCTGAGACCACATGATGGGTCAAATTTACTATTATTAATGAAATTGTAGTCAAAAATAGTATTAATTAGCCTATCAGACAACAACAACAACAACAACAACAATTATAATAATAATAATAATTTCACTGCCATTCAGGAATTTTCATTTCACCAAACCATGTAATTTTATCAGGTCAGAAACGTTTTGTCCACTGATAACGTCTCAGCAAAAAAAGCCTGCAGAAGAGAGTAAACGCGGAAGCAGGCAACATTTGCCTGAACTACCATCGGATCTGTCTTTCGGTGCTCACGTTGCATTACCAGGTTTCGCAAGGCATGCCTTGCTGTCAAATGTCACATGGGGCAGGAAATGAAACGCTCACGAACAACGCTGTTTTAAACTGAGCTGTAGCTGCATGAGGCTACATCACAGCGCCCACAGTTTAAACACAGAAATACATTCTCAATTTATTATGAGAAGTGAGTTACATTGGCGTTAGTCATGCCTCAGCGTTTTACAGAGAATGAAACGCCCTCTCGTTATACGTCCAATTTTCTAAAGAATAAGTGCACTAACGGAGGAAAATGGGTGCGGGTGTTACTTCTAATTCGTTACTTACCACTTCTTCGTACATTCAACTACTAATTCTTGGTAGGAAGCCACAAACTGAAATTTCGTGGCTTTTTTCCCGACCCGTTGAAGTCTTTTCCAGACCGAAGTCATGATGATAGCTTGTAAATCCGTAGGCTACCCAATAACTATGTCTTTCTGTCTTCTTCCCCCGTGGTAAAATTGACAGTTGCCGCTCTATTCAAATCTCCAGGATGACAAGCCGTGTTCGGAGGAACCAGCATGTTGTCGATCTAAACATTTACAGTGTTCCGGTGGAAGATGAAGTCCTTGCGAAGTGTCGCCATCCCCCTTGCAAATTGGCAAAAACACAAACGACAAAAAATAAGAAAAAAAATAACCCTATATAGCCTATGACAGATAAAAGCCACCGAATGAGGAACCGATACAAGTCATGGTACAGGCACTAAGAAGCGATATCGTTTTGTGTTTCTATACTTGGTTTCCCAGCCTGCGTCACGAAACTTTTGACTGGTCGTGCAGTTACTTGAAATTATCCGATGAACAGAATGTCTAGTCTCCCAATTATTCAAATCAATTTAAATAGCGCTGAAGGCTGGTCCGTTCGTTTTTAGGCACTTCTCGTTGCGACTTGCTGAGCTTATTATTCTGCCAATAGTGAACGGTCACAAGCGACGAATGAGTTAATCCGTGGTCGTTTCAATCAAGCACACCAACTTTGATATTTCCATCTTCAAAGCGTTTTCCGGAGCTAAGTCCTCAGGTTTATTTGCTCAAACACACGTTTAACCGGAGCTACAGAGAAGCTATGCGAGCGGTACCAACAGGGGGAGGCGCGCTTCCCGCTGATGATGAAGCGCTGTGCGAAGTCTACTGTCTGCAAGATGACGGGGAAAGTACACTGCTTGCGGCGTAATCACTCTAGACTTTGCATCACGTTTGTTCAGCAGTTGTCTCCAGACCTAATCAGGATTGGCATTGTCAGGGTGATTTCCCCCCTGAATCTGATCAGATTAGGCATTTTGAATAGAAAAGTCTGTCACGTCATTGATGAATCAATTGATAAAGTAAAACTAAATTTAAGACCATCCGTAAATGGACAAATAACTAGATCTATTTTTGCTTCCACACAAAATGATGATGATGATGACGATGACGATGACGATGATGATGATGATGATGATGATTATTATTATTATTATTATTATTATTATTATTGTTACCCGTATGAAGAATTACTATAGTTCCAAGCTATAGTTATCCTACAGTAAATGGTTGGTATTTTCGCCGTCATAGTGTGGTTTTACTACAGTGATACTATAGTCATTCAAACTACAGCAATACAGTTGTGTAGACTATAGTAATATGGCACTGTTGACTGTGGTAACACTGTAGTTAAATTGGGATGGCTATAGTACTACTCTAGTTATACTATGCGAACTATAGTAATACTATTGTTATGCCAGTATTTCTAAGAACTAACTATCGGATATTTTCATCAGGGTATTACATAAAGGTATTATCACTACTACTACTTCTACTAGGCTACTACAACTTTACTACTACTATTAGAAATGAAAATTGAAAATCCCGAGAATGTGCAGCACTCGTTTAAAGTGTTACAAAAATGACCTCAGCTGTTTGCTTATTATTATTATTATTATTATTAGTATTATTATTATTATTCATTCATTCATTCATTCATTATGCCAGGGGTCAACTGGTTTCGTTTCCTCAGCAAAAAGGAGCGATCAGTGAAAAAGTGCGTGGACTGTCCCTCTATCTGCGTACCCAGGGAGAAACACGCGGAGGACTCCTGCAACAGCGCTTGAATTATTGGAGTGTGAGGACGCTGGGATTTTCCGAAGTGCTTCTGAGTTTATTTTAATCGGTGAGAGAGACAGACGGGACTGATAGATGGGGACAGCTGGTTGAGCGCACCGCACATGCGCTATTCAGCAGCACTGTTGAATATCCGATGAGATAGCCTATGCAACTGCGACTGCAGAGTCACAAAGCAGGATTAGGATAGGTTTCCTGAGTAATTCCCGGAACTTTTCAAAAGTGGAAGAAGGACTGGAGCACAAACTGTTAATCCTGGCTATGCTTGGTGATCTTATCCGGCTAATTCAGTTACCTTGCTTCGTGATATAACCAAATCTATCTTTGATTATATGAAGACATACCTGGTCTAAGATTTGATTTGTGGAAAGAATAAGGAAGCAATCACCATTGCACAAACAGTGGAAGCTTTGATTGTTTTATCATGTAATAATCTTGGCCGGACAATGTTTAAAATGTGTGTATAAATCATGTGGGAATACAACATGGAGCAGGCGATATAATTGAAGCACACTCCTTTATCAGTTGATCTAGAGTGAGTTATCAGATACTCCTACTCTAAACCCATATGCATATGAGAAAAATACAAAGTGCAAATTATGTCATGGTACAGAAAAAGGAAAAATCAGTGCTGACAGAAAATTAGACAAGCCAAACCCAAGCAAGTCTTGATTCATGACTTGATAAATTTAGTAGACAAACATGCATATATGATGGGTGCATGATGATGAGATTTTACAGTATGTACTGCACGCCAGATTGAAGTCACTACAGTCCTCTGAAAGGGATTCACACCTGTGCCTTTCAGACACATGTAGCAAGTTTATAACCCAATAAAAAAATCAGCTGAAACCAGCTTGGATTCTAAGTTTGTTTTCAACACCCCTGGCTGGCCACTGCTGGTCAATAATTAGTCAAAGCTAGTCAAAATTGTGAAAGAACTTTAAGATCAGGCTGATGTACGTGCTGCTCACAAGGGCCGGCCAGTTGGTGTGCAGCTGTTCGACCAGCTAAAAGTGTAAGAATAAAAAAAAAAAAAACCTGCTTAAACCAGCTAGACTAGCAGAGGCTCGTTTAAAATTGAACATCTGAATCTTCTCCACTGAATGTGCTGTGCAGGACTACATGGGCTATCACTGTCATAAATGTTGTGCAGTAGCCTTCAGTTTCCTCTCGCCCCTGGGGCAGTCTAGACCAGGTTTAGTTTGCAGACATGGCTTCCTGATGCCTGCCCTCCCTTCCCATAGTCATTCTCAAAGCAAAGGGTGTGTGTGTTCGCAACACAATGACCAGCCCTGGCAACCATTTTATACACCCTGACTCACTGTTTATGCAAACTAGGCCCTGACCTACATTACTGGCCTCTCAGATGGACTCCAGATAGAAGTGACACGGTGAATCTAAACAGAAATCAAACCCTCTCACCTTGCACTCACAAAGCTCAAAGATTGGTAAGCTAAGACCCAGGTCCCTGGCACTGACAGCTAATCTTACGCTATAGTTGGGTTCAGGAAGTGATGTCACTCACAGTGGTCATATGTTTTTCCCAGTGAATTTTTTCCTTATACAGTCTATCAAAGGAAATTAATTAGCTCAGTTCTGTCCAGCTTCTGATCAGATTATTATATGATCATTACATCCGCATGTCTTTTTTTTTTTTTACAGCAATAATGATGGGAAGTTATGCTTTAAATACCTTATTTATTTATTTATTTATTTATTTATGGGTGCACGTATACTAAAACAAATCTGACTTGAAAACAGTTTGCTGAATTATGTGGTATTTTCTAATAGCATGATTATAATTTTCATATTCTCCTTGTTAAGTGTGAATGTTATCTTGGCATTAGGTAATTAATTAAAAAAGAAAAGACGTAAAAAAAATATGAAAGTACTATATAATCAAGTGTACTTTCTGTCACCTCGGATGGATGACCAAGCTGTAGTCATTTCTAAAATTCAACATGTCGTGTCCCGCATTGGTTTCTTCAGCATCTGGCACGGTAGGATATTATCGGCGATAGCTGAGATTTTTATCTGATATTAGCCGGCTGTAATACAGACGGCGAAGCATATTTACTCAAGGCTGAGATTCTAAACCTGGACTGTGGGAGGAATGTGTCTTGTGATATTAATAGCACTTATACACAAACATATTGTGAGCTGAGATCCTGTGGTTCCACAGGAAGTGACCATTCCCTTCTCTATGGCTCCTAAAAAGGGAAACAGCTGGATGCAAGTCGGCCATGTTTGGGTGTTTGGGGGGGGTTGGGGACCCCAGACAGACTGACCCCCAGAATACCTCGTCAGTTGTACCAATGAATTTTGTTTTGTTTACCCACCCCCCCACCCCCCCCACTCATTCATTTCACAGTCAGATAACTAAACACAGGCAAGAGGAAAGTACCCCTCAGGTTACATCTGGTGACATATGGACCCCATTCATTGTCTGACATCTTTTGAAAAACCAGTAAACAGTATTTGTTATCTTGATAGTGAATGACTTGCCCCCAGTAGGTGGGTGTAACTAGTTCAGATGTAGAAAACATGTCATTTTTGATGATGTTTCTGTTCAGTGTGGTGTTGGGTCCTTTGGACCCCAGACTCAGCTGCAGAGTTACGATAGTATGAAAATATACAACCCTTTTCTCTTTTGATTTTCCTTGGTGATCCTAGTGGTGCTTTCTCATACAGGTTTCAAGCTTACTCTGACCTTAGGCCCTAAAAAGAGACATTTCCCTTGTTTTTAAATGAAGAGCTATCAGGCAAGTCATTTGGGGGACATGAGGTAGTTGACAAAGTGCCAAATTCTTCTAATAAATAATCAGCCTGTTTTTAGCTATAGGGGTAAATTTAACAGTAATAAAGAAGTCATCATAAAACTTCAGCAGAACAAGAAAAAAATAAGGCAACACAACAACACAACTGAAAACATGGGGATATACAAAGATTACCATAAGGATGAATGAGAATCACTTGTGTTTTTATGTCGCCACTCCTCCCTTTCCAGGGTCTAAAAGCAAAACTAGCGTTACCCATTGACCTCACCTGGTATGTAAGGTCAAAGGAAATGAAGGCTGTTCAGAATAAATAAATCATCATCTTTAAAGAGAGGAGACCCAGTGATGATGTTTCTGTGCTGCAGGTACGGGACCACAGGATTGAGTACGGCTTAAGACTGCAGCATGGGCTGTCTGGACACTCCAACAAATTAACATTACACTGTAAAACATAAAAAGTTGACTCAACATAAAAAATTATGCAGCAAAGCACTTTTGAGTTGGCTCAAATTAAAGTTCCGAGTTCTTTAAGAAATTGGTTTGAGCAAACTCTAAGACTCAAGTCAAGCACACTCAAAAATGCTGTGCAGCTGGTTGCCTTACTTTTTGAAGTTTTATTCTTTACAGTGTACAGACCATCAATGTCTGATTAACAGAAACATTTGCTAACACCATGTAAAGATAAAACTTATTTTTGCACAGCATACTAACTTCTTATTAGGAGCACCCTGAATCTCATCCTCTTAAAAATATTACCCCTGTAACACTGCATGGACAGTTTCCTCCTGTCATAATTTCCTACTAGCTCTCATGCAGCATTTTACACGACTGAAAAATTAGCAGACTGAGTTTCTGATGAGTGAATGAGCCTGTTTAGCAGAGGTAAGCAGTATATGAGTGGTAGACAGATTACACCCACACAAGTACTAATAAAAGATAATAATTTATTGTATATGTTTGAAGTGAGCTTTCCCACAGATCAATGAATTTGAACTTTAAACAAATACTAAAAGAATGAGAATGGAGATGGTGGATAAAGTACTGAGATATGGTTGAAACGATGTCATACTATAGTTAGTATTCCATTGTTGTCAAACCCTTTTGACAAAATTTTTTCTTGGTGTGTTTGTGTGTTTGACCCCTGGAACCTGGCTTTGAGAGGTACAGTGAGAAGGGAGTCAACAAGACAAGGCTCTATTAGTGAAAAATCAAAACCCTTATAGGTCTACACAATACACACAATGCCTGCGGGTCGGGTGTGTTGAAAACAGGATTTGAAAGGAAAGAAGAGGAAATCAAAACAAACAAAGATAACCTGCATCACTGAAGTCTGACTCAGGCGACTGTGAGATGGGGCACAGTGGAGGAAAATGGAGGGAGTGCACATAGACTGTTAGGGGGTGGGGGGTATTTTCTGTCTCTCAGCACAGACTTCCTGTTGGCCTGGAGTTTGTTGATGGCAGTACATCCTGTTTCCCAGAAGAGTGGAGCATACTGGGTAAAACTGTGTAACCAAACAGTACGGCTAAGGGAAGAAAAGAAACGTCACATGTAGCTGCTCTCTCTCTCTCTCTCTCTCTCTCTCTCTCTCTAGATTGTCAAAGTGAACCACCTCAGCACAATTTCAGCTATTTCAGGGACAGTTTCAAGGGCGCAATGTTCTGATTCCAAAAAAAAAAAAATGTCTGATTTGTTAACATTAGACTCATTCTCCACCTGAGACTCTGTGCGCTCGTGTCAGGATGTTGCATTTAGGCTTTGCACATAAAGTTAAAGCCACCTGAAATCCGTTGAACAAACTAAATTAGACATTGTGGTTGTCATGAATCTGATTAGTAACATCTGAAATGAGTTTAATGATCCAATTAGCTATCCTTAGGTTATTGGATGTAAATGCTTTGGAGTGGGGATTGTTTTTGCCTGATATTTCAAGTATAGAGAGAGTTGCTGGAGAACTAGTACCCTTATCCTCTCAGGGCTGTGTGTGTGAGAGAGAGAGAGAGAGAGAGAGAGAGAGAGAGAGAGAGAGCATTGCTTAGAAGTAGCATATTGTGATTCTGCTAGTTAATCTAAGATCCTGTGCAAAGACTGTCATTACTGACCAGCAAAATCAGGTGAGTATTTGCTAGGTTTTAGCACAGGCCCACTCTGAATACAACTGACTAGCCCTGTCTAAGTCCATAGTACTGTATTTGCATTGCCTCCTGAACTAAATATACAGATGGGTCGTCATCACCTGTCCCCTGTCAGTCAAACTTCACGTGAGAGACCAAAACGAAGGAAAGATTAATACTGAGGTTAACAAGGTCATGAAAATTTTTATTTTGAAATGATATTTTTTTGGCTTTCATAAGGTCAGTAAACATTATAAAGTACACTGGCCATCCAAAAAACATAAAATAAGCAATGCAATGGATTATTGCAGAGATAAAAAGGTTTCAGCTGACAATAATTCTTTAAATCCTGGCAGATTCACTGTGTAACTTCTCTAACTTCTAATTTCTTAAAACACCATACCGGAAGACGTACCTCATGGTCGTTGAAAAGATGTTACTGTGTTTCAAGTGTTTCAAGAGGGGCAAATTATTGGTTAACTTCAAGCAAAGAAAACAGCCAAGGAGATTGTTGAAATCACTTTAAATTGGGTAAGGAACTGTCCAACAATTGATTAACACCGTTGAAGGGTTGTGGTGAACCGTCAAAGTCTCGGAAGAAATGGGTTAGAGGAAAATTTTGATTGATCCTGCTTGGCGATCACAAAAATGCTTGGTGTCTCATCCTTAAAATATTTACAGTAGAACTCATGACTAAGTCTAAATTTGAAGGTAAGAGCATTTCCACATGTGCAATGTGACAAGAACTTGGAGGATTGAGACTAAACAGCTGCGTGGTCATGATAAAGCCACTTGTCAGTGAGGCTTATTAGGAAACAAGAGCACTCAGAGAGCGCAGCACCTCCGCCCAGGGCCCTAACCCTAACCCTTACCCTAACCCCTAACCCAGATCACTCCCAAAATCTAATCAACTGGTCCTTGTGTCATTTCAGACCTTCTCTGAGCTGGACTCGCGAGAGCCCACACCTCCGTCAGCAAAGGTGGATTTGTACTTTGGCCTATATCTCAGCTGTACTTTGCCTAGATATGCCTAAATTTAATCACTTGTTCCTCTTGTGCTACTGTAACATCCTGCAAACTTTGGTTGAAATCTATGCAGCCGTTTTTGAGATATCCTGCTAACAAACAGAGAAACAGACAGACAGAAGACTAACGGAATGAAGTGACATGGTTGTCGATTTCGACAAATCAACAACCAAAAACAGACAGACAACTAACGGAACGAAGTGACATGGTTGTCGATTTCGACAATCAACAAACCAACCAATGCTGGCAAAAACATACACCTCCTTGGTGGAGTTGAAAAATAACTTCATTTTGCAAGGGAGCATAAAGATTTGACTGAGGAGCAATGGAAAAAGGTCATGTGATCTAATGAGTCCAGGTATACCCCATTCCAGAGCGATGGGCACATCAGGGTAAGAATGGAAGCCCATGAAGCGATACACCCGTCATGCACAGTGCCCACTCTACAAGCCTCTGGAGGCAGTGTTATGATCTGGGGTTACTTCAGTTGGTCAGGTCTAGGCTCAGCACCGTTTTGCAGCAATAAAATGAATTCAGCAGGCAACCTGAATACTCTGAATGGAGTTTTTATTCCCTGATGGCACAGTTATATTCCAGGATGACAATGCCAAAATTCATCAAGCTCAAATTGTGAAAGAGTGGTTCATTGAGCACGAGGAATCGTTTTCTCAGATAAATTGGCCATCTCAGAGTCTGGGCCTTAACCAGTTGAAAGTCTTTGGGATGTGCTGGAGAAGGCTTCATGGAGTGGTTTGACTCACTTATTGTTAAAACAATATCGCGGCCAAAAATGAATGCAAATCTGGTTTGAAATAAATGTTGTAACATTGTATAAGATTATCAAAACAACACCACAACGATTGTGCACCGTAATCAAAGCTAGAGGTGGTGCAACAAAATATTATAGTGTGTCAACTTTTTTGTGTCATGTGATCCACACAACGTAATATGCACTGAACCCCTGAATTTCTTTGGAGTAAACTCTGATCATAAAGGAAAAAAATTCAAACTTCCAATTGAGGATAATCATTATGAGCTCTTGTTTTGCACAATTGAATGCAAATAAACATGTATAATAATATAATAAGAGTTCAATTGCAAAATGCAGTATATCCATTTGAATCATTTTTAGAAAAATGCAAATTTTTGTCACAGGAAAAGTGAGCATAGAGGAGCTTTCTTATTTGGTAATATGTCTTGCTAAACAAGTTCAAACACTTCACCATGATTCAATTAGGTCTAAGAATAATGAATTTTGTCAAAAAGTGAGCTTTGTTGTGATTATTTGGAAAAAAGCAATATATCCACTGAAGTGGGATTTGAAGTCAAATGCCTGCCAGTCACTACGTAAACATTTCCGTCTTTCTGAAATAATTCGTAATACTCCTCCGCGTTTTTTACACTGTCCTTTTCGTGAATCTGCTGCTCAATGCTGCCAAAGACTCAGTCAGCGGGGAGAAAACTGTGCACTGATGGGAAGCGCATTCTCGACGGATAAATTAGAGTATCTGTTTTTTTTTACGCAGAGCTTGCAGCATAGAAGGGACACTCATATTTTTGTTTTGCCCAAGACAAGCATCGCTAAACAATCGGAGCCTGATGGCAGTGTGGGATTCTCCATCACTGATTGGCTACGTGGATATATTGTAGTTAGCATAAAAGTTGGCTTAGTGTTTATTGCACTTTGGAGTGAAAAGCTGACGTTCAAATGTCTTAAACACTGAGATATATGGTGTGTTGCCAAGGGTTGAACTTGGCATGACTACCAGCTCACCACTGATCATCTTCTTGCAGAGGTGGTTCAAAAATGTCAAAAGCAGCATTTACAGTATTCCTTTTTGCAATGAAATTCTTCATATGCATACATACAGACAAAAATAAGAGCACTACATTCTAATTGCATCTTTACGACTTGTTTCTTGTCGGGTCTAATCATCCAGAATCACAGCTGACTTCTTTCACTGAAATGTTCAAAACCTGACATAACAAGGTTTGGGTGGGGAGTGCTGGATCGGCTTGTAACCAGATCGGACTCGTCCCTGTTCTCTCCCGCCGACTCCCCACTGACTGTTCATGCCAATCACTCTCTCAGCAGCTCTCCAACGCTACTGAGGGGGGATTTCCCCCCTCCATTACACATCTCAGTTATTTAGCTGACGAGTTTTATCCGAGGCGACCAACTAATCAGATTGCTGGGGCTAATTCCCCCTGGAGTCATGTGAGGTTACTGGCTTTGCTCAAGGCCTCAACTGCACTGATTTTATTGTGGCGGGTTGAACCACTGACCTTCAGTGTCGAGTCAAGCACTTAAACCACCACAGCAGGGGTAAAGAACCCTGTTCCTGGAGAGTCACAGCATAGCCATGCATGTTTAAGATGTCTCTCAGCTCTAACACACCTGACTCAAAGGATTGCAGCTTGTCGAGTGCTTGATAACAAGGTAATTATTTGAACCAGGTGTCTTAGAGCAGTGAGATGTCTATAACATGCAGGGCTATGGCTGTAAAGGAGCAGGGGCTCTTACCCTTGCACTTCAGTAGAGAGGTGACCAGACTCACCGAGGAGGATTACAGCAGTATCACTACCCTGATATCGCGATATCATCATCCAGGAACAATCAACTTTAGGCTAGCTAACTCTAACCTGGAATACTTTAAATAACAAGAAGAGGCTACTGATAGCCTTTACTCAGGCCGATGAGCTTTTCACTTCGAGCTCGTAACTAAAATTTGCGCATGCGCTGCTTTGGTGACCGAGCCTAAGGAAGATCGCGACACGAAAAAAAAAAAAAAAAAAAACAGAGCCCATTTTTAGATGCGGTGCCTAACGGCCCGAGTAACAAGTAATTATGACAGCAGTAGTCATGTTTCAGTGCGCTTTGAAATCTTATCACTCTGTAGCACCCCCTGCTGGGTACGTAGGTGATTTGGCACATAATCAGATTGAGGCTGTGCAATATATTAATATTACAACAATGTCATGATATAAGAAATCCTCCAGAAGTTTTGATTTTGTAATATAAAGATAAGTGTCGCCATACCTGGTTTTTAAGGCTGCACAACAGTAAATGGATGCAGTTTTATGCACTTATTAGATTGTTCTAGCTGTTGCATGCTTGTTTATCGTGTCCACATTACAAATGACAGTTTATCAAAAATCTCATTGTGTAAATATTTTGTGAAATTGCAGATAGTTATCCAGACAAAATTGCCACAATATCGATATCGAGGTATTTGATTAAAGATATTGAGATATTTGATTTTGTCCGTATTGCCCAGCTCCAGAGCAAATTCTCAGGTTGAGCTGCAGGGGCCAGTTGCTCAGAAGATTTAATCTGGACAAAAGTGATCCGGATTTGGGAATCCCATTTTTTGCTATCCAGGATCACATAATCCGCTTTATTTTTATCCCCATTTTTCAAAGCAACACTGGGTTGGATTACTCTGATCCAGATACAGACTTTTCAGGATTACCAAATCCGGATAAAAAGGGCTCAATATTATAATATAAGCTATATGAAGATTAACAGTTGGAATAGCATGGGGTCACTTGAAGATTTTATTTGAAAAGACAGAGAAAACAAAACAATTAAAAGATGTTTTTTGTCATTTTCTTTTAAACAGTTATCTGACCCACGAAAAAATAAACTATACATTTTTCACAAATTTGTATGTGTTTTTTTTAACCATAAAAAATATAAATGTAAACAAGTGCACACTGAGGAATGACTGTGTCACTGTAATTATTAGTTATACTTTTTTATGTTAACTATATTTTCACTTAACTGTAGTGACAGGTTTAATATGGAGACTATTGTCTGCTTTATCTAATTTATCATTGTAATGGTTGAACAAATCAAGAGGAAATTAAAAAAGAATGTGTATATATACACTAAATGATACAAATGTTGTATTATTTGACCAGTTTTAAGTTAGTTTTATTATATTTTGCCCCTGAAATCCACACTGAATCCACTCTTCTCCTGGGATCAGAATAATCCATCGTTTTTGGATCAAATGTATCCCAATCCTACCTAAAAGTTTTGAACAACTCAAACCCAAGGTTTGATCCAGATAAAAACCAAGATTGGAATACGTGATCTAATCCGATTACAGAATCTCTTTTTCCTTTTGAACAACCCATTTTCAAGATTTGATCCAATCCGTTATCCAAAATCCGAGCGGATTACTTCAGAAAAACCGGGCCCAGGAGATCAAGGATCGACATTTCCCTGTTGCTGGGAAACCCCAGAGGTGACTGGAGGTATTGCAGTTTATGGAGCTTTTTTTCCCCAGACCGCACATTACAGCAGGGCTTTTCAACATTACCCAGGAAGGGCCGGTGAGGGTGCGGGCTTTCATTCTAACCAAACACTTACACACCTGAAACTACCAATCAACTACAAGCGTTTTTGCTAAAGAGCTTCATCAGTAGTATTAGGAGTGTAAGTGCTTGGTTGGAGTGAAAGCCTGCATTCACACCGGCAGGATAATGTTGAATAGCCCTGCATTACAGGATTCGGGCTGTGTTCAGAATTGCATACTACTTACTAATCAAGGGCAGTCAACCCTAATCCTGGAGCGCTAGTGCCGTTTCTGATTTGTGTTTCATCCGAGCTGGACTTCCAAAGTTTGATTGATGATTAAAAGTACGAGGATATAAATCACTGAATACTCTGAATGGTGAAAATAAGAGAACTTCTGCTTGTGGTCAAATGAGTTCATGGAATCCAACTGACTTCAAATTGATCAATTCATTCAGCTATAGGTTTGACAGGTACAAAAACTTGAAACGGCATGGGCACTTCAGGACCAGGATTACCACATTTACTGATCCTGGCCAAGGATAGGAAATAGAATACAGGATGTGACTGACATGGAAATGACCAGTATGTTGAAAGGTACCTGGATTAAATACTACAAAGGTTAAATTTCACATTACGCACTACGCAGTCAAAGCTGTCTTTGTGGTGTGCTGCAATGCAAATCGGCCTATGGGAATGCCCCAACAATGGATGGATTAGGTCTGTCTGAGGCCAATATCTTTAAGGGTATGAGACTCTGTAGTACACAATATGGTTGTTGCCACATGCTGGCTAAGACACTGTAAACTACTGTGAGGGAGTAACATCTCTTAACCAGCTTACACTTGAGTTTGCAGCGTGGAGCAAACAAAAATGTGATTCTGAACACGGCCTTGGATTCATACTTCAGTCTGTTCACATCATCCTGTTCAGGTGCCAAGAGAATCCCCCAGTGCGCAAGCTCTGGTATCAAAAAGCCCATCAGCAAACATGGCGGCTTTTATGAATTGGCGCTTAGCGTGGGTGAGTGGTTCTCATAAAGCTCGATTGATCAGTTGGCAAAAGCTGCCTGCATATCAAAGAATATCTCGATGATTGCATCCCAGATAGCAAGCAACTACGCATCGGATTTGCATCAGTTTTAGCCTGCAGTCAGTCAGAACTGGCGTATATCCTTCTAGCAGTCTGAAGAGTTCAGGAAAATAATATAAGTGCGGCACTCGATACGAGGAGAGGACGCTGGCGCAGTGGACGATGAAAGGAAGGACTGGATGTCATTACCAGGAGAAGAAGGGACAAACAAATAAAATAACACTAGAACAGCAACATTTCTACATGACTCGAAAATCACCTTAAGATTGCGAAAAAAAAACTTGATTATACATATATATAATGATAGCAACCATTCTAAATGATAGGGAAGCAAAATAAACAATACTGTTCCTAAATTCTGTGTGTAGCGATCAAAGATCAAATCAAATAAAATAGCCACAAAATAAGAGCTGTTTTTTTTTTTTTTTTTTTTTTTAGTTCAGCCCCCACCGAATCATCATCACCATCTAATTTACAGAGCCGCAGACCTCTCGTATTGCATTACAAGCGCATATTCCCTAGGAAAACCCTGTTGATGTGATCGCGTGAAAGGAAATGCGTGAACCCGCAACACGGGGAGGCACTGCACTCATCGTATCTTTGTCACTCTCCGCTAGACTCCACTTGTCCAGGCCTTGTTTAGTCAACGACTCTCGGGTGATGTAATCGTTGCCAGCAAAATAACAGAAATACAGTTAAGCCAAGCAACGGTTTCCTTAATGACCTGACTCATTGGCTTGGCTTATAGAAGGTTTGCTGTTTTCTTGGAATACTTATCCTGTGTAACCTACATTAGTAAAGTAAATTACAACCGCAAGCAACTAGGATTAGAGAGAAACAGTTAATATAGTGCTAACTGCTTTTTCCTTGATGTTGACACATAATGATCCGGGGCCTCTTCAACAAAGCAGGATTACTTAGTGAATTGGATATATTACCTCGAGTAAGACCTGGAGGCACGCTTATCTTTCCTAAACCAGTTGTGGTACCACTTCCGCTCTGGGCCACATTTCAGCAAATGACATTGTACCTAACTGGAATTGTAAGCCAATCAGATTGTACATAACTGGAATTTTTCCCTAATTGGTTATGAAAAACAATCTATCAACCTGGAAACCTCTCAAATCTGGAACATGAACTTAAGTAAAAAGAGCCATTTCGGATTTACTTAGAGCAGTTATGTGGCCAAATCAGCAATCTTGCTTTTTGAAACAGGCTCTGGGACTGTAAGGTGGGTCTTTTTAGTTGCCAAATAAATAAAATGATAAATTGTGTAATTAGCATTTATGTCTGTGTAATTTAGGAAGGAAAAACCAACTCCCATGTTGTTCACATATCTGCTAATTCAGTCAATGTGATTTGATGCTCTTTCACATATTCTAAGCCTGTTTTTTTTAATTAATTTTATATGAGTTACATTAATGAATACAAATCATAGTGAATTCCGTGCATAAGGGGCTTTCTTTTTTTTGTAATGGGCTCTGTATTGGGGGTTCCTCAGTTCCCTTTTATGACTATATTCCACTCAGTAACACGTTTGCGCTGGCCCAGTCAAAGTTACAGCACAGGTACAACGCAATAACTGCCATACCACTATTCAGTCTGCTCCAGCCACAAGGGCAGGTGTGGGCTTGGTTATTACTTGGATGGGAGACCAACTGGGAAAATCAAGTTACTGCTGAAAGAGGTGTTGGTGGGCCAGTAGGTTGCGATCTTCCCTCGGGTAGAGGAAACCCCAATGCTCCAGTACAGTGATGGTGACACTGTACTGAAGGAGACGCCATTTTTCGGCTGGGTTGTTAAACCAACATCCTGACTTACTGTGGTCATTAAGGATTCTAGAGCACTCTTCGACAAGAGCAGGGAGCTTCTCGCTGTCATGGCTAAATTCCCAGCCTGGCACTTTCAACCTGCCACTGAATCATCCCCTGATCTGCAATTTTTCCTCTCCCTCTCCACGTCAACCCCCAGGGCTCACTTGGAAAAAAAAAAAAGATTTCAATCTCAATGGGACCTCCCTGGTTAAATAAAATAAAATGTGTCCAAAAAGTTCCATCTCAAGTCGTCGAACGCAGAATAATACAATTTAACTGCAGCTCAATGCATAAAGCACATCCGGATTCTTCCCCATCTAGTGGTATGCTTTATAACTGCAGATATATCGTCAACACCGCATAATTTTCTTTAGCCAGGATCGTTAAACCTGGCCCTCTAATCCAAATTCATCTGGCCCCAATATTTCAGGACCTGAGCACTAGAATTTTGAACCGTTATATGCTTCAATTATACACCACATTCACAAACAACTTAGCTGTCAGTCACTATATATTATTTATCATAGGTGTATTGATCAGTAATAATCAGGGGTAGTGTTGCACCGATACCGATACCAGTATCGGGTATCTGCCCGATACCGCGTTTATATGCTCGTACTCTCCACATTTGCCGATACCACGCACCGATACCACTTAATGTAAGACGCAAGGTAACTGCCTGCTCACGGTCGCATAGGCCAGCGGTTCTCAACGTCAGTCCTGGGGACCCCATGTGTGTGCTGGCTTTTGTTCCAACCACAATTGCAATCGTAGGATTTTAACAAGCTGCTAATTTGTCTTAATTATGTGCATTTAATGTTTAGAGCAGTTATTTGCCCTCTTAACCCACTACTTAACAGAAATATCTATTTGCCATCAAGAATTTCAAAAATAGCATTCGCACATTGCAGTATATCGGAAATAACAGCATAAAAGGAGAGAAAACAATGTAACCAATCAAATTAATGATTTAGATGGCTCCTAATTAGTGAAAACTACTTGGCTCATCATGACAAATGTAGTCCACAAACAAACCAGTTTTGTGTTATGTTGATCTGATTAAGTTCACCTGAAGCTTTTTGAAAGAACTTGAAACAGTTGTGTCCAGCAGCCTAATCTGGGGTTTATTGATTTCCTCAGTGTATAATTTGATCTGTTTGACATGTTATGTTACTTGGCATTACCTGTAGTATTGCAATAAACACACTGGGCTCTAATTTCTTGGCGCAGCGCAGGGTGCGCAGCGTGGCGTAGCCCATGCAGTGGTAATTTCGTGCAGCGCAACACCGTCTTGCCAGCCACTTTAACAATTTGGTGAAGCGGACATACGCCGAGATGGGTGTGGCGGCGTAGTAGGGGAGGTGTCACATATTCATCAAGACACAGTGACAATTTCGTGGATCAAACCTCCGCTGAACATGCGCTGAACGTGCGCTGAGAGCTCGCCAGCTCGAACCTGGTTTACATTCCGTGCAGTGGTAATTTGGCTGACCCGGCGCACAGTGCGCACACGTCACCAAAACCTCACAGGCAGGTTTCCAGAATGTCAGGCACATTTCAATGCAATAAATAATTACAGCAACCACTATTTATTGTAACTATCTGAATCAGCACATAAACTATGTTATCTAAATCGATTGTCCTGATGTCAGATCAAAAAGAGAGAGAGATGAGAGTGCATGTGGAGTGAGTGCGTGTGTGCGTGCTAGGCTATGTGGGTATGTGTCCTTCAGCTGCTTTCACACGGACCTTGAAACTAATTTTTCATGACGACTGAATACATTCAAAGTCAATGCAAAGACGAATCTGGCGTGTATTGGCGTCTTTGCATTGACTTTGAATGTATCTGTCCCTGAAAACTTCGTTCGCGTCCAGTGTTCTGCTTGACTTAATACTATTATTGTCACTTAGGTTTTATCGTTTTTAGTGGAGAAAGGAATACAGCCTGATTGCTATGATCTCGTACTGAGTTAAGATCACATATTGAAAATAAATGTGTAACGTATCTTGCATTGTTGTCCATGCATGTTAATCCCAAAATTTTAAGCAGCAACAGGGTGTAATAATAGGAACACGCTGTCCATCGTTTCTCTTCCCAATGATGCAGGCAGAAGAAATAAATGAGCAACCGTCGTATTTCATTCCAACTTCATAAGTTTGAATGATCTGGCGTAGTTTCGATTTTGAAATTCCATTCAAGTTAAGCTAATGGTAATAATTCGCGAATGCCCTAGCTAGCCAGTTAACTCATATTCGTAATACTTAATATAGACGTAAGCGGAGCAGAAAACATGCCTGAAGCAGCAAAGTAAAATTCAACATTCACGCATCATGCAGATATAGGACAGAGGCTTCTTTATTCCAATTTTAAAGGTGAGGAGAGGAGCTCATTTGATTGGTGAAGATTTGACTCGGCTGTGTTAAACCCATTCAGGCCTTCTCTCCTCCCTCTTTGCCAGTTGCGCCGACAGGAGGGACCGAGGCGGGACAGAGGAGTACTTGCGCCAGGCTGCACCGGGCACGAAATTGCAACATACGCCTGGACACACCCCGTTGGCGCGGCGCACCCCCCGTTCGCCGCGCCTGCGCCACGCCTGCGCCTGGTCTACGAATTTAGAGCCCACTATCTTCAAGGGTGTTTTATTCTTCATTGCATGTATGGATGTTCCTATGTAACATTTGACTAAAGAGATATATAAACAACTCTGAACATGAAAAGCACCTAATTAAGACAGTCACAGCTTGTTAAAGTTCTACAATTGCAATTGTGGTAGGAACAAAAGCCAGCACACACATGGGGTCCCCAGGACCGACGTTGCGAACCACTGGCATAGGCTACAGTGTTTGTACTATCTGACTTCTATGTTTGGGGGGAGACAGCAAGTTAGAAAAAATACGAGAAAGAGAGCTTTATAGTCATCACATCGCATGCAGGCATACGCGCATACACACAAGAGGTGTATAGTAAAGAAGTACATGTAGGCAACCGTTACAGTACTTAAGTAGTTTTTTTTTTGAGGATTTGTACTTTACTTGAGTTTTTTTTTTTTTTTTTTTTAACCGGGACTTCTACTCTACTACATTTAAAAGATAAAAAGTATATTTTTTCTTTGTTACTTTGACACTGGCCACTTCACTACACGTTACAAATTAAAATATGTATATAATTCATCATTTAAGGATTATCTGGATGCGGCGTGTTCAAGAAGAACAACGGTGTTCGGCAGGGTATCTTAAGCGTTTTGTGCAAATGTTACTGCCAGCGGACATGGAGCTGCAAATTTATGCACGCAATTACAATATTCTATCACTAGATGGCACACCTGGATCAGTTATTGAATATTTACAAGCAAGCGAAGCTCGCACAAGCACACACCCACCCACAATCATCACACACACAGAGACTTAGAATTGTGAATCTTCTTATTTTACTTCAAATATATTAGTAACATATGGTTACCTTAAACATTTTAGTTGTGGTTAAGTTAAATCTTTTTCATTTGTCATTTGTGTATTTAAATTATGGCGATACCACACACTTTAAGTGATGCCTTGTTTGCTTGGAAAGCTATTATTGACTTTATTTGGATTGAGAATGCCTATGAATGTGTGTAGAAACTATCTGTGCCAATTAATAGTTCTACTGACTGTTTATGAAGTTGGGTGTGTTACCTTGCCTGTGCAGCGAGTTTACTTTTCATTTGTCAAGCTTCAGTAATGTTTTGCCTCATTTGATGGCAGTGCTAGTTCAAAGGCTTTTTGTCGGGCCTAAATACAGAAAGATTTTTAGCAGTTAGGCCTACTTTTTTTTTTTTGTGGAAATAGCCATGTGTAAATCGTTTGATATTGATCTCTTTTAGGCTTGTTATAAAAAGAAAATAAAACCTGTACTCCGAAATTGTCATTCTATTTTCCTGGACAACATTTCAGAAATATCGGTATCGGTACTCGGTATCGGCAAGTACACAAAATAAAATACTCATACTCGTCTCGGTTTTTTAAAAAGTGGTATCGGTGCATCCCTAATCAGGGGGGTTTAAAACGGTCAGAGAAACTGTGTAGCACATGCAGGGAGCAAACGAAGTTTTACGTTATTGTGTAACTTCTCACAAATAAATGATTGGCTGCTTATATTTGTTATTCCTTTGAACAAACATAAGCTCATCTGAACAGAGACATGATTACATGTCCAGTATAAACTGTAGTATTTACAGAGCAAAGCACATCCCCGCTCTCTATCACCATCACAACCCCCAATATGAGAAAAACGCTCAAACTAGCCTAAACAAAGGAATAGCCTGAATGTCAAAGCTAAAGAGAAGCACAGCAACCAATGTGTGTGCATGCAGCATGTAGGGACAACATTAAGCTGAATTAGTTTCAGGCACAGCTGTGAGAAATCGAAGATTCAATAGGATTGAAGAGGAATAAAAGTATTACACACTCATTTTAATGCTCCATAATTTATAGCTGAAACCTTTCTGCCACACTGAGAGCATCCAGGCCAGGACCTGAACTCAGAGCCTTTGAGGAGGCAGTGCTAACACAGGCAGAACTACACACTGCTCAGAATTAGCAGATGAGCAGTGACTGTGTCAGGTACTCACAATTTGTCACAGGGGTTTACACATTTAATTTATACACTGTGCAAAAAATTTAAGCACCCTAGGTTTTTTTTTATTTTTAATTTGATCTTAGATGCTTATTTCCTGTTTTTCACAGTAGTTCTGCTGTAAATTAAATGCACATTTGAGACACAAAATATAAATGTAAATTCTAATTTTCCGACTAAATGTTTGTATTTCATTAAAGACAACTGATACAGATAATATAGCCCTACTCTTAACATCATCACGGCTGTCTGGGATCATCTGTTGAGACAGGCATAAGTGCCATAGTAATTTCTCCATTATATTTTTGAAAAAAGCCAACAGCCAGTTATCTAATAAAACTATAAAACAGCAGAACAGTGTGCCTAATTTTTGCCAAAAGGGTAGTCACACCAAATATTTATTACCCCGCCCCACCCGAAGGGTGAGGGCAAGGGGTATTGTTTTTGGTTCGGTTTGTTTCTTTCTGCGTTTGTTTGTTTGTTAACACTCTAGCGGCAAAACTAACGGGCATATTCACCCCAAATTCGGTTTAGAGATTGCCACTGACCCAGAATAGATCCCTATTGAATTTTGTACAAGTAGGTGAAAGTATGTGCGGGGGGCGGGGTTTGTTGTGCCTGGCACCACTTGTTTGATTTAGTTTTGAAAAGTTCATGGCTCTTTATACACACCATTCAACATTAATGAGTACTCTTTCGAGTTATTTACAGAAGCTTATTTGCCTTGCTGAATAGTCTTAAATGTGCCTTAAAAATTACATTGTAGTTTGTCTCCGACGAAATGAAACACAAAACATGAAAAAACAGCTAACGTCTCAGTAGGGTGTTCAATCTAAATCTTCAACCAGGAAATCATAATTACCACCTAAAATGCATATTGGAGTACAGGGCTCCCCAAATCTGGCCCTCTATTCAAATCCAGCCCTGTTTTTTCCCCCTTCCAGGCAATTAAGTGAACAGCTATTGCCACTGATTGGCCAGACTATCTTTACACCAGACTCTCAGGTAAAGGGAAGGTGGAAAACCAGCAGGTATCGGCCCTACAGGACCATGATTTGGCTAGCCCAAGAGTAAAGCATAAAAGCTCTGCCATCACTAAATGTATTATAAATTAATCTTCTAATGTTATGCGTATGTACTTTATAACCACTCCTGAACGAAATACTTTTGGGTAAGGTAAGGCAATGATTGACAAGAAAGTGTAATATAACAAGTAATTTTATTCACACAACTGAATCAATCAGACTACATTCATTTTTCACAGCATAGAAAAACATATACAAGAATAAAGAAGTTTAAATATTTTGTAGGAATATGCAGATAAAAAGCATCATAAGAAAACATTAACAGTCATAATAAAAATTAACAAAGTAGAAAATGGCTACCCCGTGGACAAGAGGATTTTAAAAGCTATCAATAAAAAAATGTAAGAAAAATGTTGATTTAACTTCATGACATATCAACTGCTTCCAATAGCTGTAGAGGAATAACAACCAGTAGTTGGAAAACTCTTCATTTCCCTCACAATTTTGGAAAAAAAAAAAAAAAAAAAAACAAATCTCCTCCCCAGTAATAAGTATAAAAGATAGTCTGTATAAAAAGTTATTTAGCTAAGCAACAGCCCAATGTGTCAGGTCTGAAGCCATACCTAACTTGCTCCAGCTGAAAGGTTCAAGTGAAGCAGGTCAGGGCTTGGTTTGTACTTCGGTGGGATACTTTCTAAGAAAATTAAGTTTTTGCTGATATTGGCAAAAGAGCACCAGCGGGGGGTGAACTGTCCACTGATGGTAAAACCCCGAGGACAGTGATAGCGGCCTTCAGAGGATGATACACCGAGGTCGTGATAATGTACATCGCCCCCAATTTATTTGGCTAAAAATGGTTCCTTCAATTTTCTCCCTACCTGATGCATGGTGAATGGCTGGCACAAAATGGCTGCTGTAACACCTGGTAGGCACTGCACCTCCGGCAAAGGTTAACACAAAACCCCCCGATCACCACGACCTCACCAGTCCATTTGAAAGGTGCCTCACACGTGAAGAATTATCTGTATTAATTATTTTATGTTCCCCATCCTGAGCTTAGAGAAATGCCGCGACTCGAAGTAACAACCATAAACACCATAGAAGAAGTCGAGAACTAAGTGCTGGAGAGGGAAGTGCTTTGTTCGATTCATGGCTGTTGTCCCACTGAACAACACTGAAGCTTGGATGACAGGAGGAATCCCTAGGGGCTAAAGCCGAACACCTCAAGTGCTCCACAAGGGCAAATTTAAGCACATGTACTGTTCTATTACAACAAAAATGGAACACACTGTTCTATGACAGCAAACGTGCCACGTGTGTAGTGATGTTTGAGAGCAAATGTGGAACACATCTAGAGTTCTACAACGGCAAACATGGACCATTCCGGCAAATTTTCTGAATGCGCAACAGATAGTGTTTTATACGGACAAATATGGAATTTGCGTGGTGGCGTATAACGAAGGATATGGAAAAAAATGTTCTGTTCGGGTATGCGTGGCAAGAAGGAAAAAAGTTCCATATAGGCAGGTAAGGAATTAAATCAGTGCTCTATCAATGATGTGTTGAATGAAAGCAGTTTTCCACTGAGGCAAGTTTTGGCCACAGTGGAATTTTCTACAGGGAGATTTGGAAGGACTCCTTCATCCACTGGTCCCGAGAGTTTCGCGCTGGTGGGGGCAGTGACAGGGAGGACCCCCGGGTGAGCCCCTGCACTTCATCGCCATCCTCATCATCTTCATCTTCCTCCTCCTCCAAGAACCCGTTCTCTGTCGTGAAGGAGCTCTCGGACATGAGAGAGGAGTCCTGAAACACTCCTTTGTAATCCTGGATGGACTCGTAGAGGGACCAGAGCTGGCACAGAAGAGACATGTCCAGCTGCCTTAGCCCCACCTGAAAAACAGGAAAGAGGGTGGGAGGCGGGAAAATTTTGGAAATGTACGAAGCATAAGTCATTCAGATGTGGGGCATGATCACACTGCGAGGAAGTACACCAACATCCGCAAAGATGCCAGGACAAATCCAGATGGCCTGCGCAAAGTCTCCACATTTGAATGGTGTAAACCACCCAGGTCCATAAATAAATCTTCGAAAGGACATGTCCTGTTTTCCTATCATTTCAGCCCACTTTCGGTTTTTCATCTGTATATATGTTTATATGTTGGAATATTATCTATTCATGGTTAAAAAATAATTTTCCCAGCAGAACAGCGCAACAGGGCTTGTGAAAATGTTTGTGTGTATGTGAGTCTGTCTTCAGTTTTCTTGTGAGCTTGATAACTCAAAAACCATTAATCCTTTAACCATGATTTTTGACATAGAAGTAGATTATCATTGTGCTCTCAGACCTAATGCTTGGTGTCAGAGTAAAATGTAATGCTTGGAGTCGGGGTGAAAGGTTATTCTTGGTGTTGGATAGCTCCAGCTCCTGAATGACACTGCAGTGCTTGTTTGTCTTTTAAAAAACAAGTTTTTATTAGGCCTATCATTTAGCTTTTTTGTGATTAAAGTCACAAACTGAAGAGAAAATGATGAAAATGACCCCAAAAAATAAAGTTTTAGTAGGATAGAACAGTAATAGATTTGTATGAAGATAAATATATCATTTCTTATTTATTCAAAGAATTTTCAGGTATAATAATAAAGACATCAAAGAATGGTATATACTGTACTTTTTTTATCCCAACAAGCCAATATTTCATTTTCATAAGTATGAAAAATTCTTAGGTAATCATTACTACTGTGAATATTTTGTATATCAATAAAACTATCAAGAATTCTGACTGCTGTATTCTAGCCCCAATACATTAACTTGCCCTCCTCCAGGATTCTAATTTTTGATATATGTTGTACATACTTACCATATCTAAAATGTTATTTCAAGCAACAGAATCCTAGAGGAGGGCAAGGTTGATGTTTTTAACTTTGAAAGTGCATGATGAAGTGACTTCTGATAGTAATGTAGGCTGCTGTTAGCTGTATCTAGGTCAGAAGTCTTGTAATAAAATGCAATACTTTTGCCTATTTTTCATTGTTTATTATGAGTAGATATTGCCATATGAGTTTTGGATACGTTATTGCAATCATAGGTAAGAAAATGGGATAATTCTAATGAGGTTTTTTTTTTTGGAGAGTTTCAACTGACATGGGATCTGCTAAAAAGGGGTGTCTTTCACTGTCTCTCATTCTTTATCAACATGCACTTTGTAAGAGACGAAAAAAGTCAAAATATGATCTTTCAATATGTATTGCTCATTCTAACTCAAAATTGGAAGAACTTTGGGCAACTTTACGAAAGTGGGCTGGAATGATAGGAAAACAGGACATGTCCTTTGCTTGAGATAAATGGGCGTGTGTTCAACAAATTACGAGGCCGCTGCCGGAAGCCGACAGTTAACACATTTTAACTCACCCTTGTAGTCATAGGAGGTACCTGGCCTGCGGTCATAATGGCCTTAAATACCTGAGTCCACAGGGCATGAGCATAACTTTGTCGGCATAAATAAAAATCTTTTGAATCCTTACCATCTCTTTACGGAGCATAGCCAACGCTCCGTCCAAGCTGGCGGGCTTGCTGCGGCCCATGGAATCACTGACCCTGGACTTGCTGATGTCCGCTTGAATGCGGGTTTTCTTGCTGTAGACCTTCTCAATGTCCCTCCAGGAGCCGCCGCTGGAGTTCAGAATCCCGCTCAGGCCCTTCGGAAGCGGGGGTAGACCCTCGATAGAGCAGACGCTCCCAGCCGGACACTCCGGTGGACTCGATTGGAATCCGTTCATTTTTCCTCTAATCTAAGGATTTTACAGTGAAAACGCATTAAAAACGTATAACCTCTGGATTACAATATTCATACCAATTTCATCGTCCAGTTTTTACAGAGATTGAAAACTTGTTTCCCTGACGTGAAAAGTTACAAGATTAAACTGGTCGGTTTCAATTCGACTATGACCTGTGGTTCATAGGGCTGTGTTGGTCGGAAATCTAGTCTTCCTTTCTGTCAAAGCATTTGTCAAAAACGTGGACGAAGAAGCACAAAATATTTTCCATCAATTAAATAAAAATGTCGTTAATTTAGGTATGTAAATCGATATAATGCACTTCGGTACGATAAAACAGTTAATAATTTACGACCTCAAATCACATAACAATGCCTTGCTTAAATTAATCCGACTGATACAGGCTATTCATGATAAATTCAGAGCCATAACATCGATAAAATGCCACGAAGTGTCAGTTCATGTTCGACCCTGCCAGGTAGTTCTGGACCAAGCTGAAACCACAACACCATTCGCTTCGGTTCCACGATCGAAGTAAAATATAATGCATCACCTTCAACTAGTCCTCTGTCGTCCTCCTTTTGGTAATCTGTTTTCAACAACACCAGATCACGACCATGTCAACACTTCCGTTGTGGAGAATACGTCGCAAATGCGCGGTTCTCATTAATTCGTATTTAATTGTTTCATATTTTCCGCTTCTTAGAAGCGGCTGGACTGGTGAGGGGGACAGTTCCTAAGTCTTGTTTTTATTCGCAGTCCTCTTCGGTAATCCGCGACGGTCTTTCCTTTGTCTGCTTTCCCAGCCTCGCCCCTCCCGTCTCTCCCCGCCCAATCTCTCACTCGCCCCAGAGAGTAAATATTCTCAACGCCGAGTTGCCATCTGCAAACGGAATATGATGTATGATAGTGTACAAACCTATTTCTCAAACGGAGGTGGTCCAGAATTGTTTACACGATTTTAGCACGCGTTCAAACTATGACAATCAGTGTAAAGCACTGCTAAACGTTCGCTTTAATGCCCTGTCAATATATTAATGATTCATTAACTTTCAAATTTAGCCGTCCACAGACTAATTGAAGACCTTGGTGTTAAAAGTACTGAAGTCACGAAATATTTATTTTGCGGGAAAAAGGGATCGGAATATATACTAGATTAATAAAATCTGCTAATTGAAGACCCCAGGGCTAAAAGTACTAAAGGAACAAAACGTCCATTTTGAGAAAATCGACTTAGGTAACTATGCAAGACACACACACACAGGGCGCCCTGGGCGCACCAACCAAACGCCCCCCCCCCCACAAACCGTTCCAACTTCGAAAAAATAGAACAAAACCATATGAACAAAACTTTTACTGCACATTGTGCTAGGAACTTAGTAATATTAGTGAATACACAAATAAAGCAATATGCACCAATATGTACATTCAAAATAATAATAATAATGAATAAATAAAAAGACTTTAAATAGACAATGCCAGAGGGTGTCGCCAAATATTTCAGAAGTTCCCCTTAATTGCAGTGCAATAAAATAAGTCCCTGCCACCATATGCACCTGTTCATTAATTATAACTTACATTTTATTATGAATATTGTAGACCTATTGCGCTTTCAGAATAGGAACCAGAACCATACAACTTCCACCAACAGGCAATAGACATTCCACAAAAATACCACCATCAGTATATTAGACATTAGATGCATCCTTTAATTACGTGTACAGCATTGAAACTGTCATTTTCTTAAACTTAGGACATAGTCGGTACAATTAATAAGCTTTACAGTTGTTCGCTAATGAAGGGTAACCAAATCATAAATAATGTGCTGGGCCAGATTAAATTGGTTCTAACGTTTTTTTTTCTTTCCTTCAACCAGGCCCAGACTGCACATCATCCTGATGCTTATTAGAAATTATAACAATTCAATGTAATGTACTAGTCGAACTGACAGGGAAAATAGATTATTTTTCGCTCTTTTAATATGTGAGTAAGGCAACATAGGCTAACACACAAACGGGAAGAATTCCGTATTCAACGTCCACCGATATCGAATGAAATCAGAGCTTGTCTGGTTTACCTTGATGTTTGGGTACCTAGGGAACATTCGGGTGTGTAAAAACGTCAAGCTACATCCAGTCAAGAAAATTTAGAGTTTAATTTCCAGTGCTACTGTGTAACGGGGGCAACCATGTTACTGATGACACACCGGGTTGCAAGAGCATGCGCAGCATAAGCATTCGCGATATTAAAAGACTATCATCAAAAAATTTCTGCCCTCCTGTTATTTCAATTTGTTAATCTCCTGCTAGTTAAACTGCATTCATATAGCTCAGTTGGCTAATTGACTAAAAAATCGAATTTAATTGAGCCCATTGGGCAGCGCCATTATTTTCCGTAGCACATGTCGCATCTGATTCTGGGGCGCGAAATCATGACGTCAGCGCGGGGGTCTGGCGCTTCCAGGCATCATGGCCATGCATTCGATTTAACGAGATTTTCTCGTCAATAGCTATGTTTCCATCCACTTGTCAATCGAACTATCTGAAGTTCGCCAAAAATATTCATGCGAAAAAAGCAGGTGAAAATGCGGTTCCATCTAACGGCATTAAAGCGAATAAAAAGTTGTGCGTAATGACGTCACATGCTGTTATGTGATCAACTTGGTGTATCGAATGGATTTCTGACATTTTAAGCTGTTTCCATTCATTTTCGCACTGAATCGCAGAACCTTCAAGTGAACAAAAGTAGTGTGTTGGCCGACTAATTTAGCTAGTAAGCCAAAATGGATCGCGTCTATCAACAAGTGAAGATAATTGCACAAGTTGTATGTGCTTATGTGCCAGCTATTAGCAACATAGCAAACCATTATCAGAAGGCAACGACGGCATCAAAACACCGTCACGATGCAGTAGCAGATTTATTCGGCAAATAACGTTTCCATCAGCATTTATCGCATTTCATTTAAATAATGATTTTTCACATTATTTTATGGTAGCTATAGCAAGTTTCAAGTCTCCTTCGATATATCATGATGTTCATTTTTGTAAATTATGGTCCCAAGTAGACTAGAATAAAGGATAAAGCCAGAATATGCTTTAGAGGCGTGGCTATCCTCTGGTCCTCGTCCGTCACGGTCAGATCTACCTCTCACGTCCCTCCCCGGATCTTGATTCTCGCTCTCGTCCAATAGAAATCACATCCGGTTTCAAAATGACAACATGGCCCAATTCAAATTGCCAAAATCGAGGCTTCCTTTATGGTATGCTGAAACCAATGGGTGACCTCACGGTTGCTTCGTCCATCCTTTTATACAGTCTATGGTTTACACGCTCAGCCGCCGCATTCACGTCACGATTATGGCTTTCACGGGCTGAAACTCTGACTCGCGAAGCTTGAGTTCAAAACAATGGCGGCCTCCGTTTTGGATTTTATTATGGAAATTACGGGCAATTATCGCCAATTATACTGAACAAAAATATGAACGCAACAGTTTAGTCCTTTCAATATTCCGCATAATTATTTCTGAGGTTGGCTTAGTTGGGTTTATTTATGTGACCAAGGTTGTGTGCCACTGGTCTGTCTGCATTTCAGTCACCTTCTCCATATCATTGCCAAGTTCATTCCCTTTGTCAAAATTGGCCTGTCAGACAGGTGGGGCCTGATCCAGAGCTATTGAAATCAGGTACAGTCAGCCCAGGCACATCCTGCACTCTGGTCAATAAAAGGCCACCTCAAAAGTCCCAGTTCTGCCATTGTTCAAAATGCCATAAATGACTCGAGCCATCAGGGAGCGTGCCATTGGCATGCTCAATGCAGGAATGTTTCTCGGGGATTTTGAAAGGGCTCTTAATGTCCATGTTTCAACGATAAGTCGCATAAAACACCTTTTTGAGGAATGAGGAGAGACAGCACACTGCCCACATGCATGACGACCATGTGTGACAACCCCCGCCCAAGTCCGCCATATCTGGACTCTCCATCTCTGTGATCGTTTGAGACCAGTAACTCCCCTGCAGATGAGACAGCTGGTCCCCACCATCACCCCATTTTTGCCGAAACCGTGAAAAATAATCTCCAGGAAGTCCATATCTTTACGTCTTTTGCCCTTTGTGGATTGGACCTCTCCTCAGCTCGATGAAAAAATTGGTTCGACTGAGTGAATAGACACGTTTGATGGCCAATGGCACAATGGAAGACTGTTTTCTTTACAGACAAGTCACGTTTCCAACTTCGCAGAGCAGATGGACGGGGGATCGTTATGCTGACATCGTGGTGGTGCGCATGGTGGCACATGGTGGTGGAGTGCTGGTTAGGGTGGGAATATTCCAAGGACATTGCACCCAACTGCAGTTCATGAACAGCAACTTGAATGCAGTGTGATTTCATGATGAGATGCTGCTGCCTATCGTCCTACCATTCATCCATCAAAGCAATAACCATCCAGCATGACCATGTCAGACCCAAGTCACCCGTGTATGCACAGAATTCCTTGAGCCTGAAAACATTTGTGTGCTTGAATGGCTGGCTTATTCCTTGGATTTGTCCCCCTCTCAGCATCTTTGGGATGTCCACAAGCAACGAGTTCGTCATTGGTTCCCATTTTCGGCCAATAGCCGCCAACTGCACACTGCTCTTGAAGAGAAGTGGGAACATGTCCCCCAAGTCACCATTGACCATTTGTTACAGTCCACACAGCAGAGATGTGTAGCAGTGCAGTAGGCCAAAGATGGACATACCCAATATTGATTTGTGAAATTTGGACAATAGACCCCATCCCCTTTATCATCACGCCATTGCGAGATTCTTATTTGTCTTTTTAAATCATTGATCGAAATATATTGCAATATGGTCATACAATCTGTCAACACTCAATGAAAGTACAATGAGCTTCTGAACATGGTCCTATTTCTCACAATAACAATGTTGCGTTTATATTTTTGTTCAGTGTACGTGGAAAGGATAAATTATCTTGCGGAAATACTTGAAGCGGGTGCTGTTGAACTTCACTGCAGTTAATATAAGTCAAAACAGGTAAGCGTGATAATCCTCCTTTAAATATTAATTTCTAAACCCCCTTCTCATGTATAAAACCCCCCAAAATATACAGTCGCCCCCTTATAAAATCATTCTGGCAAATAAAAAAATGAAAGAAGTGAGGGTTAGATACGGAATTCCTTCATATACAACAAGGAAAACTAGCAGCCTATTTCATTATACGGTTGGCTATAATTTAATAATAATGAGATGCATGCATGCGGTGTTGGAGCCAGAACTGGAATTTGGGGGGGGGTTTGGTAGGGATTGCACAAACACATCCCTTTTTAACAATTTTATCCTGGCCAGTTGCCAATCATTTCCCTTAATTGATACGTTTTCCGATTACAGTAATAATCCATTGGCAATTGAAGACACGGCTTCTCTCCTCATGCGCTCTAACAGCAACGAAATAATGGGCTAAATTCAGTACAGAAAATTAAGGCCTATGCTTTGCGAAAGACTAACTGCTCTGGAAGTTCTGCACTACTTTATCGACACATCAGGCGATCTAACTTGCGCTTCGTGATCGTTTAAATCGTTGAAATGAAATAAAAGACCATTCGAAACGCCTTCGAACAATTTTCAATAACGCTGATTTAAATGCACCATAGTGCGCGTCCAAATGAATGATAGTCGCCTTACTTTAACGGGGGGAACTAGCGACGCCTGGTGGTGTAGAGTGTTATTGTTAATTTAGAAAATGACTGAGAACAAGTCAGGACTAAAAATTGTTTTAAAGGGATGTGTTTGTGCACCCCCAAATTCCAGCTCTGGCACAGACACTGCATAAATCTGAAGTGCGTATTTGATTGATAAGGGACCACCTCTCCTCTCACAGGTCCCGCGCCGGGACCCTCTTCTTTTGAGGCGCAGGTTAAAGCCCGCCGAGAGGGCGCCCACGCGCATATCTTATATCCACTGACTGGAGTTACTGTACATTATCAGGTGACGGCAGCAAATGAGTGATTTTTTTTTTTTTTTTTTGCGCTCCCGCCGGCGTCCCCTGTCAAGATGCCGCCATGGGCGGCTGCCCATAACGCCCATATCTTAATCTGCCACTGAGGAGCAAAATGGACAAAAATGGCTACTCATTCCTGCCTCAAAGTAGTACAGTTTCTCTCTTTTTAACAGAAACAAGGCAGATTTACAATAATTAGGTGTTTTGCCAGCGTCCACATTACATTTGACATCAAAAATTTAAGGGTTCATATGAACTCCCAGAAAGAATGCATACCATGGAGTTGGGTCCAGGCCATATTTATTGAGCAGAAGCACAACAAATGCACATTCTGATCGACGGCTTTTTACCTACAGTCCACAGCTCCATGTAACCTGCACAACTGCTTACAAAGCCTGATGTTAACGGCTCGAGAATCACACGGACAGTCTCATTTTTCCACATAAGGGACTCTACACTCCCATCACCTTATGCTTGGGACTGAAACCCATTTAATCCAGGTAAAATTTCATTCAACCATTTTCCACCAGAATGTTAATGCAACAGAACAGGGGATTTGTGTCACTACATGACGCCACCCACTAAAATACAGTACCTGTCATAAGTTTGAACACACCCACATTTTCCTTACAATACATGTTAAATAAAGAAAGAGGCACCCTTTATTTATTTATTTTATTTTTAAAAAGACCTAATTCTTAAATCCATCAAACTAACCAGCGTTTGTTGTCATATTTGCTGAACATACTCGCATTTCCCTCCCCCCACAAGCACAGTCACATGACTACAATGAGTTTGCAGCTGCATGGCTGACTAACTTCCCAAAGAGGTGCTGCACTTGTGGTTTGCTTTTCATTGACCTTTTTGCCCAATAAGTCCCAAAACAGCTTGACTTTAATTCAGCTGTTGGAAAATGGAAGGAGCATATTTGTCTGCTTACTTTGCAAAATATGGCTTCCTTGAGGATTCCAAAATTTTGGACACTATTCAAACAAATAAATTATTCTCTTCTAACTTCTGACTGTTAACCTCTCAGAAGATTCTATTTGAGATTATATAGAGAAGTTAAGCCATTTAAATTTCTCTAAAAACAGAATGCTGTGACATTAGCAAAGTGAGTCCAAACTTTTGACAGGTACTGTACAAATATGGTAAGAATGCAAGAAATGAACACTCTGCCTTTTCCTAACCTCTCAGGCTGCATGACATTGCTTAAAAAAAAAATGCATCCTCCATTCCTTCACTTGTCTCCTTCACCAATCTAAAAGTATGGGGGTAGGAGAGAAATGAAAGAGAGAAGGATCTATATTTCTGAGCATCACTCCCAATGCCCAACTACAACATCCCACAGACGGGCAGATGAAGGCGGCCAACATCAGCAGTAGTGCTAACAGCAGAGGTTTACAATCCTTCAGGATAAAGCACTGCAACATAAACACAAACACAAACTCAGCCGCTCTTTTACCAGAAGTGCAAGCACTGTACTTTCCAACCTTGGGTGAGGTTGGAAGGGGAATTCCATCACAAAATGAACTTTTATTTGTAATAAAGTAGCCATCACCAATGAGCTTTCAGCCAGTTCTTTAACTGAGAGCAAGAGCAGAATTGTAGTGCCGAACTACGGCGAATACTAAGGTGTAAATGTTGTACTTACGGCCAAGTAACCTACCTAATGAGGAGCAACTAAGTTCAGTTTGTTTGGCTACAGCTAACAAGCTTTGTCTGAGAAGAGAATCTCTCTCCAACAGAGTTTGGTAGGGGGGACACGACCCCCTCACTTTCAATGAGTGCAGTGCTCTCCCCCACAACTTTTTATGTATGGGGAAAGTACCCAGAAAATCTACTAATCGCACCATGTACTGCATTAACATGTCCTCCGGTGATGCGTCATACGAGAGAGGCCCTGTCAGAAGTGAGGTGAGAGCTTCAGGTCCCCGAGACTGCACAGAGAATCTGCGCAGCTGCGGATCAGGCTGCAGAGCTGGATGCTAGCCTCCACAGAGTTAGCGCACGGCAGCTCCTGCGACGCCCAGCGCATCTTCTGCAGCACCGTCTCCTCCGCGCTCAGCACGGCCGCCTGCCACTGGCTCTGCAGAGTGGGAGGGGCCGTGGTCTGGAAGGAAGGGGCAGGTCCCGGAAGAGGAAAGGCAGAGTTTGGCTGAACAGGTAACTCAGAGGCAGAGATATCGACCTTCTCTGGGCGAGGAAGAACGGGAAGTGCGGAGGCGGGGTCAACAGGCGGGGACCCAATGTTGAGCCAAAGGGGCGGAGCCGTTAGCTGCATCTCCCTGGCCTGAGAAAGTGTGTCCTGGGAGTTCTGATCTGGAACACAGAGCAAAGGTGTGATGTTCTTCACTTTTGTGCGTCCAGAAAGTTTGAAGCAGCATTACTCGAAAATCCTCCTCTAATATCTCACCTTATACTACAGTGTGTTTTTAAACACAAATGTCCTCCCTGCCAAGCTGAGAGGCCCTGCATTAGACCAAGTTTGGAGTATGAGTACTCAAAAGAAAAAACAACAGTAATTATTTTTATCCACATCAGTTCAGAAGTCATTTGGGACGAGTTCCCTCAAAAGCGAGAAAAAATTTGAGACATTTTGATTTGAAGACCAGTCAATCCAAAATGTTCACTGTTTTCAAAAAGAAACTGTAACTGCATTTGTTTTCTAAAAAGCTATAATGGTGATTACTGAAAGTGACATGAATACTTCACTCAAATCAGGGCAAAGGTACCGGTATATCATGACCTGGTCCCGCTAGTCGGTCATAAAAAGTGTAAAATTCTCCAGAAATTTTGATTTAGAGGAGAAAATCCTTGCACATTTTTTCCTATGCTAGGACGGTGATAATATTCTGTGGCAATATTTTATTGAAATTGTGGAATTGTTCATTCTGATTTGGCCTAATTCACATACCTGGATTCATACTTGTCCACACACTCAGGCTTTCCTTCTCTTGCCAGGAGTCGGTCTGATCTTCTTCCCCCTGGACGATGGAAACCTCTTTCTTTAGTTTTTGTTTTATCCGATAAGCTTGTTTTCTAACTCTTTCATACTCCCTCTGAAGGCTTTGGGCTTCCAGACTTCGTTTTAAAGTTTCTTTTTGTTTCTGTCTGTACCTTGCTACATTTTGTCTGTTTCTCTCTAGATACGCAGATCTCAGACTGGAATCAGCTTGCTGTTTCCGTCTAAATTTCTGAGCTCTTTTTCTATTTAGTTCCATTCGGCGATTTTCATTACTTGTTCCGATGTGATTGTCATCAGTTTGTCCGATATTGACGCGTAATTTGAAAGGCATCTTGACTCAAGCTGAGTGCTCAGTTTATTAGACACAGGGCACGTACAAGATCTGAAAGCAGAAATAAGAGACAAAGTTAAGCACCAAAACCAGTAAAATGCAAGAATCAGAGCAGGTATAGAATAAGGTACTTGTAAGCAATAATATGTTAATAATATTGTTTTTAAGATAAAGCATCTTGAGTCTAGATGGTTTGAAGCTCAATTACCTACGAACAGATGAGGACAAAGAAGGGTCCGCATCAAAAAGCAGTCAGCATTTATGACACATAGAAGGAGGGTGCATGAATTTAATAAGCATCTAATACTGCTCAAATACTAGTAATTTTATGACAGACTGCAGCATCACGTGGCAACAAAGCATTAGGAAAAAAAAAGTTAGCCCGGCAACAAACAACCCTTTCGAGAAAATGGCTACGGCTGAATATGGCACAAAATGTCTGGCAAATGATTTGCAGAAATATGTTTTTCTTCATAGTTTATTCTGGGATGACAATTGAAGGCAAAAGTATACTAGACAAATATCAAGTACTATAAAATAACCACAGAATTCAAAGTAAAAAAATTACTTGCTGTCATAGATCCAATGTTAGCACGATTTGTTGATTTTCCGACCATAAATTTCATTTGGATAATATGTCAATTTATGTTTAAAATCTTCATTTTAACTGAACAAAAACAAAATTACCATTGTCCTCTCATATCTTTCAACATTTAAGTGTCTTTGGCCTGAAAAAAATACTTAAGAGGACATAACTTACGTGACAGGATATCATCCATCAAGTACACTGTATATAAGATAAGCTTCAAAGAGGTATAAAGCAGGCATGACTATAGTGAGCCTTAAAGATGGAGTTAACATAGAGAACGTTTCAACTCTGCAATCACATGGAACTGGAAAGCAGAGCCACAAAATATAAACCACTACTTACAGCACCAGAAGAGACATGGACATTACAAACCCCAATTCCAATGAAGTTGGACAATCAAAACTGGATACTGCACACAGAAACGCAGAGATTTATGGAATAATTTGCGAATATTTACATTCTCGTGGTTATTGCAGAACAATAAAACGGTTCCGTAACAAACTAAAGAAAGTGTGGCTGCAATATCTTAAAAATGCGGAACCTTGTGCGAAAGTCTGGCAGTTTTAGTGATTAAAAAAAAGATACATTTCTGTAGCTGCTTATTCTTCTTTGTGCATATTTTTCTATTTAAAAACCACCTAGGTGCATACTGCTACCTTCTGTATCGGAACTTTGATAAAATAATCCGTACTCCGGCACGGTACGACGTTCCTAGTGCGAAAGCTGACCAGTGGGTAGAGAGGGGAGGGGGGACAATCGTACCCAGTGTGAAAGCGCACTTAGCCTCAGAGCCTGTGGAGTTTTCGGGGGCAAAAATGTCCTCGCCTAAGTGCTGACAAAGAATAATGCTCGTTTCTCATTTGAAGGGTTCATTACATGTACAACCCGAATTCCGAAATAGTTGGGTGAAGTGTAAATTGTGAATAAAATCAAAATGTAATGACTTTCATATCACGAGCCAATATGTTATTTACAATAGAACATAGATAACATTTCAAATGTTGAAACAGACATTTTACATTTTTATCCACAAAATGAGCTTATTTCAAATTTTCTGGCTGCAACAGGTCCCAAAAAAGTTGGGACACAGGCAAAGAAAGGGCTGAAAAAGCAATTTATATATAAGAGAATCAGCTGAAAGAACATTTATCAAGTAATTAAGTTAACTGGCATCAGGGGCCTGTACCATAAAGCTGGATTAGGGCTTATCGCGGTAACTTCAGGTTTAACCCTGGGTTTTCGGTACCATGAAGCCGGCTCACTTCATACCGAGTTATATCACCGCAGCAACATAAGTTGAACGGCTAACCTGCTCTGGAGCAGGTTTAGTTCCAGATTCAGATCACAGCGTGCAAAAGCACCGCCTACTGACCAATCAGTCCTCCGAGAAAATGGCATCACCGTCCGTAGAGATTTCAGAAGAGTTCGGTGCGCGGATGAATACCAATATGTACGATACCGGTTCTCATCTGAGGGTTTGACATGTGGCGAACGCAGCGGAGTCGTGCGCATATAGTTTCAGATCTTGAGTGTATCACAATGCCGTATTTTTCCACGGGCAAAAGCACTAAAGCCTTGTACTTATGAAAGTAAGCCTACTGACCGCTTTGAATTATGTTTTTGTAGTAATTCATTTTTTGTTCTCCGGCTCTTTTGACACCGCCGGGGTTGCAGCTGGAAAAAAAAAATCCATACACTCCATAAGAATACATCCTCGCATCACGTCAATTTAATAAAATACGCAACTGTAATTTTACTGGTGGGGCAGGACATTATAAACGATAAGACACGCGCATCCCTATACCCAATAGGCTTTGTGCTGGATCAAACATATCCTGTAAAGCAGAAGAGGAGAGAGATGCGCTCACTAGCCTACATAGCGCCTGCTGTCACGATTTACTGCAGCAGAAGTAAAATTAAATAATCACTATTGCAGCAATAGCCCTCATACAATCACGATTACGGGAGTTATTCGCAGTGATATTATCGTTTTAATTAACGTATGCATTTTCACGGTCGGTGATTTTTTGCCAACTGTCCTCTCTGTATTTGGCAGCTGCAACGGTGTCAATTTTTGCCAGGATGATATGTTTATTCTCCTCATTTTTTTATTAAGAGCTCTTGGTCCGCATTTGAAAAGTACACAGCTTTGTCCATGTTTGCAATTGGTCATTTGCTTCAAACACCGCCCCTTTTATGTGAACGCGCACATACCTAGATTGGAAAACCCTGGGTTCAGTTACCGAGTTGATAACTGGCTTCGTGGTACCGCTTATCAGGAGTGCAGAAGTCTGGTTAAGTGCAGCCAGATAACTAAGAGAAACCCCGGGTATGTTAATCCAGCTTTATGGTACAGGCCCCAGGTGTGTATTCTGTGTAACATGATTGGCCATAAAAGGGATGTCTTAGAGAGGATGAGTCTCTTAGAAGTAAAGATGGCCGGAGGCTCTCCAACCTGTGAAGGCTTGCGTAAAAAAAATAGTGGAATACTTTAAAACCAATGTTCCTCGACGTCAAATTGCAAAGGCTTTGAAGGTCTCATCATCGACAGTGCATAACATCATCAAAAGATTCACAGAAACTGGAAAAATCTCTGTGTGTAAGGGACAAGGCCGAAGACCTTTACTGGATGCCCGTGATCTTTGGGCCCTCAGACGCCACTGCATCACTCACCGGCATGATTCTGTCATTGACATTACTAAATGGGCCCAGGAATACTTCAAGAAACCACTGTATGTAAACACAGTCCACCATGCCATCCACAGATGCCACCTAAAACTCTATCGCGCAAAAAGGAAGCCATTGTTGAGCATGATCCAGAAGTGCCGCCGTGTTCTGTGGGCCAAGGCTCATTTAAAATGGACTGTAGCAAAGTGGCAAAGTGTCCTGTGGTCAGACGAGTCCAAATTTGACATTCTTGTAGGAAATCATGGGCGTCGTCGTGTCCGCCGGGCTAAAGAGGAGAAAGACCACCCCTCCTGTTACCTGCATTCAGTTCAAAAGCCAGCATCTGATGGTATGGGATGCATTAGTGCATATGGTGTGGGACACTTGCATGTTTTAAAAAGCACCATGAATGCTGAAAGTAGTGTTGCACCGATACCGATACCAGTATCGGGTATCTGCCCGATACCGCGTTAATATGCTCGTACTCGTACTCATCCACATTTGCCGATACCACGCACCGACACCACTTAATGTAAGACGCAAGGTAACTGCCTGCTCACGGTCGCATAGGCTACAGTATTTTGTATTATCTGACTTCTATGTCTAGGGGGAGACAGCGAGTTAGAAAAAATACTAGAAAGAGAGCTTTATAGTCATCACATCACATGCAGGCCTACGCGCATACACAGGTGTATAGTAAAAAGTACATGTAGGCAACCGTTTACAGTACTTAAGTATTTTTTTTTGAGGATTTGTACTTTACTTGAGTTTTTTTTTTTTTTTTTTACCGGGACTTCTACTTTACTACATTTAAAAGATAAAAAGTATACTTTTTCTTCGTTACTTTGACACTGGCCACGTCACTACAGGTTACAAATTAAAATATGTATATAATTCATCATTTAAGGATTATCTGGATGCGGCGTGTTCAAGAAGAACAACGGTGTTCGGCAGGGTATCTTAAGCGTTTTGTGCTGATGTTTCTGCCAGCGGACAAGGAGCTGCAAATTTATGCACGCAATTACAATATTCTATCACTAGATGGCAAACCCGGATCAGTTATTGAATATTTACAAGCAAGCCGAGCTCGCACAAGAACACACCCACAATCACACACACAGGGACTTAGAATTGTGAATCTTCTTATTTTACTACAAATATATTGATAACAAATGGTTACCTTAAACATCGTAGTTGTGGTTAAATCTTTTTCATTTGTCATTTGTGTAATTGAAATATGGCGATACCACCCACTTTAAGTGATGCCTTGTTTGCTTGGAAAGCTATTATTGACTTTAGTTAGATTGAGAATGCCTATGAATGTGTGTAGAAACTATCTGTGCCAATTAATAGTTCTACTGACTTTTTATGAAGTTGGATGTGTTACCTTGCCTATGCAGCGAGTTTACTTTTCATTTGTCAAGCTTCAGTAATGTTTTGCCTCATTTGATGGCAGTGCTAGTCCAAAGGCTTTTTGTCGGGCCAAAATACAGAAAGATTTTTAGCAGTCAGGCCTATTTTTTTTTTTTTTTTTTTTTTGGAAACAGCCATGTGTGAATCTTTTGATATTGGCCTCTTTTAGGCTTGTTATAAAAAGAAAATAAAACCTGTACTCCGAAATTGTCATTGTATTTTCCTGGAAAACATTTCAGAAATATCGGTATCGGTACTCGATATCGGCAAGTACACAAAATAAAATACTCGTATCGGTTTTTAAAAAAGTGGTATCGGTGCATCCCTAGCTGAAAGGTATTTAAAGGTTTTAGAGCAACATATGCTCCCCTTCAGACGATATCTGTTCCAGGGAAGGCCTTGTGTATTTCAGCAGGACAATGCAAAACCACATACTGCAGCTATTACAACAGCATGGCTTCGTAGTAGAAGAGTCCGTGTGCTGAACTGGCCTGCCTGCAGTCCTGATATTTCACCGATTGAGAACATTTGGCGCAAAATTAAACGAAAAGTCTGTCAAAGGAGACCCAAAACTCTCTAGTAGCTGGAAGCCTGTATCAAACAAGAGTGGGATCAAATTCAAATGGCTAAACTCAATAAACTTGTCTCCTCAATGCCCAGACGCCTCCACTCTGTGTTAAAAAGAAGAGGGGATGGTACACCATGGTAAACAGGCCCCTGTCCCAACTTTTTTGAGACGTGTAGGAGCCATCAAATTTGAAATGAGCTCATTTTGTGGATAAAATTGTAATATTTCTCAGTTTCAACATTTGTTGTCTCTGTTCTACTGTGAATAAAATAATGGCTGGTGTGATTTGAAAGTCATTGCATTTTGATTTTATTCACTATTTACACTTTGTCTCAAATACTTCGGAATTGGGGTTGCACTATATTTTATACATTTTTATTCAGCCAGTCTGACAGTGCAAAAAGTGTGCACAACCACAGTGCATGTTCATGCATGAGACTGTCAGGACAGTCAAATCTTTTCTGTCTTTCTAATGCAAAAAAGCTAATGAAATACACAGACATGGCAGATGTTAATTTCACAAATAACTTTAACAATTCCTTTAATTTCAAAACATTTTCAGTGTTTTACTTACCTCTGAATCGGCGACTGATGCCATTAAGAAACTCTGAACAGCCACTAGCATACCCTTGAAACAGTCACTTGCCTTCCCTCGATGGAATTTTCCATTCACTAATGCCCCCTATTGTCTCAGAGGTGCAGAATTAAAGAGCCATTGTTTTTCAGGCAGAACTAACTCACTGAGAAGTAATTCCCTTGAGATTTGGTTTAAGCAGTTCTGCAAAGGACTGTACCAACGATCTGTTGTATGGGACAATACTTTTTAGGCTAATTATGTGTGAAATTCATGGAATTACAGGGAGACAGTCGTATTTTAGTACCTTTAGTCTGAAATTGGAGGATTTATAAAAAGTTTCCAGCTCAATAAATAAAAGAAATGGCGAGAACTTTTTGCCTTCAATCTGTTGTACGGGACACGACAATAAAAACAGCCCGTCATTTGTCATATTTTCCCCTTCAAGCAAAGGGTCATGTGACCGTCACTTTGCAAGTGGACAGACTTTGCTCTAGATACGTAACTCAATTAGTGGGAAATTAAGGCAATTGATTAAAAGATGTGGAAAATTTTAAATTTGATTAAATTTCATGTCTCCTTTAAATACTACCGCAAATCACCATTCTGCATTCATGTAAGTGACTTGTTCTAAATGACTTGGGCATTCAGGGTGTCAAATCATAATAGAACAGTCAGTTAAAAACATTTCTCAGCTTAAGCTTTTTTTCAGACTCTAGCATGGAATCGCCCATTCATACATTCATGGACCGACAATACCCAGTTTGGGAACCACTGCCCCAACACAACACAATAAAACAACTGGAAACCTCAGGGGTGTACTACGAAGCAAGTGAAACATTAGCCAGGCTTTCTTTACGTCAGCTGGCTTGAAAAACCGGTAGCTTGGAATCAGAAATACCACAAGTTCCAAAGGCAGGTTAAAAGAGAGCCACGGGACATTGAAAACCATGGCTTTGAAATATTTCTCACAGTAATCTCATTCATCATGCATCTCTCTGGTGAGGGAGCTCATGGCTGAAAAATGTGAGCAAATTCGCCTCCGGGTTTCTGGTATACCAATGGTGTAGGCTCAATTGGCATATTCACACCTTTAAAATACAGCTCAAGAAAACGTATCATTAACATCCAATAAAACTTCGAATTAAAGTAACTTCATCTGTGCAATTGCTACTTTAGTATTACACGGGTTCTGGCGGCATATCTCACCCGTTACAAACCCCGACAGCTAACTAAGAGAATTGCGCAACCGAATAAATGTACGGTACATCGATCAATTTCGATAAATTACAAAAGGAAACCATGCAGAGCCTCGCTAGTCTTACCGGAGCAGGGTGTGGGTTGTATCATCAGCTGACAGTGCGCGCTCGCCGCGATCGGGTTTATTTTCATAACTAACCTCTATCCCCTGGTCCTGGGTACCAACTGAATGCTAACGACCTAAAATTCAACTAACATGCTCCATATGTGGTCATCATGAACACCAGAACGTGTTCTGTAGTGTGCTTCTGCTTTTGAGTATAATTGTGCTTTAACGATTTTCAAAGATGAGTCCCATTGTTGGGACGGAACCAGCCTCCACAATTTTGTTCAACACCTTATTAAAACAAATGGATGTTACATTGTTTTCGTCCATCGATGAACTTCCGGGCCTCTAGTCCCTATGTCCGTTCAAGCATGCTCATTTTCTAAGTTTGCCTAGAAATGGTCACTTTAATTTACAACTACCTCTGTACTGCGAGGACCTCATCTTCTGTAGCAGTTCGCCATGTTGGTTACCAGTTTTCAAACCAACAACTTCCGGTTGACTGCCCATGGTGACTATTCGCATGCGCAGATACAAGGTTGTCAGTTCAGGCAGGAAGGAACCCTGATGCTGGCTAAGCAATACATCCCTGATGAGTTGACTGAAGTATATTTCTGTTTTACAGCGAAGCTTAATTTCTAAGGGTTTAAAGCCCGCATAATACATGAAGCAGTAAAACTGAACTTTTTTTTTTTTATTCTAACAAGTTCTGATGAACTACATTCCTGGGACGATGGCGTTCGTGTGTGCTTGTTCAGGGTGGACTTAAAATGCCTCCTCCGCCCGTTCGGCAAAATCTGGTCGTCTGCCAATTTTTGCTACCAATCAAAATATGCTACCTCGCGGTTCTGCGCTTGTTTCTTCGCTCACATCTTGAGTATCTTCAAAAATTATAAAAATACATTTTCTTTTCAGTGCGCCTTTCGACGTATAAGCGTCTATATATTTGTATGTGCACTCGGGAGTTTCCTGAAAATGCAGAAATCAGATCATAATGGCGTGCGGCATGTATCTGTAAACAAACTTAGCCAACTCATAACATATGGGGGGTATTCCATAAAGCAGGCTAAAGGAAAATCCAGACAGGATCAATTTGGCGCGGATATTGCTTTACACGTGTGCTACATCTGTTAGTAAAGTGCCACCTATTATCGACAGTAGTCCTTATCCCAAAGCATCAAACCTTTGCCCTGTGGGTCGACCGCGCACACCAACAGGTGGCGCTGAAATACATCAAATATTACCATTTCGCTATGTTCGGTGGCACCTATTGGTGTGCGCATACATTATTCCAGCTTTTTCTCACCTGTGATGGATAGTCTAACTACATACCAATGTGGTGCAGTTGTAAAAGTTCTGGGGCACTGATCACGCACAGAGTATAAGGGGTGCAAACTAGTGACAAAAATGGATTGCGGCAATATTGGAGCGCCCCCTATATGTTGCGCGAAGAAGATCCCAGGCCGAAAATCACTCTTTCCACCGACCATCCCCCCTATAATTCGATTTTCCAACTTTTACTTTGTGATAAAGTTTGCGCAGTGAATAAGAGCAACCTAAAAATCAAATTTTGATAATTTGGCATTTTAGGCCCTATTTCAGCTTGCACATGATTGACCCCTAAAACCCAAACTGGTGCAGGTAGGGCCAAAAAATTTGAGGAATTTTCTAGTTAGGGTAGGGACATAAAACCACCAAAGTTCCAGCAAAATTGAAGGTGACTATCACCGCCTGCCTGAACTTTACAGACAATGGCACTTAAAATTTCCCCCGCATGGCATGGATGGAAATCTCGCGAGGTTAGTGTTACAGGGTTCATTTGCCTGAAACACTATCTGCAGACTTAGCGGATCACCTAGAAAATGATTTTTAGATGGAGGAATGGGTCTACACTGAAGAGTTGCGTCCAGCTTAATTTTAATGGGCAGCAGCACTGCAGATACATGTTTCTACCACAGTCCACAGTTCTATAAAACCCCAATTCTCAAATAAAGCCAGGTTCCTGAGAGTGGTATGAAAATGAGCCGAGAAACTGCAATACTGTCAGTTTAAGAGCTGTCCAATTGGGATTAAAGATCATAACACCAGTTGAAATTTTGCTCCAGTTTAACTTTCCATACAACAGGCTATTCCTGTCACTTATTGACACTTTCCACAATGCCAGAGGTCAGAATGTAAGGAATGGACACATACCTTTCCCAGAGCCTTTAACCATGCCTTAAAGTCAATTCCAAACCATCACAACTTACAAACTCATTGGTGAACAAGCACAGCACCACTAGTGCAAAAGAGCAGTGGTTTCCAGTCCATCAAGATCATGTCAAACAACCCTTCAAGCACAACCCCAAAATAATAAAAAAAAAAAAACCACACTCATACAAAGATCTTTTCTTTTAAAATAACCTCTTTTTGAATCAGTGACATAACTACTGAAATTAACGACCTCCAGTGCAGCTCGGCCCGGGTTGGACTGGCTACTATGGTGACATGTTGCACAGGAAACATGTTGACAGTTTTAAGACAGCTGCAGATTTCTCAGACTGCGCAGTGAATCTGCGCAGCTGCGGATCAGGCTGCAGAGCTGGATGCTAGCCTCCACAGAGTTAGCATGTTGCAGCTCCTGCGTCGCCCAGCGCATCTTCTGCAGCACTGCCTCCTCCGCGCAGAACGTGGCGGAATGGCGGCCCGGCGCAACCGTCTGCGATTGGCTCTGCTGAAGGGGAGGGGCCGTGGTCTGGAGGGAAGGGGCGGGTCCCGGAAGAGGGGAGGCGGGGATTGGCTGCACCGGTAAAGGTCCTCTCAGGCCAGAGGCTGCACCCTCGCAGTGTTCTGGGCGTGGCAGGCCAGTAACAGAGGGGGATGGGTCGCCTGGCGCGGTCCCGTTGAGGAGCGGGGCGGGGTGCGCCGCTAGCTGTCGCTCCCGCACCTGAGAAAGGGCCGCCTGGGCGTTCAGCGCTGCAACACAAAGCAAGGAGTGAGGTCATTCTGCACTGCTCCAATCACGGGAGTCCCTCAATAATGTAATGCTGCCTTCATGTGCAGTCAGACATTTCATATCAACGAGTCGAGCACACATGGAGCGCTCATGGAAATCAAAAACAAGTGATTTAGCATTCAACTATGTGAATCAGTATATTTCCTATTGTTTTCTGACATAAAATTGCAAATAAGAACCACTGTAATCACATCCATTTTGCAAACATGCAGATCATGCATCACCTGGCATGCAAGTAATACGTCTCTCAAAAGTCAGGCACATATGCAACATCAGTCTGTCAAGAACAAATTTCTGATAAGCACAACTGTTTTTTTTTTTGAGATATTCAGACTTGGCATTTCAGATGGCAGCACTTGGTGCGATTATCTGGACTGGTTTCACAGTTGAAGTCATCGGGCCCCTCCCCAGAAACCTGAATTTACAGCTTTTTTTTTTTTTTTATCCTCACCTGGGTTGTCCTTATCAATGTCTGAATCCAGTTCCTGGCACGCCACACAGTAATTTTTCTTCTGTTTGTCCTGCAAAAGGATTGTCTGAAAAACAGAGGGGCAAATTCACGCCTCTTCTCTGGCGAGGTCTATATTCAGGGGTGCACATAACCTTTTTTGGTGTGGTTCTCAAGGGAGCACCTGGAGATGCTCCCTGGTGCTCACTCTTTACGCAGCGCCCATCCTACAAGGTGTCATCATCGCAGCCGTCCTTTCCTGCAGAGCACTCAATACGCATGTTTTTCGATGCAAATCAGCCCACAAACGAGGAAGTTGAGCAAAACAAAAAAATTAAAATATTTCTTAATGTATATTTACTTTTACTTAGAAAACAGTAAATCTTTCTTATGTTCAATTTCATCAAGCAAGAGGAGGATTTCTTCCTTTGTGAATGCTAACTTTCGTGGCCTTTTCCCCTACATGACCGATTGTCAGATACCGTGTTGCCACATGCCAATTTATTGGAGCAATCAGGCTCTGGATTGTTTAACTGAACAATGAACTGAGCAGACAAAGGTTAAATGAGTTTTACGTCATTATTAAACCTTTTCTTAATTATTTCTATTCTTGTGATCTTTCGTTGTAATATTTCTGTAAGCTAATTTAATTAAAAAGACACTGAATCAATTTAGTCATATACTAATGATGATGACAATGTGTTTTTAAAATATTGTATTTCAGTGTTGATTGGTTAAAACGAGGGACGTTCAATCTCATAGCATCGATTTATTAACAACTAATGCTTTAGCGAGGACTCAAGAAACTCTCCATAAAATTCCTCTTTAGGCCCGTCTAACGACTGTGTTTGGGAAACCCACGTAAGGAGAATGTGACGAACATGAGAGAATGTTCGTTTTTAAGAATCTCTGTGCCACGCTTCGTTAACCCTGAGATCCAACATTATCGGGAAACCCACTGCAGAGCTTTAAACAAGCATGGTTGCCAGTCAAAACAGCCTCTGATGGCTCTCAAGTCAAGAACACACAACTTTAAAACAAACAGCTTTTGGTCCACGGACGCAATCCAAGGAACAGTGGATTGTTAATGGATAAGAATAGTTTTTTTTTTCAGTATGGGAAATGTAATCGTAAAATGTAGATATTTCTTATAGAAATTTTCCAATAAGGCACCGGAGTTTAAGGTAGGATTACGAAGCTTCTGAAAGGATTTGCATGCATCGGTGCTCTCGTTGAAATGGGGCAACGCATAAAATCTAAGCAAAAAAATTAAGTACTTCGCTTGTACCATTGCGGAGATTTTCAGAATTTAATATGTGGTGTGCTTTGATGTCTTCTCTGACATTGTCGATCGTGAGAAGGTATTTTCAAAGCATTATCTAGCTAGCTCCCTGCGATTTTTGTCGCATTAAATTGCCCATGAACATAATGGAGGTTTCTGGATTTAGGCCAAGTTATGGTCCAGTTGCCTCCGGAACCGGTCGGTCAAAAAGTTTCTGATCGATAAAATTTCACAGAATCTAAATAGAAATATTAAAGATCACGTCTATTTAGTTTTTTAACAGTGTCTGACCAGTATTTTGTGTAAATTATAAGCCTACACCTTGAAAAAGCGACCATATGCTTACAAACCGTTCATGAAACGGATAATGTGCGCAGATCTTAAAACTTAAAAAGATGAGGATATAAAGGCAGTTCCGGCTACTCCATATTCAAATAGTACTTAGGAATACCGCAACAAAAGCCGACAAGAAGCGAGTTTTCTGGGACAAGTCAAAGTTCAGGCAGCTCTGCACGGAAACCGCATTCTGGCAGAAAATAACCGATGCGGACCATGCCGATTTTCCCCTGCTTTGATGGATTTGACGTTTTGCTAATTTGGGTGAAAGCTGAGTAAACTTTAAAAGCTAATAATTAATGAACACACTTGTCATAATATCTTCTGTCTTACCAGAGATGTATGGAGAAAAATCCTATTTCAGTAGCCGAAGTAAACCAGTCAAAAATGCCAAATATGCTGGTACGCAATTGAGCTTCCCTTCAAGTTTTCTGCCGCGCAATTTCTATTTTTTCTGCGCATGCGCACCAGCGCACCAATTATGTGCACCCCTATCTATATTCCCCCCAAAGCACACAGACCCACAACTCATCCTGACAGAACGTCAATCCTAAGATCATTTCATTAGCTGTCAACAAACCAACTGGCGTATACGCATACAACTCACTGGTCTCAATCAGCATATACGGCAAGCAAGGCAAATGCACCGATGGGTAACAGTCAGACTGATACTTCAGGCGGAGCATGATGGGACAAAACGAAAAGTTCAATGTACGAGTGAACGGCAGACTGTGTCGGACACGCGTGTCGCTCGCTCACCCCGCACTGTTCGCAGCACTCTCCCAGCATCTTGTAGCCCTTGAGAAGGTAGTCCCCCATCAGCTTGCTGATCTTGTCCTGCCGTTCTCGCCGGGCTTGGATCACCTTCATCTCCGCCTCAGACGGCGGCTCCCACTCGAAGTCATCGTCCTCTGCGGAAATGGACTGAGTTGAAGTGCTATTATCAGCACTAATACAATTGCCGCCTGGCTTCAAAGTAAAGCCGCTTTCACACCGGACATGAAACGATTTTTTCGCACGACAGATCACATTCAAAGTCAATGCAAAGACGCGAATACACGCGTTTCCCATGTATTCGCGTCTTTACATTGACTTTGAATGTAATCTGTCGGGCGAAAAAATTCGTTTCGCGTCCGGTGTGAAATCAGCTTAGGAATGCACATGTTAATGTTTAAACCTAGGCAGCGCATCCAGCTCCAAGGTAAGCCTGAGAGCTCGAATCACTGACGGCTGCCACAGTTTCATCGATAAGTAAAAATTTGGGTCATGGAAGCATTTAGTAAGCGATACTTGAGTTAATTTTGCACTGACGAATATTCATCCAAGTCAGGGGTGGGCAATCCCGGTCCTGGAGGGCCGGTGTGTATGCAGGTTTTCTTTTCTATCAATTACCCTGACTAATTGAGTTAATTGATTGCATACACAAATATAGATTTGTGCAAAGATTAGATCAAAGAAAAACATTTCCCCCCGAATTCATAAAGGGTGTTTTTCCCTTGATCACGCTTAACTTGGCTAAACAGTGTATAAACGGGTGATGATCGAGCGGACAAATTTAGGCCCGAATTCATAAAGAGAGATCAGATCAGCTGCTGTTTATCCAACGTACATGGTTGGTCACACCTGTCTAAGTAACAAAAGAAATTCTAATCGTCCCAAGGGGCTTGTTTATCTCGTGTACAAGCTACCAATTCTCTGTTGGCTTGCTTGCGTGGCTGGACGTATGACCATGGATCTCTTGCGCATAATTGAGATAGCACTTGAAGAGAGGGCTGACCAAAGGCAAGGTGCCGAAATGAGGGTTTTCAAAGACAGGACGAATCCTTTAGAAGAGTATAGCGACACGAAATTTGTCAAGCGATACAGAATTTCTAAAGAATCATACCGTTGTATCAAGACTGCCAACTTTCTACACAATCTCACTCATACGGTGTAAGTTTCACGCATTTCGAAGGCGTATTCACCGCAGTAAGCAATTATTCAACCAACGAATATTAATGAGATTCTTACGTGTAATTAAAGTTCTTGTGCGTGGAAGTTTCAGTTTAATTTGCGTCACGGCGGATTTCACCACGAGTCACATGGAAGCGATTGTGACTCCACACATTGTGCGCTTTTCCTCACTCAGGGGTTGGAAGCAATGTGCGTGTTTCATGATCGTTTAAATTGTTTAAACGAAATAAGACCATTTGAAACGTTTTTATGCAATTCCATTGCTTCCAACCCCTGTGTAAAGACAAACGTGAGAATTCCAGAGTCATAACTGATTTCCATGTCGCTAGTGGTGAAATCCACCGTAGTGCACGTGAAACTGGTTAACTTCCATGCTCGAGGACTCAATTCCGCGCGAGAATCTCTTAAATGCGCCTCAACTGAATAAGTGCTGACTGCGGCATGGGAAAGTGAATGCCTCTAAGAGGCGTGAGACTCACGGCGAATGCGTGAGAGTTGGCAGCCCTCGTTATATTCTAGACCTAATCGAAGCAGACATTGACCATCCCACAAGACGAAACCATGCCCTTCTTCCAGTACCAACTATGTATTGCCCTGCGCTTTAATGCATGTGGTGCATTCCAAATGGTTGTTGGTGACACGTGTGGTGTATCACAGGCTACCTGCTGTCGAGTAGTTCGTCGTGTTACCGAGACAATATGTGCCACGAAAAACCACTTCATGCCATGCAAAGTGTCACATGACACCACTACACATCGGCTAAGCGGGGACTTGTACACGGATGGGTAAACACCCGATTATGTTCTACCTGAATTGCGCTAGTCACAGGAGTTTATCCACACGCGTGCTTCTGTTTTAGCCACCGTACAGTAGTTGTACGTGACTAAAATAATCGTGTGATCATCACCCTTTATGAATTCGGACATTCATGTGGGGAGATGAGAACAGTCTTTGTTGGCCAGTCATGATCATTTCAAGAAACGCGCCTGAAATGTCAGATTTCAGAAATAGTTTGGCTAATTTAGATTATCAACTAATTAAAGGCCAGAAGTTGGTGTGAAAACCAGGGACAGATACGGCCCTCGTTGCCCACCTCTGTTCTAAGTTAACGTTAGCTGATTGGCATAGTCGAGATAGAAAACAAAATCGATCAATGAACAAGCGGCCTAAAGAGCCGAAATGCAGAGGCTAGTTCACGTTAGCTTGTCGCCTCATTCCGACATCCGAGATGTCACATTTCGAATATAATTAACTCTGCTAAGTAACCTTTAAAGACCGCTGGTCACCTTGCTTTATGGTAAAATGAAAGGCCAGCAAGCTATCAAACACGCAATAAAAACGGCATGGCACCCACCCTTTCCTACGATACGTGCCAATACAGCGTTATTCCAAAATTCCCTAAATTAACACAGCAAGTACATAAATATAGAATCTCACAGATTCCAAAATTTCTTAAGAAAATTCAAAAAATAATTTGAATTTTGCAACGGACCTGCTTTCAGCGACATAATTCCCGGACCCGGCAGAATTTCCAACACACGACGTTGCAGTGAGGTTCTTGTTTATAAACATTCATTTGTTTTACCACCCTCTACTGGCCCGGAGGGTAAGTACAGCCCATTTCATCAAACTGGTCGCTTGTCAGAGGGAGTTATCTTCGCAACTCAAAACTCAAATCTAAAAAAAAAAAAAAAAAAAGACTTGAGCGTTAATCCTTAAAGGTGAACGCAGTTGTGTCATGGATATCCAAGTGTTGACTGAGGAGTGATTGGGAACGTTTTCTGCAGGTAGATGTACATATTCTATGGGCTCACAATACCAGTCATGCCACCTCTCCTGCTCTTGGATGCATTTTTGTCCAAAGATTATGCAGGTAGTTGTTGAACCCTCTCTCCAATCCACAGGGTGAACACATACGATTCTCCCCAGAAATCTCCCTTCTTAAATACATGAATGAATGGACAGGAAAATCAGAGTGCTCCAAGTAGAGTGCAGAGGGATGCACTGTGAATCAAGTTCATGATAGTCAGGCTTTCTTTAGGTGAGCTGGCTGGAAAAACCCTAAACTCGCAATCAGAGCACCATAAATTTCCATGGCAGCTTGAAAGAGAGCCACATTTGTGACATTGAAAACCCTGACTTTAGGCTCAATAAACCTCATTACACCACTAATCTCGCTTTGTCGTACACCCCCGAGAGCTCTGCCAGGTGCGCACATTGTCCTTTGTGAAAACAAGATGCCAAACTGAAGCAGTTGTTGATCACTTACAGTCCCTACCGGCTGGTTAAGAGGTGTGCAGAGTCAGCAGTTAATAGCAGCGTGGCAGGTTTTTCAAAAATCGAGAATCACCACAACCGTGAGAGGACCCTCAGCCTGCAGTCATAACTGTATGAAAAAAAAAATTACAATGATGGGTCCTGTAGATTGTAAAATTTGCTGTGGATTTAAGCGCACACATGCGCGCACGCACACACACACACACACACACACACACACACACACACACGATCAAATGTACGATTCTCTTCCAGGCTTATGCCTAGCAGAGTTAATAAACAAATACATTTACAACCACACCAACCAACTGCATTTCTTACAATTAAGATGTGTGTTCTTTTGAATACGATGCTTTCAGAATCTCACAGTGCCCAAAACATTTGGGCTGTTGAAAGAATGGAAAATAATTAAAAATAGGAACATTTGACAAACAATGATTTATTTACATTCTTACAGGCTGATGGCCTGAACAGATAACAGGCATCACAGTTCTGGCACAACCAATGATCAGGGTGACATTGGGTTGTAAAAATCTACAGGCCCGTTTTAATGACTATTGCGTCTCAAACCAGTCTGAGGGTGTGAATTACATCTACTGAGCATAAGCCATCCATGTTAAATCGAGGAAAAGGCCATGGGCGGGTATCACAAAGCAGGATTATGGAGTTAGCTGGGCCCTGTTTCACAAAGCAGGATTGTTGAGTTTGCTGGATGACTGTAAACCCTGGAAAGTCCTCCCAAATCAGATGCAAAGTCTGCAGTTAAAAAAAGTGGCTCAGGGTTTTGGTCCGTGCTGTGACCCATCTTTATGAAACAGGCCCAGGCTTTGTTATAATTAAAAAGAGGGGTTTGAAATACAAAAAGAGCCAATTTTTATAGTGTGCACTTAAGAATATAGATTTCCGCTACAGTAGTAAGGCATGCTGAAATTTGCACGAAAAGCTTGTCCCTCAGTCCTCTGTGAGGGACTCTTTAATTTCTCTGTGCTCCAAGGTGTGTGTATGGATTTCTATATTGCATTATATTCCTATATATTCTGTGGACCTATTATTTAGAGACTGCGACCAGTACTTTCAGTGTGTGCAAGCAGTGTTTCTCTGCTATGATGGCTCTGAGGGGCAAAATACAAAAAACAAAACAAAAAACAAAACAAAACCAAAAAGAAAAACCTTTCAGCCACACTGTACGAAACATAAAAGCAAAAAATAAAATACCATAAAATCTTGCCACCCTGAAACGCAAAACACAAAACAACTTGAAATCCTGAAAGTAACACACTGCCATCCTTCTGCTGACCAGAGATATTTTGACCAGAGATGACACTGTTACGCAGTCAGTTTGGCATGCTAATTTTATTCACCTTCTTCACTCCAGCTTTGCTATCTAGCTATGCGACTGCTATCACCTTAACGGAGGCATAATTGAACAATGCGTGAACTCACCACTACAGACACTTGCAAACTGACTGATGAGAGCATGTGGAATGAGAGAGAGAGAGAGAGAGAGAGAGAGAGAGAGAGAGAGAGAGAATTTCCCACTCTCTCCTAATTTCTGCTGCATAGCCCCTTCAGGTCAGGCCAGTGCTTTCACTCTGGCTGGTTTGTGCTTTGGTTTGACGCTGGTTGCAGTCTCGATGCTGAACTCCTCGCCAGCCATGCTATCCCTCTGCCATTGGCAATGCCACAGTCCTCCCAGCCACCTGAGGGCACTCTCATCCCAGTGCTCTGGGAGCAGCAGGAGAAGATATCCGGTCCCAATGATGCCTGCAGCAGCCAGCCTCACCTGACTGAGCTGAGAAGCTCCAGTCAGGCATATGTCCACAGCTACACAAGGGGAAGTGACATCAGAGTTGAGACTGTTATTACTCCTCTGCAGGTCGATTAAACCCAACCTACTCCTCTGAGATTTGAGCACATATACAAACTTCCCAAGGAATGTGACACTTATTTCCTAAAATGGATAAAATAAGAAATTAAAAATTAAATCCAACAGCTATGTAAAATATCGATTCCGCTTGTGGCATCATTTCCATGCGACTCCATAGGCCTCATAATGTTTGCATTTTACTGAACAACTTCTAATTCCATTATGACATACCAGTGCAGTCAGACACTGAGCTTTGCACTGATCATACATGCGGGAATTAATGGAGAGCATTTACTGATAACTGTGTGCAACTTCATTTACTGTTCATGGTGTTCTTTGCCATGTATGGTATGTGCAGTGGCGGCTGGTGAACTGGCAATAGGGGAAACTAAAACCCATCCCTAAAAAATAATAATTGGTCATGAGGTTTTCAATCATTTGTTTAAATTACCATTACAAAAGCTCCGAAAACTCTCAACATTATCAGGTATGGCCAGTTTTCGTTAATAACACATGACTCCGGACTTCTTACGCTTTTCTTTACTCAGGGGTTGGAAGCAATGCATGTGTTTCATTGTCGTTTAAATTGTTTAAATGAAATAAGATCATTTGAAATGTCTTTATGCAATTCCATTTCTTCCAACCCCTGAGTAAAGAAAAGCGTGAGAAGTCCGGAGTCGTAACGCAGGTGAAACTGATAAACCTCCAAGCACAAGGACTTCAATTCCGCGCGAGAATCTCTTACACATGCGTTGATTGAATAATTGCTGACTACAACAGGGGAACATAAATATACCGCTAAAACTCATGCGGAATGCGTGAGAGTTGACAGGTATGCCTTATTATTGAAAACTGGCCACACCTGATAATGTTGAGAGTTTTTGGTTTCTGTAATGGTAATTTAAACTAATGATTGAAAACAGGTCATGAGTCATGACCAATCATTACCTCCGCCAAGGAGGGTATGTTTTTGCTTCCGTTTTGTTTATTTATTTATTTTTTTGTCTGTCTGTTAGCGGGATATCTCAAAAACAGTTCCATAGATTTTAACCATACTTTGCAGGATGTTAAAGTAGCACAAGAGGAACAAGTGATTAAATTTTGGCATATCGGCCAAAATACAGCTGAGATATAGGCCAAAGTTCAAATCCAGCTATGCTGGCAGAGGTATGGGATCTCGCGAGTCCAGCTCTAGTTATTTTTATGGGATGGGTTCGAGCTTCCCCTATCGCCAGTTTACCAGCCGCCACAGGGTATGTGTAAGAATGCCATTACACAATACATACAGCTTTCAGGTGCAATCACACTGGAACAAGGGGGACAAGATGGATGTGAAACGATCAGCAAATCTGGGAATGGCCTTTAGTGTAGTGGCTATGGTGTCTGACTGGGACTCAGAGGGTCCCCAGCGTAGACTGAACCACTGACAAGACCTTGACTGAGGCCCTTAAGGGGTCTTCAGGGTAAAGTGTAGAAATAACCACAATAATGTAAAAACTAAGAAATAAACATACTCAACATGATTTTAACCTCATAAAATGTAGTATTTTGATAAAAAATTTGCATGGTTGCCATGGAAACGGCACTTTAATGACAAAATCTGAAAATATTTTGTGGCACTGATATTTCAATAACCCATGGTCAGATTTTACTAAAATTAGTCTCAAATCAAAGGTTTAAGATAGGATTTTTTAGTTTGGAACATTTATGAATATTTAATGAGCTCTGTTATGTAACCATAACGAGAATCGCTATCATCAACTTGCTTCATTTTCAAAATTAACCCACTAGGGATGCACCTATCTAGAAAATCCTACGTCATTTCATAGATCTCCAACAGATACAGCTTCAGTCCAAATTTCAAGTCAATCAGATGAATATTAATGATTTTATGAATGCCACAAGGTTGAAAATCAGTCAAAATTGTGATTTTCGGTAATTTGCATTTGAAGCCACAAGTAACAATTGAGGCAGAGGAAAAAACATAGAATCTTTGTGCTTACCCTTATCTCACTGCATTCCTTTATTTAGTTCATGTGAAAATGAAAAATATAGAAATTTTCAAAAAAAAAATTGAAATTTTTACCATGAAGACCCCTTAACTCCATATTTCCTCCGGAGGGGATAAGTCTATGCTTCATTTAATCAACTGTAAATAGCACTATAAAAAAGTGCCAGGTATAGAACTACTGCAATGAAAAATTCAAAAATTTAAGTACAGATATGTCTCAGTATCATGGTGTGATCTACATCAACAGTAAGAAGGCTACTGGAGACTGCAGGAAGTTTTGGGGGTGTGTTGGCGGTTAAATGTAGCTAGGAGGCGGCAGGGAGGGCTCGCGGGTGTGTTAGCGGTTAGCTGTTACGAGGATGCAGCAGGAAGGATTTTGGGGTGCGTTAGTGGTTAGCTGTTGCTAGGAGGCTGCAGGAAGGGTTTTGGGGTGCGTTAGCGGTTAGCTGTTACTAGAAGGCAGCAGGAAGGTTTTCGGGGTGCGTTAGCGGTTAACTGTTACTAGAAGGCAGCAGGAAGGTTTTCGGGGTGCGTTAGCGGTTAGCTGTTACTAGAAGGCAGCAGGAAGGTTTTCGGGGTGCGTCAGCGGTTACCATTGCTCGCTGGGATGCTCAGCAGGATCCCCAGAGAGATAAAGGTGGGGTACGTCAGAGCTCCCCCCAAATTCACCAGCAGATTGAAAGCTGGGGAGAGTGAAGAGGATTTCGGGAGCTTATGTACATAACACTACTGAATAGAGAAGAGGGGCAGCATCAGTGTCTCAGGGGCCTAAAGCCAACGCATCCTACCACAGCATTACCGCTGGGAGGCAGGAACACACCCTTTGCAGTTCACCAATCCATCACAGGGCTCACACACACCATACACTCACACCTGTAGGTAAATTTACAGTCTCCAGTTAGCTTAACATGCATGTCTTACCCACGACACCACCATATAAGATATCAGGAATACCAAGCTCAGACCAGTTCATTTACATTCGCCATATTTGTCATTTCATTGGTTACTGTGAGAAAACCCAAACAATGAACATTTGGCCATGGTGGGAATATTCAGACAAGTGCATAAGAGGAGGAAGGAATGATGGATGGAGAGAAAATGTGGAAGGGAGCTGGGATGTGAAAGACAGCAGATACGGCTGAGTGAGTGGGGGGGGGTCTGGGCTCTCACCGAGCAGTAGGGCAGCCAGGGCACACAGCGGGCCCCAGGGCAGGGGCTGGGACAGGGGCCAGTGCTCCAGGTGTGTGAGGTACAGCAGCACGCAGAGCCAGGACTGGAGAATACAGCTGCACAGCCCAACACAGGACAACAGGAGTCCGGCCACGCCCGCACTCAACTCACCCAACCTGCACTTCACAAGGACCTGGAGAGAGCACACACACACACACACACACACACTCATATGAATGCACTGTATATGATACAGACACACACGCCCGCACTCAACTCACCCAACCTGCACTTCACAAGGACCTGGAGAGAGCACACACACACACACACACACACACACTCATATGAATGCACTGTATATGACACAGACACACACGCCCGCACCCAACTCACCAACCCTGTACTTCACAAGGACCAGGAGAACACACGCACGCACGCACGCACACGCGCACACACACACACAGGCACACACATACGCATGCACGCACAGAGACACACACACACACACACGCATACAGTGCCCAACAAATTATGTTCAGGAATGCAAGTAAATAACCATTATTTGGCATCTTACTCAAAAAACATAGAACGCAATGCTGAAGTACCCTCGGCCGTATGGGCATAAGACAAGGAATTACAACATATAAAGGGTTTTTTAATGTAGGCCTATGTAAAACAATGTGTTTAATACTTTCGGGCTTGAGAGAAGTTTCAAGAGTCAAAAGGAAGACAGAGCTAATTGTCCAACTTCATCTAGAACCTGGCAGGTTATATGGAAAGTGTGGAATAGGACAGCTGGGACTTTACATCGTTTGGCATTCAGAATATGAAGTCTGACATGATGCGCGATCATCAAAATTCGATGTTATGTTTAAGGTGAGTGAACAGTTTGGTTGATAATGTTGCTACATCAAATTGTTATGAGAAGGTATTGTATGATATTCAGAAGCCTATCAATTAGCAATTTCTGGATAGAGTTGGTTTAAGTTTTATGGATGAAATCAATAAAAAAACATTGAATTGCAAAAGGTATGTTTAATAGGAAATGACGATATCAACATGTAATTGGTTCCTTCTTTAGAAATACACATGGTAAATGACAATGGAAGGGCTGTAACATGAGGTGCACATTCCACATCCAATTTTCTTCTACTCGACTTCCTGAGCATACACCCTGCGAACCTGATGAGGCCACAAAAAAAAAAAAAAAAAAAAAAAAAAAAAACAATAGTGGATGCAATCAATAAAACACTGCTGACAAAGAATATGACCTTTTGACCCCTTTGAAGTACAACCCCAGTTCCGAAATAGTTGGGACGAAGTGTAAATTGTGAATAAAATCAATATGCAATGACTTTCAGATCACATGACCCAATATGTTATTTATGTTAATATGGGCCCAGGAATACTTCAAGAAACCACTGTCTGCAAACACAGTCCGCCGTGCCATCCACAGATTCCACCTAAAACTCTATCATGCTAAAAAGGAAGCCATTGTTGAGCATGATCCAGAAGCGCCGCCATGTTCTGTGGGCCAAGGCTCATTTAAAATGGACTGTAGCTAAGTGGAAAAATGTCCTGTGGTCAGACAAGTCAAAATTTGATGTTCTTGTTGGAAATCATGGGCGTCATGTCCTCCGGGCTAAAGAGGAGAAAGACCACCCCTCCTGATTTCAGCGTTCAGTTCAAAAGTCAGCATCTCTGATGGTATGGGGATGCATTAGTGCATATAGTGTGGGACACTTGCATGTTTTAAAAAGCACCATGAATGCTGAAAGGTATTTAAAGGTTTTAGAGCAACATACGCTCCCCTCCAGACGACATCTATTCCAGGGAAAGCCTTGTGTATTTCAGCAGGACAATGCAAAACCACATACTGCAGCTATTACAACAGCATGGCTTCGTAGTAGAAGAGTCCGTGTGCTGAACTGGCCTGCCTGAAGTCCTGATCTTTCACCAATTGAGAACATTTGGTGCATAATTAAAGGAAAAGTCCGTCAAAGGAGACCCAAAACTTTCCAGCAGCTGGAAGCCTGTATTAAACAAAAGTGGGATCAATTTCCAATGGCTAAACTCAAGAAACTTGTCTCCTCAATGCCCAGACGCCTCCACGCTGTGTTAAAAAGAAGAGAGGATGCTACACCATGGTAAACAGGCCCCTGTCCCAACTTTTTTGAGATCTGTAGCAGCCATCAAATTTGAAATGAGCTCATCTTGTGGATAAAATTGTAAAATTTCTCAGTTTCTACATTTGCTATGTTATCTCTGTTCTGTTGTGAATAAAATACTGGCTGGTGTGATTTGAAAGTCATTGCATTTTGATTTTATTCACAATTTACACTTTGTCCAAACTATTTCGGAATTGGGGTTGTAGGTGAAGGCCACGTAGCTTCCATGTCCTCCAACTTGATTATCCAGTGAGTACATCTTATGAATTTGACATAGCTACACCAAAAAATGTCATGGTAGTGTAAAGACATAATGAAAGTAACACTGTTCAGAAACAATGTGACCTTTTGACCCCATAAACCAGGTTAAGGTCATCCACCTTTAATGTTCTGCAAGCTGATTATCCAGAACATACACGCTGTAAATTTTACGCAGCTAAAACAAAAATAGTGGATGTAATGAAGGAAACACTGTTTACAAAGAATGTGACCTTTTGACCCCTTAAAGTAGGTCAAGGTCACCCATCTTCAAACCTGTCCAAGCTATATGTCCCAAGAACAGTCCCTGTGAATTTCATTACCCTGACATTAATAGGAAAGGAGTTATTGTCTACACAAACGGATGGACAGATGGACACAAGGCCTTCGCAATACCCGATGGTCATAATTTGGCCTAGAGTAATAATAATGTGCTTAACTATTTTCATCTGCTTTTTTGTAAAACGGTAAATTCAAAAATTCATAGATGACAACAATAATTATATTTTAGCATTAAAAATGTCATTTCAGTTAAAGAGCTTGCACATAATGGTGGATTAACCATTACAGAAACATAAAAACTACAAAACCCAAAACCAGTGAAGTTGGCACGTTGTGTAAATCGTAAATAAAAACAGAATACAATGATTTGCAAATCCTTTTCAACCTATATTCAATTGAATACACTGCAAAGAAAAGTTACTTAATGTTCGAACAGGTAAACTTTGTAATTTTTTGCAAATATTAGCTCATTTGGAATTTGATGCCTGCAACATGTTTCAAAAAAGCTGGCACAAGTGGCAAAAAAGACTGAGAGAGTTGAGGAATGCTCATCAAACACTTATTTGGAACATCCCACAGGTGAACGGGCTAATTGGGAACAGGTGGGTGCCATGATTGGGTATAAAAGCAGCTTCCTGAAATGCTCAGTCATTCACAAACAAGGATGGGGCGAGGTTCACCACTTAGTGAACAAATCGTGAGCTGATTGTCGAACAGTTTAAAAACAACATTCCTCAACGAGCTATTGCAAGAAATTTAGGGATTTCATCATCTACGGTCCGTAATATCGTCAAAAGGTTCAGAGAATCTGGAGAAATCACTGCACGTAGGCGACAAGGCGAAAACCAACATTGAATGCCCGTGACCTTCGATCCCTCAGGCGGTACTGCATCAAAAAACTGACATCAGTGTGTAAAGGACATCACCACATGGGCTCAGGAACACTTCAGAAAACCACTGTCAGTAACTACAGTTCGTCGCTACATCTGCAAGTGCAAGTTAAAACTCTACAATGCAAAGCGAAAGCCATTTATCAACAGCACCCAGAAACGCTGCCGGCTTCGCTGGGCCCAAGCTCATCTAAGATGGACTGATGCAAAGTGGAAAAGTGTTCTGTGGTCTGACGAGTCCACATTTCAAATTGTTTTTGGAAACTGTGGGCGTCGTGTCCTCCGGACCAAAGAGGAAAAGAACCATCCGGACTGTTATAGGCGCAAAGTTCAAAAGCCAGCATCTGTGATGGTATGGGGGTGTATTAGTGCCCAAGGCATGGGCAACTTACACATATGTGAAGGCACCATTAATGCTGAAAGGTACATACAGGTTTTGGAGCAACATATGTTGCCATCCAAGCAACGTCTTTTTTTCATGGACGCCCTGCTTATTTCAGCAAGACAATGCCAAGCCACATTCTGCACGTGTTACAACAGCATGGCTCCGTAGTAAAAGAGTGCGGGTACTAGACTGGCCTGCCTGTAGTCCAGACCTGTCTCCCATTGAAAATGTGTGGCGCATTATGAAGCGTAAAAAATCGACAACGGAGACCCCGGACTGTTGAACAACGTAAGCTGTACATCAAGCAAGAATGGGAAAGAGTTCCACCTGAAAAGCTTCAAAAAATTGGTCTCCTCAGTTCCCCAAACGTTTACTGAGTGTCATTAAAAGGAAAGGTGATGTAACACAGTGGTAAAAAGGCCCCTGTGCCAACTTTTTTTGCAATGTGTTGCTGCCTTTAAATTCTAAGTTAATGATTATTTGCAAAAAAAAAATTAAGTTTCTCAGTTTGAACATTAAACATCTTGTCTTTGCAGTGTATTCAATTGAATATAAGTTGAAAAGGATTTGCAAATCATTGTATTCTGTTTTTATCTACGATTTACATAACGTGCCAACTTCACTGGTTTTGGGTTTTGTATTTTGGTAATTACCAACACTGTTAATTTAGGGCAGCTGTGGCATAAACCTTACATTGGGTGGTGGTCTAATAAATTTGCTAAGCACTGAATATATGAATACGCTGCCTATGGTACAGACACACACGACCGCACCAAACTCACCCAACTTGCACTTCACAAGGACCTGGGGAGCACATACAGTTGTGATCAAAAAATAGCAGTGCAACATCAATAACCTGATGGACCACTGTTATTAGTAGCAGTGATATTTCTGCATGGGAAACAATTTACATGTGGACGTGGTAGTGCAATAGAAAAACGACAGACCCAACTGTAATGACACGCACACTGCTTGTTCTGAGAAACAGACTCATTCATTTAAAGGGGCGAGTTCAAAATAATAGGAGTGAGGAGTTTAATTAAAGAAGTATTTCATTCTGTGAAGAAACAGGTGTCATTTTGTCTGTTAGTCAGGAAGAAGGGAAGCACATGTTTCTCACATTGTTATGAAATATATTTCCTTATGAATTGAAAAGTAAAATGGGCCATTCCAAACATTGTTTGGAGGAACAACGTAATTTGATTGGAGAGGGGAACATGTATAAAGAAGTGCAGCAAGTTATAGGGTGCTCAGCTCGAATGCTTTAAAATGGCTACAAATGCCTGAAACACGCAGAAGGAAACGAGCAACTACTGTTAAAACGGATCAAAGAACAGACAGAATGGCAAAGATTCAGCCAATTATCACCTCCAGAAAAATCAAAGATGATATTAAATTGCTTGTAAGTGCTGTTACAGTCAGAAGACGTTTGATCGAAGCTAAGCTAACGGCAAGAAGCCCCCGTAAAGCACCATTGTTGAAAAAACGGCATGTGCAGAATTGGTTACAACACTTTGATTGGCGCAAAGAGAAATGGCGCAACATTCTGCGGATTGATGAGAGTGAAACTGTTCTGTTCTGGCCTAGTGGTCATCAACAGTATGTCAGACGACCCCCGTGTGCTGAATTTACGCCACTGTACACTGTGAAGACAGTGAAGCATGGTGGTGCAAAAATCATGATATGGGGATGTTTTTTATACCATGGTGCTGGGCCTATTTATCGTATACCAGGGATTATGGATCAGTATCAATACATCGAAATACTTGTCGAGATTATGTTGCCATATGCCGAAGAGGAAATACCCCTGAAATGGGTGTTTCAACAAGACTACGACCCCAACACACGAGTAGGTAAGCAACATCTCGGTTCCAGACAAACAGGATTGAGGTAATGGAGTAGCCAGCTCAATCTCCTGGCCTCAACCTCATTGAAAACTTGTGGGGTGACATTAAAAATGCGTTTTCTGAATCAGTACCCAAAAATTCACAGGAACTGTTCAATGTAGTTTGTTCATCCTGGGCTGAAATATCTCTTTCTTGGCGCCAGAAGTTGGTTGACTCGATGCAACAAAGATGCGCAGATTATGCAGCTAAATATTAATTCAGTAATTTAAAGTGAAGTTAAATCTTGAGTTAAATTTATCATTTGAGTTTTAAGAGAAAATTGTTGATGCTGCTATTTTTTTAACAGATTAAAATTCCTTTTCTTTGCCTCCTATAAAATATTTGCACTTTATTCACACTTTTTAACATGCAGCTATTTTTTTTGAACACAACTGTACACACACACACACACGCACACACATGCACACACACACGATTATACTGTATCCAGAAGAGAGACACACAAACACACTAACACACATACATATGATTATACTGTATAAAGTAAACACACACACGCATGCACACACACACACACATATATACTGTGAACAGCACAGACACCAACGCCTGCGCCCAACTCACCCAGGCTGCACTTCACAAACACAAGTTTTCTGCATCACAAACAGACATGCTCAGCATGGCTCAGGCCTACATATTCTGTCTGTGCCCCCCACAGTAGCGAGAGCAGAGGCTGTGTGTCAAATGGCAGTAAAGGGAGCAGAGGATGCCTGTAAAATGGCGATAGCGGGAGCAGAGGCTGTGTATAAAACGGCAGTAGCAGGAGCAGAGGCTGTGCGTAAAACGGCAGTAGCAGGAGCAGAGGCTGTGTGTAAAACGGCAGTAGCAGGAGCAGAGGCTGTGTGTAAAACGGCAGTAGCAGGAGCAGAGGCTGTGCGCAAAATGGCGGTAGCAGGAGCAGAGGCTGTGCGTAAAATGGCAGTAGCAGGAGCAGAGGCTGTGTGCAAAATGGCGGTAGCGGAAGCAGAGGCTGTGTGTAAAATGGCAGTAGCAGGAGGAGAGGCTGTGCGTAAATTGGCGGTAAAGGGAGGAGAAGCTGTGTGTAAAATGGCGGTGGAAGGGGCAGAGCCTGTGAGTAAAATGGCGGTAGCGGAAGCAGAGGCTGTATAAAGTGGCGGCGACGGGAGCTGAGGCTGTGTGTAAAATGGCGGTAGCAGGAGCAGAGGCTGTGTAAAGTGGCGGCGATAGGAGCAGAGGCTGTGTTTAAAATGGCGGTAGCAGGAGCAGAGGCTGTGTAAAGTGGCAGCGATGGGAGCAGAGGCAGTGTGTAAAATGGTGGTAGCAGGAGCAGAGGGTGTATAAAGTGGCGGCGATAGGAGCAGAGGCAGTGTGTAAAATGGTGGTAGCAGGAGCAGAGGGTGTATAAAATAGCAGTAGTGGGAACAGAGGCTGTATAAAATGCCAATAGCGGGCGCAGAGGTTGTGCTGACCTTGTACAGGGCAGAGGTGGACGCAGACCCCACCCCAAGAGCCACGCCAGTTATAGAGTCGCTATGGAAACCATCCGCGTACGCCATCATCACGATGCTTGTGATGGAGAGGATGGCCCCTACTATCTAAGGAAATACAGCAGAATGCAATATAATACAGCACGGCACAGTAAGCTACAAAAACAACACTAACGTCCATCTTAACTGTCAATAAATCTTAAGTGTCTTAGTTTACATTTAAACTTCTTGGGCTGGGCCCATGAGCCCAGATTAAGTCCAGTCCTGCACTAAATCCAGTCTTGAATGTAGATTTTCTGTTAAAATCAAACGTGAGCTGAATTACTGTTTTTTAAACTGGCCCAAAATCTCATTTCTGTCTCTCTTTCGCTAGATCGTTTTTTTGGACCCCACACCCCATCTCTCTGGGTCATTGGATTGATCAGATTATGTCAATCTTAAATATTTTTGTTTTACATTTACATTTACGTTACATTCTAGAACCAGCCTCGCAGACAGAGATAAAGTCTCGTCCTAGACCAAGTACAGGTTTGAACTCAGACCATTCAGGAAAAACTCAAATCAGTTCGAGACCTTCCTGTGCCTGCTGTGGGTCGCTGAGACTCATCTGGCCCAGACCGGCCCGGCTCGGCTGCAGACCTCACCCTGACGCCCATGAAGCGGTCGCGCAAGCCCACCCAGGACAGCAGGAAGCAGAAGGCCGGGCCGCAGCAGAGCACAGTGCTGGCGTCGCCGGGGTTAATGCGGCTCAGCGCCAGCAGGTACAGGTACCCCGACAGGCTCCACAGCAGGGAGAAGGGTGCGGAGCCTCGGAGGAGCACACGTAACGGCACCGGCTCTGCTCCTCCTCCCGAAAATCCTCCTGCTTTTCCCAAGGTCTCACTACACTGCCTGCAGGTCCAGAAATAAAAAACAAAGGACCCAAAAAAGCAGTTTTCAACTCACTCGGAGTTCAATTCAATTCAATTCACTTCAATTTTATTTGTATAGCGCTTTTTACAGAGAGACTGTCACAAAGACGCTTAACAGTGAGAAAATAAATAAATAAATCAATAAATAAAAGGGGCAGAGCCCAGCCTAATCCCCACCATAGCAAATGAGGCAAAAAAACTCCCAGTAGGGAGAAAAATCCTCATTCAGTGGTGAGAAAAAACTCCCCAGTGGGAAGAAATCTCAGGAGGAACCAGGCTATAGTGGGGGAGCCCATCCTCCGCTGGCTAGCTTTTTAATAATAAAATAAAATAAAAATACAATAAAGTGGCAATAAAGTTCAATTACAGTCCATTAAAACTGATTAAAACATCCAAGCAGTGGCATCCGTAGCTCCAGGAAGTGGCGTGGCAAGGACGGAGCTGAACTGGATCAGGACCGGATCAGGACAGCAGGACAGCAACAGCGAATATGGTGAATATGGAGCACCTGCTTCTCAATAAGAGATCAGTAGCTTAACAAGATCTCCAGCTGCTGAATGAGGTGTGATGTCAGACTCTGTTAACAGGCAGTAGAGGGGGATGGACAATTCAGCACCTTATTTTACACTGAATTATTTTAGCCATCACTGAGCATTCTCTGATAGCAAAGTGCATCAGGGGCAGGGCGTATAAATACCTATTACTGCACCTATTCCGCCACTCTGCCTGAAGCATGACCATCCAGCAATATTTTATTTTAGCCCTTTCAAGCCATTTTTGTTCACCAATCCATCACAGGGATCACACACCGTTCACTTACACACTCATACCTGCGGGCGGGTAGGAGAGTCCAGTCAGCCAGACATGCATGTCTTTGGTCAGTGGTTGTTAGGACGCCGTACCAGTTGGACCCAGTACTGATTGGACCCCAGACCCTTTGGACCCAAACCAGTTGGACCTCATGCTGTTTGGACCCCAGTCCCTAACCCCAATCCTAACCCAACCCAACTAGTCAGGGGTCTGACAGGTCTAGGATCCAACCTGCTTGGGGTCCAAATGGTTTGGGATCTAAACAGTTAGGGTCAGGGGTCCAACTGGACAGGGTCCAACTTGTATGGGTCGAACAGGCACAGGGTCCATATGACCCGTTCCTGAAAAGTATGCGGTTCTAGACAATCATTAAAAGCACTGAGTTCAAACAGTACAACAAGTTCAGGAGACAGGAGTAATACTTGGGAGAAATAACACATACTAAATCTATTTACTGAACACATGCTTGGTAGGTTAAAGCCAATTTAATAGCCCCCAGTTTAAGCAATGATAAGCGCAAATCCTTTGTTATCTTCAAACTAATCTGAGAGGATTAGATACACAAGGCATCTTAAATTCAATTGGGGCGTTTTTAGACCGCAGTACTTCATAACAATTGTCTGCCGCATGATAGTTCCAAACTGCTCTTCTCCATGAACGAACATTGTTTTCATAATGTTTTTATTGCGTTTATAGCACCCAGTGATTCTTACTAGAACTCAAACCACTATACAGTGATAAAGGGAATCTCACCTCACCACTATCAATTTGTAGCACGGCAGTCATTTTGCACAAAACACGCACCACACATCAGCTGAGGTCGTGAGGGAGAGGACAGCTTTCATAGCTAATTAAATCAGGTGATTTTTGTGTGGTGGGGTGAGAGATTCAGGTCGGGAATTTGATCAGGACCCTGGGGAATCTCCAACTCTTTGCCATGACTGTCATTGGATCTTTAACTCTTAAATTTCTCGTAAGTTCAAAGTGAGAAAAACCATTTTTTTCCCCCATAGTGTAGCGCAATGTCACATTCTGAATTTACTGGTTGCAGCGCTTCACTGAAGCTACATCACACTTATATTGGGAGAAATATTCAAACCCGGGACGCCATGACTTTATGGCCACAGCATTACATCAAATGGAAATATCTATATCTTGTAGATAATTTCATATGCATTTCCCTGTAATTCACCAGGACATATCTGGGATGATTGAAAACCTTGTGATCTCCTCTAGAATTTAAAATAGGCCTGAAGTTCCAAAGGTTTGAATACAGCAGTTGCATTTGACGGAATCAGTTCTCAAAAACAGCCAATTCTGCAGTCTAATCCATCATATCCGGGAAGATTTTACTCGCCTGAACCGAGCTCCCGGACCCTGCCTGTGGTCCGCTCTGAATAGGTGTCCCAGGTAGTACAGGGGAAAGGCGAGAAGGTTCCAAGTGCTGCAGAACCATGTGATGATGAAGGGGGCATGGAGCTTGTGGAGGACCAGCTTGGCGCTGTGTGTGCTACCAGTCCAAGCCACTGCCACGGCAACAGCCAGTACCAACCCCCACGCCACACGCCCGACACCAGCCAATATGCAGCACTCGCCACAGCCTGCCGCTCCTCGCCTCTCAGGATCTGAAGTTTCGGAATTGGCCCCGCCCTCCCTTGCCGCATCATCTGCAGGGGGTGGTTCAGGGTGTCAGGGGTCAGAGGACAGGGGCGTGAGAAGGGCTAGTTCGAATAGTCTTTGGCTGCATTCGAATTGTCAAAAAATTACATCTTATCGTCTAGTTCAGGGGTGGCCAACCCTGGTCCAGGAGAGCCGCAGCGTGTGGGGACTGTTTTTCTCCACCCAACTTAAACCATAGACACCAGGTGAGATAAGTTCCCTTACGAAAATGAACTAAAGGGTTACTATAGTATACTGTAAGAATTGTATAGCGTTCTATAGTGTGGTTGTAGTGCTCTATACGTTTCACCATCTATGGCATTACCAAAGTTTTTTTTGTGTAGTGTTATCTCATTCCCAATGGTTGCCCTACAATAGTGCTATAGTACCTACTAAACTCTCCACAGTGCGCTGCAAAAGAAAAAAAAAAAAAAAAAAAAAAACAACATACAATTGCTACAGTAATACTGATAGTTTTTTGCTTATAATTTTTATGGTACTCTATAGTGTTTTTTTTGTACAGGTTAACTAAGTAATCAACTGCTTTCATTCATCAATCAAGTGCTGAGTAAAGCCGCATTCACACCGGGCACGAAACAAATTTTTCGCAGGACAGATTGCATTCAAAGTCAATGCAAAGACGCGAATATACGTGTTTCACTGACCACTGAAAAACTGCAGATACTGAGGCTTCCCAGGACCAGGGTTGGCCATCCCTGGTCTAGTTCCAAACGACTTTTCCTTAACCTCGATGAAATGAGGTGAAGGAAAGCAGTAAGGCGCAATTTGTAAGGGTTTAGGAAGACAACCACACTAATAGTGTTATGAATCTGCTGTTGCCTGACCATGTTTTCATAATGACCTTGATTCTAAGCCATGTATTCTGATTCCATGCCATGTTTTTGATTGCCCTTGTCTTTTATCTTGTATTCCTGCCATTACTCATAATCACTGTTTAGATCGTCATTCTGGTTTATGTAACATTCCATGCCATGCATTGCACATTGTCTCCCCTGTCTGGTCTTATGTCATGTGACAGCTTATTTCCCCAGTCTTGTGTGCCACAGCTTCAGGTGATTTCATGGTTTCTGGGTTTCCAAACATTCCTTCCAAATCTCGTTTGCTTCCTTCGCCTTGCTGTTCTGTCATTACTAACAGTACTAACAGTTTGTTGTTTTAGTTAAAATTTACTAACCAGAACTAACATTGTTTATAGTACTAACTTACTAAAGAGCACTAGGGATTGTATAGCCGCACTTCACTAATTGACTAACGAGCTCTCAGCACTCGCTCTATTCTAGTCTCCGCCCCTTGTCTTTACTCAATCTACTTTGCTGCGCTTCAGCGGATCCTCCGCACCTGGTTTACTCTGTTCTGCCTCTCATTATCTGTGCACGTTAGAACTCCCTAACCGGAGCCGTGTGTTTGTTATAGGCTGTCTTTGTGATCCCTGTCTGCGTTTTGGCTTTAGCCAATTTCATGTGGTTAGGTTCTTCCTCATGTCTGTTCCCTAGTTAATTAGTCTGATCCAATTCACCTGTTCCCTATCACAGCATGTGACTTCCCCTACGTGTATTTAAGCAGTCTGTTCACTACCAGCTCTTGTCAGAACATTTCCCTTGTGCTGCGATAGTTTATGCCTTGTACTCTTTGTATTACTCTTCTGACTGGACCGTCCCGGTTTCTGATTTTGGCTTTGTCTTGGATTATCCTGCACCCGTGTATTGAACCTGTTTTGCCCGACCCTGATTATTGTGTTTGCTGCCCTGTGTATGACTTGGATTACGCCCCTGGGATTCTGATTTTGGTTTGTGGACTCTGTACCGTTGCTTCCTGCTCTGCGGGGGTTCACCCCCCAGCTTTAATAAAATTCAAGTTTGCTGGATCACTTGGCTCTCGCGCTTGGTTCCTGAACGCAACCTCACAAATAGAATCCGAATGCACTTACACTAGGCAACTTGATGTGATCACCCGTGTCTCGCCCGACATATTCGTTTGCTTTTGTGATTGGCCTGATGGATGGTGAGCTCTTTAAATATTGCTGCCACATGGTATTGTGGGACAGCGTTATCTCCTTTTGTTTTTGTAAAGGATGGATCGATGTACCCTATGCTAAAGGTGATAAGTTAGGAAGCACTGAAACACCTTTCATTTACATTTAGAGAATTCAAACGCACTAATCATGGCTGCCACGCGAATAATTATGAGTCATTTTCTTGGAGTTAGGAACTTTCCTAAGTAAAAAGACTTTCTGACTGCAGCCTCTTGTGCTTTGGAAAGTTCCTAACGCCTAGAAAATGATTTGGAAGAGTGTGTCTGTGTGTGTGTGTGTGTGTATATATCGCAGCCATGATAAGTGTGTTCGCATTCTCTAAATGTAAAGGAAATAGGTGCTTCAATGCTTCCTAACTTATCTCCTTTTAGCATAGGGTGCACCTAACCATCCTTTATGAAAATAAAGGCGATAAAGCCGCCCCACAATACTGTGGGGCAGGAATATTTAGAGCAACGACCATCCATCCTGCTAATCACAAAAACAAATTAACGTGACGGGCGAGAGACACACGATCACGTTGCCAAGTGTAAGTGCATTCGGATTTTCTTATGAGCGCAGTTGTCTTCCCAAGCAGTTATAAATTCCCCTTTTCCTCTTTCCTCTACCTCATGACATTTTTTATGGCAGTTAAAGGAAAGTGGATTGGAATTAGAGAATAGGACATAATTTTTTGATTATTTGAACACAGCTATGGTCTTATTACAAAAGTACCTCACACAAAACTGCTGGGCTCAATTTAATCATTAATTTTTCATATGGTCACTTGCTTTCTTTTCTCTCTTTCCTCCCTCCATTGTTCAGTCAAGTGCAAGGAAGAAAGGATGTATGAGAAAAACAGGATTAGAAGGAGCACCCATGATGCTCCATGAGGTGTGTCTGCTTAAACAAATGCGCCACTCAGGAGCACAAACAATATTTATCGTCAGACTTCAGGAATCGCTCACTGCAGAAGCACTTGTGTTCTCCTAATAAACTCCACACAGCTTAACAGTACTAATGAAATGTCTTCCATTAATTACACCACCTCTTCTGAATAGATTTCCTCTCCAGCAAGACATGAAAGGGTAACACTTTACAATAAGGGTGCATTATTTAATGCAGCAATAAGCATTAACTACCAATTAATTAACAGTTTACTAATACATCAGAGCTAAATATGCATTAGGTTACCTTAATTTATTAATACCCTTTGACATCCTTATTATGAAGTTGAAAACATCACTCATAAGCTGTATTCCCAGTCTTGTTCCTCTCTCATCTTATTTACAATAAAATATTGTACACAAAAAAAAGTTGAAAACATCCCTTAAGTATCACCTCAAACTATCAAACTATTCAATACTGCACAAATTAATACCTTAGTTAACATGAATACCATTAGTAAATGATTAGTAGGCCCATTAGTTTACTGTTAACTGATAGTTAATGCTTCTTACTGAATAAGTCAATGTTAATTAATGAAGCCTTATTGCGAAGGGTTACCCATTAAAGTTATACAGGAAACGCATGATTGCGTGGTTCTGGCTGACTCCTGTAATGCCCTCCCGAAGTTTGTAACTCTGGTAAAAGCAGGTGAGGGGCCTTACCTGGAGGGTCAGTCGGCGAAACGGCAGTGGACGCTACAGTGGATGTGGACGGAGACACTTTAGCCGTTAGCTTGTTCATGGTCGTCCTTCCTCGAGTCCCTCCGTGCCAAAAGTGCCCCTCGGCTCAAGATGAGGAACGCAAGCACCGCGCCGGGCTGGATTAATACTCTTAAACTAAGGAGATCAGCCATTCTCCAGGCTCTCAAATTATCAAATGCACTGCGGGTAATCTCAGCGATGACAAAACCCCACGAGCCACTCAATTCACCCACGTAAGCATGCACTAATGCAACGCTTCACATACAGTGATAACAGGTTCGTGCAGTCATGCGCATATTTAATACACCCAAATAATTGGGAGTTGTAAGTCACCGTGCAGAGTGCAGACATGGACAGCTCATCGGGTTACAAATCATTATTTTTCCCACAATTTTCGGGCCTTCACCTTGAGGCAAGTTTTCATATTCAGGGCAATGCGTAAGTATTGGGACAGGAGCACAATTCCTCCAACGCAGGAGGAATGAAAACAGCTGAATTCGTATTGGATCAATGAACACACATGGACAATAAAGACACTGCACACTTTTACATCGTTAACCAACTCATTTAAAATCTAATGTGCTGAAGTATAAAATCTAACACCCCATTTACACCTAGTATTAAAATGCGATCTGTATCTGGATAAAGCCACTTGCACACTCGACGCGAAACGAATTTTTCGCACGACAGATTACATTCAAAGTCAATGCGAACGCGTGTATTCAAGTCCTCGCATTGACTTTGATTGTAATCTGCCGTGCGAAAAATTCTTTCCGCGTCCAGAGTGCAAGCAGCTTCGGGAAAATCGCATATTAATGCAAGGTGTAAAAGCGCTGAGATTGGAATATGATCAGTTCTGTCCAGACCACATCTGGAGGTAGTCTGGCTCGCATTGTGTCCGGATCACAGGCAAGTGTGAACGCAATCCGCACAACTCGCAGGCATCCATACCTACGCAACGTCAACATTCCCGCTCTAATTAAACTAATCAAATTACTCACACGCAGCTGAAGGACAGAAATCCGATCTCAACGAGGATAACGAGAACGCATTATAATACCAGGTGTAAACGCAAAGTAAGAATGGAATGTTTTTTATCCAGAAAACTTATCCGGATAACAGATCGCATTTTAATACCAGGTGTAAATAGAGTGTAAATGACACAGTCACAGTCACTGTAAAATTTTCACAGACTTACTTCCAGACCTTCATAACTTCCTGCCTTCGAAATAAATTTAAATTTATTTGTAGTTTTTTTTTTCAGAAGCATAGAGTACTCCAGACTTCTCAGTCAACGGTAACTACAAAACTAGAATGTGTTTTTACTCGTAAAAAAATAGGACCAAGGGTCCTGTAGCTTACCGGCAAGTGGTCTTATAGTGATGATACAAGTTATGACAATTTCACGTGAAGTTTGACATTTGAATCAATGAAAATCAATGTCAGGGTCACTAAATAAAAGTTCACATACATTTATAGGACCTCCTATAATACAAACACAATCTTAAACTCTGAAGCAGTTTTGGTGAGACAAGTCATTGAAAATTCAATGTCAATTGGGAAATTAAAGGTCACAATGTCAAGTTGTGGTCAGCAAATGGACTTCATATATGACTTTCTAAATGTCTCTATACAAACCTTGGCTCAATCGGTGACCATTTTGGTGATACTAGTCATTGTAATTTCACTGTCAAGTTTGACCCTCAAAGGTCACTGACAGTCAAGTTGAATGTCGCCAAAGGAAAGTTCATACATAACTTCCTAGATGTCGGTAACACAAACCTAGGCTCCATCTGTGATCATTTTAGTGATACAAGTCATTGAATTTTCACTAGGTCACATTTGACCTTTGAGGGTCAATACAAAGGTTGCCAAATGAAAGTTCATATATGACTTCCTATATGTCTCTAATACAAACCTAGACTCCATCTGTGACCGTTCTGGCAATACAAGTCATTGTAATTGCATTATGTCATGTTTGACCTGCAAAGCTCATCAACAGTCAAGTTGAATGTCACCAAATGAAAGTTCATATGTGACTTCCTATGTCAGTAACACAAACCTAGGCTCCATCTGTGACCTTTTCAGTGACAGAAGTCATTGAATTTTCTCTTGGTCAAGTTTGACCTTCAAAGGTCAATATGAATGTCACCAAATGAAAGTTCATATATGACTTACTATACGTCTCCAATACAAACCTACACTCAATCTGTAACGATTTTGCTGATATAAGTAATTGAAATTTCACAGTATAGTTTGGCCGTTCAAGGTCACTGTAGGTCAAGTTCAAGGTCACCCACTGAAACTTCATACATGACTTTCTATATGGCCACAATACAAACCTAAGCTCTATCTGTAATAGTTTTGGTGATAGAAGTCATTGAATTTTCACTGTGTGAAGTTTGACCTTCGAAGGTCACCGAAGGTCAAGTTCAAGGCCACCAAATGAAAGTTCATGTATGACTTCCTATACATCTCCAATACAAACCGAAACTATCTGTAACCATTTTGCTGATATAAGTCATTGAAATTTCACTGTGAAGTTTGGGCATTCAAGGTCACTGAAGGTCAAGTTCAATGTCACCAAATGAAACTTCATACATGAGTTCCTATATGCCCGCAATACAAACCTAAGCTCTATCTGTAACAGTTTTGGTGATAGAAGTCATTGAAATTTCACTATGTGAAGTTTGATATTTGAAGGTCGCCGAAGGTCAAGTTCAAGGCCACCAAATAAAAGTTCATACACGACTTCCTATAAGTGTTCAATGCACACGTTCCCAATCTTCAATATTTTCAAGCCTAGAAACCCATGAAAATTGTAACATTTTGCTTGACCACAAGTTTGACCTTTCAGGGTCATCTGAGGTCAACTTCAACACAGCCAAAATATAGGTCATATATTACTTCCTATATGTCAGTAATACAAACTCAATCTTTATCTGAAACCATTTAGCTTCCACAGGCGATTTGGCCCATTCTCCATAAGACCCAATGTGAAAGTACAGCGCCCCCACTAGACCCACTTCCGTCGATTCAATCAAAATGGCACTCGCACTGTGCATGAAGTGTATCAAGGTGAGTTGATTGCCAGATTTAGAAAATAAGTTAGACAGTTTTTGAGAAATAATTTTTTGAAATTTCAAGTCATATCTTTTAATATTGTTAATATATCCCCTGATCTCGAGTTTGACCTTTCAAAGTCATCTGTGGTCACATTTAATATTGCCAAAATATAGGTCATATGATTTGCTATATGTCGATAAAACAAACCTAATCTCTATCTGCAACCATTTGGCCTCCACAGGCCATCTTGCATATTCATAAAGTACAGCGCCCCCAATAGACCCACTTCCGTCGATTCAATCAAAATGGCGCTCGCACTGTACATTGACAGTACCAAGGTAAGTTGATTGCCTGATTTAGAAAAAAAATTATCCCGCGGTTTTTGAGAAATCATTTTTTTAAATTTCTCAGTCCTATCTTTAGCATTGGAGCCAAAATTTCAAGGGCCCATAAAACGGACAAAAATGATTCAATCAAAAATCCGAGAAAAACACCTGGAGATATGGTCTAGTAGTACGTTATTGCAAATTTACACGAAAATTTGTCGGGCCAAAAAAAAAGAAAAAATGTTCCGGACGACGGACGCCACACCACGACAATAGCTTATCGGCCCATAGGGCCGGTAAGCTAAAAACAGACGTCTCCCCCCCCGCCCCCCTTCCCTGCCTAACCCACTGCATGGACGGACAGACAGACAGACAGGCATGTACTGAAAGGCACCACTGCAGGATCTGAGTGGTAAGTATGCAAAGTTTCGTTAAAATCATGCAAACGGTTTTGGAGTTATGCTCCGGACAAGAATTGATAACGTCCGGACGGACAGACAGACGGACAGACAGACAGACACATACCAAAAGCACCAATTCAGGACCTGAGTAGTAAGTGTGCAAAGTTTTGTTAAAATCATGCAAATGTTTTGGAGTTATGCTACGGTAACGAAGTGGGAACGCGAACGCAAACACGAACGGGAACCAAGCCTAAAACAATATGTCTCTTCTCTCCCCCCGGGGGAGTTGACATAATTCCCAAACCAGAAAGACAGGGGCAGAAGACAAGACTGATGAAAAATTGTTTACTTCCTTTTTCCATCACCGGATACATGTTCAGGAAAAAGGTTACCAAAAAAATTTAATACAATCACAGATTCCTTCCCAATATTTAATTTACAAAATTTAGAACCCATTCTACAAAACCTCTTTCCAAAACCCCAGTCACTGACAGCATATTAACCCCGTCATGTAATGGACATACAGCATGATTTTCATACAAAAATATCACTTTCCAGATCAAGTTATATTGAAGACATTGTGTATTGTGGTCACTCATAACCTGATTGCATGTGCTGAGGATAAGGAGTGATGCATAGTACATAGTACATGAGAAGGAGGTCTGGGTGTTATAGGGCGTGCACACACACACACACACACACACACACACACACACACACTCTCACTCAATCTTAAATTTGCTGCCCTCCTGACTTGTACACAGACACAAGGTAGATAATATGGGCACTTCCAGTGAAGTATAGTCCTACACAGCATTGCCCACTGGAGATTAGGACATGAAATGTAAAAACAGCTGGACATGCACTGCACAAAAACACACACACACACACACAGACAGACAGACAGACAGACACACGTGCACGCACGCACATGCATACTGGAATATGGATGAGGAATGTGCTGTTCCAGGGCTGTGACTGAGGTCCAAACTAAAAAGTTAAAAGCCGAGGACTCTCCTTCAAAGGAAGGAAGGCAGAAAGGGACCCGCCCCAGTCCTCAGTCCTCGAGCACGATTGGTTCATTGCTGCGGGGGGGCAGTACAGTGGGCGGAGGAGGGACGGTCTTGATCTTGACGGGGAGGTATGGCTTCCGGGCCGCGCGCCTAATTCCCGTCGGCGTCAGGGCTTTCCTGAGAGATCTGAAACACAGAGAGAGATGTCACATTGCACTGCACACACTCACACGCGGCGCACTACACAACATACACACAAATATACACACATGCACGCGCGCGCGCACACACACACACACACACACACACACACACACACAGCCACCCACACACACACACTGGCCCAGACAATGCTGGAAGTACATTACTCACTAAACACAGTACTGAAGCATATCATGCATTTTTGACCCCACAAATCCCAAATATCAACCCTAATCTTAACCTCTTCCCTAACCAACAAATCCCACAACATAACCAGTGTTTCCCATACATTGAGGAGACTATGGCGGCCCGCCATAGTCTAATTTACCCCGCCATAGTCTCAATATGCGCAAATGCCGCGTGTTGAGATTACATGCGCACATTTAAAAAAAAAAAAAAAAAAAACTGAAAATTAAGAACGGTACCGGAAGACGTGCAATTTGCGCAATCCGCCCCCCCCGCTCAACAAAATGAGAATCATCTCCCCCATCCCCGCTCAATAGAATGAGAATGCCACCACACATGTGCCCCCATAGTCTCCAAAAATTCTGTGGGAAACACTGATAACCCAATCTGTATCCCTCATTTAATACACAGCCTTAAGCGAGAGCCCAATTCTAATATCTAGCCTTAAAACTAGACCCAGTCCTAACCATAAGCCCAAAAGGAACCCTAGATCTAAACCAAGACCAGAATTAAGCCATTTCCTCATGGGCGGGGTGGGGGCAAAAATGCCCCGTTTTTAGAACCTTTACTACACACATGTGGAGTCTTTTAGTTTCCATGGGTATGGCGATACCATTGAGCGCTATACCTTGTAGCATATATCGGAGAGCAATACCCGGTATTGTGTTTGAAGAGCTACACCTGATAATGTGTTTGGAGAACTGCACCTGATAATGCGTTTGGAGAGCTAAACGTGCTCGTTCGGAAACCATTACCTGGTATATTTCGTCGCCACAAACACTACAGGGGTCGGGGAGTCCCCGTGATTCAGCTTCGGTCGCTTGACAGGAGATTGTGAGTTCCTCTGCAAGCCACAGGTGAACGGCCTGCCATTGGCGGACAGGTTGACACCTCCCACCTGCAGCCAATGAGAAAAATCTCTTTAGGCACAGCCAGGAGAAATGTTTTAACTTCGGAGTGAAGAGCGTCCAGTGCCCAGTGCGTACAGAAGACCCATTTTAGGACAGTTGATCTAAAGAGTGAGAGAGAGGGGCGTAAACTGAGTACCTGAGCAGATGATTCGGCGATCACACCGTCCCCAAGATGGGAAAAACAGCCCTAAATATTCCGTCAGGAAAGAGCTTACAGCGTCCTTTCTAATGGATGTTTTCCTTAATTACCATCATTATTGCTCTTTAAACATCGTCCAACCGTGCTACCATTATCGAGGCTCTGATCATGCGGTCACTAGAGTATTAATACCGAGAACAACTGGAGAAAACAGAGCAGAAGAGGGGTGGAGAAAGAGAATCTGTTTTTACGGATGGGAGGGAGGGGGGAGAGGGAGGGAGAGAGAGAGAGAGAGAGAGAGAAAGTGTGAAACCGTGAAAGTCACACTTACGCTATCGAAGGGCCTCTTGCCCAGTAGGCTTGAGGCGCCCGTGGGCAGGTTGCCTTGGTTACCACTCACAGCGGGATGGTTGCCTTGGTTACAGCTCACGGCAGGGGTCGCGGTGCCGGGAGCCTTGAGCCGAAGCGGGACCTGAAACGCTGCGGAGGCAGAAGGTTCACCAATCAACGATCGAAACATCATCATCGCATTTCACACCTCCCACGCGGCTCCGCTACGAGCAGATTTACCAACAGGGCTGAGGAATCAGTGCTCAGACATGAACATCTCATCATTCACGAGACAGAGGGGGAGAGAGAGAGAAAGTGAGTGAGTAAGGGTAAAGTAAGACTAGAAAAAGAAAAAGAGAGAGAGAGATACTGCATATTGTTTATCTGGTATATTTTAATCCTCGTGAGTTCTGTCACTTTATTGTTCCTGTTGTGATTTAAGGCCATTTTACACTTGTAACACGTGTCTGTCGACAGTGCCTGACTGCAAAATGATGTCAAAGAGACAGAAAAAAGTGCAGTCTGACGGTGTCTCGTACCTGTTGAATATTTGTAACACTGAAGACACCGTTGTTAGTTGTTTTACAATTTCATTGGCTGGATGGACCGAGAGTTTGGTGATCGTCATGGATATAAAACGCAGATACAGTAGCATTCGCAAAAAGAATGGTCAGTCATGGTTATAAAGAAATGACCATAATTACCACGGAGACGACAGTTTGCACCGCAGAAGTTGTCCAACGCTTCCTTGAAGCATAGAATAATCTGTATAGTACGACACTTTTAAGACGTCTGTCGACACGTCTTACAGGTACAAAACTGCCTCTAGTGTTCTGCTTCGGCATTGTGCATTTTACGTCGTCAGGCCAATAAACCATTTTAAAATTGGAGTCAGAAATGAGAGAAACAGAGCAAGACAGAGAAGTACTAAGTGACAGAGGGAGCAAATGATGGAATGAGAGAAAGAAAGAGAAAGAAAGAGAGAGAGAAAGGCGACATGCCTGCGCTTTCATACCCAGCTCTTTGACGATGGTTGCCAGATCTGCTCGGGGCAGGGCCCTGACCTTCACTGGAGCCGCTGTGGGTTTTGCGAGCCGGACCATACCTGCAGAGGAACAGACTGAGCGTGAGCACAGCGGGACACAGACAGCCAGGCCAGGAGAGGGCGCTGCGATTCCTGCATGTGCATTTTATTAGTTGTTTAGTTGAGGCTTCTATCCACAGTGATGTACAGGGGATTAGCCAATGACAAAGAAAAAAGTAGACTGCGCACTCGCTACTCTTGGTGCATTCTGCCATGGTCATATAGGCGCCAGCTTCCAGTCATGGCAATACCAATGGGCAAAATGCATAGTAAACATAGCAAACACCCTTGTTCAGAAATAAATTATCTAAAAAAAAATAAGGTGGCTTCAGGCCACTTTTTCAAACAAGGACATACTTACAAGTGAAAGCTTTCTGGATATAACCAAAATGATCAAAATCAGCTAAACTGATAATCAAAAAACTCAAATATTTATCCATAAATATCAGTAAAACTACGGTTTTAGACTAAAAAAAAAATCTCTCTGCACTATCCGCATTGTTTTAACAGCCAACAGCGCAACAGGAACTAACCATTTTGGCGCATAAATCACACACATCCAAACTGGTTGAAGCACTACAATGCTTTGTTTTGCCATGACCAGATGTTAAAGCCAACTTACCACGAGAAAGGAGGCTTTGCGTGGTCTAGTTTTTTCTCCATGTCATTGAGATTAGCCTAAGAAATAGCCAGTCCACCCAGTGGCAATGTGGGGTTAAGGGACTTGCTCAAGAGCCCAAAAGCTTGACTGGCCAAGCACCTTTGTGCTGCGAGGCCAGGGGTGTCAAATCGTACCCAAAAAGATCCAGTGTTGACGCAGGTTTTTGTTTCAACCGAGCATAATGGATACAACCAATTAATCCATCGCGCTCTACAGTGAAAGCCTTTATATGCAGAATCGGGTATTTGTGCGCTTAACCAGAACCAAAGCCTTTTTGGATTAGCCACCTCTGCGCAAGGCTATCAGCTACTCCATACCCTTTCCAGTCTCTTACACTTCACACATCCTAGCCACTTCAAGGCTATCGGCCAGACTATATAGTTTAACTCATTCCTATCTGGCCAACATGAGGACAAAATGGCTCCACACTGCTACACAAAAAAATTAATTAACCCCTTTGCGCAGATATATACACCAGCGTCAGTGAATTCCAACATTTAATTCCAAAATAATTCTGTAATTGAATTTCCAAATGTCTTTCTTCGCTGAAATAATTTCCCACAGTCTCTGTGACACAAACACTGAGTTATAAAGCCTAAGTAGGCTCATGCAAAACAGGAAAAATTGTATTTGTATTCTGCGCAAAGGGGTTAAAATATTTCATGGGCGAGCTGTCGATGTCATCGGCTGTTCGACTTCTGATGAAATAGAACGCCATTCCAAATGATTTCCAATAGAAAACTCTCCTGGACTACTATTTAGGTCCAACTCTTCCTCAGCACCCATAACGGATACCATTTTGGTGTCACTTTCAGTCTATCTGATCGATGTTTTTCGAGTTATGATGAGCGAAAACAAAATGGGTAGCACTGCATACACCACATTCGCCATGTGCCAGCGATCATAAACAAAGGATTTTTCTCAAAAAAACACAAATTATTCAATAATATGGAAGAAATACGATCACCGAAAGTTTGACAACCTTTCTCGCCAGTCCCACCTGACCAGGGTTAGGCAGTACCCTCAGGATAGAGTAAATAACAATAACACTGCCTACTAGATTAACAGGAAGCCAGTATTCTCGTTATGAGTATCTCGTATACAATGTGAAACGTTCCTCAGCCCAACTTAGGTGTGGTCAGTTTTCATTAATACCACAAACCTGTCAACTTTCACACAATCGGTGTGAGTTTTAGTGGCATATTTACGGTGCTCTGCCGTAGTCAGCAATTATTCAGTCAACGTCTGTGTACGAGATTGTCGCACGGAAATGAAGTCCTTGTGCATGGAGGGGTTGGAAGCAATGGAACTGCGTAATGTCATTTGAAATGATCTTATTTCATTGAAACGATCATGAAACACATGCCTTGCTTCCAAGCCCTGAGTAAAGAAAAGCGCGAGAAGTCCAGAGTTGTAATCGGAATGCGTTATAAATGAAAACTAGCCACACCTGATAATGTTGAGAGTTTTCAGAGTTTCTGTAGTGGTAATTTAAATATTTAAATGAATGATTGAAAACAGGTCGTGACCAATCATTAATTTTTATGGGATTGTTTGAGCCTCCCCAATTGCCAGTTCACCAGCCGCCACCGATGAGCATCTAATACACGATGTGAAACATTCCTCTCAGCCCAACTGAGCCGCTACGCTAAACGCTAGCCCCTATCCCCAGCGCTTCTTACACTCCGCTTTGACGGCAGTAGAGTTGATGGGGACGTAAGGTCGCCGGGCGGCCCGTCGTGGCTGCAGGACGTCTCGGCACACCCGTCGCGCCACGCGGCTCAGCTTGGTGGTCTGCAGGATGAAGGTCTGCCGGTTCTTGGCCAATAGCTTGGCTCGGCTGGCACTGCTGGCGAATGGGGACATGTCCTGCACCTCCTGCCGGGTCATCTGTCCCCTCGTCACCACCTCCTGCCGGAGAAAAAGGGTCGAGAAAGGCAGCTGTCAGTCACGCACCCAAGAATCTAAAGCACGGCTCCCTCGTCCAGGCCTGCATGACCGACAGTCCAGCAAGTTCTCATTTCACTACAAAAAGTGGCAGCATACTTCGAGTGAAGCCAAACCTTTCTCCGCAGCCAAAAATTAGCTTATGCTTGATTTGGTTTCGCTTTGAGTACTGAATGTAATGGAATCACTGTAACCATGGTAACCGCCCGTAGCAACAAAACTATCAATACTGCCACTCACTAGGTAGCAAAATCAATCACGTCCACCTTGAATTTCGGACCCCTAACACAAGCTGTTCACAATCGTGTCATGTGCTGCAATTTTGGCTAGTTAAAAAAATCTTAGAGGTGCCATGTTAAAGCGTCAAAAGAACTTAAGCACTGTAGCGTGTTTCGTTGTGTTTTCCCTCACGACCTTGCCCAAGTTTGTTTCCAAGAGAAGTATGCCGCCACCTTAAATTGGTACACCAAAGAGAATTGGGAAAGACATCACATTCATGTCGAATGATGTGTGCTTTGTGAGGACCGTAGCAAAGTCTCCAGAATGGTTTAATTCCATGAACGCTGTTGGGCAGCTGTGCTCTAGCTGCTGAATGAAGTTTGCTTTGTAAGGCGTAAAGAGAAAAAAAAAAAAAAAAACTTCAAAAGACGGCATTTCTCCAGGAACAGAGTTGGGCAGCCGCACTCGAGAGCAAATCTACTAGCACTCAGTTTTGATTCTGTCAATCCTGTGGCACACAGATCTGCAGTTAAAATACAATTGTAGGACCACAGAGTAAGATGTACCGTGCTGGGCCTTGCAGCGCCCTCTAGCTGCGTGGCTGTCTTCAGGCCCCCATACTTCTTCCAGTAGATCCAGCAGGAAGCACACAGCCTGCACTGCATGTTAGATGGACCCCAGGCATACCACTGTGGAGACTGTGCAACTGTGTGTGAGAGAGAGAGAGAGAGAGAGAGAGAGAGAGAGAGGAGGGGAGGGAGGGAGGGGGAGAGAGAGAGAGGAGAGAGAGAGAGAGACCTGTACCTGGGCCAGCTCACACAGAGTGCTAATGTGCATTTGAACAGTGCAAAAACAAGAAGAGGTGAAATGATTTAAAGCTGCCCTGTTCTTATAGACCCCGCCCTCCAGTGCGTTTTCAGCCCTTCTCCAAATTAGCACACCTGATTCCACCAATTAGCAGCTGATCAAGATCTTTAGCTGCTGAATGTGTTGTGCTTTGTTAGGGTTGAAGTGAAACCCTACTGTGTAGGACTGCATAGCTCCAGGAACAGGGTCAGGTGGCTGCGTCTGAGAGATGGCTCATAACCACAGGGTCAAAAGTCAATGGGCAACATGTAAAATGCTACCAATGCCACCATCGATTAGTGAAATGCAACGATCAACAGTTTACACACCAGCAAATACAAGATCAGTGCAACTGTGGTCCAGGGGCTGCTCAGTCAAATAATCCAGAATTTGTAACTCTTGAACGTCGTGACCCACAATGCCCGATTGTCGTTTAGCTCTTTTTAATTTTGTGGTCGTCTGTTAATTTTACTAGTCTTCCGTTAACTTTACTGGTCATCTGTTAACTTAATTGGTTTCTTTCTGTTGGCTACGGTTTGTTCCATTTTTACAAATTTCAGTTAGTGTTACTCATGTGACTTGATCGATTAGCACTTTAACTTGTCTCCTTGCAGCTCAGCACTTTTGTACCGAACTTTTGCACTTGTGTACATCGCTCTGGATAAGTGGGACAGCTCAGTGCCTGTAATGTAATGTACTGTAAAAGAACAATGGACTAAATAATGGACTGTAATGTTAAAGGCCTTCTAGGAAATATTTCCGGATAACGGAGGTATACTCACTGAAACAGCTCTCACAGCTCAGAATCTTCTGGAAGGCTGCTGATCCATTCATGCCAGGTTTGGCACCGGGCGCCATGATCTGGTTCGGGTTGGGTTTTGTGCTGATGTACAGAGAAAGAGGAGAGGTCAGAGGATAAACTAAATACTATTTAAAGTTGTTAGAATAAAACTTAAGGGCATGTAACGCTGACTTATGGTCGTCCAAGGACTACATCTGTTCTGGTATCACAGGGAAAGAAAATCTCACTTCCTTTTGTGAGCTGTATGAGGCTGAAGCTAATTTGAAGCACATTTTTTCTTAATTCAATGATGGTTTGTTGACAGATAAGAGAACTCAGTACAACAGTTGCTCACTAGGTAGGGATGTAAACCTGCTTCAGTTTGCTGTCAGCTTCAGCCGCTTTGAGCCTTTTCTGTGGAGATATAAAAACAAAACAAAAGTGGAATCGACATCTGATTCAGCCGTACAGTCCTGAATAAGAAATTATATAAAACCCAGCCCCATAAGCAATAAAATGTTTCATCCTCCGACAGATTTGGCCCTTCCTTCTCATGGAATGTTTGGCAACTGATTGGCAATACCTGCATCATGCTTGAACACGAATGTTGACTGAAGCCCAACCACAACGCGGTATATTTAGTCAGAAGTGCCTGGCATACGATTGGTTAAAGGAAGTAGGAGGAGCATGACGGTAAGACAGGAAACAAGATGAGAAAATAAGGTCAGCGGAGCGTGTAGCAGAGAGGAGAGAACTAGAACCGTGTCTGAAACAGCTTGGCAACTGTTGTGCCCTCAAGATACGCACCATCCACTGAACATACTGCTAATTAGTACGGAGGAAATAACAATCAGAGTCTGTATTGTGAGTTTAGCAGGGTGCCCAGACCGTTTCAGATGTGAACCCACTCCAATACTCATATCATTCAGGTACAATAAGTACACACGATGTTAACAGCTTTCTCATCCTGTGTACTCGAGAGTAAGCAAGAAAGCAGGTCCAGACACAGCCCAGCCCGTGTGTCCCTCCGATCAGCCCCTTGCAAACTGCGCAGCCTTACCTTTCTAAGGCAGGCGCTTTGATGAAAATGTGGCACATGTGGTAACTGGACCATCTAAAATCAATTCATGGTCATGAATGGCACAGCACTGATTCAATCAGGGGGTAACACTTTATAATAAGGGTACATTAGTTAATGCAGTCATAAGCATTAACCACCCATTAATTAACAGTTAACTAAAGTATCAGAAAGCTACATAAGCATTAGGTAACCTTAACTTACCATTTGTTAATGCTCTTTGACATCGTTATTTTGAAGTTGAAAACATCCCTTAAGAAACACCTCAAACTATTCAATAATTTATAAATTAATACCTTATTTAACATGAACACCATTAGTAAATGATTAGTACACCCATTAGTTTACTGTTAACTACCTGATAGTTAATGCTTCTGACTGCATTAGATAATGTTTATTCAGGTATCCTTATTGTAAAGTATTACTGATCAGGGCTTTCCAAATCACGGTCCACCAGGGCTGAGGACTGCTAGTTTTCCACCATCCCTTTACCTGGGAGTCAGGTGTGATGGCAGTCTGGCCAATTAGTGGCAATAAGTGTTCACTTATTGCTGGGAAGAGGAAAAAGCTAGGGCTAGATTTGGATTCAAGGGCCAGATTTTGACAGCCCTGGCCTAAATGGTCGGTACAAGCCGAGTCAAAGAGAGTCGAGTGACGCAAGGAACACCTGAATGAGTAAATTAAGGAGTGATTCTGCTTCAAAAAAAATAAACACAGCCAAACAACTTAAGAAATACAGTAGATAATCTAGACAGCCCGGCCCCCCACGATCGCACGGGTGTAGCCCCCGAAAGCCCACTTCTCCAGCCTGTACTGCGTCCACAAGGAAATCTTTATGTTTCAGCACAAACTTGTGCATTATTTGGCCAATACTGTTGCCATGGCAACCAAAATTGATAGGAGTCATAACTTAAAGGTGCACTATGCAAGTTTGTTTATTTTCTGCGCAATTATATTTTTGTCTCAATTTGCCGACATCTCCCCACGATCCGCTAGCTGCCTGCCCCTAAATTCACAGTAAAAAAAGAACCCGGGCTCTGGAGACCGCACAGGTGTCACAAACTGCAAATAAACACAAGGGGCACAGGCTGTGCCCCATAACATAACAAACCGTTCCGACCAATCAGTGACAAGAGTTGACAGTTACGGAAGCATGGGAGGGAGGAAACTATGGGAGGGAGGGGAGAGCTACCTCTGTTTTGTTTGAGTTCGAATGTCAACAGAAGTGATGTCGTACATACTTGCATAGTGCACCTTTAAGTATAACAGATGCCCGTACCAAAAATGAAAGTAATTGGTGAAAAATTACAGCCTGTAGAGCCTCCACAAGGAAGTGCCTACAGACGCAGCAATGGCGGCGGCGGTGGAGACGACGAGCATGAATCCTGTAGTAGTCGCCCGACTTCGCCCGGGGGCTACAATTACATGAGTGTTCAGGAGCCACTACAGGAGGCAGTTATCCTGACAGTTAATGGGAAGGGGGTCTGAGCAGAGTAAAGCAAGAGCTCAGTCAGGTTTGGTCAGATGAGAGGAGCGTCAGTACCTGCTGGATGTAGCGGTCGGTGGTCTTCCACATGTAGTAGAACTGCACTATACTGGCCAGAGACTTCCAGGGCAGCTGGGGAGGGAAAAGAGACAAGGTCACAAAAAAAATAGCACTATACTGGTCCCCATTCACTCTCATATTACTGCCGTTTCGCCCTTAGACATTTAGGGACAATATTCAACCGCCAACCCCGCTTGGACAGCCAAAAAACTACACTCTAAACTGCAACCATCTTTTACATCCTTAGCCACTCTCCTCACCCTAAACCAAAAATCCACACTGACCCCTTCACCAGTAATCTACACTACTCACTCAATCACTAATGCACACTGACCCCTTCACCAGTAATCTACACTACCCACTCAACCACTAATGCACACTGACCCCTTCACCAGTAATCCACACTATCCACTCAATCACTAATGCACACTGACCCCTTCACCAGTAATCCACACTACCCACTCAACCACTAATGCACACTGACCCCTTCACCAGTAATCCACACTACCCACTCAACCATGAACGCACACTGACCCCTTCACCAGTAATCCACACTACCCACTCAACCATGAACGCACACTGACCCCTTCACCAGTAATCCACACTACCCACTCAACCACTAATGCACACTGACCCCTTCACCAGTAATCCACACTACCCACTCAACCACTAATGCACACTGACCCCTTCACCAGTAATCCACACTACCCACTCAACCATGAATGCACACTGACCCCTTCACCAGTAATCCACACTACCCACTCAACCACTAATGCACACTGACCCCTTCACCAGTAATCCACACTACCCACTCAACCACTAATGCACACTGACCCCTTCACCAGTAATCCACACTACCCACTCAACCACTAATGCATACTGACCCCTTCACCAGTAATCCACACTACCCACTCAACCACTAATGCACACTGACCCCTTCACCAGTAATCCACACTACCCACTCAACCATGAACGCACACTGACCCCTTCACCAGTAATCCACACTACCCACTCAACCATGAACGCACACTGACCCCTTCACCAGTAATCCACACTACCCACTCAACCACTAATGCACACTGACCCCTTCACCAGTAATCCACACTACCCACTCAACCACTAATGCACACTGACCCCTTCACCAGTAATCCACACTACCCACTCAACCATGAACGCACACTGACCCCTTCACCAGTAATCCACACTACCCACTCAACCACTAATGCACACTGACCCCTTCACCAGTAATCCACACTACCCACTCAACCACTAATGCACACTGACCCCTTCACCAGTAATCCACACTACCCACTCAACCACTAATGCACACCTGACCCATTACAATTTTACCAGTAATCCACACTACCCACTCAACCACTAATGCACACTGACCCATTCACCAGTAATCCACACTACCCACTCAACCATGAACGCACACTACCTGTTCAATAGTAATCCACATTACACCCTTACACAGTAATCTTAACAAACCACTCAACCACTAATGCACACAAAACCCTTCATCAGTAATCCACCCTACTCCCTCAACCATTTATGTATACTAACCCCCAACCACAATTCAGTGACCCCTTATCCCCTGACCACAAATCCACAGTACCTCCTTCTGCAGTAAACAAATTAAAATCAAATTAAATTTTATCTGTGTACCACATTTCACAGACATTTGTAATGAGGCACTTTACAGTAAAACCCCAGCCTGAATCAACAATCCCTCTTAACCAGTAATCCACTGGTGACACTCACAAAGTCCTGGCGGATGTCAATGACACTCAAAGTCCTGGCTGATATCTATGAATTTTACAGCAGTTTTTTCTCCAAAGTCCGCCTCCTCGAACAGCATGGCCTCCAGTAGGCCCCATTCGGATGTCCATCTCGTACTTCCCGGCACAACAGCGGGCCCCCAGGCGCCAGCCCCGGCACACATGGCCTGGGCCAGGTCACATGGCCTGGGCCAGGTCGTAGCCGCTCCGCTGCAGCGTGTCCATGGCGTGGAACTGACAGAACAGGGAGGCTAGTCTGAAGCAGCTATCCTGGCAGTGTGCGCTTACAAAAGTATTAGCGTCAAGTGTCTGCTGGAAGGCTGGCATTAAGAGTACTATCAGTTCCAGCAGTCATGCAAGCAACAGTGCTTGTGTTAGCAGAAACGTTAGCATTAGCAGCAGTACACCTGTCAGCGGTAACGTACGCATTAGCAGGTGTACCCCTGTCCATAGTGAGGTTAGCATTAGCAGCGATACCCACGTCAGCAGTTACATTAGCATTGGCAGCAGCAACCATGTCAACAGAAACATTAGCATTGGCATCAATAATATAAGTACAAGCGGTAATGTTGGCATTTGCAGCCATCGCTGTATCAGCAGTAGCCATACCAGTAATGTTATTAGCATTAGGGGCAGCACCCGTGGCAGTGAATAAGCTCAGCATTAGCAGCAGAATTTACGCTAGTAGCTGCATTGGCATTAGCAGCGGTATGTGCGTCAGTAGTAGCATTAGCAGCATTACCCACGCCAGTAAGTAAGCTTAGCATTATCAGCAGGATTAGTGCTAGTAACTGCATCGGCATTAGCAGCAGCGTTTGCGCCAATAGTAGAGTTAGCATTAGCAGCAGCATTTGTGTCAGTAGTAGCCTTAGCATCAGCATCAGCATTTGTGTCAGTAGTAGCCTTAGCATTAGCAGCAGCATGTGTGTCAGTAGAAGCCTTAGCATTAGCAGCAGCATGTGTGTCAGTCGTATCCTTAGCATTAGCGGCGTCTCACCAGTGTCACATCCCGGGATGCGGCAGCAGCGCTCATGTGAAGGCTTGGCTGTCGGATGGAGCTGCTGCAATCCAGCGCTCGTGCGAACGTCCCAACGGCGCTGGCAGAAAAGCAACACAATATCCACTCTCAGGACCCCAAAAACACAAAACAGCAAGTTTAACAGGACTAACACACCTACGGCTAACTAAACATTGTGCAGCTTCACCATTTTGATTTTCCCACAGGCACAGCGTGGACACCTCACTCACCGCGCCACCACGAGGAACTGGTCGATCTGCGAATCCTTTAACTGGTTGTCTGGGTCCCAAACCTTGGTCTCCAGCTTCTCCTGTACACGGCCATCTGACTCCCCTGTGCACAGCGATCAAAATTAGGTGAACGCACACAGGGCTCGCAGCTTTTCATTCGCAGAACAGCTAGCAAAATCTCAGTGATAATACGCAATAAGCAGCAAACGGCGTCGGAATAAAACTGCCATGTCGCGACTAATGCGCATCACAGAATGCACTGATAAGTGGGCCGGGCAAGATATTGATATCATATCAATACTGTGATACAAGATATCGTCTGGGATACCGGATGTCTTAATATTGTGATATGACGCAACTGATGTTTTTAAAGGTTGCATTATACTGAAGGGATGAATTCGTTTGCAATTATTAAACTGTTCTCGAGGTTGTCTGTATCAAATCCACATTTCTAATGACTGTAAATGAAAAAATCTTCAAGTACATATTTTGTGAAAGTATCAATAGTTATTCCTACAATATCGCCACAATATTGATATCAAGGTATTCAGACAAAAAGTATTGCAACATTTAATTTAGTCAATATCGCCCAGCCCTATGCACACGACACCAAAAAAGCAAACGTTTTAGTAAAGTGACATGGAACGTGCTCAACATAGACCAGCAACCTGAACCAAATGAAATTAACAGACAGTCAAACGTGGCCAAAGTTACTGTCAATCACAGATCAACACCCCTCCCCCTCACCTTCGGCCAGCCTATCAGGAATCTCTGCCTGGTACTTGGAGCCCACCCTGATCTCGCCCTGGTCCGCCAGCAGAGTCTTCTGGGCCGGGTCAAACACCAGTGAGTAGAAGAAAGAGTCCTGAAACAACACCATGAAGAGGTTCTTCAACATCCATCCCTCTAACATAGGCAGAATGGGCCAATATGGGTGCTGGGTTTTATTCCAACTAATCACAGCGAGTTTAGAGCATTAAAGTTTGTGACCCCGCTCTTGTGCAAACGATAATGACCCAGAACCATTATGTGGTGGGAATGGATAGAACACTGTTTGATCCCAGAGTTCAATATCCCCAGTATATACCAGCTTTTCTGTGAGAATCAAGTATCGGTTGCCATGACAACTCACAGACTGGTTTTGTGTCACGGAAAACTGCAATACATTAGCACTGTAAACGCTGTATACACATTCTATCACCACTCTTTCTCCATTTCTCATTATAAAACACCCATCTGCAAGCACTACAGCCACTGGCTGTAGACAATGTTTTTTATCGGACTGCATGGGGCAATTTCTCCTCTGCACTTGAAACATTGCAAGACAGGGAAACATCAAGTTAATAAGAAGCATTGATCAGTTTTGTCCTCGAGAGCATCTTTAAGTTGGGATGAATTATCTTTAGGTAGTTAGAGCTTAATAAGGGAGCTCAATAAAAATATCTGCAAAGTTAGGATGAACACAATGCAATGTTGTGCGTGGGTCAGCCTCAACCAGGGAGGAAAAACAAACATCCTGGTTCATAAATCACAAGTAAATCACCATATTTTCTTGACATAATTAAAATAATGCCCCCCCCCCCCAGTTTTACTAATTTCAAAACATCCTGCATTTCTGAAGATTTCACTCAAAAACGTGAAATTTTGCCCCATCTCGCAATGGTGAATAATCCTTCAAAAAAACGTCTGGATCCAAAGCACTCTTAAAATCTAATCGCCTCTACCTCAGGCTGATATCCACCTCACACAAATTCTCAGACAAATCCATCCCTTAGTTTTTGCAAAATCCTGCAAACTAACCAACAAATAAACAAACCAACAAACACAACGGATCACATAACATCCTTCGTGGAGGTAATTAATCTTTTGAGGAGTCTGCTTTTGGAATGATTATTAAATTTTAAACAAGCATTCCGGAGTTTTATTTAATTTATGAGGTTAAATCAAGAACAGTCCAACTGCACATCTCATATGACCGCACACTCTACAGGGGCAGAACAGAGCTCACCTCTTTCTCCAGGTAACCGGTGAGAAGGTCGGTCTCGTTCAGGAGTGTGACGTTACACTTCCCCCTGTGAGAAACAAGGAGCAGAAACCGATGCTTATATTCTACCAACATCCCATCAGTGCAGAGTTCAATCAAACTTAAAAACTGACCTCCCTGGAAGTTTCATAATGTTTACTGGCCAAAGACATACAGAGGGAAGAAGAGTCCTATACCTGTAAAAGCACACGCAAGCAGAGGTCATGCAGCTCACGCCAATGAAACTCAGTGCTCAATGGCTGTTTGACAAAAAGGACTGAATCCAATTGGTCAGGAAGGCATAAATACATTTCTTCAAATTGTCTGTCTTGGTCATACATTTCTAGCATTCTTACTTTCACTCACCACAATAAAGCAGCGTATTCTGCTACGAAAATCCCACTGAAAATGGTTCGCAACTTGATGATTTATTGCTGCAGTTCGTGGAATATGCGCCAAATATTAGGGGAAAATACTGCAGTATTCATCTGCTGTCTCACCAAGACACTGAACAAATCCAATTTAATATCCTAAACCACTTTCAGGAGCTTAACTTGCAGATCTGATAAAAAAGCCACAGAACACGAGCTCGTGGACCCACTGAGGAATTGGGTTTGAGTAATCATTTTCTGAACATGTGTGCAGGCTTAGCCTACTGAACTGCAGTGGGTCTGTAACGCTGAGCTGAATATCAGTTTTCCTTTTGAAAACAAAAACACTCCAGGCACCGTAATTTTTAGGCCACGCCTTTTTCCTGTTTCCACAGAGACTGTCTCATGACTGGACCCTTTGTTCTGTACACAACTTCACAAATTAAAAAAAAGAAGAGGACTTTTAGTGTGCCCTCAGAAGTGGTTCTAGAAGTGCGCTACCATTGCTCCGGCTACGTTCACCCAGAGTCAGAAGTTGACATTTCTCGCAGTGGGCAGCGTCTGCTCGGACCGAGCAAGGTCCAGGGTCCGTTCTGCTTTGCATGAAGAAGTTAAAAATCAGAATTTGAAAAAAGGCTACAATGGCTGTAAAACAGGCAGCATTTTCAACAACTTCCCTGTGGGTGCTCCACGACTTAGTGAAGAGATAAAAAGAATAATGAAAAGTGTTTAAAAAACTGTATGACCCCCCTTTACACACACACGCACCTGGAGATTTGAGGGGCATTCAGGGAATTACGAGGGTATTTCTGCCCCATACCCTCCTCCATTTCCTGCCCCACTCCCACGTAAAGGCAGAGTCTGACAGACAAACACTGCAAACCCCGATGATAATCCACACAGCCACAGCACCATCATTACAGGCATGACTGGGGTAGTACAGAAGGTGCGTAACGTTAGTCTCCTGACGTGTAATGCTAGTTTAATTTATTTAGTCCTCTTTTGGATGAGGCTAACGCAGATTAACATGAACAGCTGTAAATACACCAGAGTGACCCAAGGAGGCAGGTTTTCATCTGCACAGCTTGGAAAACATGATCAACTGCAGGCAGGAGCCGGAGTGCTCAGGTCATTCACATGAACACACAGAGAGCATGCAAACTCCACACAGGAAATATCCAGACCAGGAACTGAGCCCAGAACTGTTTTTTTTTTTTTTTTGCCAAGTCAGCTGGGCTGACAGCCATGCCATTGTATCCATGTAGTCAATATACAATTGCATATTAACAATTACAGCACACAAGGACAAATGTAATAAAACCTAACTATCAGCAAAATACAATTTACTGTTATAAAACAGACATTGCCAAAATTGAAATGGTTCACAAAAATGCCTATCTGCTCTTATTTTCATCAGCCAGAATTAGGGCGCAAATGAAACTGGAACACTAAATAAAATGTCCAAAAAAAACCATTTTCATTTCATCGCAAAGCTAAGCAAATTCACACCAAAAATAAGCAATGAAGCAAATAAAACAGCCAATGAAAGCACCAATGATTGAAACTGAATTGAGCCATTACTGAATTTAAACTGGCTAAACCTTTGAAAAGTTGACAGCGTCAAACGTGACCAAAGTGAAATTTCATATCAAATTCTGGTCTTCCTAAACTTCAGTTAACTCCTTCAACCCCACAGCCCTCTACAGAGGGCTGACCAACATATTCCCTTCAACCCCAAATTCCTGTAGGGAAAATTCAAACAATCTGACTAATTGATTGGAACATATCAGGTTACATTTAATGGGATTCCAGAGATAACAGTAAGATACAATGTCCAGATAATGACCAGCCCTCTACAGAGGGCTGTGGGGTTGAAGGGTATAGTGATGCTAGAATATCTGGGGTTGAAAGAGTTAATAAGTACAGGAAGAGACCTTTGTAGGCCCTTTCCCAAGATACCTCACCCTCCATCACTCTACAAAATACAGCTGTTATTTCACACAAGAGAGAAAAATCTGGTTTCTTGTCACCAACATCATCAACATTCAGTGAGCGGAACCTCAAGTAACACATATTTTTAGCCAATACAAATATCTGCACGTGTCAGTGAAAATGAAAAGGCTCCCAGTGTAATCGTGTGAATGTCTTCAACAAGAACATGTCACCTTGCTCGGGTTATGTGAATAATTTAGAGAAGCAAACGTTTACAGTAACCAACTGTAATCAGAAATTGTTCTCCAAATCATTTTAAATAATAGCACTGTAAAAACTCTCAGCCTGATTTCAATGATCCGCACACATCCTCAACGCAGATATCATCATGTAATGAAGATCTTCAGCAATATCATCAACCAAAACTTTCACAATAAGCCGTGTGGATTATTAATCTACAAAAGACTGGCTGAATGTCGATTATGTATTTTTGAGTGTTCAAGCCTTCTGGTGCACAGTTATATTAAATAGTTATTACTTCAGGCTGCTTTCCTTTCCTAACTCTAATGATTTATGGCCTTGAGGAGCTGTACTTCACCACCAGTTTATTTATCTTCTGCCATGAACATCATAAATGAACAAGTGGCACAGAAACTTAAATCCAGGAGACGCCTCGCCCATCCAAGACTGAGTCTCCTTGTGTGCATGTGCGGTGTCAGTGGACATGATGTTGCCAAGTGCGCCATTAGAGGCAACTGTGCCAGTGATGGTATGGTTGCCATGGTTACCGTATGTGCGTGGCCGGGAGAGACTCAAACTGGCGGGACAGGAAGAGCTCGCGGTGCTTCAGCTGGTGTTTCTGAGATTCTGTACAGGGCGGCTGCTGGGAGTCCTCCTCAAATTCCTCTGCGAAAAAAACCACAGAAGAAGAGTCACAGCAGGTCACCTCCCCGTGACCACTGCAGGCACCAGCATCCCCACAGGCCAGTTTATCATCATACTTCCGTAAATCTGTTCATTTGTTCACAGACAGCGTGAGGCCAACCGCTGAACACGGACTCGTATATCAGTCTCCGACATGAAGAAGAATGACCTGAGTCTCATCGCATCTGGAGATACGCCAGACTAATACTGTCTGAAAATGACGACAGAGTCCCTGTTCTAACAGACTCCACTATGTGTAGTTCTCTCTGATCTGCAACGTTTAATTATGACCTCAAACTGAGGAACCACTGAAGTTGGTTTTCAATGGACGCTCAGAGGAATTTTGACAAATTGAATTTTTTTCAAAGGCAATAATCGCCACTGTGTCAACATTTTTGCTGTTTCGTTGGATTTTTTAATTGCACATTGCCAGCGATTTTTCTCTCTCTCCATAAGAGCAAAGTTTGTCCTTTGAACAGATAAAAAACTGTACAAGAACAAGTGTTCGGAGCAACCAATCAGAGAGAACTACACACAATCAAGCACAACAGGGATTCTGCAGTCATTTCTCTAGGTGGCCCTCACCCAACTGATTTTGAGATGCGACTTTAATAGAAAGTACAGCAGAAGTACTGAATTACCGGGACTCTTATCAATGCAATCTGCTGAACTAATTCCACTTGCGCTATGCTGTAGTCAATATGCTTCCGTGTTCAGCAGTGATTAGCACAGTCTGTTCCTCGTGTTGGCCTCTGCCCCTGGAATAATGCACAGGAAACCCTGACAGTGAACAGCACCCTCCATCACTTAAATCCTTTTAATCCTCCTGCCCCACCCCCACCACCAATACAGCCCCTTACACACACAGCAGGACGTCTCTTAATAAAGACACAAACACACATACACACATATGCACACAAACACACACACACACCCTTGCAACAGCGGGCACAGTCAGATATAAATAATTAACCCTCTGTGTGCCACAGACCCCTAGGATACATCTGAAGTGTCTTTTGTTCTCTCTGAGATGTCAGTGGGGGGGGTACAGGGGAAAGCCGACCCCAGTTATGAGGGCCTGGTTCTCTCGAAGCCTGTGCCGGGGGGGAATAGAGCCCAGAAGGTGGTTAAAACAAGCTACCATAATAGAGCTTCATCATGGAGGACCATTTGCTGCCCTTGCCGAGAGAATATCACCACTGCATCTCACTGCAGGTTGGGTCATATTCTCATATTCATACAGACCGTTCCCATCCAGGACAATGATACACCTCCAACGGAAGAAACTGACACCAATATGTTTTTCTCTTGAAGAAATCATAGACTCAGTTCATGTTTTTGTTTGTCCAATGCCTCCCCAGTTGTGAGTTTGTTAACCTCAAAAGCTATCAGGACGAAACGAAATTTTTTAAGTTGACGACTCAGCAGTGCGTTATATGACTGACACACAGAGTGGACGCCTAAAACTTAGCGTCTATACTGACTCGCCTCTGACCCTAATATGAGATCCGTGTGCCAAAATATTGGGCACAAAACTGAGCTTATGAGGGGCAAAATAATCATCTTGAAGCCCAATAAATATCAAGAAGGGCAAGTGCGCAAAACAAGACAGGGCAGATGAGTGACTGAAGGACAGATGAGTGACTGCAGGACAGAGCAGAGGAGGAGTGTAGGGATCTAGGGGCGAGTGAGAACACTCTGGGGGTGAGAGAGGACACACTGGGGATGAGTGAGGGGTGAGTGAGGACACATTGGGGGTGAGGACACTCTGGGGGTGAGGGGTGAGTGAGGACACACTGGGGGTGAGTGAGGGGTGAGTGAGGATACTCTGGGGATGAGTGAGGGGTGAGTGGGGATACTCTGGGGATGAGTGAGGGGTGAGTGGGGATACTCTGGGGATGAGTGAGGACACTCTGGGGATGAGTGTGGACACTCTGGGGAGGATGCTCTGGGGATGAGTGAGGACACACAGGGGATGAGTCAGGATACTCTGGGGGTGAGTGAGGGGTGAGTGAGGATACTCTGGGGGGTGAGGACACACTGGGGGAGGAGAGAGACTCTGGGGGGTGAGTGAGGATACTCTGGGGATGAGGGGGTGAGTGAGGATACACTGGGGATGACACTGGGGATGGAGGACACTGCGGATGAGCGAGGGGTGAGTGAGGATACTTTGGGGATGAGTGAGGACACACTGGGGGAGGAGAGAGAACTCTGGGGAGAGGACACTCTGGGGATGAGTGAGGGGTGAGTAAGGATACTCTGGGGGTGAGTGAGGGGTGAGTGAGGATACTCTGGGGATGAGTGACGACACTGGGGATGAGTGAGGACACTGCGGATGAGCGAGGGGTGAGTGAGGATACTCTGGGGATGAGTGAGGACACACTGGGGAGGAGAGAGAACACTCTGGGGATGAGTGAGGATACTCTGGGGGTGAGTGAGGGGTGAGTAAGGATACTCTGGGGGTGAGTGAGGGGTGAGTGAGGATACTCTGGGGGTGAGTGAGGGGGTGAGTGAGGATACTCTGGGGGTGAGTGAGGATACTCTGGGGATGAGTGAGGATACTCTGGGGGTGAGTGAGGGGTGAGTGAGGATACTCTGGGGATGAGTGAGGATACTCACTGGCACTGTTATCTGCCAGGGTACTGAGGTGAGAGGGCAGATCCCTCTTCCTGAAGAGACACACCACCTTTGCTTCCACATTTCCATTCGCCTGAGAGAGAGAGAGAGAGAGAGAGAGAGAGAGAGAGAGAGAGAGAGAGAGAGAGATTCAAAGATTCAAAATGTCAGGTCATCAGCACACAGTTCAGGTTGTTATTATTCAGTGTAAAAATAAAATTGCCAGTAGAACCTGCTTCAGCATAAGAAACACAACATGCAGCAGGGTCCAGCGACACAGTATCTGCCACTTTGGTTCTGTGCTCCTGTAATCGGCATCTGAATTGAAATGATGAGTCTGACAGTGACATCATGGACTGTATAAATGCACAGTCTATGGCTGAACAGCAGGGCATCATCTTACACTTGGCGACGCAAAACCAGTTGATTTATGTCAGAATAACAGGGGTTACATACATAATTAGACATCATTCCCCACAATGCACTTCACATGGCACTCATTCTGGCTGTGGCTACGATACAACATTAGCTTTAAATGGCTCAATAATACTCCCCCTCCACAGGCAAGTTTATTAGCGACAAATGTTCTGGCTCAAAAACTTGTGAATGACCACACTGGATGCTCCATATTGGCAGTGAGGGATGGGATTTTTTCCTAGTCCTGCTTTGATAATGTTCGGTGAAAGTCACTAAATAATTATATTTATCTGGATTAATCTTCACTGGAGTCAAGAGCAACAATGGAAACATTCATACAAGTTTCAAGATGACAGCCCAACATTTACTTACGCTAGTTAGAGCAGGTAATTACCTGAATCATTCTGCAGTCCTCTCACTACATGAAATCTTGGAGCCGCATTCAAGAGGTTTACAAAATTTAAAGATATGAATTTAGATACTCCAGAGAACAATGGCACTTTACTATTGCTACTACCACGGAAACAAACCTTCAAACCACAGTCTTCGAGAGTAAATTCACTCAGCCGTTTCTCACCTATTCACAAGCCTGGAAAAAAACCAAACAATAACTCCCAGATACAAAAGCAAGCCAGGACAAAGCTGCACCATTCTACAGAAGAGACCTAACCACCAAAATGCACAATTGAGCAAAAAGTTTCCACTGTACTGCTGTCATGAAACACTGCAAGTCATGTCACTGGAGATGCCTTTATCCAAAGTGACTTACAGCTCATTGCACAAAGCAGGGCCCAACTTCCTGCAGAGCAGTGTGTGGTTAAGGGCCTTGATCAAGGAGCAAACAGCACAATTATCTTATTTCAATTACACTGAGGGCTCGAACCAGCAACCATCCAAGTCCCAGTCAGATGCAACAGGCACTAGGCTATATGCTGTCCCCCATACAGCACACTACAGAGGGGCATATTACCCATGATGCCATGCGCTCCCTTCGGTCTCAGGATGTTGCATAAGGGTATTCAGCAGTCATCGTATTGCGTAACCGGGGCTGCCTCAGAAACCTGCTACCCTCTCTCTCTCTCTCCGTAACCCGTACGTCTCGCTCCTGATACACCGTCACCAAGGTACTGACAAAGAATTCCTGCTCAATACACAGTCAGTCCAGTTTTTTCAAAGTACTAGTTGGCCTTCTACTTTTTTACAATTGATACATTCAGGTATGCACAAAGCAAAATTGCCTGAAATAATTACCTAGGCACTCTCCACCCCAGCAAATTGAGTTTGAAACAAGCAATGCTTTTTAATGTCAAGAAAGATGTATTCAAATGTGAAATTACCCAATACATGGAGAAGGTCAGCCTGAATTATCAGAAATCGTTATTCACTCTTGCCTATTTCACAGGTCCCGGATAATGAAACTGGTGCCTAGAATGGAGTTGATTTACTACCAACAACCATCCTCCAGTGTCAAGACTCCAGCCCGAGCGTGCAACATGTTACGCTAGCATGCAGACCGTAGGTAAACAACTGACCAGCAGGGGCCACTGCAATGCACTGAGACAGTGGCCCCATTCTAAACCACTCATCGGGCCTTTCTCAAACCAGCCCCTACTCCCTCGCCCTATCCACTCCCCCTCCGTTTGCGCGTTAGCCTGGAGGGCCAGTCACACGGAGTGTCCTCCCAAACCAATAAGCGCGGAGTGAAAGTGGCTTATTAAACCCTCCGCAGCGAGTCTACACTGATGCAGGCTTACAAACCACCCTCCTTTCAAGTGCAGCACTTATTTTGTGTTCGGGATGGAGGAGACCATATCCACAAATGTCAGTTCTGTGCAGTTATTTCCGAAAGATAAGTAAAACATTATCTAACCTCAAACGGACATTTGATTGACTATCTCATGCACACATCACAGAACTAAAGGTTAAATTGTATTTTGAAATGAACGTGCAGATGTGCACTCGAGAAAACACTGAGTGAGTAGTTTTGTTTATTGAATCAATGGTTGCTTTTTTTCCACAATGTGCAATTGCACAAACACGACCTTGATCTTTGTCTTTGTATTAAATATCTTGAATATACATTTTATTTAATTACATTATCCTCTCTAAAATATTTTACGAAAGAAGTGCATCATTAAGGAAGAAGACCGTCGTATACAATGCAACGCACCTATCGGTAGGCATGGTGATGATTACCTCCGCTTCCCGTTGGATAAAGAGCAAGGGCATCCCAAAGTTTACACACGTTTTTACACCCCCCTTAATGAAGCTCCCTCCATCGCTGTGAGGGAGACTTCTCACGGAGTGACACTCGGTAGTGAAGTGCTAGTGGTGAGGGAGCGGTTTGAGAAAGGGCCATCCTTCCTTCCGTGGCTCCTTCCATCCTACCTTCTCTTGCTCAAAGCGCTGCCCAAAGGCGAGAAACAAGAACAAATGCTGCGTTTCCACCGAACGCGAAACGAATTATTCGCGCGGCCAGATTACATTCAAAGTCAATGCAAAGACGCGAATAGATGCGAGTTCGCGCCTTCTCATGTGTATTCCCGTCTCCGTATTGATTTTGCATCTAATCTGGCCGCGCAAATGATTTGTCTCGCGTTAGGCGGAAACGCAGCATTAGAAAAGGAAGAGAAGCGGGGAAATCTGCGAATCGCGAATTTGTCGAACGAAACGTCCCCGCTCCTTCAAACATCAGCATCTAGCATCAGTCACAGGCACGGCAAATTGCGTCGGAGGAGGAGAGGTATATCCAAGATCCGTCATTCATACACCCAGCATTCAGGAAAAAATATTTCTCGGAAGGATTTTCCCTTCCCTCGCACAAGATAACTTTGAGAGCCGAACAAATTTAACAGATTGGAGGACGGCAGACCTCAATAGATTTCTGGGTCGAGCACAAGAAATAAAAGATGCAATAAATAAAGCGCTGGACTGGGCCCATGGTTCAGTGCAGCCAACTGGACCTTATTCTCTCTAGATACCACTACAACCAATAGTGCATGGCCTGGCCCAGTCTGACAGCCAGCCAACAGTCGGTTAAGTCCAGGCTGTTATTTGATACTAAGCCACCAGACCGCTGGGCCAATTCACAGTTAGTCAATGATTTCACATGATAGTCAATTAACGATAGTTAATTACAGTCATTTAGCGGGCGCTTTTATCCAAAAGCATCTCACAATTGATTAGAGCAAGTGGGGGCCAATCCTGCCAAGAGCAATACGGGAATTAGGCCTTATTAAAGAGCACAACATCTGCCCTGATCTTAACGTGGCAGTATTACATTTATTTAAAAAAAAAAAAAAGATTTCAAAAGCGTTCTTTTTAACTTCGCGCCCTGACCAGAATTTTATAAAGACTCCAATACACCAGATAGCAAGCAATTCCAGGTCAGATCTGGGCCAGAGTCACCAGCTATCTGGGCCATCAATGTCACACTATCCAACTTTCAACAACTCTTTCTTCCATGGTCCAACAACTGTACAAAATGGCTGATATTATATACATTCATTTAGTCTGAAATGAATTGTATCCCAAAGAAAGACAGACACTCTCTAAAGATTGGATTACAAACATACCTGTCACCGGAATAATATGTAGCCAGTGGTGTGCGCGCGGTTGCTACATAGTGCTTGAGTGAGCTGTATGTGACCATAGACATAAAAATGCTGAGATTTTACCATTGATTTTATATCAAAGTATGTGACAATGGAAAGCGAGAGCACTCACCTTACTGAGTTCTTCAATGCGGCGGATCAGGTAAGGGTTGCTTGAGGAGTTCTCGAAGTACACATAATCTGCAGAGACAGAGAGAGGGGCGAGGGAGACAAAATAATTAAATATAAACGATGAGATCGGTCACGACGGGGACCGCATCAATGCTTCAGACCATACACTCCAACTCCTAATAAACAAAGCGCATTCTCTGCAAATATTTATGAACAAATGTCCGAGGATGCAAATACAAATACAAGTAAACCTGACAGGGCGGCCACATTTTCATAAGATGGCTCTTGAGCAGACCAGACAAAAATCATTCATGCAGAATTCTGAACAAACAGTTTGAACTGCCAAAGGCATATGTGATGGTGCTCATATTACGCGTTTTGGAACACGTGATCTGCCCCCAGCACTGCGGTCACTCATAACTGCATTTCGGCTCAGTTCTCTAAGCTAAAGTGAAACAAATTTGAGATGAATTAAATGTCAACTGGAAGCACAGGCTACGTCATCGCACCACATAAGTCGATCAGATTCATGTACTGTACAGTCTACCCCTCGTAAGCATTTCAGGGAGTATGCGCGGCGGACAAAGCCAAGCGTTACAGACAGCCAAGACAGCAATAACCCACAGAAGCCTGTGGGTACAACTACGTCCAGGTCGAGCGTTTAGACCTACAAGTCCCAGATATGATAACGTGGAATTTACACTTGCGAATCCACCACAACGAGTAACTTCCTCTTTATGCAACGTGCAAGATAAATATGATAATATGCATACAAGCGCGTGTATTCTGCTGTGGTCACATTTAGAAAAAAATCGGTCTTTGTCAAAGACAATATTGCAACATGTTAAAGAACAGAGCGGGCCAGACTACTGTTAAGCTGCTCTTACATCGGACGCGAAACGAATTTTTCGCACGACAGATTACATTAAAAGTCAATGCAAAGACGCGAATGCACGCGAAACGCGTGTATTAGCGTCTTTGCATTGACTTTGAATGCAATCTGTCGTTTTTCGCGTGTATTCGCGTCTTTGCATTGACTTTGAATGTGATCTGTCCTGCGAAAAATTCGTTTCGCGTCCGGTGTGAAAGCGGCTTTAGGCTACACATATAGCTCGCTGGCGAGACAATACTGATTCAATCAGCTTTCTGGAATATTAAAGTTAGATACCCGTCCCACGAACATTCATACAAAAATCTAAACACTAACTTATTACAGTCAGTGAAATTCTGTCCGAGGCTTTCCACGATTCCGGGTATTTCGACAAGGTTCGTATGATCTGCGACATTAATCAAACAATTAAAGCAAATCTGACTTACCCCCAACTCTATACATGTTGGCCGCCATTCTCCGGTCCTCTTATGTACGCCACAGCAAGGGATTCCCCGCTGGCATAAAAATGCCGACCAACAAATGCGTATTCCACTCGGCGAAACAAAGCCGGAGCACCCCACAAGGCAGCGGAACCACGGCGGGCAAAAGTTTAAAAAATACCCTTCCTGCCTCTTCTGGGAGTTAATATGTGTACTCGTAGCGTTTCAGCGGGTACAGATCGCTATTGTTTTTACGATCGCGTACAGAACTCAATCGCGCAACGCCTTCGCTAACGAGCCTGATTATCTCTCCACTCTTCCTCTCATTCTCGGCTCTCAGCACCATCCTCCTCTTCCTCGCTTCGGCACACACGCCAACTCGCCGAGCGAGCCCCCTTTCCCCCGCCCCTTCTCGCATACAACACACATACGTCATCTCCGGTAACTTCGAAGCTCGAGCGTTACCACTCGGCAATCTCCGCTGACTGAGTGCGCCTGAAACGCACTGAAGTGGCCGGCCTGCCTTCAATGACTGTAGTTTCTCAGATTGAGACGCACGAATTATTTATCACTCATTTCATGTTATGAAAATAATAAATTTTTTCCCTGATATTTTTATCAAATATGCTCTCGAGTATGCGTTGAGGCAAAGAAGATATTTTGAGAAAATGTCCCGGAGTAGCCTATTCTATCGTTTTGAAATAACGACCGAATATCATATCATCATGAACCTTTTTGCAGAGACAAAACGAAAGGACTGCAGCCTTGGAGTAAGATCTTGAACAGTGATAAGATGATATCTGATACCATTTTATTCTAGCCTCATAGATCAGTAGTACTGCGAAAATTCTAATCATATTCAATCTGTCGAATTAAACAGAAGCAGGCAATTAAACAGGCTATCGATAATTAATGCACTGGAGATGATTAATGCATTCACTTCATTTATGTGAACGGTGACATATCTTTTTATTAAAGCCCATGGTCATATTGCGTCCCCAAGCTGCCCCATTTCAGGCATTCGAAATTGTAACCACGTATATACTGTCTTCAGAAAAAAACAAAATCACCCGCCAATTATGCATAATTATTTCTTATTTTGCCGTTGCATTGTTAAAGTGAAGGAAATGTAATTCGATTTTTTCTGCTCCAGTGTATTTTTCCATATACCCAAATGAATAAAGCAAATTACATTTACTATTCTGTTCTATTTGCCACCATTGCTTGGTAAAAGTTTGGCGTAATTCTCCTAATAAAGTAAAATCAGGGTATGGAGTATTGTGCTCTATAGTGCCCTCCAGTAATTTTTGTGGTAATTGCAGTCCTCTTCGTCCGTTCCAACATTACTCACTTTTGAAAAATATCATGAAATAAAATGGAATGGCAAGATTCCTGGTTTTTGCTGAAAATTGACGCAAATATCTGTGCCAGTAAATAATATCAGAAGTGGCACGGGTCATTTTTCCTGTTTATGTTCAAATAACGTAATGACAGACACAGTGCCGTGAAAAAGTATTTGCCCTCTTCCTGATTTTTTTTTTGCATATTTGTCACGCTTAAATGATTCAGATCATCAAACATATTTTAATATTAGACAAAGGTTACCCGAGTAAATACAAAATGCAGTTTTTAAATGATGATATCATTTATTGAGGGAAAAAGCTATCCAAACCTACCTGGCCCTATGTGAAAAAGTAATTGACCCCCAAACCTTATAACTGGTTGTGCCACCCTTGGCGACAACAACTGCAATCAAGCATTGGCGATACCTGGCAAAGCGGCCCTAGACCATCACACTACCACCACCATGTTTGACTTTCGGTATGATGTTTTTTTAATGAAATGCTGTGTTAGTTTTACACCAGATGTAACGGGATGCACACCTTCCAAAAAGTTCAACTTTTGTCTCATCAGTCCATCGATTATTTTCCCAAAAGTCTTGGGGATGACAAAGATGTTTTTTTGTCAAATGTGAGATGAGCCTTTGTGTTCTCATTGGTCAGCAGTGGTTTTCGCCTTGGAACTCTCCCATGGATACCATTTTCATCCAGTTTATTTCTTATTGTTGAATCATGAACACTGACTTTAACTGAGGCAAGTGAGGCCTGCAGTTCTTTAGATGTTGTTCTGGGTTCTTTTGCGACCTCCTGGGGGAGTCGTTGATGCGCTCTTGGAGTAATTTTGGTAGGCCGGCCACTCCTGGAAAGGTTCACCACTGTTCCAAGTTTTCTCCATTTGTGGATAATGGCTCTCACTGTGGTTTGCTGGAGTCCCAAAGCCTTAGAAATGGCTTTGTAACCCTTTCCAGACTGATAGATGTCAATGACTTTGTTTCTCATCTGTTCTTGAATTTCTTTGGATCGCGGTATGATGTGTAGCTTTTTTAGATCTTTTAGCCTACTTCACTTTGTCAGGCAGGTTTTATTTAAGCGATTTCTTGATTCATCAGGTCGGGCAGTAATCAGGCCAGGGTATGGCTAGTGAAATTGAACTAAAAAAATGTGGTTAATCACAATTAATTGAGCCCCTAAGAACCATACCGGGCCATCCCGCACTTTTGGCGAAATTGAGTTGAGGTAGTCAGCATGTGCAGAAAACTAAGATCTACATTTCCTAAATGAGCCAACCCAATCTACCCACATGGATTGTTCATACAAGCAAACATCCTCTCTGCCACTGTACATATGCACTGCACTGCCTTAGCCATAGTGGACCATCCCACAACTTCCCATAATTCAATGTAAACATGGCGGCTAGGTATCTCACTGATGAGGAACTCCATCCTATCATCGATGATGATGGTGAAGTGTAAGATAATGGAGACCCACAGTTTGTCCCAAATTAATCAGAAGATGATGGTTCCGCTTCAGAAGGAGGTACCTTTCACTTTAAAACGAAACAGAAGGGCATCCAAAACCTGCAAAAGAAGTGCATTACGAATTGTACATATCATGAGTTTTTAACAGAAGCAGTGTTTCCAGTTCCCAGATACTCTAGATGACACAGGAGGCTGGCAACTTTAAGTCCCATTTTCTCAAAAGTTGCCCAACATGGGTTGGCCCAGTATGGTTCTTAAGGGCTCAATTCATGATTTAACAAGGGGGGGTGCAATTACTTTTTCACATAGGGCCAGGTAGGTTTGGATAGCTTTTCTTCCCTTAATACTGTAAATGAAATCATCATTTAAAAACTGCATTTTGTATTTACTCGGGTTATCTTCGTCTAATATTTAAATTTGTTCAATGATCTGAAACATTTACGCGTGACAAATAAGCAAAAAAATAAGAAATCAGGAAGGGGGCAAATACTTTTTCACAGCACTGTACGTCAGACGATGCGCTGAATGCGAGGTTTAGTAAGGACCCATAGAGCCGTAACGGTTGTGCTTTGTGCACAGTTCAGATGCACAGAGGACAAGTTAAGGAGTGGACTCAGGTGCAAGGATGGACTTGGTTGTCTTTATTATGCCTACTGCACAACAGAGGGCGCAAACATTGCAATACAAAACAAAATGGAAACCAGGCTCCTAAATGCTATTAGTAGTGACAAGACTTTGCAAAGACTAAGTGCGAAGCTTAGTCTTAAATAGCACACTGCTACCGCACAGTGGAAATGAACAACAGGTGCAGGTGATAACTGAATTATGGGTGAAGCGCAGTCCGGGTCTTAGTAGACCGGTGAGCTGGACGCCTGGAGGCGTGGTCTTACAGTACCCCCCGCCCTGAGGCACGACTGTTCTTCGGCTGAGAGGGCGCCCTCTGGGGCACAGAGCAGGCTGGTGAGGATGGGTTCGGTGGAATTCGGCCAGGAGCTGCGGATCCAAGATGTCGTCACATTCCACCCAGCTCCTCTCCTCTGGACCATAGCCTTCCCAGTCCAGCAGATACTGCAGTCTACCTGCTGAACATTTGGATTGGAGCAGGCTGCGTACCCTGTAGGCTGGGTCTCCGTGTACATCCAGGACAGGGGATGTTCGGGGGGGGATTTAGCCTCTGGCAGAGGTCCAGCAATCACTGGCCTAAGCAAAGAGACACAGAGAGTGTTATTAATGCATTAGTTTGACCCTAACTGTATTGAGTAGGCTGTGTCCTTCCGGAGGACACAAAATGGGCCAATGAACCGTGGGCTTATTTCTCAACAGGGCGGGTGAAGGTGCAGGTCCCTCGTAGAGAGCCAAACTCCCCTGGTCCCCTGGATGGAAATTGGGGGCGTCCCGACATCTCCGGTCCGCCTGGATCTTCTGGTGGTTGAGCGTCCTCCTGATCTGGAAGTTGGTGTTCTCCCAGACCTTCTCCGCTTCCTTGAACCAGGTATCCACCGCCGGGACTTCTGCCAGGCTCTGGTCGCAAGGGCATAGGGGAGGTCACCGTCCGAGCACACACTGGAAGGGGGTTATTCCAGTGGACCTGCTCTTCAACAAGTTCTGGGCGTATTCAGCCCAGGGCAGGTATTTGGACTAATCCCGCCAGCGCTGGTGGCCGTATGTTCACAGGAACCTCGCCAGGTCCTGGATAGCTCTCTCCGCCTGCCCATTTGATTCTGGGTGGTATCCCGAGGTGAGGATAATGGTGGCTCCCAGCTTTCTGAAGAAAGCTCTCCACACTCGGGATGTGAACTGTGGCCCACGGGCCGAGAGAATGGGCTCCAGAAGGCCAAAGTTTCTGAATACCTGCTTGAATAGTGTATGTGCAACCTGGAGAACGGATGACATCGTAGCGAAAGGCACAAATTTATAGAACTTAGAAAATCTGTCGATAATCACCAGGATACATGTGTATTTTCATGATACATGTTACCTTCAGATGTGGGGAGATCGGTAACAAAACCTACGGCGATGTGTGACCATGGATGCTGAGGTACTGGTAATGAGTAGAGTTTACCAGTGGGCAGCTGTTGTGATGTCATGGAAATTGTGCAAGAGCGCACGGCCGCTTCCACATCAGAGGTCAGATGGGGCCACCATTATTTTCGGGTGATGATGTTTGTAGTTCTTTTGGCTCGGGATGTCCAGCTGACAGGGAGGTACATGCCCGCAGAATCATTCTCTCATGAAGGGTAGCGGGAACAAACGTCTTACCAACTGGCACCAAGGTAGTAGGGGGATTCCTCCTGTTCTCCTTCACTATTTCCCGGTCCAACTGCCATTTGATCAGGGCAAGTATGCAAGAGGATGGCAGAATTGGCTCTTCCACCTCCGGATCTTTCTCTGCCTCGTACCTTTGGGATAATGCGGCTGCTTTGATGTTCTTGGAGCCTGGGCGGTAGGTTCTTGAGAAATTGAAACGGTTAAAAAAGAGCGCCTACCTGGCTTGCCGTGAATTGAGCCTCTGTGCCTTTTGCAAATACTCCAGGTTGCGGTGATTGGTCAGCATGAGGAATGAATGGTGGGCCCCCTCCAACCAGTGCCTCCATTCTTTGAGCGCAAGTTTAATTGCCAGTAGTCCCTGGTTTTCCACGTCGTAGCTGGCTTCTGTGGGTGTGAGTTTGTGTGAGAAATATACACAGGGGTATAGCTTCTTTGGAGTTCCGTGCCGCTGGGACAGGATTGCTCTCACCCCCTCACTGGAGGCGTCGACTTCTATGATAAAGGGCTTTTCCAGGTCTGGTAATTTAAGTATAGGAGCAGTGACAAACAGATTCTTGAGCGTGTTGAAGGCTTGTCGAACTTCCAGATTCCATCCCAGGTTTGTGGGTTTTCCCTTGAACAGACGAGTCAGAGGGTGGGCAACTGCTCTGAAGTTTTTAATTAAGCGTTGATAGACGTTTGTGAACCCCACGAAGCGCCGGAGCTCCTTCATCATCCGTGGGATTGGCCATTTGGTTAATGCCTTCATCTTCTTTGTCTCCATAGCCACTCCCTCTGGTCCAATCATGTAGCCAAGGAAAGAGACAGTGGACTAGTGAGAGATGCACTTTTCTGCCTTGATGTAAAGTTGATGTTGTAATAGGTGTTCGAGTACTGTCCTCACATGTTCCACATGTTCTTCATAAGTCCTGGAGTAGTAGAGGATGTCGTTGAGGTAGGCGATCCCAGCATCTCTCGTAGCACATCATTGATGAAGGACTGGAACACAGAGAGGGCGTTAAAAATGCCATATGGCATGACACAGTACTCATAGTACCCAGAGGTGGTGCTAAAAGTCGTCTTCCACTTGTCTCCTTCCCTGATACAGATGAGGTTGTACACGCTTCAGAGGTCGAGCTTAGTGAAAATCTTTGCACCTCGCAGTTGCTCCATGGCAATGGGGACCAGGAAAGTGGATATCGGTACTTCACCATGACATCATTAAGGCCTCTGTAGTTTATGCAGGGGCAGAGCCCTCCATCCTTCTTCTGGATGAAGAAGAAACTTGCGGACGTGGGTGAAGTGGAAGGTCGAATGAAGCCCTGCTGTAGAGCTTCTTCTACATACTGCTCCATTGCTTGAGTTTCAGCCACCGATAGGGTGTACACATGGGGGGTGCCGGACAGGAGCTCAATAGCGCAATCCCACGGACGATGCAGAGGTAACTGGGCCACCTTTGTTTTGCTTGAACACCATCTGCAGGTCGCAGTACTCTTCGGGAATCTCGGGCTGGTCTCTTTGGTCAGGACTCGACAGTCGTGGAGGCAATGGAGAGGGGGCCAAGGTGCTGCCGACACGAAAATGACTGCAAGTGTAGACGTCTGATGTGTATGGAGATTATGGGATTGTGTGATAATAGCCCCAGGAGGCAAAGGATGATTGGGTGGCTTGAATAGGTGAGGATCTGCAGCAAGAGTTCCTCCAGGTGGAGGAACGCAGAGCCCATACTTCGGCAAAATCTTCTGTAATGGTTGCGCTTCGTGCACAATTCAGATGCACAAAGGACAGGAAGTTATGGACTGGACTCAGGTGCAAGGATTTGGTTTGGACTTGGTTGTATTTACTATGCCTACTGCACAACAGAAGGCAGAAACATTGCAATACAAAGCAAAATGGAAACAAGGCTCCTAAACACTATTAGTAATACAGACTCTGGGCTTTAGCTGCAGTAACAATGTATTACAAATAGGAAAACAAAAGGAAGCGAGGTTCCTTTAAATAAAGTGCTGGTGAAAACAATAAACAGCACGGAGTTGAATATTAAGAATAATACACGCGACATGCGGAAAGTACGTCCATACAAGACAGGGAATACAGGGCAAGCATGTAGTAACAAGACTTCACAAAGGCTAAGTGCGAAGTTTGGTCTTAAATAGCACACCGCTACCGCACAGTGGAAATGAACAACAGTTGCAGGTCATAATTGAATAATGGGCGAAGTGCAGTCTTAGTAGACCGGTGAGCTGGACAGCTGGAGGCGTGGCCTTACAATAGCTAACAATATTAAAATGAAAATACATTCTCAGAAATGTGTTTTCATTTTCAAGATGGAAGCACACTATTTGTTCCGTAATGAAAACAAAAATGTCATCCTTCACTTTGTGTTTTCATTCTCAAGTCCATGAATGCAATTTTTATAAAAAATTGAAAATTAAAATACATTCCCCATTTACATTTTCAAAAAGTGCCCCTGCAATATCACTAACAAAAAGAAACCAAAAATGCTATTCTTATAGTGCAAATACAATTCATTTTCAAGTCCATGTGTACGCTATTTATAACAAATTGAAAATTAAAATTCATTCCCGATTTGCATTCTCATTTGCGAGAAGTGCACCGCTATATGGCTGACAAAATGAAAATGATAACGCTAATTTATTAATGCAAATACATTCTCGGAAATGCTTTTTCTTTTTCATGAAGCAAAAGCGATATGTGTCGCAAAAATAAAACGATAATACAGTTCGCGTCTTTTCTTTTTTATCTTCATGTGAAAATGCCGTGCCTCGCTTTGCATTTCATTGACTTGGTCCCACACGTTTTTCTCATCAAAATTCAAATGAAAATACATTCCCTCGCTGGCTGTGACATTCTGGTCATTCTGTGAGAAGGCGTGACTTCCTCTCTCAATTTGGTACGGATTGGATATTAACAAACAGAAGCAATCTCATTGGTTATCGATCAGAGGGAAATCCCTGCTGTACTCGGCAAGAAAAGCACTGTTGCCAACTTGGCGACTTGGTTGCTAGATCTGGTGATTTTCCAGGCTCCCTCAGTGACTTAATCCATCAAAAGCCACTAGTGAACTAGTGACTTTTTCTGATCTTTGGGAGGATGTTTGTGCTGACAACAATTCATCTAAGCGACAAAATGAAATAAAAGTGCGTAACTTACCCCATCTTGCTGTTCATGACACTAACCCCCAATTTACACCAGATGCGTGTTTGGTCCGTCTGTGCTCTGCCACGGCAGCGCAGCTGATAGGTTTCACTCTAGTCAATGAGTGTGTTTGCACCAGATCCGCTGCGTTGCATTTCTCATCTGTCCCAGCTCCGGCAAACCGCAGCAGTGCGCAGCAGATACGCAAGACTTCTATTTTTGCCTGATGCCGTAACACAAACGCAACACTTCAACACAGTAGATCAATGGGTACACAGACACAACATTAAAAGATACGGTTAATTTTCAAAATCTGTGTTGGCGCCAGTTTGTATTGTGGGTTATAACAGCAACCGAAGTCAGAAAATATGTACGCTAAACTTTACAGACAGAAGACTTTCCAAACAAATCCCACACAAACAGAAAATTAAGAACATTTATTAATAAATAGGCTACTTATCCAAGGTAGAAGCACAAAATCTTGAAAAATCAACCAATTGCAGCAAGACAATCGTTCCTCAACCCTTTCTGTAAAGAACAAAGGCTGTTGCCTGTTTCTAGTTGCACTTAATACAACGTGTCATTTATCTCGAGCAGTTGCACATGACTCTGTAATTACCACATGATCTCGTCAGGCTCGCTCATTGGTCTTGCTTCTCTAGCCGTCCGGCCCTGGTACGCAGTAAAAACGCAGCTGGTGGGAGTTGACAGACGGCAATGCATGCAGCAAACGCACAGCAGGTCAGAGGCGGAGCGAACAGGCATGTGGTGTAAATCCCAGGTAGCAAGCATGCCGCGAGCCTCCTCCCAGTCCCAAAGACCAATTCATGTTCACAGAAATGCCACTCGTGCCCACAGGGGGTCAAGGATCACTGGAGGAGTAGTACCTTTCCTAGTGGCCTTAAAAGGTGTCCTAGACTGGTCTCCCCACATCCTGTACGGCAGGGGTGCCCAATCTTATCCAGAAAGGGCCGGTGTGGGTGCTGGTTTTTGTTAGAGCCCAACACTAACACACCTGATTCTACCCACCAAGGTCCTAATTGAAACCCCTAATTAGTTAATTAGTGGAATCAGGTGCTGTAACACTGCTGGGTAGCACAAAAACCTGCTCCCACACCGGCCCTTTCTGGATAAGATTGGACACCCCTGCTGTAAGGGTTTTCACCCTGCAGTCCCTCCCCTGCGGCTTGTTCTCACCTCCACCTTGACGAGCTGCATCTGTTGCTCGGTAAGGTGGAGGTGATTGTTTAGGTATGTAGGGCTGGCGGTTGCCAATCCTCATTGTTGCTGCATTCTCTTGATTTTACCCTGTGTCTCTGCTCCCCAGTTTCATCTACAGCGCCTGACAAAAGTCTTGTCCCATAAGGACATAGTAACTAAAAATAGCATATAACTTTATTTCTAACCAATCAATTGTTACAATAAATGGTCCATTTTAATGTCAAGGGCTTTCACATTAATAATTTGGTGCAAAATGAAACCGTCAAAAAGTGCTCTGATGTTCACACCTTGGCTAAGCCCATAACATCTGTTTTTGCTGGGACAAAAGTCTTGTCGTCTCTTCAGATGATGCAACAAATCGCAGATTAGAGTTTAAACTATGACAAATACTGTAATTAACACATTCCCAGATGTGTATAGAAATAAACCCAGCACACCAGACTTTCATATGAGGTGCGACTAGACCTCTGACAACATACCAAAGATTCAACCACAGACCAAAGTGCTGATCATTAAGAGCCTGAAGACTGAGTCTGCTGCTGAGGTGGCAGACATTTTAATGTATCCAAATGTCAAGTGGAGGGATGAGAAAAAGATTTGAAGAAACTGGTGACGTTCATGGCAAGCGCAGGTCAGACAGACCCCGGTATGACAACTGTTTGAAAGGACCGTTTGTTGCTTCAACTGTACAAGGCTAGCCCTTCTTCAACTACAGCAAAGCTACATGAGGAAATGTCACCAAAAATCCCGGTATCTACAAGAAGAGTTCGTCAAATTCTCTCTCAAAGTGGTTTTCATAGCAAAATTAGTTCACAGAAGTCTGCATTAAACAGAAAACAAAACACCTGCATTGCATTTGCCAAGGCCCACAGCTCGCAGAAAGGATTGATACTGGAAAAGTGGCTGAAAGTTTATTTTTCTGGTGAATCATCCATTGAACTGCATGCCAGTCGCCGTACAAGACCTGTTGGAACCCTCATGGACCCAAGATTCTCCCAGAAAACAATCATATTTGGTGGAGGAAAAATCATGGTTTGTTGTTACATCCAGCATGGGGGTGTGAGAAAGATCTGCAGAGTGGATGGCAACATCAACAGCCTGAAATATCAAGAAGTTCTTGCTGCCCTACTTATACTGCTGCTCCTTCTCATTCTTCTGCCTCCATGTCACAGTTCCTGAAAGCAAAGAAGGTGAAGGTACTCCAGGATTGGCCAACCCAGTCACCTGACATGAACATTATTGAGCATTTCAGGGGTAAGATGAAGGAGGAGGCTTGGAAGATGAAACCATAGAATCTTGATGAACTCTGGGAGTCCTGCAAGACTGCTTTCTATGCCATTCCAGATGATTTCATCATCAAGTTATCTCAATCATTGCCAAGACGTATGGATGCAGTCCTCCAAGCTCATGGGAGTCATACGCAATATTAATTCTTTTTTCCAAGGCACCATGGCTTTATGTTCTGATATTAAAGTGACATATTTGTGTATTCAAAATAAAGTGTATGTATAATTTCCACATTTTTTTTTCAATGCGACAAGACTTTTGTCCAACTGACCTTTCTGTACAAATTAAATTAAAAAACTCAATCAATGACACAAAACTCTATTTTGGTGTATTTCGCATAATCTAGAGGGCTTTGCCTTTCATATAAGCCATTTTTGATTCCAATTGATCAACTACAAGTCAGGTTATTATTTGTTGTTCCTACAACTTGGATAAGTGACAAGATTTTTGTCAGGCACTGTATGTGTTGGCTTTTCTTTTATTAAATTCTCCAGCTTTTTTGACCAGCCTGTGCATGTGGGTCCTTTCATGTTTTTAGGCCCATGGTCCTAGCTCCCGCCGGATTGACATTCGTATGCGGCAGGAGCGAAACCATGACACATCCAGCACCTTGTGAAGCGTAATATACGGTCACTCAAGAGCTGACCACGCTAGCCTCTCCATGGTGAAGACCGACCATGTGTCCTACTCGTGGTGCCCCTGTTACCATCGCAGAACATAGCAGATCTAGGGGAGGAAACCCCGAAAACAAACCCACCATCTTGCCATCCAGATGGTGAGAAAGCACCTAACACGTGTGGAACGTTGGGTCCCATTTGCAGTCAATCAAGCATATGGAATTTATTTTCCACTGCGTCTGACTCACCTCTGGTCATCTTGCACTGCTTGCCACTGGATCCAGGTGAGGAAGAGGAGAGGGTGCGGTAGCCAGTGCGCAACGGCTACATCACCATTAAAACAAGTCGGTGCGCAGGAGTTTGGTGGTTTTTTTTTTTTTTTTTGCAAGCTCGTGCCCACTAAGCGGTGGTAGAAAGCCGAAGAGTCATATTGAAGAGCAGGCCATCGTGTTTTGTTGCCGTGACTGCTGCTAGCCTCTGGCAGTCCATCCAGATTGTATACATTGCTAGCAAAATGAATTCAACGCAGTCATTTTATCAATGGTATTTGTCATCTCATGAAAAAAAGAATGCATACAAATGCAAACTTATGCTTAACGATAGCACTTAATCAGTAAATCTACCCTTTCCGTCTGTTCAGTCGGTGTTTGACAAAGTTTCAATGTACACTCACTTATTGACGCACCAAGCATAAAATTTAAATAAGATGAAGGAATTTGATCGAACGATACTTGCAATCATGTCATTGGCCGCCACGTTCGAGATGTCCTGTACCACAATGAAGATCATTTCTGTGCTTGGTGAACAATGTACATAGGTCCCAAGTTGGAAGAACGCAAATACTGGTTCATAATGATATTGTGTGCCGTAGATGATGAAATCCCAAAATTCTTTTCAATTTTACGTTGAGAAACGTTATTCTTAAATTGTTGAACTATTCGCCCACACAATCTTTTACACAGTCGAGAAGCCCTCACCATCTTTACTTCTGAAAGACTCCGCCTCTTTGGGATGCTGTCTTCATTCCCAATCATGTATCTGACCTGCTGCCAATTAGCCTAATTAGCTGTGAGATGTTCCACCAGATGTACTGTATTTTATAACAGCATACAACTGTTCCAGTCTTTTGTTACCCCCATCCCAACTTTTCTGATCCGTGTTGCTGGAATCAAATTCAAAATGAGAAAATATTTTTTCAAAAAAACAATACATTTTCAACATATGATATGTTGTCTTTGTATAATTTTCAATAAAATATAGAATTTAAATGATTTGCAAATCATTTTGTTCTGTTTTTATGTCCACTTTACACGGTGTCCCAACTTTTTTGGAAGTGGGATTGTTAAAAATAAAAAACAATGGAGAAAAAACCATTCACAAGCAGAAATAATCTACTGCCTAATAACACTCACAAATAAGCATTGAAATACTTCAAATGTAAACAAACACTCATATACATCATACACATAGAAAAATCATTCACGTAGAAACTAGGACCATTCAAAGCTCTCGCTCAGACATTACTCATATGCAAATAAATGCACAACTTACAAACCACTTGCCTCAGCACCAAGACACATTTTAACTTATACAGTCACTTTGAGTTGTGATTAATGATTTCTGACAGAAACTACATTGTCACTTCCTTCACTCACATTTGTTACCGTGTTGTCACTCGTGTACCAAGTCAAGGTTTTCAATTCGACACATGAACAAACTGCCAGAGTGATCCCAATCCATGAAACGGGCTCTAAATCAGATCCATCAAAGTACTCTCCCATATCCCTGCTTACTGTTATCAGCAAAGTGATGGAACCTGCTGTTCACAAATAAGTACAGGGTTTTCTCCTCCGCTATGGCCTTATCTCTGGTAGACAATTCCTCCTCAGACAAAATCAGAGCACTGCCAGCCTCTTCAGTTTTGTCCCAGACGTAGAACAATGTCCTCGACAGGTGGCGTCTTAGTCCCTCCCACCAGCGATTGATGGGGAAACATAAGGAAACCATGGTTGGAGAGAAGAAATGAGGACATACTGCATTAGAGACATGAGACGTTCTTTCCTCTGAAGCATCACGTGAAACGACGTCCCTTTCTGATGACATGTGCATAGCTTGATCTACTGCCTGCATCTGTTGTCACTAATTGACATCATGGTTCTCAGTGGAAAGTGTTCCAGGAAGGCTGCCCTCGAGTTTCATTGCTCATGATTCCTCAGCGCTCCCTCCTAACGACTTATTGCCAGGGTCAGAAGCAATGCTTCCCTGTGATTTCAACGCTTTTTTTTTTCCAGAATGTGCAGCCTTCTATTGCGACAAAGATGTATTTCCATATAAATTAATGATCCTTCCTTTTAAATGCTAATAGTTCTCTGTGGTTTGCTGTGATGGCCGAGAGGTTAAGGCGTTGGACTCGAAATCCAATGGGGTTTCCCCGCGCAGGTTCAAATCCTGCTCATGGCGATCTGTTTATCATCTTTCAGGACAAACCAGAAGGAGGGTGCTGATCAATACACTGCAGACAAACCAGAAAACAGGCCCTCTCAGGTTAGAACTCAGACCCCATCTGCATATTGAGCAGCTGTGATAATCATTACACTATGAGGCCAAAAAGGTAAATGAGTTCACTAGGCAGTATGTGTTAAAATATTGCCGATAAAACAATGCTACCTCATTGTTCCTTAACCTCTTCTGCTCCGGAGTTTCCATTGGAGGGATCTTGATCCTCTCACCTCGCCTTAAAGCACATTACATCTCCAAACCCGTTCCCATTTAGGTTTCCCAATTACCAACTGAGTTGCGAGGATCAATCTGTATCCATTTCCCCTCAGCTTGCGTAATTGTACATTGCAACAAGCATTAATGGCAGGCCAAAAGTAAAACGTCAATGTCTTATGAAGGTTCTGAATTTCTGCAGCTCACAAAACTTTATTTTTTTTCCTGTTCACGTCCGGTCAGCTAGATACGCCTGAGAAACCTTTCTAAAAATGCCGTTTTGCCACCTCAGTTCTGCATGTTAAGGCTGCATGTAAAAATAAAACTGTCTACAACCAGCGACATTACCATAATGCAGGATAACACTCAACCTATTTCCGAGTGAGAATCAGGTAATAGGTTGAATTAATTTACTGAGCAAATGGGCCTCCAATGAGCTGCGTTATCGCCATCTATATAGCTATATCTTAAAAGACATATAGCTTTGCATCCACGAGGAAGGCTACAATATGAGACTGCATGGACGGTAGTTTACTGAAATTTCTTGAAATTCCACCTTGACATAGAATGTAGTGTAGTAAATGCTGCTGAAGGTGGTATTTAGTTAAGGTTTAGATTTTGTTTAATCAGATGATTGCAGTTTCAGAAGCTAGATGGTAAAGACCTAATTAATGATTTTGCTACCTTGAAAGTTTGGCATGAATATTAAATTATTTACATCGAACTTTCACAATGCACTGACAACCAATTTACTCAATCATTCAATTACCAACGCTTCTTAAATCAAATCCTGCTTGCAGCGATTTTTTTTAACAGGCTTTCAGGACAAACCATTTGTTGGATGCTGATCAATGAACCAAGGACAAGACAAAAGCCCCCAAAACCCAGAACAGACTCAGCAGGATTGATGGAGAAATGTAAGGAAAACATGCGAGGAGAGACGAAATGAGGACGTGCTGCAGTTTTTAGAGACAGGAAGCGTCCCCTCCTCTGAGGTGTCACATGAAACGCCGTCCCTTTCTGATGACTGTGTATGGTTTGATGTGCTGCCAGCGTCTATCATTACCCATTCATGTCATAGCTCTCAGCTGACAGTGATTCCAGGGTGGCTGCTATCATGTATCCTCGCTCATGTCTCCTCAGAGCTCCCTCCTCGCTACGTATTGCCAAGGTCCAGAGGCGATGGTTCACTGTGATTTCAATGCTTTTTCCTAATGTGCAGCAATCTATTGCAAGAAAGATGCATTTCATTATAAATGAATAATCATACCTTTTGAGTGCCAACAGTTTGAAACGGGTTGCTGTGATGGCCGAGAGGTTAAGGCGTTGGACTTGAAATCTAATGGGGTTTCCCCACGCAGGTTCGAACCCTGCTCACAGCGATTTCTTTGTAGGCTTTCAGGACAAACCATTTCTGAGATTCTGATCCTCACTATTTGAGGAGTCGACTTGCAAAACCTGCTATGTCAAGTTTTGAAAATAAATGAGTTATCTCCCTTAGCCTCTCTTTCAGGCACCTGCGCATGTCTCCACTTTCAAAATCAACTAAATCATGTTATAAATTGCAACGGAAAAAGCGAAACTCTGACAAAACCCGCCAAGTCAAGGCGGAAAACTCTGTCAAATTCTGCTAAGTCATCAGCCAATGTGGAAACTTGATTCCGTTTTTGTTCACTAGAAGGAACCAATCGCAGTCAAGCTTTTATAGCCTGTTCAGCTTTTGCTTTCTCTAACTCAAGATGGGGGATGCAGACTCAAGTTTTGTTCGCAGAAAATGCAAACAAATCTAGTGATACCATTAAAGGGGGATTTGAACCCATGGACTCATGTTTATGTTGTCATTGTCATAGCAGCTATTCAACCACTGTGCTGTCTGTAGCATTGAGTTGCATGTAGAGTGGGTCCTGAGTCAAATACCTTCACCTATTGAGCAACGGGGCTGGTTTAAACACTGTCAAAACCTGCTAAATTTCCACTCCACTTTCAAAACCTGCTAAGTCGAAACTGTGTTGCAAAATCAAAGTAATTTCTTAAAAAAAATAATTAATTGCCTCATGGATTATGTCTGTAAGGCTAATCGTTTCAGTATAGTGAAAATTGGTATCTATGGAAGATAATTTCTATGCCTTCCAAAAAATCAGATTTTCCTAAAAAAATGGACCAACTTGACTTAGAAGGCTTTGCAAGTGGACTCCTCATTTATTGCCAAGATTCAGAGGCAGTGGTTCGCTGTGATTTCAATGCTTTTTCAAAACATGCAGCTATCTATTGCAAGAAAGATGCATTTCCTTATAAATTAATGATCCTTCCTTTTAAATTCAAACCGTTTTATTAACTGTTTTTTTATTGTTGGGATATCTCACTCCCAACAACCTCTTATCGGTTAATGGTTTGTCTGTCCTTGGACCACTGTCAGTAGGTACTTGCCGTTGCAGACTGGGAGCACCCCAGGAGCACTGCAACTTCAGAGATGTTCTAACCAGCTCGTCAGGCCATAACTATTTGGCCCTTGTCAGTCGCATTGGTCCAATGACTCCCACATCCAATACATCGACTGTTAGAACCAACCATTTGCTTACCGTGTAAGATCTGTCTGCAGACCTCCTCAATTAGAAGGAATCCAGCACACTTTAGCCTCTGTAAGGAATCCTGGGCTCATAGGGGGCCCTTCAAAACTGAATTTTTGATTTCTGCCCATAAAAAGTTTCATGAAGGCCAACGTCTTGAAAATGAAAAGAGATGGATACATTTTGACAAAAGTTTATGAAAGCCTGGACCCACATTACCCTGGATAGCAATTTTCAGCCTATACCTATGATTTGTTCCAAAGATATTGGCCTCCAAAATCCCTATAAAATAACGTTTGAGATTCGAAAAGGCAAAAAGGGAGCATGGCCCCCGATTTTTGCGGGGCTATATCTCGGAAACCCCTTGAGTAGGACCCTAACATTTTGCATGTGTTCATTATGAATATAGAAGTACTCGCAAAATAAATTTGAGCCAAATCTGAGTCAGTGACCCTGGGGACCTCTGGTTGAATTCATATGGAATGACCCAATACAGGACAGGAAGACAACATTACATTAGAGGAATTAGAAATGGACAGGAAATTTAAAAAAAAAATCAATGAATAGCAGCAATAAGAATTGTCAGAAGATGATATCACATAAGAGGAATTAAAAACAAATAGATTAAGATCAGTAAGTGGGTAAAAAAAAGGTAAAGAAGAGCAATAAAAGATTACAAGGCACGGCAACAGCAGATAAGAGCTACAAGAAACAGGTGTTTTCTTATAAAAGCAGGTCTGCAAAAAGTGGGTTTTAGGAATTGATTTAAAGGAGGAGACAGCACCTCGGCAAAGTATATTTCAGCGGAAAGGAGAATACTTGAAGTGTCCAAAACGCATAGTTTTATAAACTTTAATTTCGTGATGATCCAGTGCGACGCATTTTTAAACCAGCGAGTCTTCAAATTGGCTTCAATACCAGGGGGCAGACATTTTTACTTGGGGAATCTTCTGATGCTGAATTTGATCTTCGGAAACCTCACCTTTAAAAATGCTTAATAACCTTAACCTCTCGCAGTTTGCATCTCCCGATTAGCCACAGTTGCTCAGACTAATTGGTAAAAACCGACGACAGTCTAATTTACTTTTGATAGCATTGTTATGCATTGCACCACAAAATTATGAGGCGTCTTCTGCGCATAAATGACGACGTAAAATATCAATATGTCTTCATAATTTCAGCGCTCGTTAAGCAGCACGGATATGCGGAAATTAGTTTCCGTGGCTGCGGGAATCCGTTCTTTATTCTGAACGTTGTCACGGCTGAAGGGCGCTGTAAGGTTGCACAGCTGCGTGACAATCCCAAGGACGGTGAAAATAAACGTTGCAAAGTCAACGAAAGTTTTGGATTTACAATGCCATATCAATTATATAAATGTAGGCAATGGGAATTCACCTTTCATTACCATTTATAATTATAGGTCATGTATTGGTCTTGGTCGCTCAGTCGATAAATTGTTTGATTGTTAATCAGGCCAGCTTAAATAAAAACAGCTTGCGGGCAGCCAAGCCGTGAAGGGAGAGCTTACTGAAGGCCCTTTGAACTACTCCATGGCCCGGATGAAAGGAAAGAGAACAACTGACGTCACAAAGAGAATAACTGACGCACAAGCACCGCGGCACTGGCGTTTGATTGAATAATGAGTTCGATTGCACACTCACCCACTATATAGGGCACTGTGTAGTGAATGTTCTACATTGAAAACAATATAGAGAGTGAGTGAGTGGACAAGTGCGCATTCTGAACGCAGCCTTAGATTCCCCAAGTAAAAATGTCTGCCCCCTGGTATTGACTCCGATTTGAAGACTTTCTGGTTTAAAAATGCGTCACACTGGATCATTACCGAATTAAAATTGATAAAACTATGCGTTGTAGACACTCCAAGAATTCTATTTTCCGCTGAAATATACTTTGCTGAGGTGCTATCTCCTCCTTTAAAGGATGTTACTCAAACCCGTAGCCAGGGGGGATTGGAGGGTTTGAACAATTTTAACCAAAACGCAGTTGTTTACATGGGTTTCCAGCGAGAGGTGCGCCCATCCTATGAGGGAGGCCAGATCAACATACATTGGCCGATCTTGAAGGAATAGCATAGCGCCTCTAGTTTATATAGCTCGTTGAGCATTAATATATTTTGAATTTGTGAACCTCAGATCACAATACTGACTGTGTAACGTTATTCGTTTAATGTACGATATTGCTGAAGCTAGCTAGTTATAGAGGTGGCACTATTTGTAGAAAAATGTAAATGCAGCCTAAATACTGCATTTGTCTTCTGTAAGATCATGAATGTTACATTATTTTGTTTTATATAGCTGGCTTTGTATGTGACAGCAGTGAATGAACACACTTTACTAGCAGTAGAATGTATTATAAATTTCAATTTGTTATAAATAGCCCACAAATGGACTTGAAAATGAAAATGCAAAGTAGACGATTACATGATCATTTTCATGATGATACAAATAATGCGTGCGCTTCTTGAAAAAGAAAAAGCATTTCCGAGAATGTATTTGCATTATAAGATAAGCCTTTTCACTTTCATTTTGTTAGTGATATTGCAGGGCACTTTTTGAAAATGAAAACGCAAATGGGGAATGTATTTTAATTTTCAACTTGTTGCAAGAATTGCATATATGGACTTGAAAATGAAAACGCAAAGTGGAGGATTACATTTTCGCTTTCATAATGATATAAATAATGTGCTTGTATCATGAAAATGAAAACGCATTTCTGAGGATGTATTTTCATTTTAATATTGTTAGCTAAAATGCTTCCATGGTTTAGAAGATGGAGAACAAAGAGTTTAACTGCCTGGGACTCAGAAGGTTATTGGTTGAATCAGGAGTGTCGCCATAGGCAAGGCTTTTAAGCACCAATAGCCTGAGGGGGTGGGACTAACTTCTGCAAAGTCTAATCAGCGTGTGGCACCGGCAAAAAGCATCCGATAACCATAAACAGTGAAAATGCGTGAGGCACACGTCTGAGGGAAATTCCAAATGCACATTGGAGCACTTACTGCTGGATGATATCACCATATCTGAAGTGAGAGAATGGTGGAAAATTAGCATGGACCCACGTGTCTTAAGTGGGGGTGTGGGAGTTCCTGATCAGCAGAAGGGTCTGCTGGCTCTGCGTTTCACACTAACATCAGCAACGTATTTAGGCCCAAGAATCAGGTGACTGCTTTAATCAATATATCAATGGCCAAGGCCAGAATGACAACAAGTGAAAAAGTGAGCAAAGCTCACTAACACCCTTGACCCTTGTGCACTGAAGAGATTATGACATATTTTCATATAAATTGGCACTGCTCCTCTGCATGAAGTACAGAATGCATGACTGAAATTTGAAAACAATCTGATAGGCAGTTTTCAAGAATTCAGTTGGACAAAATTTGCAGTGGTAAGTTTTCTAAGTTCAAACTATGGAAAAAAGTAATTTTTGAAAAAATCATCACATTTTCATGAAACTGGCATTGCTTTTCTCCATGAAGTGTAGAATGCATGACTGCAATTTGAAAACAATCCGATGAGCGGTTTTTGAAAAATCGGTCGGACAAACTGGTGCGGACAGACGGAATTCATTGGTATATACTAGAGATCGACCGATATGGGTTTTTCAGCGGCCGATGCCGATATTTAGATAGCAGGGCGGCCGATGGCCGATATATAATGCCAATTTTTTTTTTTTTGATAAATTACAGGGCGGTCCTATTAACCCCCAGAACTCCGCTGGGGTGCCGGTGATCCCAACAGCAATGTTAATATTTTGTCTCATATCTCTGTCTGGAATCACACAGTAGAACTTAATGGGGAAAACTGCGATCAGAAGCTTACTCTTTTGGCGATCTACGGTGGGCTCCAGGCAATTATATCCTTCCCAAAAGATTTTCAGTCCAGCTGTGAGTGTTGCTTTTTTCCCCTCTCCTTATAGCCGAGGCCTGAGAGACCCATATTAAAAAATTAACAAGCTTGTTCATTGTTGATCAGTTTTTTTAATTAAATTCTATGAAATTCAATTTCTGTTTTGTTTTTCTTTTGTCTTCATGTCATATGAATATTATTACATTCATGTGACATCATTTCGGCATACATATTTGTGATAGCCTAGGTTGTCAAAAAACAAACCAAAAAAAAAAAATACGTTTATTACTTGATTGTGCTTGATTGGGTTGAGATTATACATGCTTTATTACAAAGAAAGACCAGTCGGACGAAAAATAGAAAAAAATGAAAGAAATGGCTTGGTTAACAACAGTGTATCATTTATTTGAACACAGAAAAACTTGAAAATATAGCCATAAATTAACATTGTCCCCTTGTCCAAATGACAATAAAATTTGATCCGGGACAATTTAATTTACGCTTTGGGACAATTTCGGCACAATGCGAAAATTCAGTCCGTTCACAACGCGTTTAGTGAGGAACCCGATCCCATACATGCCAACTCTACCGCTTTTGGCGTTATACCGCTGTTAGGGAATTTTATTCACCTGCCGATTTTGAAATCGCCCTCCATTGAAATCTACCGCTTTTAATAAATTTCAATGAGTTATTAATTTGTGTGTGTGCCCTTAATTTTTCACATTTTTTAATCTAGAATTTATTTATTTTTTTTACTTTTGGAATTTGTTTCATCGAATAATGACTAGAATCACCAACACTGACATTTGTAACTAAGGATGTGTACATACATACCACGCGCATGTGCAAAGATGATGTCCTGTACATTACGCTCTTTGCTGTGTTGACAGAGAACTTTTGGCAGTGCGCGCATTTCGATGCCCGCCGTGTCAGGCTGCATTGTGATACGTTGTTAACACTAACAGGGAGAACGGTGATATTTTGAACTTTCTTTGGAGTTTTTGGAACGAGGGAGATGGTGGGAAGTTAAGTTCTTTTGGATTTTTTAAAACCAATTTCCTAGAATTTCATACGTAATGGCGGAGAAATGCACTGGAAAGAAAAAAGAAATGACCAGCTCTTTCAGTAGCGCATCAGCAAACGCAGATATGTATTTAGTTTGTTAATTTAATCAAATGAATACTTAAACAAAAAAAATCAAGTAGCCTATCGTACCGTCGATAATTTACGAAGAATGAATGAGTGAACGAATACATAAACTGAAGTCATTCTATTTGCTTCAAGAAAACTTACGAAGTCATGTGGAATCACAATGAAATATAATAGAAATTATACTTGTACTGTTTCTCGATTTTAGTGGTTACTGGTTTAAAAGATGGTTCTCATGGCGCGAGGTAAATGACGCGCGGATGGGCTTTTTTTTTTTTTTTAAACATCCGTTTCGATCCATAACCTGTGTGCGCAGATGTTGATTCCAGCAGGCATGGAGCTGCTCTATTTATGCACGCAGTTACACTATTCTGTCACTAGATGGCACACCCGGATCAGTTATAGAATATTCACCAGCAAGCCGATGTGTCTGCACTTTGCAGAATTTTTTTGTTGCAGTCATTTTTAATCGGCCTTGTGAGTGCTGGCATCGGCCGATGCCGATTAAGCCAAAATGCCTAATAATCGGCCTAATTAATCGGCCGGCCGATTGATCGGTCGACCCCTAGTATATACTGTATACCCCTGCCCCTTCTGGGTCGGGGGTATAACGAAAACCAACCAAGCTAATGACCCCACAGGACCAGGAATTAATCATTGCCTAACTAGTTACTAGTGAATGTTTATTTGGAAATGGGTTTAAATACAAGTGGATTAAAACCCCTTAAACTCCAACTTTTCACTTCAGTTTTCCCTTAAGTAGGTTTGAAGTCAGAGAAAGCATTTTTTTCATATTGCAGGACAATGTCAGATACACATTCTGTCTCTGCTGGTCGACACATCTGAAGCTATATCACATATATTTTGGAAGACTTATTCAAACCCAGGATGCCATGTTTTTATGGCCACAACATTACATCAAATGGAAATTATATAGAACTTGTATATTATTTTATACACATTTCTCTGTACTTCAGCAGGACATATTTGGGCTCATTGGAAACCTTGGGATCTCCACTGGAATTTAAAAGAGGCCTGAAGATCTACTGGTTTGAATACAGCAGCTGCATTTTACGGATCCATGAATGGGTCTGTTGGTTTTATGGAGTTGAGGCAGAGGTTCTTAAAACTCCATCTTGAGGCCCCTGTGAGATAAATTTAGTTATAAATTGCTTGTCCTTGAGTGACCTAGGTCATGTGTGATTGCTAACCTTTGTAATCTAGCTTGTGCGTAAGTAGAAGCACCATGATATGTGTTTATTATGTATTCATTCTATCTGAAACCTTGAGGTCCTACGGGACCAAGTGTATTGTCTGAGTTGTGTGTATTCCCAGGAGAGAGTTCCTGGGGAGCCGGCTGGACCTAGAGATAAATCCTGAGTAAGATAACTAGGGGAGGAAGGCTCCTCTCTGCTGCGGACTGATGTTGCTGCCAGGGCCAGGCATACGTGAGATACATACACACAGCCCTGGAATGCTGAGAACAACATACTGATGTATAAATCAGCCCTGAGGGGAGGAGATCACGACATTGTGCTCTTACATAGAGTCCAGGGGTTTTCCTGGCTCAGAATGAGCTGGTGGTGGTACTCGGTCATAGGCTCCTGCGCACGCTGAAAATGTCGAGCGTGGGGGAGGGGGTTGTTGATGCCTCTCATTTTGTTGAGCGGGGGTGTGTGTGTGTGTGTGTGTGTGTGCTATATACTTCTTATTTTGTTTAGCGCGAGGGAGGGCTGCACGTGGGTTTTTTTTTGTTTGTTTGTTTGACCGTGGGATCATGGCACTAATATTGCGCAAATTCCGCGTTTTCTTTTTTTTCTTTCGCGCACGCAAATGAGATGCGATACAGAACATCGCGCTGGGAGCTGGTGGCGGTAAGAAATTAGGCGGTGGCAGCCGTCACCAAATTCTCTATGCAGGAAAAACCCTGCAGCCGTGCCCAAAATTATTCATACCCCTACCAATTTTTGGGTTTTTTCGAGATATTTCTGACAAATCAAATTTATTCTTGCACAAATGACACAGTAAGTTGACATCAGGCTGTAAGAAGTTCAGTAAACAATTTTTCAAGAAATACATTACTTTTTGGTATTTTATTTGACAGATTTACAAAAAATGCCATGTCTAGAATAATTCATACCCTTTTCTCAGTAATTGATGGCAAAGCCTTTATTCACAATTACAGCCTCCAAATGCTTCCTGTGGTTGATCACAAGGTTTTTACACGTTTCCACGGGGATTTTGGCCCACTCCTCTTTGGCAAACTTCTCCAGGTCCTTAAGGTTTAAGGGTGTCCTTGCCATGACCTTGGTCTTCAGTTCCCTCCACAGATTCTGGATAGCATTGAGGACGGAGCTCTGGCTTGGCCACTCCAAAACGTTCACATTGTTGTCCACAAACCATTTCTTGATAGATTTGGCCGTGTGTTTAGGATCATTATCCTGTTGGAAAATCCATTCCTGCCCAAGACCAAGTTTTTCGGCAGATTGCTTAATATTTTCACTGAGGATCTGGATATACTGCTACTGTTTCATAATGCCATAACTTTCATAACTTTAACGAGGTTTCCGGGCCCATTCGCTGAAAAGCAACCCCAGAGCATGATACTCCCGCCACCTTACTTGACCGTTGGGACCGTGTTTTTCAGGTTGAACACTTCACCTTTCTTACGCCACTTATACTTCTCCAACCCAGACACACAAGAACTAGTCTAGCCTTGGCAAAAGCTCATCTGGATGAAGATACAAGCTTCTGGCTGTCAATGTTATGGACGGATGTACAAAGATGGAGTTGTTCAGGCACAGAGATGGGGCTTTTGTTTGGCGTAAGAAAGGTGAAGCGTTCAACCTGAATTAAGTGAGAGCCACTCACACAATCCATTTAGTTTCAACACACCCCATTTTAGGGTTTACAATGGTTGCAAGTGTGTTCGGATGAAGACATTACCAGTGTTGACACATCCTGGTTTTTTCGTTGAATGCTGGCCATACCCTGGGGCAAATTTCAGCAAATTTCCTCAGTGTGTCATGGCCGGGTACTTTGTCAAATGTAACGTCATTTACACACGTGGCTGTCCATTTCAGAACATATTTTTTCAACAAATATCTTCCTATCTCGGCAGTATGACATCAATTTCAACAAATTCTTTTTTATTCATTAGGAAAATATATCAGCTACAATGTGTATTGATAAACACGTGATTATAATCGTTGGTGACACTTTGTGGGGCCCCAGAATGGATGGCCCCTCTAAAAACTAAAAAAATGTTAAAAATATCATTTTTTGTCATAAAGAAAATTTATATTGCAGGTTTCTCTGGTGGATTCATCAATGCTGAAAATTATTTTGAATTCGATGGTTTGGGCCGAAAACGCCCTTAATGGGACTCCACCTTTCCCACCTTTGGTGGTTTCAAAAAGGATTTGGCACAGAACGGCAAAACATGTCTTGTAAGTAATTTAGTTGCATCATTATGGCTACCCCCTCTACCATTCTAATGTGGTCACTACCATTCAAGAGTTTGGAGCTGTATGCCACAGTTATGCATCAATGACTGTAACACAATTATTCATGTAATTCTGATAAGGATTTCAGTTAAAAAACAAGTGAAAAAGTGAGCACAGCTCACTAATACCCCCAACCCTTGTGTACTGAACAAATTATGGCATATTTTTATATAAATTGGCGCTGCACCTCTGACTGAAGTGTAGAATGCATGACTGCAATTTGAAAACAATCTGATGGGCAGTTTTTGAGAAATCGGCCGGACAAACTGGTGCGGACCGACAGACAAAATTCTTCGGCATTTACTATATAAAAACCATGTAAAAACTTTGTAATCAGTGCAAACGAGGGTCATTATTAGCAAGATACTGAACATTTTTACTTTTTATCCCCCGCCGGGCAAAAGCCCAAAAGGGGGATTGTGTAATTACGCAGTCCTTCCGTCCATCCGTTTGTCTGTCCATACTTCCCAGGTATTTGGTTGATGAAATCAACTTCTCCTAGTTTTTACAGGACATCCCTGAAACTTTGCACACACGCAGCAGATACACTGATGATATGCATATCGCAGTCGCGACTCCGGCGGGGGAGTTTGTGCCCTCAGAGTGATCTTGTCACATTTATCCATGGAAAATCTGATCCAATTGACGAGGCAAATGAGCGATCCTTGTAGTTTTTCAGACAAAGGCAGTGACCCCTGTCATTCATTTGAGATTAAATTCGGAACACAATCTGGCATTTAGATGTGCAAGCAAAACAGAGAGAAGCTTTGATTTTTTTCAGTTTGTATTGTTTATTGAAACAAAAAGGCTCACGTTTCAAACATTAATTTTATAGTGAATGATCATTACATGTCAGGATAGATTCAAAAGTATGTACAAAAGGTATTTGGTCCCCTAGAAAATGACACTGTTCCAAGTAGGACGTCAGGATTGGTATTAATATATGTAATTGAGGAAGATTTTCACAGAAAGGCACTCAAATGAGACACACTGACAAATTCCAAGCATGGAAAATTCCAGCACATAAATCAAGGATATGCCCAGAAGAGCATCGGTAATTTATGTCACAGACTCGCTCTATTAAATTACAAGAAAAGCATACAAGTCATCTACGCCTATGGCAGTGCATGGTGGAGTGCGTCATCTTGATAGGATGGCTAAGCTGCAAGAAAGGTACAGAACCGTGTTCATGAAAAATGTTACAATAAGAGCACTGATTGAGGGTCAGCGCTGTCTTTTATCTCACAGTGGATACAGTCAGGTAATGGGCCTGGAAACACTGATTCTAGATCAGCACTTCTTCCCTTGAGAACTTTTTATGAATGTGGCTTCCCATAGTCGAGATGGGTCAAGAGAGCGACCTCTTTCATCAAAATTAATTTAAAAGGAGCCCTGGAAAAAAAAAAAAGTCAAAATCAGACATAAGACCAAAAAAATTCCAAAATGTCTCCAAAAATGGTCTCTGACTGACCTTTGCTGGAGGTCCGTGCTGATCAGCTTTTCCAGTGAATCAATTTCCATCACAATTTCCTAAGTCGCACCACCAGTCAAATGTTCCTAATCCTTACCAGCTGATAGTGTCTGACTTGTGGTAACTGCGCTGTTGGTCTTTTTCGAGCCAAAATGGTCAGCTCCGGCTCAGCCAGGTTTTTTGCTCCGCTGATTGCATGTCAGAGCACTGAGCTGTGTGGAAACTGAAACGCCGGAGCGAGCCCAGGCGCGTCTGAGTGTGACTGCTGACGTGTCTAGACCTGGTGAGGTCAACTGACACACAGTACGGCGTGTGGGTCGCCGACGCATCGCACACTACAGACGCCAGCTGAGGTCCACTAACAGGAAGGCAGCCTATTGGCCGACACGTTGTCCGTAGACCTTCCACTATGACCAGGATGCTTCACAACACTATGGTGATGCGTGACACTCACGTTTTCTTTCTGTCTCCAATCATCTCTTTGCCACAATAATCGCACCCAGCAGCTGCACTCCTCCCCTACAGTTTTTCGTTGTTCATCTCTTCCTCTCTTTTCCCATTTTTTTGTCCCCTCCTTCATTCCTGTCATTGTATCAACCCCATTCATCCTGTCATCTCTTCAATTATCACAATGCTAATTCTGCATCTCTGTTCTCCGATGTCTTCCACTGTAGGTCTCCATGTAGTCTGTCGGTTGTGCTTCACGATAACGCACACGTTCATCACAAGAAGGCATACACAAAATCTCACTACTGAACACAAAAAGACACACCAAAGCATATGTACACTAACTGCTGTACACAAAAACAGAAACACTCACTCTCTCACAAATGCACACATACAGAAATATTTGAACACTTAGAAAAGTGTACTCATGCTTGAACTTCCATACGAACGCGCATTTGATCACATGGGGACGCACACAAATCTGCACGCGCAAGTGCACAGACTCTCACAAATTTAAGTGCTCTCAGCCGCACTCAAAGATATGCTAAAAGACAAACACACGCGCATGCCCCAATGTACATAAACACAAACACAACCACAGTCCTCCCACCACTAGGTGGCAGCCTCCTGGGAGCTGATAGATGCTGTAGAAACCGAACTGCTGCGGTTCAGGTCCCCCCCGCCGGACCCCCCTCGCGTCACCCTCCACTGCAACACGCAGGTGTCCTTTCCCCCCATGGAGATCAGGTGACTGTCATTGTACGTGAAGCACACGTTGGTCACATGACTGCCGTGGCCCTCATACTTGTGGCTCGGGGCCTGAGAGAGAAGAAGAGGGCAGAGATTGGTCGTTCAATCAACCAATCGAGCAACCAGCTAATTAGTCTGTTCTCTCGAAAGCTAAACTAATCAAAGAAATATACAACGTATTTGCTTATGACTTACGAGTCGGACAAACTGAAAACCAAAGCATTTGACAGATTAAAAAATCTGCAGGAAAAAGAGGGTTCAATTAAACTGAAGTTAACAGCAAAAAAAGAACTAGAAATATAGCAGCAGCTGGGCAAAGTCAGCTACATTTGAAAAATATTGGTGAGCAAACAATGATGCAATCTGCATTACATCCGGAATGAACTCTGGCTAAAACTGTCTGCGAAATTAGTATAGGATCCCAGGTCTTCCATGATCAATTATGTGTTGTTCTCTCTAACTGGCTTCCCCTCGCACTGGTTCTTACACAGTTTCTCATTGGCTCAAGCCGAAAAATCAGTCTGTTACAGGTACAAGGGTAAATGTTTTAGTTTGGACGAGGTGAAGTTTTTTTTTCTGAAACACTTGCAATTTTTGTGATAATAAATTCTGTTTTTTGTTTGATAATGACATTCCCCACCTAATTTTTTTTTCAAACCACGAATTTGTCCACTTGAGCAAATGGAAACATTGTAAGAACAAGTGCGAGGAATAGCCAATCAGGGTGAAATACAGACGATCGAGTAAGCAAGATCAGGGACACTGCCCTCACTTTGCAGAGGGAATTTGACCAGACTTAAAGAGTCAGCACTGAGGTTTACAACACAGCCATACCCTGCCGTAGTTTTATATCTTTAGTATACCTACATAATAAAACTCGGTTTTATGGGCAAAACAAATCATTTCTGTGAAAAAACGATGATTTTGTAACTCAAAAATGCCTAGTTCATCTTTCGGAAATAATTGTTTTTTTTTCCCCGTGATGACGTATGAACATGAATCTCCCGAACACAGCACGCGCCATAGCTATTGGATTACGTGTAGGAATAGCTCTGAAAAATTGGCACATTTAACCTAGAAAAATGGATCAAATTGCCATGAATGATCGTGAATTTGAAGAAGAACGTGTCCCCAAGCGCAAGGCGAGTGTTAGATGGCGGTGTGTGGCGATGTTTGGGGTGGGAGTTTTCAGCTGGCCATGCCCCAACCGATCTCCAGAACGGCATCGAATTTGGACCCTTATCGTGAGAACTAGACAACAGTGTAATTTTTGAAAGCATTGTTATACATCACAACACAATATTAAGGCGTTTTCTTCTGCACATAAATGACCACGTAAAACATCAATGCCTTTATCATTTTTGCACTCGTGAAACAGCACAGAATTTCGTAAATTAGTTTGCGAGGCTCCTTAAGCAATAAGCCCTGAGAATCCATTCTATATTCTGAATGTTGTCACGGCTAAAGGGCGTTGTTAGGTACGATGCACGGCTGAGTGAAGGCGAAAATAAATGCTGCGAAGTCAGCGAAAGTTTCGGATTTTTTGCATTTATGTTTCCATCCTTACGATGTTGTATCAATTATATGAATGTTGGCAATAGGTATTCATTTTTTGACTATAATTTCTTATTATGGATCATGGATTGAATATAGATTATGGATACAGATTCATGTTCATATGTCATAGGGGTCACATAACTCGATTCCCCCTCTTCACGCTACGAGTTCGGGGATTGCCAGCAGCGAAGCGTACAAAAGTGCATTTTTTATTGAATTGGTATAAAATAACATATAAAAATGGCTGATTAGACATCAAGGATTATATTTGCCATTGAAATATGTAAGTATACGTCGTAAATCGTGCTGACTCTTTAATTCCAGGTGTCACACCGGTGAGCAATCATACAGAGTTTTAGCGTTCTTTTGGAGGACTGCAGTCAAGGCAGCGTAAAAACCAGCCGAGTAGAAACCTGACAGTTTTGCAAAACTACAACATCAGAAGGAGTCCACACAGTCTCTCCTCCTTAGCGCCATGAACTTTGACAGTCACTAGGTGCTCACAGATATTACTGTATTTCTGTCCATAAATAACGATTGTAAATACGTAAACAGATGGATATGGGTATGTGGGTGGATTCATAAACATATATTGTAAACTACATGATGTCATATATATGATAAATAAAAGAAATAAAAGAATAATTACTTTATGGGGCCGTGATTAATGTGTAAGTAATAAGGTTGTGCATGATACTACCAAGTACCTATTTAAACAAAGCTAAAAACACCTAGTCCGTATAAATAATAAAAAGCTGAATAATTTATCAATCATTAACCGATGGAGAAGAGGTGGGATTCAGTAAGTTAGCACTTCTCCCCACTTCTTTTCGAACATGTATGTGTTTAGAAAAAAAAAAAAAACATGTTGCACAGAGTTATTTATTGTTGGAAATGATTTAATTTTCTCTCTCACTCTCTGCTTGCTTTTATGTTGAAAATAAATACATGAATAAGTAAATCCCGCTGAGAAAACGCTTGCACAGGCAGAGCGGGACGGCAGCCCGGTGACGGTGTGGTTACCTTGGGTTTGGGGCAGGGGTACTGGAACAGGTGAACCTTACAGAAGTCATCGGCCACAGCCACCACCCTCTCGCTGTGCGAGCGACAGAGCGCGTTAATATCCGTCCCGTCTGAGCCCTCCAGCCACACGCCTGCCAGAGACCAGTCAGACTTTACTCTTCACTAATGGAGTACAGGGGGCCATATTTACTGTGTGTGCGCATGTGTGTTTATGTCTGTGTCTTTCTCTGTGTGTGTGTTTGTGACTGGGAGGGTGTATCTATTTGTGCATAATTTTGAGTGTGTGTGTATTGTTCGCGTATGTGTGAGTGTGTTTGCCTCTGCTATTTCAGTGTGTGAGTAATTGTGAGTATACGTGTGTTTGGGCGTGAATATGTGTGTGTGTCTTTGAGTGTGTGTGCATGTGAGTGGGTTAATGGTACATGTATGCGTGCGACAGTAAAGCGCGCGCGCGCTTGTGTGTGTGTGTGCGTGTGTGTGTGTGCGCGCTTGCGAGAGTGGGCTAGCTGCACATGTACAGTATGTGTGTGACAGTAAAAGTGCGCGTATGTGCACGTGTGTATGTGTGACTGTGTGTGTGTGTGAGTGGCAGTATGTGTGTGTCAGTAAACACGCGTGCGCGTGTGTGTGTGTGTGTGTGCGTATATGTGTGTGAGAGAGAATGCGTGTGAATGTATGACGGCGTGCATGAGTTTGTGCACGTGAGAGTAGGTTAATTGCACATGTATGTGTGTGACAGCAAAAGAGTGTGTGTGTGTGTGTGTTTGTGTGTATATGAGAGAGTAGGCTAATTGCATATGCATGCACGAGCAGTAGAAGCATGTGCGCTATGCATGCATCAGTGAGTGAGTGTATATGGTGCATCAGCATACGCAGCAGCAGGGGGAGGAGTCTCACCCATTACATGGAAGCCCAGCACACAGGTGTACGAGGCCCACTCCCGGTCCTTACTCTCAAAGCGATTCCGCAGCAGTTTGCAGCCTCCGGCTACATCCCCTTCGCCATCAGAGAAATGCAGGATTGATCATTAGCTCTGCTAAAGTTTTGATCATAAACTCTGTTACAGTACTGATCATCACCTCTGTAACAGTACTGATCATTACTACTGTAACAGCACTGATCACCACCTGTTACAGTACTGATCATCACCTCTGTAAGAGCACTGATAATCACCTCTGTAACAGTACTGATCATTACTACTGTAACAGCACTGATCACCACCTGTTACAATAATTATAATCACCTCTTACAGTACTGATCATCACCACTGTTACAGTATTGTTCATCACCTCTGTAACAATGATGATCATCACTTTTGCTACAGTACTGTTCATCACCTCTGTTACAGTACTGATCATCACCCCTGTAAGAGCAGTGATAATCATCTCTGTAATAATACTGATCATCAATTTTATTTCAGTACTGATCGTCACCACCTGTTACAGTACTGATCATCACCTCTGTAAGAGCACTGATAATCACCTCTGTAACAGTACTGATCATTACTACTGTAACAGCACTGATCACCACCTGTTACAATAATTATCATCACCTCTTACAGTACTGATCATCACCACTGTTACAGTACTGTTCATCACCTCTGTAGCAATGATGATCATCACTTTTGCTACAGTACTGTTCATCACCTCTGCCACAGCACTGATCATCAACTCTGTAACTGTACTGATCATTACTACTGTAACAGCACTGATCACCACCTGTTACAGTATGGATCATCACCTCTGTAAGAGCACTGATAATCACCTCTGTAACAGTACTGATCATTACTACTGTAACAGTACTGATCACCGCCTGTTACAATAATTATCATCACCTCTGTTACAGTACTGATCATCACCTTTGTAATAATACTGATCATCAATTTCATTTCAGTACTGATCGTCACCTCTGTTATAGTACTGATCAGCACCTCTGGAACAGTAGTGACAACTTTTTTAACTGTACTTATAATCGCCTGTTACTGGACTGGTAATAACCCTGCAACAGCACTGATCATTCCCTCATACAGAACTGATCATCATCTCTGTAACAGTGCTGATTATCAGCTCTTTAACAGCACTGAAAATCACCTCTGTAACTGTACTAACAATCACCCCTCTTACAGTACTGACAATCATCTCTGTTACAGTACTGACAAGTACCTCTGTAAAAGTATTGATCATCACCTTTGTAAACATACTGATAATCACCTCTGTCACAGTATTGATCATCACCTTTGTAACAATAATGACCATCACGTCTTGTTACAGTAATGATCATCTCCTCTGTTTAAGTACCCATAATCACCTTTGTTACAGTACTGGTGATCACCTGTTACAGTACTGATACTCCTCTCTGTTACAGTACTGGTCATCAGCTCTGTAACAGAACTGCAAATAACCTCTGTTACAGTATTGAAAATCACCTAACAATAACTGAACTGGTCATCATCCCTGTAACACCAAATCCGTATCACGTGACTGATTTTAAAAATATTGTAATTATTTCTTAGAAAATTATACATTGGTGCAATGAAGACATTGTACAACCTTCTTTACAGTGTACCTACAGAACCCATTTTACACACACACTCACAGTAGAGGATCTCATAGTCCCCGGAGTTGGACATGATGTATTTTCCATCTTTGGACCAGTCCAAGTGTGTAATGAAGCTGGAGTGGCCCTACAAAGAGACACGACAGACACACCTACAGTAACCATTAATGATACAGTGATTTCAGGACATGCATTTAGACTGCACTCATTCCTTAACATTAAAAGCCACACTACTTCAGTTTTGCATAGACAAGTAGCACATTTACTCATATATTAATATACTGGTGAGTGTATAGGGAGAAAAACACAATATACCACACTTCAGTTGACTCAAGAATTTCAGAAATAGAAGCAAAATTGGACGGATGCCACCAGAGGTGGAAAATATAGCTGTAATGTGTTGTCACACAGGAAGTGAGGTCACGCTCTGTCATCAGGAAGTGGCACTCCCTAGCACAATAAAGCTAATGCTTAAGGTGTCATAATGGCATTTTAGCTTTGCCAGCAAGATAATTACTAATACAGGCAGACAAGATCCAGCTTCTTCAGTGATGTCATCAGCTTTGAACAAAATGAGTACAGTCAGCAGAAAGCTAACAAGCAGAAAAACTGAAGCAAAAAAACATAGCAAAACACAAACTAGATAACTCGGTCGCCACAGGGACCGAGTCGTGTATCTCCTCGATCCCCAAATTTCGGAAAAATGGCCGCTGGCAGCCATACTGGACATCCAAAATTGCCGAAAATCGATCTTGAGCATTGTCAAATAAATATCTTCGCCTGTGCAAAATTTGAAAAAATTCCCATAATAATTGTCGCTTCCAGAGCCTGGAACAGAAAATTTCTGTGGGCGCAGCGGCATGGCGGCCCCGGAACTAAACCATAGTATCTCCCGACTATCGTCGTTGGGGAGATACAATTACTAACAGTGCTGCCTGGCGAGCTGCTGGATAGCTCATGATAGAATTGACTATCACGGTGTGGGTTTGAGCCCCGGTTGTACCGACCGGCAGTGGTCGGCAGCTTTTTCAGAAGTAGCGCGCAATTGGCCATTGCACTACAGGAATGCGAACTGGGAAGGGACTGACAGGAAGATAAATATAAAATGGTTGCTTTGTTCGTTGCTCAAGCGCCTCCTGTTGGCCAGCTGGGCGCTCGTCAGGAAGATTCTAAGCTTGCTCAGGTTCGGGTATCCTCCGCCCTCGTTCCGAACTTGAGAGAATTCAACCAATGAGTGTAAAGAAGCAGTATTGATGGGCACGTGCTTCGGAGGGGAGCTGTGAAACATCCCTCTCTCCTGAATTGGCAACAAGGGGTTGCATACGAGCAAGTCTTGTACTGTACATAGTTCCTCAAATGGGCATTCCAGATTCGGGAGGGATTGGAGATGCAAAAATTAAAAAAAATAATAGATAAATAAAAATAAAAAAAACAGTGCTGCCTACTTCTGATAGAAAGAGGTGAGAAAAACAGCGAGGCATTAGGACAGACAGCGGTAGCTTAGTATTTTCAGGACAAGTAACTCATAACTGAAGTGTGTCTCTTTATTTCAGCACTATGTACTTTATTTTGGACAACCCAAAGACCAGTGAGATTTCTTAAAACTGCTACCTGTCGTAGCTACTGTTCACATTAGCCACAGGCCAATGCACATTTGATCGCATATTTACATCATCAGTCTGCGACGCAAAGCCAAGGCACAGTACTACTCTGGCCTGAATGGCCACTGTTCCGCAAACTTGCATAGTACAGCTTTAAGGTTCTGTATTTGCTTACTAGTGTATACTATTCTCTAATAGTAAACTGTAAAATACAGTCAGCATACAATTGAGCAGTTCAACGGTACTCACTGATTGTTAGGCGTTTGCATCTGATTAGACCAAACTGATTCCACCTGATAACGCTTCGGGTTAATTTGATTGCGCCTTAAAATTACTGTGTTATTGGTCAGGTCTAAAACTGAAAAATATTTGTTTAGCTTAAATCAACTGGATGCGTTTGATGGTGTCCTTTTCGAATACCATGCTTTAATTATCCTTTTGCCATTTGAAAAAAAATGAAAGTGAATTCGGTCATGTAACAGCAATCCCCAGAGAGCTTTGCTCACATTGCACTTCCCAAAGCGTGTGTAGCGTCGTCCGTTCTCCGTAACGGTGTAGATGTAGATGAAGTTGTCATGGGAACCCACTGCCAAGAAGCTTCCATCTGTGACAGGAAGCAATGGAGTGATCAGTTTTTTGAGCCACAGATATTCTATGAACAAAACAGATATTCAGCTCTGCACAGGCTCCCAGAGTATATGTGCATATACTCCGGTAACAGAGATTGCAGCACTACGAAAGGCAGAACAAGGGATGGATTCATCTTCTGTACACGTCCCAGGCAGCTCACCTGGGGAGTACCTCATAACGGACAGCTGCTCGTTCCCATCGGAGTAATCCGAAACCACCTCTCTGGTCTCCAGGTCCAGAACCACCCACCTGTCAGGGGGGCAGAGGAGACTCGATTCGAACGCAGAAATGTCAATCCACCAGTCTTACTATACCAACCGGCCATTAATCTTATTCTCTATGATCGTTTCAGAATCACTTCAACCAGCCGAGACCCTGCCTCAATCATCAATCATAGTCAGTAAATGTTTGAGCGGTGTGACCCGCATAAAGACGAAGAGGTCTAAAACGACTCGGTACTGAAAATAGAGAATAAATTCTCAATATGACTGAATGGAATGTGTGGTCATACCTATGTGTGGTGAATGAGGAGGAATGATAAGACATGCTTTTAATCATTCTGGGGTTGGGGGGGGTCACATGTAAGCACCTCACCTTCCCGTATTGAGCCCCACAGATACCACACTGCCGTTAGGACAGAAATCCGCACACAGGCCCGACTCCTACAGTAAACACAGGGGTTACAGGTCAAAGCAGATAAAGGGTGTGTGTGCGTGTGTGTGTGTGTTTGTGTGTGCACGCCTGTCTCTGAGTGTGTGTTTTTCTGTGTCTATTTTTGCCTGAAAAATGTGATTGTGGGCGCATATGTTTGTTTTGCCTGTGTGTGATGTAGTGCATCTATCTCTTCCTGCCAAAAACCATGTGTGTGTGTCCGCGTATGTGTGGATGCCTGCCAGTGCGTGTGTTTGTGTGTTTTAGCGTGTCCATTTCTGCCTGCCTTCGTGTGTGCATGCATGTGTGCTTGTGTGTGTGTGTGTGTGTATGTGTGCGCGCGAGCGCCCGCGTGTGTGTGCATGCATGTGTGCGCGCACGTGTGTGTGTGCGTGCGGACAGTCTCACCTCCAGTGTGGTGGTCCAGTCCAGCCGATGGTCCTCAGTGTTCCACAGACACACCTGCTTGTCGTGGCCACAGGTGATGAAGACGTTCTGCGATGGGTGTGTGGCCAAACCCCACATTTCATCCACATGACCCTGCGGACCAAGACAAGCCAGCTTTACCTGCACGCACAGGCACCTTCATTACTGCACACAAACACACACTAACACACCATCACAGCACACAAATACAGCATCACTGCACACCAATACACCACAATGCCACGCAATTACATCAATACTGCACGCAAGTACACCATCAGTGCACACTAATACACCATCACAGCACACAAAAACATCATCATTGCACACAATTACATCATCAGTGCACCAATACACCATCAGGCCATACAAATGGGTCAATGATAAATAAGCCTTTTAAAATTTTTTTTCTAATAAATCTTTAAAAATGTACAGAATACATTTATTTGAGGTTGGAAGAGTGTGTTTAAACAATTCTTAATGGTTGCACAACATTTACAGGGTTTTAGTACAGTTTGAGACTGCATTTGCAATTTCACCTGCCAAAAAATGCCAGGTGGAGCAACCAAAAGTTTCTTGAAAAAAAACACACTTTCCTCTTTTTTAGGTTGCCGGCCGTGGCCGGTAACCTACTGTCGTCACTTTGCGTCTGGCGGCGTCATCAGCGTCATCCGTTTAAAGCCGTATCTCAAAAACGGTCGTTTGAATTTTTTTTTTAATTTGGGGATGCAATCAAATGGGTCATCAAGTTAATGCCCAAGCAAAAATGTTTTTGATTGAATCGTTCGTTTAGACTTGGTGGCCATTTTTATATTGAAAATGGCCATTTTTGGCACTTGGGTGCAATTTTCTCAAAAACTGTCTAATGAATTTTTTTTTATTGCAGCAATGGAATCAGTATCATGACCTGCTTCAACGGTGTAAACGGCGTTTTGATTGAATCGCTTCTTCATAGCGCCACCGAGGCAAAGTGTCTGGACTTCATCAGTTTTCGGGGTGTTTTGCCACAAAATGCACCGTAACTTGCTTCTTATTGCATTTATAGTTTAGGTATGTACTGTCCAGCATATCATGCTTGCCGAGCATTGTCAGTTGGTCGAATTTGACCTTGAGTCGAAAGGTCAAGGTCAAATGGCAAAAATGTGCTATAACTCTCTTACTATAGCATTTAGAGCTTAGGTATGTATGAAGCACCTATAGGGAATCAGGTATGCCGAACATTGTGAGTCAGTCACATTTGACCTTGGGCCTCAAGGTCAAGGTCAAATGGCAAAAATGTGCTATAACTTGCTTAATATGACATTTAGAGCTTAGATATGTATGAGGCACCTATAGAGAATCATGTATGTCAAACATTCTCAGTTGTTCGAATATGACCTTGAGCCTCAAGGTGAAGGTCAAATGGCAAAAATGTGTTATAACAGCTTAATGTGGCATTTAGAGCTTAGGTATGTGTGAGGCACCTACAATCATGTAAGCCAAACATTCTCGGCAAGTTGAATATGACATTAGGCGTCAAGATCAAATGGAAAAAATGTGCTATAACTTGCTGAATATGGCAATTAGAGCTCAGGTATGTTTGGGGAACCTATAGGAAACCATATGCTGAACATTCTTAGGCAGTCAGTCAAATTTGACCTTGGGCCTCAAGGTCAAATGGCAAAAATGTGCTATAACTCTCTTAATAAAGCATTTAGAGCTTAGATATGTATGAGGCACCTATAGGGAATCAGGTATGCCGAACACTGTGAGTCAGTCACATTTGACCTTGAGTCTCCAGGTCAAGGTCAAATGGCAAAAATGTGCTATAACTCTCTAAATATAGCATTTAGAGCATAGGTAAGTGCGAGGCACCTGAAGAGAATCAGGTATGCCGAACATTGTGAGTCAGTCACATTTGACCTTGGGCCTCAAGGTCAAGGCCAAATGGCAAAAATGTGCTATAACTTGCTTAGTATGACATTTAGAGCTTAGACATGTATGAGTCACCTATAGGGAATCATATATGCCAAACATTCTCGGTTGTTCGAATTTGACCTTGAGCCTAAAGGTGAAGGTCAAATGGCATAAATGTGTTATAACAGCTTAATGTGGCATTTAGAGCTTAGCTACGTGAGAGGCACCTATAGGGAATCATGTAAGCCAGGGGTGTCCAATCTTATCCGTAAAGGGCCGGTGTGGGTGCAGGTTTTTGTCCTATCCAGCAGTGCTACTGCATCTGATTCCACTAATTAACTAATCAGGGGGTTCAATCAGGACCTTGGTGGGTAGAATCAGGTGTGTTAGTTTGGGCTCTAACAAAAACCAGTACCCATGCCGGCCCTTTCTGGATAAGATTGGACACCCCTGATGTAAGCCAAACATTCTCGGCAAATTGAATATGACATTGGGCGTCAAGATCAAACGACAAAAATGTGCTACACCTTGCTGAATATGGCAATTAGAGCTCAGGTATGTTTGGGGCACCTATAGGAAACCATGTATGCTGAACATTCTTAGGCAGTCAGTCAAATTTGATGTTGGGCCTCAAGGTGAAGGGTATGCACAAAAATGGCCCATATTTGTTTAATATTATTTTTATAGCTTAGGTATGTATTGGGCACTAATAGCAAATCATGTATGCTGGTTGTTTTAGACATATTCGATTTGACCTTGGGCAACAAGGTCCAGGTAATGACAAAACAGCCTAAAAGTCCTTTAATGTTGGCTTTAGATCTACAGTATGTATTGGATACTAATGACAAATTATGTATACTAATCAAACACACCATATTGGATTTGACTTTGGTCTTCAAGGTCAAGGTCATGTGACAAAATCAAGCTATTTATTTCCTTGTTTAATAATGTCTTTCGACATTAGTATGTATTAGGCACTAACCCATATATAATTAAAATTTTAACGGGCATTGTAACCGCATGGTCAACCTTTTTTTGCGATCAATCGCGGCAATAAAAACTGGTCAAAATCCATTTTTGGATGCTTGTTCCTATTAGCATCATGGAATAGAAAGAATAATACTAATTAGACCCACTCGGTGGCAGTGTTGTGTAAAAAAATCATTACCTGAAAGCAGAGCAAGAACCAGAAGTGAATTGAGAAGATGGTGCACTTTACAAATTGACAGCAGACGACAGTGAAAGTTCAGGTTACAGAAAAATCTAATCGGATTTCATGATGTAGACTTCTTAAAAATAATATTTTTGCTAAATGGCAGATAAGTGACATAAAAATGTTGCTGTCTGTCACTCATGAAAAAGTGTGACCACTCAGTCGAGTTGCCCGATAATGGTAACTCAAACCCCTTTCTCACTGAGCTGCGTTGGCCCGCGGAAGTGTGTGGATGAGACCGTTCTCTTCTTTTGCAGAGAAGAATTGATTCGAAGAACCGTGAATTGATTCACAGTGGTCAGGGACCATTCGCCATCACCTCCGAAATTCGCTAAAAAATTAAACCTGTCCGAGCTGGATTTTTTCAACGCCAATATCGTGTAGACAACGTGTTGCTTTCGCAAGAATTCGTGTTGGCTTCCTGTTGAATCCGCGGACTGATGCTAGTTACTTTTCTCCTGTTGGGGCTGTAACTGCCGGCAACCTTCAGGGCCCTTGGCACTCTAGTTTTCCGAGTGATTTTTTTAGTAAGTATACCTGAGAGTGTCTACCCTGCCTAAAACATTACTATTTTGTAATTCAGCTTGGTATTAAAAGTAACTTATGGATTCTTTATTGTAGGGGGCGGGTATTTTGGTTTTCCAAACAATTTAAGAACAAGTAAACTATTAAACTTTGTTTATTTGAAAGGATTTCAATATAAAATTATGCCCCCATATTAATATTATATTAATTCATATTTTAAATTACATTTTTAATACATTTCACATTTTGTTAACTTGCTCGGACGGTTGTGCCACCTGACATTTTGAGGGTTTGAGATGGCAAAACATAAAATATAAATCATTTTTTATGATAAACTGGATATATGTTCAAATTAAACAGGTTTTATAGAATAAAATGATGCTTATTATGAATCATTTAAAATTATTTTAAACCAAAGTAGTGCACACGGACAATGTCATATCATTGACCCAAATACACCATCACAGCACATAAAACTCCATCATTGCACACAATTATATCATCACTGTACACAAACAAGCCACCACTGCACACAAATACAGCATCACTGCACACAAACAAACTGCAGCTGCACGCATATACATTGTCACTGCACACAGATACATCAAAATTCACACAAATACTCTATCACAATAAAGAAACACACCATCAAAGTGCAAAAACACACCATCATTGCACACCAATACACTATCACTGCACACAAATAGATTATAATTGCACACAAATACACCGTCCATGTACACAAATTCACCATCATTGCACACAAACACACCATCACTGAATACACTGCGCACAAACCACCACTGCAAATAAATACATTATCATTGCACACAAATACATCAAAATTCACAGAAATATTCCATCACAATAAACAAACACACCATCATTGCACACAAATACACCACAAATGTACAATAATTCACCATAAATAATCAATAAATTCCACATACGTAAATGCACTTTCAGACTTCATAGGAAAAGTATCAAAGCGAGGTTGTTGTTTTAACCACAGTGATAAATGACCTCATTTCATCTGAAAAAGTTCTGTCCGAGGGATGAGGAAGGCAGTGGAGAAAAGAAGCAACAAACCAGCAGGGTGGTTACAATGCAAGAAACATGAGCATTTCTGAGTGGATGAGAAGGTCTCTAAATGGACGTGAATGTTTCTGAACAGACATAAATGTCCCTGAATGGACATCCAAGTTTCCTGAGTGGACAAAAATATTTCCTAATGAACATGAATGTTTCAATAGGTGTGTAGCCAGCTAGGGAAATTAGCCTGATAGTATGAATTTGCAACTCCATTAGCCTGAAAGCCTTCTGCTCGAGAAATGAAAACGCAACACAAATAGCGGGCTAATTCGCGAATTAGCTGGCAATTTCACAAACCAGACCAAGATTTATCAGGAAAATTTCCCGATCAAATTAGCCGGCTACTTGTGTCTTCGCCACAAAATAGCCAGCTAATTTGACATTGGGCTAATTTCAAAGCCGCAAAATAGCCAGCTAATTTGACATTGGGCTAATTTCAAAACCGCAAAATAGCTATCTAATTTGAAACTTTGTTCTAATGAAAACACACCAAATCACAGATGTGAGCAGGTTTCTCCTCTGTGGAACAGGCTCATTGTGATGTCATAATACCCACCTGCACAATGGGCACAAAGCCATCTGATAGGGTGCCCCTCAGAATCGCGTTCGGTCGTACCAACCAGCAGCTCCTCCCCGTCTATATCAGCAATGGTACGAACCGCACCAAACTTCTCTGGGATCTGGAAAATTACAGCACACTATCTCTGTACACATAACACCACATCCCAAAATACCTACCCACAGCCCTAAAAAATGCTAATAATTCACAATAACCCTCCACAGGCCGTTCTTTAAAGCAAGCATATACACGCACGCACACAATTTTTAACTCACACTCTCATCACTAACACAAATATGCTCATAAACTTGCAGGCACAAATAATAGGCTCCCCAGTTTTTTTAAACACACATGACCCACATTACTTTAAATTCATAAATCAAATATCCTGCAGAATTTGAAAAAATGACTGCAAAGGACAGTGTGTAGGCAAAACTATAACACAAGCAGTAGGTGTTCCCAAAAATCTGAACAATGCATTTCAGCTTGCATTCATTCCACTAGAAAAACAGGATAGCCCCAGATAACAAGTATTTCTCACTGTGCAAGTAACCAGTGGCAGGGCAATATCCTTTGCAAGACACTGTACGCAGAGGAATGTGCCTCAGGCAACAGAAAAGAGGTAAACTTGGTCAGTTTACATTGTGCAGGTGCCGGAGTCCATTCTACTGTCATAATGCTAATCACATGGTTAAGACTATGAGGAAACAGTTCAAGACCTTCCACGAAATGCAGCCCACGAAACCTGTACTGCTGACATTGTTCTTACAAACTAGACAAACTCAGCATGAATGATAGGGTGCGCGTGTAATGTGATAACTACTCAATACTCCATAATAAAAGAGGCTGTTTTTGACCTCATGCAGACGGGCTGAAGCAGATTTTCCAAATGTGGCCCCAACTCGGACAGGATAGACAAGAAGAATAAACACAAATACACGTTTACATACAGAGTATTTACGCTCAAACAGTAATCACATGCACAGATAAAGGTATAGTCACAGACACAAACTAACACGCACAAAAACACACACAAACACACCTCACGCTCCCTCTCGGGCGCCAGGTCCACGCTCCAACGGACCACCCGCCGGTCCTTCCCCCCGCCACTGAGAATAGCGCCGCCCTGCAGGACGCAGAGCGTTAAGACACTGCCCTCGTGTGCCGGCGTCTGACGCATGATCTGGTAGGTTTCTGCAGCAGACAGAGATAGAGGGAGGGAGGTAGAGAGAGTGAAGGGGGAGGGAGAGAGAGGGAGGGAGATAGAGAGTGAAGGGGGGGGGAGAGAGAGAGACGGAGGGAGGTAGAGAGAGTGTGGGAGGGAGGGAGAGAGAGAGCGAGAGAGGGAGGTAGAGAGAGGGAACGAGGGAGAGAGAGAGGGAGGGAGGTAGAGAGCAAAGGAGGGAGGGAGGGAGAGAAAAAGACAGATAGTCACAGATCGTGTTCATAAGCCTATTGCAGACAGAGTTTAAAATGGCCGGAATTACTTCTAGAACAGTCCATAATTACAGAACAGTTTAAGCTGCTTTCACACTGGACGTGAAACGAACTTTTTGCACCACAGATTACATTCAAAGTCAATGCAAAGACGCGAATACACACAAAACGTGAAAGCGGCTTTATTCTTCAGAACTAAAAACCAAAGTATCCCAGCACTGGATGCCAGAATGACAAAAGCCCTGAAGTGCATTCTGGGAACACAAACTACAGTAAAACTGGACATGGGGAAATATACGGTAAAATAACAGCATTGAGTTTTACAGTGCAGCGCGACCCCATAAGAATCCAGTAACCTGAGAGCAAGGCCTCCTTATACAGTCTCTCTACCTTTGGCTCCTTTTCCCAAAGTCTTGATGTCTGCAGCCGATTTCCCCCACGTTAGAATATTCCCCTCCGAGTCACCAGTGAGCACATCGCCCGTCCCGCTGAACACAAAGCACTGGATAAATTTGGGCTTCTTGTATTTCTGCAGGGGGGGTATAAGCACAAATATGTCACCACTGTGATCCTTCTGTCCTGACAGAAATGAGAAAATTGACAATATAAATAATTTTGAAAAATCTTATTACTTTTGGTCAACAGCAAATCCACATTACTTGTCCATTACACACCAAATAAGCTTCGCTTTTTACGAAGGTAAAGAAGTCTATTTCTTTGACACTGAATGCAGAAGTATGCTGACTGGGGGTGATCAGATAATTGACAAACAAATTTAATCAAAGCCGTTGGTTCTAATTTCGATCTTTGCCCTCTAGTACTGGATGGATAAAACCTTCAGTGTTTTAACAAGTGTTCTGATATGTTTACTAGTTTTACATTACTCTGTGGAATATATACTTTCAGATGTTCTTTTATTGTTTCTCAAAACAGACAACATTAAGACAAAAGTTTATTTCAATTCAATGTGCCTTTACACCACCAGATGAAAGTGAAACTTGTTGAGATGGGTGACGTGGTCGATATCTTCACCTGGAGCAGGCCGCGATCTGGACTGAGGTACCGTACGCTCGCCAAGCAATCTGGTCAAGCGATCAAAACACCGCAAGTGATTCACTCCGCCGAAATCAGACACAGGTGGCGTTTCTCTGCGCATGTGGGAGAGGTCACTCAAGAGTAAGACGACTCACTGCGGTTTGTGGACAGCACAGCTGTTACCGGGAAGGGGGGTCGCTAATGAGGTGGGCCAAACGGACGCAGCGTTGACCCCCCCCATCCCTTTTCCTTTTCCTTCCTTCTTTCACTGTATATCCTCACGAGATCACCTCCCTCCTCCACTTTCAAAAATTTACTGGGAGACTTAAAGGGAGACTCTATGCTACCAGCTAACAATGTGATGACAATTTATAGGAGTTAATGGACCAAGGCTAAAAAAAGCTCATTTAAATACAATACAATAAATAAATGCAGTTTCTCCATACAGGAGTCATCTTGAAGCAGTCATTACCAACAAAGACTTTTCTTCTAAGTATTAAATACACTTCAGTAAGCGTGTTCAATACTTTTCCCCTGTAATTTACTACACATCATTTATGGACTTTTTTGTTTTGATTTCTCTGTATGCGTGGATTACTTGGGTTGTTGCCGACATCTGGTGAAAATTTCACGTCAATAGCCCTATTAGAAATATAGCTATTGAGAAAGATGTTGACGCGTTCAAGACTTATTTGCCTTGCTGTAGGTATCCTGGAAATGCATCCATTACATGACAGATCCCACCTGCTAACGCTAAAGTGCCACACCACACTTTCAAAAATTTAACGCTGTTCCCAGCACTTTTAACAAACTTATTGGTAAACTCTATGCTACATGCTAACCTCGTGATGACAATTAATGGAACTCAATTAACCGAAGCTGAAAAGAGCTAATTACAGCTTTGCCCGCTGACTTCTATTCATTGCTGTCACAAGGCTAGCATGTAGCATAGAGTGTCCCTTTAAATAAGTACCAAGGAAATGTTTGGATGACATGCCAGATCCGCCTGCTAATGCTGAACTGTCGCCCCCCCCCAAATGTAATAATGTTGCCTGCCTTCTTTCAAAACTTAAGGGGACACTCCACACTACATGTTAACCTAAAGATGACAATCAATAGAGGTGAAATGACCAAGGCATCAACGCTTTGTCCATTACGTTCTATTCATCGTTGTAACAAGGCTAGCATGTACAAACATGGAGGGACCCTTTAAAAAGGCATCCATGAAATGCATCGATAACGAACAAAAGACCACTTCCACTTTCAAACCAATCCTACACCACTCCCTGTCTGTGGGCATTGCGTGAAGAAAAAATGACAGGAAACAGTTTTATATGACCAAGTATTGAGCAACCCACCGCACATCGCACACTTCCTGAGACTCGAGAGCCCCCTGACCCCCCCCCCCGTTAGACACTCACTCCGAAGATCCCCTGCTTCTTGCTCAGAGCGCCCCCGCTCAGGGTCCAGAAGTACACGTGAGATTTTCCGCAGCTGATGATGTTGTTGCTGTCGCTGGGGTTAAACTCCATGCCAAACACAGCCTCGTTGGTGCTCTGGCCGAACCAATCAAAATAATAAAAGACACACAGAAGGCCAATGAAAATACAGGAAGTTGTCAAGTACAGCCGTGTGCATTAGGACTAAAGAAAAACATTACAAGACAAGAATACAAAAAGCCCTTTGAAGGCACTTTCAAAATATGAGGCATGTGGTTATACATAACTGACCAACAACATGCAAGCGTGAGGTACATAAACGATCAGTATTTTCTCTTTAAATTAAAGTGTTTGGACATAGAATTCTCAGTTTCTCCAAGGGGTTTTTTGTATGTCTTTATACAAGAATTTCTCAAGGAAAACTAGTTGAGTAATTACATAGACCACAGCAGTTCCCATTCAAGATGTGCTTGTTCAGAAAGGGCTGATTGTTTGACCTCCTGTATTGCTGACTGCAGCTTTCTCAGGAGCCGTTCAACCAAACAACTCTATAATTAACACTGTACTTCCTAGGGTCCTCAGCAATACACCAACCAAGTGTGAAACTGGTCGGTCAAGTGGCTGTCGAGGGAGTCGAGGGACAGACAGACATACCTACTACACATACATACATATATTAAGACAGACTCCTTCCACTTCAGTTAAATATTCAACACTTTTTTTACTTTAAGACGATCCCATGGCCTCAACAGAAGGACAACAATTACATTTCAAAGCACCGCCCCCACTCAGCCCCTCCCTGCCTTTCCACAATGCACAGCACTTCCAGTGAACGCCGTGGCGTTTGCTCCCTCAAAAGCACCAGAGCTGAGCTTGCAAGCTCTTCAGGAAGTTTACGCGAAAGTCAATCAAGAAACCTTATGAGCAAAGCTCCACTACAGGAGTTAGTTTCTGAGAAAAATACTACATCAACCTGCCCCTCAGGCACACACCGACACACAAATACTCCGCCCAAATATTTACTTTGTTGCCAAGGAAACATGCGTGAATTACTCTGTGGAAGTTGGGAACGTTTGGTAGACGGGTCTCACGTGGCTGGGGGGCGAGCCACATGCATTTATTTCATTCTTATTTTTCACAAACAGATAAGCCCATGTTGAGTAAAGTGCTGAATGTTGATTATCTCTGAGGTCCCAGTGGCTGCTGTTAAGCCATGCAGATGTGGGAATGTAAGCAAAGGTCTGTAGAGCACTGGAAGAGGAGATATTATCACCATTTAAAATCACTGCGGATCTCGCCTGCATTAACTCCAATCTATTTGAGTGCTTTTCCATGGAAGCTCTCGGGATCATATTCCTATGCACTTTTTTTTTACCCCCTCGGCAACTCGGTCTGTCAGTCCATCTGTCTTCAAATCCATTGTTTCTGCTCTAGCTGCTGAACCATTGCAGGAACAGCCCTCAAATTTAACCTTTAGCATGCTCCCGTCGACCGTACTCGCCCATATATTCCTTATTCTGTGCAACTGCCGGCGACCGCAGTTGTCATGTTTGTTTATATCTGTTCTGACTGCCGGCGAGATCGCTCGACAAGAAGAACTGTGTTTAGGAATGCCCTCCCTCATAAATTAGTATTATAAGCGCGTCTCGCTGACAGTACCAGTACACCCATGCCATAATGTTCACCGTAGTGCCATACGGGGCTGAGATGGTCGGAACTACTTTCAAGTCGGACGTTTCCGTGGCACCTCGGGCGGTAGAAACAAGTGTTATTTTCAAAATAATACGGATGATTAGTTTTCCCATTTAGAGTTCTTTCCAGATCGGTTGCTTTTTTGAAGGAGCTATGACGGATTATCGGTCAACATTTCTATCAGGTATGGCCTCCGTTGTGTTCGAGATGACTCGGGTTCTCGCTGTTCAACTAGGACCATTGACTTCTCGACAATTTCAGAAGATCCAAATATCATTTCAGCTGCAAGTGCTTATATAACTTCATTTTAAAGTGAGTACATGACGCAGTATGAGTGCGGTCGTGCTGATAGCGAGCAATGGAGAGTCAGTGGCTATGCATGCGGCCATTGCCAAATGGGACAGATTATTAAATGCTGATATTATGGATTTTGTGTCCCAAATCTGTTTTGCATTGTTCTTGCTAGCTATGTAGACAATTCTTGTTGGACAGGTATTGCAAATCTAGCCATTTTTCATCATACATGCGAATGTAAAATGACTGTTGTGATCGCTGTACAGTACCAGTACACTCATACTACATCAAATAGTTCCTTTTCTTTTTTTTTTTTTTTTAACGAACCAAATAAATCTATATGAAATGTTGAATTAGAACTTATTTTGTCTCACAAATGAATACAAAAAAATGGCGCATATAATACATAGTTTACTGTGCTCGTGTTTGTAGCGTCTGAGGAATTTCGGAACTCGTTGGGCCGCGGAGGACAGACCGGTAAAAATCCCTCCGCGGCCCAACTCGTTCCGAAATTCCAATCCGCTACAAACACTTGCGCTGTAACCTATATTTAATGAACCAACGATCACGTGGCCAATATTAGCCATTCATATATCAGAATACGGGAGACTCCCTTGCGTCATTGTAATGGCTTGTTTTGAGTGGTTGAGGTCTGTAATTCTGGGTTATTTCCGTGAAAACGACCCAATTTTTTAATATCAGTAGGTGTGATATCTGGATCAGTCTTGAAAATAAGCCAGTTGCAGGCTATATTGCACTGATCCAGAACTCAGCTGCCAGCATGCAATAGGCTTAAATTAACTTAGCATGCTAAAGGTTAAACAGGTTATGCACACTGGGTTCCTCCAGAAGCCTATTTAATGTCAAGGTCAAAGGTCCGATTTTCACCTAATTTTTTCTAGGTCAAAGGTCAGGCATGCCCACTAGAATGCGCCAAGCACATTCTAGTTTCATCTTCACGTCCTTGGTGGAAATTGCAGCCAGATTTGATGCTGGTCCAGCCTGGTTTGGCGATAACCAAACCGCCATCGGAGTGAGCTAAGATGGCAGCTGAGCTCGCACAATCATGCCGAGCCCGTGGGGCATCTCGGCAAAGCCGGGCACTAGAATTCCAGCCTGTATCCAGGAGAAGCTGTGGCGGATTCCTGCGGGACTCTGTGTTGGGCTGGCAGCGGGTATTCCCAGCAGGGATTATTGGAGCCCTGGGGCTGCTGTTCGGTGACCACAGGCACCAGGGGAACACGACGGGCTGCGATGCAGAGAGAGGGACTGTTATCTCATACCTTAATCTCGGCGTGCTTGGAGCCTTTGGCACAGTCCCACACAGACAGCATGTGTTCATTAGACTCGTCCACCACACACAAGAAGGCCCCCGAGTCCTGAGAGAGAGAAGGAGACGAGCGGAGTAAAGAGTGAGGGATGAAAAGAAAAGAAAGAAGAAGGCAGAAGGTCAAAAAAAAAGTTTGAGAGAGATGGAGACGAGGCCATTGAAAAGCTGAAATTGAACTGTGCTGAAAAATGCATTAAAATGAGCATTTAAATTCATTAATAAAACAGAGGTAAGTCAACAGGTCAGTTATCACCAGGGTCACGGATCAGGATTTGGGGAGGGTTGGGAATGTGTTAGAGGTACAGGGCTGGATGTAGGGGGCTGGGGTGTGTGTGTGTGTGTGTGTGTGTGCGTGTGTGAAGGGGGGGGGGTGACTCACCGCATGTGAAAAGGCTACGGAGCCCACCCCCCTCTCAAAGCTGCCCAACCCAATCTGCTGCAGCGTTGCCAGCGTGGAGGAGTCCCAGATGTGTACGAACGCCTGCAGAGCCTGAAACACACACACAAACACACACACACTGAATCAGAAAGGTGTTAACTTTATGTAACAAACATGAAGATCCCCAACCACAAGATGGCTGATATCCACAAACTAAAACATGTTGAAGGTACAGACCGACGGGAGGACGACGGACGGAAGCATGAAACAACACATCCACACAATCAGATGAAGACCACAATGGAAAAATAAACAATGTAACATTTTCACGTTGTGGCAAAATGATGAATTAAAAATTCAAAACGATCTTAGAAAAAAAGCACTGAAAAAATATGCAAAAAATATTATACTAATATAAAATATTATTATATATTACTATAAATATTATAACAATGTATGACACATAAAATATAGAAAAAATGCTACATTTGGACTCCGATCGTTTTTCCTTTGTAGTCTTCAGATGTATACAGATATTAAACTTCGTAGAGAAACACTGAATATTTTAGGAGTTCTGGCCTGAAAAAACCCGTGACGGACACGCGATTGGATAGACGGACAACACAGACAGACGGACGTGCCAAAGGACAACACTCATTCCCATATCCCCATTTACTTTGTAGTGGGGGATAATAACATCATGATAATGGACAAGTGTAACATTAATAACCTTTTTTAATAAGCATTTACTGTGGGCCAGTGTAGCGCAATGATTAGGTGAACACAGACCAGAGCTTAAAGGATGCGCTCCAATTCCAACCGTGAAAGGCACACTGCAAGAGAAACCTAGTTTCAAAAAAAAAAAAAAAAACACCAGCCCTTTCAGGACTACAACTGCAAATGTGTGCTTACAGCGGCCTAACCTGAACATTCAAATGCTGATGTAAACATCACCTCGGCCAAATCAAAGCCATCGAGGCCTCGAACAAAGAGGTAGAATAAGATTTTTTGCAGAAAATTCAGTTTTTTGCTGGGTCCTTTTGTACATGGCTGTCTCACAGACACAGAGTGTCTCTCTTCCTGTCATCGTTACATCAGCAAGCAAAACTTTATTTATACACCCCACTGGGAGTCAGCGCTGCAGGGCATGCAGTGGAGGACGTTTAAGAGCTTAGACCTAAAAGCACAAAACTATATCTAGGGTTTGGAGCACAATGGTGATATGTCCAAATTTTGTGATTTTGAGATTTTTACCGCCGTCACAGCCTTCTACCCGCCAATTCATGGAGCACAATAACAATATGTCCATCTGTCTTAGTTTTAAGCAGAATTCACTTTTTAGTTTTGTGGTATGTCTGAAAAAATCTGCTAAAATTAATTTCACGTTGATATTTTGATGAATAAACATGAATTGTACAACAGAATTGCCCGTCTTCCTTTGCAAACAAACTTAGCTTCAACTAATTACCATAGTCTTATGCAACATCAAGTGAGAGAATTGTAGGAGCACAGAGGCGACAGGTCCATTTTGGGCAATTTTGGCCATGATGTCATGGTACCAAACGTATGAAAACGTATGTGTTCGATCCACTTTTGAACCATGCAGCAAAAGAGTGACGGATATAAAAATGATACAAAATACCTGATTTAATAGAATACTTGCAAACCTAAAAATCCTTTTTTCTCAAAACCGCTAAAATGGACATATATCTATTGTGCTCTGTCCCTTCGATATGGCCCTGTGAGTATGTTGTGTTTAAGGGACATTGAACTAACCTTGCCATCCTTGTCCACCCCAGCGGACTGCCCAGATGCCACACGCACCCTGTCTGGGTGGATGGCCAAACTGGAGGGACAATAGAGGAGTTAGACAGACACACAACCACAGGTATGCACACACACACACACGCACACACTCATACACACACACAGAAAAAGAGACATAAAATCACAAACAAACACACAAAAAGAGATATAAAATCACAAACACACACACACACAACTGCAAACATACTCACAGAGAAAAATCAAACACACCCTTACAAACACACACACAAAAAAAAAAGATCACATGCGAACAAACACAGCACAGATTATATGGCACAGACTGACCAGCACACACACTCAGTGTGTTGGAGGGAATGACTCTGAGTGTGTTTCCTGATGTGGTATAGACTGACCAGCACACACAGTCGGTGTGTTTGAGGTAGTGACGCTGGGTGTGTTTGTTGATGTGGTATAGACTGACCAGCGCACACAGTCGGTGTGTTTGAGGTAATGACGCTGGGTGCGTTTGTTGATGTGGTATAGACTGACCAGCGCACACAGTCGGTGTGTTTGAGGTAGTGACGCTGGGTGTGTTTGTTGATGTGGTATAGACTGACCAGCGCACACAGTCGGTATGTTTGAGGTAGTGACGCTGGGTGCGTTTGTTGATGTGGTATAGACTGACCAGCGCACACAGTCGGTGTGTTTGAGGTAGTGACGCTGGGTGCGTTTGTTGATGTGGTATAGCACCACCACACATGCGATGAAGAACACAGCCTCCCCGGATGGCAGCAGGTATAGGTTCGCTCGGCAGTCCCGCCCCCGGTAACCGTAGCTATGGAAAAGAATTAAGGTAATAGCCAATAGTCATCAGCATGCCATAGCCTATTCCACATTTATTGGCCCCTCTGAAGTTATGGATTCTTTCATTGGCCAGAAAATGCTTCTGAAACTAAAGTATGTCCTTAAACTAGCCACAGAATTCTTCTGAAATGAATGTTCACCATTTTATTCAACCAAAGCACTTTTAAGAAGAGACTCTTCAAGGAAAAGAAAAACAAATGTCTACCAGAAACTCAGAAGTTTATTTTAGGGAAGGAAATTAAGGAGGTCAAAGGGCAAAAACTTTCCCAAAACTCTTCTCAAAATGCTCCAGGAATCACGAGGCGAGTGCTGAAAAACATCTTGCTTCAATTTCATTGATTATTTTAAATTCATTAATTTCATCCAATTCCTCCAAAAGTGGGGTGTTTGCCGGGGAATGAATCGTCAAACATTTCTGAGAAGTTAAAGCAAAGTTGTTGAAAAATGGTGCCCGCAGCATAACTATGTACTTCCTTGCTATCACAAAGCAGAGTTATTATTTTGTAAAGTAATTCAGCACCTTCTGAAATGCCACTAGATTTTCACAAGAAGGGGCAAACATTCCCCACTTCAAAAAATTGAAATTTCCTACCCTGGTCTGTTTCATGCTCAGCTTCTGCAAAGAGCGGGGTTTCACAGAATGGGAAAATGCATAAAATAAACATGTCAGGGCCCGAGCTATAACAGGGTCCATACAGTCAGTAAACATCATTACCACAAAAAGTCACACAGAGTGATCCCAAAATGATTAGGCCCGACCTTAGTCACTGGGCTTCTAAACAACAAGAGTGCTAAAAACATTCAGACATGCAATCACTCATATATATGCACGCACACACGTGCACACACCTGCACATACAAAGACATACACACAGAGACTAGACGTGCATGTTAAGAGCCACGAGGCATTACACGCAGGAGCTGTTTTGCCAAAGGCAGAGGAGTGTCGAGCCAAACAAAATTTTGGGCGAAAAGCTGCTCGTATCCTCGCAGTGTACATAAACAGAGTCCAGCAGCACACAGGTCGTCTTTCACTAAACCCAGAAACTCACAAACACACAAATTACGCTTAAAATAAGAAGCCCGGCCTGCTGAAAGCAGCCTTTCAGCACTTTTAATGACAATCTTCACCACACCTCCACCTGCCTACAACATTCCCCAAGTCTCCAATTACAATAAAAAATTAGCAGCAATTTTACTCTGCATAAAACAGTCATAATGCAGCTAGGATAAGACCCAAAAATGTAGTTTTGAATTTTAGAGTTAAAATTCTGTGCGGGTATGCCAAAAACATTGTTTTACAGGATGTTGTCAAATGTATAAATGTACATTTCTCAAATTGAACATTGGTGGCCATATTGGCACAGCCAGAAGGTCAGAGTTACAGGACTCCCTGGTAGTAAAGATGTTGAACTGTTTGCTGATCAAAACAGTTTATGCATTTTAGCCCAAAAGCATGCTGGGACTGCTCACTAAACAACAGTTTTTAACCACACATTTAAACAGCATAAACATAGAACATGATGAGTATATCATCGTACTCCTCTGACCCGTTGTGAGATATAGTAAGATCTGCCAGCTGTAGGTCAAAGGAATAATAAATACTTACGAGATGTTTTCAAAAGTTAGATGAAAAGTTAGTGAGGCACTCAAATTTTGGAAAAGCGCAACGTGTTCCACCATCTTGTGTACTGAGAAACTGCATGCAGTTTTACACAATGCTAGCTAGTTGTTTTTTTTTTTTTTTTTTCTAAATCAGCATGGTTTCAAGGTAAATTAAAAACATTGGGCCCCAACTTCAGGACTCCGCACTCCAATAATTCTTAGAACTTATGATAATACTACTATTTAATAATTTGTCCAGTGTTACAAATTAATTTTTAGCTTTTGATTTTGTTTTTCTCCACTAAGCCGAATTCCCCGCATCCCAGTCACATGAGATAACAGCTCAATACCCTTCTCTTCCACAAAAACAAGTCGTCAAAACAACACTTCCCCAAGAGGCCAAAACGGCCCGAACCTGCAAAACACTGCTGGCTTTGTGGTTGAAGCTGAGCAAGAATAGGCCTGGTCAGCACTGTGATGAGAAACCGTTTGTGTATAACAGGATACTGCTTGCAGTGGTATCATGGGGCCTGAAGGGGGCAGTTTCCCCAACTTAGCAGAATTACCCTGTACTGCATACGACTCAGCAATGATCCTGTGGCTAAAATCATAACGGCGGGAAGCATTCGTCAGTCCAGAGGGGTGTATTACCAAGCAAGATAAGTGGGTTTGCGGGTACGTTGAGCTGGGGTTTTCTACGTAACAGAAGTGGCTCTCTTTTAACCTGCCACTATAATTTATTGAATCTCTGATTGCGAGTTAGAGGTCCCATGTAATCAATTTAATGGTCCCATGTAATCATTTTTACATGTAAATATGTACACTGATTGATATTTTTTGCATGTTTCGTCCGTGAAATTACAACTATGAGAAATAAACGGAAATTTCTATCCAGTTTGTGTGCACCTTTTAACCTCCTAAGCCCCGCCCCTTAAAAAAAGTTCACTTAGCACAAACATGAGTTTTGTGACCATATACCTCATCTCAGAGAGGGAAGTTTACTGGTGCAAAGTCAGCATATTGAAAAAGTGCATCTAGATATAGATCTCTTTCTTTTTTGTAGAACATAAGAGGTAGCCATTTCATGCTTTATCGCTGCATAGATTATGGCCTGAAACTACAATCTCATTGCTGTATACTGTACTTACACGTTTGTTTTACATTACTGAGCAGTGAGAGGCAGATGGGATGCATAGCAGTCAACATGTAATGACTAAGGTTGATGCAACTCTGCAAGTCAAAATATGCACCATCACATGTCAGTCAGCAAGAATAAACAATGTCATAGGACAATAAAGTAACCTTGTAAATCTACGCAAGCTGCAGCAAGCTATGCCACAGACACGGCCATGGTCATATAAGTACTTTACACCGGTGACAGATTGTGAAATAAAAATTGGTGAAGCGCTGAACATCCCGTGAAAATAATTATTGGTCTTAAACTGTTTTCAATCATGAATTTATTTTAACATTACACTCAACATTATCAGACTCGACGAGAGTCAGTAATTTAACACAAAGAAAACATGTCTTTTCGACATGAAATTCCATTTCAATCAACGTCATTCATTTGCGGATTTTTGTAGCTTATTTTCACTTTCTTTGCTGTAATTGAACAACCAATAAGCTAAGATTTGATAAGCAGGATGTGCTTAAAGCAAACACAAAAGTTAAAATCGTAGTTTATATTCTTTTGTAAAGTGCATAAAACATTTTCTCTTAAATCAGTGCAACACTGCATTAGGAAGGGAGCTGTGCTTTTAAACTCATTTAACTGCCGATGATTCATTTTTATCATTGGAAAACGTGTTCACCAAGGAAAATGCAAGACATTCGGAAACTCAATTACAGAATTATTTAGGAATTAAATATCGGAATTTACGGATGCCAGCACCTATATAAGCGCAAAGGGGTTAAGTTAATGTTTAAATTATGCAGAGAGTGTTTCGTCCATGAAGTACCTGACCTGCTTAGATATAGCACAGTAACCTGACGAGAAACCTAGGGGGCAAACTGCAGACCGAAAGGCCCTATCATAGCCGCAGCGTCTGTGTGTGTTTCAGGGGAACGATTAAAAGGATACACCCAGTCGAGCTCGAGCTTCTCAGAGGGCAGCTCCATCTTAAGGTCCTCGTAATTCTGGATGTTGGAAGGGATGTACATGGTGATTGGTCGGCCTCGAATGAACATCTTTATGGAATGACCTGCGGAACCAATAGAAAATATTGTCATTGCAAAGTCACCTCCCATCACAGCAACAAAACACAGTGGCATATAGGCACACTGCTATCAGGACAAAAAAGCATCGATTTCGGGATCACTCAGCCTGTAGCAACTCTCCCTATTGCTGCTCCCCAGTTCTCTTGACTCAGTCAGGCAGCCGCTCATAGAGAATCATCAGATCAGAGCCTGGATGCCGCTACAATAATTCTGTTTATACATTTAATTTTTCACTATAAATGTTTACATGAGTTGATTGGCTAATATGGCCTCCTTATGTGCAGTGACTCTGACGGCCACAGACAAAGCCAACACTTCATTTATCCCCGAGTCACGAGGGCAGGATTGGAAATGCGCACACGGGTCACAACAAAGCCAAAACTGAGAAATGCAATGCGAGCTCACCCTGTCCGTACGTTCCTCTTCTGGACGCTGAAGATCCTGAGACCAGAAAAAATAAAGAATTATTCACACTTCACATTTTCCAGAGGAGGGATATTCTGCATTACATTTGTGACAGCCTTCATAAGTGTCCATTGCAGCTGATCTTCTAATCTAACCTCTGCCTTCAAACTAGGGCAAAACCTTGTGGCTCTCTTTAAGATCGCAGAGCTTTTATTTTAGATTGCAAACAGCTTCTCCTCCTGTTTCAGTGCCCAGCATAAGGAAAGTGCATCTCAAGCATCTTCCATGGATAAAAGTCTGCACTCATAAGATGTGTTTGGTCGCAGTCCCCATTTCAGTCATCCAGTCATCCATTCATCCAGTGATGTGCCGTCGGAGGTAAGTTAGTTGAGGCAGAATCCTCACCGTTAAACAAACGATAACTCCCTATTACTTTGCTTGATTAGCAATCAGAGGATTGATTAACTGATTTACCAGGACTAAACGGCAGAATGGTGGGCCAATTTCAGTTTCCACGACATTATTGCTCACTGCAATACTTAAAATGCTCATGAGTTGTGAGCATTTTCACAAGACAGCAAATTTGTTCAGAGTGGCTTACAGGAAGCTAAGGCAATGCCATTGCGTTCAATCCTTGGTCAATATGTTTAAGATAATGTTTTTCCCCTTAAATACCTACTTTTTAATGCCATTAAAAAAAAGGGAGTTTATTTTCTGTCTTCTTTCATTATCCGATAAACAAAAGGTCAAAACGATACACAGAATTACTGAGAGAGTCGAGATTTTTTCTGATTACTTATTAAGATTTCCATCCTTGCAATCTCGAATCAAAGCATAAACATAAATTAATCTTTTTGTCATTATCACCTCTTAATCATTAAAGGCTACATATAGGCTGGGTCTTAATTGTCCAATAAAAAAGTAAAAATTGATTGATTGACAATCAGGCATAGTACGTGGAAATAAGTTGACAAAATCCAGCGATAAAAGGTGAAGTCACAGTTGCCTCCCCTGACTGTACCTCTCTGCATCCATTCATTATCTAAACCTCTTACTATTGGTCAGGGTGCTAAAGTAGACAGGAGCCTATCCCAGGATACAATGGGAGAGAGGTAGGACTGCGCCCTCAACAAATTTATCACTGGGATCTCCCATGTCAAACAAGTGAGCTACTTTGATTGATTAACTGGCGGACTGAGAGGCAGTACAGCCTAATCCAGATCACTTCCACTGATCATTATGATTCTCTGGCCAGGGATCTCCTGGCCTGGACAGCACTGAACATATGAAAATGTAATGAAACTAAGTTAACTTTGAAATTAACACTGAAAGAATACACAAGGGGAATTAAGTTTTCAAACAGATCAAAATCTGCAGGTTTAACATCTTTCAAACAGCTGCTGCATCACCCCCAGGGTCTCCTTTTTACAACTCATACTTCAGAGCACAAAGCAAGAAACAACTTGATCCGTCTCGTGAAAGCTTATCTTCCAAGGACGAAGCAAAACAAACACACGAAAGAGCGAGATTACCGAGGCTTATGAAGCTGACAACTCCTCTCGGAATGGGGTGGAATACGCCGACATATAGGCATATTATTGTCAGGGAAAAAAAGAATTGTCAGGGGGAAAAAAAAGAGTGTTGATTTCGTGGTGTCTCAGCCAACTGCAACACAGTTGGAGAATGACAGCGCTAATACAGCGATTAGCTCACGGACCGGGAATGAGCCACGGAAGCCAGGAGCTGAAAGAGCTGGCCTCGGGGACCGCCGCGACTGCCAGGCTTCTCCAAGAATACGGCCATCCGCCACCGGGGGAGTCCGCAAAGCAGCGCGAATCCACAGCTGTCATGATCGGAGCTTCAACGTTTCACTCGCCCTGACATGAGCTCTCATAAAACGGTTCATTGCTTCTCACCGTGGCGAAGTCAAGTTGCCATTACGCTACACGTCAACGGCCCGTCTGTGCCTTCATTTCGCCAATGCTAGCCTATAATTTCTCCCCAGGACTTGCTGACGCGCTTCAAGCCACCGCATCTGGAGACTGAAAAATCCATCACTGATTCAAACGGATTTTCCACGAGTTCGAATGTGAAAAGCGCCACTTTTTCATCAGATTAATCATAATAAATGTTCATCTCAACACGACTGCCAACAAAAAACATGCAGCATTAATAAAAGAAACGAAGAGGATGAGAGTGCAACGTAGCATAATACTTAGGGGAAATTCGCTTGCAAGATTATTGGCAGTATAACTATAACCGAGAAAAAGCAATCTTTCGAGACAAATTTCCCGGACAGGGGAGCGAGTCGATTTTAAGGCCCGAATCACACTGGAACCTTCATTGCGCATTCTTTCCTTTTAAAGTTAATGCTAATGAATAGGAAATTAAATGGTCAACCATGATCTCCTCTTTTCCTGTGGTACAAATATGACCTAACGCACAGGCTAATTTCCTTCAGTCATCCACAACCATGGCTAAGACAAGGGAATATAGTGATGATATGATAGGAAGTTGTTGAGCTACAGAAATGTGGGAATGGCTAAAAGAAATGGCTCAAATGTTGAAGATACTGATTTTGACTATGGGGCAATAATTATGGAGTGTGAGGCACATGGCAACGATTACACTCTGCCTTGAAGAGGATGTGTGCCTATTTTAAATGCCCAAACTGTGAGGAGCATAGTTGAAGTGGTAAGTAAACCCCAAACAACGCTGTTGGAGGATCGCAGACAATAATTATGTCTTGCAATCAGAAAGTGTTCAGAACTACTATCAGATACATCAGCTGAGCTTCAAGATGTTTGGGAGGGTTGCCAAAAACAACCTTTCAGTTTCTATCCAAGAACAATCTCACGGCTTGGCAAATGGTCCTGCTCGGAATTGTTCTTGCTATGAACTTTCTGATCTGTCTAAACCAGCAGGTGTGTTAGCCAATAGTGGCCCTTAAAAAGAGAGGAGGGCGGGGCACATTACCCGAGTTGGAGATGAGGTCTTTGGCTCGGCTGTGGAAACAAAATCAGTCACAGTCATTAAAACAGGGCGCAACATGCGAGCAGCAAACACAGCGCTCCTTGATTTCACCCACAAAGCAGGGTGTGGGTTCAATTGTCACAGCTCTGTGAACTGATGCCAGCAGTGTCAAATTTTATTTGTACTCCCCTCCAAAAACAGAACATAAACACAACTGGACAAAGATGGATATATTAGTTTGGTAGAGACTCAACAGTAGTAAGCAGCAGGATAGAGGGCAGCTGTGGAGAGCAGTAGGGAAGAATGTGAGCAGAATGGGAGTTGGGGTGAGCAGTACGGCAGCAGTAGAGTTGGGGGTGAGTAGTATGGGAGCAGTACAGTAGTGGGTGAGTAGTATGGGAGCAGTACAGTAGTGGGTGAGTAGTATGGGAGCAGTACAGTAGTGGGTGAGTAGTATGGGAGCAGAACAGTAGTGGGTGAGTAGTATGGGAGCAGTACAGTAGTGGGTGAGTAGTATGGGAGCAGAACAGTAGTGGGTGAGTAGTATGGGAGCAGTACAGTAGTGGGTGAGTAGTATGGGAGCAGAACAGTAGTGGGTGAGTAGTATGGGAGCGGAAGATCTCATTTCTCCAGACTGGTGAAGCAGGTGAGCAGCAGTAAGCAGTGGAGTGGAGGGTGAAGAGTATGTTAGAGGATGAGCAGCGGTAAGCAGGATAGTAGAGGGTGAGCAGTAGGGGAGCAGTACTGTAGAAGGTGAAGAGTGTGGAAGGGGATGAGCAGTAGTGTGGAGGGTGAGCTGTACAGGCGCAGTACATCTCACTTCTCCAGACTGGTGGAGAGAGTGAGTAGACGTGAGCAGTGGAGTAGGGGGGTGATCAGTACAGGTCAGCAGTAGTAGGCAGAATAGTCCAGGGTGAGCAGTAGAGTAGAGGGTGAGCAGTGCAGTGGAGGGTGAGTAGTAGGGGAGCAGTAAATCTCACTTCTTTAGGCTGGTGGAGCAGTTCAGCAGGAGTGAGTAGTACAGTAGAGGGTGAGCAGTATAGAGGAGGATGAGCAGTAGATGGGTGATCAGTATTGGTCAGCAGTCATAGGCAGAATAGTAGAGGGTGAGCAGTAAGGGAGCAGTAGTTCTCACTTCTCCAGGCTGGTTGATCGGGTGAGAAGATTGGCGGAGGACGCTGCCTTCTTTCCCAGCTTCTGTTTCAGAGGCCTGTCCTGGGCGTCTTTCAACAGCTTATCGCAGGAGTTAGTCCTCCTGACCCTAAGCACAGGAGCGACACCATGTTAGCACACACACAGACAAACACAACTCACAACATACATCGCGCCAAGCGCACACACGCAAACAAACATGCACATAGAACTCAAAACAAACTTTGCACCCACAAACACATCCAACTTGCGATATATCAACCCAACCACACACACACACACACACACACACACACACACACGGACACTCACAACATCATACAAAGTATATACACGCATACCTCGCAACATACAGTGTGTCGCACCAAGCACACACACTTAGGCCTCGTGTCAAATCACATACATATTACACACGACCGACACAAATCAGACATCATGTCACATAGACGAACAACCCACACCTGATACTACACACAAACACACACACTCACAATGTGTCTTCACACAGCAGCAATTACACATGTACAACGAGCACACAATATACAAAACAATATAACACGTTAATTCTCTAACAAATAAAATTTGAGGGATGATTAGAGAGGTTCCACATGCAGCGGCTCGGAACAGTTCCGGTTCCTTAGAGGAAAGAGCAGTACCTTCTGTTGAGCAAAAGGAACCGTGACATTAGATCACCGCGCTGTCACAGCGGAGAAACTCAAGGGGCACGTGATTGGCTCAGGTTAGTAATGATCGAAAGAGATGATTCAATGGTTATTCTCAGAGCTCAGAATCACACCAGGAACCCAAGAAGTGAGCACTATTTTCTGAATCCACCAGCACAGGTGTTATTAGTTCCATGCAAGAGGAAAACCCAGAGAGCCCCAGAGGAGCAGTGTGGAGCAGAAGTGAGAACATGAGGGCTGAAACATGACGTGGCTTTGCAATGGTGTCCATCTCCTAAACGCAACGCCGTGATAACAGGACGGTGAGGGGGTGTTCTGACAGAAGTAATATTTGTGGGACAGAAAGCGGGTGAGTGCAAGACGTCAAAGAAGTGTTTTACTCTCTCTCTCTGTGGAATGCGTGTTTTGATAGGGCCCCTAACTCACTCAGTTTAAGAGCCTGCAGTCAATCAGCAAAGGCTTTGTACAAATCGCAGCCCCCAGCCAAACGTTCCAACCCACTCATTTTTCCGAGGCCGAGCTCTCGTAATCTATAGCTCGCCCAGGTAACAGCCCATGCTTAATCTTTCCTCCGTATTTACACCCCGTCATAACCGATGACATTCAAAGCCTTTGTCAACGCGTACACGGAGAAACGATGTCAAATGTTTGGTTTTCCCCCAGTGAGTGACTGGCGCTAATCACACAGAGCACTGGATTAAAATGTCAAAAAACAGAAACACTGCAGTGGGTTACATGGCAGTGAACATGCCTCAGGCGTGGCGAGGGACTACAGAATGTGCACACCCCCGTCTTCTTTCCGTGCATGCACTGTGACGTCATCAGGAGGAGAGAGAGGGGGGAGGGGCCCCAGACTGCGTGATCACGCAAGGATGAGGAGCTCAGGAAAGGTGGAGAGGGGGCGTTTGGAGAAACGAGAAACTTGAAAAAAGCCAATCCTGATAAGCCTTTCAGTTTTATAGTTGGACTTAGGATCTTACTTCCTTCTTACAATCAATTACTTTATAGTTAATTGCACAAAATTTTTAATAAACTAGTCCGGTCGCCCGAGACCGCATGGGTGTAGTCCCCGAAAGCCCACTTCTCCAGCCTGTACTGCATCCACAAGTAAATCTCTGTTTCAGCATATTTTTGCGCATTATTGGGCCAATACTGTCGCCACGGCAACCAAAATCGATAGGTGTCTTAAGTGAAGTATAACACTCGTCTATACCAAATAAGAAAGTACTTGGTGAAAAATGACAGCCTGTACAGCATCCGCAAGGAGATGTCTACGGATGCGAACGCGGCAGCGGCGGAGACAAGAAGCATGAATCCATAGTAGCTGCCCGACTTCGTCCGAGGGTTAAAATTAAACAATCTTTCCAAAAAGGTGGGATCATTTGACTCGATTCACAAATTTCCCATGTAATGGGAAACATGAAACGAGCAAGTATTTTGAACTTAAGATTAAGATATGATTATTCTTCCGAGAATAAAACAGTCGTTAGACTATTGACTTGCTTAAGAGGTGGTGAAGGAGGCATACGAACTGATAAAAGAGGGATTATAGGAGGGTAGAGGAGGCGAAGTAGCTAGTATAGATGGTATATTAAATTCCACAGAAGATGTAGTAGGTGGTACAGAAGGTTTATTCAGAGGTAAAATCGGTTCAGTAGCTGGAGCAGAAGATAAACTAGAAGGCAGCAGAGGCACAGCAGCAGATACAGAGGGTTTATTAGGTGATTTTTTTCAGGTCTTAGCTGAGCAGGTAATGGAAAATTCTAGAGGACGCACAGCGGGATCTTCTCCCTTTCCTGGAGGGAGGAAAGGGCGGGGCTGCGGGGGGCTGGAGAGGCTGGGTCAGCAGGCTCCACCCCCGTCTCGCGCTGCACCTCGGGAGAGCTCCTCTCAGGCTGGATCGGGGAGTCCTGGCGATGTGTCGTCTGCCCGAGCGCCCGAACGCAGCTGGGCTGGACGCGCTCCCCGACCACATCGGTGAAGCTGTGCTCCCCCTCTTCCTCCTGCTCCTCTCCCTCGCGCACACCCCCTAGCTCCTCCGCCGCCGAAGCCTCCAGGTGCAGCGCGTCCTCCAGCGACAAGCTCAGCATCGCCCGCGTGCGCGCCAGCGTCACCTTCTCCTTCGCTGTCGGCGGATTACCCACAATCCACTCCGTCTGAGTGGCCCTGCTCTGAGAGGGTGTTCCTGCCCCCTGATTGGGCATCACAAACGGGGATCCATCTCCTTGCGTGAGCCCGTCCATACTGGGGTGACCTGATTGGCTAAGGGAGGGGGGCAAAGCAGGAAGTGGAATGCGTCCCATTGGGACCAGAGAAGGACACAGCAAGAGAGGAAAGAAACTTTTTGAGGCACTTTCTTGCGCAAAAGTTTCCAAGAACTGGCACCTGCGACGTGTTCTAGCCTGTCTCTTTCGTCCTGGGAGATGGAATGCCCGACCTCAACACCCCCACCACGGGGCGTTCATCCTGTAACAGTCTCATGCTGGGAAAAGTTCAATTTTTAAAATGTTGTTTCAAAACAAAATTGAAAGCCCTGGAATTTCATTTCAGCTTCTAGTAGTGATTGCAGCTTCAGCACTGGAATGTTTAGCTCACAGCATTCCAAGCACATATTTCTAATCGTACTCCTAAAAGGGTTTAAATGTGAAGATGAATAGAAGCCGGCGTCCGTAAATTCCGAAATTTAATCGCTAAATAATTCTGTTATTGAATTTCCAAATGTCTTGCTTCACTGGAATAATTTTCCACAGTCTCTGTGACACAAATACTGAGTTATAAAGCCTTAAATAGGTTCATGCATAACAGGAAAAACTGGCATTATTTGTATTCTGCGCAAAAGGGGTTTTAAAAGAACACCAGCGTGTTATTTTGGTGTTATTATGGTGCAGAGCAGAAGTAACCAACCCCTGGTTTTCATTTCAAACCAAACCCAGTTTGGAACTCTATCTCCCACTAATTAGCTGTGTAATGAGAACTGAAGCTTTTGAATGAGGTGAGGATTTTTCAGATTGCAGTGAAAACCCACAAGATTATGTGCTAAAGTAGAGATCACGCATTCTTGGGCTTATTTTTAGGAGGCATAAGACAGCCTTCCCCAGTAAAATGATGTGAACACAAACCTAGAGACTGGGTACAAAATACACATTTTTCAAAAGTGGCAATTTTTGCTGAAATCCACGGCCGACTGCTTGAAATCCAAGGGCATTTCCAAAGGAATATGGGCAAATTACAAAAGAAAATTTGGCGTTTTTGTAAGCAGGGAGGAGGGCAATGGGCAAAAATGTCCCCGTAACTATGGAAAGTAATTTCAGAGACAAGCGCCCAGCCATTGAGATATTTTAAAAAACAATGAAAAATTATTTAAAAACATAAGGGGAATTTTTTACCCCTAGCACTAAGAATTTAGGGGCATTACAAGAATTTTGAAGGGATTTTTTCCCCTTGCCCTTCCTCTGGGGAAAACCACACGCTCAAACAAGTTCCCCCTCTGCAAACACTAACAATAACAGTACGGAGGCCTGTTACCCATTTTTGCCTCGTATACAGGGAATCTCCTAATTCTCACCAGCTGATTGGACAGATCACCCACTGTTACTCAATGTTGGGCCTCATGAGCATGAAAGGCATCTGTGTGGAGCGTGGCTGACATCATTAACCCTTTCAGCGCCGTGGGCAACTAATGATGTAAGATATCAAAATCTGATGCTGTTCAAAACCTATCATGTTCAAAACCTATCATGTGGCAACCTGTTTAAAAGAGCTCCCGGGAGCTCTTTTAAACAGGTTGCCACATGATAGGTTTTCAACAGCTCAGGATAACTACATTTTTAATTCCTTGAAAATGTATTCAGCGCTCAAAGGGTTAAAGCGCCTCATGAATCCTCACTGAATCGGCCCTTGAAACTTCAAGCCCATGAGACCCATTTGCAAAAACACTGAGAATCGGCAGTAGAATGGCTGAGAATATTTACAGATAAACTACACTCATATTTAGGGTATGACTAATAAGGGTTATTTTCATATTCCATTCAATAATATCAGCACTTTAGCTCTAACGTAAGCCAAGTATAGACAAATTCAATTTAAATCCCACGTCTGTGGCACAGACAGATTTTAGTGAGGTGCGGTGCCAACTGGTGGATATTATGCAATTATGGATCCACTACTTCCTGCTGGGACAGGAAGTCACTGTTAGCACAGGGACAGTGAGATTCATGATAGGAGCACCCTGAATCACAGTGTTCAAATAAACCAGCCATTAGACTTCACCCTCTGCTGCAGAAATCGCACTATGAATGAGTCATAAATTACTGTAATGTAATGCAACACGAGCAGTGCAATTAGATGAGTCACTTAAAGCATAAAACAGCTCTGCCCACTGTCCAATCACAGATAAAAGTTATTGCACATTAATCTGTGATAGCTGCCACTGTGATTGGACAGTGGGCGGAGCTGTTGTCCGGCCTCGCTGACTCAGCAGATTGCACACATAGTTACAGGAATTTTACCCAGCTCTGGGCGGTACCTGTTCGCTGAGAGGCGAGGGCTGTCAGTCATGGAGTTGACGGACAGATTCCGGGTTCTGGAGAAACCGTCGCCGCTCCACGCGTGATTGAGGGCACGGGCCGCCGCCGGATTTACTGAGGAACAGAACAGGAGGACGGACAGACAGACAGACATGTAGAAAAACAGAGACATTAATAATAATAATAATAATAATCATCATCATCATCATCATCATCATCATAACAACAAATTTTCTTTATATTTCACACGTCATACATAAAATTCAGTTCAGGGCACTTCATGATTCCACACAAACTATGAAAATTAAGCGGAGACAATTTAAGTAATTGCAGCCAGAATAAATTAAATAACTTAGTAAGGGAATAATGACCAAACAAATTTATTTAACAGAGGAAAATAAATAAAAGAAACAATTCATTGGAAAAACAGCAGTGCATGTAATCTTGTACTTTGTTGTTCATGAATATCCAATCGTACGGGAGATGTGAACTCAAGACGGACAGACCAATGGACTGAGAGACAGACACAATACAACTTTAGCTTTTTTCTCACTGTAACTGATACAGTATTTACCAACTGATATACATGATATCAGAAGCAGGGAATGCCAACAGTAAGCCAGGGATTTTCAGTAAATTCCTGAATGTATTTTAAAGACAGATAAGCTGCTTAAATCACTGGACTGTGTCCATCGCTCTAACATGCAGGTCGAGACCTCTGACCAGAAACGGTGCCTGGCACATGGAGAACGCAAGGCAATCCCCCATAAATACCTGCGTCATTCCGCACACCTGCTCCACCAGACACTTCTTGCAAAATTCCAAGTGTCATGCAACTCCCATTATCATTCAGAATACGCCAAATCATAGTTACTTGCGTACATTTATCTTTTCAGCGGCTAAATCTATTCACAGAAGTAGCAAAATTCTCCAGATTGCTGAAAAGTAGGCCTAAAAGGGAAATTCCACATAGGCCAACCATTTTAGAGCTTAAAGACGTCCAATAGTGAAGAACAACATCTGAAAATCAGGCCTACCAAAGAAAACGGCCAAGCTGTAACACAAGTTTGTCAGATGTTTACCTTTTCCAAATAACCAGCAACACGAAATGGAAAACATGCCACATTCCTGCAAAACTGCATCGACAGCGAAAATGTATCGACTTAAAAGTGTTGTGGTGCAAAGTTTTGCGGGAATATGGCATGTTTTCCATTTCGTGTTGCTGGTTATTTGGAAAAGGTAGACATCTGACAAACTTTTGTTATAGCTTGGTCATTGTCTTTGGTAGACCTGAAAATGTCAAGCATGTGGCACGAAATAGTTAAAAAAAACTAACTTATGAAATTTTGTAATTTTTTTCAGTAACACCTATTTATTAGGCCCTCAAGCCCTTTTTTAGAGCCTTAAGCAGCTCGACCGCTGTGGCGTGTGCGACTGACCGGCGATGAGGTGCTGGGCGAGAAGCGGGATCTGCTCCTCGTGCATGCGTAACCGCCGCAGGGCGTCCGCCAACGACGACTTCAGCAGCGTGATCTCATCCTCCTGAGCCTGCAGACGCAACTCCATCTGAGACACTCGGTCCGGGAACTCAGTGCTTCCGTCCGGCGACGCTTCGTCTGAACGAGGGAGGGAGAGAGGGAGAGAGAGAGAGGAGAGAGACGGAGTGTGAGAGAGATTGAGAGGGTAAGAGATAGACGGGTTGAGAGGGAGATAGGGAGGGGGGAGAGAAGGAGAGAGAGAGAGAGAGGATGAGGGGAGGGACAGAGAAGGAGAGAGGGGGAGGGGGGAGGGAAAGATAGAGAGAGAGGGAGAGAGAGGGAGAGAGAGAGCAGGTGTGGAGTCCTGGGGTCAGAAAGTCTGCTACACCAGCCAGTACAGAAGGTTTATCAGAAATATTTTTTAGGAGGTCCTGCAATGTTTTCGTCCCACCCATGAACATAGTCAGCTGATTTTAATGATTAATTCTACTTCCTGGGTGAAGAAGTGCCACTTATTAGCCTTTGCAGGTGATCGGAACTAATAGTGGGGAGGACTTTCACTTTCTGAACGGAGAAAAGGTGGAGAGCAAGCGATGGAAACCATGTTCTCATGTGTAACCAGTCAAGACAAACAAACCGAGGAATTCTGGAATTCTACACACTGTAAAGATTAAGAATCTCAACCCAGCATCAATCAATCAGCTGACTTTGCCTCAGTCAGGGAAAACTCACTTCCTATGGGACCCCAAAAAACCTGTATCAAACTCTTCCTTAATGATGATGAACACAAGAAAAAACACAAATATTACGACTTGCACTCCCAGCAAAGGGTTGGCTAAGGCCTAAATATTAACAAACATCCACAAAATCAAATGAATGAATTAGTCAATCTACCGAGTTGGCGATTTGCGTGATTTCACACATCTCCTCCAAAACCACCGTGAATAATGAGTCTGTTTTCCGCAAACGCCGGTTTTACTGTGTGACATAGACGATGCGCCAGGTTTCGAACTTAGTTATGAGGCGATAACTGCATTTTGAAGCCGTTTTCGCAAGTAAAACCGGCTCATTCAATCAGCTGTTATCGTGCCCGAGCATACAGCCCGTGCATAGCACGGGTATCGGCTAGTTTATTTTATTCTTATGTCCCCCTGATGTAAAAAATTTTATAAGCACTCCCTCCATGGGGCTGAATTATCTCTCTGATTGTTGTCGGCCCGTGTAAAAAGCGTTAGCGTTAATCAGCTTGAGTTTGGCTCCACAGATCTTGGAAATACAGATCCTTACATCAAGTGACAACACTGGTGTCCAGCTTCAACTTGCAGGCCTAGAATTCAAACAGATATATCCTGATATGCAGCTATGACTAAATATGCGGATATATCTTGATATGCCTTGCAAAGAACGAAACATGAAAGATCCACGCGGCCCCATTCTGACCGGAGTTCTGAAATCGATCAGCTAAATACTACAACAGCCCCAGAAAAATTCAAAGTACACAAGCTGACACGTCATCCATATCCTCCGCAACCGCACATTATTATAACTTAGAACATTTGATTCATGACACACGTTTAGGTCATGATGCATTCACCTGCCAAGTTTGAAAAGGATCAGCCAAATAATAAGAGAGTTACAGCCTGGACAGGAATACATTGCATAGCGAGATGGCTGAATATGAGAAGTGCCGACAGACAAACGGACATTTGACCTAGTGACCTAGTTTTGGTTCATGACACACCTTTAGGTCATGATGTGTTCACCTGTCAAGTTTGAAAAGGATTGGCCGAATAATAAGAGAGTTACAGCCCGGACAGGAACATATGACAGAATAGCACTGGAAATTTTGACAAATAACAACGAAAAAACAGACATTTGACCTAGTGACCTGCTTTTCAGCGCGATACATTGTGATGTCATAATGTATCTGCCTGTGAAGTTTCGTTGAAATCAGACAATTGGTTCTTGAGTTATGGCTCCAGACGGATGCACGGAGCTCATTTTAATATCCCCCACAACACTCAACAATCCATTTAGCTTCTCATCAAGTCTGAAGTAGACCACCAAGTGTATCCCATGATGCAGCACCTCTCCACAATCCGTGCTCTTATATAAGATGCACGTTCAAACAAAAAAAAAAAAAAAAAAAAAAAACATCTTGGGTAACATTATGGAAACATATCAATTTAAATTTCAGTAAATTTAGGAAAGCCAGTCCCCGAACACTGTTGCTCAAACATGCGATCCCATTTCCTTTGGCACTGAATGGGTGCATAGCTCTAATTAACCATTTTCTGAGTTTTGCCCATCCCCACATGTCAACCAGTGCACAGGAAGCTGCTCAGAATCAAAGACAATTACTTCAATATAAAAAGGAAGAGAAATTTTCCAGCTGAAAATCAGAGGAAAAAAAATCATTCTGCATAACTGACACTCAACTGCACTTAGTCACTGCACCGTGATCCGTCGGCCTTTGACTCCGTTGCGTGAGAAACTGAGACTCGATTCTTCAGGGAGCGCACAGGCAGGAAGTTAGCGAACTCCCACGCCTTGGCGGCTACTGCATGCTCCATCCCGCCATTCATCCCCGCTATCAAGACAACGCATCGGACAACATTCCTGCGGCACAGCTCTGCGGTAATTTGAGACCCGGACGGAGTTAAACAACGGGTCCAGTTACAGGCGCTGATGCACCAGTTCCCGTTTCATCTTGAAGCCGACCCACAGCCGGGTCCACCGCTGGGTGCCATATCTGACCGGCATGCTCTTGATGTGGTAAAATATAACCAGCATCAACTGCTGCTCTACAAAAAATCTGCTCAAACTGCTACGTCCACCCACTTGCTGTAAGCCATAGTTGGAGTGATTGCTTCTGAACAAGCATCATCAGAAGATGACAGATCCCCCCGGCCCCCGAGATCTAATCTCAGAAATCCCAAAATATCAAAAGGCACCAGTCTAGGACATGATTAATGCTTGGACCTAATTAATACACAGAGCAAATTCCATTAAAAAATACCGAACGGTATTTGAGTTCTGTTCCAGAAATGATATGATTACAGACGGATGCCCTTACAAAAAAGAAGTATTCTTCAAGTTCATTTTGAAAGTAAACTTCATGTTATGGTCCTGTGTTTTTGCTGCCATGATTCTGGGTTTTTGCTATGTCTTTTCTTTATTCATTTTGCTTATTATACATCCCAGTTTTTCTGTTCATGCCATTTCTGTATTCATTGCACTTGTCACCCCTGTCTTTTGATCAGTTTGGTTCAGTCCGTTCTCCCAGTCTGTGTGCTTACATGCTTCGGGTGATTTCAGTGGTTTCTGGTGTTTCATATTATTACTTCAATTCTCGTTTATTTCCTTCGCCTTACTTTCCTAGATTACTAATAGTACTAACATTTATATTTTGTACCATAGTTTACTAACCTAACTAATCCATGTACATATTACTAACTAACTAACGAGCACTTGGGTTAATTTGTAAAGTTACACCGCTACTAATTACTACTAATGCAATCTCAGCTCTCGCCCTGTTCTAGTCTCCGCCCCTTGCTTTACTTTCCCTGCATCTTCCTGTGTTTCTGCAAGATCTCTCACATGTGCTTAATTGCTATCCTGCACTCCTTGTCTGTGCACGTAGAACTCCTTGACCGAGCTGTTTATCTGTTATAGGTTGTCTGCGTGGATCCTGTCCATGTCTTGGCAATTGCCAATTATTTGTGGTTTAGGACCTCCCCATGTGTGCTTCCCTTTGTAATTAGTTCTTATCCAATTCACCTGGCCCTGCATAGCATGCGACTTCCCTCTTGTCTATTTAAGGTCTTCACTGCAGTTTGCTCCTTGTATGCCTTTTGATTATTGCTTCTAACTACGACATTTTTTGCATGACCTTGAGATTGCCTTGCCCTTGCTGTTCTTGTTTATTCCTGTTTGGATTTAGACCCATTTTCTGTACGACCACGATTCCTGTTTTTGATGCCCTGTGTATCACCTACCCTTCTGGATTCTGACTACAATTTTTGGCTTACTGTTTATGTAATGTTGCACATCTCTGGTTCTGACCGCTGCCTGTTATTTTGACTTAGCTTTTTGGATTCTGATTTTGGCTTGGCAATTCCTATGTCTCCTGCTCTCGACCCATTTTTGCAATAAAGGCTTACGATTTTTGTAATTTCGGTTCTCGCGTGTGGTTCCTGAATGCACCGTCACACTTCAAGTATATTTCAAGTATACTGGTAGTAAACTTGTAAGTATACCACATCAATACTTCTTCAGACTAATTTGGCCCACTTTAAGTTTATAAGTATACTTTAAGTGTAAGAGTGGTAAACTGAGCATACCACAAGTTTATTTAATTCAAACATTTTAGTTCATGAAAGTATACTTTGAAGGATACTGCAAGTAAACGCAGATATAAATCATAGATTATAATTAATGACACTTTTAGCCCAGTATTGTCTGAGGATCACTTGTCCAATATTTTCCTCAAAATACATATTGGAATTAAATAATACACTATATATATGATTGCTGTATTCCTATTTTAGACACTCACATGAATGAATAATTCCACATGGGTATGCTATAGGCTGGATTTGATTCCTGAATCCTCTGATTAGGTAGCAGCTGCTTTGCCCACTGCACCGTAGTACTACCTGAAAATGGTGTGCCATTTTCTTTTTTATGCTGAAGAATAAAGTATATTTTCATAAATTAAAAGTGGACTGGTACTAAATAAGGTGTAGTGGGTAAAGCTGCAGCCTTGTAGCCGGAAAGTTTTGTGATGAAATCCTGCCTGGAGTGGTTTCCCATCACCTGAATATTTAAATGAATATTGTGTCAATTAATTCCTATGTGTGTTTAGAAAAGAACAATGGACATAATAGTCATAAATACTGGGCCGAATGTATAATTAGTCATATAATTTTTCATAAAGTATTCTACTTGCAGTATACTTCCAAGTATAGTTTCATGAAGAAAAAATGTTGCATTATGTAAACTAGTAGTATATTTAAAGTTTACTACTTTTACACCTAAAATATACTTAGGTATATTTTAGGGCCTGACCGATTTATCGGCCAATCGATTTAATAGGCCCATTATAGCCCTTTTCAAAATCATCATCGGCCGGAGTTTTGCCGATCAAACGCCAATATATTCTTAATTTCTCATAAAACAGTTTGCACTAATGAGAAGGACTCTAGGACTGAAAGGCAGATGTGACAAGATAGAGTTCATAATTCATCTATATATACATTTTAAAATAAGGTTATTTATTTGATTTTGCAGAAATTTACTGCAGTTATGCACATTATTTTGTACTTGAAAGTTCTTTGTTCTTTAAAGTTGTAGAGTAGAAAAATAAAGGAGGCTTGTGAAAAGAATGCTACCTTAGTGTTTTTGTTGCTTTCCTCTCACAATTACTTGTTTACAACTTTTTTTAAAAGTTGTTCTACCTGTACTATAACCTACCTCTAATTTGCAGCAACAAGAAGTACAAGACAAGATGTATTTCATAACTTATTTATAGATTGACCCTTTTTTAAGGTTATATAATTTCCCAGAGGTTTAATGCTTTTATGCATGTTTTCGTACTTGAAAATTCCTCTCTATTGTAAAGTTAAACAAATACTAAAGGACAAAGTACTGTAAAACAGTAAAATGTTCTGCCTGTAATTCATATGTTTGTTGTTGCAAGCGTAAAGGGACCAAAAAAGAAGTTAGTTTATTCATTATATTAATCGGTTATCGGAATTTTTTCTGCCAAATATCGGAATCGGCATCGGCCTCAAAAAATCCATATCAGTCGGGCCCTACTTAAAATGTACTTTTATAAACTTAAAGTGGGCCAAATTAGTCCCAAGAAGTACTGAAGTAGTACTATTACAAGTATACTACGAGCATACTTGAAATATACTTGAAGTTTACTTTTAAAATTAACTTGAAGTTTACTTCTTTTTTGTAAGGGCGGACACACGGACATACTGATGACTATATCCCCCGCATAAAAATGAGTTTATAACTGTAAAAAGTGTCAAGTGCCTTGTTTCCTTGACTGCCCTGTCCTGCACGTTCTATTTTGTTACACAGTTTTGTTAGGACACAGTTTAATCACGGAATACTGAAATTCACCCTCGGGGGAACCTTTTTTTGTAGTAAATAATTTTACGAAGTGTCGCCGAGTTATCACAAATGTAAACTAGACGCATGTCGATGGCGCGCCATCGCAAATCTCCGCGCTCCACAACTAATGTTATGGGAGTAGTAGTAATGTGTCAGAGGGCAATTCACTGAACTGGCATTCTGTTGTACAAATGATAATCTGCTTGTTGCAGTGACAAATCACTGATACTGATCAGAGTTACAGCAACGTGATATAGTTGGTTAGTTGGATAGAGTACTTAGTGGCCAAAATATGAATCACAGGATGGCAATTTTTGGCAGGCAGGTTGCTATCACCAAGATTCATATCCATACCAATTTGCAGCCTTCTAGGTTGAGTAATAACAAAACGTGCCATCCTTTTCAACGATTGGCAGATCTGATGCCATTTGACCTAGAAAACGGTCAAAATGAGGTCAAATCAAAAACCCGTCTGATATGTGATGACGGGTCATCCCTTGCACCTCCCATAAAAATTTGAGCGTCCTAGCTCAATGCATAAGGAACTTATGGCCATTTTTCAATTTTCACAAAAAGCCCCCTGGTAGCCAGAAGAGGAAATGAATTTAAATTCTAAACGCATTGTGCACCCCTCTGGGTCACTACCTTACACACACCAAAGTTTCAGGTTGATTGGTCTAACGGCCTAGGAGGAGTTACTGTTTCGGACGGACAGTTTTCGGACGGACAGACGCCGAACTGTATTACAAGATCTCCTCGCTTTTTGGAAGCGCGGAGATAATCAGAGAACATTTTGATTGCCAAATAAGGAATTGGACCACGGCCATTAATCACAATAGAAGCTCATGTCACCTTGTTAGATGAACAGAACAATTTTGAAAACGATGCCAAAAATTAAAGACACTTGCCATTGGCAGAATGCACTTTACAAGTACTTGACCCAGAAAATGTTCAAAAGTAGGTCAAATCACAAACCGGTTTGACATGTGATGAAGAGTCACCATACACACTAATCTGAGCATTATGGCTCTGCAAGTTATCACCAAGATACACATCCATGCCAATTTGCAGCCATCTACATTGAATAGTAACAAAACGTGCCACACTTTTCGATAATCGGCAGAGCTGACACCATTTGACCTAGAAAACAGTCAAAATTCGGTAAAATCCAAAACACATATAATATGAGATGAAGGGTCATCCCGCACACCTCCCATAAAAATCTGAGCATCCTAGCTCAATGCATAAGGTAGATATGGCCATTTTTCTTTTTTCACTGAAAAGGCCCCTAGTGGCCAAAATACGAATCACAGGACGGCAATTTTTGGCATGCAGGTTGCTATCACCAAGATACATATCCATACCAATTTGCAGCCTTCTACGTTGAGTAATAATAAAACTTGCCATCCTTTTCAACGATTGGCACACCTGACGCCATTTGACCTAGAAAACGGCCCAGAAAACGGTCAAAATGAGGTCAAATCAAAAACCCGTCTGACATGTGATGAAGGGTCATCCCTTGCACCTCCCATAAAAATTTGAGCGTCCTAGCTCAATGCATAAGAACTTATGGCCATTTTCAATTTTCACAAAAAAAGGCCCTGGTGGCCAGAAGAGGAAATGAATTTAAATTCTAAATGCGTCGTGCACCCCTCTGGATCACTACCTTACACACCCCAAAGTTTCAGGTTGATTGGTCAAACGGCCTAGGAGGAGTTACTGTTTTGGACAGACAGACGGACGGATGGACGGACAGACGCCGAACTGTATTACAAGATCTCCTCGCTTTTTCGGAAGCGCGGAGATAATAACAAACATACATGGAGACTCATTCCCGGCAATAAAATAAAAAATCCTGAATACTAATCTTCATCGAGTTATAAATGCAAAATCTTGAGCAATGTATTCGTCAAACTAGTCCCCTGAGTATGCAAAGCCAATTCTGCCCTACAATGGAAGACTGCAGTATCCTGTAACGTTAACCTACTGCAGATAGTGCAGTCTTCCACTGTAGCGCTGTACTGTTAATCTGCCCCCAGTGAAGGTAGAACAAACTGGAAGGATTTAGGTGATGGATTAACGGAGAGAACTGCACAGGCCTACGGGCAAAGTTTATTCAATGCGAGGAAGCAGAAATCTCTCCTACATGAAATTCCAATCGGGAAGTCAAGGCTAATCTTTGTGCTCTAGATTTATTAACAATAAATCATCCTAACTGATAAGCAAAATAACAAAACCATTGGGGGAAAAAAAAAAAACCATTGAAGTCATTCCAGATTTTTCCAGCGCCAAGTCCTAAATTCCGAAACAGACAGCCAATTGCTTTTCTGCCCAACTTGGAATGCGCACACAAGATTTAACACCTTTTACAATATTTAAGCACGCACCTTGTCATTTGCAGTATTATATTCATCATCTCATCAACAAAATAGAACAGGAGATTTAAAAAACAGAAGAACCGGAGACTCAAAATAGAACAGCTACTAGTGAATTAACTCAAACTCCCAAGAAGCTGCGGGAAAAATACAGTCCTTGTTCCATCTGATCCGTCAATGCACTCGAGAGCTGATCCCAGTGCAGTGCAGAGGGCTGATGAATGCAGTGTCCTAGTGTACAAGACATGCAACAACTGACCCCAGAACAGGGGGTAAAGGTGCTAAGGCAGGCATGAAGGCTGCTGCAATCATCAACAGCTGACCTGTGAATTACAGATTAAACTACAGCAGACAGAAGCAGAATAAATAAATATGTGAGTAAGTCCCCCACAACAATCACAAGTTCCTCAACAGCCCAAAAGGGATTTCCGCTATTAGTCCCATGCACATCCCAGGCACAAAGTCCCTTCCTGTGAAACTCCAAGATTTGTACATCTGGGCTTTTTTAAATGACGTGGTAAGGGTCAAAGGCACACGGTCAGAGCCTGTCTGGCTATACACAGAGGATTAGCTTCTGACGTAAAGCCCAGACCTGAGAAGCCTACGCTAACATGCTGTTCAAGGCTCCTGCTAATGCCGCTAAGGGAGAGCCGCAACACTTTACATGACCAAATAGATTTGTCCAACACTTGCACTCTAGTCAGATTTTGTCGGTGCTTCATCTGCAGGCCTGCCTAATTTTATCTATTTTACTAGAGTTTTCGCCCAATGGTAATTTTATCACTGGTGTCGTCTTTCGTTTTTAGGGTCCACAATTACAGGTTTTTAACCTTGGTGGCCACCCGTTGGATATCATACATTATCTTTTATGTGTTTTAGAAATGTAATGTTTTACTTTGCTACTGTTATTTAAGTGTTTTAATGTATGTATCCATAAAGTTCATTAAATAAAAAATATAAATAAATGACTGTCAGGCAAACAGAGACCAGAGATACACACAGTGGGTGAAATGTGTGTGTAACGGTTTTGTGGAGAGCCCTGTGGTGTCTGAGTGTGCATGTGTGTGTGCGTGTGTATGAGCGTGTGAGCATGTTTAAGCCAATTTGCTTCATGTGCAAGCTTGCGTGTCTGTGCAAGAGCGCGTATGGGGAACAGTGCTTGTGCGTGTACGGTAGAAATGTGTGTGTACGTGTGCGTTCAAGCATGTGTGTGGCATGCAGAGAGGTGTGCTTTCATGAGGGTGTGCATGCATATTACGCCGTTATAAACTGGCACCTTTTTTGCCAGTTATTTTAACTGCAATATCACAACCAGTTTAGAACAGCGGTTCCATGTATGTTGACTTTAAACCACAGTTAAATGCACGCAGGACTCTACTTACAGTTAAAATAACAAGGAGACAATGCGTTAATTTAATGCATTGTCAAATTCAGTCAGCTTATGACAGTTTAGCATTTTGAGGCACTTGGTTCGAAGCAAGATTCGAAGCAAGGAATGCCTGAGCCTAAAGCCAGAGTTTAACATGTCATGAATGTGACTCAATTTCAACCTGCCATTATAATTTACAATATCTCTGATTGTGAGTTTAGGGCTTGTTGAGCCAGCTCAGGCAAAGAAAGCCTGAGTAATGTAATGTTGGACTTGCTTCATAGTACGCCCCTCGGGTGCTTAGATTAGAGCAGGTGTTTGTTTGTACTGTAGATGAACCTCTCTGCTCCCTCACAGCCCCTAGTTAGGATCAGTGCTGAGTTAATGCACTCATCTAGATGGATGGTGTCAACCATGGAGTTCAAAACCACCCTCGATACACACAAACAGCAAAGCAGAGACACTGTGCCCATAATGACCTGCACCCTGCAACTCACACACATCATCAACACAATTACTGCAGCCACAAACATACTCACACACACACACACACACACACACACACAATAAATTACAGCATTCACATTGGCAAACCTTCATATGATTTCACATGCACGTCTTCAGACAGACAATTGCAAGTCCTCACACAATCACAAACACAAGCGCACACAAGCATGTCCACTGTACTAAAACACACAAAAGCCCACAAGCATGCATGCTCTCACAATCACATATAAACACACTCTAGCATGGAACACAAACACACAATTCCAACACTACTAACTTCAGCAACAATAGCCTCAGAACTACTGCCCAGTTTCAGCCGCACGAGCTACATAAACTGCATTAAGGGACGAGGTCAAAAGGTAAACTTCAATTGTATTTTACAGCTCTGAGTCACTCCTTTTATTGAGCCTCTGCAACATGACCGCAGTTTCACAGTGATACCCCGAATCACAGTTACAAACTAAGCACAGCCTGTCCTGGTTTGCGCTTATCTGGAACGACCGAAGAGGTTGATTTGGAGCATAAACAAAACTCTTCATTATTCGACCAGCGTCCAGGGGAAGGAATCGTTTGTGCGACTCGGCAGACGCGTGGAGATAACATGGGGAAAGAAAGCTGCGATCCCATACTCAATTCTGATTCAACTGAATTGAAACGCTCTTTGGAAAAAGCTTGTCTTCGCGTAGAAATCAGCGCGAGCCAGGGCACGCAATATTCCACGGTCGCAGCTTGAGTTCCCGGGAAGCGGCTTTAAACTCACTTCTGACAGCTACAGTGCCTGACGCACTATAGCCGAGCCCCTGGGGTACAGAGAGCTGGCAAAACGGCATGCCAGTTCAGCAACTGGACATGCTGCCAAAAGAAATTGGCAACATATTTAGGGTGGAGAGCTTGCTATACCCTTTAACGCAGCCGCGGACCACAATTGCACATTTATTTCTTTTGGCTGGTTGGCACAAGATTAGCCCGCATAACACATATTGCATCACCGCACCAAGCATTCAAAGCAAAAGTAATAATAAATTCGGTGCCAGCCGACTTCCTGAATTCGCCTCAGGCAAATCTAACCAAATGTATGTAAAAACTCCTGTCACAAACAAGCTTTTCTGACAAAGAATAATGCATACATGCCAACTCCACCGCTTTTGGCGGCAGACTACCGCATTCGGGGCGTTTCATTCTGAAAAAAAAAAACGCCCCAAAAGCGGTAGAGTTGGCATATATGATTAATGTTGGATGTGCGCTAAAACGATTAAAAAAACCCCCGCATTTTATGCAGGCCTATTTCTAAAAGGGTTAAACCACAGTATCGGCCTGCTGCCTAAAACAAGTGGCGTTTTAACTATCCTGTTTAAAAGAAAATTAGGCCAACAAGTCAACACATAAAAGAGCATTCAGAGACCTTGAGATCAAAATTCATGCTGAATAATCTCTTGAAGGTAAATGAAGGTAAGAGGGTTGAGGCCTAACGCAACAGCTGGAAGGCTGTTAAGACACCAAACACAAAACAGCCTGGCTGACAAATCGCACATTTTGTCGATATTTTTCTCAAGGTTCTAAACATGCTATTTCCTACAACCTTTTTTGTCCAACAGTCTAGTTCCAGGAAAAATCATTGATGAGATACCAAACAGACTGGTTGCCAAATGCAGTTACTTTTTTGCCCAGCTAGTTTACACTAGTTCTACTCCGTCTCTGACATTACATTTTGATTGGTTCAATTACGTCAGTGACTAACTGCTATGTGTAGCAAAGCCAATTCTGGTGTAAATGGGGTTCCCCCAAACTCTTCTTAAAACTGTCACGCATTAAACCATCAACTAAAAAATATGAACCAAGTAACACAGCCTCTCCTTGGTTACGGTGAAAGCAAATTTCGCCACTTTGGCTCACAGAAATGCAGTATCCAGGGGCTGCCACGGTTTACAGATTGGAGAGAGCATGAGCACAACATGGCCACCAAGTTTGTTGTCCGCTGAGCTTGTAAAACATGAGGTCTCAACCTGTTCCAGATTCGTCCACCATGGTAGCGCTAATGATCAACGTTCTTCAAGAGGAACAGGAAGTAAGCCTTGAAAACAAAGCTTGATTCTGGGCGCCAAGATACTGCCGATGCTGACTATTGTAATCACGATCAGCAACACAGGAGCAAAGTCCTGGTTTGGAACGTGAAAGTCTGTCTCAGTATCGGTAACGACCGCAACTGCGAATCAGCACATTTTTTCATATACAAGGAATGCTACATTCTTCAAGGACGCACCAACACATAGCATTTTTTTTACTTTCTCTCCCATGCAGTTTTACACTGTTGGCTGCCGCACATATTCAGAGAACACTGACGGGGTTCAGTACTACCCTCTAACCTCCCAGTGCTGAAACCACAAAGCAGCCTGGTGAGCCTCAGAGCTCGTCAGAGCCCACTAACCCCTGAGGGGAGAGGGCCGATCATGGGGGCCTACAGTAGGCCAACTGTGCAGAGCGCTCTTTAAGACAATAATCTCTTTGGTGTGCGCCAAGATGCCATCTCAAGCCCCTGCCAACGAATTCCACAGCTCTGGAGGCTGTAGGCCAGAGCAAGAGCGGCCAAACAGATTGTTCTCATCAGCGAAGCGTGTTTGTGCATGTTGTACAGCGTTGTAGAGTCACACTGAGTGGCTTTAGTGGTGATAACTGGTTCACAGTGGGTGCAGCAGGCAGTGAGGGTGGGGGGTGACAATGTGTCAGACATTTCCCCAGTCTGTACCCACCCCCCCCCACACACACACACACACACACACAGATGCCACACAGAACATTTCCATCAGCTAACCGTGCATGATGAACTGCGCCTGGCGCAACAGGAACCAATAAAGAGCGAACCAACCTGTGCACTCGCGCACAGCCAGGCAGCAGATCACCACGTCTTTCTGAAGTGAGTTTGTTGGCGAGAGAAGAGCAGAGGTAGAGGAGGTCACAGCAAGGAACTGACCCTTTGAGCTCATTCGAAACCACCCATTTTCACTTCTTCGCTTTCTTCTTAGCACCTCACCCAAAATACGGCCGAGGGGCGCCATCATTTAGGAGATTAAAATCTGTTAAATGAGTCAGGAAAAAAGAAAAAAAGATTCCCACAAAGTAACTGGCTAATGAACATTGAGACCAACCACTGCAGATGTATCTTCATTTCCAGTATGCGTGACATGTATATGAGTGACCTGCTCCCCACCTGTTACACATTGGCCACACCTGTAACAGTTGTCACTCGGAACTGACATTTAAAGGAGCGAGGGCATTACATTTCTTTGATTCACTTTTTCCATCCTCACGTCATTTCTTTCTTTTTTCCCCCGACGGCGGGGGCACAGAACGAACAGCAAGGAAAGGTAGGAAGGACGGGTGGGAAGGAAAAGAGGCAAGCGGCAGGAAGGAAAAAAGGAAGGAAAAGTAAGACTGGAAAGCTGTGAAAATTTAGCGATTGCGATGACCTCTCCATCTCTCCTCAATCGTTTTTCTTTTTCTTCTCTCATTTATCGACTTCAGACGACGCCAGCAGAGCGTGACTTGGGAAGCCCTGAGGAAGGGTCATTTCACGGACCGACCACGAGACTTTGAAAGCCCTACAAAAGTAAAGATGCACTGCATCCAGACCCTTTTCCCGCGGTGGCTTGTAACAACAAACACAGGCGATGATTTATGCGCCCGGCGAGGAGCAGGGTGCATCAAAGCGCAGGAGGCAGGATGCGTTCCCTTCACACGCAATTATCAAAGCCAAGTCTGCGCAAAGCACAACTAAATTAGTCTGAAAGGCACAAAGATAGCCGTGTAGTTAGTTATTTTCAAGGAAGGCCAACATTCCCAAGAAAGCCACAGCGTTATTGATGTTCACTGCGCGCTACACAACCTCCTCAGCCTGACAGCACAGTACTGAGTTTCGCCATTTGGCTACGCATGTTAGACCTATCACAGGGAGATTTCCACTGAAAGACAGGCCCGGTATTGTGATCCTGTTCCCAAACCAAATGCATTCACAGCCTAGGTTCAGATCTCTACATTACAGGCCTACCAAAGAAAACAGCCAAGCTGTAACAAAAAGTTTGTCAGATGTCTCCCATGGGTGCGCATTGCGGTTGGTGCGTCTCTGGGTTTGTTACAGGTCGTGCGATTTATATGAGTTAGGTTCCGGTGAAAATGTATCGACTTAAAAGTGTTGTGGTGCGAAGTTTTGCGGGAATGTGGCATGTTTTCGATTTTGTGTTGCTGGTTATTTGAAAAAGGTAGACATCTGACAAACTTTTGTAACAGCTGAGACGCTCTCTTTGGTGGGCCTGCATTAGATGTGCAGTTCAGTTAGTGTGATTGTTTCCTCGTAAATCGGAGATGTAACGGAACTTCTTGAAGCATAAACAACATAAAAGTGCTTTTGACATGAATCGCTCGAGTCTTCTTTCTTTACGTTATAATGTTTACTCAAAAATGTCTTCCACTCGTCTTCTGAGCCACATCCCATTTATTTTCCCATGAAACAGGATATGCCTGGATTTTAAGTGGAATTCCCGTAATTTTTAATAAAGCTATACAAGATGATTTTACTTTGTCCCCATTCTTCTTTAAAATATCTACAGGATGTATGAAAACTGATATGCAGAACTTGGGCTAACCACAGCTCAGAGAAAGAACTGTGTGAACTTTCCCAGGCCAAAACGGAGAAACTTATGTCCCCAAGCGTTCTCGGTCTTGTGAAGAAATAAGATTGTTTTTGCGAGGATCCGTTCACTGACTAAAAACGGTCAGGGCCAGACTGTGGAATAAACACTATAATCCGGTTTGGTCATTTCATTGTTGGGCCATGTTTTGAAAGGGGACCGAACTGGCAGGATAACAGGTCACGTGATACGGCTTGACGGTAAGAATCAACACACTGCCGCACTATAGCTGGGGTACCGACACAAACTGCAGATTTCACCGACATGCACAGAGGTTTACTGACGCAGGTGTCCGTTTGATCTCTGATAAACACGGAGCGATTCAGCGAAGCGCGAGGGGGGTTTCCTGCAAACGCAGCAAGGAGCGCGAGAGCACCTCTCACTTCTCTTTTCCCCGTTTCACACAGGAAACGCGATGCCAGCTGGACGACACGCCTGCGGTTTTACTGGAAGCTGGAATCGGCTCTCTACTCAATCTTTTCTCCACTTCTCTCACTCACTCACTCTCTCAATCTTTCACTCACAGCCTCTCTAAGATTTCCTCACTCTCCCTCCCTCTTCTAGTCACACATCTTTCCAACCACTCCTCATAATAATAGTAATAATAATAATAATAATAATAAATAATAGTAAATGATAAACTACATTTATATAGCGCATTTAAAACACAAAGTTCTAATCAATGTGCTCTATAGAAAGATAAAAAAGAGAAAACTGACAACTCTCTAAATGATTTATTAATGTCAATGACATATGCCCATCTCAAAAGCAGATCAGTTGGGAAGAAGATCAGGCCCGGTGCTAGAACAGGGAATTGGGGGGGCACAGACACATCCCTTTATGACAATTAGGATAGTCCTGGCTAGTTTTCAATTATTTTCCTTTAACTTTTTTCCAATTATCCTAATTGGCAACTGAAGGCTTCGGTTTCTCTCCATATGCGATCTAACAGCGATGAAATCATGGGGTAAATTCAGTAGAACTGAGAATTAATTTGGACAAAACATCTGTTTTAAACAATTACTAGTCCTGACCTGTTCTCAGTCATTTTCATAATTAACAAAAGGTTCACTCCGAGAGCACTCCACACTTAACAGGTGTTGCTTGTTCTCCCCGATTAGGTAGGGCGACAATCATTCATCTGGGCGTGTATTTGCTGAATTAAATCAACTTTATTCAAAAATACCGGCGCAAATGGCTTCAATGCTTTTTATAGCCTATTTCACTGCTGAGTGCCACTTTTTCCTCAATACCGAGAGTAATTTTGAATAACGTTGATTTAAATTAAGCAAAAATGAATGACTGGTCTTCAGTTATACGTGAATTTAACCCATGATTTCATCGAACAGGTCAGGTAAGATCGCATGGAGAGAAACTGAATTTAAGATTTCATGATGTTAGAATAATTGGAAAACGCGTTCCAGTTGCCAAAGGAAAATGATTGAGAACTAGCCAGGACTATCCGAATTGTCATAAAGGGACATGTCTGTGCCCCCCCAATTCCCTGCTCTAGCGCCGGGCCTGAAGAGGATCAGTGGGTAAGCCATAGAAATTATGAACAATCTATACGTTAAAGTAATTTATTTCTCTCCCCCCTTGACACAAGCTCACGTTCAAGGTTACATGGACACACATGGAGATACACTCACAGGAAGTTAGTAAACAGAGCCCTTTTTTATGGGCAAACCAAAACAAGAAAAGCACATGAATATTCATTGAGCTTGAGTGGTAATCACATTTTCTAATGTTCGGCGAACCATCACTAAAAAAAATTATTTACCACAGTAGTAATAGAAATGTTTTGACAGACTAAAAGGTTTGTTTATTAAAATGGTCCATTGCATTTATATAGATTGTGCAACCGCAGGAGTTCATTCACGAGGCTTATTTCTGCAATAGTGTGTGATGGCATTTGAAGAATAGATGGCCATTTAGATAGGCATAATTTTCCAGCAAAAATGTTTTGCACAGAATTGATGCAATTATCCCCACTGCTTGTTTTACAAGATAAAATAAGCAGCTTTAGATAAGCCTGACACTTTCATTCTGCAAGAGCAGTAGTTTGGCCTCATCTCTGACCAGGAGGAAGTCTTACTGCTTCCTACTCAGTAAATACAGCCGTGTGACTCATGGTATTGTTCTTCTCCAAACAGAAAAATTATCTTTATAGCACTGCTATTCGTATGATTTGATTTCTGGAGTCGTTATTCACTCACATGGTACATTTCTCAACATCTGAAAGCTGTTCTGAGACATTACAATGCAGCATGGTACTTGGACCTCTACTGAAATCCACTGCCTCCAACGCAGCGTACTTTCTTTTTTTAGAGAAAAATGTGCCGCGTATAATTCAGTCCAACACAAACTGAGTTTTGATAAAAAATGATAAGCAGATCCGTAGCGTATGTGCTAGCCCAGATATGGATCTTTTTTTATTTTTTATTTTATTAAACCTTTATTTAACCAGGAAGCTCCATTGAGATTGAAATCTCTTTTTCAAGGGAGCCCTGGGGGGTTGAGGGGGAGAGGAAGCGGACAAGTTGCACAGCCAGTTAGATCAGGGGATGATTAGGAGGTAAGGTCGAAAGAGCCAAGTTGGGAATTTAGCCACGACACCGGGGCACCCCCTGCTCTTATCGAAGAGTGTCATAGGATCTTTGATCACCACAGTGAGTCAGGACCTCGGTTTAACGTCTCATCCAAAAGACGGCATCTCCTTCAGTACAGTGTCCCCATCACTGCACTGGGGCATTGGGGATTATTCCACCAGAGGGACGATCACAACCTACTGGCCACCAACACCTCTTCCAGCAGCAACGGTGTTTACCCAGGTGGTCTCCCATCCAAGTACTAACCAAGCCCACACCTGCTTAGCTTCAGCTACTGAATGCACTGAAAATAATGTTGTGATTGTAGCACTTATGAGGATCTCATTACCACAATGGTTCAGCACATGCAAAATCAAGATCAATGACTGGTCGTGGTGTTTGCATCAAAACAATCATTCATAGTGTTATTAATTGCGTAGGTACAAAGAGTCGCATTATACCAACCCTGACTGTATGCCTCTGCAGTAAAGTGGGCACTTCAGCAAAGCAGTGTCCAGCCGAATCTCGATCGTTTCTGGAGGGAAAGATGAGCTAGAGAGGCTAAATATGTCCTGCAGTCCTGTTCACAGCTGCATGAATTCCCCTCAAAGCTGCAGGGAGACCAGATCTACGTGACATGAAATTTGCACATCCTTTTTTTTTTTTTTTTTTTTTTTAATAAATTTGGCATCTCCAATCCCACCCGAATCTGGAATGCCCAATTGAGGAAGTATGTACAAGGCTTGCCCGTATGCGACCCCAATTGTTGCCCATTCAGGAGAGAGGGACGGTTCACGGCTCTCCTCCGAAGCACATGCCCATCAATACTGCTTCTTTACACTCATTGGTTGAATTCTCGCAAGTTCAGAATGAGGGCGGAGGATACCCTAACATGAACACGCTTAGAATCTTCCTGACGAGCGCCCGGCTGGCCAACAGGAGGCGCTTGAGCAACGAACAAAGCAACCATTTTATATTACCCTACCCGGCAGCCCCTCCCAATTTGCATCCTCGTAGCGCAATGGCCAATTGAGCACTACTTCTGAAAAAGCTGCTGACCACTGCCGGTTGGTACGACCGGGGCTCGAACCCGCACCGTGATAGTCACTTCTGCTCCGCAATGCGGTGCTTTAACCGAGTGAGCTGAAATTTGCACATTCTAACAGTACTGCTCACTCAAAGGAATGACACTGGAGAATGCCTGCAAAGATAATTCTGTACTTGAACACTGACGGACCGACCGCACTGGTCATCTAAACTCACGCCTGAATCAGACAGACGATGAGCGCTTTCTAGGCCTGAAAATGGTTCCTCTCAAGGCTTCTCCTTATCGACTATCAGGGAGTTTTTCCTAGCCAATGCTGCCTTGGCCTTGCTGTTGTCAGGGTCAGAGGATAGGTCAGGGTTCTCTCTGAAGCTCCTTGTGACCATTCTTTGTAAAAATACTCTACATTCATAAAATTTCATTTGATTTGAAGGTTCTTCTGCCAGCAGGTGGCGCTTTGACTGTCCACCTACCTGACTACCGCCCCCTTTCCTGTGCGGCGTCTCGGAATGCGCCGCCAGGCCCTGTGCAGCCGTGAGTGTGACACCTCGTCACCACTTCCTCTACAGATCCTCATTGTATCGAATTACCAAACCGCTGCTATGAATACACAGTTTAGACGGCTGCAAGACTGCAGCATGTACCTCCACAGAGTTAGCAAGAGCTAACGCTAAACTAACAAAACACCGGAGTAAATCAAACAGGGTGCAAACTTACAGACAGGACAAAATATCTTCACAATTCTCAAAATATCCCTGAAATCACAAGGCAGGGATACAAACCCACATTTTCTTTTATTTATATTAAGCATTTTGTGAGCTTCCCAAAGACTGGATGTTTGTCATAATAAATTTTGTCCAAACTCACAAAACAGTTCTGGCAAAGTTGTTGAAATCTCCCTGCCTCAGCTATTCAGTCATTTAACCTCCTTTTTTGGCTCTTTCAGGTTATTCCGACCTTCTTGCTCCACAGCTGAAATGCTATTTTGTCATTTACCCCCATTCCTTTAAAAAGTGCCTCAGGAAGTCAGCTAGTGAGGGCAAAAACTGGCCCAACTGGGAATCCAGAATTTGAAGCCCTCAGCATAACTGACCATGATTACACTTGGTGAAGAAAGTTTCCCAGATATTTTTAGCATTCATCAGTCACAACTGGTAAGTCTGCATCGCCGCTGTATCAGAAATGAGGTTATGAAATTGTGAATGATTACAGCCATCATCACTGGCTTCCGACTTTTTCTTAATTTGGTGTTCAGGGCGAGATACTGTAAAACAGGGCTGGCCAAATCTAACCATCAAATCCAAATCTAGACCTAGTTTTATGTCCTTCCAGGCGGTAAGTGAACAATTATTGCCACTGATTGGTCAGACTGCCATCTCACCTGACTCCCAGGTAAAGGGAGGGCGTAAAACCAGCAGTTCTTGGCCCTTGAGGGCCGTGATTTGAGGAGTCTGCTGTGGAATGCAGACTTCAACACCCGCCTCTCCCTCTCTCCCTCTTTCTTTCTAACTCATGACATGACCCCAGCATTATGTTCACTTTTTAACCCTTTAGTTTTCAATAAGAAAAGAGTGATGGAAAAGCATGGGTTTTAAAGGGAAACACAACACAGAGCAGAAAACTTGAGTCTTTTCCACGAGCGAACCAGAACAATGAACACACAGGGGGTCTGTTCATTACAGCTGAACTTACACAGTGTCCACTGTCTGCACTTTCAAACAGCAGAACCGTCATAGAAAAACATGGCATATTAACAAGTTTGTAGTTTTTTTGAGTTCTTTAATCTGTATTGAATTTATTTAGCCTACAGTAACCGACGAGTGTATTTATGCTAGGCAGGCTATTTTGCAAACCTGAATCTTTTGTTTACTTCAATAGGATGAATTATGAATTATATATAAAAATGAAAATCTGCTTTAGCTGGGGAGGAGGGCATTAACTTTTTTTAGCCTCTGAAGGGGGGTGCGACAAAAAAAGTTTGAAAACCACAGACCTCATGCATCTAGATTTTCAGGACTTAGAGGTGGTGCAAGACCTCAGAGCTCATATTACACGGCTAATAGTGGCGTAAAACTTGTCGCACACCACACGGGTAATTATACAGGGCTTTGACTGAAGCTGTACAAAACAGTTGAGTAAGGCAGTCTGCTGGAGTTAGTCTTAAGTTCCACAGCAACAAACAGCCCATTAGAAGAAGGAATATAACGGCAAGAGCTAGCCGTGCTCTAGGACTACATGCTATCACGCCACTGGTGTGGAACCTGCGTTAAAACAATCTAGTTCAGTGGGCAAAATACTGGACTTGTGGACAGAGCATGTTTGTATTCCTGGAAAAGCAAACCTATAATGACCTCAACTGCAGTACTTAGAGCGCTATAGCAAACAACCGGCCATCTAAAATGGACCTAATCTGTCAAAAAAAAAGAAGAAGAAGGTAGCACCTATATTTGTGCAGTCAAGTGTGAATACTGTGACTGAATATTGAGTCTGATATATCTAGAAAATTCTGGGGGGGGAAAAAAATCCCGTCAGCTCACACACAATCGGGCTCCTCAGTAGCTTATACCGTATTTGCTTGTCTGAATTAAGTAGTCAACAAAGCCATTCTACCCAGGCTTAGAAGCTGAATCACAATGCGGACATGTGCAAACACGGACTCATTGTGCGCCCCCTCCGGCCCTGAAGAGAATAAACACAAGAAAGGTCGGACTCACTCTCCCGTGCTATAATGGAAGGAGCGCAAGCAATGCAATCCGAGAGGAAGAGATGTGCAGCTCTGTCAACAGTACGGTCTTCTGTCACAGACATCCGCTTATCTCTACAGCCATACTGGACCGTCAAACGTGAGACGATATTCCAGGGACTTTCCCAAATTAAGACTAATTTCAGCTCTTTGGGAATGTGTGGTTGAAGAAAATAAGAACTGCCGCCCATCTAATACTTATCCACAAAGCCACAATCACACAGCATTCTCGCGGAGAGCATGAGACGCCAACAACAGAGGACTTAAAATCAGCCACTGGCGTCCACTGTATTTAAAAATTTAACCACCCCCAATGCAGACTCCGCTCCCACTGTACTCTCAAGTGCTTCAACGGAACAGCTGGTGGACAGTGTAAGCGACGATGATGTGGAATGGGATGATCAAACGATCGGCTTTCAACTGGAGCGCAGAGGGAAAGATGAGATGCCATTTGAGGCTCATACGAAATCTCCAGTAAAGAAAGCATCGATTAGACGGGCCCACAAAAACAACTGTGCGATTGTGCAGTTCTCCTAATTAAAGGGGGGAGGAGTTCAACTAATATTTGTAAAAGGCAGCACGAATCTGCAAATCTTTGCACAGACGAGCTGCGTCATAATGTGTTATGTGGCCCTCATTCACCGAAAAAGCAGGCGATGACCAAGTTAGCAGCCTTCTTTGTGTAACAATGGCCAGACATTATGATGATGATGATGATGATGATGATGATTATTATTATTATTATTATCATCTTCCAACGCCGCACATATTTCGCAAAGCACATTTCACGACTCAAGGCGTAGAGCCTGAATTAACTTCTTATCACTTTTCTAGATACACAACCCTGACCCCTGTAAGGTATAAAACACCACTTGCTCGAAATGTCGCACTACCTCTCTCCAGGTAATGCACACACATGTGGCGGAAACATCGGTCAACACTACCACCTCAGAGTAAAAATATTTAAATACAGTTTTGGTCGGGGCGTCCAATTACCGAGTAGCAGCAGTATACTGCTATCCTATAGGCCAGATAGTTACTGTAATTACTTTGCATAGGTTATTTTGCTAACCCAAATAGACTTCATTCGTAGAAACTTATATGTGGTCCAAGAGGACAAAAGCACGAATGCTGGCCTCAGGAGGATATTATGGGGATCGCCCAGGTTCACTGCAGAAGTCACTATAACCTAACTTAAAAATATTAAGTCAGCAACAGGTGGCTTCCGTCTCAGCACGGCTATCTTTGGACATACTTTAAAAAGCAAAAAAGAAACACAAGTGCAAAATGACGAGTCACGGTTGCATACAGTCACGTTAATTAATCGTTAAATTTATCAATGCATGTATAATTTTGCTAATAGCGGAATTGCAATGTCGCAACTTCTGCATCCCAATGCTGTGTTTCTCTTTCAGGGAAAAGGCATAGCCTAATAAATCTGTTAAGACGCGTGTTCCCGTAACGTTAATTAATACACTGCGGTCAAGCTATCGCCAGTTGCAGTAGGTAACTCTGTTTTGATGCTATGACACAATGTTCACACATAACACACAACTGCAATGTTCCAACAAAAAAGCGAAGAGAGTAAAAATTTGAAAGCTCGACTAAAACCCGCCACGGAAAGTGCATGTTACAAGACACATAACGCGCATTTAATTCTCATCAGAGCTAGACAACCTTCTGCACAAACATACAGTTTTTGCAATAAAGCAGATCGTCCCAACAAGCAACGATATCAGTGGTATCGTCAGTGTACGCCCACATGCTCTTTGAAATTAGCAAATAAACTATGCGATAGAGGTATACTCATCGATTAAATTACAACATTGAATCTAAGTCACTACAATTTCTATAGCTACAATGACGAATGAACTTACCTAAGCTGTTCTCCAAACCATCCATATTTGGGGGTTCTGAGTGTTTTGCTTCCTTCGATTATTTTCAAAGTTTCGATGCTTATTTATTTACTTCGGATCGCCGACGTCTAAAGTATGATGTTTTCACTCATAGTGTGCTGACAGCCAGCGCTGTTGAAATCCAACTATTTAAGACGGTGGTTTGTGTAATACCCTTCAGTATAACTTCTTAATTCTCAGGAGATGTTGGCTGGACTCGTTAAATAGCTCATACGCATCGCTAGGCTTGTACAGCAAAAAAATTGATTCGCTTTCAAAATGCGCTCAAAGACCCAGATCCAGGAAATGCTCGACGCAGAGGTGGGAAGCACATTTGGCTGTAGTAAGTTCGGCGGCAAGTCCCAGCTACCCACGCCTTACATGCTGATAACGTCAGACTACATGAGAATCGGATTGATTATAACATATATTTCACATTTCTTAGCCAATGGTAATTATTTTTCCCGCTTAGCTTGGCATCGTGCAGTTATTTCATCTTGACATGTAATTAGGAAGCAACATTTGGCGCCCCGGTTGAATATTCCTTTAACTTCTGCACCGAGCAAATTAACTTTTGAAACTCGTTTACATAATTCACAGTAAACATATATTTCTGGGGAAACAACTCATAGTTGTCGTAGATGATAAGCAATTAAACTGCAATGCGGGCGTGCTTGTAAACTTGACGTTACGCTGGACTCTTTCCATTATGGTCAGATGCCATCATGTGGTCGCACCTCGAATTGCCGGTTCTGCAGGCAGGCGGAACTATGATTTAAGTTCCTAAGGTCCAGGGGGAAGAGTTCACTGCCTGTACCAAAGAGGAATTGCACTATGGAAATAATGGCGCTGCCCATGCTTTTGAAGGAGACCGGTTGTCCTAACAAATGTGTATAAGTGTAAGTGTTTTGATGAACCACAATTGTTTAAGCGTGTATTTACAGTTTTAACCGGCTAGCTTAGAACTGTCTCGATTTTAACCGTGCTGTAGCGGCGCATTAGCCCGGTTACTTAAGGTAACTTAGGCTTGCTTGGTACATTAGTGAGATATAATACTATCTACTGTCATAACTACATGTTATCCGTTCAGTACATACATATTTTATGTTCCCCGAGATGAATTATTGTCATTTATACTGGCTCATAGCGGTGAAATTTTCTGTGTACTTCATGAAATTAAACGAACGTTATAAATGGTGTAACTCATACCTCATTACTCACTGTTTGGACAGGCCATGACTATTATTTTTGAATCAGTGGCGGCTGGTGAACTGGCAATAGGGGAAGCTCAAAACCAACTCTTAAAAATAATGATTGGTCACGACCTGTTTTTTTACTCAGGGGTTGGAAGCAATGCATGTGTTTCATTAGCGTTTAAATTGTTAAATTAAATAAGATCATTTGAAATGTCTTTATGCAATTCCATTGCTTACAATGATTTTATTTCATTTAAACAATTTAAACGATCATGAAACGCATGCATTGCTTCCAACCCCTGAGTAAGCGAAAGCGTTTGAAGTCCGGAGTCATAATCGGTTTCCAATGACCAGTTGTGACATCCACCGCAATGCACTAAACCTCCATGCACAAGGACTTCAATTCCGCGCGAGAATCTCGTACATATGCGTTGATTGAATAATTGCAGACTACAGCAGGGGAGCATAAATATGCCATCAAAACTCACGCCGAATGCATGAGAGTTAACAGATATGCGTTATTAATGAAAACTGACCACACCTGATAATGTTGAGAGTTTTCGGAGTTTCTGTAATGGTAATTTAAATGAATGATTGAAAACAGGTCAAGAATATGCACTGTATAAAAAGATGGACGCAGCACCCGGGTCTGAAAAGTGAGGCCAATGCGAAATCTCTAAAAATTGCATTCTATCTAATGGTGACTTTGGTGGTTGCAGAAAGAAGTTCAATGCTATAGAAGTGTGAGAAAATGACCCTACTTTCCCCACCGGATTTAATATTTTAATAATGATTTTCCATGTTACTTTATGGTATCTATCGCAAGTTTCAAGTCTCCTTCGATATATCATAATGTTCATTTTTGTAAATTTTGGTCCCAAATAGGCTAGAATAAAGGATAAAGCCAGAATATGCTTTAGGGGCGTGGCTATCTTCCGGTCCTCGTCAGATACGGTCAGATCCACTCGTAGATCCTCCCCTCGCTCCTCCCTGGATATTCAATTCACGCTCTCATCCAGTAGGAATCACAACCGGTTTCAAAATTACAAAATGCCGTTGTTTAAATTTCCAAAATCGAGACTTCCTAAATGGTATGCTGAAACCAGTGGGTGACGTCACAGTTGCTTTGTCTATCTTTTTATACAGTCTATGGTCAAGAATTGGGCAATTTGTGCTCATTTTAACTTAACTTAAGGAGAACTGGCGAGACTTGATGGTCCTTAGGATTTTTGGAGTCAAGTAAAGTCAGTTTTATTAAGATTGAAAATGGGTCATGAACGATTTATTTTTAAGGGATGGTTTGAGCTTCCCCTATTGCCAGTTCACATTTTGAATGATTGTAATTCAGATGTTCAGATTCATATTGAACTTGACGCTTAGGATGTTATTTACCATTGGTTGCGTACTCCCATTCAGTCTGTTTGGTAATGCTGCTGTAATGCAAGTTATAATGAGAAATTGTGCATCGCGTTACATGTTTCAAGGATGCCGGCCGCTGAATATTTGACAGCTGAATGATCGTCATGCTTCGACCATGAACTGCGGTCCGTGTCTATTACGGAAACACCATTTAAGAGCCGTGGCAGTGTGTCTTAGGGCTATTGTTCCGGCTGCAGCTGCACTGAGCTCAACTCATGCCCGCTCTCCAGTCCTGCACAGACGTATTGTTCCGGTGAGTGGTTTGTCCTAAATTTGCATAAATCGCACAGATGACTTGTAGTTGATTTAGACATTTGTTTTGAATCAACTAGGGGGGTAAACTTACAATCAAATTGTTGCTCTTCAATTTAAACGTGACGTTATTAGTGTTTCCTACAACGTGTTTTAGTTTAACCTGAAAAGTGAATAGTTGTTCAGACGTTTTGCAGATGTTCCTCTCCAGACTGGCCTAAAATCGTAGTGTAGACAGTAAATGTAATAATGTTTGTTTATAGTTATTATTAAGCTGTAGACATTAATGCATCTCTGTGTTCCCAGCACTCCGTAACGATAAGGAGTCTCCATGGTAATTTTGCACTTCTCAAGAATCAGCCGATTGCTACGGACAAGGAAGACAGTTCTGAGCATGAGGGGCACAGTGCAAAATCTCTGGTCACCCACGACAACCTGTTTGAGCGCGTGGCCCAGGAGTCGAGGACTAAGGCCACCTTCAACCGGGTGCTAGACGTGTTCGCCAAGCAGGACATCCGCCGTCGCGGACACGTGGAGTTCATCTATGCTGCCCTGAAGAAGATGCCGGAATTCGGAGTGGAACGGGACCTGATGGTGTACAACAAGCTCCTGGACATTTTCCCCAAGGAGGTGTTTGTGCCACGGAACTTCATCCAGCGCATATACAATCACTACCCGCGGCAGCAGGAGTGCGGTGTCCAGCTGCTGGAGCAAATGGAAAATTACGGTGCGTGTGTATGGCCGCTTGTGTAATGTGGGACGGCAGGGCTCAAAATTAACACCTGCCTCCAGCCGAATGTTGGCAAAATATGCGAGTGGATGGTAGATTTGCTTTACTCACCAGCTAGAAAAACAATGGTAATCTGTAGAGTGGCCGGTCAGATTTGAACATTCTTTAGCTACTTTGCCGGTGGATAAAAAAAGAATTTTGCACTGCTAGCAGGAGTGCGGGGGCTGCCATGTTGTGGCCGGCCAGCACAGGTCCTATAATACTCTGAAGGAGTTTGAGAGTAGAGGGAGAATAATTTGGAGAACTGCAGGAGAGTAACTTGGAATTCGAATCAACCTCATAAAACCTATGCAGCCATTATACGGGTTTGTCAAATGCAGCTGCTGCATTCAAACCTGTGGAACTTTTGGCCTATTTTAATTTCTAATGGAGATGCTAATTTTTACAAAAATCCCAATTATGTCCTGATGAATCACAAGGAAATGTGTATCAAATGATGCACAAGAGTTGGATATTTTCTATGCTGCGGCCATGAAACTATGGTGCCCTCAGTTGGAATTTTTCACTCATGAACATGGCGTTACTTCAGTGAAGCTCTGCAACCAGCAGATGGAGAATATGTATGTGACTTTGATGTATGTGACTTTGTTCTATAATATGGAAAAATGGCTTTTCTAACTTTGAACCTACTGTAGGGGGATATTTGTGCAATATTCAGGGTATATGGGGTTTAAAGTAAGATTGACGCTAAGAGAGCGTGATTATTCGTGCCTGCAGGAGTCATGCCCAATGTGGAAACCAAGGTCCTTCTGGTGCAGATTTTTGGGGAGAAGAGTCACCCGATGCGGAAGTATCAGCGGATCATGTACTGGTTCCCTCGCTTCAAGCACATGAACCCCTACCCCATCCCGCACGAGCTTCCCCAGGACCCCATCGACCTCGCCCGCTTCAGCCTGAATCGCATTGCGGCTGACCTGGATGCCAAGGTCACAGTGCATCAGGTGAATACAATGTCACGTCCTCCAAAAGCACTTCCTTTTCCTGTCGGTCAAAGTGAAACCAAAGGTTACACTCCAGGTCCAAACTGTAGAAGTCCACCCCAGTATTTAATTGTAACCAAGTGGATTAGCTAATGTGCACTGAAGGTGCACTGATACCGACACTGATATCCGCTATCATTCCGATACTGATTCAGATAGCTGGATTGGGTAATGGTGACAATGGGCTAATCTGGTATCGGATATCATTATTTCAGTGAATAACAATTTGTTACATTTATATTTTTGTATTTATTGGTGAAATTTTGTTTTGCAAAGTTTTGATAGCAATGTTTAAGTCGAGCCTGATGTTGCCTTACACATAACAGAATGATCCCGGCTCTTTCACACAGTGAGGCATAAAGCTAATCGTCGGCCTGCTGATAAAACCTCGCATCTTCAAAATGATGATAAATTTTACAAGACAATGAAAAATAGATTTAAAATAAAATAATATTAATATAATTTAAAATATAAATGAAATAAAAAAATTTTAATTTTGCATGTAAGAATAGTGGGCATACGAGTTTCTGTTGCTTATCAATTTGGAGATACGAGGTTTTATCAGCAGGCCGTCGTAATGAATGAAACACTGGTGACTGAATAGGTGCCCGGTATTAAACAATACCCAAAGCCCACATGATGTCAACATTGGTGTCGGGACTGAAAAAAGTAAAATCGGCACATCCCCAGTTGGCTCAGTTCTTCAGCCTGGAAGTGGATCTATTGAATGAGATCAGCTGGCTGAGTTCGTGGATGGGAGACCTGCATCGCAGGATTGCTTTAGCTAGCCTGGTTCTTGCTCTGTGGCGGAAATGGGACACAGTTAGCTGGCTTGATTTGGGTTTGGGAAGCTGGTGTAATAGTTTCTGTTCGTCCAGCTGATTGCTTTGACTGATTTTTATTATTCTTGTGTTTTTTGTCCAGTTACCTTACACTGACATCACTGAGAGCGGGGAGGAGGTGACGCAGCCGTATATCGTAGGTACAGCACCCTCAGGACCTCTAATTACTTTTCACAAATCCCACGGTGTATGATACTGCTGTGGAAACGGCTCTGAGACCACATCAAATTTGAAGTTCCACCATGTATGGCTGTGTGTTCGTGTAGTGTTTACTAGTTTTGATATTTTGTCTTGAACTAGATAAAGTTGTCTTTTGGAACACTAATTTGCAAAAATAAAATGAAATAACATGTCTACTTGTCGAAATATTTAAATGCCTTCATTTAGCGAGATCTCAACATTCAGTACTTGGAGTTACTTTGATGGTTTAAAAAAAAAAAAACGCAGCCTGGTTTCTTAACTCTTTCTCCTGAGGTTGTTTGTTCTGCACGATCCTGTGAAAATTCTGAAAGGCCTAAACGCTGCATGCTTATGATCTCTCAGGCAGAGGACATATGGACCAAAATGCAGGCTGTTATGACACAAAACATTTATTTTGTTTGTAACTGCAGTGAGGCCATTTGGAGATCATTATCAAAAATGTAAAAGCTGTGCAGGGTCATAGTGTTGGTATTGTGAGTGCTGTCATCAATTTCCAGGAGATCTGAGATCAGCTTTGCCCCACCTAATTCAGACTCCTACCAGTTTGAGTAGAAACTGTGGTCTGATCCAGGATCTGTTCACTGTTACGAAGAAAAGTCTTCCCTCCTCTTTATGGTCGCAGCAGTTGGTTGAACTGAAGGGCTCACTCCCAATCCTTTATAACAGGTATACAGAGCCCTGACCAGCGCTCCCTACTGGCCAAGCACAACACCGGCCGCCCCGTCTTCGTGGAGGGTCCTTTTCCCCTGTGGCTGAGGCAGACTTGTGTATACTATTACGTGCTGAGGGCTGACCCAACACCACCTGAGGAGAAGGTGAGGTCCTGGCTCATTTTTGGGCAGGCATTATTCAAGACGACCCACATCTAATGAACCCAACAGCTCAAAGTTTATGCTGAATCTGTTTAGGCTGGATTTAGTTTTATAGCTCTCTGTGATCAGGCTATACTTTGACTCGCCTGATACATCATGCACATTCTACCTTATCTGCCCAATGTTACTTTTATCTTCCAATGGCCTTCATCACCACCTTACTTCTATCTGAAGCGATGTAAAGTACAAGTATTGTTAACCAAAAAAAGCAACACCTTAGTAATAAAAAAAAATACATTTTTAAACCATCTGGGCAGTGGGGTCAGTGTGGAGTATCTCGCTGGGTCATGAAGGGGTGATAGAGACTGGGGTTTTGGGCACCAGGCTTGATAACTACCTGGATACCATTTGGTTCCTCAGTATTCGAAATGTTGGGTTACTTTAGTGGTGGGAAAATGGCTTTCCTGGGTTAAAGGAACTGTCAATCTATTCATTTTTTATGCTGGCCTGCACAGTTGTGCATTGTGCTATGCCGTGTTATACTGTGCTGTTATGCCTTGCTATATTATGCCATTATATTATGCCATGCTGAGTTATGGCATGCTATATCATGTTACATAATGCTATGCTATTATGCCATGCTACATATTGTTATGCTGTTATATTATGTTATGCTATATCATGTTATGTAATGCTATGTTATTATGCCATACTACATATTGTTATGCTGTTATGTTATGCTATATCATGTTATGTAATGCTGTGCTATGCTATGTTACACCATGCTATATTATGCCGTTAATATGCTATGCTATGCTATGTTTTGTTAAATTCCCTTTCATGTTATGGAATGCTATGCTATGTTATGTTATCCTTTGCTGTGCTATGTTATGCCTCGAGAGCACTGAAGCTGGTGGTCAGGAATAGCCAGGTTTCTGAAAAACACACACTTTGTTCTCTGTCCTGCCTGCAGATAGAGGAGCCGTACGACCCAGAGCGCTGCTTCTTTTACCCGCTCCAGCTGGACCTGGACTTGGAGCGAGACCTGGAGGCAGACGACAGCTTCGATGTGGATGAAGGTGAGGCCTGGACTGTTCAGGCCCGTCTATGACGAGAACATTAACAACAATATTCCTTCACACTGATTACTGATAAGGCCCAGGCCACACTGCTTGCAGTACTGATGCTGATTCTGCATACCGCATGCGTATTTTCATTTCGGTTCCCATGTTATTCAATGAGAGCGGCCACACTGCATGCCGAAGCTGTACGACTCGCGTACGGAAAATCCGTACTGCTACCTTGCGGAAAATATAGATTCGGACTCTTGCCGAATTTTTCCGAGCTACGCTTGCGGAAAAAGGCAAAGCAGACCTGAAAATGACTGTCAGAAACAGTCATATCGCCATAAATACATGCATTTCGCTATATTGCTGAGGATGCGTGTCTGTTACAAGCATGAAGCAGACAAACAAAAAATGTAACAACACTTCCGGCATGTTTATCATGTTAAAAGCCCGTTTATGGACATAATCCCTTCTGCTCAGTTCAGCAATGCTTCGTGAAATATTGGAACATGTAGCCTAGTGGGAAATTCGCGACTTTCATCGTAGGCTGCTGCCATTAAAGGGAATATTTGGGGAAGTATTTAGTCATTCCTAACCTATTTTTGAAAGCTTCAATACGCTGTTGTTCGTTTTCTTTTGGATTTAGTTGTTCGGGGGGGAAATCAACGTATTTTGCGGGAATAGGCCATTAAGTGCGGAGCCAAGCCAATGAACGTAGCTATTATGTTGATGATTAAAGAGTATCAGGGCAGTCCTTTTCCGCATCTCTCACTCTGGCCATGACACCCACGCGATTGCTGAACCTACATACGACCCCCCACTTGTATCAGCAACGTTTCAGGAGACTGTTTCCACTGGTAAAGGAAAAAAAACCTAAGCTGGATACAGTGGCTAGACGAACGTAGCCTACAGCACATCAGCCAGTCTCTGAATTGTCTGAACTGTTCCTTTTACGGTCGTTCGGCGCCTAGCCTATACGAATGGTTTCAGCCTCGACTAATGTAAATTAGATCCCTTTTGAAGGCACATTCCACATCCTGATACCCTTCCCCTACCCCGAAAGTACCTTCAAAAAGAGCACGACCAATTCAAACGGGTTTGCTATAGGCCTATATTGTAATATGATCGTGTAATTACAAAACCCAAAACCAGTGAAGTTGGCACGTTATGTAAATCGTAGATAAAAACAGAATACAATGATTTGCAAATCCTTTTCAACTTATATTCAATTGAATACACTGCAAAGACAAGATGTTTAATGTTCAAACTGAGAAACTTTATTTTTTTTTTGCAAATAATCTTTAACTTAGAATTTAAAGGCAGCAACACATTGCAAAAAAAAGTTGGCACAGGGCCTTTTTACCACTGTGTTACATCACCTTTCCTTTTTAACGACACTCAGTAAACGTTTGGGAACTGAGGAGACCAATTTTTGAAGCTTTTCAGGTGGAACTCTTTCCCATTCTTGCTTGATGTACAGCTTAAGTTGTTCAACAGTCCGGGGTCTCCGTTGTCGTATTTTACGCTTCATAACGCGCCACACATTTTCAATGGGAGACAGGTCTGGACTACAGGCAGGCCAGTCTAGTACCCGCACTCTTTTTACTACGGAGCCATGCTGTTGTAACACGTGCAGAATGTGGCTTGGCATTGTCTTGCTGGAAATAAGCAGGGGCGTCCATGAAAAAGACGTTGCTTGGATGGCAACATATGTTGCTCCAAAACCTGTATGTACCTTTCAGCATTAATGGTGCCTTCACATATGTGTAAGTTGCCCATGCCTTGGGCACTAATACACCCCCATACCATCACAGATGCTGGCTTTTGAACTTTGCGCCTATAACAGTCCGGATGGTTCTTTTCCTCTTTGGTCCGAGGACACGACGTCCCACAGTTTCCAAAAACAATTTGAAATGTGGACTCGCCAGACCACAGAACACTTTTTCCACTTTGCATCAGTCCATCTTAGATGAGCTTGGGCCCAGCGGCCGGGCGGGCGCTTTCTGGGTGCTGTTGATAAATGGCTTTCGCTTTGCATTGTAGAGTTTTTAACTTGCACTTGCAGATGTAGCGATTTAACTGTAGTTACTGACAGTGGTTTTTGAAGTGTTCCTGAGCCCATGTGGTGATGTCCTTTACACACTGATGTCGGTTTTGATGCAGTACCGCCTGAGGGATCGAAGGTCACGGGCATTCAATGTTGGTTTTTCGCCTTGTCGCTACACGCAGTGATTTCTCCAGATTCTCTGAACCTTTTGACGATATTACGGACCGTAGATGATGAAATCCCTAAATTTCTTGCAATAGCTCGTTGAGGAACGTTGTTTTTAAACTGTTCGACAATCAGCTCACGATTTGTTCACTAAGTGGTGACCCTCGCCCCATCCTTGTTTGTGAATGACTGAGCATTTCAGGGAAGCTGCTTTTATACCCAATCATGGCACCCACCTGTTCCCAATTAGCCCGCTCACCTGTGGATGTTCCAAATAAGTGTTTGATGAGCATTCCTCAACTCTCTCAGTCTTTTTTTGCCACTTGTGCCAGCTTTTTTGAAACATGTTGCAGGCATCAAATTCCAAATGAGCTAATATTTGCAAAAAATTACAAAGTTTACCTGTTCGAACATTAAGTAACTTGTCTTTGCAGTGTATTCAATTGAATATAGGTTGAAAAGGATTTGCAAATCATTGTATTCTGTTTTTATTTACGATTTACACAACGTGCCAACTTCACTGGTTTTGGGTTTTGTAAATTGTTTGTTCGATTCATAACGCTCAAGCATGCTTCCCCTACTGTCAATACAAAATATATAAATCACGTGTGGTAGGCTAAAACGACGTGAGATGAAGTAATCGATAAGACTGAAAAGTGTGTGTGAAATTCCCTCAGAGCAAGGAAGCTTTTTATCGGCTATTTACTGCAGTTTTCTTTGTGTTATTTTTCTGTGTGTGTGTGTGTGTGTGTGTGTGTGTGTGTGTGTGTCCAGTGGAGGAAGGCCCTGTGTTCGCCATGTGTATGGCGGGCCGGGGAGACCAGGCTACTCTGGCCCAATGGATCTCAGCTCTGCAGGAGACCAACCCGGTCCTGGGCAGAACTGCCACCCTGTTCAGACTGGAGTCCGGATCGGGCGAGCTTCAGAGCGCCTCTGAGCCTCAACCTGCGCCTGAAATGGACCCAGAACCAGGGAACAGCGAAGAGGAGGAACCTCTGCGCAGCCAGGGCGTTAAGCAGTGAGGCCGCTTGCAGTGCTGCACCTCGTGTAACAGCCTAATGCGTCCGGGCTGCAAATGTTCCTGATTATGAATTTGCTGCATGTCTGGTACCTCCATGTGGTTTATTACTCTGATACTAGTATTGGATAAGGAACATTGCAGTAAATCAGCCTGTAGTTCAGGGAGTTGCAGTGTGGTTCAAAAGTATTTGGACAGTAAATGCTTTTTATTTTTTTGGCTCTGTGCTCCAGCAGAATGTATTTATTAACAATAAGTGTGACATGTAAAGTGGAGACTGTCTGTTGTTCTTTTTCTTTGCATCAGAATCATGTTCACTGTGTCAGAAACTTGGCCTGTTTTCTTGACTGTCACTGCCGAAGTACTCCCACACCGCATTGTGTAATAAAGTGTGTTAAAACGTGCTCCTGTGGGGTGTGGGGGGGAGATGTTGTTGCCCTGTGGAGAAATATGGGCCCAGTAATCCCAGGAGAGATTGTCTGTGTTCTTCCTCTTTGACTGACTGGTATTTCATTTTACATTTTCAGTTTCCAAGTTTTGAAATCACTAGTTACATAAAACTTGGAGCATTTCGGGTTGAAATGAAAAATTTTATGCCGAAATTCTCGCAGGATGTGTCGGATGATGTATATTCTTTTATGTTCATGATACTGTCTGATTCCAGGCTGCAGAAATGTGTGTTTAATTATGATACAAAACAAGGGTCAATAAATTCTAAAAACGCCTGAACTGGTAGTTTTAATATTGTCTGCGGATAGCAATAACTTGAGAGGCACAATAGCTGTGTGTCTCGAAGCCTGGCTGTGATTTTTATTTATTTATTTAATTTTTTACTTGCTTTTACTTAAATGAGGTACATGTATGACCGTCTCTCTGCTCTACGGGAATCACAGTGGATTATCACCGCTTGCAGGTGAACTCACCTGTAGAAAGAGGGAAATTTTTATCGAGGTAAATTTAAGCAGGTAAGTCCTCCCACTGGGGCAGCCTATAGCCTAGTGTAGGGATCCTGAAATCTGGCTCTGAAGTCCAAATTAGTCCCTGATTTTCTCTCCTCCCTGGTAAGTCACTGAACGGTTAGCACTGCTGATTAGCCTGGCTGTTTTGACATCTGACTCCCAGGTAAAGGGAGGGTGGGAAAACCAGCAGTTCTCTGCCCCTGTGGGAATGATTTGAAGAACAGGGGTCGAGAGGCTCCACTGTCTGACCGAGACACTTCCAGAGGTTGTTGGTTCGAGTCACAGTGTAGCCTCAACGAGGTCAATGAAGCGGCTGGGAACTCCAGTAAGGCTCGTAACCCAGTTTTGCTCGCACTTGTAAAGACAGAGCCCTTTGTGGTTTAAATATTTGTTCCCATTTGCTGTTATATCATTTGGTAAGTTGAGAGTATTCTTCTGTATTCAGTGAAAAAATTGAAAATCTATGGTTTCTATGCCTTTTACTGGTCAGCATTCTTCCAGCCATACAGTGACACCTTGTTGTTCTTTTTTTTTTTTTATATATATAGATAAATGAAAAAATTACATTTTGTCAACAGTTTCTCTTGGCATCAAGTAACATAATTCCTTTGTATTAAATGTTTATTAACGATACTATATGTGGGTACAATAAAAATTTCAGCAAGTGTATGAAAATGTCGCTCTACTGGTGAGCTAATGGTGCCTGAAATGTCTACCTGTAGAAAGGTGAAGAAAGGAGGAGGGTGTGGCATTTTTTCGTTCTTTTTTCCCTAACGGTCCTTCGCCTGAAGAAGTTGTTGCCAATTTTGTGAATAAAGGGTTGTGCACCTGCGTGTATAGAGCGCAAACCGCGGTTATTCCAGTCGGCTGTGTTACCCATGATGGGAACAGCAGATTGTGTGTGTGTGTGCGTGTTTGAAAGATTGTGAAGCTTACTGTCCTGTGTTCCACTTCTGATGTTCCCTGAAGAAACAAGTGTGATTCCAGGGGCTCTTTTTTGTTTTTTAGCTCTGGAAAATTTTAGAAACAAATTCTGGGAAATGTCTCTTGCGTTTGTTTCGGAGTCATATTCAAACAAAGGAAAATCAAATATTCCAGCCATATCCAACCCTTATGGACACCTGAGTGTCCAAAGCAATTACTGTCAGGTCCCTCTGTTTAAGTGTCCGTATGTTAGACATCAGGAGTTTTGAATGGCCAGGTTTGGGAAGCCAAAGAGCAGAGACACCAATCCAAGTCCTTCATTGCTTCTATTGAAGCACACTCATCTGTGTCATTTATTAGATCTGCAGTTTGTCTTTTACCTGGAAAACTAAGAAAGCTTTCATCTTCCTTTTGTCAAGTGATACATTTACACAGCTGGGGTTTCTGCAAAACGGATAATGCAATTAACTAGCGTGTCTGACACCTTTGTGTCCGGGAACAAAGCCAAGGTACCCAAACCTCACCGAACCCAGTCCGTGCTGTTGCAGGTCACGGCTGCGCTACCCACAATGCACTGCATTTTTCCACATCCAGTGTGGCGTACTGATTTAAGCGTGTCAGTCCATGCATGCGTCCGTCACACTGTCACAGATATTTTGTCAGCACCGTATCTGTTGAAGGAGACAAGGAGTCGAACGATTTTCACTGAATCAGACATTGTAACTCCCCACAGAGGGTAGTTGAACTGATTAGGTTTTGGAGGCCTTTGGGACAAAGTTCAAGGTCAAGCAAGGGCAGTTGTGTGTGTGGGCCCTGAAGATCAGATTTTAGGGCGTATGAAGCTGTGGCAGGGGAACGAATGGCAATCGGCACACGCGTTGACTTGTAGCTCGTTGCACCTTTTATGTTGACCTATACCAGTTACTGCAGAGCAGTGGGCAGCCACAGGAAACAACTCCAGTGCTGTGGCTAGAGCTCTAGTCAGAGGCTATGGTAAGATCCTCTAGAGGCTGGTTGGGGCTTTTTAAACAATGCACAGAATCACCTTATTGTCAGTCGATACCTCTAACGGCACCAACTAAGTTCACCTGCGTGAAATTATGCATCCCTGACTGCATTGTGTTAATAGGTCCTCGGGTCAGTTAAGATGCGAAATGGGAAAGCAATTCGAGGCTTGAATAATTTCCCTGCCATTTTATTGATATAGCCATAATAGTGAGGTCATTTCTGATTAATTTCAGCCAAAAAACAAAACAATTTTGTTTGGTCAATTTTTTGGGTTTTCAAGCCTCGGAGTGGTCGGTTTCATTGAGTAACGTCTTTATTTTGAACTGTCGTAATTTATAGTGCACTGCAGTTGGGATGTTGAAGTCCTTGGATGATATTTGGCCCAAGAGAATGACATGAGCTATACATTTTGTGCAAATGCATTTGAATTGATTAGTCCTTCGAGGAGCATGACTGAAACTGAGGAGTGCCGTTCCGAGTAATGAATTGGTTCAGCTTTGACCGTTTCGCCGGTCCTGTGCTCAGAATCCGTACCCTGCGGATATTCACCGCAGCTCCATGTGCAGACGCCCAGAATACAGCGCAGTCCAAGGCGAGGAAGCGTATGTTTTGACAGTCACAGTTAACTGCGAGTCTCTTTGATGATGTGTGGCGAAGGCGTATTTACACAGCTTGCGCTTTCATCCGCTTCCGCCTTTAGGGGGCGCTAAGTGTCATTGTTTCCCCTCCATTGTTTTCATTATTTCTACAGCTGTGTCAATACTTGGGCGAAGACAATTATCCTCGTCTTACTGGATGAAGGAATTTTGTTGAGCAAGAGGTGAAGAGGATCTAACATCAATGAATTCAGTTGACAAAGATTTTATCGGGATGTGTCATAGTTAAAATGAGTAAAAATTGTGCTTTGGTGCTGAGATAACAGTAATATTTACAAACAGTATTACAAATGTCATGATTCACGCAAACTGTGATTTGTAATTTTACGTACTCATTGACCAACTCTGATGGATTGAGGGTTATTTTGATAATACTTTGCTATCTTGCATATTTATGTAGGCTATATTAAGTTTGAGTAGCTCTGTCTGTGGTGTGTACCGTTACTGTATATGCTTGTTTCTTTAGGCTAGTTGACAACCAGATTTACCCTTTGGGTAATCAATGAAATGACTGTCCGTCAGTCTGCCACAAAAAAGTGTACTCTAACGGATACAAAGACAGCACTGGCATATCACTGTAGAGAGTGTAGGCTTAAGGGATTGACCTTGAAATGGAGAAAATATGAAAACAGATTCTGGAATGTGGCGTCTGACAAATTGCAGGATTGCGATGAAGTTTCTGTTCAGTGGGGTGTTGGTTTAAGAAAACAATTCCTGCAAGCTCTCACCATAACAGCTTTCCCTGTGTGTGTGTGTGTGTGTGTGTGTGTTTGTACTCGCTATTGTCAGTTGCTAACAGTGTCATGCTAATTGATTTGTAACATGGAAGGTAACTGGTTCACAGGCTTGTCTGAGGACTGTGCGGTGGGCGGCTAGGTGGTGTATGACAGACACTGGGCCATCCGCACCTTTTGTCATGCACTTCAGGCCATGTAGTGGAGGGTTAAGGTTTTAAGGACTTGGCTGCCCGCACGTTTGAGACAGTGCAGGACACTAACTAGTCCTAAAGTGGTTCACTGAAGAGATTGGGAACTTGCGAGCTTCCTTCAGCTAAGCAGTCAGTTCTCATGACCCTGCCATTTCAGGTGAACTATGGTTAGCCTTTCTGCAGTAAGACACATTAACCCCTTTGCGCAGAATACAAAATAATGCCAATTTTCCCTGTTATGCATGAGCCTATTTAGGCTTTATAACTCAGCATTTGTGTCACAGAGACTCTGGAAAATTATTTCAGTGAAGCAAGACATTTGGAAATTTAATTGCAGAATTGTTCAGGAATTAAATTTCGGAATTTACAGACGCCGGCGTCTATTCTGCGCAAAATTAACAAAGTTTTGCCATTTCTGTATGGCGGGACAAAAATGCATGAAAATACCTGGATCGTTTAATTTTCATTTTTAAAGAAGTGTGAGTTTTTTTGATAGAAATAACTCAAATTGGAGCCAAATTTAGAAAAAAAGACATTTAAAAAAATACAAATGGAGATTATGCATTTCAGACACATCGATATGCATTTCGATAAGGGTCAGAGCACAATAGTTATATGTTCATTTTACAGGTTTTGAGAAAAAAAATTCATTTTTAAAAAAAAATCATCATTAATTCATTTAAGAAAATTTTGTTGGTTATACCACAAAATGAAAATGTGAATTCTGCTTAAAGCTAAGGCAGATGGACTTATAGTTATTGCGCTCCAATAATTAGCTAATAGAAAGCTGTGACAATGGGGTAAAAATCTCAAAATCACAAAATTTGAACATATCACCAATCACCGTTGTGCTCCCAACCCTCAATGTGTGCACATACACTGATTTGGTGGTGTAACAAACTCAAAAATAATAGCTGCTTGAAATAAGTTTGACTCATTGAACATAGCCATGTTTATTCCACTCATATATGGACATGTACAGAAATAAGATTATCTCTTTTGTGAACCAACTAAATCCCCAAAAAATAGAAATCATGGTGAAATTTTTTGCAGAAAATATATTGTCAGGAAATTTTACAGTTAACAATATTCCCGCTAAAGCTGTCAATCATTTTTTGTATCGTCCTCTTTCTAATCCAGTTAATCAGACTTCATCCACACCCAAGAAAATTTCTTAATTTTACAATTCTTTATTGCTGAATGGCTCAAATGCCCAGTGGAGGACTTTCAATAGCAACACACAAAAATATCACACAAAATGTATTTCAGTCTGTCAACTTATAAAAGCTAAAAATGCTACTTAATGTGCATTGATCGATATTAGTGAGATTCCAAAGTTTTTACACAATTAAATTTCATTAAAAATGCCATTAAAAAACTTGTGTGAAATGTGAGTGACAGTTTATCTACACAATTTTTAATATTCTATAACAAATGTTGTCTGTGGAGCGCATCTATGGAACTTACTGCTTTAAAGATAAAAAAGTGCAGTTCTTTCTTATGCATTCAAGGCTACCAGTAACAGTGGTGCAGTCCGTTGAAAGTACTGCATGATTAAGAGTCAGGTTTTAGGGCTCGAACCCTTACATTGCTAACATGGCAGAATGCATGTCACTGACACGATGTTCCTGTTATGCTGTACGTGCTGTATAACTACAGAATTCAAGGGGACTCCATCCTCAATATAGATACAAATACTAAAGAAACTCAAATGAGAAGATTGTTAAGTAGGCTATCTCTACAATTATGTCATAATGATCCATTTATTTCATGACCATCTGGAGAAAGAAATTTCAGCTTTCCATTTATATTCTTATTTACAGTAGAAACGTAAAAAAAAAAATAAAAAAAACAACTGACAAAAAATTTCGCCAAAAAAGGCAAAGAAGAGAAAATCGTGGTATTAATAATAAATTGTGGATGCTCAAAGGGTTAGTTATATTATCTGACACAATATCAGTGATTGGGGAGAACACATATTCCATCCATTCATTATCACGCTCACAAGGAGGCTGTAGTCTGTCCCAGAGTATGGTGGACAAAAGGTAAGAACACGCCCTGGACAGTGTACCAATCCATTACAATGCACACTCATTACATACAGTACACATACTGTTCGCTCATACACATTTTTTGCATCTCCATTTAGCCCGGCACGTTCTGTCTTCAGACAATGGGAAGTAACCAGAGTACCTAGAGGAAACCAACGGGAACACAGGGATGAGTCCACAAGGAAAGGCTGGCCAGATACATAATATACTGTAGATACAGATGTAATTGTTTTTAATGCTGTGTGTACTGATGTATCTATTTTGAGTGATATATAACTCTACCTGTACTCCCCTGCACTTTTCAGCCACTGAACAACAGTAAAGATCATAGCTGAACATTTAAAACAGGAGTGTAATTCAGCATTTGGGGTGTCATACTGCAGTCTTGGAGGGCTGCAGGCATGCCGGGTTTTTGAGATTTCATTTAAATCAGCAGCCAGTTAAGGCTCTGGAAAAAAATAAACACGGACTCTAAAACCCTTTCAAACCCGGTTCACATTGCAATGTACACCACTTTGTCCCCCCCTTTTTAATGCATTGTGACATTTTTCACCACGAGGGCATAAGTCAATCTGGTTGAATGTTCAACAGCCAGTTAGACAACATTTTGCTCCCGCCCCTTTCTTTTGGAAAAAAAAAAAACAATACTATATATATATATATATTTTTTATTTTTTTTGATTAATTGAGTCTTATTTCAGGATGCATTAGAGATGGGGAAGATACATAACTGTATTTTTCCCATCCCTGGAATATAATTCTGGTCTGAACGGGTTAAGTCCATCAGTAACATAAATTAAACCCTTGGGTGCAGGCGCACACAAAATGCCGGGGGACACAGCAGTCCACTGGGACTTGAGTTAAAGACCAATTTTCTACAGCCGACATCTGCCCAACCAAAGACCTCCACGCTGCTCTCGGGGAAATGGCGTCACCTTGTGGTAGACAAAAGCACTTCCATGTATTTCCGATTAGAGGATGAAGTGAGGAGTGTGGGTCCCGTCCCCGTGTACCAAGGTTCGGTCCATATATTGCGTTGAGCTGCTACATAAAAACTGACCTAAGCGCTGGAACTAGAGTGTTGTTTGAGGATGCATCCAGTGTATGTTTGTTTGTCAGCACGACTTTAGAGGGCATTCAGCCCAGCTGTTTTCCCATCTTCTCCCTCAATGCCGTCCTTCATGTCCTGCAATGCCACGGCCTCTTTTGCGTTCTGTGGCTTTCCCTTCTGTTTGCCCCTGTGTGAAAACAGACCACCTGAATCAGCACAGCTCTCACTTCCCATTTCAGTAAAACTAAAACCTGTTTCATTAGAACTCAATCTTGTTACATCTTAGTTAATTTGAATGACCATTACATTCCGTGTCCGTTGAACTCAGTCTCATGACATCTCATTCAAGTAAAACTAGCATCACATTCCATTTCAGTAGAACTCATCATATTTCATTATAACTCTACCTTATTTAATTAGAACTACTGATATATTCAATTTCAGTAAAACCATAGCATTTCAAGAAAACTATTTTGTTGAAATTCATTCAACCAGAATGCCCCTGGATTTCCTGTTCAATTTTCTGTGGGATGCCGTCAGAGGTATAGAAGCCTCTCACCTTTTAATGCATAATGGCGCTTAATCTGTTCCTGTTTATCACTTGATTCACAATCAAACAATTAATTTACTGAATAATCAAGACCAATACATAAGCTTATAATGGTTAAAAATCAATAGGCTATACTAACAGTGTAAATGCAAAAAGAATACATTTAAAATTTATGAACACTGACACAGAACAGGGTCACGTATAAGTCTAATTATTGAGCACAGTTTTATGAGCTACAGGAATTCAAAATCTTCCAGAGACTTATAGTTGTGTGGGAAAAAAATAGCAGTACAACATCAACAACCTGATGAACCACTGTTAGTGGTAGTAATGATATTTCTGCATGGTAAATAATTTACTTGTAGTAGTGTAATGGGAAAACAAAAGACCCAGCTGTCATGACATGTATGCTGCTTGTTCTGAGAAATTCACTCATTCATTTAAAGGGGCGAGTTCAAAATAATAGCAGTGTGGTGTTTCATTAGAGAATTCATTCATTCTGTGAAGAAACAGGTGTCATTAATTGTCCTTTATTAAGAAAGAAGGGAAGCAAATGTTTCCCACATTGTTATATAAAATATTTCTTTCTAAATTGCGAAGTAAAATGGGCTGTTCCAATCATTGTCCGGAGCAACAACATAATTTGATTAAAAAGTTGATTGTACAGGGAAAAACAAAAAAAAGGGCAGCAAATTATAGGATGTTCAGTTGAAGTGATCTCAAATGCTTTAAAATGGAAACAAAAACTTGAAAACACAGAGGGAAACGAGCAACTACTGTTAAAATGAGCCGTTCCAATCATTTTTCAGAGGAACAATGTAATTTGATTAAAAAGTTGATTGTAGAGGGGAAAACACATCAAGAAAAGCAGCAAATTATAGGATGCTCAGCAGAAAAGATCTCAAATGCTTTAAAATGGTAACAAAAACTTCTAACACATGGAAGGAAACGAGCAACTACTGTTAAAACAGATCAAAGAATCGTCAGAATGGCAAAGATTCAGCCAATCATCACCTCCAGAAAAATCAAAGATGATATATAATTACTCGTAAGAGCTGGTATAGTCAGAAGACGTTTGATCAAACCTAAGCTATCAGCAAGAAGCCCACGTAAAGCACCATTGTTGAAAAAACAGCATGTGCAGAATCAGTTAAAACACATTGATTTGCCCAGAGAGAAATAGTGTGACATTCTGCGGACTGATGAGATTAAAATTGTTCTTTTCAGGTCAAGTAGTTGTCAACAGTATGTCAGACGACCCTCGGGCACTGAATTCAAGCCATAGTACACTGTGAAGACAGTGAAGCATGATGGTGCAAAAATCATGGTACGGGGATGTTTTTTCATATAATGAAGAAATCATTTTGCCATATGCCAAAGACGAAATTTCCCCTGAAATGGGTGTTTCAACAAGACGACCCCAAACACACGAGTAAGCAAGCAACATCTTGATTCCAGACAAGCAAGATTGAGGTAATGGAGTGGTCAGCTCAATTCCCTGACCTCAACCTCATTGAAAACTTGTGGGGTGACATTTACAATTTATTGTCTGAAGCAAAGCCCAAAAATTCACAGGAACTGTGGAATGTAGTTTGTTCATCCTGAATGCTAGAGGTTAGTTGACTCGATGCAATGCAGATCCACAGCAGTTATTAAAACAATGGTTATGCAACTAAATATTAGTTCAGTAATTTAAAGTGAACTTAAATCTTGAGTTAAATTTAGTATTTGAATTTGAAGAAAAAATTGTTGACACTGCTATTTTTTTGAACAGATTAATATTTCTTTTCTTTACTTCCTGTAAAAGAATAACAAATATTTGATCAAATTTGTTAATGCTTTGATTTGGAATTGAATGTATTATGTTTCCACAACATTTGAAATATGGAACTGAAGGCTATTAAAAAGATTTTGCACTTTATTCTCATTTTTAACATACTGATTTTTTTTAATAACACAACTGTATATGAACAGTAATGCCAGCTGAAAACAAATTAGCCGATTGCTCTACTGTTTAGTCTTTGCAATCGAGCAAATTAATGTTTGGCTGCTGATTAGGTGAGATAAGGGACAGTCACATATTTGCAGCTACAGTGCAATACTAATAAATGTATAAAATTACCAGTGTTTTCACAGTAGTCTTCTTCAGGGCATCAAGGGATGATTCAATATCCCAAAAGAAGACTGGCGTCAAAACTGCTGGTAATCTAGTAAGTTTATTATGATCACACTGTGGCTACGTTCCTTCTCTCTCCTAATCAGGAAAAGCAAATATTACCTGGTTCAGAGTTAACATGCATTATAATGTGAGGTGACTTAAGTGTTTTTATACCCTGAATGCGCAGCACTGAAAATTCCAGGTGGAAGAGGTTAAAATAAAACTATCATTACATTCCATTTCAGACTTATTCATCATTTTCTGCAGAACTATATCTCATCTCATTTAAGTAGAAAGGTCAGTACATTCCATTTCAGTATAACTCATCACATTTCAGCCGAACTTGGTCAAATTACATCCTTTGTCAGCCGAATTACCATCACACATTGATAGATCAGACAGCTCACATCTCTCAGGCATATTTAAAGGCAATCGCGCTATTTGTTTATGCGCATCCTGGCCGCGCAGCGTTACAACTGGTCCGCTTTGATTGTATCCGCCGCGCACAAGGCCTGTTTTGTTGATGACTGCAGGTTGTTTAAATTTATAATTGAGCTGGATGTACAATAAGCTTCCTTGCTTGAGAGAGTCATAATATCTGTGTAAAATTTGAGGTATTTTTATGTAATTTGCATATAAATGTAGTGATCTAGTAAAAAAAGGTGTCCGTAAATGGTTCCCCATGGTGAATAAATCCAAAATAAGACAAATTCTTTGTGGCTTATTGATTATATGCCAATTTCACGATGGCCAAAAGATGGGAACACTGTTACTCCCAGATTTCCAAGGTAACCATATGTTTTTATTGTTTTTTTTCTCACAAGTGAAGACATAGATCTTCAGTTGTGCCAAATATCTAAGTCATACCAACATCAGAAGTTAAATAGCGCGATTGCCTTGAATGCACACATTCTCGGAGGCTGGCTGACTTTTACCATTTCTCCTCCACTTCATCGATGGTCTCGGGCAGGGGGACGTTGAGGGTCTCCGGGAGAAAGAAGGCGAAGAATCCGGCCACCACCGCAGCGCCGCCGTAAACGATGCTGGGGAGCATGGGCAGAAACTCGTCCAACATCAGAACTGCTGGGGCAGCCATGGAGCCCACCCTTGCCATGGTGGAGGTGAATCCCATACCCGTCTGTCTGTGAAGGGAGAGAGGGAGAGGGGGAGAGAGGGAGAGGGGGAGGAGGAGGGGGAGGGGGAGGGAGAGAGAGGGGGAACGGGAGGGAGGGGTTAGAGAGAGAGAGGGAGGGAGAGAGAGGGCGAGACAGGGAGAGAGAGAGAGGGAGAGGGGAAGAGAGAGAGGGAGGGAGCCAGAGACAGAGTGGGGGAGAGGGGTTAGAAAGACAGGGAGAGAGAGAGGAGTAGGGGAGAGAGACAGAGGGAGGGTTAGAGAGTGAGAGAGGGAGGGAGAGATGGAGGGAGGGAGAGAGGTAGAGAGGGGGGATAGAGAGGAGTGGGGGAGAGAGACAGAGGGAGGGAGGTAGATGAGAGAGGGAGGGAGATGAGAGAGGTAGTGGAGGGAGGGAGGGGGGAGGAGGGATGGGGAGAGAGAGGGAGATGAGAGAGGTGGAGGAGAGAAGGAGGGGAGGAGGGATGAGGAGAGAGAGGGAGGAGGGAGAGAAACAGAATGGGGGAAAAGGAAGAGAGAGAGTGGAGGAGAATTAGAGAAGGAAAAATGATCTTCAGTGCTGTGAAAAAAAGTATTTGCCCCCTTCCTGAATTCCTGTGGCTGAATTAAAAATTCTGCAAAGAAGAGTGGGCCAAAATTCCTCCACAGCGATGTGAAAGACTCATTGCCAGTTATCGCAAACACTTGAGTACAGTTGTTGTCCCAGAGGGTGGCACAACCAGTTATTAGGTTTAGGGGGCAATTTCTTTTTCACACCAGGCCAGGTAGGTTTGGATAGCTTTTTCCCCTTAATAAATTAAATCATCAATTCAAAACTGTATTTTTTATTTACTCGAGTTATCTTTGTCTAATATTAAAATTATTAAATTTGAATTGAATTGAATTTATTTATTTCGAACATAAAAAAATTTAAAAACAAAAAAACAGAATACAAACAAAAACATAAAAAAACAACACAAACAAAAACACAGAATACAAACAAAAATTAGTTTGATTATCTGAAACATTTAAGTGTGACAAATATGCAGAAAAAAAAGAAATCAGGAAGGGGGCAAATACTTTTTCACAGCACTGTATATAATACTTAAAGGTAACTGTTGACTGTTTCAATGGTATATAATATGCAGTGGCCTTGAAACACTTTAGCAACAAATTGTCAAGCCAAGTTAAAGGTTTTGAATTTGAGGGACAAAGACTGATTTTTAACAGCACTTCCGATAAAAGAAGACAGAAGTGTTTCAGAACGATAATGGAAAATCTGGGAAAATAAATCAAGCGAAATAAAAAAAAGGAATGATACCACGAAATAAAAGCACGAAAGTGACCTGTTTAATTTGAATGAGATATATTTAACGTTCTTCAAAATGTTAAGGTAAAGTTTGTTGTTTATTTTGCGGGACAAACAGTCATGTTCCAGAACAGCCACAAATCATAAGAATAATTTCAGTTACATCACTGCTGCCATGGAGACGAGCGAATAGCTGGTTTGGCCTTAAAGACACGTTTTGAATTGTGGAGGTGGGAGGTGGGGGATATAGGTAATCAGGCCAGGTCAAAGTTAATGGGCGGTGTACCGAGGGCATTGTTCATCTGAAGCAGTCACTCATTTACATAACCTCATATCTGTGAGGTCATCGTGTTTTTCCACTTGGGCCGCAGCGGGTATTGGTCCTCTGCTTGTTATCCTTTCACACAGCTTTGTATTTCTGACAGCAATGGCATCATTTTTTTCGAGAAGCCATCCTAATCACGAAGGCAGTGGTGGACAATCCCTGGTTTTGAAAGTAAAACTTGTTCTTACGTCTTGCTCCAGTCAGAAGGATTTACTATCAAGCAAAAATAATTGGCCAGAGGGTGTTAGAAGCAGCAGAAGGAACTGGGCACAGATCTTAAAAAAAGCTGCTAAGGCGTTTAATGAATAGACTCAAAGAGCCAAAATGGGCACCTGAATGAACAGAGGAAGAATTACTGCTACATTTAGATCTCAATCCCAAAGACGGGAGATTACAGCATTAGATACAATTAGGCACATGACACAATGAAGGGAATGTAACAATCCAGCAAAGAGAAAACAAAAACCAGGAACTCAGATAGACTAGATAACAACAAACAAAAGGGAAGAACAGGTGTGAGGAATAGGGAATGAAACTAGGAGGGAAGGGAGTAGAACAAGACAATAAGTAGATAATGAGGGTCAATAAATGAAAAGAGACTGACACAGATAAAGATAGCTGGATTGTAGGGGAAACAGTTAGCCAGAGGAGTGGGACATGATGGAGGATAGAAATTGGCTGTGAAATTTAGTCAGCTGATGGAAAAAAGCACATGAAAGGAAGTTTATGTCTTAACTCTTGGACTTTCCACCTCCTGTCTGACACGCGTTCGCACAATTTTTCAACCAGGAATGAGAACCACTGATCAACTGTCAATTAAAGGAAGGAAATAGATGTAAAACATTTACCTTCTGACCCAAAACTTTGCACCTCTGCCTGTGCAAAGCAGCCGTTTTTTTTTTTTTTTTTTTTTTTTTTGCCTGGGCATTTCCAGAAAGCAAAAGAGAAAGTATGTTTACCTGATTACGGTGGGATACAGCTCTCCAGTGAACAGGTAGACACAAGTGAAGGAGGCCGAGGTGAACCCCTTCCCCAAAACAGCCAGGGTCGTGCGTACAGTCTGCATATCTGTACAGAGGACAGATGTTCAACATTCAAGCCCTCCGGTTGCAAGATGTCGCCAAAGCTGACAGTGGCAAACCAGACTGGTCACAACAATAATCACTCATTAACGTAATATTTATAATCACTGACCTGAGGATTGAACCACAAAGCTTCTGACAACCAAATACAAACACCTTTGACACTAGGCTGCAGGCTGCCCATAGAATGCCAATGACAACACTCCAGATTTTAGAAGTCAAACGCACTGTCAAATTTTATTTGGTCCTATTCCAACTCTGAGTCCAGGGATTGGCCGTTTTACCTGAATTCTTAGGGTCCGTCCACACAAGAACGATTTTTTTGAAAACTCATAAATATTTTATCGTTTCGGCCTTGCATCCACATGGAGACGGCGAAAACGCAGCCCGAAAACGGTATTTTTTGAAAACGGGTTCCAGAGTGAGAAAATCTGAAAACGCCACACCAGCAGTTTTCGTGTGGACAACCAAAACGGTTTTTTTTTTTAAACGATGACGAATAGCCCCCATCACAGCCCCCACCCCCAACCTAACCATGAGAGCGCAAGAGCTTTATACGCGTGCTCGTCGCCTTCTCCGTTTTTGGTCCATTTACCATAGAAACACTACAGAGTCATACAGCACCATGCACATGCCTGGAATATTTACTACGGCGTTTTGGGTCGTTTTAGGCATCTTCGTGTGGATGCAGATATTTTTTTAGAAACGTTGCCGTGCGGACGGGAGATTTTTTAGAAGCAACAAAAAAAAGACCTTTTTCAGATCTCCATCTCCGTGTGGACGAGGCCTTAGTCTCCATACATGTCTTCAGTCAGTATACTCCTCCCACAAAACGTTTTTATTGATAATTTTAACCTCTTCTGGGTAGCGTTCATCTCTCTGCAGAAGAGACAATATTCATCCCAGTTCGCTGGGTACACGTAAATAAGGCTGGGAAAATGCAAATGACTAATTGCTTCCCCAGTAACTCAGGAGACATATCCGATTCCTACTATTACCTCAGTACGGAGTCAATTATGAAGAAGACCCAATTTTAACCCCGGCTGCAGACGTAGCAATCTGGTTAATACTTTAGTAAAGGGGTGTCCAATCATATCCATAAAGGGCCAGTGAGGTTGCTGGTTTTTGTGACAGCCCAACACTAATGCACCTGCCTCTAATTATCAAGGTCTTGATTAAACCATCCAATCACTTAATTAGTTGAATCAGGTGCTGTGGCCCTCGGGCTGTAACAAAGACCTGCACCCACAGTGGCCCTTCATGGATAAGATTGGACACCCCTGCTTTAGTAAAACCCCTGAAACATAAATTGTCAAACAGTGTTATCAATATGGCATTATTTAATGTAAGATCTCTCACAAATAACAGTTTTCTCATTGATAATATTATCTCTGAGAAGGAATTGCACTTCATGTTTCTTGTTGAGACCTGGCTGAACAATGATGGCGCGGCAACACTTATTGAGACTTGTCCTCCGAAGTGTAAAAACTTTCTGGCAGTGAGTAAGGGTAAAAGAGCGGATGGCATAGCTGCTGTTTTCTGCCATCAGTTTAAGTGTTCTGAAATTGATTTCGGAAAGTTTTTGTATCTTGAATATCTTGCCATTCTGTTAAAAGCAGACCCAGTTGTGCTCATGTTAACAATATACCAGCCGCCTAAGCAATCCTCTTCATTCCTACCTGAATTTGGGCAGCTTATGTCTACTGCACTCATTAGTTATGACCGAGTAATTGTAATTGGAGATATGGACATTCATGTCAATAACAGTGCTGACTCCAAGGCTGCTGAATTTGTGAATCTCTTTGCCAGCCTAGAATTAACTCAACATGTTGTTGAAGCCACTCATCAATGTGGTAATATTCTTGATTTGGTTATCGCTCGAGGGATAAATATCAATAATGTCTTAGTGTCTGACATTACTGTCTCCGGTCATTATTGTGTGTTCTTTGATGCACTGTTAAATGCCTACAGAGAAAAATGAGAATTTGAAATTCAGAAACGTTATTTGGGTGTTACAGCAGAGTGAAAGTTCTCTGAACTCAAATTCATCTTTTTGTTTACTGGGAATTGTTCAATAAATTAAATGGTTAATGCATTTCACAGTAGCTTAAGTAAAACAGTATACTGGATGAAGTTGCCCCAGTCAAGTTTAAAATGGTCCCTCAAGATAAAGCAACTCAATGGATGAATAGTTCTGTCCATGAGCTGAAGAAAGAAAGAAAATGGAGAACAACCAAACTAGAGGTACATCGCAGCTTATTCAAGAAATGCATAATTAGCTACAACAATACCATATGTACCGAGAGAAGAGCCTATTTTTCAAGAATCATTGCAGAAAGTGGTAGCAACTCAAGATTGTTGTTCTTAACTATTCATCGATTATTAAATCCTGCCCTAGCCTCTGGCCCTCTTAGTCAAGCCTCAGCCTCTAAGTGTGAGGATTTTGCCAAATTTTTTATAAACAAAATAACAACTATTAAAGCTGCCATTGTTAGACATGATGATAACTTCAATGATATGCTCCCTAATAGGCACGCATGTCTGGATGGGTTTACACGCATTTCTTGTGCAGAACTCTGTAAGATTGTTGCACAGAGTAAAACATCAATATGCCAGCAAGACCCCGTTCCAACAAAATTTTTTAAAAACGTTTTTGACTGTGTTTCTACATCTGCTCTAAAGATAATTAACTTCCTAAAGCCCAATGTCCGGCTTTACGGGATTTTCAAATGACGTGCCGTGAGCCTCGGACCCTAAAACCCATAATTGCTTTCAAGGTGTTCCTATTCAAGATTGCTTGATTAATAATCACTCAATTTATTTACTGAATAATCAAGACCAATATATAAGCCTTTAATTATTAAGAAAGTATTAAGAAACAACAGATCACTGAAGGGCTAGATTGACAACACACTGAATAGTGATATTGTGTGGATGAAAAAATAAAGAAATAAAAATAATAACCTGGTGCTTTTCCTGAATTCCATCTCTCGTTCTAGGATTTTTTCAGTGGTGCAACCTAATTTATTTTAAGATTGCACTAAATGACAGTGTTTTCAGCATTCAGAAGAATAGGCTGCATTTGTGGGGACACGTAGGTGCATACTGGTTGCCGGGCGAAGCGATAATAATAAAAATTTATTAAATTACCGACGTTTCTTGAGTCGAAGCATTGGTCATTGAATAATTTAGTAAATTGGTTTTAGTGCATGGTGAAAGTTCAACGAATGGCAGTATTTGAAATAATTTAAAATTCATGCCATGCCTTGAACATTCAAGGTAGTGAAGTCATTCATGAGGTATTTATGCTCCAGCTTCTGGGAAAGCTGTAGGAAGGCTATAATATGAGATTGTATGAATTCTAATTAATTAATTAGAAACAAAATCTAAACTTTACCTAAATACTATCTTCAGCAGCATTTACTACATAAAATTCTACTTCAAGATGGAATTTTGAGAAATTTCAGTGAATTGCTGTTCATGCAATCTGTCAGGCCTCACCTCCTGCGGTCCAGCACGCTGGCTAATTAAAACCTGTACCACACCCCCACTCAGCAGTCAACTAGAATCATCTGTTCTTCATTTCAGCTGAGTGGAAGCAGTGGGAAAAATGACCGAGCTTCGCACTTTTTCTTTGCAAAGTTGTGTTAGCCACATGCCAGCGCTATTTCTGTGCCGTTTCGCGTGATTACTATTATGAAACTAAACCATTGAATTTAGTGCTGTGTAATTCCAGCATTTTATCATTTAAGGAACCTCGTTTCCTGTTTTATTTACTATTTGTAATCCAGTGTTGCTATTCCATCCCCTGTTGTTTGTATTACCATAGTCTTTACACTTTAAGGAACCTTGTTTCCTGTTTTGTTTGCATCTTTAGAGTGTATACCTTCTGCTTGCGCGGTTGGCATAATAAAACCTACAACCAAATCCATCTTTGCAGTCCAGTCCTCAATTTCTTGTTGTCTGTGCCAGTCACGTGGGCATGCGACCCGGTTGTTACGCACTCTCATTGTTGCCTTCCGCTTTTAACGCAAGTCTGCTGCTAATGGCAACCCAGCTTAAGCTATTGGAAGCCTATTTGCTCAGTAAAATTAAAACAATTAAATACCCGATTCTTACTCGGAAACAGGTTGAGTGTCAATCTGCATTATGGTAATGCCACTGGTTGAAGACAGAGTTTAATTATTACATAAGCAAACTTAACAAGTGGATGTGAGTTGAGAACACCGCATTTTAGAAACATTTGCTTAGGCGTATCAAGCCGGTCGAACGCATCAAGCCGGTTGGACGCGGAAAAAAATATGCCGTTTTGCAAGCTGCAGGAATTTTGAAGCTTCCTAAGACATTGATGTTTTATGTTACCATTAATGTGGATAGGAAAATGCTTGATAATTATTGCAATGACCGATAATGCAAGCTGAGGGGAAATGGATTGATCCTCACAACTGAACACATTTTTAGCCAGTTGAAGTGGTTGCCTATTGATTCGATAATAACAATTTATAAATTATGCATGTTGTTTAAATGCTTCAATGAACAGGCTCCACCTTCTCTTGCAGATCAATTTACACGGGTTAGCACTATTCACCAGTACTCCACCAGATCTTGTATTTCAAATAATTTGTACCCAGATAAAACTGAAAGTGGGTGGCGGGCTTTTGGGAATAGTGGTTCCATGTTATGGAATAATCTATCCCTCCCTTTTAAGTCTTATTCTTCTCTCAACTGCTTTATATTCAGTCTTTTTCAAGTTTATTTGGACTCGCTAGCTAATACTGAAACTTTTGTTTTTAAGCGTCCATTTTGATATTTTTAATATTTGTTTTTTGAACTATTCAGTGTTTTTATCCTTTTGGTGTGTGTGATGTGTGTGTGTCCAGAGTGCATGTTGTTTGTTTGGAGTATGAGAGCTTGTGCTCGCCCGCGCCATTTTTTTCTCTGCTGCTGAATTGCCCATAAATTCAGTGTTTTGATGTATTGTTTTTGTAATTTTAAATATTTTATCTTATAGGAAATGAAATTGCAATTATGGTTATGTCATGTATTAATTGCTATATTGCCTTAGTATATCCTTGTTATGCTAATGAAATTGCAATTCATGGTAATGTCTTGTATTTTTTTGTTTGTAATTTTTGTTATGTGGGCCAAATTGGAAACCAGCCTTATTGTTTGGCTAAATTTGTCACCCATTATAAATAAAGATTATTGAATTGAATTGAAATTAACACTCAGTTGCTAATTTGGAAACCTAAATGGGAACAGGTTTGACGATGAATTGTGCTTTAAGGTGAGGTGAGAACAGTACCAAAGTCCCTCCAATGGCAAGTCTGGAGTGGAAGATTAACACATCTTTAGAGACAGGAATTTTACCCATTGCTTTTAAAAGTGATGTAGTGAAACCCCTGCTGAAAAAAAAAAATCAAATTTAGATCATAATATTCTGAGGAATTACAGGCCTGTCTCCAACCTTCCCTTTATGAGCAAGATACTCCAATTACAGGCCTGTCTCCAACCTCTCCAACCTACCGTTTATGAGCAAGATACTCGAAAGAGTAGTTTTTACTCAACCTACAACGTTTCTTCATGAAAACGCAATTTTTGAGAAGTTCCAGTCAGGTTTTAGGTGGAAAAATAGCACAGAGACTGTTCTAATGAGACTGGTCTTGGAAGGAATATTAATGCGAACTTCAATTCTTATTCTTTTAGTTCTGAGCACTGCTGTTGACACAATTAACCCTAATATTCCAATACATTGCCTTGAAAATTGGGTTGGTCTTTCTAAATCTGCACTGAACTGGTCCGAAACGTATATCACAGGCAGACAATGTTATGTTCGCCTTGGAGATTACCAGTCAGAAAAATATGATATATCTTATGGTGTTGCATCAGGAAGCTGCCTCAGTCCGCTTCCTTTCTCTTTGTGTATACTTCCGCTAGGCAATATAATCAGTGAACACAATATTAACTTTCACAGCTATGCTGATGACAGGCAATTATACATTTCTGTCGAACCAAATGATCCTTATGCCTTATGCTCCCTTACTGCCTGTCTGTCTGCAATTAATCTATGTATGATTAATAACATTTTTAAAACTGAATGAACATGAGACAAAAATACTGTTAATTGGACCCAAAGCCAGAGGCAATGCACTTTTAGACAGGTTAGGATACTTTGCTCCCCAGATAAAATCTGAAGTCACAAGCCTAGGTATCTTTATAGATTCAGATGTAAATTTTAATCCACACACAAATAAGGTCATCAAAACAGGACTTTTCATTTAAGAAACATTGTCAAGATATGGCCATTTTTAATTCAACAGGATGCTGAGAAGTTAATTTATGCTTTTATTTCAAGTAGACTGGACTACTGTGATGCTCTTTTAACTGTTCTTCTGAAAAAGATAATTGATAAATTACCAGTTCAAAATGGTGCTGCTAGACTTTAAACAAAAACAAGGAGGCAAGGGCACATTACCCCTGTTTTAGCTGCACTGCACTGGCTCGCTATATCTTTAAGGAGTGATTTTGAAGTGCTTGTTTACAAAGCTCTTAATGGTCTGGCACCTTCATGTATATCAGATTCCCTGTTGTTTAACGCTCCTCCACGACCCTTAAGGTCTGAAACTGGGCTTCTAAAAGTTCCCTGGGCCTCACACAAGAACATTGGAGATGCTGCTTTTTTACACTGTGCACCTAAACTGTGGAACACCCAGCCAAAAAAATATCGAAAAGGCTACGTCAGTGAATACAACTAAAAACGTACCTTTTTAATCTAGCTTATAATTAGCAATGCTGTTCCACTCTTTTTTTCCCCTCCCTGTTTTATCATTTTATTGTGTCCATAATTTTATTATTTTACTGTTCTTAACCTTCCATTTTGTCACCGGTCTTGATTATTTTACTTTAGTGTTATTTTATTTACATGTGCTTTCTGTATTATTTGTTCTTAAACTGTCTTGTATTTTTACTTTGTAATTGTTTTGATTTTATGTGAAGCACTTAGAGCTGCATTTTTGTATGAAAAGTGATATATAAATGAATTTTTATTATTATTATTATTATTATTATTATTATTATTATTATATGTCTAAGCATATTACCTTGGAAAATTCATGTTTGCCTTGACTTTGAGGCTAACTTGGGTAATACAGACAAAATAAGAAGACAGTTCAATCAACTTGTCTTCTGATTTGGCTCAAAATTGAATGTGAATGCAGAGCAAAGACAACAAATCTGCGTAAAAAGATAAGAGCCAAGTCAACCATTGACTTTTCTCAGATCTGTAGAAAGGATAACTGAGGAGCCGTTTTTGGGGGTCACCAGAGTGTACACATTCGGCCCAGAGTCTGTGCAGCACAGCCAGTATGAAGTAAATAAATTTTTTCCCCACCCTCAATATGTCTCCCCATGTGAATTTGTTCTGCTTGCATGGCTACAGTTTGAACAATAAAAAAATATTTTGTGGACACGTGAGGGGCAGGTAACGTTATTGCTTGATGCCCTTACTGGACAACTTGAGTTTGGTGGGTAAACTGTACTACACAGGCTCTGGCCCCACCCTGGACAACATGGAGCTGACTAATACTGCACTTTTGTGTGCCGCAAAGCTTCCTCTCCAAGCCCTAGGAAAGTCAACTGATGACGTCCACAGTCCACATCTTCACCTTTTAATCCTCAAGTGACCAAGTGGGGTCATTTACGACTCCAGGAGAATATTTTTATGCGCTGTCTTGATGTACTAAATCAGAAAAATGTTTCCCTCCATGAGTTTGTTAAGCTATTGCTCTTACAACCTCTCAGTTGGACCATTGATGTGGCAAGGATAATTGAAAGATGTGTGGGGAGTGATATAGGAGTGCTTTTCAAGTTGATAAAAGGGCAGTCAGAGGCTGCATACCTCATCCAAAGCAAAATATTATTATTTCCTAGTAGGGATAGTAAATGTGCACCCAGAGGGGGCCCATACCATCCATCAAATGACAAAAAGTAACTCACTTAATCCGTTAATCCAGTTATTTGGGCCTATATGTCAATTTTTAATTTTTAAATATTTTTGGCTGCATAGTACTTTGCCAAGTTAAGATCAAATTTTATTGATTTAGCCCTAGGACCATTATCTACCCCTGTGTAAATTTTGGTGCAGATCGCACTATTAGCCTTTGAGGTAAAGTTGGTGACAGACAGACAAACACACACACACACACACACACACACACACAAACATAATTCCCTTGGCAGGGGTAAAAATAACCGAAAATCATATTATCCTGGATCTGATAGGCGAGGTTTATACAACCCCAATTTCGAAATAGTTGGGACAAAGTGTAAATTGTGAATAAAATCAAAACGCAATGACTTTCAAATCACACCAGCCAGTATTTTATTCACAATAGAACAGAGATAACATAGCAAATGTTGAAACTGAGAAATTTTACAATTTTATCCACAAAATGAGCTCATTTCAAATTTGATGGCTGCTACAGGTCTCAAAAAAAAAGTTGGGACAGGGGCCTGTTTACCATGGTGTAGCATCCCTCTTCTTTTTAACACAGAGTGGAGGCGTCAGGGCATTGAGGAGACAAGTTTCTTGAGTTTAGCCATTGGAATTTGATCCCCTCTTGTTTAATACAGGCTTCCAGCTGCTGGAGAGTTTTGGGTCTCCTTTGACGGACTTTTTCCTTTAATTATCGCCAAATGTTCTCAATCGGTGAAAGATCAGGACTGCAGGCAGGCCAGTTCAGCACACGGACTCTTCTACTACGAAGCCATGCTGTTGTAATAGCTGCAGTATGTGGTTTTGCACTGTCCTGCTGAAATACACAAGTCCTTCCCTGAAATAGATGTTGTCTGAAGGGGAGCATGTGTTGCTCTAAAAGCTTTATCTACATTTCAGCATTCATGGTGCTTTTTAAAACATGCAAGTGTCCCACACCATTTGCGCTAATGCATCCCCAGACCATCAGAGGTGCTGGCTTTTGAACTGAACGCTGATAACAGGAGGGGTGGTCTTTCTCCTCTTTAGCCCGGAGGACACAACGCCCATGATTTCCAACAAGAATATCAAATTTTGACTCGTCTGACCACAGGACACTTTGCCACTTCGCTACAGTCCATTTTAAATGAGCCTTGGCCCACAGAACACAGCGGCGCTTCTGGATCATGCTCAACAATGGCATCCTTTTTGCATGATAGAGTTTTAGGTGGCATCTGTGGATGGCACGGTGGACTGTGTTTACAGACAGTGGTTTCTTGAAGTATTCCTGGGCCCATTTAGTAATGTTAATGACAGAATCATGCCGGTGAGTGATGCAGTGGCGTCTGAGGGCCCGAAGATCGCATGTATCCAGTAAAGGTCTTCGGCCTTGTCCCTTACGCAGAGATTCTTCCAGTTTCTCTGAATCTTTTGATGATATTGTGCACTGTCGATGATGAGACCTTCAAAGCCTTTGCAATTTGACATTGATGAACATTGTTTTTAAAGTATTCCACAATTTATTTACGCAAGCCTTCACAGGCTGGAGAGCCTCTGGCCATCTTTACTTCTGAGAGACTCAGCCTCTCTAAGACATCCCTTTTATAGCCAATCATGTTACACACCTGATGCCAGTGAATGTAATTACTTGCTAAATGTTCTTTCAGCTGATTCTCTTATATTTAATTGCTTTTTCAGCCCTTTTTTCCCTGTCCCAAATTTTTGAGACCTGTTGCAGCCAGAAAATTTGAAATAAGCTCATTTTGTGGATAAAAATGTAAAATGTCTCAGTTTCAACATTTGAAATGTTATCTATGTTCTATTGAAAATAACATATTGACTCGTGATCTGAAAGTCATTGCATTTTGATTTTATTCACTTCGGAATTGGGGTTGTAATTATATCTGCCATACTTATCTGAAGCTGTGTGGATATAATGAACCCAAAATAGTGGTTAAAAATATGTATTTTTACATTATACAACGTGGGGTCATTTTAGTCACTAAAAACACTAAGGGCCAGATTTACTAAGACCTTTAGCACATGCAAAATCTTTTTTTTTTTTTTTTGCCTGTGCAAAACCAATAACATTGCCACTGATTGGTGCAAGGCAAGTACCCTGGCCAATTATGGGCAATGTTATTGGTTTTGCATGGGCAAAAAGATTTTGCATGTGCTAAAGGTCTTAGTAAATCAGGCCCTTAGTCGCTTGAGGGCTAAGCCACAAGCCAACACCCTTCTGCTTGCTTTCTGGTCCTATGGCTAGCGCTAGACGAACGCATAAAGGCATGCTCATACCTTATGGCTAGGCTAATGCAGAAGGAGCTACTTGAGTGGATGAAAACCAGAGTCTACAATACTACAAATTGAAAGCTCTGAGAAAAACAGGTTCAAAGTTACTAATTTCCGTAAATTCAAATGTTTGCCAGATTGTTGATATTTCTGGTTAAAAGAACCAGTAACTGATGTGAAATATTTATGATTTAAGCATTGTCAGAGGGCGCTACACTCACTTAATTCATTTTTCACCCAAATGCAAGATAGTAGCCTCTGGTTCTCACCTACTTACTTGTAACCCATGGCAAGGCTAACTTGTTATAAGCCTGCTGGTGGAGCGATGGTTATTGTAACGCGATCTGACCTGTGGGGACAAAGATGTTGGCGAAGATCATGGTTGCAGACAGCATGAGAGCGACTCCCTGCGAGATGCGTCTACCCAGGAAACTTAGCATTAGCATAGCCACCAGCTTAGCTGGGATGTCCACCGCCCCGAAGATCACCTGGATCAGGTAGATGCTGACGCCAAACTTCTGTAGGTCCATGGCCAGACCGTAGTAAGCAAAGCTTGTGGAGAACCTGGTGGGGGTGGGAAAAGTAGAATTTAAAAAAAAAATCTGCACTGTTTAGTTTGAGTTGCATGGTTGCTCATGGGTCTAGAGTTCAAATGTCCCGTGATCTGAAAAATCCCAGTACATATGTATGTCACTTTCAGTAGAAATTGAGTTTGACCCTTATTTGTAGTGGATAAATGTGGTGAAAATCTTTGAAAACTAGCCATTAGTGTAATTTGAAATGTCAGAATCAACTTTATATGTTTTTGGTTAGGTGAAGCCTGTGTGTGTGTGTGTGTGTGTGTGTGTGTGTGTGTATATATATATATATATATATATACACACACACACACACAGCGGGGAAAATAAGTATTGAACGCATCACCATTTTTCTCAGTAAATATATTTCTAATGGGGCTATAGACATGAAATTTTCACCAGATGTGGGTAACAACCCAAGTAATCCACACATACAAAGAAATCAAAACAAATAAGTCAATAATTAAGTTATGTGTAATAAAGTGGAATGACACAAGAAAAAAGAACTGAACATGCTTACTGAAATTTATTTAATAATTAGTAGAAAAGTCTTTGTTGGTAATGAAAGCTTCAAGACGCCTCCTGTATGGAGAAACTAGTCGCATGCATTGCTCAGGTGTGATTTTGGCCCATTCTTCCACACAAACTGTCTTCAAATCTTGAAGGTTCAGGGGGCATCTTTAATGGACTCTGATCTTCAGTTCTGTCTATAGATTTTCAATTGAATTCAAGTCCAAGCAGCTTTATTTTCTTTCTCTGAAACCATTGAGATTTTCCTTGGCTGTGTGTTTGGGATCATTGTCTTGCTGAAATGTCCACCCTCATTTCATCTTAGCATCCTGGTAGATGGCAGCAGATCATTCTTATCAAGAATGTCTCAGTGCATTTCTCCATTTATCCTTCCCTCACTTGCATGAAGTCTGCCAGTACCATATGCTGAAAAACAGCCCCACATCATGATGTTCCCACCTTCAAAGTTCACTGTTGGTATGATGTTTTAGGGGTGATGAGCAGTGCCGTTTGTCCTCCAAACATGGTGTGATACAGCGCAAAATGTAATAATCAAAGATTTGTTACATTTTGTAGTCACAACGCAAAATGTAACATTTGAAATCTCATTATATTTGGTCAGCAAAATTGTGAAATAAACAACCTTATGTTGATTTCAGCCATGAAGTCAGCGGCTAAACCAACTTTTCCATTTTTTCTACCACATGATAAAAGAAACTTTTTTATTCAAGCCGGGTGTGACTATAGCGTATATAATGCTTCAATTAGCATTTTAACTTCTGAGAAATATGGTTGTAACACGCAAAATGAGTTTCTGAGTTGATTACTGCTGCGATAAGTTTTAATAGCAAATAACAGCGACAGCCATGCTGATGACGCACCTGGTTGCAATTGCATACGCAGTATATGGATTCGCGATATTAAATATTAAATTCTAAACCCCCTTCTCACTAATGAAAACCCCTAAAATATAATTGTGCCCCTTTTTAAAATCGTTCTGGCAAATAAAAAGCCCTAAAAAAAAAATGGTGGTTGGATATGGAACTCTTTCCCAATCCATTTGAAAGAAGGTAAGTTTTTCATCTCCTGGACAGTCTTTGTAGTGTCATTGGTCATTGACTAAATCAGTTCCCATTGAGTTGAGTCAGATTCTGTGGAATCTGTGGGCCGCAATGTTGAGTCAGATTCTGAGAAATCTGTGGGCCACAATGTTGAATCAGATTCTTGTACATGGCGGCAGGGTCAGGAAGTGGCCTCGCTATGGAACTTAAGCACATTGTGAACAACAGAAGGTGGTGGGATGCATGCATTTTTCTTCCTTCGTGAAAAAGTTTCAGGAATTTTGAATGAATGGGGGTGTGGCACAGAGGACAGTAGATAATCCTGTTTGATAATATTTTAGTCTCCGTTCTAGATTTAGATTCAGAGTTTTAGTTTCACATTGCAAATTGATATTCTAACCTTCTTATGCTAACTTTTGTTTTGCTTTAAGTGACTCATGTTACAGATTTATTTTTAAAGGATTACAATGTAAAGAATATTGTTAAAGAAAAGCACTAAGTTGTGTACCAGTATATTACCTGAATATCAAATTCAGACAAATTTTTAGGTAACTTTCCTGTATACATAAATATATACAGTACCGGTCAAAAGTTTTAGGACACCCCAATTTTTCCAGTTTTTTTTTTTTTGAAAATTATGCAGTTCCAGTCCAATGAATAGCTTGAAATAGCTTGAAATAGCGAATGGGCCCAGAAACCTTGTTATAGTTAATGGCATCATGAAACAGGACCAGTATATCCAGATGCTCAGTGAAAACATTAAGTAATCCACCAAAAAACTTGGTCTTGGGCATGAATGGATCTTCCAACAGGATAATGATCCAAAACACATGGCCAAATCCGACAAGAAATGGTTAGTGGACAACAAAGTGAACGTTTTGGAGTGGCCAAACCAGAGCCCCGACCTCAATCCTATCAGAAATCTGTGGAGGGAACTGAAGACCAAGGTCATGGCAAGGAAACCCTTAAACCTTAAGGACCTGAAGAAGTTTGCAAAAGAAGAGTGGGCCAAAACACCCATGCAGACGTGCAGAAACCTTGTGATCAATCACAGGAAGCGTTTGGAGGCTGTAATCATGAATAAAGGCTTTGCCATCAATTACTGAGAAAAGGGTATGAATAATTCTGGACATGGCATTTTTTGTAAATCTGTCAAATAAAATACCAAAAAGTAATGTATTTCTTGAAAAATTGTTACTGTACTTCTTACAGCCTTATGTCAACTTACTGTGTCATTTCTGCAAGAATAAATTTGATTTGTCAAAAAAAATATCGAAAAAAAAACAAAAATTGGTAGGGGTATGAATAATTTTGGGTGCGACTGTATATATATATATATATATAAAAGGAAAAGTGAAGTTTGGGTTTCTTCTTGAGTCGGGTTGATAAATAGGAAAAACAATTCGCAAAAAGAAATACTTTAATTTTCCAAACCGGTTTCATCACATTGTGATCATCAGGGGTTTATATATTGTTGCATTGTTAATGTTTTTTCAACTGATAATAATTTACCTTTAACGGGGAAATCGTTGTGGTTCTCACAATGTCTAGACAGAAATGTCTTATCTCATCCAATTTAGTTTGCCCATTAAAAAAAAAAAAACAAAAAAAAAAAACACAATTACATGCTCGAGTGCCTTGACGTGGCGTGATGGCTTAGAGGTCTTATTCCTTTCTGCCATTCCATAGGGGAATCATTTCGCAACTCAGATTTTTTGGCTTGAGACTAAACTCAAGTCAGACCATTTTTTCTTCTGCTTGATTGATTTTCAGCCCACCTGGTGAAAGACCAGATGAGCTTATGTCATGGCCTGCTTTGATACAACACAAAATGTAACAATAACACATTGTAAGATTTCTTCAGATAATTAGAAGAAGAATTGATACATTTTACGTTCTTGTTGAATTTAGCATTATCACTGCAAAGCACAACGTAACAATTTCAATTTTGCGATCGATCTTGACAACCAACTCAAACTCATTTCACGTGCTAAAACTACACTTCTCGGAAGTTAATACGCTAATGGAAGCATTATGTACACTATACTCACACCTGGCTCGAATAAAAAGAAAGTTTCTTTTATCATGTGTTAGAAAAAAATGGAAAAGTTGGTTTTGCCGCTGACTTCATGGCTTCATGGCTTAAATCAACATAAAGTTGATTTCACAAGTTCTCAGAATAAATATGAGATTTCAAATGTTACATTTTGCGTTGTGACTACAAATGCAAAATGTACAAATTTTTGATTGTTACATTTTGCGTTATTGTTACATTTTGCATTGTATCAATGGTGTGTGCTATGACATCCAAAGAGGTCAATTTGGTTTCATCTAACCAGACTATATTCTCCCAGTATTTCATAGGTTTGTCCAAATGTTGCGCAACAAACTTTAAACGAGCTTCAACATGCTTTTTCTTCAGCAATGGAGTCTTCTTGCGGTGAGTGTGCATAGAGGCCATGGCGGCTGAGTGCTTATTGTTTTCTTTGAAACAACTGTACCTGCTAATTCCAGGTCTTTCTGAAGCTCTCCACGAGCCGTCCTTGGCTCTTGGACAATTCCTCTGATTATTCTTTTGACTCCTCTGTCAGTAATCTTGCAAGGAGCACCTGATCGTGGCCGGTTTATGGTGAAATGATGTTCTTTCCACTTCCGGATTATGGCCCCAACAATGCTCACTGGAACAATCAGAAGTTTAGGTATTTGTCTGTAACCAATGCCATCAGTATGTTTTGCAACAATAAGGTTGCAAAGGTATAGAAAAAGCCTTTTACCTGGGTACTTCAAAAAGACTACCCAAAAGTAAAAACACTGGAGCACAATTTACAAGTCTGCACATGCAGTCAAAAACGTGCAGACTTGTAAAGTGTGCTCCGTGTTTTTACTTTTGGGTAGTCTTTTTTGAAGTACCCAGGTAAAAGGCTTTTTTCTATGTCTATTGTCCTTTACTGTTGAGCACCTCTCCTCACTTTTGAAACTTGGCTGAAGCGCGTTGGACTTTTGCATATTGACTAAGGTTGCAAAGGTCTTGAGAGAGCTCTTTGCTTTTACCTATCATGAGATGCTTCTTCTGTGACACCTTGGTAATGAGAAACCTTTTTATAGGCCATCAATTAGGACTAAAACAGCTGATATTAATTTGCACTGATAGGGGGCAGGATTGCTTTCTAAACACTGAGAGATTTCAGCTGGTTTCTTGGCTTTTCGTACCTTTTTGCACCTCCTTTTCTTCCTGTGTTCAATACTTATTCCCTGTCTCATTCCACTTTATTACACATAACTTAATTTATGGGCTGTTACCGACATCTGGTGAAAATGTCATGTCAATAGCCCGATTAGAAATATATTTACAGAGAAATAATGTTGACGCGTTCAATACTTATTTTTATATATATATATACAGACACACACACACACACATTTTTTGGGGGGGTAGGTAAAGTCTGTTTTGATTCAGTTACAAGAAACTTGCTTCAATGCATCAATGCACTTGTTTGGTTTTTCCAGATCGCAGAAAAACTCCAGCCTGGGGCTTTTTTGTGCGGAGTTTGCATGTTCCTCGCTTGTTTTCATGGGCTTCCACTGGGTACTCCCGTTTCCTCCCAAAGACCAATGACATGCATGCCAGGCAAACTGGAAAACTCTAAATTTCCAGAGTGTGATGGACTGATGGATTATCTGGAGTGTGTTCCCTCCTTACACCTTGTGTATGCTGTGATACAATGCTGTGAAAAAATGTTGGCCCGCTTCCCGATTTCTCCTATTTTGGCTTATTTGTCCCATTTAAACATTCAGATCATCCAACTAATTTTTTATATAAAACAAAGACGACGTGAGTAAATACATATGCAGATTTTTTAATTATTATATCATTTATTGAAGGTAAAGAGGTATTCAAAATGCATATATAACACATTTGAAGAGAAAAATTCCCTGCCAAACCTGGTCATGCTACCCTTGGCAGCAACAACTGCAATCAAATGTTTGCTGTAACTGGAAAGTAGTCATTTTATGTCGCTGTAGAGAAATTTCGGCCCACTTTTCCTTGCAGAATTGTTTTAATTCAGCCACATTGGAGGGGTTTCAAGCATTTATGTCAATCGGATTCAAGTCAGGACTTTGACTAGATCACTCCAAAACGGTCATTTTATTTCTTCTGGGCCATTCAGGGGTGGACTTGCTTGTGTGATTCGGATCATTGTCTTGTGGTATAACCCAACTGCAATTGAGATTTAGGTTATGAACTAATGTCCGGACACACTCCTTCAGCATTTTCTAGTAAGAGAGCAGAAATCATGGCTCAATCAATTATGACAAATTGTCAAGGTCCTGAAGCAGCAAAGCAGCCCCAGACCATCACGCTACCTCCTCCATGTCTGACTGTTGGTATGATGTTTTTATTGTAGAATACTGTGGCAGCTTTACATCAGATGTAATGGGACCCGAGTCTTACAAAAAGCTCCACTTTGGACTCAACAGTCCAGAGAATATTATCCTAAGAGTCTCCAGAGCCACCAAGATGTTTTTGGCAAATATGAGATGGGCCTTTGTGTACTTATCAATCAGTAGTGGTTTTGGCTCTGGCACGGATGCCATTTTGCACGGTCTCTGTTATTGTGGCATTGTGAACACTGAGCTTAACTTAGGCAAGTCAGGCCTACAGTTCTTTAGATTTTAGTCGGGGATCTTTTGTGATCTCCTAGATGACGCGTCAATGCACTCTTGGAAGAATTTTTGTAGGTCGACCGCTCCTGGGAGGGTTCACCACTGTTCCAAGTTTTCTGCATTTGTAGGTAATGGTTCACATTCACCGTTGTTCGCTGGAGTCCCAGAGCATTAGAAATGGCTTTGTAACCCTTTCCTGGCTGCTTAATGTCAACAACTTTCTTCTCATCTCTTCTTGACTTTCTTCTGATTGTGGCATCATGTATTGCATTTTGCCTACTTCATATTATGAAACAGGTTCTATTTAAGTGATGTTTGGATTCAGCAGGGCTGGCAATAGTCATACCTCAGTTTTTCTGGTGAAATTTTTCCTTCATTTGTTTTAGTTGATTGTTTTGTAACAACTGGTTGTTTTAGTAACTAAGGATAAATAAATTTTCCATATAGGGTCAGGTAGGATTTGAAGGCATTCTTCCTCACTAAGTGAAATCATGATTAAAAAATTGCATCTTGTCTTTACTTGGGTTATCTTTGTTGAATATGAGAAGTAATTTGATGATCTGAATCATTTAAGTGAGACAAATGAGCAAAAATAGAGGATATTGGGAAGGGGCAAATACTTTTTCAATGCAACGGAAGGCTCCATCCTCCCCCCACGACCCTGAGCAGAAATAAGCAAGTTTGATAATGAATGGAGAGCCGGACTTGGAATAAGCATGTTAGATAATGGATGGACAGAGTCCCTGACCAGGAATAAGCAGGTAAGATTATGGATAGACTGCCTGATCAGGAATAAGTGAAAACGGTAATGGATAGAGTCCTTGATAATGGATGGACAGAAGTGCCTCACCGACATTGAGCAGGTTAGATATTGAATGGACACAGTGCCCGGCCAGGAATAAGCAGGTTAGATCGTGGATATACATAATGTGTTTGACAAACCTCTATTAAAAAGTTGGAACCATAATTTTCTTCATTCAGGAGAACACAGAGATAACATTATCAATTAATATTAGACAAAAAAGCTAGTTCATGTGCTACCCGCGCTGTGCTTTCAGTTATGTCTAAATGGGGTGTGGACACTGCATAGGACTTTACGGCACGTTCCTTCTGTTCTGGGTCATGAATGATTGGTGACTGAGTGATATAGCAAAGTCAGCTCTGTCAGTCAGTTTTTTGGTTCACTGTGTCCCAGGTTCAGGCAGAGAGAGAGAGAGAGAGAGAGAGAATGAGAGAGAGAGAGAGAACAAGGCAGAAGGATGTCTCACCAAACAAATGTGAGGCAGATCGAGATTTTCCTCATCACTGGAGTGCGCATTAAATCGTACATGGTGTAAATAGCCTTACTGTTCTGAATCTCCTTCTGCATGTTAGATTCCAGGACCTATGATCACAAGCACATGCACACAAACACAAATACCACATTACTTCACCTCACGTAACCCACAAGCTACAGGAAAACCAGTGATGTTAAATTCAAGGTCCAGAAAGAAAAAGCCCGCCCTGGTATTTAGTTCTACTGGGCAGGTTCTGTTAATAAACACAGTTCTTCAGCTAGAGGGTAAGATCATACATGTGGAATCAGCAGGTTGAGTTAGAGGGTAGAAAGCACATAAAACAAGACGTTTACCTTCTGAGCAATAGATATGACATCTCTGAGAATAATTGTGTGTCTGCCGCTCTGTCTGTCTGTCCATCCATAATCAGGACCATTAGCAAAGCCCATGAAAGCACAAACCTAACCTCTAATTGAAATTGCACCTTGAAAATTGCATCTCGAAAAGCATCCTGTTACCTGTAAGACTTTTATTACAGTGACTAATTTAGCCGAATTCTTACCTGAATATGTGTAAGCATTATATTAACATGTTCGCACAGTTTACACGCCCACGGAAATGGAGCTGCTCTCTTTATGCACGCTGTTACACTATTCAATCAATAGGTGGCATAGGTGAAATTGTTGTTGAATATTCATGAGGAGGCTGTGCCTGTTATCGGTTTAGAATATGGATGAGTTAAGTCCCATCCCTGTTTCCCGGGAATTGTATGAATTAAACTTCTCAGCCAACCCTGATATGCAAACTGCCTAATATGCTTGGCGATAATATCGATCCAGCAGTTAATAAAAATGATCTCTTGCAACAGGAAGAATTGTTGTCCTTTGTTGCAACCACTTCAGCTATAATAGGCCAAACGTATCTCAATTAAGTAGTCAGTAATCAGTTTTCTGAAGCAAAAATTCAACATTGAATTGATACTATGTGATTCTACAATCAAATTGAGTAATCAGATATCAAAAATGCGTGATTCCCCACCATTGATTTGCATGTAGATTCATCCCTTGGCGAATTCAGTGGTTCCTTACAACCTAGTATGATCTTTCACTGAAATTCAGTCTCTCTAATGTTTGCTCAGGCTTATCCTCCGTGAACGATTACCCCATAATTATCTATTGATTGACACGTTTTTATCCAATTCCAGACGACTTTCCACAGTAAATGAAAAACTTTGATTGGACCCTCAGAAAAGTATTTAAACCCTTGTGCAACAGCAAGTTAGGTTGTATTTTCTCAACTGTGCAGAGCTGAATGACATGAGTACAAAGCAAAAAAGACTTTCAAAACCAACACAGAGGTGCTAAGGTTACATTTACGTGATGGCAATGTAATACCGACATGAATAATTTGAGTTATTCCAAATGGAACAGTACTGGAGGGTTCCTTGTACCAGGAAGCTCTGTTGCTCTTTTATCTGGAGGAAGACTTCAATGATAGAGTTTTTCTTCATTATAAGTGAGTACAATTGAGTAATATGAATGCTTATGGCTAGCTAGCAAGCTGGCTGGCTGTTTTTTTTTTTTTATTTTCAGTTTACCACAGCCATGACGATCGCAGAGCCTGTTTGCCTCATTGGTTAATATGAGCAACTGTGATCCTTTAATGATAATCTATACAGTACCTGTCAAAAGTTTGGGCACACTTTGCTAATGTCACAGCACTCTGTTTTTAGAGAAATTTAAATGGCTTAGCTTCTCTACATAGTCTCAAATGGAATCTTGTGAGATGTTAACAGTCAGAAGTTAGAAGAGAATAATTTATTTGTTTGAATAGTGTCCAAAATTTTGGAACCCTCAAGGAAGCCACATTTTGCAAAGTAAACAGACAAATACGTTCCTTCCATTTTCCAACAGCGGAATTAAAGTCAAGCTGTTTTGGGACTTATTGGGCAAAAAGGTCAATGAAAAGCAAACCACAAGTGCAGCACCTCTTTGGGAAGTTAAACAGCCATGCAGCTGCAAACTCGTAGTCATATGACTGTGCTTGCGGGGGGAAAAAAATTGCGAGTATGCTAAGCAAATATGACAAACATGGTGGTTAGTGTGATGGATTTAAGAATTAGGTCTTTTTTTGAAAAATAAAGGGTGCTTCTTTCTTTATTTAACATGTATTTTAAGAAAAATGTGGGTGTGTCCAAACTTTTGACAGGTACTGTATGGTGGCATTTTGCTCACTATGGTGATATTTTAGAATGTATAGCACATTCAACGAAATCGAATGCCTAGGATTTTGTTCATTGAAAATGAGAACAGCTCCAGGACTTCGGCAAATCCTCTGCTACATTCATTGCTTCAATTCTGTTCAATCTAAAGTCACATATTGCCTGATTCTTTCTGATAGTGGAATGTCTGTTTTGTTAAAATGAGGTATATTTCAGATATTACTGCGTAACTAATAGGGGTGTAATGATTCTGAATCGATGTTTTTTTAAAGCGTAGTAACACCACCTGCTACCATGGGGCGAACATCCGAGCTGTCCCTTTTCCTTTATTAACCCCCGTGATGTCCTGAACGAAAGTGCTTAACATCAAAGGGCATGGGAAATGCTTCCGGAAAAAACTTGACTGACATCAGTATTTTTTGGCTTCGTGCTGAGAGGAGCCAAGCAAATGAAAACAAAATCGTCATCCTATTAACCAATTAGGCAACTCTAAGAAACGTATACCTGTTCCCGTTTACTTTGCCTGATTAGCAATCAAATGGTGGATTCGTTTACTCTTTAAGTTGAATGAGTAGAGCTGTTTATTAAGACAACATGTTTGATTGCTGCATTTCAAAATTTAAATGGGCACAGAACAGCACTGCTTGAACACGATTGCCATTGCCACGGCATTTCGTGCGACTGTGATAATTTATATCTCACATTCACGTTTCATCCGCTTTTCAGAATGTTTTCCACCTTGTGTATTTTTTAGACGCTTAAACTCCAGGTCGATCTTATAACAAATCTCTTTTAAATTAATCTTGAATAATGTCCTAAAATGCTACAATGAGAGATCTAATTCAGTGGAAGATTTTTTCTAATTATTCAAATTGGCATTCTTTCAATCTAACACCGTAGCCCAGTTAGGTTTGTCTGCTTTTCACCATCACATCTTAATCATTATAGGCTACTGGCTAAATTTCTTGATTGTTATTTAGGCCAAGTTCATGGGAGCAGATTTAAGGAAGGGCGGAGCACCTGCAATTAGCGAAATCTAAACTCAGGTTTCTTCCCGACGGCATAAGACATTACACGCGACTGCCTTCACACCCCATGACGGCAAGTTGTCTCATTACACTTTAAAAAAATCCTCGTTCAACATCGCCACATCCCAACTCAGCATTTCATCTCTCATTGTGGTATTTTTAGGAGATCTATAATGATAAAATAAAAATAAAGAGATTTATTTTCAGATCGGCCTGGATTTCAAGCGTCTAAAATATACACAAGGTGGAAAACATTAAAGCAGATGAAACGTGAATGTGAGCTATAAATGATCACAATCACACGAAATGGCCAAATAAGCGCTCTTGCAAATCTATGCCCATTTAACTTTCAGAGTGCGGCAATCAAACATGCTGTCTTAATAAACAGCTCTACTCATTCAGCAAAGTGAAAAAGAGAATCGCCGGTTTGATTGCTAATTGAGCAAAGTAAACAGGGACAAGATTAGAGTAACCTAATTGCTTAAAAGGAGATGATTCTGTAGTCCTTTACTTGGTTCCGTGCAGCATGTCGCCCGAAAACGGTCAAGTTTTTTTTCGGAAGCATTTCTCATGCCCTTTGATGTTTGGCACTTTCGTTCAAGACTGCGTCAGGTTTAATAAAGGAAACGGTTAAACTCGGATGTTCGCCCCATGGCGGTCCTATGCTTTAAAAAACATTGATACTGAATCGATTCAGAATCATTACACCCCTAGTAACTAAGTTATACTTGATGTCCATCCGAGCCCATATTAATGAACTAATGCTACATTCTGCAAGAAAATCATTATTTCATATTGAACCTCATGAGTCAAAAGTTGATTTGTGTTAAACATATCAATATTTTATGATTTTACAGTGCGTAATTTTGAGGGACTCTGACACCTTGTCCAGCCACTTGGAGCGCTGTCTCATTTGGCTCATAAGCAGTGGATAATTTTAAAAATCACTGTCAGATGAAGCACATTTGTGGTAAAGGAATTTACTATCCTGGAAATGTATTGTTTTAACTCCCAGACATTTTCCAATTCTCAGTATTTTTTATGATTTAATTGAATTTTCATGAAGATTTTTTTGCTTATGGCCCTTACTCCGAACAAAAAGAAACTGAAATACGATGTAATTCTAAATGCTACAAGTGTCTTGTTTCATTTAAGCCATTTAACCCCTCTCTGTGAAGCTCAAATCTTGAAATATAAAGCTTTAAATTTGGTAACGCATAAATAACCATATTTGGCTAGAAAGCAGACAAGGGATAGATGTGGCCTTTTAGAATGTACACTGGACCTTGTAGACTGATAAAAGGGGCTAGGGGGGACAGACGGAAGTCTTACCCATTAGTTTATTAGCAAGCGAGGTAACGTGGCTAGCAAGTCAATAGCTTGAATTTAAAAACCATGGCTAATACAAACGCGATTGTCCGTGACTCAGGGACTGACAGAGTATCACAGTAATGGAGTTAACTTAGTGCTAACATAATGGGACTCAGCATTGAGGCGCTAATGGGAATTACATTTGTCTTCCATTAAATTATGCGATTCAGTTGCTAAAGCTCGCAACAAATGAAAAATTTACTCAACTCATTTCATAACTTTCATGACATACCCTCTCATGTAAGATCGTCTATATCTTAAGACTGATCCAAACAATTAATCAATTCAAAGACTAGTGGAAAAATACCGTGTCGTTGACTGATACAAGTGGGGGTTGTGTTGTCGTCTGCACTTTTTGGACCCCCAGTTTCCTCGACAACCGGTGTAATGTTAATCAGTATGTGGAGGGCAATTTGCTGGGCACACTACCTCACGGGAGCATATAATTTGTCCGTTTTATTTTAACCTTGTCCACATACTTCTTTGTTTGGCAGCGATCCTCCAATGTTTTTGCTCCACGAGAGGCATAATTTATCAGGTCCGAGCAGAACATGCACAGGGCTTTTCCCTAACATTCTAACTTCCGTAAAAGCACACCTAATGATGACACTGTGGCATTTGCTGTGACCTCGCGTTCCATCCAGGCCCATCTGGAACGGTTCTTCACATCTTTGTCAATCTTGCGACCTCGATCGTCATCTTTCCATTCTATTGTTTTGGTCATGTTTCAATCTTTGCATGAACGATGTTACTTTTATTGTGAATGACCGCGCTTAGATGACATTGCAGTAGATGACTGTTAGCCTGTTTTGCCGTGACTTTCGGTGTAACCTCGAACACTCCTTTATCTTGCCAGTAACAGGCAAGCCCTGGTCACACAAATATTGTAGCAGTTTATCTCTTTTCCAGACTGGGTTCACACAGAACTAGAAACAAACTCTCCTGACATGCACACTCGGAACTGTGAGCTGACTTATAAGCTTCCAAATCATTCCGGGTTCGTATTTTGATCGGTACGAAACAAAATATAATTTAAAATACTAAAAGTTTCTCAATTTTGTAAGTTTAAGCCCAAAATAAAAATTTCAAGCATATTCTTCATATTTTCAAGGACATATTCTAAATTTTCCAGTACTATTCTAGGACTTTTAGATACTTTTTCAAATCCAAGTAGTTTTCCATGTGAATCACATGTGAAATTCAAGGGCTTTTCAAGGCTGCACGAACCCTGTATAAGAATATGTAGTGCAGTTACTGTATATCATGGTGTTCTGCTGTTTTTCACCAAATTAGGAGGGATGCTTATGAAAAGACAGGGGGATAGAAATTTAGCAAAAGGCGGGGCAAAGGTGGACTTGAGCAAAAAGGCATTGGACATTTGCATGTAGAGGAGTGTTGACACAGGCTGTAATTACAATGGTCAAAAGACATCAGTCTATTTGCATATGAAGGAGTATCTAGGCAATACTGTAACAGGATAAATTTGGGGAACCAAGCAGAGGAGACAGTCCTTCTCACAAACAGAACTCTGCTTATGACAGTCTATTTGAAACTACAAGCTCCAGACTCTAAGATAAGTATTACTAAGAAAATCCACGACATTAACAGTTGATTAGACTAGTGAAGGACTAGGGTCTTTGCTCAGGCTCTTTGCTGAAGGGCCCAGCAGCTGCCCGGATCTGACAGTGGCCCCCCAGAGGACTGCAGCAACAAACTTCTGAGACTTAGTCCAACATCGTAGACTCGAGTCTCTCTCTCTCTCTCTCTCTCTCTCTCTCTCTCTCTCTTCTCGCCCTCTCACTCTCACCTCCAGGGTGATCTTCTCCACCATTTCCGGTTTACCGTTGATCCGAGCCACCCTATGGATGTTTTGGAGGGCTTCCTTTGACCTGCGGTTCAGGACCAGCCAGCGGGCGGACTCCGAGAACCACCTGAAGACAGGGACACAGATCTCCTGAGATGAGCAGCCTTCGGCACACTGGCGCAGTGTTTACTGCCGTCCCCTCGCATTAGAGCCAGGGGCTTCTGGCTTTGAGTCCTGCCCATGAAAGATAGACAGAGGTCTGCACACTGCGGCTCCCCAAGAACAAAGTTTATTTGGACATTGTGGTGTTTCGAGCTACATGCTCTTCATAGACTAATTCTTAACAGGTCAGCTCATCAATCTGTCCAAATAAGCTTTGTCTTGGGGGGCTGCAACGAGTGGGGTGTGGGTCGTTTGGACCCCGTACCAGTTGGACCCAGAACCGGTTGGACCCCAGACCATTTGGACTCAAACCAGTTGGACCCCTGACCACTTGGACCCCAGACCAGTTGGAACTCAGACACTACCAATTTGGACCCCATGCTGTTTGGACCCCAAACCCTAACCCTAACTCAACTGGTCAGGGGTCCAACTGGTCTGGGGTCTAACTGGTCCAGGGTCCAACTTGCCCAGGGTCCAAATGGTATGGGGTCCAAATGCTTAGGGTCAGGGGTCCAACTGAACAGGGCCCAACTTGTTTGGGTCCAACAGGAACAGGGTCCAAATGACCTATACCCCAACAGGTGCACCTCCGTCTTCTTTTCATTGGTAATCGCGGTTACTTTCTGAGCTTCAGAACTGCAGTTGTGCTGCCCAGTGCTCCTAATTAACTAGGATGGGTTAAATGCAGAGGACAAATTACCTCACAGGGGTTCACTAAAGTATTTATTCAGATATGTGGGGCAAAATCGCGCTCTGGCAGCAATGAACGTCCCGCCACACTGGGCAGGAATGCGATTGTCATGGACCTTTTATCGGGGGTCTGTTATACCCAATTACCATTCCAAGTTACCAGCCAGCAGAGGATGGGCTACCCCAATGTAGCCAGGTTCCTCAGGAGATTGCGGGGCACCTCTACTTGGGGGTTTTCCTCAGTGGTTTTTATGGGGGGTTTCGGCTGTGTCTTCGCCCTGCTGCTTCTCTGAGAGACACATTTGTTTTTTTTTTAAATAAATTTGACATCTCCAATCCCACCCAAATTTGGAACGCCCAATTCGAGAACAAGGCTTGCTCGTATACAACCCCCTATTGCCAGCTCAGGAGAGAGAGAGACAGTTCGCGGCTCTCCTCCGAAACACGCGCCTGTCAGCCCCTGCATCTTTACCCTCATTGGTCGAAACTATCGCAAGTTCAGAACGAGGGCAGAGGATACCCGAACATGAGCAAGCTCAGAATCTCACCGACGAGCGCCCGGCTGGCCAACAGGAGGCGCTTGAGCAACGAACAAGGGAATCATTTTTAATTTCCCTTCCCAGCAGTCCCTTCCCAATTTGCATTCCCATAGCGCTTTAGCCAATCGTGCGCTGCTCTGAAAAAGCAGCTGACCACTGCTGGTTGGGTCTTTCTGTAAATTGTGCTATTCTAACCCGGCAGGCAAAATTGTGATGGTCTTTCTGTAAATTGGCTATTCAGGCAAAATTGAGCTGGATCTGTCTTGGGGACGTGGAAGAAGAGCATCACGGTGCATCTTCTGATGTTAATCAGTTATTTTCAATAAACCATTCAAAACAATTTTCTGTTGTACTTTGGATACTACTTTGGTAAAAGGATACAAAAGGTGTTGTTTTCAAGCAGAAAGAGCACGTGTTACAGTGCACATGAGCTGGACATTTCAACTTTTCAACACCCTGCGAAGACTGGAAATTGGGTTGCAGTAAATTACAACAGGCAGCTTTCTCATTTGCTTTGATCTACTTTCTTCACTTCGGGTGCGTTTACACTTGTTCTAAGTTAACATGCGTTTTGGGTGATCGGATCACAAGTGGTCGGGTGAGACACAGTGCTGTTTACACTTGGTATTAAGCTGACCACTTGCAATCGGATTTTGTTGCTTACTTTGTAGCTTCTGCTAAGCCCCGGCGCGCAGTTAATATGTCATATAACAACGATAGCACCTGTTCCCGACAGACGAAGCAAAGATTTTGACCCCATTTCACATTGTTTTTTGGACAAGCTAACATGTTTCTGCCTATAGTTCATGTTTGGATTATTTCAGTTATTGAATTTAGCCGGACAGGCGCATTTGCAACTTGCTAGAGCACACAGGACTGCACAGAAGAGGAAACTCCATCAGAAAGTACTCGCTTTCACCGCTGCTATGATAGCCACTAGACCTCGTAGAGCAGTATGGATTAGCCCTCACTCTCAGTCACATTGATGATGTTTTTCTGGTTCCGGTCCTTGTCGCGGACACGTCAGGACGGATTGGCGTTTACACTGCCAAACATACGTGGTCAGATGTGTTCCGGACCACCTCCGCAAGTGGTTTGAGTGATCGGATCTCGACACGTCTTGGAGCCCATATACACTTGTATTTAGCGCTGACCCCCTTGTGATCCGTTCACCAAAAACCCAAAACGCATGTTTAAACCAAGCGTAAATGGGGGCCTCCTGTCCTCTTACCCCTCCGAGCTTCCTTTCTGTGAGCCCCAAAGGGAATGAAAAAACCAGAGATGGTAAGAGAGATTGTAAGTTGGGTGACCAAAGTAATTCCTGGCCAAAATATTTAGTGAAATGGGTGCTTGATTTTGACTTAGACTTTAAAAGGTCCGCATTTCAAAATTGTTCCTGACATTGCGGGGGAGAAGAGGGGGGGTGACCGCCCTGAATCATGAAAGAACACTGATTAACTGGTTGGCTGAATTTGATCAGTCCTTCTCGCCTCTGAGGGGTCACTTCCCCAAGTGATGTCAGGAAGGAACAGATTTTGACATGGCCCATAATGGCTAACTGGCCATTTGGCCTCATGTAAATGCATGCTATGTTCTGCTATGATATTTTATGCAATGCGATGCTATGCGATCTTATGCCAGTCTATGCCATGTTACAGTACGTCATGATATATTACGCAATGCTTTTCTATGCTTTGTAATGTTATGCTCTGTTGCCCTGTGCTTGGTGTACGAGTGGGGTCTTGCGTATTGCGTTCTCACCAGCTGTACAGAAAGCAGAAGAAGAATGGGGTGCAGGCGGCCATCTGCAGCTTGCGCCAGTCGCGGAGGTGGTAGGCCATGCCCGCAAGCACCATCTGTCCGAAGGTGAAAAAGAAGGAGGATAGCGTGCCAATGATGGTGCGCGACCTCGTGGGGATCCACTCCACCTCTGTGGGGGTCAAAGAATCATGTCACTCAGTCACTCAGAGAACACACGTCTCAGCTGACATCCAGGCTGTGCCCATGATGAATAGCCCAGTAAATTATGAATGAAAGGGTCAGAACCAGAGGCTACTATCTAGCATTTGTTGAAAGATGAGGTAAGCGCATGTACTGCCCTCTGACTGTGCCTAAATCATTAATATTTAACATCAGTTACAAGTTCTTTTAACCAGACATATCAGCAATCTGGCAAACATCTGAATTTAAGGACAACAGAAACTTTGAACCTGTTTTTCTCAGAACTTTCAACTTGTAGGTTAGTGGACTCTGGTGTTCACCACTCAAATGTGACAAGGAAGATGGGTTTGATTGCAGCTGTGACCGGCCTCTTTTCGCCCTGGGGATTATATCATGATGTGCAATCTGTTATCGCCACGTACTTAAGTGTTGCTCCATGATTAACAAACTAATGCTCGTCTCGGAGTAACATTTTTGTCCACCAGTGAATAGCAACTCTGCAATGATGATGCCATGATGCAACAAATGCGGCTAGCAAGAACCTTCAGCTAGCAGTTTGAACCTGGGAAGCATTATGTTAAGCATTAAAGTGATGAAAATGATGTAAAATTCATAAGGAAAAACTATGTTAGGTTTTCATGATGTGGACATCTGCCCGAAAAGCTCGCAAACGTTAGCAAGCAAACTTTACGCCACTAAAATGCATGACCTTTGTGAGCACAGCACAGAGATATCGGAGCTGCTTTTCATTGCTGGACTACAGTGTTACTCCTGGAAAAGCATTATTTTGTTGATCCAGGAACAACACTTAGTGTTTTCAGATTGTGCTGTCTTGGTATACTGCAAGCAGGATGACTGCAGATCCTAATATTTCCTGGTTCCTTATCAATCCACATAAGTCAGAAGAGATGCGATTGAAAAAAAATGTGACTGGCAAGAGCGTAAGAGAGTTTTGGTTCAGCGCTTGTGGGGTCTGTTGATAAATTTATTTATTTGCAGGATACTTTCCTAATGTATTGCTTTGAAAATGTGCAGAGGACAGAATTTTTGAGATTGGTACACCAGCCCAAAATGAACAGGACAAACCTATTGACCCGACCACACTGAACCGGGCACACCTCCTGTCTCGTCCACACTGAAATGGGCACACCTCCTGTGGATCTGCTGCTGCGTGGATGGATTATTTGCACGCAAACTTAAGCCTGTTATCCTCGCACACAAAATTGCCTCTGTATGCTTGAAACTGTTATGGTTCAGGTTTTGTGTTCATGTTTATGTTCATGTTTAATGTTCATGATTTTGTCTTTTATTTATTCTTTTTTGTTATTGTAATTCTCAGGTTTCAGTTCATGCCATTTTCTGTTCCATTGCACTTGTCTCCCCTGTCTTGTGATCTAGTTGGTTCAGTCCGTCTCCCCAATCTGCGTGCTCACATGCTTCGGGTGATTTCAATGGTTTCTGGTGTTTCATAATATTCCTTCAATTCTCATTTACTTCTTTCGCCTTGCTGTTCTGATTACTAACAAGACTAACATTTGTATTTTGTATCATAGTCTACTAACCCAACTAATCCATGTATATATTACTAACTCACTAATGAGCACTCTAGTTAAATCTGTAAAGTTGCACTGCTTCTAATTAGTACTAATTCCCTCTCAGCAATCGCCCTGTTCTAGTCTCCGCCTCTTGCTCAGCTTTACCTATCTCCCTCTGCGTTTCTGCGAGATCTGACGACGTGCTTAATTGCTTTCCCTGCGCTCATTGTCTGTGCACTTAGAACTCCTTGACTGGAGCTGTTTAAATGTCATAGGCTGTGTCCGTGATTCCCCTCCGTGTCTTAGCTTTCGCCAATTTTCGTGGTTAGGATTTCCCTCATGTGTTCCTCCCTTTGTAATTAGTCTGATCCAGCTCACCTGTTCCCTGCATAGCATGTGACTTCCCTTCTGTCTATTTAAGAGTCCTCACTGCTATTCTGACTTTGTCAGAATGTTGATCAATATTTCTTTGTGCAGAGCCTTTCATATGCTATTGATTATTGGTTTCCTTCGACTGTTTCGTCTGACCAAGATTTTTGCCATTGCCCTTTTTGTATTGTTTTTGTCTTTCTGGATTTCGACCTATTTTTGCATGACCACGATTCCTGTGTTTGGATGCCCTGTGTATGACCCTCTGCTTTGTTTATCGACTACGACTTTTTGCCTGCCGTCTATGTACCGTTGCTCCTCTGTTTTACTGGTTCTGACCCCGGCCTGTCTAGTCGACTCTGTTTTGGATTTTGTTTTGTGGCTTGGCAATTCTTGTGTTTTTTGGTGCTGACCCGGAACTCATTAAAGGCATTATTTTTTTTTTTTTTTTTTGAGACATTCCTGTCAAATTGCCAACCAAGGCTGCCAGGTTAGCTCACTTGGTTAAGGCGCCGCATTTGCAGAGCAGTAGTGACTACCACGGTGCGGGCTCGAGTCCCGGTCGTACCAACCGGCAGTGGTCGGCAGCTTTTTCAGAACAGCACATGATTGGCTAAAGCACTGCGGGAATGTAAATTGGGAAGGGACTGCCGGGAAGGGATATTAAAAATGGCTGCTTTGTTCGTTGCTCAAGCGCCTCCTGTTGGCCAGCCGGGCACTCGTCAGTGTGATTCTGAGCTTGCTCATGTTCAGGTATCCTCCGCACTCGTTCTGAACTTGCGATAGTTTCGACCAATGAGTGTAAAGATGCAGGGGCTGACAGGCGCGTGCTTTGGAGAAGAACCGCAAAATGTCTTCCTCTCCTGAATTGGCAACAAGGGGTCGCATATGGGCAAGCCTTGTACATAGTTCTCGAATTGGCCATTCCAGATTTGGGTGGGATTGGAAATGCCAAATTTATAAGGGGGGGAAAAAAAATTTTAAAAATTGCCAACCACTGCAATGTCAGGTTTCGTGTCGACCAATGAAATTATCGCTGTCTCGTTGTGGCACATTCGTTTAACTTCTTACAGCGAGCTGGGGGGGCAGTCACTCTAAGGCAGACTCACTCCCACCCGCCTGGCAGAAGTTTTTGTTCTCTGCTTGCATTCCTGTTCATTTCATCAAAAGTTATCATGCATTTTTGTTAATGAGGACATTAAATGACAATTGTCTGTTGAATATTCTGAATCCTGCAGCTTGTGAGATGGCACATATTTAGCTGGGCTAAGACTGTAATATGCAGTTTTGCACCAATGTCCCAGTTCGATACACTCAAGATGTTTCGCATTTAAAATTTTTTTTACGTTTGAAGACATTTTGAATAGTGAAGTGCCATCTTAAATGATAAATTACACAGCAAAAAAAAATGCTAAAATGAGCACTGTAATTATTGAGAATTTTTGGATTAATTAAATGTTTAGATTAATACCATCCTCACAAGATTGCCTGTAGGCAATTATGCATGTTGTTAGTGTCACCTATCGGTGATCTTTTCTCCATTAATTTATCATTTCTGAATCATTATAGGCTTATGTAGCAGCCTTGATTATTCAATTATAAAAACAAACAAAAAAACTGCTCGATTTTTTTGCTCAGGTGATCTTGAATAGGAACAGGTTGAGAGCAGTAATCCAAAAAAGAGTGTGAGGCCTCAGTGCCTCTGACGGTAGGATACAGAAGATCCGTCAGATTATCGTGGGGCGGTCAGGGTGAACAGGTTAACTCTTGCTACATTTTGCCTCCTGCTTAATGATGTAGATATGGGGTGGGGTGAGGTCCAAATTTGAAATCAGTGAATTTATCAACACTCACTGAAGGCACACATATTTAGTCTATAATGATGTGGCATAATTCACATATTTCAAATTTAGTCAAATCAGTTTTTCATCTTGTTTTTGCATTTTAAATGGGACATATGAAAAACTCACTTTTTTTAAGCAGTGCTTTACAAAACAATAACTGAAGTACATGGGCAATTCCATATTTTTTTTTCTTTACTTAATTAAGAAAAAAATATTCCATTAATTAAAATAACTTAATCTAATTTGTTTGAGTTATGTTTCATGAAGGCAGAAAGATAAGGTACTGAAAAAAATTGTTTTTTGTCACATCTGCAATTTGTTTATTTACTACGAAGTACGATGTAAAAATCTAGATGAACATTCTCTGTGTGTGGTGATTCCATCATTTTTGCCAGGGGTTCAATGCAGTTTTAATTATTGATATTGCTGCAGTTTTCTTTGGAACTTATTCAAGCTGTTCCATGACTTTCCATGTCATGAAAACAAATGGCTTCTAAATCAGAGCCAAAGAAAAAGCCACAGACATTTAAACAAAGACGTGATCATAAATAATAACTGAAATGTTGAAATAACAGTTTTATGTTCATTATTTTATATAGTTGGTTATACTACAGGATAGGACAGGTTACTGATGTGAGATAAAGAATAAATAATACTAAAATAGAAAAAAAATGCTTCAAAGAAATAGAGATTGTTTTTAAGGCAAAAAACAAAAGTCTCCCCTTCCCCAATGCAGCCGCACCTCATTGATGTTCACAGACATTTAGGAAGAAACAAGAAAAGTTAATAACCTCAAAATAGGAAACGGCGCATCTGATGCAAATGTGCGCAAATTTTCATGCGAATATATCAAAGGTTTCTGAGGTATGGTCTGGAAATGGTGGGAACGCGGACGCACATGTGCACGGGAAACCGGACAAAAAACAATATGCCCCCCCTCCCTTCCAGGGGTGACATAATTAAACAAGTAATTTGAAGGAAAATGGCAAAAGGCACATCTACATGCCATGATGAAAATGTGTGGAATGTCTTAGGTAAATATATTAATTAATTTCTGAGATACAACCCGGAAACAAATCATAGCCCCATTATGAGACTAAGTCCAAAGTGTTACCATGGAAACCAGAAAAATTAAAAAAAAAGTAATATTAGCAAAAATAGCATATCTACATACAATGCTGAAAGAGTGTGCGAGGTTTGATGTAAATATTTGATACGGTTTCCGAGTTTCAGCCCGGAAACTGTGGGAACGCGAACGCCGACACAGATGGGAAACCGTACAAATATGTCTCCCCTCCCTCCTGGGGGGAGACATAATAATTGCAGTGGTGTTCATTTTAATTTTGGTGCACTAGAATGCACCAAAATGCACCATTAAAAAAAAAAAACAGGCCGAGCAACGGTGTAGCACCATATGCAATTCTTGACTTGCTACTTTTTTCATTTCACCTGCTACTTTGATTTCTTAGGAACACTCAGGGTCAGTGGATCAAGTCCCAGTGTAGCTACAACAAGATCCTCGCTGTTGCTCAACTGGGAGCTTTAAATAAATGCCTCAGTTAAATAACTGTGATAGGGGTGTCTCCAGTGCTTAATTCATGATGCTAAATCTTGCCAGCTCAGGATCTAAAAGTTTTAAAGAGGAGGGTAAGAATTAGACTGTAAAAATTCATTCTTTGCTATTTTAATAATCAATAGCAGTGTGCAATTGCTTCCCAATTAGATATCCAAAGCCACGTACACTTGATCAGACTCAGCAGGGGCCAGTGTCTGGAGCAGTTTGGGGTTAAGGGCCTTGGTCAATTCCCAACAGTACTCTGGCTTTCTAGTGGCAACACTGGGCCTTGACCCAACAACCTTTAACCCCGTGACCCACCTGGTTGTGAGGAACCCCATATAGCGAGCAATAAACTCAACATAATGAGCAAGTTGCTATGGTATTTCAAAAGCAATAATGCTTCCTAACATTAGGCACGCAGCTGCATCTTGGCCTGGGTGTTTTGCTTCAAGGCATCCCCAGCGTTGGATGGCGAGAATTCTGAAAAGTCCTTGACTGTGTGTGTAGTGTCAGGCAAGGTCATGCAACCCTGGGCGGGTGAGGGGGCGGGAGGTCGAGGCTCACTGAGGGAGACGGTGTTCAGGATCACGCCGGACACAGCCATGCCCGTCAGGAAGCGGAAGATGCAGTAGGCCAGGTAGGAGTTGGTGAAAGCGGTGCAGGTGCCCATGGAGGCCAGCTGAAAGTACGACCAGATCAGCAGAGCCCGCCGACCGAATCTGTGCGAGGAGAGGAACCACCAGCATGAAAAAAATCCCCTGAAAACATTCAACTGAATTCAATTCAACTCAATTAAATTTTATTTATATAGCGCTTTTCGCAGAGGGATTGCCACAAAGATGCTTTACAGAGCAGAAAGGGCAGTGCCCAGCCTAAATAGCAAATGAGGCAAAAAAACCTTCCAGAAGGGAAGAAAAAACCTCAAACAGTGGTGAGAAAAAACTCCCCAGTGGGAAGAAATCTCAGGAGGAAACCGGCTATAGTGGGGGAGCCCATCCTCCGCTGGCAAGTTTATTAATGCAGTTGGATTAACGTCGAGAAAAAACTCTTTAAAACATCTGAGAAGTAGCATCACATCCAAGCTGTGGCGTCCATCAAAAAATATATATCCATCCATAATCTATTATGCTTATTCCTAGTGAGGGCTGAGGGGCCAATAACAGCAGCCAAGGATGCATATATATGATGGCTGGCAGAGTTTGCATTAGCAACCCACATTCACACACCACACACTCACACACTCACACACGCATACCTATGAGCAATTTAAAATCTGCATTTATCCTGTGAGGTATTTGTCTGGACTGTTGGAGGAAACTGGAAAGAAGCTGCCACAACGCAAATAAAACTAGACAGTCCAGTCGGCCGCGACTGCATGGGTGTAGCCCCAGAAAACCCGCTTCTCCCCTTTTTTGCGTATTATTCGGCCAATACTGTCACCATGGCAACCGAAATCAATAGGTGTCGTAAGTGAAGTATAACACATGTCATTACCAAATATGAAAGTAATCGGTCAAAAATTACAGCCTGTACAGCGTCCACAAGGAAATCTCTATGTTTTGCGACTAATTTGCGTATTATTCGGCCAATACTGTCGCCATGGCAACCAAAATTGATTTGTGTCATAAGTTAAGTATAACACATGTCAATGCCAAATATGAAAGTAATCGGTCAAAAATTACAGCCTGTACAGCATCCACAAGGAAGTGTATATGTTTCAGCAGAAAAGCATTATTCGGCCAACACTGTCGCCATAGCAACCAAAATCGATAGGTCTCATAAGTAAAGTGTAAAAAATGTCTATACCAAATATGAAAGTAATTGGTCAAAAATTGCAGCCTGTACTGCGTGCACAAGGAAATCTGTATGTTTTGGCAGTAATTTGCATATTATTCGGCGAATACTGTTGCCATTGCAACCAAATAGATAGGTGTCATAAGTGAAGTATAACACATGTCCATACCAAATATGAAAGTAATCGGTCAATAATTACAACCTGTAGAGCCTCCACAAGGAAGTGTCTACGGACGCAGACGCGGCTGAGACGACGCGTGAATCCATAATAACTGACCGACTTCGTCCGGGGGCAACAATAATAGGGCTGTTGTTTTCAAATCCTCTACTTCATTGAAAACAGAACAACTACATAATATTTAATGCACAAACAAGTGAATCCAATTTCTTAATGAAAATATATGAATGTAATGACTGCAACAGAGACCAAAAAAGTTGGCACAGTTGACTGTTTGCCACTTTTTATCATCGCCATGTGTTTTAACTACAATTATCAAGTATTTGGGCCCTGAGGGCACCACTTGGTCTAGTCTAGCAAGCAGATTTTCCCTCAGTCCTTCATTATGCAGGTCTTCAGCTTCACAATTGTATGTGGCCATTGGTGCCTTATACTCATTATTCACGTCATAATGCCCCACACATTCTTAAGTGGAGACAGATCAGGACTGCAGGTAGCTCAATCTAGCACCTGTACTCTTTGCTTATGCAGCCATGCACATGTGACCTGAGCAGAATGTGGTGTGGTATTATCTTGTTGTAAAAAACAGGGATGTCCCTGCAATTAACAACAAATAAATGGCAGCATATGTTACTCCAAAATTCATATATACCTTCTGCATAAATGAAACTCTTGCAAATATGCAAACCACCCACACCACGTGCACTGACACACTATTATACCAAGCCAAACACTGACTTTTGGAACTGACGCTGAAAGCAGCTTGAGTTGTCCTTGTCATTTTTGGTCCAGAAAATATTGTGGTTGTTTTGTTTTTTCAAATCACAAGAAATGTTGGCTTGTCTAACCACAAACATGCTTCCAATGAGCTACGGTCCATTTCAGATGATATCGAGCCCAGCAAAGTTGGCAGCGCTTTTGGATGCTGTTGATGTACGGCTTCAGCTTTGCAAAGTGAAACTTTAACTTGCATCTGTGGATGCAATGGTGAATAGTGTTGACCGACAAAGGTTTAGCAATGTATTTCTGTGTCCTGTAATGATATCCATTATAGTCAGATGACAGTTCTCAAGATAGTGACATCTGAGGGATTGGAGATCATGTACTGTACATTCAGAAGTGGTTTTCAAGTCTTGTCCTTTAGGCACAAAAAAAAAAAATTGACCGGATTCCTTGTATTTTTTAATCATATCACACACTGTACAGGGTGAAATTCCAAAAATCCCACCAATTTGTCTTTGGGAAATACTCGCACAGTGCTAGATTATAAGATTATGCATTTGTTGGCGAATTGGTGAGCCTCGACCCATCTTTGCTCTTGAGGGACAAGGTCATATTTGCAGGCTCCATTTATTCCACAATACAATTAGCTCCCCTGTTTAACATCACCTGTTTCTTATTACTTTATTCCTGCAACTTTGTGCATAATTATTGGTGCAAACTTGTGCCTGCACCTACATATTTGGTGCCTGTTCCAGTCATCAGATTTGAAATGAGTGTATATATTCAATAAACAACTGAATTCACATGTAAAAGTATCAATTAGTGTATTGTTGTTGTTATGATTCTGCTCTGCCTGTTATTGTTCTGCCATGTTTATTATGATTCTCCCCTTTCCTGTTATGTTTATGATCATGTTTGTTAGGTTTTGTCATGTTCTGTTTAGTTTTTGTATTTTGCCATGTTTTCGTTTTTGCCATTCCCTTCCACTTTTCTGTTATTATCCGGTCCATGTTTTGCCATGCCCTGCATTGCACTTTGTCTCCCCTGTCTGGTCTCTTGTTTAGTTACAGCTTCTCCCCAGTCCCGCGTGTCACATGCTTAGGTGATTTCATGGTTTCTGGGTTTCAAACATTCCTTCCAATCTCGTTTGCTTCCTTCGCCTCTCTTTTCTATTTTACTAACCAATACTAACAGTTTGTTGTTTTTGTTAAAGTTACTAACCCAGACTAACATTGTATATAATACTAACTTACTAACGAGCACTAGGGATTGTATAGCTGCACTTACTAATTGATTAACAAGCTCTCAGCACTCGCCCTGTTCTAGTCTCCGCCTCTTGCCTTCACTTAGTCTTTGCTGCAATTCAGCGGATCCTCCGCACCTGCTCCACTCTGTCCTGCTTCTCATTATCTGTGCACGTTAGAACTCCCTAACCGGAGCTGTATGTTTTGTCATAGGCTGTCTCGTGTTCCCTGTCCGCGTTTTGGCTTTTGCCAATTTCATGTGGTTAGGTTCTTCCTCATGTTTTGCCCTCACGTAATTAGTTTTATCCAGTTCACCTTTTCCTAATCATAGCATGTGACTTCCCTTCTGTGTATTTAAACAGTGTTCTCACAGCAATTCCCCGTCAGAACGTTTCTCTTGGTTTGCCTGTGCTACGCTTGTTTTCGCCTTGTAATCTCTCGTGAATCTCTTCTGACTGGACCGTCCCCGATTTTTGATTTTGGCTCTGTATTGGTATTCTTGTTATCTCTGTGTATCGAACCTCTTTTGTCTGACTACGATTTTTGTGATTGGTGCCCTGCTTACGACCTGGATTACGCCCTGTGGATTTTGATTTTTGGATTGTGGACTGTGTACCGTTGCCTCCCGCTCTGCGGGGGTTCACCCTCCTTTTCCAATAAAATCCCATTTTTACTGCACTACTGGTTCTCGCGTCTGGTTCCAGATCGTTACCTAACAGTTGTAGTGTTTTAAATATATAAGAGGATAAGTGAACTTTTCAGATTACTCCTTTTTGATTTTATTTCCATATTCCTTTTACGTGACTACTGTTTTGGAATCGGGTTTGTATATATTCATGATGTAGTACCCATTCTCATTTTTTCTTAAAGGAATGATCTAATGAATTTCAATAATTTTTTACAAAATATCCAGTACCAGTCAAAAGTTTGGACACACTTGTCTAATGTCACAGCACTCAGTTTCTGGAGAAATTTAAACGGCTGAACTTCTCTATATAATCTCAAATGGAATCTTGTAACAGGTTGACAGAAGTTAAAGCATAATTTATTTGAATAGTGTCAAAAATTTTGGAATTCTCAAAGAAACCATATTTTGCAAAGTAAACAGACAAATGAGCTTCTTCCATTTTTCCAACAGCTGAATTAAAGTCAAGCTGTTTTGGGACTTATTGCGCAAAAATGTTGATGAAAAGCAAACCACAAGTGCAGCACATCTTTGGGAAGTTACACAGCCATGCAGCTGCAAGCTCAGTATAGCCATAACATGAACGCCCTCGTAAAAAAAAAAAAAAAAAGTGAGTATGCTCAGTAAATGACAACAAATGCTGGTTACTATGGTGGATTTAAGAATTAGATCTTTTTTTGCAAATAAATGGTGCTTATTTCTTCATTTAGCATGAAAGAAAAATGTGGGCATGTCCAAACTTTTGACTGGTACTGTATGTAGGACGTAGCATAAAACAATGGTATTAAATGCAGTAATGCAAAAGAAAGAAACATCAAAACCAAGATAAATCCACCCATTTGTTATCTTAATCGCTTCCTCCCCACTAGGGTCACAGGGGAGCTGGAGGCTGACAGTGGATAAAAGAGAGGGACACACCCTGGGGTGCGTTTACCAAAAGCGTAGTTGCTAACTGAGTTAGCAACTTACATAGTTTGTCCATTCATTGTCAATGGGCCCAACTATGTAAGTTAGCATCTGTGATTTCGGGAAACGCACCCCTGGACGGCTCACCAATCCACCTCAGGGCACACACACCATTCACTCATACTCTCACGCATACCTATGGGCAAGTTAGAGAGTCCAATCAGCCTGATACACGTGTTTTTGGACCGTAGGAAGAAACCGGAGAACCTAGAGGAAACCTATGTTAACACGGAAGGAGCATGCAAACTCCACACAGCAAGAACCCAGCCAGGATTCAAACCCACAATCTTCTTGTTATGAGGCAACAGTGCGACTCACTGTGCTGCCATGCTGCCACACATAAAAAACAGAAGATGAAAATTGATAAAGTTGAATAATAAAAGTTGATAATTATACTGGAAATGAACAAATTAGGAGTTTATCTGATCTAAGAACTTACTTTGGCTGATGAAAAATTGAAAAAAAAAAAAAGTCTTGTGCACGCAGGTGCAAATACTTTCAGCGCTCTTAGAACTTTACTTAAGAGCTAAGACAGTTTGAAGATGCCAAGATAAATGAAGTAGCATAGGTGGAGATTGCAAGCCTTTTTCCTATGGAGACAGGTTCTTCAGGAAAAGCGACATTATAATGCCCCGTATTTGTAATGCATAGATATGGCCCTCAGAGTGGCTTTTAAATGCACTTTGAGGCCTGGGGTGATAAAAGAAGGGGGGCGAAATGGCAACATTTCCTGGCTCAAGCAGGGCAGGTTCCTTCATACTAGCCTTGCATTGGCTACAGCGGCATGGGCCTCAGTATTGTGAATCATAAGACTCTTTAGATTAAGAGCCGAGGACTTGTATGACATGAAACATTGGCAAGCCATCGGGAGTATCAAAGCTCTTTGGTGACCTCACCTTTCAAAGCTTAATTACCTGAACTTGTTGCAGTTTACCTGACTATGAACAGTTGCTGAGAGAAACTGGTAGAATGACTGTCCAATTTATTTTCGATAACATTATAGCATCATTGCATCGCAAAATCATGAGGCATTTTCCTCCACACATAAATGATGACATAAAATTCGGAGAAAGTTCTAGATTTTTTGCATTTGTTCAGATTATTGCCATCCTTGCGATGTCACAGCCACTTCATAAATGTCGGCAATTGGCAATCACGTTGTCTTTAGCAGTTCTCATTTATTCTAGGTCATGTATTACTCTTGATTATTCAGTAAATAAATAGTTTGACTGTAAATCACGCAAACTTGAACAGGAACAGCTTGAGAGTAATTATGTGTTAAAAGGTGACCTTACTGAAGGCCCTGTAAATATCTTAAGCCCCGTAGCCTACACACGGCCAAATTTTCTTTGCCCAATTGTAAGAGGAAATTTGTCAAATTTTTCTATAACAAAGAAAATATCTCGCAAGCTAGGCGCCCTGCTTTTCAGCACATCTATTTGCCGGTGTGTATGCGCCGGCAAATCAAATGTGACAAATTCTTGCGCGCATCCGAGCCATGACATCACCACCAGTTTTGATTGTGCGAAATGTTGCTGTATCTGTCGATTTCGAGTTCATCATGGCTTCATGCTGGTCAGATAGAGCGGTCAGTACATTATTAGATGAACACCAGACACGGGAATGCCTGTGGTACATATTCAGCCCCAGTTATAGGGATAAAAACAAGCCCTTGGCATCAACATTTTCGTTTCTCCTCACTTTGCAGGTATAGCGTACAATTTATTTCAAGAGATTGTACATTTTAGTGAGATTTGATAACATAATTTCTAATCTTATTGAAAATACAGTACACAATGATAGCATGTGCAAGTATGAATGCGTTTGCAATTCCGTACAGCCCACCTGAAAAATTTTTGTAGTTCTAGTCGGCGGTAGGTGTCACAATCGACACCAAAAAAAAAATTGATGGTGCGTACATGCAAGCAAACCGGCAAAGAAAATGTGTCAATGAAAATGTGTCAAAGAAAATTTGTCCGTCTGTACGTGGCTTTATGGCTCTGCTGCCACCAGTTATAAAGATTCTCTAAGAAAGTCTTAACAAGGACATTTTGTTGTAAGAGGCTCATGCAATGCCCTTTGATCATTTGTATTTCAGTTTTTGAGTAAAAGTGCATTTGTAGCCAATATTTGGCCAGATTTATGACCTATTTTACAGCTCATAGCCAGCCTGCCGGACTTTGGCAGTGACCTTCAGGGATGGGCTTAAAGAAGACTAAAAAACTCATAAAAAAAGCCTGCCATTTAAAGTCTGGTGCAATCCAGCCCCTCGCCCCCATTTAAGACCACTCCATATAGTGAAAGCAATACTGCATGTCATGTGTGGAGCTGCATATAGTCTCATGTTAAAGGAATCTCTCTGCCGCTAACAAGGTTGTTGGTTTTATATCCATCGCTGCCATGCGATCAGTGCTGCCATTGGGCTCATAATTCTCATTGACCCAGAGGGTAATGGCTCCTCCTTGGACTAATTAACTACAAGTCGCTTTGGGCAGCAGCATTAGCTAAACAACTGCAGTGCACTCAAAAAACTTTTTCTTCCAAACTCAACTGAGATTTTTTTTCCCCAGAAAGTGTTGTAATGACTAACAGCGGTACCTACACTGCCAGTAAAAAGTTTTTGCACTCCCTAAGATCTTGTCAAGTCTTTATCCTACATGTATGTTTACGACAAAGAAATCACTGGAACCCAATACTTGGTTATTACAAATAATAAATTTACAAGAAAAATCCGCAAGGAATCCAGCACAGGTGATTGAAATGATCAGCTCGCTATCAACCCCCTGAAGCTGCTTGATAATGAGTAGATCATTTGGATCACCTGTGCTGGAGCAGGGAGAGATCTAACACATGCAGGACAGGTGGTCCTCCAGGAGAGGTTTGGGAAGCACTGGATTAGACCATCGTCACTGATCTGATTAAATATTGACTAAATGACTGATCCTGGTTTTTGTTAATTTGTTTTGTTATATTCATAGTTTATACATTGGCTTCAGTTTTCCTACCTTTCTGTTATTCAACCAATATGAGACTATTACTCGAGAACAAAATATATAAACTTATAACAATTACAGAAAATATTGGGGTGTGCAAAAACTTTTGACTGGTAGTGTACATCGCACACTTGCATGGTGACAATACGCTTTATGTGTGCTTCTGCCCTCTCGTGGAGGCAAAGAGTTCAACATAATTGAAGATATCGAGAGAAGAGGGAATAGTAAAGGTGGAGTAGAGAGATAGTGGCAAGACAGGGAAGGAAAGACAAAGCAGAAAGACAAAAAGGTACGGGTGAAAGGACCGTTTCAGTCCTGCATACGTTATACCTCTCCACACATTTCATTCATCTTTTTCTGCTCTGAGGTCACACAAATGAGCGCCGAAGAACCATTCGGGGCCGACCCATGTTTAAGTACTCAACGGGACTCAAAGTTGCCAGCCTCCTGTGTCATCTAGAGTAACTGGCAACAAAAAACGCTGCATATGCTACAAACATGTACAATTATGTACATCAACATGCACTTCTTATGCAGGTTTTGAATGCATAATCATCATTTAAAGTGAAAACAACCTCCCTCTGAAGAGGAACCATCATGTTCTGATTCATTTGGGACAAACTCTGGGTCTCTGTCATCTTCGACTTCACCATCATCGTCAATCATAGCAAGCAACTCCTCATCAGTGAGATACCTGGCCGCCATGTTTACAGTGAATTATGGGAAAGTTGTGGGATGGCCCACTATGGCTGGGCAGTGCAGTGCGTATGTACAGTGGCAGAGAAGGCGTTTGCTTGTATTAACAATCCACTTGGGCAGATTGGGTTTAGGAAATGTAGATCTCAGTTTTCTGCACATGCTGACTACCTCAACTCAATTTCGCCAGAAGTGCGGGATGGCCTGGTATGGTTCTTAAGGGCTCAAATATGCTTCACAAAGCAGGTTTGTGAGAAGGGAGTAAATAAGAACAGAAACCGCAGAGAGATTACCGTTAAGCGTTGGAAATACGGTCTCAGGCATCTGGAGAATGTTAATCCAGGTCCAATATGACTGTTCTCACAAACGAATGCATACAGGTTCAGGGTGTTATTTTTTTAATGAACTCCATTGGAGATGGGATTCTAATTTTAGAATACAGTTGTGATAAACGATTGCAGGCTTCGGACTGGGCTGTGTAGGTTTCATATGACATGCTCATTTTTTGCAAATGGCGCCATATTATACTGCCCCCATTCACAGAGTTGAGCTGAATGTGGAACATGCATTCGAGAGTCAATACAAAATTTTAACTAATACCTTTTTCACTTGTTAGACTGAAAACTGGTCTCCCATATTGTCAGGTGTTATGGCAGGCAGGAGTGATTTCAGTCCTGGAGAACCATTGGTTGCATTCTACAGGTGCTTTCAAGAAGTAATTGTTTTCTGTAAATGTTTCTGAAAGATTCAACTGTTATCGGAAGAGCAGAAATGTGATTATATTACTCATCAGCGAGAAACCTGTGGAAAGTTCGTTAATTAGCAAAAAACATTGCGGAAACATGCAAATGGAAAATTGCTATTGGATGGTATTGTGGGTAGTATAGAGAAGAAAATATACTAGAGCACCTGTATCCTGGTCAGGTAATTGTGCTGCTTCAGAAGGTCTCCCAAATTGATCTAAATTTTATGATGGGAGATATTGGCTGTGATTTGCATGAGAAATTACCGCAAACTGCGGCAAAGCAGGAAAAATACACAACCATCCCCTTTTCTTTGCCTCTTGTTCTTGTGTTATGACACGACAACATGTTTTCCCTACTTCCTCTTTCTTGGGTGATTCCTCCATTGAAAGAGCACCTCTATCTAGATCTCAAAAACCCGCTCAACAGGCAAACTTGTTATGATGCAATCAGACTACACAATGTTTTTGTCTGTTCTAAAGATCGCTACATCAGATGACCCTTACGGAACAAAAATATATTTTTTAATATATGTAGACCCAATATATTAATATTCTAGTTTTTTACATTTTTCAAATCAATTTCCTGGCAAAATTGCAATGTTTTACCTTATAATTAAATATTACAGTAATATGAAAAGTTATAACGGGTTTACATTTGGAATTAGTGTTGTTGTCATATGTATTGAAATTTATTACCAAATATATTTCTAAATATAATGCATTATATATTCTCTATATATTGATTAATATACTAATTATTGCCATTTTCAATACATTACAAAATGTATTAGAATATATTCTAAAATATAAGTACTCATATATGCAGAAATGTATTTGAAACAATACTTTTTAAAATATATAATTGGTATACATTGCCGAGACATTAATTAAAATGACAAGATATTTTATTAAAATACATTAATTTGTGTTATTTTAATATATTATGCCATACATTTATTTTATATCCATGCATATATTACGATTCATTTGTTAATATAATATGCAAATATACGTTGTATTACTTTGTGTTGTTTTAATATATTATGCCAAATATTTCTCATATATCCATGCATATAATGCAATTTGTACATTTTTAATATTTAAAAGCATGGCACAATACATTGCTGATATATTAACATGATTTTATGACACGTTCAGATCTTAATATACCAACATCTTTTCATATCTAGCTTATTCATTCATTTTAATTCCTGTTTGTTAAAAACAGGCAGACTATGACTGTTTAAAAACAATGCACAGTACACCAAACAAAGAAATAAGCTGTTCACCGCATAAGCTTTTATTGTGAAATTCAAGCAGCACATCCAACAAAGACGTGAATTGTTCACTGCACACGTTTTTAATATGAACTTCCAACAACCATTAGTAAAGTAACATCCAGCAAAGAAGTGAGCTTTTTTTTTTTTTTTTAAAGGTTAATTTTCACCTTTATTTGACATTTAGAGTGCAGAGAGAGACAGGAAAGTTGGGGAGAAGAATGGGGATGACATGCGGCAAATGACCCGAACGGAATCGAACCCAGGTCGCCGCGAGAAGGACACAGCCTTTATGGTGCGTGCGCTTAGACCGATGTGCCCCAAGAAGTGAGCTTTTTATCTTATTATGTGCTCTTTTAGACACCAAAAAAACAAACACATCAGAAGCATTAAAGTGGTGCATAAACCTCTGTTAGTCACTGGAGTCAGTTTTCCCAACGCTCGTACTGATTATGTGCTGATAGTGTGGAATGATAATCACTGAAACGGTCTAAACTGCTAGTTACCTGCCAATCCGACTAACTTCATGTTTTTCATTTTGGTTTGTTTTTAAAATGTCAGTTTAACAAGAACTGGACCAGAAAAAATTGGAACAATTGATATTTTTTCCGCTCATTCTGGAAAAAAATGAACCAAAGTAAAGATGTGAAAACATACTAAAGACATTTTGAAAGGCAATGTGTCCAATTGTTCGACTGGTAGTGTATAATGGCAGACAATTTTCATTCCGCTGGGCAATGCAGAGTAGTCTGCATTTTCAAATTACAGCCTGTAAAGTATGCAACTTGAAAAAAAAAATGTTGTAAAGATATGTTTTTAGCATTAAGTATGAAGTCTGCATGATGGTGAATAAAAAGCTGAAAGAATACAGCATTTCTCTTCATTTATGACCTGATAAATTCCTGTCCAAATGCTTAATATATCTGAAGTTTAAGATAAGTATGATGTGCAATCATTATATTTTCTAATATATGCTTGAAGCAATAAAAAGATAATATATTGACATGTATTGTCAAATATATATTGCCCTTTTTCATATTTTCAAATGTATTTTATAACAGATTACATTATGTTTTTCAATATATATCAATATATTTTTGTTCCGTAAGGGGAAGCCATTATGGAGTCATGAATTCTTTCTGTGACGTGGCCGAACGACATGGCATACTACATGAAGCTCCACGACCAACCATCGTTTGCAGTCTTTCACGACGTGCACCGTATTTTTCAAGGAAAGACATGTAGCCTTTCCCATAATACCTTTAAAAATAAGAGTTTTCAGAGAGTGTATAGACAGCAGTAACTGGGGTAAGCTGTAAACATGTTGAAATATTTTCGTTATTATTGGCGTATCCCAGCTATCTTATTAGGATTTCTCATAACAGAAAAAAGGGCATAAAAGGTTAAGTCGCTGCGTTACCAGAGTGCTTCAATAGCCCGGTCAGAAACCAAATTCTTGTGGGCACGAACCTAAATGTTATCACGGATTTGCTGGCTTAATGCTACTGGCAGTACTCATCGGTTTGTTGAAGTCTCTCAGCCATTTCTTGCCAGAAATCATCTTTGTTCCCTCTGTCTTTATAGTCCCTTGTGGAAACATAAAGAAAGCAAAGGTGTTGTTGCCATATGACGACAAACCTTTCTTCCATTTCATTGCTCCACCTTGCTATAACAGCATCACTCTTTTTTCTCTAGGCTATCTTTACAAATGTGCGCGCTGCAGCTTCATCTCTACCTGCAGAGCGCTGTCAGCTATGCTTCTATTGGTCAACATCACAGAAGCGACGCAACCCGTTGTGGGAGACAAAGAAAAAAAATTAAACATGCTAGACTTTCTGTCGGGCCTTGTGAGGCACTGCAGATGCAACGTCAGTTGTCATCCACTATGGCACACTACACGGCATAAAACGATCAATCTTCACCCCAGATGACCAGTTGTTTCTGAACCCACCCGATGCCCTACGACTTTCAGATCAAGCCCGATTTTAGCCCGATCTGGAAGTCGTAAGATGGAGCAGTGAAATGGAAGAAAGGTTTGTCCGCAACACCCTTGCCTTCTTGATGCTTCCTCAAGGGACAATCATGACAGAGGGAATAATGATGATTTCTGGCAAGAAATGGCTGAGACACTTCAGCAACCCGGCAAGTATTGCCAGTTGCATTAAGCTAGCAAATCAGTGATAACGTTTAGCTACCTGCCCACAATATTCTGGTTTGGTTTCTGACCAGCGTATTGAAGTGCTCTGGTAATGAAAGTGACCCATGTAAGCAACATTAACCGATTAAGCCCTTTTTCCAGTTATGAGAAACCCTAATAAGATAGCTGGGTTACGCCAATCATAACTGGACTATTTCCGCATGCTTACACCTTACCCTGGTTATTACTGTCTAGACATGCTCTGAAAATGCTTAATTTTCAAGGTATTATAGGTTGGTCGCAGAGCTTCGTGTAGTATGCCATGTCTCTCGGCCAAGTCACGGTGAGAATTTATGACTCCATAATCGCTTAACCTCACATAGCCATCTTTAGAACAGACAAAAACAGTGTGTGATTTGATCCCTGCATAACATTAACAATCTGTCAATGTGCAGGTAGGCAGAGACCATTTTTTACTTTTCGGCAACTGTCAGTCGAATACAGCCATTGTCTGCGGGTCTAATATGAACCAATTAGCTTGTTAAACAATTTAGTACACCAGCACTGGTTCACTTTAGATTAGAGCAAAGTAAAAAAAACATCCAGCATAGGGACTGTCTTTGGCAGTCATTCACGTGTTTTACAAGGCAATAGCTACAGTATCAGAAAGTTGTCATGAAAACCAGAAGCACAAATAATTCTGTTGATGGACAGTCTGTTTATGCCACAATATGCAAACTTGATGTGATGGATAGCGCTCATCAAATCCAACTCTGCTACTGGGACGCAAATGGTGCCAGGGTTAGGTAAGGGTACTCACTTGTCTGACAGGCCCCCGAAAATTATGGCTCCAGTGAGGACGCCCCCCATGTAAATGGTTTGGCTCATCTGCTTGAGAGGGCGGAGCGTGCACACCAGGTCCCACTGCAGAGAAACGGACCGTCACAAACGGTCATCATCGGGGGTCCGTCCATCAGTTCGGGCCCAAGCCTCAGTTCCAGTTCAGCAGTTTGGGGCAATTCTCATCACAATATTAGTTTTGATTAAATAGCAGATTTGGTTTACTCATACATCATCACTGAATAAGTTCGAGTTTGAGAGAAATAATTTCGGAAAAAAATATTCTCAGAATAATTTGGCTCCCCTGGAGTAGGATTAACCAAATAGGCAACTTTAAACAGGCATAACGGAGGCATAATTGCAGACCGGTACACTAATGTTGTCTTTTTTTTCAAGCACTAATGGACATTTTTTCTCATAAAAGTAAACACTGAATTTGCTCATTACGTGGGTGTCAGAGTTATGGGAACCCCGATTTCGTATCCCTATACAAGAATAATAGCCCTCCGCGTTTTATGTAAGTAAATGCGACACTTTTTCTTCAGGCTCTTCTGTGTTTTTGCTTTTGAACTTTCCTCTCCAGATCAAACCAGAAGTTCTCAATTGTGCTGTGAAATGACGGTGCCTTTTGTTTTTTACACGTGATAAATTGTCCATTCAACTTCATTTTCTAATTTTTCAACCAAGAGACTATTTAAATGTGATTTGATCATTTTAAAATATCGTTAAATCACGGAAGGCACAAAGGTTTCCGCAATGCTGGACACATTTTGGACCTGGGCACATCCATTTCTCAGTCCAAGCCTCATGAAGTCTTCTCTTTACTGATCCGTACTTTTCTCCTTTTTGACGCCATCCTCGACGTCGTGGCCTTTTCACGTCAGAGAAGTGATTGAGAGATCAGCCGCCTGAAATCGTATATTCAGTAATCAGATGCCCTCCGTGAAGGATTTGCCTGCTAGCCATGCTGCATTTCACATTTTAAATTTCCAAAGAATTTGGAGGCGAGAGCAAGGATGACCCAAAAACTTATCCACATCCACATTTCAGTCGCTGAATTTTTTAAAGCCATAAGGAAAATTATGGCAATATTTCACCACATTTGATGAAAACCAGATCCTAATTGACGCAGCAAACCAGCCAATTGATGTGCTCCGGAATCGATTTTTTATCGGATGAGACTACTTTTTTTCCGAATTCAGTTTCGCGCAACTTCGAAATAAAAAAAAATCCTTTGAGAAAATGACGCACTGCTACACATTTTTGACTTGTCTGACAAATCAAATGATCTTTTTAGTTCATCTTTAAAAAGAAATAGAACTAAACATTTGCACAAGCGGTACGGTACGTCTTAAAAGTATATTATTCCAGGCCTGCCATTTTGATCGGAATTTGTTCGGGAATGCGCGCACCTGTTGAGCGCATCTAACTCCGTGACGCAGGCAGTTATATGCACGGTAACAGCCACTTACCTCCGAGACTATGGTGGCATCAAATTCGGTCCTGTCATAGGTCCAACCGTCCCGGCACGTCTCCGTCTCGGCTTCTGTAAAATTGACGCGCGCGCTCATGCTGGAATTTATCAGATGCCACTGCGCCTCCGTGAATCTGGTGCATTTCGACAACTTTGAGCCTTCTTCCATTGGGATGTATGCCCGGACTATCTCCCGGCTACTCACCTCCAGGACGGAGACATTATGGTCGAAAGCTCGTGAGGTACTGTTGGGTATGTAACAGTGATGATTCGGAATACCAGCAGTGAAGTTATTCAACAGATTTTGGCTAGCCATGAGAAGACCCGGGATCGACAGCAAAGCGACTTGAATTATCTGAAAGAGTCCAACGCCACCAATTTGATCCAGAATATCCGAAAACCCCATCTCGCAGTCACCAGAGTGCTAAGATTCTGAAGGAATGATGTGCAAGTGCGAAGGAAAACAAACTGTCCACAGCTGTACACTTAGTTTGTTGACTCTTGAATTACGCAGAATCCTAGTGTCCCTTCAGTCTTGGCCCGTAAGTCAAAAAAGCGCCTGGCGAGCTGAGCGCAATGGCAACAAATCTGTCACTCGCAGCGGGACAGCACTTTCCGCTGCCTCGCTAAATACTTTTTACTCCTTGTTGCCTACAAGCCTTTCGGTCCTGATATATGGCCTGTTAGTTGTTAATGTCATAAACAATGATTGAAAGCGGGTTAATGGTTAGGTAGAGGTTACTCCCCCAAACATTGAGCGAATTGTAAGGGTCAGTTTCGTTAATTACCCAACCATTCTCAGCCAATGAAATGCGTGGAATATTTCGTGAGCGATATCTTTCGGTTAAAGTTTTTAGCGCCGTTTTAATCGTCTCGTTTGGAGTGCGGCATCACGAATACGGTTGGGGGAATAAGAGCAATCTTTCCCCCTGGCCGCTCCACCAACGGTTGGGGGAATAAGAGCAACTTTCCTACCTGTACCAGGAAGGTTAGGGGAATGCACTCCGTTATTTTTATTTTTGACCCAAAAAGCCCGAAAGGTTGGCAACCTTTGAGGAATGTTGTGAAGTGGACCGCATGCAATATTATAGTCACCTTGCAAAGAAATGAATGGTTCTTGTTTCAGCAGTCAGCAAGATTATTAAAAGGCTTGCTGAGAATTAATCTCTCCCCACAAGCATGAAATCCCTTTGAGTGGATTTTAAATGTGTGTCCACAGACCATGACACAGTGGTCCACTGGTTACCACCACTAGGGGCACTGAAGCTAGTGGTCCGAACCATGACACAGTGGTCCACGAACCATTTCAGCGGTCTGTCCTCTGACCATGGCCGCTAACATGGACCACTGTTTAATCCACCACCCTTCTCAGGCCGTTCAGGTAATGTTGTTAGCGGAAAAAATTTTAGATATTAAAATAATTTTTGTTTAAAATATAGCTTAATCTATAAACGATTATGTCTATATTCTCATTGTTGCACTGAATATTCCAATTTGTGTGATTACATCCATCCAGGAGGTGCTAACAAAATTATCTGTTTATAAATATGAACAAGTAGTCCATATAGTCCTTGTGGTCCGCACCAGTTGTTCAGTGGTCTGTCGCGTGGTCCGGAATGTGTACACATGTAACGTGATGGGGATCTTCAATTCGTTCAGAAAAAAATTACAACACGTTGGCTTAACTAGTTTTTTATTCAATGAGCTGCACATTTTATAATAATAATAATAATAGCAATGGCTCGCTTGCCTACTAAAATTTTAGAGAACTTAGCAAGCAGCTGTCATAGAATAATAAATGAATGTTAAATATTGACTGTGTCTGGAGAAGTTTGGTAAAATTTGGTAAAATGTTTTGTGTTTTCTGCGAGCCCAGTGTTAACAATTAGCTGTTTGACAAAGGCACGCCTTTATTAAAAAATTTTTCCTGGTGGCGGTGGTATGTTTTTAACCTGTGTGTAGGCCTACGTATTTTACCATTCCAGAAACCTGAGGACAATAATGCAGGCTATTGCTTGCCTTTCATAGTAGTTGTCACAACATCCAGATTTGCTTCAGTTAGGGGTAAGACTTAATCTTCAACTGTCAGTAGACTTAACTAGTTGGCCAAGCAGGTGCGTAGTATATCTCTGAGTGAACTTGCCAAATTAGTTGCTACTTCTAAATCTTATATCTTATAAACTTATATCTTGGATCCCATCCCCACAAAGCTAATGAAGGAGCTCCTTCCCATTCTTGGTGGTCCAATTCTACACATAATTAATTCTTCACTGATTTCAGGTTTTGTTCCCACTTCATTTGAGATGGCAGAAATCAAGCCACTAATTAAAAAAACAAATTTGGATCCCACAATCCTAGCCAATTATAGGCCGATCTCAAATCTCCCATTCTTATCTAAGATCCTTGAAACTTGTTGCCCAACAGCTCTCTTCTTTCCTGCAAAGTAGTAAGGTATATGAGAGTTTTCAGTCTGCCTATAGAAAGCATCATTGTACTGAAACAGCTCTCACTGTTGTAATGAATGATCTACTTCTCTCCATGGATAGTGGCTGCATCTCTGTTCTCGTCCATCTTGATTTAAGTGCTGCCGATACCGTAGACCACCATATTCTTCTTTGTAGGCTAGAAAAATTAGGTGGTATTTCTGGACTTGCCCTTTCATGGTTTAAGTCCTATCTGTCTCATAGATCTCAGTTTGTTCGGGTAAATAACAAATGTTCAGAGTATTCCAAGGTAAACTTTGGAATACCTCAAGGATCTGTTCTGGGCCCTTTGCTTTTTTCTCTATACATGCTTCCCCTTGGAAATATCATAAATAGACATGATGCTAAATACCATTGCTATGCAGATGACACACAGCTCTACATATCTTTTAAGCCGGGTGAAAACGATTAAATAACTAGATTAGAGATGTGCCTTAAAGCTGTTAAAGCATGGATGACGCAAAATTTTCTTTCTCTAAATCCAGATAAGACTGAAATATTGGTATTAGGTCCCAAATCTCTTAGAGACTCATTCATTAAGTTTTATCTCAACTTAGATGGCCTCTCTGCCTCTGCCAATGCTGTTGTTAAAAACCTTGGTGTCACTCTTGACTCAGAACTCTCCCTCCAGGCTCATATCAACAAAATTATACAAGTGGCTTTTTTCCATCTTAGAAACATATCTAAACTCAGAAAAATGTTGTCCCTTCAGGACACTGAAAAAATGGTTCACGCATTGGTGTCTCCTTTGCTGGACTATAGCAACGTCTTACTGTCTGGTTGCACTAGCTCGGCCTTGAAACGTCTTCAATTAGTGCAGAATGCTGCCGCTAGGGATCTGACTAGGACTAAGAAATATGATCACATTAGCCCAGTGCTCAAAAATCTTCATGGCTGCCTGTAAAATTTAGAATTGAGTACAAAATTCTACAACTAACCTACAAAGCTTTAAATGACTTAGCCCCAGATTATCTTCGCAGTCTTCTCATTCCTTACTCCCCGCCAAGATTACTTCGTTCACAAGGTGCAGAATATTTGAAAATTCCAAATATATCCAGAGTTACAATTGGAGGTAGAGCATTCTCTTACAAAGCGCCAATTTTATGGAACAATTTCCCGAGACAAATTCAGGCTTCAGTTACACTCTCTGTCTTCAAGAGCAGGCTGAAAACATGCCTTTTTAGTCAAGCCTATGATTAATTATTCATCATTAGTTATGTGTGTATATTTATTTATTTATTTATTTATTTATTTATTTGGTTGTGTGGGACTGACTATAACCAAGTTTTGTGGAATAACCAAGTAAAGTGGAATCGGTGGCACTGAGCATGCATTAACGGTGCCAGTGGGGCTTGCTACAGCCTTAGTCACCGGGGAGGTCCATATGGTACTGGTGGTAGTGTTAAGCAAATCCAAGTGATCTTACAGCCTGGTGTCAGTGTTGGGCCTCTGTGCTGCAATAAGTGGATGGAGGACTGTTGACTGTTTCTCGACCAGTTACTCCTAAATTCATACATGGCACATGACACAGGATAGAATTTTCAATTAATATGCAGTGGTTTTATCCAGTGCCTAACCCCCCTTTTTTCTGTCTTTTTTTCGGGTGATCTTCTCCCTCCATTACTCTGCGTCCTGGAACAATCCAAGCCTGTCTTTCACCAAGAGCGCTCGCTGCTGCTGTCCTGATCCGGTCCTGATCCAGTTCTGCTCCATCCTTGCCATGCCACTGCTGAAGCTACCGATGCCACTACTTGGATGTTTTAATCAGATTTAATGGACTTTAATGGAACTTTATTACCATTTTATTTTATTATTAATTAGCTAGCCAGCGGAGGATGGGCTCCCCCACTATAGCCTGGTTCCTCCTGAGATTTCTTCCCACTGGGGAGTTTTTTCTCACCACTGTTTGAGGATTTTTCTCCCTACTGGGAGTTTTTTTTTTTTTTTGCCTCATTTGCTATAGTGGGGATTAGGCTGGGCACTGCCCGTTTTGTTTATTTATCTATTTTCTCACTGTAAAGTGTCTTTGTAACAGTCTGTCTGTGAAAAGCGCTATACAAATAAAATTGAAATTGAAATTGAAATTAATTTTAACCCCTTTGTACAGAAGCCAAATATGACTATGTATGCATTACCCAATTTAAGGCTTTATAATTCAAGATTTGGGTTTCACAGTGAGGGGGGAAATGGCTTAAATGACACAAGACACTTGCAGCATTTACAATTACACCATATTTCAGTTTATTTTCATAATTTTAGCTCAGAGTAAGGGCCACAAACACAAAAAAATCTTCATGAAAACTCAGCAATGAAATTATTAAAAAATACTGAGAATTGAAAGATGGCTGGGAGTTAAAACAATACATTTCTGGGATCATAAACTCCTTGACCACAAGTGTACTTCATCTGATCGTGATTATCAAAATGATTTACCATTCATGAGCCAAATAAGATAGCTCTTCACGTGGCTCTCCATGCTGTAAGAGCCCTCAAAATTACGCACTGTCAAATCATGAAATAGTCATATGTTTAACACAAATCAACTATTGACTCATGAAGTTCATTGTAAATTAATGATTTTCTTGCGGAATCTAACATGAGTTTATCAATATAGGCGTGGATGGACATCTATGGTCACCACTCACCTCTCCAAACCAAAAACATGCCTTTTCTCCATGATAAAGTTTAGAGTTTTGTCCATTTTTCTTCAGAGTCGCATCAGCAAGCACACATACTCATTAAAGAAATAATTTATTTTATGGTCAGAACGTTCACCCCGCAACTGACAGCTTGCTATTTACAATTCTGATCATCCAAGCAAAACGCAAGTTTGTATAAATGCTTTTCACACCCTATAAGGAGGAAGTATAACTCAATACCAGACGTGGGCATGATTATAATCGTAATCGATCATGATTGTGTAATCGTAATCAACATTTTCAACAGTGTGTAATCGTAATCGTAATAAAGATTTTGAATACATGTGTAATAGTAATCGTAATCAAGTCAGTTGTAATTATAATCAAAATTGTAGGTCTGTAATCATGCCCATGTCTGCTCACTACCTCAGTTAAATCTAATATATACCTTATTTTATAAAACAGACATCCTACTATCAGGAAAAAGGCAATAGGCTTCTCTAGATTGAACAGAATCGGTGCAACAAATGTAGCAGGGGATTTACCATAGTCTTCAAGCTGCTCACATTTTAAACCAACAAAAACCTAATGCTAGGCATTGTTTCGTTGAATGTGGTAAAAATTCTGAAACAAATCGCCACATTGAGCAAATGCAACCACATGCAGTATTATTAGCGAAGGCTAATGGTTACTCTTATTAACCAATGTGGCAAAAAAGCTCAGTGATCATCATGGCTATGGTAAACCGAAAATAAAAAAACAGCCAGAAGTCATATGTACTCCACTGTACTTACAAATAACAAAGGAAAACTCTCCATTATTGAATTCCTCCTCCTAAAATACACAGCAATCCGGTACAAGAAACCCTCAAGTCCTGTTCGATTTGGAAAAATGTCGGTATCACATTTCATTCTCATAAATGTAACCTAAGCATTTCTGGGTTGGTTTTAGAAGTCTTTTTTTCTGTGCAATCACGTCATTCAGCTGTGCACAGTTGAGAGAATACGACCAAACTTGCTGTCAGGAAAGGGTTGAAATACTTTTCTGAGGGTCCAATCAATGTCTTTCAATTATGGTGGAAAGTTCATACTTTCTGAAATTGGATTTTTTTAAAAAACCCTTTCAATCAGTTGATAATGACTGGGAAAGTTTCACGCAGGCATGAACTATAACTGTGCTTTATGCAGATAAGCCTGAGCAAGCACTGAAGTGACTGGATTTCAGGAGAGACCGTTTTGAGAATATATGTGAGCACTAAATTCATTGAGGGATGAATCTACACATAAATCAATGGCAGGGAATCAGGTGTTTTTAATATCTGATGACTAAACTTGATAGTAGAATGACAGCATCAATACCATGTTGAATTTTTGCTTCAGAGAATTGATTTTTTTTGTCACTGCTCAGTTGGAATTTATTTACTGCTGGTTAGATACTATGGGCAAGTATATTACGCAGTTTGCACGTTTGCACATCAGGCTTAGCTGAAGTTTATAATTCATGCAATTCCTGGGAAACACACAGTGGGTTTTAAGGCCTTTTGAGTTCAAAAAAATTCTACTGGAGATTTTTCAGTGAAAATGGGTTGCCTTCACCTAACAGATTGACATGGTGAAGCAACGAAAAACATCCGTTGGGAATTTTTTGAGAAAAAGTGACTTTTTTGAAATTTTGAGATTTTATTACATAACCGATGGTTGAAATATTGGGCAGATGATTCCAATTCACACTTTACTGCTTTCTCATGTTGGAAAAGAGCAATTTATACCATCACTGTCAATTTATCACCAATTGGTGGTTGCCATAGCAACCAATTAATTTTCCTAGTCCAAGGTGCAATTCAGAAGAATCACTGGACCATGTAAATATAATTTCATTTCCCATATTACTGATTACACTAAACAGCTTTCCCCCTGTCATCAGTTACATCATGAGGCCCACGATGTAATTAATGACTGGGACATACAGTATCTCACAAAAGTGAGTACACCCCTCACATTTCGACAATTAATTTATATCTTTTCAAGAGTGACAGAAATGAAATTTGAATATATTCTAGAGTAGTCATTGTACAATATGTGTAGCAGTGAAGATTTACTGCACTGTCCAAATAACTGAACAAACAGTCACTATTTCCAAAATGGGTGGCAACAGAAGTGAGTACACACCCCAATTGGTAATGGTCAACTAAGCAATGAAACGTGTCTTATTCATCATGTTCCTGCTTTTGTCTGCTCGACTGGGTTATATGAGGTTGTGTATCCTGTGTTGAAGGTTTAAATTGTGGTGCTTTGGGTGCAATGCTCTCATTCTGATCACTGGATGGTCAACATGGCACCTCATGGTAAAGAACTCTCTGAGGATCTGAAAAAGAGAATTGTTGCTCTCCACAAAGATGGTGTAAGCTACAAGAAGATCTGTGAAACCATGAAACTGAGCTACAGCACGGTGGCCAAGGTTATCCAGCGGTTTTCCAAGACAGGTTCTGCTCGGAACAGACCTCGTCAGGGTCGACCCAAGAGGTTGAGTCCTCGTGCTCTGCGTCAGGTGCACAAGCTGGCTTCAGAAAACAGACACAGGAGTTCTGGCAGCATTGCTAACAAGGTTGCAGCAGTGGGACAACAGCCTGTCAGTGCTCAGACCATACGCCGTGCGCTGCACCAAGTCAGTCTGCATGGCCGTCGGCTAAGACGGAAGCCCCTTCTGATGCTAGCCTACAAGCAAGCCCGAAAACAGTTTGCTGAAGTCAACCAGTCCAGGAACGTGAACTACTGGAATCATGTTCTGTGGTCTGACGAGACCAAGATAAACTTGTTCAGCTCAGATGGTGTCCAGGATATGTGGCGGCGCCCTGGTGAGGAGTACCAAGGCAAGTGTGTACTGCCTACAGTCAAACATGGTGGTGGCAGCATCATGGTCTGGGGCTGCATGAGTGCTTCTGGTCCTGGGGAGCTGCGCTTCATTAATGGAATAATGGATTCCAACATGTACTGTGACATTCTGAAGCAGAACATGATGCCCTCCCTTTTGGAAACTGGGCCGCACGGCAGTTTTCCAACATGATAACGACCCGAAACACACCTCCAAGATGACAACTGCCTTCCTGAAGAAGCTGAAGGTGAAGGTGATGGCGTGGCCAAGTATGTCTCCAGACCTGAATCCCATTGAGCACCCGTGGGGCATCTTCAAGAGGAAGGTGGAGAAGCAGCAGGTGTCCAACACCCACCAGCTCTATGATGTTGTCATGGAGGAGTGGAGGAGGATCCAAGCAACAACCTGTGCTGCTCTGGTGAATTCCATGCCTAGGAGAATCAAGACAGTGCTGGAGAGCAATAGTGGTCACACTAATTATTGACACTATGGACACAATTTTGTATGTTGACGGTGAGGTGTACTCACTTTTGTTGCCACCCATTTTGGAAATAGTGACTGTTTGTTCAGTTATTTGGACAGTGCAGTAAATCTACACTGCTACATATACTGTACAATGACTAGAAAATATTTAGGTTTCATTTCTGTAACGTTGTCCCTTGAAAAGATATAATAAATTAATTGTCGAAGTGTGAGGGGTGTACTCACTTTTGTGAGATACTGTACATAACTTGGTCTATGCCTTTCATTGCTGACAAAAACCTTAAGTCCTGATTAGGGTGGAGCATTCTGACTGTACAGCACATGATATTCGAAGCAGGAATTCAACTCAAGAAAAGGCGCGCATATGAAGATGAAACCTCCTCTGATAGAGGATTCAGCGACAATGGTGCACGGAAACTCTTCCTTATAGCAGTACTGGAGGATACTACTGAAGATTACGAATCGCTGAAAACTTTCCTAAAGCCACTGAAGCTACCTCCAGCCAAATTCTTGCTTTGCGCCGATCTGAAGACCTGTACAGTCAAAATGCTCCACCCTAATCAGGACTTCAGGTTTTTGTCAGCAATGCAAGGCATAGACTAAGTTACGTATGTCTCAGTCATTAACGTCGCAAAACACCGCGCAAAAAAAAAAAAAACTTGATCCAAGTATGCACAGCACAATACTTATTTTGCTGCACAAGCAAAATTTCTTTGAAAATGTCAAGGTGATCGCGATCAACCGCAGCTTATGATAAATGAAACGCAGTGGATATTTTGCCGTGAACCGGTTATACATTTCTACGGCTATTTGGCCGTGACTTCCAGTAGCTACACATGCGCAGTTGTATTATTTTTGGACTTAGAAATCAATGGATAATAGTGAATAGTTACAACTTCGCCATTTAGTTAGCTAGCTCGCATTTACTATACATTAAATATAGCTAGCCAAGTCGGCATAAAGCCTCTCTTGCTAGCTAGCTAACATTATATTTCATGCATTTAAGTCAGTTTAAAATGTATAGCCATTATTATGCGAACTAATTTGGCTGGAGTTGCACCGCGAGCATTTAGCTCGCTAGCTGGCATTAATATGCACCGAATATAAAGGTTGCCAACTAACATTGACTAAGAAACCAACAAACTAGCTTGCACGCTAAGCTAGGAGGCTAGTTCGCCTGCTCAGCAGGCGCGTCGCTAGAACAGGGAATTGGGGGCACAGACGCTTCCCTTTATGACAACAATTAGTCCTGGCAAGTTCTCAATCATTTTCCTTTATTGGCGCGTTTTCCAATTATCGTAAATGGTAACTGAAGACACGGTTTCTCTCCATATGCGATCTAACAGCAATGCAATCATGGGCTAAATTCAGTACAGAAAAATAATTTATGTACTAATAGGCCAAAGCTTCGCGTTGATTGAACTGTTCTTTGTTCCAATGAAATATCGCCTTTCACTCTCGGTATTTGCGTGGGTTGATAAAACAAAAACGTGGCACTTTCGGCGGTTAAATAGGCTATAAAAAGCATGCGGCTCAAGCTATTTGCGCAGGTATTCAATTTTGAATAACATTGATTTAAATGAGCAAATACGCGTCCAGATGAATGATTGTCGTCTTACCTAATCGGGGAGAGCAAGCAACACCTGTTAAGTGTGGAGTGCTCTCGGAGTGAACCTTTTGTTAATCATGAAAATGACTGAGAACAGGTCAGGACTAATGACTGTTTTAAACGGATGTTTTGTGCAACCCAATTCTCTGTTCTTGTTCTGCAACTGTACTGAATTTAGCCCATCATCTAATCGCTGTTAGATCGCATATGGAGAGAAACCGTGTTTTCAGTTGCCAGTTACGATAATTGGAAAACGCGTCAGTAAAGGAAAATGATTGAGAACTTGCCAGGACTAATTCTTTTCATAAAGGGACGTGTCTGTGCCCCCCAATTCCCTGTTCTAGCGACGCGCCTGCTGCTCAGCTACCTATTTGCGGTGCGTATAAATCAATAAAAAGCAGTGAATTGCAATTATTTCGCATTAGCTGTGTAGCTAGGTCAGTTATGCATTGACGAGGCTTATTAGTTGTTCGCTAGCTACCGAGTTTTTACCATGGACATTCTTGGTTTTTACACTAAAGTTGGCCAAAGATACAACATTGCTTTCTGTGTTTATGTCCAAAAATAATACAACTGCGCTTGTGTACCGGAGGTCACGGCCAAATAGCCGTAGAAATGTAAAACCGGTTCACGGCAAAATATCCACTGCCTAAATGAAATGCTTCAGCTTTGCGCAGAGGGCCTGCCAGGCTGTCCCTTTGTTAAAACAAGCCAAAGGTGGCCTTGCGCTTGGGATTTGGTCAATGAATGTCCTCAAAAAATTAGGGGGAAAAAATCTGAGATGCATATCTCCGCCGTCTCTTTTTTCAATGTAAAGAGAATCATAAACCCAGCGAAAGGACGTCCGACGTCTCCTGCTTTCTGGGAACATGCGGGAAAGATAGCCAAGGTTTTGACCTTAATTGTATTTGCTACTGATTTCAGTTGCAAATTATTTTACAATGTATTGTTTAAAATTATATCTAAAATCGTGCGTGGACAGACTCACAAATCAGCAAAATTACACAAAATGGTTTTACGCGTTAATTTTAAAAAAGACCACTTTATGTTCATACAAAGCATTTTCACTCTCAGCTCACTGGGGTTGCTGCAGCACCCTCAGCACTATTAACCTCCCACGGCTTTGATGACGAAATTACAGAGCAGAGATTGGCTAATTATTTTGGACTTGTTTGATTGGTTTACTTACTTGATATTCAGAGTGCCGCTCGGCAAGATTCTCCCGGTATTATGTGGGTATTTGACCTCTGTCGCTCACACACACACACACACACACACACACACACAAAACATGCTGAACTTCACTAATATTCCATTTAATACGCCGTCATCAAAAATGTACAATGAAATAGCCCACGATATGCAGGCAAAACACCTGAAAAGATAAAGCAAAGTGTATTGATTTTCTAAAATATTTACTCATTTTCTCCGTTTGGCCAGTGTTGCATCAAAATCCATTTTATCGCAAATGGCTCAGCTTGTTAGTTGTATTGTGTGACTATTCACTCAGAAATAATGTAAAAGTAAAACAAGTGCTCATTGTTTTTTCTTTATTTATTTATTTTTATTGCATAGAAAATTTTAAATACATTTCATTTGAGCTCCTTCATGTCATTGAATTAACAATGGGTAAAAGTAAGGAAACTGTTGCAATTGAAACTTCGTTGAGTTTTTCACATCGAGAGGTATGTTGGCATGAAGGCCAGAGTTTACACTTTCGTTATAATTTGTGGATCACTTGATGTTCATTCTGTGTTTGAACATCAGAGAGTGAAAGTCCATCATTCGCTGATTTATGTTTGGATCTGTGGCGAGCTCTGGTCTTTTGCCATCTTTATTTATTTGTTTATTTATTTTTTTGGACAGGCAGCCTTGGCTTCACTCCGCGTGAGTCCCCTCACACTAAACCTCAGGTGGGGCCGGGCCGTATTTCTCCTCTTGTGAATGGGCCTCGCAATGAATGCGCGATTGTTGGGGGAATTCTGGGTAAGTACTGTCTCTTCTGTATCCAGGGAGGGGTGTGACGACTTCTCCCAATAGCCCCCCACCTGTGAGGTTTACCGCTGTTGCATTGGGGTTCATTCTCATTTATTGGGCTGGGACATTTGGCACATTTGATTCTCAAGGATGATGATGTAAGCTCTCATGGTGCCAGAATGAGGTCAGTTCTGCAGTTTGGCCCTTGAGTTAGGCCCTCACCTTAAAATTCCCCCAAGGGAGGTGGGGGATTGGCCCCTCACTCAGTCAAGTCTAATGTCAGTTTGTGAACATTGATTTACAGCATCAGCTAAGTAAATGTGATTAATTCTCAAATCTGATTGTGTTATTGTGGTGTGTTAACATTGCTGCAGCCTCGTAAAAGTTGCTAAGAGACCGACAGACCGTTGTTCTCATTTCCTTCCTGCCGTACGTTCCTGTGTACCTCTCAAACTTATCTGCTCCTCCCCTCATGGCTTCACTCTGACAAAAAGTGGAGTTAACACTATTACGTGCTCCCCCTGACATAATTCCAGCCATGTACTGCCTGAGGGGACTCTGGACATTGAAAGAACCCAGTTGCTCACTGCTCTGACCTCAGGCCCAGGACTCCAGACAAGACGAGCCACTTTGTGCTTGTCACGATGAGACATCGCGGTTCCCGTGTGAATAGAGCACCTGAATGTGTGCAAGGATGTATGCCGGCATTCATACATGGGTGTGTATATGTCTGTGTCCGTTCAAGCGCAACTGTGTGTATGTCTACAATCTAAACCTTACAGACAGTTGGAAACTTAAAGTCTTTGAAACTTTTTGTGAGAGGCTCTGCCTCACGCCCTCAGCCCAGGGGCTGTTAAGCCCTGGACTTCATGCTCTCTCCAATTATTCAATGATTACTTGCACCCGTTGCTAATCTTCCCTGTGTGCTATTTAAGATCAAGCTTCGCACTCAATGGGCGCTTTAGTCTTGCGGCAATCGTGCCGATGTTGTATTGTTAGACCAATGTATTTTCCGAATTCACGAAATGTGTAACTCACTCACGATCTTATGTTCTGTGTGCGCGAACAATAGTGTCGTTAACTTATATTAAAAAGAAACATAACCAGATCTAACCCTGCACTTGGAGTCCAGTTCTCATTTTAATTAATGCATCACTGGATAGGCTTATGGCATCCGGCAGGCAAAGCCCTTACAGTTTGAGCCTCCCAGTGACCCCACGATTTGAAAAAAAAAAAAACACACACATCATTCTGTTTGGCCATAAATGCAAAATTCTCCCCCGTCAAATTGGTGTCTAATAGCTGGTGAAGCGTGAGTGATAAGCTGTTATTTGTTTTTGTCTGTCAGCTCTGCATGGTTCCCTTTAATTGATGAAGGAGGTGTCGAGATGTGCTCCTATCTCAAAGTGCCCGTCACTCGCTGTCCCGAGAATCCTGATTTCCGGTGAGCCAGAGTCCCAGAAAGCTAGATCCCTGTAACTATGAGTTCCTGTAACACTGAGTCTCTGGAAACCAGAGTCCCAGCAGTCAGACTCTGCTTAGCATTCAGAGTCTGACTGCATGTTAAGCCCTATTCGCACGGGACTAGTAGGGGACCTCATGTAATTTGTAATAATTGCAGAGGTCGTCTGTGATCTTAACCCCGTGTGAATTGGCCTGTCTGCAATTTGTAAGGTAAAAATTCCATTGCAAATTACCCACCGTATTTTGGCAAGCAGAGAGGTCATCTGATGGAATTGGTCCCGTGCTAATTCGCATCTCAGTAATCTGCTGTCAAATTATTTATTTTTTCATTATTTTATTATTTTTTGCTATGTGTTTGTTATCTCTGCATCTTTTTCCTGCCTCTTTGCTGATTGAGAATTATGGAAGCTGTGGCGGAAATTATATAATAAAGTTTTGAAAGCATTTTTGGTGCAAATTCAGGAGTCTGATCTCGCTACACAGCATGAGGACCCGTTCACGGAGAGATCAACCTGAAATCCATCACATGAGCGAAATCTTGAAAGACGATGAGATGGATAACATGCATGACAACATTCAGTAACGAAAATTTTTCTATTTTTCAACAGGCTCAATACAAACATGTACTGAAGGCAGATTTTACGCAAAGCCTGGACATTTTTAATCACATCTGGGGGGATAATGTCTGTAAATTCTCATGACATACAGACTTCGCCTATCCTGTGCGAATGTCCTGCACGAAACATAGACATGAGGAGGAATTCCTAAATCACATGTGGTCCCCAGGAGATACTAATTCTGTGCAAATAGAGCTTATGTCAGAATTCCTGTAGCCCTGAGTTTCAGTTAAACTGAGTTTTTGTAAACTTCTGTCCCAGTAACTCTGAGTCCCTGTGACTCTGAGCTCTGGCAAGTCTGAGTCTCTGTAGCCCTGATTTTCTGTGAGTTTGTTTCCCGACACCTGAGTTTCTGTAACCCTGAGTTCCTGTAACTCTGAGTCTCTGTAACCATAAATTTTTTGCTTTTATTTGTCACAAACATGCTCCATGAAAACATTTAGGGTTAGTGGCAGGGACAGCCCATGGTTTATAGAGGAACTCTTATCTCTTAAAGCAAAGAAACATTGCTTGGGCCAAGGCTAGAGCCTTGAACTCGGCTGCTGATTGGTCTGCCTTTAGAGCCCTGAGGAATAAATCTACTCAGCAAATAAGGAACTCTAAATCAAATATTATCTGAATTCTATCACAGATAATCTTAATAATCCCGCAAAATTTTGGAAGCGAGTCAACTCTCTATCTTGCTCAGCTGTCTCCTCAGGCTTCCCTGAACATATCGTAATTGACTCCACAGAGATAAATGACAAAGATGACATTGTCCAGCCAAAAAAGTAAGGCATTCAACTCTGTCAATCACCAACTACTGCTAAATTGCCTAAGTATTATAGACATAGGTGAAACAGCCATAAAATGGTTCAGGAATTACCTTATGAACAGGACCCAATGCGTTTCTGTACATGGTCACTCTTCAGGCCTTATTGGAGGTCATAAAAGGTGTCCCTCAAGGCTCAATTTTAGCCCCCATCTTATTTTCAGTTTTTATAAATGATATTTATAAGAATGTAAATAATGGTAAAGTACACCACTATGCAGCTCATACGCTACTCTACTCAACTGTGCCCCCTCGTTAAGTCAGGCTGTGACTCAGCTTCAGTCTACTTTTACTCAGGTCCAGGACTCATGATGATTTATAGCCTGTCCTGAATGCTAAAATAACAAAATGAATGATGTTTTCCAGAGCACAGCCCCAGTCGCAATTCACTCGCAGTATGCATACTGTGGGAAGGGATGTCATTGAATGAGTGTCATCCTACAAGTACTTAGGTATTTGGATTGATGATAAGCTTCCCTTCAAAGAACATATTATTCGGCTTGTAAAGAAAACAATGCATCCTCCCTTTCTTTGTGCAGTTTGGACTGTTTATATCATAGTACATTGCGCTTCATAACAAACTCACAGTACTGCACACTTTACAATCTAGGTTCCTGGCCTTCTTTAAGCTTAAGAAGACAGTATCATTGGTTTATTTTCATGTATAAAGCCATATTGGGCAAAGTACCTCATTACCTCACTGGCCTTTTGATTCCACTCAGCAGCGGTTACCAGCTTCGCTCCACTAAAAAGCTGCATTACCAGGTCCCGAGGATGTCCTCTGAGCTTGGTAAGACCGCTTTCTCAGATTTTGCTCAGTGGTCATGGAACAACCTCCAAAACACTTTACAATTGAACAACCTGGTCTCATTGGGTATTTTTAAGCTTAAACTAAGACTGTGTGTAAATGAGGTGTGCAGCTGTTATGCATAGTTTTGATTTTTTTTTGTTCCTTTTTCTTCTGTGTCTTATTATGTGGTCTTACTTTACTTTGTGATCCCTGTAGTGTACATACTTCGTAATTTATGTGAAATGTATGCTGTCATAGCCAGGGCTCCCTCGGAAAAAAGATTTTGAATCTCAAGGCATTTTCCTGGTTAAACCTTTGTTACATGTTGTCCAATTTGGACATAAGTTAAGTGGGGTTTATTTTCTCTCGGCTCATAGATATCCTGAAAACACAAAATGTACATTTTACTGGACATTTCCAGATAATAATTTCCTCAATAGGTGCCTCTCTGATTAGTCACATGATTTATCACAAACAATCACAATAGCTGCATCCTCAAGTAAGAGGTAAGTTGACGAAAGTCAGAAATAGTCTTATATTGTTCAAGCTTTGGTTATACTATTTTCTGTTGGGGGATGGAAATACATTATATCGTTAGCCTCATAGCATAATTGCCTAAGTCATTTTTTGGCTTACTGTTGCATTATCAAAAAAAAACTACTAATGTGCTTGCTAAAAATTGTGTTTTTCTTGTTTTCCAAAAACGTTCAAATATGACTTAGGCAACTATGCTATTAGGCTAACGATATAGCAAAACTGAAAACACATAACCTATGAAATGCATGTCTATTTGTCGGAATACATCGGAGTCTATGTGCTATCAAAAATATTGGACATTATGCATGCCGAGTAAATAGATCAAATAAACAATGTCCAGAATACAGATAGATCATCATGCATATAAATGACCAGGTTTCTTCAACTTCACATTATTTCTGTCACTCCGCATGCATAATGTCCAAAATATGGATGGCAGTGTGCATCCCACAAGCATAATGTCCAAAATAATGGACAGACAGACCACCCACTTGCACCCCCCCCACACAAAATTTTGCACCAAATCCCAACAAATGGTCCAAGGCATTTGAATGTAGTCTATGCATCAAAGGTTTAATTAGAGGTTAAATAAAATTGAAAAAAAAAATATTAAGCAAACATGTTTGGCACATCCAAATACGTATGCAAAGCAAAGCTGCTTTTAAAAATGATAAAATTAAAAGTTTTGTTGATCAAAACGTCATAAAAAGCAGTATACAGGTCAGAATAAGTCAAATCAATATTTTGGTGATAATTCTTCACAACTAAAGCTGCATCAAAGGTGTGCTCTCCAAGTTTGATCAGAAAACCAGCTGATAGGTTTTGCCAAGTAAGTAGGATAACTTGCCACAATTCCTTTGCAGACATTGGCTTTTGCATGTTTTACTCCCAGACCAGCTTAGATCATTTTGCGGTCAGGGCCCAGGCCATGTGTTCCTTTGTTTAAATACAAAATATAAGATGTGCTCTGAAACATTTATTTTTAAAACTTAATTTAATTTATGAAAATCTCTAATTTGCTCTATTCTACTTACGTGCTTAGCATTGCACAATACTATTCTTCTCAATTGCACAATTGTATAGATCTCTGTTTTCCAAATCGCAGTCCTTAAAGGGCCAAGAACTGCTGGTTTTCCACCCTCCCTTTACCTGGGAGTCAGGTGTGATGAAAATCTGACTGATCAGTAGCAAAAATTATTCACTTCATAGCTTAAAATGAAAGAATAGGACTGGATTTGGATTCGAGCGCCAGATTTGGGGATCCTTGATATAGGTGATGTTTTACAGAAAAAAAAAAACCAAAAACAAAAAACACGCCCTGGATTGCAAAAAGACTAAAGTTATGCTGTGTATGCATGATGTTGTCACTTCATTCGATAAATAAAACAATGAAGTGAGGCCACTGTTAATGCTTATGCTTTCTCATTTGGATATTTGATCAGACCGACGAGATCGAGGTTTAAATGATGCCTCCGATGGTAAAAGAACGGTTTTTGCCCTCTGCAACTCTTCGGGCTGATGATCGGTCATTGAGTTCAAAGAATCCTGGAGATAAAGGGATCTAGCGATACCTGAATTGCCAGAACGGAATACCTGCATGAGAAAAATTCTAGCTATTCCCATCATAGCCTGAACAGGTCAGTATGTTAATCAGAGGGGCGTCGGCCTGTCCGAGTCAGATAGCAGGCACCTCCACTCCGGATCTGCGCCGGCTCTGTGCCAGATCAACTGGAGTCGGCACAGAGTTGGCACAGATCTGGAGCGGAGGTGCTTGCTATGCTGAACTTTAACCTGTATTTCACAAAAGGCTAAAACTGAAAGATTAAGAAAAGTGACTTACTCTGACTTCAGATGTCATCCGGTTTGGTGCTGACTGTAAACTTAATATCAGCCTCGGCAAGGGAAGCAATTAAGTACAAGAAGTATAAACACACACACACAAAAAAAAAAACAATTCTCCTTATAGAGCCTTAAATGGTAGTCACAGTTTCTTTTCAGCAATTTTATTTAAAAAAAACTATGTAAATGTTAAATGTTAAAATGTTAATGGATTTAAGCCTGAAACTCACACAAGCATAAACAGGAGCATTCTGAAAAGTTTTCACAATCTTAAAATAAAAAACAAAAAACAATCATGCATGATGTGTATGACATAATATTTGAATAAAATGTCTATTGATATACTCTTCAACAAATCTTTAAACCCAAATGACCATATAGGTTGTTTAAACTCTGCCCCCTTGTATGATGTTTAGGAGCATTTTCTCAATTACTGCCAAGTAACAGCAAAACTGCACCTTTTTAAAACAAATGATTTGGAAAGGATTGCAGCTTGTGTTAAAGGCTTCTACATGCTAAAGGTTAATGTTAGGGTTAGATTTAGGTTAAGGTAAGGTTTTGGGGTTGGGGTTAATGTGTTCATGGTGTTTAAAAGACAGTCGCATTGAAACTTTAAACTCGTTGGAAGCAGGAATTGAACACTTGTCTCTCCTGGGAAAGTCAGTAGTTCTCTTGTCCCAACCACAATCTCAACCTTCTCCCTGTGCGGACTTTGTTGCTATTTAAAGATGTCATCCGATATCCGCGCTTAAACGTTAATCAGGTCTTTTTTGGGTGCTCGCATTTACAAACTATCCGGTCACTTTTCTTTATAGGACATGCTCATTAAATTCTTGTTTCTCAAAGCTTTTTGATGGTTTCAGTATTTTCGTAGAAGTATGCCCTACCATTTGGGAGTGAGGCAGACAACTCTAACAGCTGATTTTCCTGAACTTGAGGCCCCTCACCAATTGCTGAATATTTCCACCAATATGTAAACAGTGACAATTGGGGCATCAGAACATAAACTATCTTTATCTAAGATTAACAAGGCAATGTGCCCGACAGATTACAGGTTAACTGCGAGGAAAAAGAATGTCACTAAATCATTCACTAAACGAGGCACCTTGGCCTGGAGGTTGGATTATAACGGTGGTTGTTGACCCTCTCAGAATCACGTTTATAGCCGAGAATAATATACATGCAAAGTCATTATTATGCAGCCATGACTAAAAACGGAGCCATTATTATGGAGCCATAACTAAGCATTACTTATTGAATATGATGCTAAAATCAGAAAATTTGGATACAAATCAATGTACTTCTAAAGATTCAAGCTCCTACACAGCTCCATTACATATTTATATATATAGTAGGCCCATAAACTTGGCAAAAATGTAAATTTGCCCTCAAGGCTGCTAGAGGGCCAATTTTTAAAGTCTAAAATAATTGGAATTGAAAGCTAAAAAGTTGTTGGTTTAGTGTTTCCATGGAGATGAACAAAAAAGATTTTTTTGCCAACTGATCCTGAGAGGGTTACCTGGGGACCTCTTGGTGAGTTGACATGGAATGACCCATATGGAGATAAAACACAGGCTGCAGCTTTGAATTGAGGGTTTTAGCTTCCATTTTGTGTGATCTATGCAAAAGCTAGAGCCATTTTTGTAAATAACCCTAGTTTAAGGGGAGCAAAAACAATGGGACATACTAACATAATCTGAAATAAAGTCATTACATATTTTATGTTGGTGCAAACCATTACCCAGCAATATCAGTACATAAACAGTAGCTTCCCAGCCAAAACTGCAAAACTGTGTGCGCGCCTCTGCTCGTATCTGTGGTAATTGTTATGATGCCCATTGCTTGAACACAATTGGCAGGGGAAGTGGTTTGGACTGACTAATGTAAAATACACAACACAACCTCACCCAACCTCCCCATTAAAATCAGCCCGAATGTTTGCCAGATTCAGAATTTGGTAAAACTGGACCACATGCAGCAGAGTCTGGGTTTACTTGCCAGCGGGTTCAGGGAGTTCATTCTCAAGGAAAACTGCCTCAAACTGGAAATCTGACAGCCCCTTTTCTCTCGTGGCCAGCTTCACCTCTGTTAGAGCCTCCTAGTGGGCACTATTAGATAGTACAAGTCATTGCAGGTTCTACGGAAAAGGTGAGCGTATTTTCATTAATGCGAACCATTTAAATCTTTCTCTACCCCAGTTGTGGCCGGGAAACCAAAGTATTTTTCATTGCAGAAGTAATTTCTGGATAGTGGTCTCAAAATGCACTGATTGATTGACCAGCAAGATCAAAGCGAGGCCGTTTGTCTCCTTCAAAATACGACCCCAATTCCAAATGCAGGAACAAAGGCCCCATACAACTGCACTGCTGAAGACATGCATAATGGAGGAATGGGGAAATTTTGCTTGCTATACCAGACCATCCAGTGTCTTCAATGCCCAAACACGTGATTAGTGTGATTAAAAGACATTTTTATTCACTAAATGCTGAAAGGTCCACTGTGCCTACCTTTTAAGACTCAGCTGCTGGCATCACATCATGTATTTTCAGTAAACAATGGAATTCACAGTTAAAGCATCACATAATGTTCTGTTGTACTGTTTTCATTGGAGTAGAGTGTGAATGGAATTTTCCTCCCCGTGTGATTCTATTAGCATTTTCCGTTATGTGCCAGTTTTGTCAGAATCAGGGTCGAAGACATACAGTCTATGGTCTATGGTGAAAATGCAATATTGGGCAGTGATAGTCCGTCTCCATGGCAAATAGCCTGGCTGAATCTCAAAATGAAAACAGACTATAAAACGTTATGTTTGATCAAGCGCAACTGAGCAAAAGCTGCCTGGGTTTCAACTCTAAAGATCGGGAATCAAACCAAGAACATTCCACTAGTCCCTGTCCTGAGCCCCAGCACCATGTGTGCTGATTAGAACTCGTCAGAAATAGTTAATATTGCTAGTATTCCTGCTGCCAGGCACACTGTGGGCAGGGGACAAACTGTCCTCCGGTTGTCTGTGCATGTGTGCTTCCATCACACCGTCCGTCACAAGTATCTTGTCTGCACTTTATCTACTGAAAGAGAGGAGAGATTTTCACCAAATCAGACATGGTAATTCCCCACAGAGGGTAGCTGAACTGGGTCAGTGGGTCAAAGGTAAGGTTGACATGAGGTGAGCAGTACGTGGGGAATGAAGATCATCTTTTAGGGAATATGCAGCTATGGCAGGCAGAGGCATAGCAATAAACACTTTGCATTGAGAAGTACCTTGTTATCATCAGCATAGTCATTTCAGATTGGATAGAGGTTGGACAAGTTGGCACAAAATCGTGTCAAGAATTGGCGAGTAGCCCTGCCTGTGGTGATGGTAATCTACCATCCAGTAGATTTTCATTTCAACTTACATTTAACATATCTGATTTCTATGGAATAGAATTTCAACAAGATGTTGAATGAGGTGTGCTTTGTTAGGGTTGGACTGAAAACCTACAGGATGGAAGATTTCCAAGAACAAGGTTGGGCAGCCCTGCTCTAGTTGTTGAATGAAATGTGCTTTGTTCAGATTGGGACAGTGTATTTTTAATGTGGTACTGGATTTACACCGCTGTATATATGTTTTTACTCCTGCTGCTGAGTTGTATCACCTCATATAAATATTTACAGTGTTGTTAAGACATTTATTTGATTTTCAACTGCTGTTTTAAATTTTATGTACAACTCCGTTTCCAAAAAAGCTGGGACGCTGTGTTAAATGTAAATAAAACAGAATGCTTTGCAAATCAATTAAAACCCTATATGTAATTGAAAATAGGACAAAGATAACATATCAAATGTTGAAACTGATAAATATTAGTTTTTTGATCTGCTCATTTTGATTTTGATGACAGCACTATGTTTTAAAAGGTTTAACTGGACAATGAAAGACTGGGAAAGTTGCATGATGCTCAAAAAAGACAACTGAACATCTCATTAGCTAATTAGATTATTTAGCAACAGGTCAGAAACATGATTGTGTATAAAAAGTTTTTCATAAGTAAATATAGTAAGGGCTTAACCACTTTGTGAAAGACTGCATGGGGAAATTGATAAACAATTTCTGAATAACGTTTTCAACTTAAAATTGAATAAGTTGCACAACTTGAGTGCAGCGTCACATTGTCCTTGTCATTGTCTCTGTGTTCACATGAAAAATAAAAAAAAAACTTAAAATTGTAAAGAATTTTGAGATTTTATCCTCTGTGGTACACAATATCATTAAAAGATTCTGAGAATCCAGAAAAAAATCTCTGTTCACGTGTCAGAGGTGTTGAGGCACTACATTGAGACATTACATCACTTCCTGTTTCACTAGGGTAAGCAAAAATGAGGAAACACGCAATATCCCTTTGTCATCCAACACCATGAAGAAAACAAAACAACTGCCGGTTCAAAAGAGGCAGATGGTCATAGACCTTCACAAATCTGATTAAGGCTACAGGAAGATTCACAAACGATTGAATTTGCCTCTGAGCACTGTCAGTTATTAAAAAATTCCAAAGTTATGGAATTGTTGAAAACTTCAAGGGTAGAGGACGCAACTGCATTTTGCCCCCACAGGATACTGAGGAGGATGGTGAGAGAAGCAACGAAATCTTCAAGAGTCACTGTGAAGGCATTGCAGGCCTTGGTGGAATCTCAGGGTCACCAGGTTTCAAAAAAAACCATCAGGCACCACCTGCACAACCACTGGCTCTTTGGAAGGGTTGCCATATGACAGCCTTTTCTGATCAGAAGACACTAAAGCAAGCGCTTCGAGTTTGCCAGATGTCATTTAAATTATGACTGGAACAAGGTGCTTTGGTCAGATGATATCAAACTTGCACGTTTTGGTCAGATATAGCATCAGCAGATTTGGCGTGGAAACAGAGATGCATACATGGAGACGTACTTCATAGCCATAGTGAAATAGGATGGTGGTTCAGTCATGTTTTGGGGCTGTTTTAATTCAAGAGGTCCAAGGACGCTGGTTAAGATTAATGGCATAATGAATTCCATCAAGTATCAGGATATTTTGGCTGACAACCTGGTCAAACCCAAAGCATACCTGAAGATTCACACAGAAATGGTTCTGTGACAACAAAATAAATGTTCTGCAATGGTTATCTCAGTCATCAGACCTCAATCCAATTGAAAACGTGTTGGCTGAGTTGAAGAGGGCAGTTAGTAAATGCAAACCCAAGAATGTGAAGGATCTCGAAAGGATCGGCTTGGAAGAATAGTCCAAAATCCCCCCAAACGTGCACCTTAACCTTGTCAAAAATATCAGGAAAAGACTCTATGCTGTTATCCTGTCTGAGGTGGTTGCACTAAGTACTAAGTGAAGGGTGCCAATAATTATTAAACCTTGTTTATTGAAATGTATTTAGTATTAAATGATTGTTATGATTTCTCTTGTTTCCATCCAAACATTAATGAAGTACAACCCCAATTCCAAAATAGTTGAGACGAAGGGTAAATTGTGAATAAAATCAAAATGCAATGACTTTCAGATCACATGAGGCAATATGTTATTTACAATAGAACATAGATAACATTTCAAATGTTGAAACTGAGACATTTTACATTTTATCCACAAAATGAGCTTATTTCAAATTTTCTGGCTGCAACAGGTCTCAAAAAAGTTGGGACACAGGCAAAAAAGGGCTGAAAAAGCTGTTAATATATAAGAGAATCAGCTGAAAGAACATTTAGCAAGTAATAAGTTAACTGGCATCAGGTGTGTAACATGATTGGCTATATAAGGGATGTCTTAGAGAGGCTGAGTCTCTCAGAAGTAAAGATGGCCAGAGGCTCTCCAACCTGTGAAGGCTTGAAAAAAAAAAATTGTGGAATACTTTAAAAACAATGTTCCTCAATGTCAAATTGCAAAGGCTTTGAAGGTCTCATCATCGACAGTGCATAACATCATCAAAAGATTCAGAGAAACTGGAAAAATCTCTGTGCGTAAGGGACAAGGCCGAAGACCTTTACGGGATGCCCGTGATCTTCAGGCCCTCAGACGCCACTGCATCACTTACCGGCATGATTCTGTCATTGATATTACTAAATGGGCCCAGGAATACTTCAATAAACCACTGTCTGTAAACACAGTCCGCTGTGCCATCCACAGATGCCACCTAAAACTCTATCATGCAAAAAGGAAGCCATCGTTGAGCATGATCCAGAAGTGCCACCGTGTTCTGTGGGCAAAGGCTCATTTAAAATGGACTGTAGCAAAGTGGCAAAGTGTCCTGTGGTCAGACAAGTCCAAATTTGACATTCTTGTTGGGAATCACGGGCGTCGTGTCCTCCGGGCTAAAGAGGAGAAAGACCACCCCTCCTGTTATCAGTGTTCAGTTCAAAAGTCAGCATCTCTGAGGGTATGGGGATGCATTAGTGCATATGGTGTGGGACACTTGCATGTTTTAAAAAGCACCATGAATGCTGAAAGGTATATAAGGGTTTTAGAGCAACATATGCTCCCCTCCAGATGACATCTATTCCAGGGAAGGCCTTGTGTATTTCAGCAGGACAATGCAAAACCACATACTGCAGCTATTACAACAGCATGGCTTCATAGTAGAGGAGTCCGTGTGCTGAACTGGCCTGCCTGCAGGCCCTGATCTTTCACTGATTGAGAACATTCGGCACATAATTAAACAAAAAGTCTGTCAAAGGAGACCCAAAACTCTCCAGCAGCTGGAAGCCTGTATTAAACAAGAGTGGGATCAAATTCCAATGGCTAAACTCAAGAAACTTGTCTCCTCAATGCCCAGACGCCTCCACTCTGTGTTAAAAAGAAGAGGGGATGCTACACCATGATAAACAGGCCCCTGTCCCAACTTTTTTGAGACCTGTAGCAGCCATCAAATTTGAAATGAGCTCATTTTGTGGATAAATTTGTAAAATTTCTCAGTTTCAACATTTGCTATGTTATCTCTGTTCTATTGTGAATAAAATACTGGCTGGTGTGATTTGAAAGTCATTGTGTTTTGATTTTATTCACAATTTACACTTTGTCCCAACTATTTTGGAATTGGGGTTGTATTTCACACATCTTGGTATATTCTGTTTCTATATAATTATATTGTTTTTATATTTTTGTATTGTTTGTGCATTGCCAGTCAGGGGAGCCAGTAATTTTGGAGCCCACGGTACCCGGACAAGTGTTGAGGTGCGGTTCTGCAGACAAATGCTGCTCCAGGGATTGTTGTTCTTGCAGACACCAACAGTTTCAAGAATAGTTCCCAATGTTCCTGGTATAAATTAAAACTGGTTTTAAGCAAAGCTACCAGGGAAGCTAAACAGACTGACTGACCATAGTCTTCCCAAAGCTTAACATTAGCCAGGTAAAGTCACAACTGCATTGTTAAAACAGAATAAAGGTAGTTGGTCCACATAATTTTCAGCCATAGATTATTTACTCATTCTGAAGAGAGCTTGCACCCACTGTATATCATACCCTCAAATACTTGTACATATTAGCGGTTTCGGTACTACCCAGCACAGTGGATTGGAAAAAGTCCGCAGTCAGAATGATCTCTGAAAAAAGCAAACCTACTTTCATCCAGGATTATCAACCAATATATACTGAGTCTAAGATGTTAAAGTTTTCAAAGACCAATCGCGGGACATTTTTGATGCACAAGTTAGTCAATCCATAAAATTCTAGCAGAATTGTTTCAGTAAGAGCAAGTTTACTGTATCCATCTAGTTGACATTGCGCAAAGCTGGCACAGTACTGTAGATTAAAACCAAAACATGATCTCCACACGAGTTTTATTGACTTTCTATGAGCATCTGATACCACAGATCACCGGCAGCTGCTGTCTCATACTGAGAACTTTGGACTCTCATGTTCCTGCTGGAATATCCTGAACAGCTACCTCACCACTGGAGTACAGGCAGTGAAGTAGGAGCACTGCCAGTCTCCACGACAGTCAGCGCTTGTGGGAGTGCCTCAAGGTAGCGACTCGTCTCCACTGTTATCTGTGCTGTGTGTTTACCCCCTGAGACCCTGTGTCCTCACACAAGAACATCACATTTTTCTATGCACTCAGAACTGAAATCTGGGTCTTAGAAGGTTAATGCCCTGTACAGGACACCTTGTGCTCTCTGCCTTTGTTAAATATACAGACGATTTGGTACTAACAGCATTCTAGCCGGGACAATTACCTGGTATAAGCCAACCAGCCATAGATTCAGTGGTCAACAGGGGGGAAAGCCTACGTCTTGTCAGTTAACAACAAAAAAGATTCACCCATTAACTGCCTTCAACCTTTGATAAGAGCACATTTTGAGTGTCTGCATCTATGTAATTGAAGGATGTGTTGAACTTAACCTGATTGAGCCATCTCTAACTCCCGGTTGAGATATGTTATGCTGACAAAAATCCAGTGAAGTTAAACAGATCTTTCAATTAGATACAATGACTCAAAATGTGTTCTACCCAAAGGCTGAGCAGGCATTTAAAGGGTTTAACACATGATAATTTGTTTTAGGAGAAAGGAAGGAAAACTCAATCTAACTCTCCCACAAATGAATGGCGATTACATTGAAAGAGTGTAGACCTATACACTCTTGGGAGTCCAAGATGTCATCTGATTTGTCCTGGAATGAACAAGTTGCAAACATTCTGAAGAGGATGTAGCCCAGGATGGAATATCTCAGTGTGATAAGGCATGCAGCAGTTTTACCACAGATCTACTGAGCCTCTGGCTCGCAAATGTTACTCATGCCCAAAGTGAAATGGGTATATCTCTGCAACAACTTGGTCCATTTGAATAATCTTGGAATCATAATAAAGGTAACACCTTGGAGATTTTTGTCATAGTGTAAAAATCAGTATATATGTCACTGAGTCAGCATAAATGAAAGATCTCGTTTCCGCCTAACAAAAATTTTACTTTTATCTCTTTTGAAATTATTTAGCTGCAGTCTGAAACCTCTAAAAAATTACAGCACAGAATCTCACCATTATCTGTGCCAAAGCTTATTCTGATCAAGTAAATCAGAGCAAAAGTAGAGAGGTTTTAGTTCAGGAATGTCCAGATAGCATCTCCAAATTGGTTATTTTGGCACCTTTTTGGGCACTGTGTGCCAATGGAGGTTTCTCAGCTACCAACTGTAAAACTAATTTAATTTCACATGTACAGTATGGCACAACAGGAATACATTACATCTAATAAGAATCATTTATTTTTTATTTTTTTATTGCAACTAGTCCTGTAGACACTTTCCCAGTTAAAGAAAATACATACAAAGGAAATTATGTTTGACTCCACTGAAGCAATTTCATTTTCAATAAAACAAACAAATAAACAAAACTATAAATACAAAGATAAGGTAAAAATATGAACCAAGGGTCCTATAGCTTACTGGCAAGCGATCTTATAGTGATGATACAAGTTATGATAATTTCATGTGAAGTTTGACCTTCAATGATTTGTTCACTGTCAAGGTCACTAAATAAAAGTTCACATACATTTATAAGACCTCCTATATGTCTATAATACAATCCTAAGCTCTGAAGCCGTTTTGTTGATTCAAGCAATTGAAAATTCATTTTGTCAATTTTGAACTTTAAAGGTCTAAAAGTGGTATATATTTGTGCTTCCGATTGGTTGTCTGACTCCCAGGTGAAAAGAGGATGGAAAACCTGCAGTTCCAGGACCTCGAGAACCATGGTTTGATGTTCTGTGCTCTATATGAGTTGTGAAGGTGTTTCAATGACCTTACTAAATGTATTTAGAGTATCTTACATTGGATAAAAACTTCTGTCAAATAAATATAATTTGAAGTGTTAGTATCCACGGCGGCAGTGAAGTCCAGCCCTGGCTTATTCTAGCACTGAATCATGTCCATCCCAAAATGGAGGCTCACAGGCCAAGCAAACTTCTTCATTGCCTTCCAGCAATGGCGTCCAACATACAGAGCAGTGATTAACCCTCCTGTTATGTCCTCATGAATGAACCAATTTTGGTTTGAGGTCAGTTTGATCCTCGCAATGTAAAACATTGATTTTTGATAAAACAAGATTTTTGTGAATGAAAACGTTGCCCAATCTTTTCTCAGCTTATTTATGCCTTTCTACTGACCATTTTAATAGCCGAGTGAACAAAACACGACTCCCCCCATCCTCCTCTTATACATCAAGCATCGAGTTTACATGATTATTGTGCAATGAATGAGACAAAATGTGAAATGAATGAGAAATTAATTTGAACATGCCCTCAGTATTGGGCAACACCACAAATAGCCTTCAAGATCAAAATGATGGTATTACATAATAATAGATCCTGTGGTCAAAATGACCCAAACACCAATGCTTACGACATGTGTATAGGACATAAAACAATATTGAATTAATTTCATGTTTTATCTGTCAAGTTTGGGGATAAAAAATCTAGCGGAAAAAGTGTGTCAACCATGTTTTTATAGATGGTGAAAATTGGTTCAGATCAAACTGACCCCAAACATAATCGGAGAGTTGATTATTGGACAGTAAAACTGTATAAAAAGGGCCAGAACTCTGTATACAGTTTTGCCTCACAAGAGGCTCCATTAAGTGAAAAGGCAATATAAGTCAGTGAAGATGACTGTAGCTCATCAGCATCCAGCAAATGTCATATTATTTAGGGCAATGAAAGCACACCATGTTCCTCGCAATCAGCCGTCCCGCAGGTTTTCACTCAAACCCTAACGATGCACTCCTTCTTCTTCTTCATCTGAGATTCCGGCAGGCTGTACACCGGACAGCGTAATGCTACCCTCCACAATTCATTACAAGACACTATTCAAATCTTCTCACCATTTGCTCTCACAGTCATACCTATGGGCAATTTAGTGTCTCCAATTAACCTGACATGGATGTCTTTGGACTGTGGGAGGAAACCGGAGAACCCGGAGAAAACCCACGCGAACACGGGGAGAACATGCAAACTCCACACAGAAAGACCCCAGGCCGAAATCGAACCCACGACCTTCTTGCTGTGAGACAACAGTACTAACCACTATGCCACCATGCCGCCTGATGCACTCCTTTTTTAACTCCAAGAGGTATTCTTGGGTTGCCAATTAGCTGACATCATATGTGCAAAATAAGGGTTGAAATTACAACCTACACGATGGTTGATCTCCACGAACAGGTTTTTTTTTTTTTTTTTTTGCCACTAGTATAAAGTGTGAAACACAAGAGGTTTGGCTGGAGTCACAAGGTACAATCAATTACAATCTGAGCAAGCTGTCTGAGGCTTTTTAATGAGAGAGTAAAATATTACACCGAAATGTCACCGTCACCGTGTTTATATTCCTACTGAAGACAAACGTTCAAGGCTTAAAAAATGACAGTAATGGTCTGTGAAATTAAAGTGTAATCCACTGTCTTTGTTAATTTAACCATTTGAAAGAGAGGCCTAAGCATGACTAAGCAAATATTACATGTTAACAAGTGACCAAGACATAACTATGATTATACTGTGCTTCAAAATACCACACACGCTTGCTTATAATAATGCATTATCACATGGTTTATTATTATAATTCACTGAGTATCATCTGCCAGAAGGAGCAAGCTAACTGTAATCCCGGGATTTATCCACTACTTCATGGTGTAGAATTAAAAAAAAAAAAAATCTATCATAATGGCAGGCTGACTCAGTAAATGTAATATGCATGTAACACAAAATCAGAGCTCATACTGAAATAAGAAGCAATCAGAGGGAATATTTTTTAAATTATAAAACAATTCATCATGTTCCTCCAGAATAAATAACTGCAAATAAATGTCTCTTATATGGATTCAATAGTTTCATTGGAAGACGTGCCTGGAATAAAGCTCAGACCACGCGCAAACATTTTCATTCCCGACGTCGCTGCATTTTTTTTTCTAATAAAATTCATTTGCCAATATTTTGAAATAAAATACTGAAAATTACATGAGTGAATCAGCTTGCAAAACAAGCATCTGTTCAAAGTGCACAAACTAGGCCAACTGCAAGTGATTCTGTAATTCTTTCCTTGCTATTTTGTACACCAATGAAATGAAAGGGTGCCTAATGCAATACGATTTTTCGCCATAATGAGCGAACACTTGTCCTATAGGTGCGAAATCTCAATTCATGTCCTCTTGCATAGGCCTTCATTTTATTGCGTGCTTTGCCGTGTATGCTTGTCTTGTCAGTGGGTATTCTGGATGCGCTCGGCTTACCACTTCACTTTAAGCAGACATGCTCTGAGCATGTGTTGAAGTCATCTTTGCCACGGAAAATGTCGGCCAATGTAACACTAATCTCTTCTCTAAGTAAAGTATTCTGAAAAATATTTAAGCGATTATAATTCAGTTGAGTTATTTATCCGTGCTTTAAATATTCCGTAGCAATAATCGCCATTCGCAGGCTGTATTTTTGGCATCCGTAAACAATTCACATCTATTATTATCAATATACAGCTTTTTATCCGCCGTGTAAACCCGTAAACGTCCGCTACATTAATGAAATTAAAATTACAAGGGCACCTGATTTATATGTCGATTAAGTACAAACGCTTTGATTGTCTTTGAATGAAATACGCTTTTCTAATTTACATAAAAAGCACTGCATGGGTCGTAGCCCGTTAGAAATACTAGGCTATATTTTGGAGAGGTGCGCTGTTGTGAATTCTACTTGTTCGTTTAAGACGTGCCTGTGGAAGAAAAGAAAGGAGAACAGGAGCTTAAATTGATAAATTATGTAAACCATTATATCGTTATGCTACTATTACTACTACTACTACTACTACTATTTACGAATAATAATAATAATAATAATAATAATAATAACAACAACTATAACTCGCCTTCTTTAAACAGTCCGCGTCAAAAGATTTGGCCCCTACGCTAAATTTGTGCCAGTGCCAACGGTGTGACTGTCCCTTTAAATTTACCCAGGAGCCCCTCGAGGAGCCCCAGGGGCCCCTATCTCGACTCCCCACGCGTACACGAGCATTAGAGAACCCGCCAGGAGGCCAGATTAGCGAATTGTAGCCTAAACATAATAGTTGAAGTTCTGGCGTTTCGAACGCGGCTCTTAACCCGACGTAAGACGGTTTCTGTCGATGTAAAAAAGTTAACTTGTCTCCGGCGCTGGGCTAACAGTGGGAGGGGTGATCTGGATAGAAACAGCGAAGGGTTTCATGGGTGCTTGTCTTTTAAATGGCTTTCTGAATGGTTTTAAAAGCCCGGCTTCCGGTAACCTGACAGACACGGAAGGCTCTGTGATATTTAATACCCTATTACACAGTAATGGAAGAGCAGGAGAAAAGAAAATCCGAATCCCAGGATCACCCTTGCGAGGAACAGACACATTCTCTCTCAGTAGTATTGAGCGTCGAGGAGGAAGCAGTGGAAATGCCGAGTGACTGGGTCCTCAACTCAGCAGGTACAAACTAAGTTTTTTTCTCATTCTGAATGCAACTATCTGTCACACCCGCCTAGCCCTTCCCCCGTGCTAATCCGTGTGACGGTCATTACTAGCGCACGCTATGGCCCCATATTCTCCCCTGGCTCTTGAGTAAACAAAGGCAAAATATCCGGCTGGTCGCCAGCTGCGTGTTAGAGGCTCCACCATGCGGATACGAAAAGCAGTGCAGGTAAAGCCGCCGTCACCTAATGTCTTTATTATGAAGCCTGCAACACAAAAACTGCTATCTTCGCTCTTGATTGTACTATCTGAACTCTGTAACTCCAAACGTTTTCGCTCAAGCAGACGTGTCCTAAAAATCGATTCTCATAATATAGCAGAAACGTTTGAGCAAACCGTTAAGCAGGACAGCAGATGGTTTGGAATTAGCCCAAATAGGCTGAGAACGATGCTGTACAAACCAGGATTTATCCTTTATCTACGACGTGGCTATGGAGTAAACCGTTATTGCTTTGGGCACCACAGAATAGACACGGCACTTTTATGCCGGAATTCCCTGGGCCAGAATACCCGCGCGGGGCAAACTCGCCTTCGACAAGTCACATTTTAAACCAGCTTGGCTGCTTCATTAGATACGACACGAATCGCTCATAATGTTGCACATTTTGTCTCTTGAGCAAAATGCCCTTAATTAGGGCGTTTAAATAAATTTCATTTATTTAGTCTATCATGAAGGTCGTGGTGCAAATGATTCAGATTGAGAACTTTGTCCCAAAGGCTTTGTACCATCCGAGATTATTAACCAAATCAATTTCAGTGGTGACCGTTGGGCAATAGCGCGTCGTTGTGCCGCTGGCAGGTAATTCTGGTTTAATTTCCTTGCACACCATTTGGTTCTTTGTTCTTGCTGTCAATGTTGAATTGAATTCCTGTATGTTATGCCCACTGCATTGGAAAATGCTCAGAAATCAATTCGCAATTAAAGATAATGAATAACAGAATCAGCATGCGCAATCCGAACCAAGATTTTACTGCTGTTGAAATAGAATCGGAATGGTATGCGCGTAATGCTTATGAAAAAGGCCGAAATATCATCAGAGCATATTGTGGCCAACGAATGTAATGTCTAGTGGGCTGATGCCGGACGTGATTGATGCCGTGCCCTCACTCACAGGAGAGGATGGCGTGGCTAACGGTTTCGGAGCTGATGACCGGGTTGAGGGCGAGGTGACGGACTCGGGGTTCTCGCCCGGCACCTCGTACTGGAGCGTGAGCGAAGGGCCAGGCTTCCCTCTGCTGTTGCCGGTAGCCGGGCCGGCCCGGGGTAGGTCGGGTAAGCGGCATGTGGAGAGGGCGTCCCGCACGGGCAACAGCCGGATCCCGGGCCGAGACCACCGCCGGTACTACCACGAGTACTGGCGGGCCGAGTTCCTCATGGACTTTGACGCGCAGCAGCACCGTATGCTGTGCATGGTCTGCGGCAGCTCATTAGCCACGTTGAAGCTGAGCACTATCAAGCGACACATCCAGCAGAAGCATCCGGAGTCTCTCCTCTGGAGCGCCGCGGAGAAGGAGGCCATCCGTGTCGGGTGGGAGTCCCACCTCAACGTGCAGGCGCCGCCGAGCCCCGCCCGCTCCTCCGCAGGAGGGTTGCAGAGTCTGGAGGGGGAGCTGAATTCGGTGCCCCTACCGTCAGGTGAGAGGAAGGAATCAGGGTTGAATAAAAACTTTAGTATCTTTGTGCAGCACCTAAACCAACCATATAGACCAAGGGTCTCAAACTGGCCCATGAAAGGGTCAAGGGGCTGGAGGTTTTCAAAGCAACTGAGCAGAAGCACACTTGATACAAGTAACCAAATGTGTGACCTGAGATCAGTTGATTAAACTATATCAGGTGTGCTTCTGCATGGCTGGATTGAAAACCTGCATCCCCTTGGCCCTTTCACGGACTAGTTTGATACCCCTGATTTAAAATGAAAATTAAAGCATAATCCTGTCATGCCACCTACACAAGGGATAACTAAAATAATGTTACAAGACGTGCAATTTGAATACAAAAAAGGGGCATATGTTGGAACTCTGGGCTCCCTAGAAGAATATGACCCTGGACCCCCCATCTAAATGGACATTTTTTGGGGCCCCTCAAACTGTGGGCCCCAAGAATTATCCTCAGTTTTTAGATAGGACCATGAATTCAAGGTCTATAGCAAAGCAATTTCAGAGAAGGACACCAGGGTGAATAATAATGGTTTTGTGTGGCAGTTAGGGCTTCCTCTTATAGTAGTTTCAGGATATGAGCCCAGTGTAGGGGGCTGCTGCCCTGGTCTTGGAGGGCCACAAATACTGCTGCCTTTCATTTTTCTGCTTAAAAGTCCGCACCCTGTTTTGATCGGGTAACCTGGGGAAATTATTTTTACAACATTTCATTATTGTCATTTAGCGGACACTCTTATCCTGAGCGCCGTACAACACAAAGTGCATTTGAGGGGACAAAGAGTGCAGAGAACTTGAGAAGGAAGTAACATGCTAAAAACCAGATGTGACAACGTATAGCAATGCTCTTGTGGAACGAAATTCATCAATTAAAGGTTTACTCAGACGTTTAGCCAACTAAAAGCTAGTAAAACACCATAAAATTCATTAACCTCAACTTTATTAAAACCCAGCAGAGGACTGCTTTTATCGATTAAGTAAAGGTGTCACTGAAAACCAGGCATAAGCTCCAGGCTCTCTGTTCTACTTCCTGTTCAGGGTCACATGCTGCTGTGGGGATATCAGTTAGCAGTATTACTGTTTTAGCAGGATTAACTCTCAGAATGAAACCCAGAGTTCTCCCAAATCCACAGCATGGACTGAACTCATCCCGCTGTTCCAGGATTCACCTGGCAAATGTTGCCGGATCCTGAGTCAGTGATCCTGCTTTGCACAATAGCCCCTATAGTCTTTGTCTGTTGTCCTGCGGAACAATAATTGGCCTGGAGGATGTGCTTGTTTATGTTGTTACCATGCACTGATTCGATCTGAGCAGTTGATTGAAAAGAATGCAGGTGTAGTTTTTGGTTGCTTAATTGGCAGAGGTGTAAAAACCAGGGGTCAGAAAGTAAAAGTCCTGCCAAGTTTTTCTCCCTCCCACAGAATGAGCAGATCACTCATATTGGCTCTATCTCCTGTCTGAAGTAAATCCAGGTGGTTGGAATAAAGTTCTGGGGAGGATTTTTACTTTCTGAACCCGGACTTTACACCCCTGTTGATTGGTAACTCTAAAGTTTCTGGCTCGAACCCCCAGTAGGGCTTGGGGTCCTGACTTGATCTGGAGAGATTAAGTTGGGAGGAACTCTGCCGTTGGGCCCTGGAGCAAGGCCCTTAACCACAATCCTGGTCCAGGAGCTTTGCCCCTGTTTCTCTGTGTCCCTCCTCAGTTACAACTGTTCTATCTGGCATTTCTTCCTGGGCATCCTTGAAAGAGGAACACGCTATGAATGGAACTTTCCTTGGTTAAATAAAGGAGAAATAAAGCACTGCATATCCCTGGTTTAGTCCCCCTATTTTCCTCTCTCAGATGATCCCGAGCCTAGCCCTGACCCTGTCGTGTCAGATGCCCCCCTCGATAATGGCGACCCCGCCCCATGCCCCCCCTCGGCCGTGCCCCCGGAGCCCAGCGACCTGGCCCCGCCCCCGGCGCAGGTGCTGGAGCGGTACGTGGACGATTCGCTGCACGCCTGGTTCCGGCAGGAGTTCCTGATTGAGTACAGCGCTGAGGAGGCGCGGCTGACCTGCATGGTCTGCTCCATCCAGCTCCCCTCCCTGCACCTGGAGCACATCAAACGCCACGTCCTCGACCAGCACCCCGACTCCCTGCTCTACAGCGCTGCCGAGAGACACTCTGTACTGCACCGCTGGGCTCAGAGACGAGGTGAGAGAGAGAGAGAGGGGAGGGGAGAGAGACACTCTGTACTGCACCGCTGGGCTCAGAGATGAGGTGAGAGAGAGAGAGATGGAGAGAGACACTCTGTACTGCACCGCTGGGCTCAGAGACGAGGTGAGAGAGAGAGAAGGAGGAAGAGAGACACTGTGTACTGCACCACTGGGCTCATAGACGAAGTGAGAGAGAGAGTGAGGGAGAGAGACACTCTGTACTGCACTGCTGGGCTCAGAGATGAGGTGAGAGAGAGAGAGAGGGGAGAGACACTCTGTACTGCACCGCTGGGCTCAGAGACGAGGTGAGAGAGGGAGAGAGACACTCTGTACTGCACCGCTGGGCTCAGAGACGAGGTGAGAGAGAGAGTGAGGGAGAGAGACACTCTGTACTGCACCGCTGGGCTCAGAGACGAGGTGAGAGAGAGAGAGGGGGAGAGAGACACTCTGTACTGCACTGCTGGGCTCAGAGATGAGGTGAGAGAGAGAGAGGGAGAGAGACACTCTGTACTGCAGGGAGACACTCTGTACTGCACCGCTGGGGCTTAGAGATGAGGTGAGAGAGTGAGAGACACTCTGTACTGACCGCTGGGCTCAGAGACGAGGTGAGGGAGAGAGGGACACTGCACCGCTGGGTAGCAGGGAGAGGAGAGAGAGGGAGAGACACTCTGTACTGCACCGCTGGGCTCAGAGATGAGGAGAGAGAGAGAGAGAGACACTCTGTACTGCACCGCTGGGCTCAGAGACGAGGTGAGGGAGAGAGTGAGGGAGAGACACTCTGTACTGCACCGCTGGGCTCAGAGACGAGGTGAGGGAGAGAGAGGGGGGACTGCACTGCTGGGCTCAGAGACGAGGTGAGGAGAGAGAGAGAGAGAGAGAGACCCCTATACTGCACTGCTGGGCTCAGAGACGAGGTGAGAGAGAGAGAGAGGGGGGAGAGACACTCTGTACTGCACTGCTGGGCCCAGAGACGAGGTGAGAGAGAGAGAGAGAGAGAGAGGCCTGTACTGCACTGCTGGGCTCAGAGATGAGGTGAGAGAGAGAGGGAGAGAGACACTCTGTACTGCACCACTGGGCTCAGAGATGAGATAAAAGAGAGAGACACTCTGTGCTGCACTGCTGGGCTCAGAGACGAGGTGAGAGAAAGAGGGGGAGAGACATTGTTTTCTGTTGAAAATGGGCGCTGACAGTGAACTTCATAACAAAATTCAGTGATTTTCCTGAAACAAACCAGATGTCAGGATCGCTGGTGTCGGCTTAATTGTGTGCAACACCAGATGCCAACAGGCCCTGATTACTTAATTAGCCCTCAAGTTCACATCACCTGAGATTATAGATCAGGGACGGGCAACTCCAGGCCAACAGGGCTGCGGTGTCTGAAGATTGAACTCTAGTGTTTCAGGCCCACAGTGTCTGCAGGTTTAACTCCAGTCCTGGAGGACCACAGTATCTGCAGGTTTAACTCCAGTCCTGGGAGGACCACAGTGTCTGCAGGTTTAATTCCAGTCCTGAAACAAACCAGATGTCAGGATATCTGCAGGTTTAACACCAGTCCAACAGGGGCCCTCAAGTTCAGTGTCTGCAGCTGGAGGGCCGCAGTGTCTGCAGGTTTAACTCCAGTCCTGGAGGGCCACAGTGTCTGCAGGTTTAACTCCAGTCCTGGAGGACCACAGTATCCGCAGGTTTAACTCCAGTCCTGGAGGACCACAGTGTCTGCAGGTTTAACTCCAGTCCTGGAGGACCGCAGTGTCTGCAGGTTTAACTCCAGTCCTGGAGGGCCGCTGTGTTTGCAGGTTTAACTCCAGTCCTGGAGGACCACAGTGTCTGCAGGTTTAACTCCAGTCCTGGATGGCCGGAGTGTCTGCAGGTTTAACTCCAGTCCTACAGGGCCACAGTGTCTGCAGGCTTCGGTGGTCTCCTTTATCAATGTCGTAAAAAAAAAGTCTTTAAACTCCTCTGCCAGTCACTGACTTAATCCTGAGTGTTCTATCACACTAAAAACTAGCAGACATTGCGGCCCACCGGATTATTTTTCATAACCAAGTTCAGGAAAAATTTCAGTTCCTTACAATCTGATTGGCTTAAAATTGCACTGAGGTACAGCCTGATTGGCTGAAATGTGCCTCAGAGCAGAGGCGGTACCACAACTTGGTTAGGAAAAATAAGCATACTTGCGTCCCTTCAGACCTGAAGCTGCCACCTCACATCCCTGCTGTTGTACCATTAGCTATAAAACCTCATCTGTTCCATCCTTATGTCTCTGTATGTAAAAAGCAGAAGCCAGCCCACAGCGAGAGCCTCCGCCAATCAAATTGGACCTTCCGCCGGATGTGGGCGGAGTCAATACTGGGTTCCAGGGTCCTTACAGAAAGCGTGGCTGAAGGTCAGCCAGCTGGGGACTCGCGGAGTCCGAGCGGCAGGCTGCCGAAGCGATGGCGCCTGGGTTACTTGGTGGCGCGATGCCCTCGGCGGCGAGCTGTGGTGTGCATGGTGTGCTCTCAGACTCTGCCCGCCGCCAACGCCAGAGCCTTCCGTCACCACATCCGCGAGCAGCACCCCGAGACCGCCACGCTCACCCAGCCGGAGCGCCGGGCTCTCGCCGACGACTGGAGCAAATGGGAGGGGGTGGCAGAGAGCGCGGCCGCGCCGCGGCAAGGCCAGGAAGGTAAAACCAGACAGCTGTGGAAATACAAAAACACAAATACACACATGCCTCACCCCATCTCCCCCTCTCTGGCCCCGCCGCCTCACCCCATCTCTGCATTTTGCACATTCCCACGGAGTGTGGGACGTCCGTTTTTTCTGAGACAGAGAAATAGTGATCGTCTGTCCCTACAGATGGCCCTTTACACAAAGCATTTTCAGATGCCGATTATAAACGGAGGTGTAGAAGAATACACATCGTTAGCCTTATAGCATAATTGCCTGTCATTTTTTGGCCTACTGTTGCAATATCAAAAAAAATACCAATGTGCTTGCTAAAAATTGTGTTTATTCTTGTTTTCTGAAAATGTTCAAATATGATTTATGCAACTATGCTCTTCAGGCAAACGATATGGCTGTTGGTGCAGGGAAACACTTCTTTGCAAGTAACCATGTAAAAATTTTAAATTCCATTGGAATGTCTTAAGTTAATGAAGATGCAATGAAATGTGTAATCCATTTTTTGCGAGAGGTATTTCACAAAAATCTCCGTTCACGATGTCAAAACACCCTCGGTGTAAATAGCGATTTGTGTGTGACACAGTACAGTTTATTTCCTTGTCCGCGTCCAACGTGTGGACATATTAGCAGTGAATTTTTGCACTTCCCGCTGCTCTTATATCAGAGCAGGACAGGAAGATCGTGAGTTGCCATGGTAACAGATGGTAAGGTGTTGTCCTATTTCCTTGGTTTAAGATTTCAACCCCTTCCCCTTGTCGCTCAGTGGAGGAACATTTTCTTGTGGAGGGCACTTGGGGTAGGGCTAAGGGAAGGGAATTGGGATTGGACCATGAACACATGCTCGTTCGCACACACACGCACACGCATACAAGCAAACATCAATCAGACAGACAGGCAGACAGTACACACACACGTACATGCTTGCATATTTACATGCACAAAAGATACATGCACATATAGGCACGCACACACATACAGTGCCATGAAAAAGTATTTGCCCCCTTCCTGATTTCTTACTTTTTGCACATTTTTCACATTTAAATGTTTCAGATCATCAAACAAATTTTAATATAAGACAAAGATAACCTGAGTAAATACAAAATGCAGTTTTGAAATTTCATTTATTAAGGGGAAAAAGCTATCCAAACCTACCTGGCCCTATGTGAGCCCCCCCCCCTTGTTAAATCATGAATTAACTGTGATTAACCACATTTTTTGGTTCCAATTTCACTAGCCACACCCAGGCCTGATTACTGCCAGACCTGTTGAATCAAGCAATCACTCAAATAGAACCTATTTGACAAAGTGAAGTAGGCTAAAAGATCTCAAAAAGCAACATGTCATGCTGCAAACTAAAGAAATTCAAGAACAGATGAGAAACAAAGAAATTGACTTTTATCAGTCTGGAAAGGGTGGCAAAGCCATTTCTAAGGCTTTGGGACTCCGGCGAATCATGGTGAGAGCCATCATCCACAAATGGAGAAAACTTGGAACAGTGGTGAAGCTTCCCAGGAGTGGCCGCCCTACCACAATTACTCTAAAAGCGCATTGACGACTCATCCAGGAGGTCACAAAAGAACCCAGAACAACATCTAAAGAACTGCAGGCCTCACTTGCCTCATTTAAAGTCAGTGTTCATGATTCAACAATAAGACAGAGACTGGGAAAAAATGGCATCCATGGGAGGGTTCCAAGGCAAAAACTACTGCTGACCAAAAAGAACACAAGGGCTCATCTCACATTTGCCAAAATACATCTTGATGATCCCCAAGACTTTTGGGAAAATATTATGTGGACTGATGCAACAAAAGTTGAACTTTTTGGAAGGTGTGCATCCCGTGACATTAGGTGTAAAACTAACATATCATTTCATAAGAAGAACATCATACCAAAAGTCAAACATGGTGGTGGTAGTGTGATGGTTTGGGGCTGCTTTGCTGCTTCAGGACCTGGATGACTTGTCTTAATTGATGGAACTATGAATTCTGCTCTCTACCGGAAAATCCTGAAGGAGAATGTCCAACCATCAGTTGGTGACCTCAAGCTCAAGCGCACTTGGGTTATGCAGCAGGACAATAATCCGAAACACACTAGCAAGTCCACCTCTGAATGGCTTAAAAAAAACAAACTGAAGGTTTCGGAGCAGCCTAAGCAAAGTCCGGACTTAAATCCGATTGTGATGCAGTGGGATGACCTTAAACAGGCTGTTCATGCTCAAAAACCCTCCAGTGTGGCTGAATTAAAAATTCTGCAAAGAAGAGTGAGCCATAATTCCTCCACAGCGATGTGAAAGACTCATTGCCAGTTATCACAAACACTTGATTGCAGTTGTTGTCGCAGAGGGGGGCACAACCAGTTATTAGGTTTAGGGGGTAATTACTTTTTCACACCAGGCCAGGTAGGTTTGGATAGCTTTTTCCCCTTAATAAATTAAATCATTATTTAAAAACTGCATTTTGTTTTTACTCGGGTTGTCTTTGTCTAATATTAAAATTTATTTGCTGATCTGAAACATTTAAGTGTGACAAATATGCAAAAAAATAAGAAATCAGGAAGGGGGCAAATACTTTTTCACGGCACTGTACGTGCACACAAACACACACATTCTGGCCACACACACGCGCGCACTGTTGAACCCTGCGCAGCCTCTCATTGGTTCCTCTGTCCCATAAAGGCTTGAAGTCGGAACAGGAGGCCCCTCCCTCGCCACCCGCTCCCCCCAGCGGCCCCCCCGTCGCCCCAGGTAACGCCCCCGGCCCCGCCCCTGCTCCAATCCGACTGGTCCTGCACACGGGCCGCGCGGTGCTGCAGCAGCGGAACTATCAGGAGCGATGGCGCACGGACTACCTGATGGAGTACGACAGCCGGCGCCACGGCCTCGTGTGCGTGGCGTGTGGAGCGTCCCTCGCGACGCTCAAACTGAGCACCATCAAACGCCACATACAGCAGGTACACCCCCACACGCTGTCCTTCACTCCTGCTCAGCGCGAGGAGGCTCTGCGAAACTTCAGCCACCCAGCACTGGCCGCGCCCCCAACCCCGCCCCCGCCGGCCTCCCCCGGCAGGACTCTGGACTCCCCACCAGAAGGCGCTGAGGACCAAGAGTGACAATCAAACAATTAACTGTTTATTTCATTTTTATTTTTTATCCCCGCACCTCTGGGGCGGCTCAACCCTGTTCTACTGTTCCATGGGTTTTCTTTTCAGCAGAACTCTGGCTGGCTTGTTCCCAGTAATTATCACAGTGGTCTTCAGCACTACCATCCTGAAGCATTTCACCCCAACCAAAGCAAAGCACTTAGCCGATTCTCAAAGCCTAGGCTGCAGCCTTTTGCAGGCTGAATTTTTTGGCGGCTGCATCATTGCAGGCTATTCCGTTTTGACGGTGATCTTCGAATAACAGCTTAAGAATGCAGCCTTTTTCCTCGCCTGTTTTAAGAAGGCAGTGTCAATGTGGAGATGGAGTGCAAATGAGCTGACAATTTTGCCTGATATCAGGCGATATGAAGGTCGCATTTCTCGGCTGGATTCGAAAGCGCCTTCACGACGGAACAGCCTGCGATGAGGTAGCAGCCTTTAAATGCAACCTACAAAGGCTGCGGCCTCCACTTCGAGAAACGGCCTACATTTCCCACGTAGAGATCTTGATGAGTTGCTAATCAGCAGAATCAGGTGAGCTGAAATAGGGTTGAAGTAAAAACCTACAGGATGGTCGCTCTCCAGGAACAGGGTTGGAGTCCGCTGACTTAGCATTTGAGTTAGCCTCTCAAAGAGATCTCCGGGTATTCAATGATGTATTTATGTCAGGACTTGTGTGAAAACTTACAGCTGGAAATCCCAAATCTTGCCCTTGAATCGAAATCCAGTCCTGGTTTTCATTCCTTACAGGAAATGAGGTGAACAATTACTGCTGCTGATTGGCTAGACTGTCTTTACACCTGACTCCTGGGTAAAAGGAGGGTGGAAAACCAGCAGTTCTCGGACCCCCAGGACCGTGATTTGGGGAGCAGGACCTACAGCACAGTGGATCTGCTGGAAAAGGGTCGGGCAGCTCTGCCATATTTTACACTGGCTGCTCCTGAATGTCAGAGGTGTGAAAGTTAGGCTCAGAGGGTAAAAATCCGGTCCAGTATTTTTCCCCAACCAGCAGGAACTGCTAATTAGTGTAGTTCTTCAGCCTGAAGGTGCGGTCACAGCAAGCCACGATAGGTAGAAAAACAGCGGATATTAGCGTCTCCTCTGTGTTAAAATGTGTGGGTCTGGCGGTCAATTTCACCTTCTCGTTACTTATTGGTCGAGCAAATTTGCGTGTCAGAGTTCAGCATAATTGAACTTGGGGAGACAAAAAAAGGCCATATTTCTACACCAATGGAAGCAATTTTTTTTTTTTGCCCCTCCATTGTAATGAATGGAGCGTGATTTTTTGACGCTCCTTCTTTGTATATATGTGACCGCACCTTTAAGTGTGAGAATAGCCACATCTGCTGGCTGAGCTCAGGGATTGGTAGAAAACGTGGGCTGGACTTTTACTGTGTGACTCCTGGACTGTACACCTCTGGTCAATATAGCCGTGCCACAGATTATTATAATTATTGTTATTATTATTATTATTTATTTGTTGCAGCATGGAGGGTCTCTGTGGAATGAAGGAGCCAGTGTTGTGCTTTGATTGTGGGGGGTCTGTGGGAGTGGGAGAGGGGATTCAGAGTGTCATGCACTTTCCATCGACGTCCAAACTAATAAAACAGCACTTGTCAGTTGCACTCCACTGGGCATGAAGTCTGTTTAAAATACCTTGAGAGACATTTAAAATTTTTCGCCATATCGGTCCATCGTCAAATTCCAGTCCTTCTTTTGGTGTATTTCCAACGAGAGCGGAGTTATGGTAAAAAAGGTAAGCGGTGAGGCGATAGACTGTAGGGCTCAGAGTGAATGAGCAAAATGAGGCTTAGTAATGCTAAGGATCAGGGTTCAAAAGATTTTTTTTTTTTTTTTTTTTAAAGGTCACCACCCTGGTTACTGCATTACGCATTTGTGACCATTCTGCTCATTTTTTAAAATCTATAAAATGACCAAAGATCTTGATCAGGGGCATCCTGATGTCATCTGAAAAGCAATGGCGCAGGTATCGTTTTTTGTTCTAGAATTAGGACTCCAGATTCAATGAAATAATGGATGATTGTACTCAACATTTCGGGAGTATGATTGGATTGCATAGTCCTGGTGGTTTTTGAATTACCGGTCCCGATTTCCCTGGCCGTTAATCTTGATTCAGGAGAACATGGACACGGTACATGCTCCCCAACCTAGCTCGCACAACGCTCCCAACGCCACAGCTCCAATAGTGCAGGTCTAGCACACGAAGGCCCTTTCTCAAACCGCTCCCGAACCACCAGCACTTCACTACCAACTGTCACTCAGTGTGAAGTCTCCTTCACAGCTATGGAGCGAGCTTCATTAACCCCTTTGCGCAGAATACAACATTTTGCCCAATTTTTCCTGTTGTGCTTGAGCCTATTTAAGCTTTAGAACTCAGGATTTGTGTCACAGAGATTTTTGAAAATTATTCAAGTGAAGCTAGACATTTGGAAATTCAATTACAGAATTGTTTAGGAATTAAAGTTTGGAATTTACAGACGCCGGCATCTACATCTGCAGAATAAGGGGGAGGGTTTAAAAACGTGTATAAACTTGCCCTTTGTCCAACGGGAAGTGGAGGTAATCGTTGCATTTTATGGGACGATCTAGTTCCCTAATGATACACTTCTTACCTAAAATATTTTAGAGAGGATAATATTAAATAAAATTAATACAACCCCAATTCCGCAATAGTTGGGACGAAGTGTAAATTGTGAATAAAATCAAAATGCAATGACTTTCAGACCACAAGCCAGTATGTTATTTACAGTAGAACATAGATAACATTTCAAATGTTGAAACCGAGACATTTTACATTTTTATCCTCAAAATGACCTTCTTTCAAATTTTCTGGCTGCAATAGGTCTCAAAAAAGTTGGGACACAGGCAAAAAGGGCTGAAAAAGCTATTAATATATAAGAGAATCAGCTGAAAGAACATTTAGCAAGTAATTAAGTTAACTGGCATCAGGTGTGTAACATGATTGGCTCTAAAAGAGATGTTTTAGAGAGGCTGAGTCTCAGAAGTAAAGATGGCCAGAGGCTCTCCAACCTGTGAAGGCTTGCGTAAAAAAAATTGTGCAATACTTTAAAAACAATGTTCCTCAACGTCACATTGCAAAGGCTTTGAAGGTCTCATCATCGACAGTGCATAACATCATCAAAAGATTCAGAGAAACTGGAAAAATCTCTGTACGTATGGCACAAGGCCGAAGACTTTTACTGGATGCCCGTGATCTTCGGGCCCTCAAATGCCACTGCATCACTCACCGGCATGATTCTGTCATTGACATTACTAAATGGGCCCAGGAATACTTCAAGAAACCACTGTCTGTAAACACAGTCCGCCGTGCCATCCACAGATGCTACCTAAAACTCTATCATCAAAAAAAAGCCATTGTTGAGCATGATCCAGAAGCGCCCCCGTGTTCTGTGGGCCAAGGCTCATTTAAAATGGACTGTAGCAAAGTGGAAAAAGTGTCCTGTGGTCAGACGAATCCAAATTTGACATTCCTGTTGGAAATCATGGGCGTTGTGTCCTCCGGGCTAAAGAGGAAAAAGACCACCCCTCCTGTTATCAGCGTTCAGTTCAAAAGCCAGCATCTCTGATGGTATGGGGATGCATTAGTGCATATGGTGTGGGACACTTGCATGTTTAAAAAAGCACCATGAATGCTGAAAGGTATATAAAGGTTTTAGAGCAACATATGCTCCCTCCAGACAACATCTATTCCAGGGAAGGCCTTGTGTGTTTCAGCAGGACAATGCAAAACCACATACTGCAGCTATTACAACAGCATGGCCGTAGTAGAAGAGTCCGTGTGCTGAACTGGCCTGCCTGCAGTCCTGATCTTTCACGGATTGAGAACATTTGGCGCATAATTAAACGAAAAGTCTGTCAAAGGAGACCCAAAACTCTCCAGCAGCTGGAAGCCTGTATTAAACAAAAGTGGGATCAAATTCCAATGGCTAAACTCAAGAAACTTGCCTCCTCAATGCCCAGACGCCTCCACTCTGTGTTAAAAAAGAAGAGGGGATGCTACACCATGGTAAATAGGCCCCTGTCCCAACTTTTTTGAGACCTGTAGCAACCATCAAATTTGAAAGGAGCTCATTTTGTGCATAAAATTGCAAAATGTCTCAGTTTCAGCATTTGCTATGTTATCTCTGTTCTATTGTGAATAAAATACTGGCTGGTGTGATCTGAAAGTCATTACGTTTTGTTTTTATTCACAATTTAAACTTTGTCCCAACTATTCCGGAATTGGGGTTGTATTAAAAAATGTTTAATACACAGCACTGACAAAGATGAGGGTGTTTGCGCATGAAATGGCACATTGCAAAAAACAGCAATCATTCATTCAAAAAATAAAACTACTCACTCAGTGTTTTCTCGGATGCACGTCTGCATGTTCATTTCAAAATACAATGTAACCTTTAGTTCCTTTATGTGCGCATGAAATAGTCAATTAAATGTCCGTTTGAGGTTAGGTAATATTTACTTTTCTTTCGAAAACAGCCGCATGGAACTGAAATTTGTAAATATGCAGCGTTTCTTCCATCCCGGACACAAAATAAGTGCTGCACTTGAAAGGAGGGTGGTTTGTACGCCTGCATCGGTGTAGACTCGCTGCGGAGGGTTTATTAAGCCACTTCCACTCCGCGTTAATTGGTTTGGGATGGCACTCAATGTGGCGAACCCTCCGCGGGAACGCGCAAACGGAGGGGGAGTGGATAGGGACCGGTTTGGGATTGAGCCGAAGACTCCAGTGAGATCATTCGGTGCAGTGCGAGACTTGTGATTATACATTTGTCCAGGAGAGGCTGCTATTGTGCAGTCAGCACCTGCCTTAATCAGCCATGGACTGTGTCCTGTCGACAGAGCCAGGCGAAGCAATCGCAGCGCCGGAATCAAGGCCCAATCCCAAACCGCCCCCTCACCACTAGCACTTCACTACTGCATGTCACTCCGTGAGAAGTCTCCCTCACAGCGATGGAGGGAGCTTCATTAAGGGGGAGGGTGTAAAAACGTGTGTAAATTTTGGGATGCCCTTGCTCTTTATCCAACGGGAAGCGGAGGTAATCACCATGCCTACCGATATGTGCGTTGTATTGGATACGACGGTCTTGTTCCCAAATTATGATACATTTCTTACGCAAAATATTTTAGAGAGGGTAATGTAATTAAATAAAATTTATATTAAAATCTTTAATACACTGCACTGATAAAAATAAAGGCATTTGTGCGTGAAATGGCACATTGTGGAAAAGAACAATCATGGATTCAATAAATAAAACTACTCACTCAGTGTTTTCTCGGGTGCACATCTGCACGTTCATTTCAAAATACAGCCCCAATTCCGAAATAGTTGGGACGAAGTGTAAATTGTGAATAAAATTAAAATGCAATGACTTTCAGATCACATGAGCCAATATGTTATTTACAATAGAACATAGATAACATTTCAAATGTTGAAACTGAAACATTTTACATTTTTATCCATAAAATGAGCTTATTTCAAATTTTCTGGCAGCAACAGGTCTCAAAAAAGTTGGGACCCAAGCAAAAAAGGGCTGAAAAAGCAATTAATATATCAGAGAATCAGCTGAAAGAACATTTAGCAAGTAATTAAGTTAACTGGCATCAGGTGTGTAACATGATTGGCTATAAAGGGATGTCTTAGAGAGGCTGAGTCTCTCAGAAGTAAAAGATGGCCAGAGGCTCTCCAGCCTGTGAAGGCTTGTGTAAAAAATTGTGGAATACTTTAAAAACAATGTTCCTCAATGTCAAATTGCAAAGGCTTTGAAGGTCTCATCATTGACAGTGCATAACATTATCAAAAGATTCAGAGAAACTCGAAAAATCTTTGTGCGTAAGGGACAAGGCCGAAGATGCCTGTGATACTCGGGCCCTCAGATGCCACTGCATCACTCACCGGCATGATTCTGTCATTGACATTACTAAATGGGCCCAGGAATACTTCAAGAAACCACTGTCTGTAAACACAGTCCGCCATGCCATCCACAGATGCCACCTAAAACTCTATCATGCAAAAAGGAAGCCATTGTTGAGCATGATCCAGAAGCGCCGCTGTGTTCTGTGGGCCAAGGCTCATTTAAAATGGACTGTAGCAAGGTGGCAAAGTGTCCTGTGGTCAGACGAGTCCAAATTTGACATTCTTGTTGGAAATCATGGGCGTCGTGTCCTCCGGGCTAAAGAGGAGAAAGACCACCCCTCCTGTTATCAGCGTTCAGTTCAAAGCCAGCATCTCTGGCTTTGCAAACAATGCAAAACCACACACTGCAGCTATTATAACAGCATGGCTTCGTAGTAGAAGAGTCCATGTGCTGAACTAGCCCGCCTGCAGTCTTGATCTTTCACGGATTGAGAACATTTGGCACATAATTAAACGTAAAATCCATCAAAGGAGACCCAAAACTCTCCAGCAGCTGGAAGCCTGAATTAATCGAGTGGGATCAAATTCCAATGGCTAAACTCAAGAAACTTGTCTCCTCAATGCCCAGACACCTCCACTCTGTGTTAAAAAGAGGGGATGCTACACCATGGTAAACAGGCCCCAGTCCCAATTTTTTTGAGACCTGTAGCAGCCATCAAATGAAAGCTCATTTTGTGGATAAAATTGTACAATTTCTCAGTTTCAACATTTGCTATGTTATCTATGTTCTATTGTGAATAAAATACTGGCTGGTGTGATTTGAAAGTCATTGCGTTTTGATTTTATTCACAATTTACACTTTGTCCCAACTATTTCGGAATTGGGGTTGTACAATGTAACCTTTAGTTCTGTGATGTGCGCATGAAATAGTCAATCAAATGTCCGTTTGAGGTTAGGTAATGTTTTACTTATCTTTCGGAAATAGCCGCATGGAACTGTAGATATTTGTAGATATGCAGCGTTGCTTCCATTCCGGACACAAAATAAGTGCTGCACTTGGAAAGGAGGATGGTTTGTCAGCTTGCACTGGTGTAGACTCGCTGCGGGGGGTTTAATAAACCACTTACACTCCACAGAGATGGTTTGGGATGGCACTCAATGTGGGGACCCTGGCGGGAACGCGCAAATGGAGGGGGAGTGGATAGGGACCAGTTTGGGATTGGGCCCCAATTTGCACAACCACCTCCCAGGAGTGTCGCTTTACTTCTATGACACACCAGTCCAGTCCAGGGGCCTTATTTATAAAAATTTGGGAGCATGGATCCCATACTCCAATATTGCATAAACTCAAGAAAAGAATAGCATTCTATGGTAAAAAGTATACATATTATGAAATGGTTGTTAAGTCAAACTACTTATAATATTTCTGCGAATAATCAAGATCATCCTCAAATTTTGCAAACATGCACAATCCTGTTAATGTTTGTGTTTTTTAAAGCCACGTTTGTTTTCAGAAATCTGAAATTCACATCAAAAGTGGCGCGCGCATCTTTTCTGTGCGTACGCAGAGTTTATAAATGAGGGCCCAGAGCAGCAACTGCTTGAATATGAAATTAAAAGTCACTGAGAGGCTAAGGAAGGAAGTTTGCTCATCAGAGACATTATGAAAAAGCTGGCTTCTGAAAGGAACAGTTCACCCACTGATGAAAATTCTGTCATTATCTGGTCACCCCATGTCAGTTGAAACATGAGTTAAGTTTATTAGTCCATGCAACACACTGGGACGATGCCTGCGTAACAATGCAGCAGACTTCTTCAAAACAAATGAAGTCATTGGGGACTTTTTCATCAGAGTTCTTTAGAGTCCCAAAAACAGCCAAAAATGACCATAAAATTACTCCATGCAGCTCCTACAGCATAATCGGAGTCTCCTGAAGCCAACATACTATGACTGGGGAGCACAAAGGTTCACAAAAGTCATTGCTTTCAAGGTCTTCTCAAAGTCTTTTGTACCCCCTGATAAGTAATTCAATCAGGTGTAACAGCACTGAGATAAAACCAAAAATCTGCACCCACATTAGCCCTTCAAGACTGGCCACCCGGTTTTAAGTCAGTGAAATTAGTTTAGACAATTTGTGACAAAAAAAAAAAAAAATCCATGACTTAGTCCATGAACACCGTACACTCAGTCATTATTCCTCTCAACACCTTAGTCAGGCCTATCAAAGAAAAAGTTTGTAACAAAAGTTTGTCAGATGTCTACCTTTTTCAAAGAACCAGCAACACACAATTGAAAACACATATGGTTTGACTCTGGGTTTGTTACTGGCTGCGCAATTTTTTGAGCTTGGTTCTGGCGAAAATGTATCAACATCAAAGTGTTGTGGTGCAAAGTTTTGCGGGATTGTGGCATGTTTTCGATATTGTGTTGCTGGTTAGGAAGACATCTGACAAACTTTCGTTACAGCCTGGCTGTTTTCTTTGGTAGGTCAGTTATTGTGCTTTTCATGCCTTGAACAATTAGTTTCCCAAACCATGCCTTCTCTCAGCCAGATGCAGGTGAATTAGGTCTTATATCGGGGCATTAATTCCTTTGATTCTATTATCATCTCACACGCAACATCAAATTAGCTTAAACCACCATGGTGGCGTGCAGTACAATAACACCAAGCCAAAGGAGACATAAAGCTCCTTCAGTTCCTGTAGTCGAGAATTCAACAGAACTTAAACTGGAGGCACAAAGTCCTGCAGCCTCATTTATAAATAAAAATTGCGCAGATTTCATACCAAGACATTACAAAACGCACAAATAAGGCACATGATTATTAAAAATATGCTGTATTATGAGATTACGGGTATGCTTATCTATGCAATTTTTGCTTAATAAATCGCAATGTGAAATTATTTGCAAGCAAACACAATTCTATAAATTTTGCATTTTTTTTATAAAGATAAATTTGCTTTCTTACATCTGAAATCCTCAGGGGTAGTGGCGCACGCATCTTTTTTGAATGTACGACTTTTATAACTGACGCCCCTGGTGCCAAAGAGTACAAATCCAGCCTTGTATTACTTCCAATCATAAACTCAACCAACCGATTCACCAATTTGTTCAGGGTCGCCCAAATCTGGCCCTTCAATCAAACTCCAGCTCTGGTCTTCTGGCCTTCCAGGCAGGCGAACAATCATCACCTCTGATCGATCGGACTGTCCTCACACCTGACTCGCAGGGAAGAGGAGGATGAAAATGAGCAGTTCTCGGCCCTCAAGGACGTGGTTGTGTTCGAATAGTCCTTTTAGCTCAAGAAAGTTCCCAACTCCTTAAAAATGACCCGGAAGTATTTAAGTAGCAGCCACAAGTGAGTTTGAATTCTCTGAACCATCCTTTATGACAAGAAAGGACATGACACCATCCCACAATTCTGTGCAGCAACAATATTTAAGCTGACGACCATCCATCCGGCCAATCACGAATACAAACTAACATGATGGGTGAGAGATGCTTGATCACGTTTCCAAGTGCAAGTGCATTTGGATTTTGTCATTAGCAGAGTTATTTTTCTAGGCGTTATGAATTCCCCTTTACACCTTTCCTTTACCTCATGACGTTTTTCATCGAGATTAAAGGAAAGTGGTTAGGAATTAGACGAAAGGACGTAATTCTTTGACTATTTGAACACAGCCTGCGATTTGGAGATCCCCAAATTATTCTGCTTCCTGGCTGAAATTCAGGCGACTCCAACACCATACTGGGATGGAATTTTATTTTTTTTTAACCTGGATTATCCACCTCTAAATCTGACCAATCCTTTCCCAGCTGAAACACTAGGTTTCAATGCTGCTACATGGTGTCAATGTTTTAATGCTGAAAAAAACAATCCAGTGATATTTTGAGAACAATGGTCAGCAGGAATGCAATTTGCCTCTGCTGGGGTTGTCCCCATGTCCGGCACACGACATTCGGCTCTCACCGAACAACAAAAAACTAAATGCTAAAATACAAACATCCTAAGGTCATATTCTCTTCCGTTCAACAAGACACGATGAAGACAAGCCGTTTTTTGTTCACTTTGATTTTTATTAATATCACTTTCACATTAGCACAGGAGTCACATTTCTCCTCACTAAAACTTTATTTCAAATCTGTCCAACATGTACTGAAGAAGCCACAAAACGGCACACATTTTAGTACACATATTTACCCTGAAAGACAAAAAGTGAGGCAAAGGTTTCCAATCAAAAATAATCCCTACCCTGTTAGAAAAACAAGGAACAAATTATTGAAAGTCACAATGGGGTTGAGCACACTAACCCGTTTGTTTTATTAAGAAAGGATGAAATTTCGCCTTCATTACACAAACACAAAGACATCAAAGAAACATCTTGATATGCAGATGGCTGGAGCAGAATCGGGAAACATTAACATAGTCGTCACCATCCCTGTTCCTGGAGATTTAACACCCACAGGGTTTTCATTCCAACCCCAAAAAACACACCTCATTCAACAGCCAGAGACTTGCAGTTATCTGATAATTGAATTGGTGAATTCAATAAGGGCCCAACGCCATTTTTCAAATGGCGTTGGGCCCTTATTGAATTCACCGATTCAATCAGCCAAATCAGATTTACCAAATTATGATGGAGGGAAAACCAACAAGATGGCGGATCTCCGGGAACACGGTTGGTGGGGCTTCTAATGAAATTCGACTGGATACACAGAAAACAGAAGCTCCAAGTGTGTGTGTGTGTGTGTGTGTGTGTGAGTGAGAGTGTGTTCATACAGCGAGGAGGAACCAGTCCACTGAGGACCAGGTGTTTTCTGCTTTTATCAGTGTGCTCCCACATTAAACATATTAATCCCATCCCTTATCAAGATGTTTCGATGGCTGACAGACCCACATTAATGCCCATAAACACCCTGCCCAGAATGTTCTAGCAATGTCGCGAGGATGGATACAGCAGTTAAAGACTTTTGTGCCATTTCATAATTAGACGATTTCACCATCCAGTGTAAAAATCTTGACGCCAGCAGGAATGCAACCAAATGAATATGGCCAAAAAAGTTGCTTATTAAGACTATACATAATTTTTCACAAACTATCCATTTATGCATGTGGACATTTACAGGCAGTGCAGTTGATCCATAGACATGATGTACTGGTAATTCCCACAGGAAACAGCTCGACTGATTGGTTCCTATCCAGTCAGCTCTCACTACTGCCCCCTATAGCCACTGCACAGTTCATGCTAATGCCTCTGCAAAAAGCAACGGGCCAGGGGCCATATTCATAAATCTTCAGGGAGAAAACAACGCTGATCTAGGATCAACTTTCCTTGCTGCTTACCTTACTTTATTCATTACAAGCAAGAGGCAGAGCTAATCCAAAATCAGTGCTCAGATCCTAAAATGTTCAATGAACAAGTGCCCTGATTTACAGTGCTTCCACAAGCAGGAGAACTACTGTTGAAAAGGCGATCATTCTACAGTCAGGTTCAAAACCTCACTGGGGTTCACATCATGCAGGGAGATTACACTAGATACTGCCTACTTTTGAAATATATGAAATACGACACTGAGGACGGGCGGACATGTTCTCGTGCCAGCGAATAACGAGAATGAGGCATTCTCTGAAACTGATCTGGCTTCCCACTAAATTCCTCCGCCCAGCAGTTAGAGAATTCATGACAGCCAGTCACAGCTCCTTGAATAACCCTGGAGCTGCCACACAGGGTCACAGGCTCACCGAAACGGACCAACTGTTTCACTTTCTTGTGAAGAAAATGCGTTTTGATTGGCCGATTCTGGTCTGTGGGTTGTCGAAACGTTGCTGGACCTAAGGGAAGCTGAGGTTTCCCATTGTGAGCTGAATTACCCAGTCCTAAAACACTCGAGACAACTAACAACTTATACTGCTGGGGTATAAGGGATTTCATAGCAGCGATCTCAATAATCATACAATAAATTATTCAAGGTAATGCATGTGGACGATGTACACTTAAAAGAAGCACATAGACAAGAAAGGGCTATTTTATAAAACGGAAAACGCAGCAGGTTGTTTTTACAGAGGAGAGCAGCGATGGTCTCTAATGTACATTAACACTTTAAACGCAAGCACATCGGACAAAATGAAGGATTCAGATGCACTAGACCAAAGCATTGCGGTAAATGCGATTTTTAGTAACGTGCTACGTTAGCTTCGCGAAACGTCGCTCCGATCGGCTAGCAGGTGATGCGAGGTACACTGCAGCTAGCGAGGAATCGGTAAGGGCTAAGAATTGGGGACACAAAGTGCTTCAGAGTAGATAATAGCGGCTCTTTATACCGTGCTTCAGCAACAGACATTTGTAAATTAAATCTTGAAACATGTACCGTACCTCGGTAATACAAAGAAAATTGTTCTCCATTTTCTGCCAAAAGGTGATCCCCCCCCCACCCACACCACAACTTCTTGTATTGTACGGAGTACAGACATTTGCTTATCAGAAAGCAACAGTTAGCACCGGGAACACCAAATGAGGCTAGCCGATTCAGTCCAGGTGACAAATCTCGGCTCGATGTGCAGTAGCTAGATATGTGGACCCTTAGCGCAGAGTGTACACATGCGCGCAAACGTGTGCATGTGCGCGAGCGTGTGTCCTTGGTTGGTCATATGTACATGCGTGTCCTGTTGTTGGCCCACCCCCTGCTTTAAAGCTACTGTTGGACAGACAGCTCTAGCGATAGCAAGTGGTTTATAAAGTACACGGCTTAGTGAATATCAGCTGGTCCTCTGCGAGTGTTTGCGAGTGTAAAAGGGAGGGTAAGGGAGGTAACAGGGCAGCGCGGGGTTCAGAAATGGCCGTTCGGCTGAAGGGATTAGAGGGGTGGGTTAGGGGACGGGGGGTGGGGAGAGGGGCCTTCATTCAGCTTTGCTGCGTTTCACAGCCCCGGGCAGCTTCTCTTGCAGCCTAAAGGAGAAGAGAGCACCACATTAGTATGTAACATCATTACTATATTACCATATTAGCAGTAATACTGCCAATATACTCATGAACATCATTAATACATCACCATATAAGCATTACTACCATTATACTCATTACGATCATTACTTCATTACCATATTAGCAGTAATACTGTCATTATACTCAAACATCATTAAGAGTGCCTTTTTCTAAAATCAGCCCAATGTTGCCAACTCACCATCTCCAAATCTCTTCATACTTCATAATTATTGAGTTTGGGGCTGGGAATAGGGAAATCAGTCATGACCTTGGTAATTAACCCCTCCCCTGCTGAGCAGACCATGCCCACTTCTGTGCCGTATTGAGCGGCAACAAATTTGACTCCTTCATATTTCAACCTACATGGAGGTCCCAAGTTTCTATCAATTATTCTTGAAACTAGAGTTGGTGGACTGCAACCTAAAGTGAAAAAAAATCCTGGGACCTCCGTGTAGGTTGACGCTAGCGCCACCTGAAGTCGTCAGCGATGCCATTTCCGACACATGGAAACTGGGTCCTAGTTCCATCCTACATAAAGGTCCCAAACAAATTACAGCTGTTTTCCAATCTTTGCATGCCAAACAGCAATAATCAGCAATTAAAGTTTTGGGACCTTTGTGCAGGAGGGAGAATAAGGGACCAAAAGTGGGGTAGATGGGCGTGATCACCCCATTTTAAGCCACGCCCACTAAAACCTTCTGTGTACACACAAATTGTGTACATTGTGTACATGTACACGTATCTTTCAAGCCAAGTTCCATTTCATACTTCTCCTTTTAAATCAGAGTTCAATAATCCTCAAAAGGCCATTTTAGCTCCAATAAATTATGACATTAACCCTTTCTTTTTTACATTTCAGTTAAAATCTGGGCACACATCTGGGCTTCTGCCTCACAAGGTTTTTCAGCTGTATCCTTTGGCTGATATCCTGTTTCACACTTCTCTGACCAGGTGTCGAGTCATTTATAAATAGGCTATGCCTAATCTTCCTTTTGTTGTTGCCAACAGGAGTGACCTACATAGCCTGGCTAAAATCCATCAGCACTGGTCTCTATTACACATTATCACTTGTTGAGGCTAGCAGGGGCCCATTGTTCATGGCAGTACACATCATACATGATTTGGATAAAGAAGAATCTACATGGTATGCAACTCTCGTTCCAAGTGCTTTTTGCCAATTTTAAGATGACCGTTTACTTATGCACGCGTGATACAATGCACATTTCGATTTCAAGTTCCTTTCACCAGACAGAGGCTGCATAAATTCGAAATACCAACCTCCTGAAATTACTGTTCTCATTAGTCTTAAAAAGATGGCCCACAATAATGAATTTTTTGTGGTGCAGCGAAAATTGTTTTGGCATTCATCACCTCTGCCTTGTGCAGAATTGACGCGTAGTTCCTGTTGAAATTCTTGTAAAGAAATCTACACTAGGATTTATATCCAAGGCATCACTCAGTGCAGTGGTTCTCAAACTCAGTCCTGGCGCCCCACTGTGTATGCTGGTCTTTGTTACAGCCACAATTGCAATCTTAGGAATTTAACAAGCTGCTGATTTGTCTTAATTAGGTGCAGTTATCTTGAGAGCAGTTATTTTGCCTCTTAAGCCACATCCAAAAAACCTATAAATGCCATGAAGAATAAAAATTCCATATCCACATTGAGATAATTTTGAAACTTGTATAAATAACTGCAGAGGAAAACAATTTAACTGAACATTTAATCAACAGACAATTAATTGGTTCCTCAGTGGAGAAACTGTTGACACATGGTAGCAAAAACTAACAATTTAGTGGGCAAACAATAGAGTCACACCTGTTTTGTTTCATGTTTATTTTATTAAGTTCAGGCAAATTATTTTGAAAGAAAGCAAAGCACCTGTGGTCAACTAACAAATTTGGAGTCTAATTTGATCTGTTTAGAAAAGTTTTTACCAGAAAATCCTCATAATATAGAAAAATAAGCACAATATGTTCAAGGGTTTTTATTCTTCATGTCACAATGGATATGTCCATCAAAATGTCACCGAAGATGGTACATATAACTGTTCCAAACATGGAATGCAGCCAATTAAGACAAATCAACAGCTTGTTAAAATCCTAAAATTGCAATTGTTGTTGGAAAAAAAACCAGCATCACTGTGGGGCGCCAGGACCGAGTTTGAGAGCCACTGACTTAGTGATACCCTTTCTTTCAAAAGTTGTTGATTGGCCAGAATGGCAGTCTACAGGAACTGAGTTTGCCATCACAAGGGACTTGGTGATTGTGGGCCGTTTCATCTGTATCCAAGCGAAACATTGACAGAGATGAGAAACTTGGTTAAACCTGTGGGATCACATGATCTGAAGATCACTTTGGGAGAATTGACTGAACTCGAACTTGTCATGAACAGAGCAAATCTGACTGCATACAAACCAGATTATGCGATCTGCCCTGGTCATTGATACAAGTTAGGAGTCTACTGGAGGCCTGGAAAGGCTTAAAATGTATGTAAATACGGTATGACAAATAGAGTTAAAATTAGGAGGCTTGAATGGGACTTCCAGAAATATCAACTAACTCATCCTGACAAAAGAATTTTCAATCGTGAATCAAACTTGCATTGAAATAAATAGGAATGTATTTTCCATGTACATAATGTACACAAGTTGTATGTACACAGATACTGATGAAATACTCAAATATGACAGATGGAATGAAAAGGTCCCAAGCTTTTTATTGGCAAAATTTTAAGTTCATACGCGGATGTAGCAGATACTGGTGAAGGTCCTCCTGGGGGGCATGTAGGTTTTAGTGGGCGTGGCTCGAAGTTGGGTGACCACGCCCATCTACCCCACTTTTGGTCCAATTATTCTCCCTCCTGCACAAAGTTCCCAAAACCTTTATTGCTGATTATTGATGTCTGGCATGCAAAGATTGGAAAACAGCCGTAATTTGTTTGGGACCTTTATGTGGGTTGGAACTAGGACCCAATTTCCATGTGTCAGAAATGGCATCGCTGATGACTTCAGGTGGCGCTAGCGTCAACCTACACGGAGGTCCCAGGATTTTTTCATTTTAAGTTGCAGTTCACCAACTCTAGTTTCAAGAATAATTGATAAGAACTTGGGACCTCCATGTAGGTTGAAATATGGAGCAGTCAAATTTGTTACTGCTCAATACGGCACAGAAAAGTGGGCATGGTCTGCTCAGCAGGGGAGGGGTTAATTACCAAGGTCATGACTGATTTCCCTATTCCCAGCCCCAAACTCAATAATTATGAAGTATGAAGAGATTTGGAGATGGTCAGTTGGCCACCTTTGCCAGTATTGGGGTGATCTTAGAAAAAGGCGCTCTTAATACATCACCATATTAGCATTACCTACCATTATACTCATTACGATCAGTACTTCATCACCATAATAGCAGTAATACGGCCATTATACTCATAAACATCATTAATACATTACCATATTAGCATTACTACCACTATACTCACTATGATCATTACTACATTACCATATTAGCAGTAATACTGCCACTATACTCATAAACATCATTAATGCACCACCATATTAGCATTACTACCATTATACTCATTTCGATCAGTACTACATTACCATATTAGCAGTAATACTGCCATTATACTTATAAACATCATTAATAAATTACCATATTAGCATTACTACCATTATACTCATTACGATCATTACTACATTACCATATTAGCAGTAATACTGCCATTATACTTATAAACATCATTAATACATCACCATATTAGCATTACTGCCACCATTATACTCATTAGCATCATAGCAACATTACCACAATAGCATTACTACAACCATTCTACTCAACATCATAGCTACATTAACATTAGCATTACTACTACCATCATACTAATTAACATCATTATAACATTAGCATTATTGCTCCCATTATACGCATTAACATCACACATTAGCTACAATACTTTCTCTTTAATTCTGTGTTTCGATCAGGTTTTGTTCGACGTCTTCTCCAACAGACCGTTTTTCAACTTCTACGGAAATCTGAAACTTTTTTCAATGAACCACTGCTGATGCACAGCAGGACTCAAACAGTATTTGTTTAGATTATAATTCATTTTTGCAGTGTATTTAGTCCTGTCGTGCATTTGAGTCAGGCGGGTACTTTGGAGATCATTTAATTCATTCCAACATGCCAAACTTTGTGAAATGCAGAAAAGCATTCACATGCATGGCAAATCCTATCTGAGCCCAGATTCAACAGAGCCTGCTAACAGCAGGTCGTTGTCACGCGTTCCAGAACGTTCTCAATACCAGGAACCCCACTCAGCTGCAGATGGCCTGACGAAAGTCAGCGATGTCTTACTTTGCAAGTGTGGAGTCCACCTGTGAACGCACGAGGCCCATGTAGTGATCTATCTGTGTCTGTTGGGGGAGAGAAAGGAAGGGGGGAGAGAGAGGGAGAGGCTGAGTTCTCAGTCTGGTGCTAAATGCAGACTGCTGAGATCCCAAATGAGAAATTGCGCAACGCGTCAATGACACAGCATGATAGTTCACTAACCTTGTTCTTCTCATACACCAGCGGAGAGCTGAACAGGAGAATGTCCGCTGAGGGGAATCAGAGGGTCAGTCACCATAAGCCTGTCATTACCCTACTCTTCACATGATAATAAATGGGTCCATAGAGACCTATACAAAAAGTACCATCTACCTTCCTCCAATATGAACCAAGAACTAGCATGAACAGTACAGTATGTCAGAAACAAGAACAATATAGATTTCAGTTTAAATATAGCTTCAAAGACAACTTTTGTGCATGTGCTGATGCGCGTGTGTGTGCGCGCGCGTGTGTGTGTGTGTGTGTGTGTGTGTGTGTGTGTGTGTGTACGGATGAGTTTGTTAATGCAGTGGACACTGGTTTCTTACCCAGAATGAGCAGAGTGATGCCGTTGAAAATAGCTCCCACATAGGTCAGCAGCCACATCAGCACTGCCAGCTGAGAGGGACACAGCGAACAATGGGCTCATAACCTACAGGGCTAATATCATAACCTACAGGGCCAAAATCATGAGCTACAGGGCTAATATCTTAACCTACAGCACCAAGATCATGACCTACAGGGCTAATATCATAACTTACAGGGCCAAAATCATGAGCTACAGGGCTAATATCATAACTTACAGGGCCAAAATCATGAGCTACAGGGCTAATATCATAACTTACAGGGCCAAGATCATTACCTACAGGGCTAATATCAGAACTTACAGGGCCAAAATCATGAGCTACAGGGCTAATATCATAACTTACAGGGCCAAGATCATTACCTACAGGGCTAATATCATAACTTACAGGGCCAAGATCATTACCTACAGGGCTAATATCAGAACTTACAGGGCCAAAATCATGAGCTACAGGGCTAATATCATAACCTACAGGGCCAAAATCATTACCTACAGAGCTAATATCTTAACCTACAGCACCAAGATCATGACCTTCAGGGCTAATATCATAACTTACAGGGCCAAGATCATTACCTACAGGGCTAATATCATAACTTACAGGGCCAAAATCATGAGCTACAGGGCTAATATCATAACTTACAGGGCCAAGATCATTACCTACAGGGCTAATATCATAACTTACAGGGCCAAAATCATGAGCTACAGGGCTAATATCATAACTTACAGGGCCAAGATCATTACCTACAGGGCTAATATCATAACCTACAGGGGCCATTATCATAACCTACAGGGCCAAGATCATTACCTACAGGGCCAATATCAGAACTTACAGGGCCAAAATCATGAGCTACAGGGCTAATATCATAACCTACAGGGCCAAAATCATTACCTACAGAGCTAATATCTTAACCTACAGCACCAAGATCATGACCTTCAGGGCTAATATCATAACTTACAGGGCCAAGATCATTACCTACAGGGCTAATATCATAACTTACAGGGCCAAGATCATTACCTACAGGGCTAATATCATAACTTACAGGGCCAAAATCATGAGGGCCAAAATCATGGGCTAATATCATAACTTACAGGGCCAAGATCATTACCTACAGGGCTAATATCATAACTTACAGGGCCAAGATCATTACCTACAGGGCTAATATCAGAACTTACAGGGCCAAAATCATGAGCTACAGGGCTAATATCATAACCTACAGGGCCAAAATCATTACCTACAGAGCTAATATCTTAACCTACAGCACCAAGGCTAATGACCTTCACAGGGCTAAATATCATAACTTACTACAGGGCCAAGATCTTACAGGGGCCAAACCTGAGCAGGGCTAATATCATAACCTACAGGGCCAAAATCATGAGCTATCTTAACCTACAGCACCAAGGGCTAATATCATAACTTACAGGGCCAAGATCATTACCTACAGGGCTAATATACAGGGCCAAAATCTTACAGGGGCCAAAATCATGAGCTACAGGGCTAATATCATAACTTACAGGGCCAAGATCATTACCTACAGGGCTAATATCAGAACTTACAGGGCCAAAATCATGAGCTACAGGGCTAATATCATAACCTACTGGGCCAAAATCATTACCTACAGAGCTAATATCTTAACCTACAGCACCAAGATCATGACCTTCAGGGCTAATATCATAATTTACAGGGCCAGAATCATGAGCTACAGGGCCAAGTCATAACCTACAGCGCAAATATCATAGCCTACACGGCCAAGATAATGACCTACAGGGCCAACAACATAACCTACCAGGCAAATATCGTAACTTACAGGGCCAAATGAACTACAGGGCCAAGGTCATAACCTACAGGACCTAGAAGGCTAATATCATAATCTGCCAGGCCATTAAGACCAAGGACATAACCTACAGTACCAAGATCATTACCTACAAGGCTAGAGTACATGCACGCAGATTCTACAGCACAGGAGGTCCTGACTGCAGACAGCATGAGTTTCAAACAGTGAATGCAATCTAGTGAAACTCTTTGAAATAGGCGGCTTTGATACCCATTTCTAATGCTCTACAGATCATCTGAAGCAATGGTAATAAGACTGATACCCACACGCTGGTTTCTTAACTCCCGACAAGCGTTTGCCTGATGTTGGCCCGAGTGTTCGAGACGTTACACACCTTTCTCGGAGCACCTACCTTTTCCCAAGTAGTTAAGCTATCTTATTCTACGCCTGCGCCCAACTCAGGACACACGTGTACACCTTTACCTCTCTTCTCATCTATAAAATGCACGATTTCAGAGGGATTGTATGAATACAGACCTTGAGAGAATCTACCAGGTCCTCCACCAGGAAGAGCCTCCTGAGCTGCCGAAGAGCCTGGTTCAGGTGGGTCAAGCCCTTATCTGTGTACCTGCGGAACGTCTCGGGCGGAATGGTGATGTCCTTCTCCATCAGAGCCCTGAGGGGGGACAATCTGCACATTAGCTGCACACACATTTACGCTCATTGGCTGTGCAGGCATTAGCTGCACACTTAAGCTCCTCCCCCTCCAGCTCAGCCACCCCCCCACCACCCTCAGCCTTAGCCCATCCCCTCCTCGCCGGCTCCTCTCACTTGAATGGGTGTCCCTCATTGGATTTCTGCACGGCCTGGATGACGGACTTGTAGACTCTGAAGGTGATGGTGACGCAGAGCAGGGCGAGCAGCAGGTACGACACCACGCTGATCACACTGCAGGAGGCCAGGGACAGCAGGGCCAGGAGTGACCCGCCAAACACCACACCCGACTTCCGCGGGTCCCGCCAGTACACCAGCTCTCGCACTGAGGAGAGGAGAGGAGTGCTTACAGCTATGCACATCAAACACACACGCCAGCTCCCGCACTGAGGAGGAGAGGAGCACTTACTACTATACACATCAGTGGCGGCTGGTGAACTGGCGATAGGGGAAGCTCATCCCTTAAAATTAATGATTGTTCATGACTTGTTTTCAATCATTGATTTCAATTACCATCACAGAAACTCCGAAAACTCTCAACATTATCAGGGGTGGTCAGTTTTGATTTATAACGCATACCTGTCAAATCTCACGCATTCCGCGTGAGTTTAGTGGTATATTTATGTTCCCCTGCTGTAGTCAGCAATTATTCAATCAACTCATGTGTAAGAGATTCTCGCGCGGAATTGAAGTCCTTGTGCTTGGAGGTTTATCAGTTCCACCTGCGTTATGACTCCGGACTTCTCATGCTTTTCTTTACTCAGGGGTTGGAAGAAATGCATCTGTTTCATGAACGTTTAAACTGTTTAAATGAAATAAGATCATTGGAAGCAATGGAATTGCATAAAGACGTTTCAAATGATCTTATTTCATTTAAACTATATAAACGATAATGAAACATGCATTTCTTCCAACTCCTGAGTAAAGAAAAGCGTGAGAAGTCCGGAGTCGTAACGCAGGTGAAACTGAAAAACCTCCATGCGCTAAGGACTTCAATTCCGCGCGAGGATCTCCTACACATGCGTTGATGGAATAATTGCTGACTACAGCAGGGGCACATAAATATAAACTCACGCGGAATGCGTGAAAGTTGACATGTATGCGTTATTAATGAAAACTGGTCACACCTGATAATGTTGAGAGTTTTCGGAGTTTCTGTAATGGTCATTTAAATGAATGATTGAAAACAGGTCGTGACCAATCATTATTTTCAAGGGATGGGTTTGAGCCTCCCCAATCACCAGTTCACCAGCCGCCACTGATACACATTACACACACACACACACACACACACACACACACACGCGCGCGCGCACCAGTTCCCGCACTGAGGACAGTCATGCTTACCACCATGTGCATTACACACAGACACACACACATAAACCAGCTCCCATACTGAGGAGAGGAGCATTAACTACTACATATACTCCACACGCACACACACACACACACACACACGCACACAGAATGGCGCCACAGAGCACAGGGTGGGTGAAGAGTCTGGGGCAATCCCTCACATGATAACACCAAACTGGGACAAAGTGCAATTCTCACTCTCTCTCTCACACACACACACACACACACACACACACACACACAAGATTAGCTTGACACAATAGAAGGGTTGGAGCAGTAAGGACTAATCTAAGGCACGGGGGCCCTTGGACTCCAGTGCTGACGCCCAGACGGCTCCACGTCACTGGACTGCCACCCTCGAACAGCACAAAGCCCCTCGATTTTACACAGTGCTTGTGATTATCCTCGTGGCTCTGAGCTCCACTATAATGAAGCTGACAGCAGCACACACATCTCAGGGCAAAAAAAAAAACTGTAAACCTGAAAACCTATTTACGGTGGACTGAGCCACTTTCCACACCAGCCTTATGAAGACCACAGTCAGAACCCTTATGTTACAAATCTTAGTTAAAGGGCATCTCAAGTCGATTCTCAGATCGGGACGTCGAACGTCCAATGCTTACAAACAAATCACTTGCTTTTGTTGACATCTCGCATTGTCACATGACCAATTTCATTCATCAACCAATGTTTTGTGTACATGCGTAGATAATCCCTCTATTTCGGTTGGTTTGCGCAGGTGCAGCTCGCTGATTGGCCGATAAACAAAAACAATGGGAATCGACTTTAGATGCCCTTTTAAGTGAACAATATCCACCCTAAATTTCCCTGAATAGTATGCATCTGGGGAAGCCAATTGTGACTTTGACAGACCAAGCACACACCATTCAAGATAAGTTGATGACCAACTGAACACTTGGCCTCATGGTGGCGCTAGAGGACAGTTCAAGGGGTCACCATTGTGTATGTGTGTACCCGACACATTTCATGGCTTTTGGCTGCTGCAGTTTCAAACATGTCTGTTACAGACAGACTGATAAATGGATGGACGGGCGTAATGATGTAATCTCTGCGGCTGAGGTAACGAGCAGCAAATAAGTTTAGATACTGAAATACATGTGTACAAGAACTGAAAAGTTGAGTTAATATTCATAATAAGTCCCCTTAAAGACGGACACCTTGGGAATACGGAAAAACCGAAATATACAGACTTCTAGTAAAACATACATGGCAGTGGAGAAAAATATTCTACATTACAAGAAAGAAAAATAATAAACCAGATTACTTAACTTCCCCAGAGCTAAAGTCTTCAGCCCGAATTAGCCACATTTCCCTGCACCCAGCAGCACGGTTTTTCCTCCACTGCTGAGCGCTACGTTTCCCGTCGGACAATACGAGCGGTGTGCGTCACGCGTGTTTCATGCACGTGTGCTCACACCGTTGCCCTGGTCCATGTGATGGTGTGCATGCACGCAGGGATGCAAGTTAGCGTGCGTACCCATGATGTTTAACCAGCAATGTCAGAGTAAGAGGCACTTGCAGGCAAGCAAATGAAGCTCCATGGCAACCAATGCCATCAAACGCCTCTTACAACGGACACAGTTAAAAACACAATTACGCCAAGGTAGGCTATATCTCACTAGGCCCAGAAATGCACGAATCCGGCCAGTCAGTATGTGGCAATACAGACATCAAGAACACACATGCTACTTCACTGTAAAAATGACAACATAAGTAAGAAGGCACTGGACTACACCGGAACCTAAAGCCAACTGAAAAATACACCAGTAACCAACAGAAGCTTATTCACCTTCCTTAGAAAAATATCATGGCAAATAGAGGAAATTGCACGTGCTTTCCGCATCACTTCCTCTCCACCGAGCAGAGTCAGGCTTGAAAGCCCCGCAGGCTCAGCTGTGAACAATCAGAGCAAGGCATTGTGGGAAAAGCGCAGTCCACCCTGGAAGGTTGCCCTGAGGCCTGATCGCTTTGTTAGGATCTTGCATGACGACAAACCGCAAGACCAGAACTTCGGCTACCAGTTAAATTATGTTGATCATTTGTGTGGACAAAACCAGTCACACTGCTCGAGATTATTGCTGCTGTGAGTTCATTACATAATAATTAAGGAAACAAAGACGACTGAAGGATACCATTGCTCCAGGAGCCCTGCCTGAAAAACTCCCTCACTGCCAACACAAGTAGGACAGGGGCGGTGACATTAATCCACCACGGCCGGAGGGCAAAAGCACCAGTCTCCAGGGCCAAGTGGCACATAACCCCTCTGTGATCCTTTTCAAAACCAATAAGATCTATGCAATTTAGTTGACAACTCATAGTATGAAAAATAACAGCATGAATTGTCATCAATATTCCTCGCCACCATGGAATCCCACTTCCCAACCCAATCAAGGTCATGAATATTAACATACACACACACACAAAATTTCATTCATGCAGGTAAAATAGTTCTTGAGAAAACTTTTCCCGATTTATCACTGACGGACAGACCGACGGAGGAGCTCCACTGCTATATTCCCCTCTCCACACCTCGGCAAGGGATTAAGGACCAGTAACACAACTTGCATTATCAGATCAAAACCTGATCACATTCAGGCGCGACTATCAGTGTGACGATTACATTATAAGGGTCTTTGCACCCTTCCTGACAAAAAAGTAAGATGGGCTCCCAATCCTTCATTGTTACACTTGAGAAAGTAACATTTCTCCCCAGATCTCATCATAAACCAAATGCAGAAACGGAATTTGTAGTTAGTCAGGAAAAAAAAAAAAAAAAAAAAATCATGCAGAACTCTCTCAAAACGATCAATCGTGCATACTTCATTCATGCATCGTTGGACCCAGAGCTGATTTATGCCGGTTTAAGGGGCATATATGGACACAGGAACGGGGATATGGGTCGGACACGGTCGTCATAAGGTTTAGACAGACTCGGCCAGCTCAGGATTTGATTCTCAGATAGACAGCACACCTTACAAGCAAGTTATTGAATCAAATATTACATCACAAAATTACCAATTACTCATAATAGAACACAAACATGCATGTCAGCATGACCCACTGAATATAAACAAATGCACTTTGGTGTGCCTGTGCCGTTAGTAGGCTAAAGGCATGAGAAAGAGCCATGTTACCTGACAGGTTGGTTAGTAATGCAAGTGCTGCAGACACCATGCCATCATCCACCCGCTCCACATCTCCGCCCAGCAGAGCCCCAGCCGGGGGTTTTTTAAGAGGAGGGGAGGGAACATCAGGACCAGGTTGGGGTTCCGGGACAGTTTGGGGGACTGTGGGGTCTACCGGGTCCTCAAAGTCTTCTTGGCTGCTGCTCAACTCCTTCAGCGCACAGATGGTGAGGCGCTCTTGCTCCAGGTTCAGCAGCGCAGCAGGAGGGGGCCCCGAGAACGGGGCCGCCAACTGGGGAGACTCGACTTGATCCGCGGGGCGTCTGTGGCGCTCGTCCAGCTCCTTGGGTTGGCTTGAGTGCAGGCATTCCTTCATGAATCCAACAAAGGTATCAGTGGCAGCTGTGACGGAGCACTCCGGCTCGATGCTCTCGGGGTCACTCGCCGACTCTGGGGAGTCCTCCGACACCTTAGAACCACGTTCGCTGGCCGCCTCGGGGAAAGCTTCCAGGGAGCGCACATCCCTGGGGTTCGCGGACCAATCCACAGAGGAAGGGCCACTGAGGATCTCCGCGACGTTAGCGGGCGGCGCTTTGGTTACAGTCGACATCTTTCCAACATGGGGACCAGCATGAAAGTTAGAGGGTCTCCCACTGGATGAATTGGATTGTGCAGCTAAAAGCTCAACATGTTTTGGCTCAGAAAAGTGCATCTCATCAGGTTTACATTCCTCCGTCAGTGAGCAGTTGTTTAGAGGGTCTTGGTGGCCGTGCTCAAAGGTTGCATAGGCCTCTTGTGATAGTTCAAAGTTAAGGTCTTTTGAAGCAACAATCTCGTTTGAAGATGCAGCCACAAAATAGTAACTGGGCTGGTCTGAGTTGGCTGTATCACTATGTCCTTCACTATGCTGGATCGAGCTCAAGGTCACAGGGTCAACCTGCAGTGGTACAGAGTGCTGCTGAGAATGTTTAAAGTCCAAGGTGCACGTCTCAGAAGGTGGAAGTTCTGACTCTAATATGTCGCATCTAGGTATATGGACAACCTCAGGCTTCGGGACTGGTCTTGACAGCCCTTCACTACCACGTTCCTTCACAACCTCGAACTCCCCTCCCTCCTCTTCCTCAATTAGGTCCGGCTCATTTATCTCCTTGACAGAACTTAAAGCCGTGGAAACTGGACACTCAGCCGCAGTCGGGCCTTCTACCTTAGGCAGAAGAGATGTGCCTGAGCCAATGGCTGTTTTTGACAAGCTGAAATGGTCGGACATGTCCTCGATCACAGTGTCGTCAGACTCGTCCGAGCTGTCCGCGTACAAGATTTCTGCCTCCTCCTGATCGCTTTTCCACGGATCATCATCGCCCCTTTGAGAGAATTGAGAGGAACACACAGGCGAGGACTCTAAATGAAGCGGTGGGACTGGAGTTGCCCAAGGCAGTAGGTCAGTGGGTTCCTTCTGCACATTACAGTCTGGGGATCCAACTGTCTCCGAGTGGAAGCTAATGGTAAAAATTCAGACCCAATTTCTAAGGATGACTTAGCTTGTCCATCTCCCCGATCGACAAATTCAGATATTACCCCTGGATGATCCATTAGAGGACGAGGTACACATGGTTCCCTTCCTTCCTTAGCTCCATTGCCCAGGATATCGCGGTCCAAGTCTGCTGCAGTGCGCAGTGACGAAGTCTGCAAATGTTCAGCACTGTCAACAGCTTGACACCCAAGACCCCGACTTCGTGACGAATCTCCCAAGACTTCAAAAGGGGACTCGGGCGAGTTGCAGTCAGGGGATTGAAACTCGAACAAAATCCTAGCGGAGCTTCGAGCGTCTGAGGAAGGGCTTCCATAGTGGCACTCTTTAAAAACAAGGAAGTCATCACCGCTTTGAGCATTAGTGGACCCTTGGTTCTCTTCCCCATCCTCCCATCCTTTGATGTATCCAGTCCCCGGGGAGTTCTTGCCCTGGGCAGAGTTGTGGTCAAAGGGACCAGAAGCTTGACTGATTCTGGAAAAATCCAGCAAAGCACCAGAGGAGTACTCGAGGATTTCCCCTTTCCCCTTCTTTTCGTCCCCACCTTTGATTCGTCCCTCTGTTAAGGGACCGAGGCTCCCTTGATGAACTGTTGGAGAACCTGGCTGGGCCATGGAGCGAAGGGAGGTAGACACACCTTCAGGTGCTCTGTGACCCTGCTCTGATTGCCTATCTTCTGATTTCAGCCGACAGCAACGAGGAGGAGGAGCAGCATAAACAATGAGAGCTCCCACTCCCTCCAATGCACATACAATAAGCCAGTGGCAACCAACTCTTTTCCAGGAGATCGACCATGCCTAAGGTTTTCCTCTTCAACATTAAGGAAGCACACCTTACTCAACAGTTGAAGTATCCTTGAGCTACTGATTAGCTGAGGTGTGCCACATTTGGGTTGAAATAAACCAACAGAATGGCTGATCTCCAGGAACAGGGTTGGTTACCACTGCAATAAGCCAATGGTCCACACTTCTGGCTCCCTGGATCATATAATCACTGCTGCCATGGTATGACAGGAACAAAACGTCATAATTTTAACATCAATGAAGCTTGTATTGGAAACCAAATCAAATTAAACTGGATGACCAATTAAAATTACAAGAGCTCTTGCTTTTAAATTAGAGACCAGACGCAGGGGATTTATAATACTGAACAACAGTTTTTGTATCCTTGATTTTTTAAAATTTATTTTGGTCTTAGACATTTTTTGTTTCACAAATTAGTGTTGCTGAAGATTAAAAACAAGCAGATTTGACATAACAAATGCTAATCTAAAAATAATTTGAGGAAAAAAAAAGTTAAACTATTAGTTGTGTTCGTAAAACGTTGAAGACGATAGATACAGTTAACATGGCCTTGGCGCACCTTAGGTCTCAGCATCATAAAGGTTGTCTGGGATACCTGGAGCGAAAGAAGCCAGTCAGACAGTCTACATAAGAGCTGTGGCAGCTTGAATAAGCAAAAACTCAATCATCCTAAAAGCTACAGAACTACAGGACGGTGAGCTTAATTTTATGGGAGAAGAGCAATCGCACCAAATACTGATTTGATTACGTTTTTCACGGTGCATGGCTCTATATGGTGAATTTTTCAATACTAAGACACCTCTCATTTCATGATTTTAGCAAGCAGTGTTACAGAATGTTTCTATGTGAGCCTAAAACTTTTGCACTTTTGGGCGCACTTTTTAAAAGGACTGACAAGTCTAGAGCCAGAGGTGGGAACACAAACACACTCAGGTTTAGCAAGAAAGTAGTGCAGAAAAAGCGAAGCCAAGTGCAGCATCACTGTAGCCCAAGCAGTCATGCATGGAATGGGTCAGTGCTTCAAAACAACAGAATATTAATAAAAAGAGAGCGGTCTGGGTGAGCGCCATGTGTGCTAATTAACCCATGATCCACGGCATGGAGTACCCAACAAGTGTGACTGAAATTAACCCAAAGCCCGAGATAAGGGGGCTATACATGTTAAACAAAGGACAACTAGTGCTTCACTGACAGCGAAAACTCCATACACAAGTCAACACTGCATGGATGCCTCGAATGCCAAATTTCAGACATATTCAAAAACATGTACAGACTGAAACGTAATAAATCATGATGAATCGATTTGTCACTTTATCGCTGGCTGCCAAACCACTGACCTGAAAAAGATCCTGGAGTTTTCGCCGAATTCCGCGACATGATAATCACACCTCACAATCCCTTCCTCTCAAGGGCTCGAAGAGGCAATCACAAGTACATGTACAATACAATTTACAGCAAAAAATAAGCTGAAGTACATGAGTCACCCTACAGCAAAAATGCTTGATGGTTATGATCTCATTTAATTTCCTACTGACTGCATCAAGAAGCATCACATATGAAAGCACAGCACATATTAGGACTCATAATATGGTTTAGAAAGTGACCCCGGAGCAGCATGCATTAAAGCAGATTTTGCCCCCCCACCTACCCAGGGTTTTACCCTCTCAACTTACTGAAAGGCTCTGACTGGTACAGCCTTAGACCGCCCTTACATCCCAACACAAAGGCAATGGTCCTATTAGCTAACAAGGCCAGTGTTTCCACAGGAATTTTCTTCAATCAACTGAGGGAACTGGGAGGGGAGAATTCTAACTGCAAGCTTTGCCTACTGCAAGACCCATGCATGAGATAAGTTCAAGTCATGCTTACAATCAATATGTTTCCATTTAACTCTGAAGCGAATCTTGTGAAAATTTGCAAAAATGAAATGCGAATTAAGTGTGAATTAAGTGCGTTTCCATATGTTTCCCTCAAGCGGTTGAGAGCAAATTAACAACACTACGTAGGCGGTGACGTGCGTGTGTACGCATGCCAGATAAATACGTACTTATGTCGTTGCAAGGCAAATTCAAAAACAAAAATGGAGAACGGTCTCTGGAGCGGTGTAAATGAGCTCGCTACATCAGAGTTTATTCGAAAAAACGTGTTTCCATTTCAGATTATGCGCGTTAGGCTAAGTCTTTTTTGCAGAAGTCAAAATCCACCTCAAGCGAGTGTAAAAACTTTTTTTGCGAATCAGAGGATTTTTTTTCGAATTATGGCGTTTCTATTACCTTTTTTGAAGCGAAACTTCAAAATGTGCATTAAATCAGGGAAATGGAAACACAGCTAATGACATACATTAGATATGTGAGAGGATTTTCTGTCCTGATGAGCTCACCAGCTACACTGTTCACCCGACAAATATAGTTCTAGCATCTCCACCGCTAGCCTTTCTTTGTGGAGAAAAATGTCAAGAAAGTGGTGGAAAAAATGAATAGGAAGCTGAAGAGAGCCTAACACAGGCCGATTCCTGAGGAGGATCCATTTCACGTCACAAAAAGGCAGATAACTACCCCAAGCTCAGGGCAAAAACTTCCAATGATCCTCTTGCAAACAAGTAGCTCTTGACTCCAGAATGATCCAGCCAACAAAGCCCAAAAGCCCAGACTGAAATTTTGTGGAAAACCTGCAGTATGATCAGAAAATTGAGGTCAAAATAAGCTCAAAACTCCCCAAAAAGAACTGATTTGTTGGGCGGGGGGGGTGAGAGATCCTGAATCTTTCAATTGCTGTGTTTTTTTTATATCTGGGGAAAAAAATCTTCACATTTCATTTTATGGAATAAAAATAACATTTTATATGATAATTTTATTTTAAATCATCGTTAAAGTACCAAACGAGTTGTGTCAGAGTTCCCGCCACCATAACTGGCCAGTACACGCTACTACCAGGCAAAGTGAACTCACTTTCGGCTAGATCTAGCAAACTGCAGAAGTCAGCAGACACACTGTCCGCTAAAGCATGAACTTGATCCAAACAAGAACCTCGATCTGCAGAAGAGACTTAATCTGGTTTGGAGACAGTGGCAGTAAGACCCACCAGTTCAGAGAATTAGGAGGCCTAACTTGGTTTAAGTTACAGGCAACTTCTACAAAAGTAGTACTGTGAAGCGGTAGGTTCTCAGGTGTTCAGGAAGTCACAGAAAACTAATCTCAAAATCAAAAGTCCCTTGCTGGTTATTTCCAAATCACGTCACCAAAGGACCGGGAGAGGAATGCTTGGCATGCACCTGATTGAGGCTCCGCGACTTACTTTCAATAAGCCACTACGCTCAAAGCCACCGGCAATCCTTTCAGAGCAAATCTGGAAACAATGGAGCCTTCTTCCTCTGACCTCAATAGGTTTGTGAAATCCAAAAAGGGTCAAGTTCAACTGCAGTTCCACTTCACAGCATGCTTAAACCACCACTAACCACCACTAACCTTGATTGTGCCAACACCCATAAGCACCAAGGCACTGGAGAAACTACCACTAAGCTTTAAGGTCCCCCCTATTATGTCACCAGGTGCACGGCTAATTAGTTATTACAAGCCATTTCAAAATCTTTTCCCTCTTGACATCACATGGGGAAATAACCAACTAGAGGCAAGAAGAACTGATCATCTTCAGCAAAGCAGTCAATCAGATTTCATTATTCTGGGTGGTCACTCCCCCTTGTGATGTCAGGTAGGGGAGACTTTGAACTGGCTCATAATGGCTGATTAACTGTGCACCAGGTGGCATAATAGGGGACCTTGAAATACACTTACTATACATAGCTTTTATCCTAAGTGCCAACAGTTAAGAAGAGTAAGCAGGGGTCAATCTCCCCAGAACAACATGGGGTTATGGCCTTTCCCAAGAGCAACCGTTACACTAAACTTATTGAGAGTTGAACCACCAACCTTCAGTCCAGGTTAGACACCTTCATTTCAAGGCCACAAGCTACACCGTGGAAAATGGCTCCAGGAAAAATGCAATACTGAAGCTCCTACCCCAGGTCCCAGACCAAACAAACTCAATGCTCTTCGGCACTCGGGACATCTAGTCAAAACATTCCCACTACTGGTAATACAATGCATCAATAAGTGCTTGTTCTGGACGGCACACAATGAGGTATTTATTCCCCGGGTGAATTCATTTCGAGTGCAGACAATGACTTCAACACACAACGGACAACAAAGAGGCAAGCTCTGAAGGACATTTTCACCAGCAAAGTGGGCCCAATGTGCTGCCCTTTCCTCAGGGTAGGAAATCAAAAGGGCAGAGGGCAAAACTGCCCTCATAATTCTCAAACTGCCCCTGAAAGCACAAGGCATTGGGCACAAAAATGGCTGTTTTTTTCCTCAGTTATTCTGGAATGATCCCAAATTGGGGTTTGTCATAGAGAATATTGTCTTAAGTTGAGAAATGCTGCTGGCCCAACAGGTAGCTTGGGCACCTTGTATTTTAATCCCTTGCTTAGCTAACTGAGAATTGTTGCTTTGTAAATTGCACCATTCCTTCTGAAATGCCCTTGGATTGTAACCAGTGTAAAATGTCACAATGGAACATTCATACCTTGCCTTACTTCAGACTTCCCAATACAGAACACCACTGGAACCATCATGGGTACCATAGTCTGCCTCTGTCGACAGTCTCTCTCCATTCAAACATCACCACATAATTTTTCATACAAAAACACAAAATTAAATAACATTAAATTATGGATTCAGAGCCACTTCTGTGTTGCCTCCATTCTGCATGGTTGCTAGGTGCCGTTACCATGGCTCTGGGGTATGACAAAACCAAAACCTACCATCTGGACTCTAGGCTGGTGCCAATGGAGTGATCATAGTGCGGGCAGCTTAATAATTCCTATGTGGACACATCGCTCGGAAACCTGCATACCAAAAACTAACCTGAATTAACAATGGTGTCAAGCAACTGACTGGTTTTCTAGAGGAAGTCGTTATGCAACTGCCAGTCCAGACGACCTAAAGTAGGAAAAACGCCATCTGGTGCCACACAACAGGAGGCCCACATCCCTCACCAACATTGATGTTTGTAGTAAGACGGTTATTGTAGTTGGGTGAAACAGCAGGTCCCCCACACTGGGTACATGAAATCATGGTAATTGGAAATTCCAAGAACATGCCTTCTACCACCTCAAGTTGGTTGGGTAAGACAATTCTGACTGCAAACTCGTCAGTCTGCACTGAACTGAAACCTGGTGATTGGAATCATTTGGAAATAAATGAGCAAATAAAAATGAAGAGAAGCATTAAACAGATGAGCAGACAAAACAGTGGCTTGGGTGCTCAGCGAAACCAGAGCAAGGGGCCATGCAGAAGCTCCGTCAGCAGCCGAGAGCAGCATTCAGCAGCCGAGAGCAGCATTCAGCAGCCGAGAGCAGGAGTCAGCAGCCGAGAGCAACAGTCAGCAGCCGAGAGCAGCATTCAGCAGCCGAGAGCAGCATTCAGCAGCCGAGAGCAGGAGTCAGCAGCCGAGAGCAACAGTCAGCAGCCAAAAGCGACCGTCAGCAGCCGAGAGCAGGAGTCAGCAGCCGAGAGCAACAGTCAGCAGCCGAGAGCAGCATTCAGCAGCCGAGAGCAGGAGTCAGCAGTCAAAGCCGGCACACTCCACCCTCACACACCTGCCACACAGAGCCACACACTTTCTGACTGTCCGCAGCTACAATGGCAATCCGAAAAGGAGCCTCAGCTGGAATAAACGACCAACTTAAATGCCGAGGATGGGAAATTGCTACAATTGTTAGCCTACTAGCCAACCTTTCACTCAATAGCTCACCCATTTTAGCTCAACCAACTAAAATGCAAGGTAATTTTCATAGATTTTACAGATGGTCATGTTATTCCCTCCAACAACCATTTCCTGCCCACCAAAAGAAAAACAAAAAAAAACAAAAAAACAAATCCCAGCAGGGGTACTGAGGGTGTATTTTTGGGAGTTGTGGGTGTGCTCTTGTGGGACTAGATACCAAACCCTACCTCTTCAGGTTGTTTATATTTTGGTTCTGAAATGAACCATTGATGATAACTGACAAGTTGTGATTGGTCACTGTAGTACACGGTAGCCCAATAAAGACTGCGCATTAGCCAAACAAGAGCTCAGCATCTCCATCTTAAAATATGAGTGGGGGAAAAGGGTTTATAGCTGGGGAGTCAAACGTCAGTCCTGGAGGGCCATGGTGTCTGTAGGCTTTTGCAGTCTCCGTCCAATCAGCATCCAATTATTGCCTTGTGAACAAGGTATAAGGACCCTTTCAGCTATCCGTGACTCAAATGAATACCTTAAGCATAAAAACACCGCTAGACACTGCAACCCTCCAGGAGTGAAGTCTTTACAACGCTGGTTTACAGGTCTTTATTTTAAAAGTCATGAGGTCCCGGGGGCGGAGTGGAGGTGGAGGAGGCAACACAAGATGGAGTGAGGGAAAGCAACAGCCCAGTAAAGAGAGAGAAAGCGAGGGAGCATAGCAGGGGACAGACGACAGGCAGCCAGCCAGCAGTGTTAGAGAAGCAGACACTTGCCTTGTGGAGACTGAATGAGAGCTACAGGCGAAGAGGACAGAAAGGAATCTGTGAAAATAAAAATACAGGAAGACAAGAGGATGAGAATCTTGCTGCATGACTAACGATCCAAACCACCAACAGCAGCTTCAAGTGTCCTGCTAAAATTAAGAGCCCCTATGTGGCACAACACAAATAACACCCCTGACCAATCACAACTAATGTATCCCCAGACCCCCTTCAGCAATCGCTCCCAAATTTGATAGGCTTCCTGACCTCACCACACACAAGGCCCACGCCAAAAATGAAAAGAATCGGTTGAAATTTGTGGCGAGTAGAACGCTCACAAGCAAATCTCTAGGGACGCAGCAGCAGCGGCAGATGTGGTGCAATCGTTGGTCCACAGTATCCCCGACTCGTTTCCAGGGATACAATAATTTCAGCTCTGAAGGGGACCTATAGCCAGGCAAAATGCCAATTTTGGTTCAAAATTTTAGTTTTGAGGCAAGAACATGAAGTGGTCCTTCAAATAGTCCGTGATATGGAGTTGCGTTCCAAAGGAAACATTCGTCACGAACCCTGTCTTTGAGGCTGGAACAGCCATGAGTGTGGTGACTTTCAATAATGGCCAACGAGGAATTGCCTCCATTCTTATGAAACTTGGGATAAAGGCAGGGGCACACTCAATGAAAGGCTGTCACGAAATGGACAGAAAACATGTGAAACAGAGTGAAAAACGCACACTAGAACTTGACAAAAGGAAACAAATAGGCGCTCGACAAGCACGTAAAACTAGGGAAGAAACACAGATAGAAGAAGAAGGAGTTACTTATGAGGCTGGTGCCTTTTAAAGAGGTAAAAAAATTCTTAAAAACCACTAAAAACAAAATACTAAATGTATTCCTCCAGAGAACATCACTGTCAAACTTCGATCACATTATTACTGCCGAACTAAAATCACGTTTTTCTAAATATACAGATTTTCAACAGGAAAATATAGATTTCTCAGCAACTGTACATCCATTTAACTTCATATTTGGCAGTTTCCTTCATTTTGTGATGATCTATGTTTTTACAGAGCTCTTTTTGCAATATGTACCTCTGAATATGAGCAAATCAAAATATGCATATTTAATTAGCCGTTTCCCGCTCAAATTGATTTAGGGGGGTCAAAATCATTACTAGAACATAGAAACCTGGAAAAAAAGCTCTGTAGTAACATTAGGAATGTTTTTTTCCTTCACATTACAGCTAAAATTATAACCAAACACTGTTTAGTTATCTCAATAACTGCGTTTCTCTAAGTATCTACATATTCATTAAAACAGCCGTTGCCATGGCAACCACTGATGTGATGCTACAGTTGCAATTTCTAATGGAATTATTTTGATAATAATTCTTAGTTTAAAAAGTGAATATCTTGGAAAAATGTTTGCTGAACTATAAGTCCCCTTAACTAATCCAACACACCTACAGTGCCCCTAACCAATCACACTGATAACAGCAAGTATAAGTGAACAACACAGCAATAATACCCCTAAGCAACCACACAGCTCATCAGATCAGCAGCCTAATTATCAGTTTACATCCCTCAATATAAACCGTATGAACAACCTTTAGCTCCCTTAATCAGGCAAACTGTATCCCAGACCTAATCACCGCTAGAGAATGTCAATTTCAATAATCTTCTCTCTACCCAGCCGAACCAAAGAGGTCCCAGCCAGTCCTGCGACAATTAGCCAAGGAGGAGAGCAGATTTCTCCTTTCATCCAAACATCTATTCCGGAGCACTGCAGCTCTCCTGCTCGTACTCGACTCACAGGACGAAGTGTGTCAGACACACAGCATTCACCCATCACTGTGCATTACGTAACCAGTCACGGCTCAAACAAGGCCCAGCTCTCTTCTGAGGATGACACAATGCGAATTTGGCTCAATCGAGAAGCACAGCCCTACAGCTCTCCCAAAGCCCCAGCTCAATTACACAGCGCAGAGTCGCATAGCCAGGACCACTGCAGAGCGACAGCGAGAGCGAGAGAGAAAGAGAGAGAGAAAGCAGGGGAGGAAGGGAGGGAGAGAGAGAGAGAGAGAGAGAGAGAAAGAGAGAGAGAGAAGGTATACCAAATACTGTCAGAGTCCCAGTGCGCATCAGAGAGCCAGAAAATTAGGGACATTGTGCAAACTCATGCAGTGACCTGGCCGGGAAAACACCATCACCAGAGCACAAATGCACTTTTATACTCAAGCACTGTTGGCTGTGCAGAACCCATACAAGCTAGCTAACAGTCTCAGAGATGTCAGTGATGTCATAGCCAAAACGCGGACAAGCTACAATACGCACGCGACAAACCAGCTCTTGGCAAATGATCCAGACTTCCTCTCCTGGGGCCTTATTTGTATGAATGATTGTGCATTTCGCAGTGAAATAATGCAAACGTCCAAAAATGTGGCTTATGCTAGAAAAAAAAAATCCTATTTTTTAATATGTGGGTAAGCTAAACTGCGCGCAGTTTTTACTCATTCAATCAAGATTAAAATCAACCTGGCATTCCGCATGTGTACAATCATATTCATTTTGCATGTTTTTTTTTTTTTTTGAAGTCAGGTTTGTTTTTACGAATCTGAAATCCACAAGGGAAGTATCATTTCTGTGCCTAAGCACAGTTTATAAATGAGGTCCTGGTTTCCACCAGCCTCTAATCCACTGACTGCGCTAGATGAACTGTACTGTGCATGAAATCCATGTCTCCATAGTCCATACCATGAGGTGATCGATCTATCCACGAGTTGTTTCATTACATGAGCAATTCATCGCATCAGACCCAACGCAATAGCTCAAAAGCTGTCTTACGACAGGATCATTTAACCCCGATTCTCTTCAATGCAAACAGCACATAATCATACAGGAACAGCAGCACTCCGAGCGTATACCTCCGCCAAGGCCCAACCATTGCCCACATGGGACACATACGATTAGCATCAACATGTAGCATCACACAAGTAAATAAAAAAAATTCCTGAATCCAGAATTTAATCACTTCCAAAATGAAATCACATTTAAGTTAGGCCAAGACACCTCTGGCAAATAAAAATTAATAAAAAAGCTGCCCATAACTTTTTCTGTAATGCTGTAAACCAACAAACATACCCAACCACAAACCGAAGGTAAAACAAAACCTCCTCGGCAGGCGCAATAATAATTCTTGCTATCGCCAATATGAAAAGAACACCCCGATGTTGCAATCAAGCCCGATTTACTGTGCATATATGGGATAGTTTGGTAGCAAAGTCACTTCCAGTCTCATGCAACTCCTTGGCAAGGAATCCCGCTTTCAGTCAAAAACTTTCAGCTGGGGAACAGTCATTTTCTCGAAGTTTCAAGAAGGGCCCTCCATGGCGATATTCAGGTGATTGATACAATTTCTAGTATAATTTTTGGCATTACCATCAAGAATCACAGATGATGTTGATGATAAGATCTTGATCGTTCAATGTTATAATGCGCATGCAAGAGGCCCAAGCGCTAGCGCAGAAAGCACACCGCTATGCAAGCTGTGCATGGGAAGTGTGGCAGTCCCTGAAGAGTTAAGAAATTTCAGTGAAAAAGCCACATCCGGGTATTTTTTGCGAATTGGCGATAGCGAGAATTATCTTCTGCCTCCATGTAACAATAGTGTACGTGGTCTTAAATCAGCTTTTTTTTCCAAACTCCTCATGCAATGCAACATGACTGTGTACACACCCTATTCTAGAAATAAGTCACGTGTAGCAGCTGATCTCAACACACACATCTGATGTGGCTGCTTGCAGTATTGGACAGCCCCTGAAAGGCCCAGAGTTTGGAAAATAAATCTGGTCTGAGAAAACAACCATGAGAGTGTAATGTGACATCTTGGCAGCTGCAGAGCTTGATTAAGGAAGACCTGGCGCACCTTCTCCATCTGGATGTGCACAGAGGCGTCCTCATTATACTGCAAACAAGACTACCTGACCTCATATGAAACAGCCACTGCGGAGGTAATTCCTCCAGTGCATTTAGTAAAGTTTTCTAGAAAAATGAGGGAGGCCATTGTGATTTAAAATGCAATATCACACAATGGCGAGGCAGCAAGTAGCCTAGCGGCCAGGGTGTTTTTGGGGCATGGACAGTTGGTGGTTCAAACTCCACTGTATAAACAATGAGGTCAGTGTAGCTGCTGGGCCCTTGACAAAGGCCCTTAATCCCACATTGCTCCAAGGGGGATTGGCCCCTGCTTAATCTTAGCCTTTAAATATAAGTGCTTGCTAAATTCATGTTATTACTGAAAGAAACAGCAGCCAATTGATGATGTGCAGTCACTTCAGGTGCACAACCTCATGAATTTAATCAGATTGGATTCATGCCTGTTTACTTTAAAATATGGTAAACTTTCTTTCAAACTGCCCCCTAGCTTCATGAAAAATGTTCTTAGGAAATTCCTGGCTTCTTTGGTGCTATAGCAGTCAAAATGTAACCCACTTCGACTGGTGGGGACGATTCATTACATTGCCATCCCTCCCTCTTCAGCAACACCAATTCTTAACGTACATAATTGCACAGGATGACACAGTATTATTCAGAACCGTTACCTCACGGCAAGATCTAAGTGGGCTCCAATCTGGCTTGGGACCTTTCTGCATGAAGTTTGCATGTTATCCCAAGTGTTTTGCATCGGTTTTCACCAGGTACTTCAAATTTCTCCCAAAGTCCAAGGACATGCATATCAGGCTAACAAAAGACTCTAAATTACCCACAGATATGTGCGTGTGAGTGGCGTGTGTGAACCCAATGATTGATTGGCAAACTACCCGAGGTGTGTACCTGCCATTCTACCATTGCATGATGGGATAGGGCCCAGCCCTGCTGCGACTCTCACCAGAAATAAGTAGGTTAGATAACAGATGTGTACTAGACGTCCTTCCTAATAGACTACGTCCCTCGGAACACACGACTAATTAATCAGCGTAAAACCCAAGGGTGCTTCCGCAAATAACACACCTGCATGTATTCTGCATTAAGTCAGACCAGCTGTTTGCAGCCATAAACACTGGATCTGCTGAGAGCGAAACCCAGACTGCAGCCACTGACATTTAATATATATAATAACTAAGAGTATCAAGTAGATGGCGTATAGACTAGATTTGGATATGACAAATCCACTTAGGCCAAATAAAACAATAAGAGTGTTTCCAATTACAGTGATTTGAAAAATAAAGTAGGGTAGGTAGGCTTTTTTTTTTTTTTTTTTTTTTTTGCTGAAAGTTTTTTTGTAAAATTTTTAGGTTAGGTAGGTGATCTGTCTTTTTTTTCTGTCACAGCAATATGTATAGATTCATTGGATATATACAGAATTCTGATTGGTCAAGATTTCTCGCGAACTCTCAACTCAAGAACTACTGACGAATAGCAAAAACACTCACAAACATTCAATGGGCTTTCCAGTGGCCATTCTAGACTGGCAACCCCCACAGCCCATGGCCCTTCATGCATTCAGTCAATCTGAGTGCCACTTTGCCAAGAAATTAAATTTCAATGAAGCAAAACTTGCGTATTATTTGGAAATAATACTTATTTTCATTTGCTTTTATAGTATTTTTATCCCTGTCCTGGTGTCTTTTTCTTCCTCTCTTTTTTTCTTCCTGCTTTAGAGTCCAGAAGAGTCTGTTCGCTTCATCATTTTGCTGGACGACAGCGAACACTTTAGCCTATCCAGTGAAATTTCAATTTTTTGGTTGAAAGTTGATATTTGTTTGTGAGGATTTATAAAAATACTGGAAATAAAGAAATATGTATGTGCAAAATTTCTCAAAAACTGAAATGTGCAACTCAGCCCAACAAGCTAGAAACATTGCAAACAGCGGAAGCATTTGTGTACTTTATGCATCACTGAATTCGAAATGCAATAAAAGTCGCCACCTAAGCCAGCCTTAGGTTTAAAAACGAACAGAGCCAAGAGCCCTTATTCTTTTTTCTTCCTGTGGGATGGGAGTTACTGGACTGCTCTGCAAAATTATCACTACGATAATGATACAGTAAAATTGGGATGTAAATGCCGCCGCCAACGAAGTTATGTTTTCGCCCCTGTCTGTCTGTCTGTCTGTGAACAACATAACTCAAAAAGTAATGCACGGATTTGGCTGAAATTTTGTGGGTGCATTGCTATTATATCAAGGATGGACTCTATTGATTTTCACCACGACCAGTGAAATAATATGGCCGCCACGGCAGCCATCTTGAAATCGTATGACACGCGATAACTCAACTTTGCACCCACTCATGAACATTTGGATTGTGCTGCTTTGGCAGAGGTTTGCACTCTACGACTGCCTCTAGTTCAAACTTAATCATCCCGCCAATATAATTTAATGTTGTTAGTGTAGACTAGGATTAGCAGCACTAGATTTTCCGTATTGCCACACCTAAATTCAATTTTGCATTATAGCTATAAATTTTACACAACACTAGGTGACGCAATACCCCTCCACTTTGTCAGCGAATAAGGCGGCCTTTGCCACAGCCATGAGTATGATGATGTATACAAAACAATCAATACTTTTTTGAGCATATTCACAGTATTAAAGGATCAGCGTGTAAGATTTAGAGCCATCTAGTGGTCAGATTATAGACTGCAACCAACTAACCATTCCTTTTCTCAGAAAACCTACGGTGGCCGCAAAACTTGCAAAAAATGTGAACGGCGCTCTCTTGTGTCAGTGCTTTATTCATTTACTTTTTTCCCATTCTGGGCTACTGTAGAAAAAATGGCGGCGCAACATAGCGGCCTCCGTGAAGGTGGACCCGCTCCCATGTAGGTTTAAAGGGCTTATTCTAAGCGAAATGAAACTCAAAGATTATTGTTTTCACGTGATTATACACTACTAAAAAAGTAGTTATGAATGTTATATTCCATTTCTGCCAAAATATCAGTCTAAATTCTACACACTGCTCCTTTAATGTTTTCATTCAATTGTGATGTCATGTGAAAGACAGAGGATGGTTTTTTGTCCAAAGGAGATTTAGCTAATGTAATGTTAGAACGCAGCTCAGTGTGTAATGTTAAGCACTAATAAGTCCAAGGCGCTAACACATCAGCTAACGTGACTTCTGTATTTCTGAAATTCCTAGAGTATTTGCAATTTAGCGACCATCATTTGTAGATTATGAATAATTACTACACTACTTAGCGAGCTCATTCATCATGCAACTAATATATTTGACAGAGAAAACCAGCAGCTCCAACCTCTCATAATCTGTAGTTAGCTACATTATGCTAGCTAGCTAGGTAGCCAACTCTGCCTTTACCCACTCTGAAAAAAAATGTGGAGGTCTGAAGTTGCTTGCCTTTGCAAGCACAGATCTACGTCGTTCCGGATCGGCCTGTTTTGACCAATGCATAATCAATAATCAGAATATTTATGTACTGGGGCAAGGAGTTTAGTTAATGTTTACCACAAAATTCCAACAATTTGAATTTGAAGAGGTCTGAACATGCTCATTTTGCTATCAGTAACTAATGTGTTTTTTTGGAATTGACTGTCAGTGAGTTGGGTTGGCGAGCCGTGCTTTCTCCTGATTCGCAACACCTCCTAGAAGGGGTCCCACTTAGGGGGCCTTCGAGGCACCGGCCGAGGGTGCGATGTAGTGCCTTCATAGGAGGCTTAATGGGGTTTTCATTAGTCATTGCAAAGTGTGCAATTTGAGAGGGCATCGGCTGGCCCTTCTCCCAATTTTTCTGGGAGGGCCCCGTACATTTGCCAACTTTGCCCCTCCTGACAGTGTGCCTCTGGGGCTTTTGCACGGAGTTTTGCACGAGGGCTCTGCTGGAGAATACAGGCCTACCGCAAAACAGCTAAACCAGAGAACAAGAAAAAAAGCGATGCCAGTAATCAATGGCGTCGCGCCAGACACCGGGGGGCGGCCTCAACTCTTTTTCTTTTAAATTAAAAACATAGAAAAATGTTTAGGGTCGGTCCTAATGGCGTAGGTAGGATCGGGAAACCGAAAACACACCTATTTTTCATTTGGCCTTACTACAAGGCAACAAATACTCCTCTAGCTCCTCTGTGCCAAGAAAAAATATTCCTTTCATCAATGAAAATCTTAATCGCACGTTTGAACAAATGCGCCTTAAGCTATGATGCTAATAATTTAAAGATCACACTGCATCCCAATTAATGAGGATTTGCACAGAAAATGCCATGAGAAGGGTCAGACTGGACAAGAATAGACCTTCAATGCTTCCACAGCTGGTGTGACCTTTGGTCAAATGATGGGGCCTTAGACAATTCCTCTGAGCCTCCGGCTAAGACACACCCAAGAGGAGACGGACTGTGAACCAGGCAGATTGTAGAGCTAATTAGGACGGTCGTAAGATAAAGCATGAATTCCAGCCGAAACACGTTCTGCACTTTGTCCACACGTCCAACGATTCCTGACAGATTTTGAGGAAATATGATGGATTAACGCACGCGGTTGAACTGCGGCAATGGAAACGGCACATTTGACTACCCATCTGTGATAATTCTGCAAACAATCCACAATGAAACGTTACACAGTACGCGCACATGCAGTCTCACAAGGACAACAAGGTGAGCAAGTGCAACCACGAACTCTTCAATGTGGCCGACACTGGGGTCTGTGATTACCGTGCTTTCGGTAATGGAAAATATACCGCGATAATATGTGAATTATAGCAAACATGACTGGACACATATGCACACCTATGATGTCCTTCCGAAAGCGACATCGGCAACAATTATAGAAGAAACCAGAAATAATAGGACGACACACGCGAAACGAGCTAACACAAGAAAGCCCAAGTGTCTGAATGAGGCGTCATTTTTGCTGAAGCTACGCATTTTCCAGCGATAAAATTTTCCCAAAAAATAGCCCAAGTGGTCTAAAGCGGTCACTTAGCCATCAGTTAACCCGGCCAGAGAGACATCTCTAGATACAAGCCATTAGTCATTGTGGGAATGAGCATGAGACACATGGCACGAAAACGTGCCTGTCTGCAAACTGATTTTTAAAAAAAGTATATAGCCGAATAGCAAAACTGTTTGAAGGGACATCTAGATATTATACGGTCCCACCCATATAGCTGAATTAAAATTGCACTTAAAACGGCACATTCGATAATAAATGCAGGTGGGTGTTGAATTGACATTTGGCATGGAAATTTTCCCCCGAGTGTTTCATTTCGGGGAGGTTTGTTTACAAGGTACCCGCCGGTGATGACAATGGTAAAATGCACCGCCGAGACATCTTTCTGCATGCGGAGATCATTTGGTATAATGCTGTAATGCATACGACCGCAACATTATAGCTGGACTTTCCAAGCAAGCTTGCAACCCAAATTAAGCAAGAGGGCGTAATGCATATGTTTAACATCAATAGGCAAGATAGAGAAGTAACTCAATGTTAATTCCGACATAGTATTTTATTTCTAGGCCTGACAGCTCGCACCGTTAGCCAGCGTTTCGCTACCTGCACGAAGGCACGCAGACATCATTGGATAAACTGAGCCCCAATGGAAATGGACAACCTCGCTAACATCGCATAGTTTATCTTGCCAGATATTTAGGATGTTATTAGGCAGCCAGCTCATAAAAACTGCTTTCCTCCGTGCCACGATGTTAACGAGCAAATTGGCTAGCAAGCTAGCGAAGAATTGTGCGCACCTGTGCACGCTGGAAATGAGCTAACTCACCACGTCACGGTCATTGATATTCGTCGTATGCTTAGCAAAAATGACACGGCTAACAAGCTACTTTATTTATTAACATCTGGGGGATGGCTGATCTGCGTCAGGCAGTCAAGCAAACATTCAAGCCGCTTTCACACTGGACGCGAAACGAATTTTTCGCACGGCAGATTACATTCAAAGTCAATGCGAAACGCGTGTATTCGCGTCTTTGCATTGACTTTAAATGTAATCTGTCATGCGAAAAATTCGTTTTGCGTCCAGCGTGAAAGCGGCTTTACTGTCAACGCGAGCCGTCCAATCTTACCAGAAATTTTGGAAGCTTTTCCCGAAACTGCGGAGTTCTGTCCGGTTGCGGAGTCGCCAAAACCCAGTGACGACGAAATCTGAGAGGACTGAGTGGAATCTGCCATTTTACTGACAGTTAGGAAGATATTCTGAGGAAGAGAATAGAGTAATGCTATAAAAGATTTTTTTAATTGCACAAATCGCTATTTCCGTGGTTGGCTACAGTAACCAAGCCAGGCAGATTATGGCTAGAACGGCAGACCCCTCTGGAAGAACGGTGTACGACGTGAAGCGCGCTCCCGTCTAAACTAGAAGAGAGGCGTGGCACACACTGTGAATATTATAATATAGGAGTGGCCTAATGTCAAAGCCGTTATTATCTTAGGTAGATTACACTTTATTATCAAATTAACGGTGATCTGTTTGTGGACTGGCTGTCTTGGAAATAACAGGTGCTCATTTCCGGTTTGCTTAACACCATTGTTTGACACGCAGTAGTGTTATGATGATTATGCGCCACCACTTTCGTCTAAAAGGGGTCATATTATAACAAACCCCAATTCCAATGAAGTTGGGAAGTTGGGTGAACTTAAACTTGGGTGAAGTTGGGTTAAACGTGAATGAAAACAGAGTACACTTATTTGCAAATCCTTTTCGACTTATATTCAATTGAGTATACACTACAAAGACAAGATATTTAATGTTCAAACTGATAAACTTTATTGTTTTTTGGAAATATTCACTCATTTTGAATTTGATGCCTGCAACACGTTCCAAAAAAGCTGGGACAGAGGCAACAAAAGACTGGGAACGTTGAGGAATGCTCAAAAAACACCTGTTTGGAACATTCCACAGGTGAACAGGTTAATTGGAAACAGGTGAGTGTCATGATTAGGTATAACAGGAGCATCGCCGAAAGGCTCAGTCCTTCACAAGCAAGGGTGGGGTGAGGGTCAACACTTCGTGAACAACTGCGTGAGCAAATAGTCCAACAGTTTAAGAACCACGTTCCTCAACGGGCAATTGCAAGGAATTTAGGGATTTCATCATCTACAGTCCATAATATCATCAAAAGATTCAGAGAATCCGGAGAAATCTCTACACTTAAGTGGCAAGGCCGAAAACCAAAATTGAATGCCCGTGACCGTCGGTCCCTCCAGGCGGCACTGCATTAAAAACCAACATCATTCTATAAAGGATTACCATGCGGGCTCAGGAACACTTCGGAAAACCATTGTCAGTTAACAGTTTGTCGCTACATTTTTTAAAAATTTATCCCTTATTTAACCAGGGAAGTCCCGTTGAGATTGAAATCTCTTTTTCAAGGGAGCCCTGGGCATTGAGGTGGGGAGGGAGAGGGCAATTTGCACAGCCAATTGGATCAGGGGATGATTAGGTGGCAGGTCGAAAGAGCCAGGTTGGGACTTTAGCCATGACACCGAGGAACCCCCTACTCTTATCGATAAGTGTCATAGGATCTTTAGTGACCACAGTGAGTCAGGACCTCGGTTTAATGTCTCATCTGAAAGACGGCATCTCCTTCAGTACAGTGTCCCCGTCACTGTACTGGGGCAATGGGGATTATTCCACCAGAGGGAAGATCACAACCTACTGGCCCACCAACACCTCTTCCAGCAGCAACTTGGTTTTCCATGGTGGTCTCCCATCCAAGTACCAGGTACTAACCAAGCCCACAAGCCACGGGGCTGGAGCAGATCAAATAGTGGTATGGCTGCTGGCATCTACAAGTGCAAGTTAAAACTCTACCATGCAAAGTGAAAGCTATATATCAACAAGACCCAGAAACGCTGCCGGCTTCTCTGGGCCGGAGCTCATCTGACATGGACTGATGCAAAGAGGAAAAGTGTGCGGTGGTCTGACGAGTCCACACTTCAGATTGTTTTTGGAAATCATGGACATTGTGTCCTCCGGGCTAAAGAGGAAAAGGACCATCCAGATTGTGAACAGCAAATGTTCAAAAGCCAGCATCTGTGATGGTATGGGGATGTGTTAGTGCCCATGACATGGGTAACTTGCACATCTGTGAAGGCACCATTAATGCTGAAAGGTACATGCAGGTAGAGAGGGACAAAGGAGACTGGAGCACTCTGATAAATTAACAGCATTTATGGTGCAAACAGACAGAGAGCAGCATAAAGGCTGTTAATTTATCAGTGTGCTCCAGTCTCCTTTGTCCCTCTCTATATTTGTTGTCCTTGAGCTGTTTAGCACCTGATTCAGCTGACTTTTGCTGAAAGATGCGCGGTGAACCTTTTTTACACTGATTTTAGGTGCATACAGGTTTTGGAGCAACATATGCTGCCATCTAAGCGACATCTTTTTCAGGGACGTCCCTGCTTATTTCAGCAAGACAATGCCAAGCCACATTCTGCACGTGTTAAAACCGTAGGCTGTATGAATAGATGGAAGTAACTGTGACGTCACCCATTGGTTTCAGCACACCATTTAGGAAGCCTCCATTTTGGCAATTTGAACAGCGCCATTTTGAAACCGGATGTGATTCCTATTGGAAGAGAGCGTAAATTGAAGATCCAGGGAGGAGCGTGGGGTGGTTCTATGGGTGAATCTGACTGTATCTGACGAGGACCAGAGGATAGCCACACCCCATAAAGCATATCTGGCCTTTTCCACCAAGAAGAACCTGGTGCTAGTGCTAGTACTTGGTTGGTTCAACCCAGGCGCCTCCTAAGAACCTATTTGCTTTTCCATTGCCCAGGAGCCAAATCCGAGCCATGTGATTACATCACCGTATAACGTCAGTATATCTGGCAATACAGAGTATGGACTGTGGAAAACCACGAATAAAAATTTAAAACTGAAATGCTTGTGTTTCTATGCTCAGTTATACTATTATTGTCACTGAGGTTTTATTGTTTTTAAGGGGGGAAAGGAATATAACCTACTTGATTGCTTTGATTTTGTACTAGGTTAATACCAGATTTAAATTTGTAGCAAAATAAGGCGTAAACAGAAAATGTGCACCGTATCTTGCGTTGCTGTCCATGCATGTCAAAAATACCGAAACCTTGTGCAGCAATAGGGTGTAATTATAGGAACATGCTATCCACAATTTCTTTTCCCAAGGAGGCGGACAGGTCAGAAATAAATGAGCAACTGTTGTATGTCATTCCAGCTCCATAAGTTTGAATGATGTTGTTTCTTTTTGTAATGCCCTTCAAGCTGGCTAATGGCAATTACAGTAAGGAAGAGGCTATTCCCCCGCAGCGGTTCAGCGCGAAAGATCAAAGAGCGAGGCTGATTATAAAATGAAATCTCTTATTGGCCCAACTGTGGGGCAAATAAAGAAGTTCTTCTCTTATCTGTCCCACCGTGGTGCGAATAGCAGAACTGCTTCTCTTGTCGGCCCCGTTGCGGGGCAGATAGCGGATCTCTTTCCCCCAATTCACCCCGCGGCAGGGCGAATAGCCACTTCCATATGGTAATTCGCGAACATCTGAGATAGCCAGCTAACTCATATTCGTAATTTTAATATAGACGTTAATGGCATAGAGAAAAATGCCTGATGAAGAAAAATAAAATGAAATATAAATTCATCATGCAGGTATAAGACGGATGCTTGTATATTCCAACATTTACTGTGAGAAGAACGCTCAAAATACTTGCGTGATCACACCCACTTAGGAGACAGGAAGAGTGCCCAATTTCTTACAATGGGGGTATATTGGGGATGTCTTTGGCTAAGCCTTTTCCATTTTTTGTTTGTTGGAAACTAAAACTCTACCCCCCCCTGTTTTAAAATCAGTTGTGCAGGTCTTGTTGGTGTCCCAAAAGTTCATGCACCACAGAAAAACTCAACTCAGATTGTGAATATTCAGCAGAATGTGTTTATCCAAAAGTTCATGCACCAGAAAAAAGTCAACTCAGATTGTGAATATTCAACAGAATGCGTTTATTCAAAAGCCAGTGTATCCCCCTGCATCTTAATTATTGCCCTCAGCCTGTGGGGGCATAGAATGCACTAAGTTGTTTAGGCGGAAGGCTCAAAGTTGCCCCACTTCCGCACAGCCCTCGCATTGAGCTGCTTCATGGTGGTAGGGGGTGGGCTGTGGAAGACCCGACTGTTCAGGATACCCCAGGAGTTCTCAATCGGGTTGAGGTTCGGGGAGTTGGGTGGCCATTCCTCTTTGCGCAGAAAGCCAGGAAGCTGCTCAGAACACCACTGCTGAGTTGAACGAGCAGTATGTCTTGGGGCACCATCTTGCACAAAGACCATTTCCACACACCTGTTGAACATCTTCCTAGCAGTGACGGGGCCCGATTTCTTATTTCTGGTGAGTATGGGAAGTGGCACTGGCTGGAGAATGTTCTTGACATAATACTTAGCCTTGATAGTGGTGCCCTGGGGTACAACATGCAACTCCAACAACCCTGAAGATGGCATCGCCCCCAGACCATGCAATGGTCGCTGAACTTGACTTGTTCTGAAGGTGGCACTTTCTTTCGATCATCAGTGTAGATTCGGTCGTTTTGGCTGTTGGAAGTTGGAAATAAGTAGAGTGGGCACTCATCAGAGAAGTTTTCCCAGTGTCTTGGGGTCATTGTGGCATACATCTTTGTAAGTTTGGTAAGGCGAGGAATCCACTGTCTTCTGTATGCTCTCAGACCCAGTTTGTCAGTCAGAAAATGATGGATGCCTTAGAGGAATTCTTCAGGACTGAGGATTGGGTCTCTTTCCTGCGGATGAGGTCCTTGGGGAACTCAGGACTGAGGGGTGTCTTCCTGTCTGCAAGGGAGTCACAACTCTGGTGTCTCTGCCACCACTTCTTCACCCATCGTATGCTTCTGCCAAGGTCCTGAGCTCCTCCCTGCAAGTTTTCCCTGCCCTGCGCAAGGCAATGGCTTGAGCACGGACCTGAGGCTCTGAAGGAGCAGCCTTTCCAGGTTTTTGTTTGGCCATCGTGGCAGCACTACCAAAAAGGTTCTCTCAGTGACAGTTCTCTCTTGGTTCCTTGGTCAACCAGGAAATTTATAGGCCTCTCGCAAACAGATGAACTAATTAAACAACCTCACAACACCTGGCTGACCAGGTGCAACCCATTTTGGAGACAGACATGTTGCCCATTGGCAAGGCCGGATTAATACCCCCAGGGGCCCCTGGGCACTGAAGCTCATGGGGCCCTCCTCCCCTCCCCTCCCTAACACCCACACCTTCCAAAGAAGGTGATGACAAAGCTACTGACACCCAGAAAACAGCAAGCACCTGATGGAGCCTTCGCCCCACCAGACTGACTCCACAAATACGCAGACACACACATGGTGCGAAAGCTCACCTCAATTATATGAACGGTCAAACAACCGATTGGTTAAAGGCTGAATGACAAAATCCAGCTGAGTCGGGTGCAAGTATGCCTGTCCAGTCAGGGTGCTACAAAAATGATTTTTCCCGTTTGTCCCTTCAGGCAAGCAAGTCAAATAAATGGTTGCCCAAATTCAAAAGTCACTTGCCTGGGATTAAACAATCTATGTACACAACAAACTTATCCTACCGTGGCAGTCAACAAATGACGAACCATGCAGCAAGATAAAATGCACCTACATTTCTGGTGATCTTCACGATACAACTCCAGCACTTACTTGTGCTGCGTAACTTTAATATAATATACAGATCAACCAAACACCCACCCACCAACTGAAAGTATATGATAATTTCAGCTACAAGATAAGACAACAGTGCAAGTTCACTTAGACTAAGACCGGATCCAAACGAGTTTTGATACGCGTAATACAATCAGGAGGAGGTGAACGAAAACAACGCATAATCAATGTGTGTCGTCAAACCTTCGCCCAAGCTCTGTTTACTAACAAGACGCCGTTGTTTTTTTTTTTAAATCAATTTAATATTTTAATTACTGTATTAAACTATGACACTCGGTGTAATTCGGGTATTCAGTGGGCTACTTGTCATGTTTTTTATCTGCGAGATTATCCTAACAAAGCACGAATCAAATCAAACTATTAAAAAAGTTCAACTGGATAGCAAAGCAACAACTTACTAGCAGGCTATATGGTCTCCGCAGATAACGGTATGTTTTACAGGAGTCCAGGTAGTTACATTGCGACTAATGATTAATTTTTTTAAGCAGATAAATACACTTTCTGTGGCGATCAGGATATGAATCTTCGCTTGGAAATACGTGAAAAGTAATCATGCGACCTGTTATCAGATTATGGTTCGTGCACCCCTCGATTTCACATGATTTTGGTATGATTCAAGGGGGGGGGGATCACGATTATAATGAGATGTTTCAGCTTTAAGCGTAGATTCAATACGCTGACTTGGAATTGTTTTCAAAGAACTGTGGTCGCTAGCCTCATTAATGTGGCGAGTGGCAAAGCAATAACATCGGCGCGCGTCGCACATCAGAAGGATGAAGTACCATCAATGCTCGATTTGCTTTTGCTGTAATGTCGCAGTGTACTCGCTTAAATGATTATACCTTCGCGCTAATGATAATCGTTTCAGTGCGAAAGATTTTCTCTCTTCTCGTAATTAACCGCAAAAAGTGTAAAAAAAAAATTCCCATCACAGAGGGCCCCTCCCTGCCCAAGGGCCCCAGGGCACGTGCCCAGATTGCCCATATGGTAGATCCGGCCCTGCCCATTGGGGTGCATGAACTTTTAGGACACAGTGTACACCAGCAATGAGTTGATGCTCGCTCTGGCACCAGTTTTGAGAGCCAGGAGCTGGTGCTTAGGCTGTGGAAAAGCAAAGAACCGGATGTCAGGCTCTGGCTCTGAACCAGCACTGGAACCAGCTCGGTGGAAAAGGGGTAATAGACTTCTATAGCATTGAACTTCTTTCTGCAACCACCGATGTCGCCATCTGCTGGCGATTATATAGAATGCAATTTTCAGAGATTTCCGCATGGGCTTCACTTTTCAGACCCGGGTGTGGCGTCCATCTTTTTATACTGTCTATGGTCTGTGACAGGAAGCAGAGAGAGTACTCATGCACAGATGTGTGTCCAGTTCAGTGACTTCATTGAAAAGCGTGGTCGTACCGGCAGGGTCAAAAAAACAAGCGTTGATCTTTCAGTACAAAGAGTCGAAATCACAAGACAGTCCAAAACTCAAAACCAGGAAGATGGTACACCAAACCAAAATCACAAACAAATCAGGGACATCGAAAAGACTAAGCAGAAATCAAACACAGGTAGTAAGTCGAACACTGAAGATGAACCAAGAATTGTAATCAAAAGACAAACCAGAACTGTAACCAAAAGACTCGGAAGATCAAGGACCAATTGTAAATAACACAGAGATAAACCGGCCAACAAACTAAGAGTGAACACAAAGGGGTATACAGCAGGAGAACAGAGTGAATCAAAAGGGATTTGGGTGCGTAGGGTTAGAAAAGCAGGCTGGGAGGTGTAGAAATGCGGGAGCAATCAATCAATAAAACAATGAACAGAGGGCGGAGTACCAAGGGAGTGAAAACAGACAGTACATGTGAAAGCAAATGACTAAACTAATACAGGGAAACACAAAAATAAAGAATGGACATGAATAATAAAAATACAAAATGCGCAATAATCAATGCAGAACAGATTCAGACGCTGACAGTCTGCACAGCAGCATGTACACTGTGCTGTGTATCTGTACTGTGACGTATGTTACATTGCCGGCATCCCTTGTGCTGAGTGCTTCTAGTAATCCTTAACATTTATCCTGATACTTACAGTACCTGTCAAAAGTTTGGACACACCCACATTTTTCTTACAATACATGTTAAACAAGTAGACATGGTCAACAACATCCCCCGCCAAAATGTCTTCTTTAGAGATACTATGAACAGAGGCTCCCAGAAGTGCCACAAGGGCAATAACTGTGGGAAAAATAATAGTGTGCTTCTTATTTTCGAACTCCATCAGGGTCTTTATGGTCTTAAGCTACACACCAAATTTGGTTATCCTATCTGGAATATTTCCCGTGAAAAGTAGTTCCCCTTTACATATACCGTGAACAGAGTTGAAAAAAGTGAATCAAGGGCAATAACTCCGGGAGAAATAATCACGCGTCTCATTTTCGAACTCGATCAAGGTCTTTATGGTCTTAAGCTACACACCAAATTTGGTTATCCTATCTGGAATATTTCTTGTGAAAAGTTGTTCTCCTTTATAGACACCGTAGTCAGAGTTCAAAAATGCAAATCAAGGGCAATAACTCAGGAAAAAATAATCGCGCTGGTCTCATTTTCGAACTCGATCAAGGCCTTCATGGTCTGAACCTATATGCCAAATTTGGTTATCCTATCTTGAATATTTCTTGTGAAAAGTTGTTCTCCTTTATCCCAGACGGACGCACGGACGGACGGAAGGACGCACGTACGCACGCACGGACGGACGGACGGACGGAGGTCAAATCAATATCCCCTGGCCACTTCGTGTGGCGGGGAATAATAAAGCAATAAGCAGCCTTTATTTTGCAAAAAAAAAAAAAAAAAAAAAAATCTAATTCTTAAATCCATCAAACTAACCACCATTTGTTGTCATATTTGCAGAGCATTCTCACATTTTTTAAACAAAGGCAGTCATATGACCATAATGAATTTGCAGCTGCACAGCTGTCCAACTTCCCAAAGATGTGCTGCACTTGAGGTGGCTTTCCATCAACCTTTTCGCCCAATAAGTCCCAAAATCGCTTCACTTTAATTTGGCTGTTGGAAAATAGAAGGAGTTTATTTGTCTGTTTACTTTGCAAAATATGGCTTCTTTGAGAATTCCAAAATTATGGACACTATATTCAAACAAGTAAATTAGTCTCTTTTCACCTCTGACTGTTTACCTTTCTCAAGATTCCATTTGAGATTATATAGTGAAGTTAAGCCCTATAAATTTCTCTATAAACAGAGTGCTGTGACATTAACAAATTGTGTCCAAACTTTTGACAGGTACTGTATTTTGTTCTGTGCAGACTAAAGTGACAATGCAGGCTGTCCATGGGGCAATGAGAAGGCCACGCAGCAAACAAAATGGCGGAGGCACCCAGTCATATCAGTCGGTAATCCATTCATATTTGCCCACAAATCACCATTGAAATCAATTGAAGTTGTATTGCATCAGTTTTCATTCTGTGAATCACGGATCTTTATGAGCTGATGGGGAAACACTTCAGAGTTACGTTGAAAAACACTATATTTGTATTTCATGAATATTTGTTCTTTGCAGCCAGAAGATACAGGGATCAAATCCAGCCTGGGGTCTTTTCATGTGGAATTGTCCATACATGTGAGTATCAGAGTGGGATTTCATTCCTATGCATGTTTAGAAGAGTGCAATGGACATGATATAGTCATAAAATACAGGGCTGAAGCTATCATTAATTATATTATAATTTTTCATCAAGTATATCTCTAAGTTCATGTGCAGTATAAGTCAAAGTATATTTTCATAAACTAATAATTTTGAATTAATTAAACTAGTAATGTACTCTAAATTTACTACTCTTACACTTATAGTCCAGTAAAAATATACTTTTATAAACTTAATGTGGGCCAATTTAGTCTCAAGAAGTGCACTTAAAATTATATAACTGGTATACGTGGAAGACGTGCTTGAAGTTTACTCATAAAAACTAACTTGAGGTATACGTCTTTTTGTAAGGAATGGCAAAGAGGAATATTTTTATTTTTGGTTCCTTCTGCACCCATCTCCCAAGCAAAAAAAAAAAAAAAAACTGATGGAAAAAAAAAATTGCGAACGTAAATGGATTAACTACTTAATTGTGTCCAGAGAAATAGCCCCTGAGAACACAGAAAATACCAATCAATTAGGGCTCTGCGAAATTGTATTCACATATTATAGCGTATTTCTGGGCAGAGGCTATCAATGCATTGTCGCCCTCTTGTGGATGTTTACAAATGAACGACTTCACAACAGTACGAAATTGTGGTCAGGTTCTACTTGGAATGCCTAAACACATTCAACTTGCAAGCTCCTTTTAATTAATAGATTCAATCAATCTCGTAGCTGACTACCGCCGAACCGGCATCAAATATTTTCCCATGTCAAAGAGAAATCAACAGCAAGTCCTCCCACTGTGTAAAGTGCTTTGGACCTTCAGTCCTTTCTTCCACGGTTTTCGAGTTTTTTGATCATACGTGGAAATTGCAGCGAGGTCATTATAGGGTCGTAATCCCATCATGTTTGAAGAATTGTTCTCTTCTTAATGCAGATCTTATAGTGTTTTGTTATGCGGGCTATCTTCAAGATTCTTTTAATTACCATCAAGCTGTTGACATTGCCATATGGATATTATGGATATTTTAATGACAGCGAGAAATTAGTAATGAGTATACCTACGCACACGAAAGAATAAAATTATACAGGAAATCGGAGGTATTTAGACTTGAACGCATTCAAGGCAATAACCAAAATTATAAAATGAAAGCTACTAATGTCAGCCTATTTAATGAACTTGCACGCGGATTTTAACAACATTTGGCCAATGGGCGAACGACTTTATTATTGCGACCCAACAATTTTTTGAAAATCTGAATTTGAAATCCCATACGCACCAAACCGATGCCGAAAGTCTCACTGATAGTCAGGGCTGTCGGCACAGTTTTATTCCCGTAATGATCACTGATGGTTGACCATGTGAGTTCCTAAAAAAAAAAATACTATTACAACACAGCCAAACATATAGCCTATAGTCTACTCTGCAACACTCTACAAAGTATAAACGCAAAAATAGTCGAGCCTTTCAAAAACACTTCGTTGAATTATATTTTTGGCGGCTTTTTTTGAAGTGGCAGACAGTGGGCTTAGCTGATCTGGGGATAGATTTTCCGGGAAGTCAGGCTCAATAAAACCCGCCACTTTTTGAACACCACTTCGCGCTGTTTTGCACACTACAGTATCTCGAGCGGAAACTTTAGGAGGTAAGTCAGGGGTTCTGGTTTGCGCATTTTATTCAAGAACTTTATAAACCGTTGGCTAAATTATATGGACTGCGTTCGTATTTATTCATATGCTTAATGCATGGCTGTCAGTAGGCGACCGATTTTGCATCGCATTTGCCAGTCCCTATATAATTTAACTATGTGACCTTGACTGACTGTATTTAAAGAAACAGCACGCTTACAACGCCACTATCGTTTCTTTTCGTTATCACTTAACGTAGCCTAACAGTTTGTGATTTATATAAAATTATAGCCTTCTTCATTCCACCGTGTATGATCTATTTCATGATTATTAGCAGCCCTTTTGTTAAACATGGTTCGGTCATTTAGGTATTTAAACTACAGGCTATAAAGCTATCAGACTGTAGCCTTGCCTATTTTTGAAAACATTGACTCACTCTTAAGCGTGCAATGCAATACATGTTTCTTTAGCTTGCCCCGAATGTGAATGTATTAGTCCGAATCAAAATTAAAAAGCAAACAATACAAATTGGGAGGATGCACGGTATAATGCAGGGTATCTTAATTTAAACTGAACCGTCAGACAACACAAATATTGAGCAACGAAAGAAAAGCGAGATAGTCAATGTACTCATATGGATTAGACACCTAGTCAAAGTGACCGCAAAATAAACATTTGAAGAAATGAGTATAAAATGCACGTGCTAGTAATAAATGCGATTTTTATAGTAATTACACACGTACTTAGTTTCCAGTCAAGTCTTGAATTAACTTGCGTTTCTTTTGTTGCTGAGTATAATATCTTATCCTATAACTTCTTAAGCGGAATGGCAAACTGGATGGATGGCGCCGGATACATCTTAATCCCACTGCCCATTCTGTTATGGAACATATTGATGAAAAAGGCATCCGAGTAACTCGCCGTTTTGGCTTTGTCTTGATGCAATGCGCAGTTGTCTATATCCATTCGCGACACTGCTTTCGTGTCTAGAGGCGCTGTAGTCGCCCAAGTGGGCACTGCAGGCTACCGTTTACGTCCTATCTGAGTGAAATGGATTCCTACAACTGCTGTCGATTTCATATTATACAGTTTATTTTACCATGAGCAAAAAAACGAGATTAACCGATAGTTAAGGGTCCGTGAAGCGGTCGTCCAGGTCTGAAAGTGGTGACCTGGAGTGAGTCGGCTTGGAGCTTCTAATTCAATTCACACCTAATGTTTACTGATGATCTCAACTTGACGTTCGTCATTGCAAACTGCAGACCGTAGCCTCGCCTATTCACTGTTGTTCGCTGATTCTGACAGCTAGGGCCCGGGACGGGTTTTTATTGATACTGAAAATCTAAACGCGATATAGCCTAATTATTTTTTCCACTTTCTGATGTTTCTAATGGTCCACATCACCATTTTACTAATTAAGTTCTTTTCGCATAGAAGTCGCTATTCGCAAGGCATCTTTGTGACTAATTTAAAATAGACTATTCTTAAGGCAACACCTTGTGACATGCTTTTTGGTCAATTTCTAATTGGTTTTCGCAGGGCAAACTCCTGGTGGCGACACTAGGAAATTAAGTTATGAACAATCTAAAGAGTCGAGGGGTGAGCCCAGCATCGTGGGAACACAAGTTAACACACCCACTGCACTCCTCGAAATTGGCTGATTTCAATAAACTTTGCGTCATTTGAAAATTCTTAATCTACAGATGATAAATCCATGAAGTTAACATGCCTTTAAAACGCCAAAATGCATAGTGCCCAAACTAGCCGCCAGGGTTTTGCCTTGCGAATAGCCAATTGGGAATTAGCCACAAGGCTGCCTTGCGAATGGCCACAGCCTAATGTAATTTAGCCATCGGACTATCCCCTGAATTTGATACAGAGGCTTATTAATACATGCCAGAGTATGTTCCCGAAACTGCATCGAGGCACATTATCATTTGCTGTAAGGATATGATGAAATAGGAAGGGGTGGTCTTGCGACTGTGGTGGCCTCAAACGACCTCATCATCTCTCCATAAGGCCAATGTTGTGGAGCTCTATTAAGGTACGATCGGTTCTTTGTCTGAAATCTCATCCCCTTTGAAATGACAGAAAGACATCAATTTGGCAGCAATCACTTTCACGGATGTCACTTTCTGAATTCAGCATCGCGGATACAGGGATGAGTTTTGGTCCCTCCTCACAGTGACGTGTAAAATGCGTGGGGAGAGGACTGCATCGCGGATACAGGGGCAAAGCACGTGTGTGGATTTGACACCTACGTCGCACACTATACGGCCAAGAACACAAAAATTCGTTAGATATTTGTCGATTGACCTTGAAACACCGCCTGAGAAAAATGGAATTACCATAGAGATCCCGCCGCACGCAGAAAGGTGAGTTTGATTTAGTGGCCACCAGGTCCTAATGCGGCGCTGAATATAATTTAATGTTTGCTAGCCAGCTAGCTTGGTGGGCTAAAAAGCGGAAGCATCTCATGACAGATGAGCTGACAGTTGATTTACAGCGAACGTAAATCCCATTCTTCGCTTCATTATCTCCGTTTATTCCGTTAATTTCCCTCGTTAGGTGTGTGTGTGTGTCCCTTTTCGTCTGTGGATCACTGCCAGAAACAAGCCACAATGACCGTGTTGTTTGCTGTTACTAGGCGTCCGTCTGTGGCGAGGATGAAAATAAAGAGGCCCATTGTCTGGTCAGTTGAATGACTCCAGCTGAGAATGAACATTTGAGATATTTACTGCGGAGGCACCGTCGCTTGGTCGTTGCAACTTGGCAATTCACCGAACAAGTGGTTTCAAGAATAAAGCTGCTTTCACACCGGACGCGAAACGAATTTTTCGCGCTACAGATTACATTCAAAGTCAATGCAAAGACGCGAATACACTTCGCGTTTTTGCATTGACTTTGAATGTAATCTGTCGAGCGAAAAATTCGTTTCGCGTCCAGCGTGAAAGCGGCTTAAGTAGGCTAGCTCTTGCCTTGCCCTAACCGCCGACGGGCTTACTTGATTTCAGTCCACCTTTCGTTGTGGTATCGCTTTCTTCCCTTTAGTTTTTGCGTTGCTATAAATTACGCCTCTGGTATAGGATTGCAGCATCCTTTCATGTATTATCTCAGAAATAAGTTTGGCATAGTATTGTTACCTAGGTGTTCCCCCGCTTTATTTGTGAGCTGCCCGAGGTGCTGAAAGATCGCTGTTTTGCGTCCAAGCAAGTGGACGCTTTATGACGGGGTTATTGAGAAGGGTTGTGCAGGTCCTGCGGTATTTTCAGATCGGAGAGAATCAGTCGCCGATTAATCGTGTCGTATTGAAGCACATGAAAATGACGTGAGTAAAGCCGCTTTCACACTGGACGCGAAACGAATTTTTCGCACGGCAGATTGCATTTGAATGTAACTTTGAATGTAATCTGTCGAGCGAAAAATTGGTTTCGCGTCCGGTGTGAAAGCAGCTTTACTTACGGGAGGTATCCTTGTCGGTCCACAATGTTCTAAAGTGCTGTCACTGTACAGGAAGTGTTGTTGTGGAAACAAACCTTAGTTCGCTCACCTTGTATGACTGGGCGGCTCGGACCGAAGTAAAACTGATTTAGTATTGATAATCGCCGGACTTTCAGGGAATAACCTGTTCGAAAGCCGTGAATAAGTTCCAGCTGCCGAGTGAAATCGTCCTAAAACTATATTTCATACATTGTGAAACGATCTGACGACCTCATTTATTTACGTTTCTTTAAAACTTAGTGAAACACGCTTTTAACTGCTGTAGCGCAAAATTTTCCATAAACCAGGCAATCATTTTAAAACCATCTATTCACTCCCAGTGTTGATATAGTCCAGGTTTTACAAGTCCAACTTCACTAGATTTTGACGCAGGGGTTTATCACACTGCTTACATAAAGCTAAGCACCTCCGATTGTCACGAGAAAGCGATGCGGTACGCTACAGCAGTTAAAAGCGTTTTTTTTTTTTTTTTTAACAAAGTTTCACCAAAGAAACGTAAATAAATGAGGTTAGAAGATCGTTTCACAGTATAGGAAATATAGATTTAGGACGAGTTCACTCGGCAGCTGGAAGTTTTTCAGGGCTTTCGAGCAAGTTAGTCCGTGAATCTCGGCGAATATCAAATACCAAACCAATTTTACCTCGGTGCGGCTCGGTAACAAGCGCGACCATATCCATTACATTCGCAGGTCGTGTGTCGGCTATGTTTACATGGACACACATAATCGGAATAAAGGCCCAATCAGATTAAAAATGCTTCATGTAAACACGTCAATCGGAAGATTCTGATCCGATTCGGTCCATTCGGAAAGAAATTTCATTCCAAATGAGAGAGGTGGCTAATTCCGATTAAATTTCCGAACAACGTCCATGTACGCACCCATTCGGATCCTGTCTTCATGGTTGGGGTAAAATTGTCTTCACTGCGCATGTGTGCTACAAAGAGCGAACGAGGACGAGCAGACAACGTGGCGTTTGTTTACAACAGAGGCGGAAGTATAGCTTTTTCGTCTTCTACTTCTTCCAAATTAGACAACTCCGGGCATGCCCAAATGATTCATTATGATTAAACACATGGTGATGTATACGCAAGTCATGATCGGATCATTTCATTTCGTGTCCATGTGAATTTGGATTTGGAATTTCCGATAAACCGAGGTTAGGATCGGATTGGAGAAAATTTTGCGCATGTATGGCGACGAGCTGTCAATATTATGTTAACGACGGTATACTTTAGTAGAAATGTAAACGTACTTTTAGTGGAATGAACTGCAGGTTTTGGGTTGATTTATTTCAGATGCTGTTTGCCAAAGATGCTTGAGCTTGGTAAATATTCAGCGCAGAAGTGCCGTTTTTTTCCTTTTATTCAAATATACTGTTCATTTTTTTTCCTGATAAAAAACTTGTCCGTGCAAAAGCCAATTGTGGCAGTACTATTTTGGACTCGGCCTTATCCCTCGGAAGAAAACTTATTTTACAACTTTTTTTTTTTTGCTTTGTAGCTCATTTTAACTCATTATGCACACAATGCCAATCTGTTTATAAACAAAAAATAGTTTTCAAATACTTTTGTACTCATGTAAAATTATTGAGCCTCAGGATTCAGAGGATATATTACTGCACACTGATTACTACCCAGCTGCTTAAATGAGAAATTGATAGTTGTTTTGGAGTTGTTTTGAGTCAACATAATTTCTACACCATGCATGGTTAGGCTGCATTGTTTTCTTGCGGAATTATAAGGGGGGGTGTAAGGATGACCAAAATTTGAGCAGAGGAGTCGCCATGCCCTCTGGTGCGGGCGGTTTTCAGTCTGTTTATTTCCATCTCGTGCTTTCACGCACGCTAAGTATGTTTCTTTGGGATAAGCTTTTGGGTGGATTTTTTTTGTTGATGGCTACATCTGTTGCATCCATTACTGAATAAAGTGGAAGTTAACCTCTCACATGAATCAACATTTGACAGAAATGAACTTGCGACATAATTTTCTTGGATACTTTATGCCAAATAATAAACATCTAACCAAAACAAACATGCTACACATTTTTGAACAAATGCTACATCTGAAAATAAACTTACTGTTGAAGGATGTTTTTTAAATATTTGCACAGGAGTTGCCGCCTGCCAAGTATGGTAAGAATTGTTACTGGCATGATTCTTTTCATGTATATAAGGCCTCTCTTCTTGTAGCCAAAGTATGAGAGCAGTGTAGCCTGCTGACTAATATCAGGAGGAGAAATGTATTGAGTTTAGTTGAGCTAATTTGGTTGTGTTCGAGAGTGTTGATGCCCGAACAAGATAAATGTCTGCAGCAGTTGCATCTAGTTCCTGGAGGCCTGGTGAAATAGTGTGGACATTATGAAAAGGTTGGGGAAAGGTTTAGGTGAGGAGGGAGATTTTCTGATACCTTTGAGGGGAGCTCGGCTAAGCTATTGATATGCGTTTGTTAGATCGTCAGGCTACCGAAATGATTCAAATTCCAGTCCTGGGTAGATGGCAGTAAAGTTACGGGTGGGGAGGGGATTCAGGAATTCTGGAAGTGGACACTTAACCCTTTCATCCCCACCAGTGCCCAATTCTCACTGCTATTTCTCCCAGTGACGGCTGGTGAACTGGCGATAGGGGAGGCTAAAAACAATCCCTTAAAATTAATGATTGGTCACAACCTGTTTTCAATCATTCATTTAAATTACCATTACAGAAACTCCGATAGGCTAACTCTCAACATTATCAGATGTGGCCAGTTTTCATTTATAACGCATACCGATTACGACTCCGGACTTCTCACGCTTTTCTTTATTCAGGGATTGGAAGTAATGCATGTGTTTCATGATCGTTTAAATGAAATAAGATCATTTGAAACATCTTTATGCAATTCCATTGCTTCCAACCCCTCCAGTGCACTAAATTTCTGGCTGCCTGTTCTTATTCCTGATTGTTGAAAGAAACATAACAAAAAGAGTGCCATATGGCACAACTGGGGGTGAAAGGGTTAAGGGCGAGGTTCTGAACCTTATTCATAAAGGGCCAGCCTGGGTGCGGCATTTCATTCCAGACATACGGTTAAACTCCTGATTCAACTGATAAAGGTCTTTAGCGTGTAATCCATTGTTTGATTACTAAGTGTCAGGTGTGTAACTGCTTGGATGGAACAAAAGGCTGCCCCCACACTGGTGCTTTCTGGATAAGGTTGAATACCACAGCCGTAGCCCAAGATAAACTGAAAACAAAATTACACTATTTAAAAAAAAAATCATTATCTATGCCGTAAATTTTAGTCCTCTCCTTCAGGACTGACTGAGCTAAGTTTGTGTAAACGAAAGAGAAGGTTGTGTTTATCTGAATGGATGTATACTAAGCTGGGTTAATGTCTGCAAACAGTGCTGGTGTGACGTTTTTTTTCCCCCCTGTGCTGGCATATAACACCTGTGTGTTTTCTGCATGTAAATATTGCTGGGTGGTGGCAGGATTGAGTTAAATGCTCCTTCATTAGCTGGTCAAATCTTTTATTATCCCCTGCCACACAAAGTGGCCGGGGATATTGATTTGACCTCTGTCCGTCCGTCCGTCCGTGCGTCCGTCCAGGATAAAGGGGAACAACTTTTCACAAGAAATAATCGCGATAGGATAACCAAATTTGGTGTGTAGCTTAAGACCATAAAGACCTTGATCGAGTTCGAAAATGAGACACGCGTGATTATTTTTTCGGAGTTATTGCCCTTGATTCACTTTTTTTAAACTCTGTTCACGGTATATGTAAGGGGAACAACTTTTCACGGGAAATATTCCAGATAGGATAACCAGATTTGGTGTGTAGCTTAAGACCATAAAGACCTTGATCGAGTTCAAAAATGAGACCGCGGCGTGATTATTTTTCCGGAGTTATTGCCCTTGATTTTTTTTTTTTCACTCTGTTCACGGTATATGTAAAGGGGAACAACTTTTCACGGAAATATTCCAGATAGGATAACCAAATTTGGTGTGTAGCTTAAGACCATAAAGACCCTGATGGAGTTCGAAAATAAGAAGCACACTATTATTTTTCCCACAGTTATTGCCCTTGTGGCACTTCTGGGAGCCTCTGTTCATAGTATCTTTAAAGAAGACATTTTGGCAGGGGATGTTGTTGACCATGTCTACTTGTTTTATGATGGCATTAATGGCTCCTTGTGGTCCAGCCCATTGGGTCTTATGTCTCTGCCGGCATGAGAGGCAACCTGTTGCTGAACTGATTTTGTTTTGGATGTCATTGGGTGAAAAGTGAAGGTCACATAAGATAAACTGTACGTGAGAGCCAAAGATCAACTTTTAGGTTGTACAAATCTATGGCAGGCGGAGGTACAGCAATCAATGCTGCGAGCTGAGTTGTACCATTTTTAAAACATAACTGATTAAAGAAAACTGAATGGAGCTAATAGCTGGAGAAGGTGTTTAAATCGCTAGAGGATAATATTGTGTTTGGATTAGCCGAAACTTCAAATGACTTTAACATCAAAATGATTAACAAAACATCCATATTTTAGTAAAATGCAAACATAATGACAGTAGCTTTAATAAATAATCCCTCCTACGTAATCGATTTACAAAACACATGCACATTAAGTAATAGCCTATGAATAAACAACTTAAATAGATGAATTATTAAACACATAAGTTAGCCTACCTGTCTAGCAATAATTTTACAACCAGCAGGTGTTTGTAAGTAGGTAAGACAGATCAAGAAAACTTAATAAATAAGTGATACAAGGAATTTTGCTGATTAGAGGTCATTACCCGACTGAGAGACACAGATGCACTGTCTGTGGGAACGTCGGTCTGTTATATTTTCCCAGTCATTGTCCTTGGGCCTGGGTTCACCTAGTGGAGATATAAATGGGGTGTGTGTGTGTGTGCGCGTGAGTCTGTACATGAGTGGTGAGCCCTATGTGTTTGTGTGTGAGCCTGTGCACCCGCACGTGAGTGTGTTCCTGGACAGGATGTTTGCCTGCCTAGGGAAGAATTGGACAGGGTGTGATTAATAGGTGTCAGTGATATGGTCGTTGTGCAGTGAATTGACCTGGTTTCAGGGCAAACCGGGTCAGTTGTTCTTAGGGTATGACATGTATGTTTGTCTGAGGGGGCAATTTTTTAATGACTTTGTTGGACCTGCTCCTTGACTTAAGTTTATGTTCTACATTCTCTGTGCCTTTTGGATTGAAATCACAAAATAATACTTTGATTATAGTTAACATAATGCAAACTTATTTTGTTTAAAAAAGGAGGAATTTTTTGCCTCCAAATCCTGATTTTGGGGACGTTTAAGTGAAATCTACATGGATGAGGGCATTTCTGTTATTTTGTCCCTCTTAACATTGGGATCCTATCGACCGGTTTACCCCACTTCCTGCTTCCCCCTCTTCCCTCCTGTCCTTTGGCCCTGCCCCCGCATGCTAAACACTGTACAGATGTGCCCATTTTGCAGAAATTATTCAATCACCCATCCTGCCCCGGATGACAGCGCTCAAACAGCCAGAAGGAAATACTCCCACATAATTATAGCCTGCTCTCTGGGCACAAGCCTGTGATTCTGTACATTGTGTTACTTTCATTATGAGAGGGGTTGAAAATGTACCCGGATGGGCGCTGACTACCTGGGAAAGTCAAGAGGGAGCTCATCTGCTGACTGGGATGCATCAATGAGAATCTGTACTTTTAAGAGCCAGTTTTTCTAGGAATGCAGCAGAAACCCGGAGTAATCTTCACATCTTAGTTAGTTGACATATAGGGCTACCCAACAGAAAAGGTTTTATCAATATCGCATGAGGGCGAATGGAGAACTCTGACCTCCCAAAATGCCAAATTTCACTTTTTCTATGATTGAAGTGCCACCCATACCCTTGCGCCCTCAAGATCCCACGCTTAATATGGGTTGATTATGTAAAGGACTTCGATGTTATCATATTCTGAATAAACCATCTTGGGTTGTTGAGGGCGCAGTCTGGAAATGCCTCTGATATTACTGCTCGGATGGCCAATAGTAGCATCTTGCAGCGCCCCCTATAGGACGCGCCCTTGAAAGCCCGTAAAATTTTCAGATTACTGCGAGCCCTACACGCTGTAGATTGATATATGTGAAAATAAATGTGGGCTGTGGTCAGCGCAATGATATAATTGCATTTCAAATCTGAATTTTTTTTCAGCGCTCATTTCTCATCTCTGAATCTTTGGCCTTTCTGGTACCCCTAAAAAAGAAACTGAAGAGTATTGGCACCTAAAAATTTGCAGTTTTTTCTATTAAACCAACTGTCTTTTGCCAACAAAAATTTTAGGCAAATCTGAGACCATCATATATCACCCTCTGCCTGATTCTTAGAAAAACTGGCTCTTGAACGAAACCCCACAAGTGCTCTTTGGGGGGGGAAATGTTATTGAATCTTGGCTCGATGGTGAAGGACACGCATCGGCCTAGATTTACACCGGGGGAAATGGCCTCCAGTCGAAAACATGTTTACCAAAATGGGAAATGGGAACTGAATGCTCTCTGTGAAACCATGTTTCGATCAGTAAAGTGGGCTAATGTTTCCCAACCCTGCTCCTGCAGTACCCCTGACCTGCACATAGTAGCTGTTCTCCCTGATCTAACACACCTAGTGCAGCTCATTGATTGCCTAATTCGTGGAGGATTGATGAGCTGAGCTGGGTGCATCAGATCGGGGAGATGTATGAAATGTGCTCCGCAGGGGTATTGCAGCGGCAGGGTTGGGAGGCAGTGAACAGGGCGACCCTGCTGTAGCTTTGTAAGCGCTGTGTGCTGTAGACACACTGCACCTGGGTTTCTGTGCCAAAGGTCAGAGTACACTGGGGGGGTCTGGGTTTGGGGCAGGCAGGCGGGGGGCGAGAAAAATGAGCTGGGCTCAAGCGGAGGGGCGGATCTCTCAGAAATGGCCCAGCCCCCCTCATGAATAAATTACAGTTTTTCAGTCACAAAGACCTGCCTGTTTACTGTCAGGTCAGCCTGCAGGATCCCAAAACACAGCGGCGGAGCAGACAAAGCGTACACAACCTCAAATAACACCCCCCCCGCTCCTCCCTCACGTCCCACATCGACCTACAACACAACCACTTCTGCAGACAAGGCAACAACAACCGGAGAGCAGGATCTGAGCATTACCCTCAGAGCAGAGAGAGAAAAAATTGGAAGTGTTTGTCCTCCCTGAGCTTGTGCGGAGTGGACTCTCATTGGTGCCTACTAGCCACTATCAGGTATGCTGTCGCTTGTCGTCACTCACCTTCATTTCATCTACTTTCCAAATTACTGCGGCAGGAAACGTACTGTAGCCGTTCCTGTTTGTTTGTAGATGTGTCAAGCTAAAGCGATTGTTATGACAAAGGGAAGTCAAGAATATTATTGTATTGTCTACTGGGACAAAACGGTATCGATTGTCTTTTTGCGTCAGTGTTCTAACACGAGACCTAAAAAGAAACCTGTTTACGATGCTAAATTGGTGCCGTAATTTGATGCAGAAAAGCGGAACAGTCGGTGAGTTTTGTTTACTCAAAGTGCAGAAGTCACACTTCTTGAGGCCTAAAAGGGAGAGACAGCGGAGGATTTTGTTGAACCAGACTGCTGGTCTCAGCATTGTGTGTGTGCTTCAGTTCTGTTCTGTTATCGCAGCTCTGAATACACACTGAATGTTGGCGCAGACTCTGTTCATATGTTTTCTTGCCCCCATATGCCAACCTGTTCGGGCAGGAGAGTGTTGGTGTGAATTGTTGGGTGCAGCGTGAAATTGTTGCTTGTATAGTACAGAATAGCTGCGACAGTGAGATCTTTGTTTGCTGCGTAAATCTCACAGCTGGTATTATATTCTGCTGCTGCTGCATTAGGACAGTGACCTGATGGCCAGCAAGACCTGGGGGTGTATTTTAAGAAAAAAACTCCCCTGCCTTGCTGCACTTTTTGAAGACCACTGACAACATCACTGGAGTATTTTTTGCGAGTAAAGTGATTTGATTTTGAGTGCTTTGTTGTTATTGTGGCTCGCTCCGGAGGTAACTGTCAGCGTGCATTTAAGAGTTTTTGGTGAAAAAATTATCAAGAATTTAGCAAATTCTGCTCCAGAATTTGCTTCAGAAGAAGTGGCATGTGAACAAGTCCTCCAATCTTATGTTTTGGCCTAGTCAGAGTCCAGAATTGGTACCGATACAGAATATTTGGTCTCATGTTAAACTCAGACTAGCTCATCAACTGTTTGAGGTCAATGACACTGAGTGTAGTGACAGTGACTCTTCTTGCTGTAAAAAGTTGTCTGCAAGTTGCCAATTCCCTGGTCAATCATTTCTTGTTAGACCGTCCATAGCTTCATATTTAGCCATTTTGGGCTGGCCTATTTTTTTTTTGTCTGGGAGTGTCATCATAAATTTAGGTTGTAAGGATTTCATTCAATGAAGAAACCGTTACTCGACTTGCTCCAAATAAATGTAACAGTGTAAAAATGTAAATGTAGCAGTTTCCCCTGCGTTTCGTTTGGCACGTATAATGTCCTTAAACATTTAAAATTTCACCAATAAAATGCCAATAAAATTAGGGCCGCTATCAGCTCGTAATAGCTCAAAATAAACGTGTCTGTCTAATGCGGAGACTATGGCCGATGTTATTGAATGATAAGCTGAGGCAACATCAGTAAAATGTTTGATCCAGTGAAAGTATTCAAAATTAGGGTGATCAGAGTCATTGAAATCTGTTTTTCCACAAGCCAAGCCATGTAGTGTCTAGGATGCCATATTTTTACGCAAGTTGTTGAAATCAGTTAGTGCTCAGTTAGCTCCATTTACAAAGTTAAGCTCGTACAGTAAAACTGGGCCGCATTTTCCAATGAATGGAATCTGCCTTGATTTCCACATCTTTTGGTGCTAATACTAGCATTTTTTGGAAACATTGCCGGACTCATTTTAAAACAGTCAGTGTTTCCATTTTTGTTTACGTTGCACGGCGGTTGCTCTTTAAAAGAGACTGTCTGAATGTCTTTCGTTTTTTGACTGATCATATACAGTGCTTAACACATTTATTAGACCACCTGTCATAAAAAAAGAGAAAACACGACTATTCAAGAAATTTGTCAAAAACTTCTTTTAAACTAAAAATTATTTTGTTATTTCTTTGGCAAATAATGAACTGAAACCACTAAATAGTCCTTATTCACTCATAAAAACAAAAAAATATATATATATTTTGTGGATTAACCATTACAGAAACATAAGTGGTGCCAGGCACAACAAACCCCGCCCCTCGCACATACTTTGACCTACTTTTCCGAAATTCAATAGGCATCTATTCTGGGTCAGTGGCAATCCCTAAACCCAATTTGGGGTGAATCTGGCCATTAGTTTTGCTGCTAAAGTGTTAACAATCAAACAAAGAAACAAACACACAAACAAACCGAACCAAAAACAATACCCCTTGCCCTCCCCCTTCGGGCGGGGTAAAAATTATTTTGGTAATTACCAACACTGTTAATTTAGGGCAGCTGTGGCATAAACCTTACATTGGGTGGTGGTCTAATAAATTTGTTAAGCACTGTACTATTGCCTCCACTGTTGCACTATGGGAACTGTGACCTTCAGTTACACAGACTGTCCTTATTGATTGCCAATCATATTGATCATGTGACCCAAAAGCAACTTCATGTATTGGAAAACTACACTGACTTCTGCTGAGCACATGTTCTCCACTGCTATCGTGTGTTTATTGGAGGCTAATCTTGTTTTTCTTTTTCATTTCACATGCTTGCAAAATCTGCCGAGAAATGAGTCTTGAATCACTGTGAGAAACACAAACACGTCGGCTCGGCCCTGATAACGAATACATTCTGCTTGCCGCAGCTGTATTCACTAATACACTACCGCTCATAAGTTTGGAATCACTCATCATTTAAGTGGTTCTCACTGTTTATTTCAGCTGAAGTGATTGTTCAAGATTAAATAAATAATCACCAAAATGTATTTTTTTGGTGTTTTATGTAGTATTTCATGTATCTTTGGTCAAAAAAAGTGTGTAAACCATGAGTAATAGTTTTCTATTTTTGTGCTCACTCTTAAAGTATCCCCCCATGAGATTTAATGACTGTTTTGCGAATTTTAGGCATTTGGGGCTTTGATTTTTTTGGGGCTTTTGATGTGGACTGTAGCATTACCCATTGGCGTGTTTTTGAAGTTGGGCACAGTTCGTAAATCTAATGATCCAGCTGATCCCAGAACAGCTCTATAGTGTTTACGTCAGGTGACTTTTTGATATTTGTTATTGCCCCTCGTGCCTGACCCTTTTCCCTGAAAGCCACTGCAGTTTTCATTTCCATTTTGGGTTATCTTGCTTTTACAGTTTCTTCCATTTAACATCTATGAAAATCACAAGTGATTAACTCTCTTTTTTTTTTCTTTTTTTTTAATTTGGCATCTCCAATCCCACCTGAATCTGGAACGCCCAATTCGAGAACTGTGTACAAGGCTTGCTTGTATGCGAACCCATGTTGCCAACTCAGGAGAGCGATGACAGTTTGCGGCTCTCCTCCGAAGCACGTGCCTGTCAGCCACTGCATCTTTACACTCATTGGTCGAAACTTCGCAAGTTCAGAGCAAGGGCGGAGGATACTCGAACATGAGCAAGCTTAGAATCTCACTGACGAGCGCCCGTCTGGCCAACAGGAGGCGCTTAAGCAACAAACAAAGCAACTATTTTTGTATCCCTTTCCGGCAGTCCCCTCCCAATTTGCATCTCTGCAACGCGTACCCAATCGTGCGCTGCTCTGAAAAAGCTGCCAACCACTGCCGGTTGGTACGACTGGGGATCGAACCTGCACCGTGGTAGTCACTACTGCTCCGCAAATGCGGCGCCTTAACCGAGTGAGCTAACCCAGTGATTAACTTTCTGAACAGTTGTTTAGGTCCTGGTAATGAGCTGTTGCATCGTCAAGGCAGGTGGGAATCGGCCCACCACAGTCAAACCAGACTGGACGTCCCGAATTGGGAAAGACAGTTTCAGGTTCAATGTCGAAAGAGAGGCAATAAACACAATGTAGAATGTAAATGTAGGTACACCCTAATGAATTCCATTGAGTAGATGTGCCAATAAATTATTTTTCCAGTTAGCAGACGCTAATCTACAAGAGCACTCGGTCCTAAAATGGGGGACAGTGTAAGAGCCCTGTGGATTTGGATGGAGAGCCGGGTCAAGGTGATGTATAGTTAGAGCATACAGACGGTCATTAAAACTGCTTCTCAGCATTGATTGGGTGAGGCACTATTCATAAGCTGCACCAGTCAACTCACTTGCGAACGGCAATGCTTTTGGCTGGACAGTACCGCGCAACAAACAGCTAAGTGAACAAGATACAACTCATCACAAAGCATTGCATGCTGTTATGCTTCTGCCTGCCGTAGCTTCATACGCCCTAAAGGTTGATCTTTCGCTATGTCATACAACTGACCTTATCTGACCTTGACCTTTATCCCGATGACCTCCTCCTAACCCTTATTAGTTCAGCTACCCCCTGTGAGGAATTACTATGCCTGAAATTGTAGAATTCTTCCTCTCATTTGGTAGATATAGCGCAGACAAGATTTTTATGGCGGACTCACGCACAGATGGGCAACCGGTAAACAGTATGATTCTCCGGCAGAAGCATAACAAATCAGGAGTGATTTCAGATGGAAAGCAATCATTGGAACACAAGGAACAGATCAATTGCTACAAGTGCGAAGATACCCTCACAGGGACAGAAGATGCCAAAATGAGGAGGGGAAAATATTACATGGCCCTGAGATTAGCAGAAGGCCGTGGATTAAAAATAGGCTTCACCAATGAGCGCCATCCAGGGTTGGATCGCCACACTGCTTCCATGACGCAGCAAATATACACTGGCACCGTGCATTGTCTCACATAGAAGCCAAAGAGGTTTGGCACAGTGTCGCTGTTGTTTGCAAGTGTTTCTAACCCGTATAATACTGATGTGACCCTGGCGGTAAGGATTAGAGTGACGGACTTTCCTTGGCTGTACTTTGCTGTCGCGGCCTTGACGGAAACATACTTCACCTGACCTGCTCCTGTTGATCTCTGAGTAAGTGGGTCTGTGGAATGTAAGCTATGTACGCTAGCCTGGGTGCAGCGGGGAAAGCATTTGAGGACAGCTGGTATGATGCAGGAGAAGTGGCACTGCTGTTAGATATATCGCTGTTGGGTTGAGTAGGAAGTGATGGATATAGTGTTAATTTGGAAAAGGGATGGATATTGGGTCAAGTAAGGGTAGCACATTCATAAACTACAGAACAGTGTACCTAATTTTTAGGCGAAGGGTAGTCACACCAAATACTGATTTGATTTAATTGTCAACAATTCATGACTCATTTTGGCACATTTTTTTAGTATTAAGAACCCTTTCATTTCATTATTTTTTTGAAGCACGTTTGCCTTAATGAATAGTTTGAAATGTGTCTGAACACTTTTTTCACAATACTGTTTGTGTATTGTATATTCACATGTTGTGTAGGGGGAGGGATTAGAGGACTGAGTTGGAGAGACAGATGTAGGCTTGAGTAGGAGTAAGAGCTAGCACAGCAATAAGAGAGAGTTAGGGGAGGGATAGATGTGCAGGGTAGGGTCGAGTTTAGAGCTGTAATGATTAATCGATGTATTGATTGACAAAAATTAGTCGCCAACTATTTTGATAATTCATGAATCGGTTCAGTCATTTTTCAAGCAAAAATGTCAAACATTGGCTGGTTCCAGCTTCTTAAATATACAAATTTTCTGCTTTTCTTTGTTATATATGATAGTAAATGAAGAGTGTGGGTTTTGGACTGTTGCTTGACAAAAGAAGCAATATGAAGACCTCAGTTTGGGCTGTTAGAAATTGTGATGTGCAGTTTTCACATTTTTTGACATATTTACAGAATAAGCAGTTAATAGATTAATCATGAAAATAATCAACAGATTAACTGACAGTGAAAATAATCGCTAGCTGCAGCCTCAAAAGGGGAGAGACAGATGTAGGGTTGAGTTAGCAGTGAAAGCCAGTACTGCAGTATGAGATGTACATTTATCACATAACTGCCGTACTTTTCCCATTGCTCAGCTCATGACATATTTTGATATTACCCTAGGGTAATGTCACTTTTGCAAAAATTTCATTGGCTGAGAGCGCGGGGGAAAAAATTGTTCCGCACTACGTCACACTGTTAATACTTAGCTAAACTGAATGCCGAGTGTAACGTTGGTTAAATCAGTATGGCTCAGCACTGAAGCTAGTTAAGTGCCACACACATACCTGAGTTCACATGCAATACATGCGTGCATGCAATACTTTTTGATAATGATTATGTAACACTAGGGTGTTTGCTAGCAAGCTAACATTAGCTGGCTACTCAGTTGACTGAATTTATAAACCATTGCTTGTTCAACCGCAAATGTGACTGTGACTTAGTGACTAAGTTAGCAGAGCGATGTAGTTAGTGCAATGCTAACATACAACAGGTGCTAACAGAAATCACATTTGCTTTCCATTAAATTATGCAATTCAGTTAGCCTATGTGATAAACAAATACTCTTGGTCGTGTCATTAGAAAATTATGAAACTCATTGAGTAAATTTCAGGTTTTTTACTCGCTAAAGCTCACAACAACCGCAAATCTACTTGTTTCATGACCTCCCCACGGATGTCAGAACAGCAGAGACCCTGGTATCTTTCAAGCGTCCGCTAAAGACTCATCTCTTCAGGCTATACCTCTCCATACCCCCCGAACCTTAGCAGCTGGTATGCACTTTATAATTTATGACTATTTGTGGCAGAATTGCCTCATATTCCAAGTTTTGTGGCTGCCTCTGGCACTTGGACTACTACCACCTTCTAGGATTTTCAGCACTTTTCGTCCTTCTAAAACTGCACTTTGTGTTGTGAATCGCTCTGGGTAAGAGCATCTGCTAAATGCCTGTAATGTAATGTTTTGTTTGTGGGTAGTAATTACGATAAAGACCTGAAGCTAGTTGCTCTCTTGTAACCAGCACTGAAGCTCACCGTTTCTCCGATCAGTGTCTGTTTCTCCAGTTTTTGCTCTCGTATTGCACATTCCTGCGTACACAGGTGCTCTGGTGTGTAGCGTACACCTTGCGGGTTGGGGGGAAAGCTATCTGATGAGAACTCCCTGCTCTGTTCGCACATGCCCCTGTTTTGGAAACACAACTATGTTGAAAGGGATCTAGAAATGAGACAGGAGTGCGTGACTGATTTTACAGGCAGATGTGGACTTGTGCAAGCAAACATAATACTATTTGCAGGGTGGGCGCTGCTCTGTTAGGGACATGGGAACTCTCATGAGTACAGTTCCTCTCTCTCCCGTTAGCCCAAGGGGCGCACTGTGTTGTGTGGTGTGGGTCTGTTTGGAGTGATTAAACTTGTTTTGTTGAGTGTTTCTAATGACAGTTTTCATCATGGGTTCATTGTAACTTTGCTCAATCTACCACACTATTTTAGTTGACCTGGATAAAAAGTTCAGCCCCCCCCCCAAAAAATTTTGACCTGTAGTACCTCACTTTTCCTTGCATTCCGAGTTTTGGGAGAAAGTTCAAATTGCTGAGGAAATTAGTTTTTTTATTTCAAATTGTTTAGTGCTTTTGAAAGGAGGACTGTCAGAAGGAGGGTTTACTGTGTAACAGAAGGGCAGCGCCTGGCCCAGAATCATCAAATGAGGTAAACAAACCCCAGTATTGAGAACCCAGAGGAGAAGAACCCCCTCAATAAGGAACAATCTCCGGGGCACCCCAGCACATTAAGCCCCCGCCAGGGCTGGAGCCCTGAGCTCAGACCAGTTTCCTTGCCCATCTCCTCATCTTATCCACTATGAGCAGAACAGACTAGACTGATCCTGGATCTGTTTGTCTTGCAGGACCACCGGAACCCCCTGAAGAATGAAGGCCCGCAACGATGCCCCCGTGGATCGGTGAGTGGCCTGACTCCAGATCAGCAACTGCGAAAATATGCTTCATGGTACCTGTTACGTTACGAGAAGTGAACTGAAATGGATCTAAGTTATCCAGGGCTAGCACACTCCTTAACTCCTTTGCACAGAATACAAATAATGCCAATTTTTCCTGTTATGCATGAGCCTATCTAGGTTTTATAACTCAGTATTTGTGTCACAGAGACTCTGGAAAAATTATTCCAGCGAAAAAAGACATTTTGAAATTCAATTACAAAATTATTTCGGAATTAAATTTTGAAATTTTCGGACGCTGGCATCTATATCTACGCAAAGGGGTTAACATAAGTGCGTGGTCAGTTGGAACTCCCACCCGAAAGGAGGACAGATAGAGTAGTGGGCTGGCTGGCGCGACCGGGCTTACCTTGGGTCAGCAGCCGAACAGTGGAGCGGCAACAATCTCCGAGGCAGTAGCTGGTGGCGGCGAGCCCAAGCAGTCTGGTTGCAAGTAGTTCAGTTTTTATCATGAGTCGATCGGTCCACAACACAATACGAACGCAGACGGTCGGCAATAAGCATGTAGACGGTCCTAATCGGGGCAAGCAAAACTCCACAGCAAGAAACTCAGTTCCGTTTACACGAGGCACTTCGCAACCGCAACGAAGTTCTCAGTCGATTTCACCCGCTCTCTGCATAACAGTCTCTCCCAGGTGCAGAGGTGCACTTGCTTGAACTTCCTAAAGCCCAACGTCCCTCTGGCAGTAACGCCAGCATTACGGGATTTTCCAGTGTTGTGCTGTGAGTCTCTGACCCTTAAACTCATAATTACTTTCAAGCTGTTCCTGTTTAAGATCGCTCGATCTGTAACCACACAGTTTGTTCACTGAATCATCAAGACCAATATATAAGCCTGTGATTATTAAGAAAGTATTAAGAAATGACAGGTCACTGAAGGGTAATATTGTCAACGGACTTATTAGTGATATTGTATGGATGGAAAAAACCAAATAATAGAAAAATAATTAATTAACCCAGCGCTTCCCCTAAACTCCATCTCCCATTCTAGGTTTTTTAAAGCAGTGCAACCTAATTTATTTCGTGATGGCATTTAATCATAATGTTTTCAGCGTTCGAAGGAATAGGTTGCATATGCAGGGAAGCCGCGCAAAGTCATAATAATGAATTTATTAAATTACCAACGCTTCTTGCGTCGAAGTGTATGGTGATTGAATAATTTAGTAAATTGGTTATTAGTGCATTGTGAAAGTTTGATGCATGGCATGCATTAAAATCATTTAATATGCATGCCATGTGTCAAACCTCCAAGGTAGCAAAGTCATTCATGAGGTCTCTGCAGTCTAGCTTCGGGGAAAGTTGTAGGAAGGCTATAATATAAGATTGTATGAATAGCAATTATCTGATTAAGCGAAATCTGAACCTTATCTAAATACCACCTTCAGCAGCATTAACTACATTACATTCTACTTCAAGATGGAATTTCGAGAAATTTCAGTTAACTCCTGTCCATGCTATCTGATATTGTAGCCTTCCTCGTGGACGCAAAGCTGTGTGTCTTAATTGTTAATGGCAACGCAGCTCATTAGAAGCCCATTTGCTCAGTAAATTAATTTAATATAGTATCCAATTCTTACTCAGAAATAGGTTGAGTGTTAACCTGCATTATGGTAAAGTCACTGGTTGTAGACAGTTTTATTTTTACGTGAGCACCCTTAACACGCGGACCTAAGGCGACAAAATCACATTTTTAGAAACATTTTCTTAGGCGTATCAAGCTGAACAGACGCAGAAAAAAATACTGTTCTGTGAGCTGCAGAAAATCAGATGATAAGTAAGAAATTGAGGTTTTATGTTACCATTAATGTGGATAGGAAAATGCTTGATAATTAATGCAAGCTGAGGGGAAATGGATACGGACTGATCCTCGCAACTGAACAAATAAACACTTGATAATTAGGAAGCCGAAATGGAAAGGAGTTTGGAGATGTAATGCACTTTAAGGCGAGGCGAGAGCAGTGCCAATATCCCTCTGATTACAACTCCGGAGAGGAAGAGGTATAAATTAAGAAGGCCCCAGTACCGACAGCTAGCCAAAGACAGAAGGAAAAAGGTAAGAGACAGCAAACCCCCGTTTGTATGACTAACTCATTCCTAACAGTACACAGAGATTATATCTGCTGGACTGCTAGGGACTCATGGAGTTAGTGAGCTACTGGTGGAGTGTTAATCTCACTGCTCACCCCTCCCTCTCCCCCTCTCTCTCTCTCTCTCCCTTCTCTCCCCCTCTCTCTCTCTCACTCTCTCCCTTCTCTCTCCCTCTCACTCTCCCCCTTCTCTCTCCCAATCTCTCCCCCTCTCTCTCACTCTCTCCCTCCCTCTCCCCCTCTCTCTCACTCTCCCCCTTCTCTCTCCCAACCTCTCTCTCTCACTCACTCTCTCCCTCCCTCTCCCCTCTCTCTCTCTCACTCTCCCCTTCTCTCTCCTCTCCCTCTCCCCCTCTCTCCCCCTCTCTCTCTCTCCCTCCCCTCTCTCTCTCCCAACCCTTCTCTCTCCCTCTCCTCTCCCCCTTCTCTCTCCCTCTCTCTCTCTCCTCTCTCCCTCCCTCTCCCCCTCTCTCTCTCCTCTCCCCCTTCTCTCTCCCAACCTCTCTCTCTCACTCTCCCCCTTCTCTCTCCCAACCTCTCCCCCCCTCTCACTCACTCTCTCCCTCCTCTCTCTCTCTCTCTCCTCCCCCTTCTCTCTCCCAACCTCCCCCCCCCCCTCTCACTCACTCTCTCCCTCTCTCTCTCACTCTCCCCTCTCTCTCCACCTCCCCTCTCTCTCCCAACCCTCCCCTCTCTCTCCTCACCTCTCTCCCCCCTCTCTCTCTCCCTCTCTCCCCCCTCTCTCCCCCAACCTCCCCTCTCTCCCAACTCCTCTCCCCTCCCCTCTCTCCCCCCCCTTCTCTCTCTCTCTCTCCCCTCCCTCCCCCTCTCTCTCCCACTCTCCCCTCTCTCTCCCCCTCCCTCTCCTCTCTCCCCTCCCCTCCCTCCCTCTCTCTCTCCCCCTCTCCCCCCTCCTCTCCCCCCCCCCTCTCTCTCTCCCCCTCTCTCTCCCCCCTCCCCCTCTCCCCTTCCCCCTCTCTCTCCCCCTCCTCTCCCCCTCCCTCTCCCCCCCTCTCTCTCCCCCCCCTCCCCTCCCCTCCCCTCCCCCCTCTCTCTCTCCCCCCCCTCCCTCTCTCTCTCTCTAACAGGGGCTGCTTAGTTGGAGTCATCTTCTTTATCCTCGGCCTGGGCACTCTCTTACCCTGGAACTTCTTCATGACCGCAACCATGGTAACGGCCCCTCCTTTACACACCCAATCAGACCAGCTCCATTGGACCAATAGGAAGTGTTATTTAAAACCACACTCTGAACAAAACAATTAGCAGAGGGACTCAATTCAGAGCGGAGCCATTTATATTCTGTGTTTGGCTTTAGAAATGGGCTTTTCCTAGAATGGGCTTTCCCTGAAACGCTTAGCTAATGTATTTTCCGTCTTTTTCTCACTAGCTAACATGATTTTAATTCTGCATGCAAAACACGGGCAATTGTCCTGTTCTTTAGTTAGCTTGGTGTTAGCTGCCGCAGGATAGCGGGATAGCGTTCCTCCAAATCTCGCTCTCTCCGTCGGACAGGCTGATAGGAGGGGGGTGGGAACCAAAATTTGGGGGGCTACACAACTCCTTTTGTGGGGCTGAGCGTGGAAAAGTGGTTCTTTATCTGAAGGTTTAAGGGGGGGAGCTGTTTAGCCCTGACAGGGCGATTCGCCTCGGCTATCGGCCCTCATTTTCCGAGCCGAGGCTCTGGGTCGTTTGAATGTGACGCACGTGCAGGCTGTGACTCTCCTTCTGAGCGGAGCTGTTTCAGCTGAAGAGCAGAATCAAGCAGGATTGCTCAAGATTGTGTCTGCAGATTGCGGAGGCTCTCAACCTGATCCTAAAAGGGCCGGTGTGGGTGTAGGACTTCATTCCAGCCATGCAGTTACACACCTGAGTCTACTAATAAGGGTCTTTATCAAAGACTCCAGGGGTTGAGTAGTAGAATCACTTGTGTGACTGCAGGGCTGGAATGAAAGCCTGCACCCACACCGGCCCTTTCAAGATTACGCAGGGAAACCCCTGATGTGATGTGTGATTCACAGACATCGCACACATTGTGAAGTCTGATCTCAAAGCTGACCCCCCCTCCCCTCCCTCCCTCCCCCCAGAAATATTTAAAAGGGAAACGTCATGTGCATATCTTGATGTTTACGTTAAATTGAGTGACTCATTGAGTTTTTGAATGTTCAGACCTGGGGTGAAGCCGCTTTTGTTGAGTCCGCTTCCCGTTTCCTGTTTTCCTGTAGTACTTTCAGGATCGCCTCAACACGTCTGTCTGGGTCAACGGCACCGTCGTACAACGAAAAGAGTATTACTTCAACAACTGGATGACTCTGCTATCCCAGCTGCCCCTGCTGCTGTTCACCTTCCTCAACTCCTTCCTTTACCAGCGGTGAGGGAAAATGGCGGGCAGGGGCATTAGTCTACTTTTGGTTAAGTATTTTGTCGGTCCTCGTATGAGATGAGCCGAATTTCTGCATTTGGCTGGGCTTTTTGCAAAAGTCGGAAACTAAAACATTTGAGCGCACTGTAATGTAGCATGCTGTTGTAGGAAAGAAAAGACGCAAGCTGATAATTTTAATGTGTGAGGTCACAAACGTGAGGAGAGTGTTCCCAGCCGAACATGCCACTGCTGATGTCTCAGTCTGCGAGTTAAAGCAGCGTGAGTTCCGGAACACTCTCTTAAAGGTCCCCCATCATTACAATAGCAGTTACAAGCGATTTCAAAATCTGTCCCTTGTGACATCACAATGGGGAGAGACCACCCAGAAGGAACTGATGAAATGGTTGGCTGAAGTTGATCAGTCCCTCTTGCCTCTAGGAGGTCACTTCCCCATGTGATGTCACAAAGGACAGATTTTCAAATGGCTTGTAATGGCTCCGCACCTGGTGACATGGTTAGGGGAGCTTTGAGAATTTCGAGGAAAAAAAAGGCATTCCGGAAAAGTCTGCTTGTTTGATGGTTACAGTAAGGGTGGGAACTGCCCTTTGACTTGAAAGAATACGGCGTGTGCTCTGATCCATCCGTCTGTCCGTCTGTCTTGCTAGGGTCTCGGAGAAGATGCGAATCTCAGGCAGCCTGGTCTGCATGCTTCTCCTCTTTGTCCTGACCGCCGCCCTGGTGAAGATCCCCATGGACAACACCGACTGCTTCTTCTCAATCACCATGGCTACCATCTGGTTCATCAACTGTGAGTTCTGTTGCCCGTCAGCCGAAGTGTGGAACTGGTGTGGAATTGTCCGAATGTATACCAGAATTCTGCACATACATTTTTCGGCACTTAATCACAGCAGGGAGTGGTTGGTATGTTCACTTGCTCGCCTGGTTATTGACTTTGCGAAGGCAGAGACAACTCCAGGAGTCTCAGTGCTTAATATTGTGCCGCGAAATTTTGTTTTCAGGTAAACCAAGCAGTTGCTACAAATTCACAGCAGAAAAATGTCATGAATTTATGGTCTGAGAGTGGTCTGTTCTCTCTTTGCTGAATAAAAAATGTGAATATTTGTATTTTGTATGGGCTTATGAACTGTAGAACTTGTGGAAACAGGTGTGTGTCTGTATTTTGGTGTATGCGTTTGTGTGACTGCGTGTTTAGGGCGTGTCTTTGGTACTGTAGTGCACTGCCAGTCAATGGATTCTCGGCCTTATGATGGTGACGGTTTATTAGTCCCCCAGGCATCTCCTCGAGAAGTTTTGCGAGTGCGGGTAGCCTGACCTTGACGAACGGCCGCGCTTGTATATGGTAAATGCCCGATTAAAAATCAGATCCGCCCGACCTTAAAAGATTCATGCTAACATGAGTTAGCTATTTTAAATTATGGTTTTATTGCATGCAAATTGCTCTGTAATTACGCTACCTATAGCGCCTTCCGGTTTATTTTACCACATATGGCAAATTTCGGCCGCCCCAGTCAGTAGTCTCAATCTGAAACAAAAGTTAATGAGCTGCGGGTCACGTGACCCAACTGCCATCAGAGTAAGGCTAGCCGGTGTAACACTCAGATGGATGTCAATTGGAGCATGACGATTTATCTTATGTCCGATCATGAATCAGGCCCTTGGGAAAGCCTGCTTACCTTTCTGTCTTTAGAGCCATACGTTTACGATCAAGTAAGGAAAGTTGACAGTGAACATTGTCCAAATGCAGCTGCAAAACTGAAGACTGGGGCTGTACCAGACATCCCACTTCAAACTGAAGCTCAAACTTTTTCCAGCCTCCGCTACCACAATAACAACATGTTTCATCAACATGCTTTCCTACCCCTTTTAAGAAAGCTCCTCCGGGACTTGAAAATAGCTGGATACTGTCAGCGATGGTTTCGAAGCCACAAACACTTTAGGGCAAATATGAAGTGTATTTTATGCCCTTGAACACAAGTTGGATCGCAAAACAGCTGAGGTATGGTCACGTCCGTACGAAGTGCAGTTTGTAGCTGATTAGGCTGCTAATTCAGTGAGTCTTGGTTGTGGTTAGAATCGGTAGTCCCTGCTTTTATATGATATATCGTTTGTGCGGTGGAATGAAGTTACAGATTAAAAATAATCCGGTCTTTGAATATAGCACATCAGAAACCGCTAAATTTAGGTCAAGGAAACCAGTGCAAGTGCTAAAATTGACCTATGTCCTCAACAGGATATTCTATGTGACCTTCAACTCATGACCTTGCCCTCACTTCCTTGCAGTGGCCTCTCAGAATTACTTTTCATGAGGTCGAGGGACCGTTGATTAAGGCCTTGTCTGTCCGTGTGTGCGCCCATCTGTGTGTGTGTGTGTGTGTGTGCATGCGTTCGATCTTTTTTGGGCACCTTTCGAGGTCTCTGACTGACTTGTTGAGTTTGTGATTGGTACCTGTCATTGTGATTGCAGTTTTTGCCCAATCAGGTGAGCGAACAGGTGAACTGATGAAATGGAAACTGATTGTCGCACACTAATGAGCCCTGGTAAAGAGCGGTGTACAGGCAGAGTCTCAGGAATTCCCTTAACGAATAACTAGACAGTCCGATTGGCCGCGACCACATGGGTGTAGCCCCCGAAAGCCCGCTTCTCCCCTCTGTAGCGCATTATTTGGCCAGTACTGTCACCATGGCAACCAAAATCGATAGGCGTCATTGGTGAAGTATAACACATGTCCATACCAAATATGAAAGCAATCGGTCAAAAATTACAGCCTGCACAGCGTCCACAAGGAAGTGTCTACATACGCGGACGCGGCAGAGACGACGAGCACGAATCCATACTAGCTGCCCGACTTCGTCCCAAGGTTACAATTACAGTTTACAAACTGCTGCCTCACTCATGCCAAAAACGGAGGGGTGCATTTTAAAATTTGAATAAACTGGAAAGAAAATTCAAATGAGGCCTGCTTCCAAATGCCAACATGCAAAAAAAGATAAAAAACTTGTTAATTCAACAGGGAGCTTCATTCTGATTCTTTACCATGTGTTCACTATGCAAACACTGTCAGTCTGCCGCTTACGGCTGGGGTTCAGACTTGCTCTACGAGTGCTAGTGTGGATTTTTCATTGATGATTTGAGCTTGGGTGAAGGTCCAGGCTGTCAGCGTCTGTGGGCTCAGGTATGGTCTCTGTGTGGAGCTCGGACTATTGGGTCAGTAACGCTGTGTGGAGCCTGGTTTATGTTGGGGGCGCTGAATCAGTGTATAGAATACCAGACAGAGTTTCCATCTTGACTCTTAGCAGGGGTCGATCCAGGTTTTGAAGTGAGTAGTTTCCATGAGTAGTTTGTGACCCGAATAGCCAATCAGAATGAGGTTTGAGTGAGTTCCAACACAATGAAAGTGTTTCCAGCCAATCACTGAGGTGTTTGAGTGAGTTCCGGAAACTATGAAAACTACCCGGGATCCGCCCCCGTTTAGTGTGAATACTTTAAATATTTGTCTGTGTAATGGATGATCTGCGGAAGAATCTGGACTGTGCAAGTCACTCCAGAGGAGGTAATCCGCCGAAGAGGTAAATTCATGTCACCACAGGTCATAGATCCATGCATGTAGACATACATCCTTCATGTAGACAGGCTGGAGTAAATCCATACTTACAGGCTAATTATAAACCTGCTGCGGAGTTATATGTATTCAGGAGGTGAGAGGCAGTCGGCAGTGTGTTTGGTGGTAATAAGTGCACTGTTACAGAGGAGCCTGTATGGGCTGATGGAGGTGTGTGTGTGTGTGTGTGTGTGTGTGTGTGTGTGTGTGTGTGTCCGCAGCGTCCAGGCTGTGTTACAGGGCAGCTTGTTTGCGTTGGTGGGGATTTGTGTGTGTGTGTGTGTGTGTGTGTGTAACCTGTGGGTGTGTGTGTTTTTAACCGCAGCGTTCGGGGCGGTGTTACAGGGCAGCTTGTTTAGGTCGGTAGAGATGTGTGTGTGTGTGTGTGTGTGTGTGTGTGTATGTAACCTTTGTTTGTGTGTGTATCTCTCTGCGCAGCATTTGGGGCGGTGTTACAGGGCAGTTTGTTTGGATTGGTCGGTATGCTCCCACTGAAGTACAGCGCCGTGTTCATGAGTGGCCAGGGTCTCGCCGGCACCTTCGCTGCACTCGCTATGCTGCTGTCTATATACAGTGAGTACCGTACGCACAAACACAACACACACACACACACACACACACATGCACGCACTGTAGCGTACCAGTCAAGCTACATATTATCTGAAAATGACTATTAAAACAAACAAGTTACATGGCAGGAGTTTCTGCAGCGCGGCTATAACAAGGAAACTCAAAAAGGAAACTTGTTCGGGCGCCAGGCAGTTTTAAACTGCCAATTTGTATGCCACAGCGGCAATAAACAAAACCAAGCAATCACTTAGTTTTTCTTTAGAAAAGGGCGATATGTATTTGATTGTGCATGTACTTACACAAAGACGACAGTATCTTATATCTTATAATCCATCCCAAAAATTGAACAAAGAGTCATCAGAAGATGACATATCCCCCGGCCCCCACAATCTCTTAATTTAACTAATCAGTTGACATCACCTTTTAAGAATTCCAAAAGTGATTTGGTGCAGAAACAATCACCATCAAAAAATCTCAGAAATCCCAAGATATCAAAAGGCACCAGTATAGTACCTGATCAATAAGCACAGCAAGTTTCGTGAAAAAATAATGAACGGTATTCAAATTTTGTTCCGCAAACAGTCCCCACTCTTGTTTTGCCTTAGTGAAAAGGTGCACTATGCAAGTTGGTTTATTTTCTGCGCAATTATATTTTTGTCTCAATTCGCCGACATCTCCCCACGATCCGCTAGCTGCCTGCCCCTAAATTCACTGTAAAAAAACCCGGGCTCTGGAGACCGCACAGGCGTCACAAACTGCAAATAAACACAAGGGGCACAGAGTGTTCCCCATAACATAACAAACCGTCCCGGCCAATCAGTGACAAGAGTTGACAGTTACGGAAGCATGGGAAGGAGGGAACTATGGGAGGGAGGGGCCAGCTACCTCTGTTTGGTTTGAATTCGAATGTCAACAGAAGTGATGTCAACAAACTTGCATAGTGCACCTTTAAAGTCATTTCCATGGAAACATGTAGAAAGTAAAAAATCTCTGAAATCCTAAAATATGAAAAGGCACCAGTATAGTACCTGATTAATACGCACAGCAAGTTTCGTTAAAAAATATTGAACGGTATTCGAGTTCTGCTCCAGAAACAAAATTATTACAGGTGGACGGACGGGCATACTGATGACTATATCCCCTGCATTATATGCCGGGGGGATTAAAACAACAATCCAATAAGTGTTCCACCCATGCGGCTTTTTTAGCGGTTTGGCTAAACCTGAAAACAGTCTGAGCACAAAGCTCTAAAAGCCCAAATGTTTACCACAAATACCAAACGAAAATAAAGTTCATTCATAAACATTCAGAGTCCCAAAGTTCAAACAAAAGAGGAGGCACAACAACGTCGGCAAGGCGCTCATGCAACTTGAAATTAAATATCAAATCAAACCAGATACTTAACCACAGGTATTGAAAAATACAAAATGGAGAGAATTAAACAATGATACAAAATAAAAAGAATTAAGGCTGGGGAAGGGCAGTCGGTGCTTTGAGTTTTTGTTTAACTATTGCGCTGTCGATGCAGGTAGGCCGGGGAAATGAGGAATGGGTAAACCAAGTGTGTCAGTGGGTATAACGTACGGAAACCTGGGAGGAGAGGAATCTTGGGGTTGAACAAGTCTTATCGCTTTAGTCAGTCAGCCGGAAAAGTGTGATATGTATGAGGTTAATCCTTCCCAGGGGGCCGTTCCATGTGGATCACTGGAGGATTTTTTTTTCTCTTTTTTCCCAAACTCACCAGCTTTCAGCTGTTTTCGAAACTCCCACCACTTAACTCTTTCACTCCCTGACTCGCATCCAGATCTACGCACCTCCGGAAACACAACCACCCAGCCCTCACTCGACCCGTCGTCTACTTATAGGTTCGCATCACCTCACTACAAAAAAGAAAAACCCGTTTCAATAATCATGTTGTTATTACCATTTTTTACTCGTTTACGAAATAAAGAAAGCCCATCAACATGAGGGAAGGATAATTTCATAATCAGATAATAAGTGGCTTGACTGGAACGCTACCACACACACACACTCGCTACGCTGCTTTCCATATACAGTGAGTGCTGCGCACATGCACACGTGCGCGCCCACACACACACACACACACACACACACACACACACACACACACTCTCATACACATGACACGAGAGAGCACCAGCTCATGATGATGCCGTAAACTGGCAGTCTGGAATCACTGTGTGCCTGATATGGGTCTGTCTGACTCTTCTTCTCCTGTCCTGTGCAGGCGAGGCGGACAAAGAAACAGCAGCTCTGGGATACTTCATCACTCCCTGTGTAGGGACGGTGATCGCACTTCTGAGCTACATGCTGCTGCACCATCTGGTCAGTGTGCTCTGGGACTACAATACCCAGAATTCCCAACACCCCACCCGAGCCTCACTGGCCTAGCTTCTCTGTGTCTCACGTTTCGCACAGTGGTCCCTGACGTTGATTCTGACAGCCTACTGGGTTTTGTGCCAACTGTGGTTGCAATAGTAGGATTTTACCAAACTGCTAATTTGACTTCATTAGGAGCATTTCATGCTTAGTGCAGTCAGTTACCAAGCCAACACATCCAGTGAGTAAAGACTCATTTATCACTTATTGCTATTTTATGCCCAGAGACCTGACGAATGTGTTGGCTCTCGTTGTAGGAGTTCGCACAGTTCTATTTCAAGAAAAGCAAGAGCTGTGACGCGGAGACCAACCATGAGCTCCTGATAAAAGACAGCGGTAAGTGAGATGCAGGAAACCTGTCTGTGTTGGTCCCCACTGCAACTAAATCGGTTTTACTGGGAGCGACACACTCCGTGCATTCCCTCACACTGCATACCGCCGGCCATGACATCTGTACATCAGTATGAAATGCTTCTGGCTGTACTTGGGTCGCGTTCTCCAGTTCTGACAAGTCAAGGCATCGTCCGGGTGCAGGGAGAGGTCTAATAGCCGATCCTAACACAGTGATGGGATTCGCTGAAGCATTGTACGGCGATTGCGAGGTTTGCGGTCGGTCGGGACGATGTTATCTCGTATTGCGAAACGTTGTACCGCGGTACTTCCTCGAAGCTGTGACTTTTCCACCCACACGATTCTCAGGAATGAGGATGCGGGAGATAATAACGACCCACTCTTGCGTAAAGGTTTTCACATTTGGTGTTCGCTTTGCCTTGCCATTCAATAGAGCAGAATGCTATCGGAAAATCAACAGATGGAATTTGCTGTGGCTTCCAAAACAGGTCCAGATGGTGCAGAGCTCTGTGTGTTTTTTATTGTCACACTGAAGCCTGAATTTTGGACTGTTATATTAGGAAACCCTAAATAAATATCACTGTGACTCACTGGTGACCAAGATTTCTTCTGAATGAAATTTATACTTTCCATAGATTTTCAAACATGTTTATTCAGATATCTGACATACCAAAAAAAGATACGAGCACTTTGTTAGCACTAACAATGGACAAGAAATATCATTGTCTGCCCTTTATTCAGTGGTCATTATCTCGTCCGTCAGGATTTGTCCCCGAAATGAGAGGGATGTGCTGTTGTGCATAATGCTTCGGTTTTTTAATGTCTGACGATGGCTCTTTTAAACTACCGTAGTAGCTCATTGTATCTCTGATTGCGAATTTAGGGCTTGTTGAGCCAGCTGAGCTCACGCAAAGAAAGCCTGGCTAATGCTGCACTTGGGTTGTAGTACACCCCTCTGGGTGTCAGGTGTTTGCTTGGCTGGACCTGTGCCCATCCACGGCTTAGCAAATTTATGAGCTTTTTTTTGCGCGTAGGTACTGTAATATTGCCGCTTTGGCGTTTATCATTGGCTCCATTGGAAAAGCACTATCACATTTTATTATTATGACTGTCAATGTTATGTACAGCTGCCGACGTCCTCCGTTAGGACACGTAGCTGGGCTGCCTGTTTTTCAGTGGTGTGTGTGTATGCTCTTACAGACACTTTGGCTCAGACTAGCCTGACTTATCTTCTATTGGTGCAGAAGTATATGAAAAATCCTCTGTCGTCTCACTTGCTTGACCTGATCTGACGCCTTGCTCGGGCAGCAGCCGGCTATCTAAGATGGCTGACATGTTTCTCTGCTCCGACAGAAGAGATGGTCGCTCTGGGCAACGGCAAGCTGAACGGTCACGCCAACGGCTCCGTGCCGAACGGAAACGGGGCGCTGGCCCACGGTGACCTCAAGGGGGAGGAGTCAGGCAAGGGCTTCATCACAAGGGAGCCGGCAAACGCCTCGGACAGGAAGCTGTCGGTCCGGGAGGTCTTCAAGAAGGTGCGTCTCTCGCCTCGCCTGAAATCTGCAGGCCGTTTTCCTCTTTGGGTTGCTAGTGGTCTGTCCGGAGAGTTCTGTGAGAGTCGCTTGCTACGCTGGAGCAGAGAGTGGATCTCCTGTGATTCATGGACAGGCCGCTAATCTATCTGTGGGTTTCTAATATCGGTTTTGGTGGAGTGATGTTTTTTTTATCCCCCCAGCATAAAATGCGGGGGGGATATAGGCATTGCCCCGTCTGTCTTTCTGTCTATCCGTCCGTCCGTCCGTAATCATTTTGTTTCCGGAGCAGAACTCGGAAACTATGCAAGATATCAGCACCAAACTTGGTACATGTATTCTATGTATAGTCTAGATGTGCCCTTTGCTACTTTGGAAATTTCGGGATTCCTATTTTTAGGTTGCCGGCCATAGGCCAGTAACCTATTGTAAATCACTTTTGCGTCGGCGGCGGCGGCGGGCGTCGTCCGTTTTAAAGCCGATCTCAAAAACTGTCTGATGAATTTTTTTTAATTTGGGGATGTGATCAAATCAGTCATCAAGTTAATGCCCAAGCAAAAATTTTTTTGATTGAATCGTTCGTTTAGACTTGGCGGCCATTTTTATGTCAAAAATGGCCATTTTTGGCACTTAGGTGCAATTTTCTCAAAAACTGTGTGATTTTTTTTTTTAATCGCAGCAATGGAATCAGTATCATGACCTGCTTCAACGGTGTAAACAGCGTTTTGATTGAATCGCTCCTTCATAGCGCCACCTAGGCAATGTGTCTGGACTTCATCATTTTTCGGGGTGTTTTGTGCTATAACTCTCTTAATATAGCATTTAGAGCTTAGGTATGTTTGAGGCAATGGGGTAATCAGATATGCCGAACATTGTGAGTCTGTCACATTTGACCTTGGGCCTTAAGGTCAAGGTCACATGGCAAAAATGTGCTATTACTCTCTTAATATAGCATTTAGAGCTTAGGTATGTATGAGGCACCTCTAGGGAATCAGGTATGCCGAACATTGTGAATCAGTCACATTTGACCTTGGGCCTCAAGGTCAAGGTCAAATGGCAAAAATGTGCTATTACTCTCTTAATATAGCATTTAGAGCTTAGGTATGTATGAGGCACCTATAGAGAATCAGGAATGCCGAACATTGTGAGTCAGTCACATTTGACCTTGGGCCTCAAGGTCAAGGTCAAATGGCAAAAATGTGCTATTACTCTCTTAATATAGCATTTAGAGCTTAGGTATGTAGGAAGCACCTTTAGGGAATCAGGTATGCCGAACATTGTGAGTCAGGCACATTTGACCTTGGGCCTCCAGGTCAAGGTCAAATGGCACAAATGTGTTGTTAACTCTCTTAATATAGACATTTAGAGCTTAGGTATGTGGAGGCACCTTAGGGAATCAGGTATGCCAAACATTCTCGGCAAGTTGAATTTGACCTTGGGCCTCCAGGTCAAGATCAAATGGCAAAAATGTGTTATAACTTGCTGAATATGACATTTAGAGCTTAGGTATGTTTGAGGCACCTATAGGAATCATGTATGCCAAACATTCTTAGGCAAGTTGAATATGACTTTGGGCCTCAAGGTGAAGATCAAATGACAAAATTGCTGTAATTTGTTGAATATTGTTTGTAGAGCTCAGGTATGTTTGGGGCACTAATAGGAAACCATGTATGCTGAATTTTAGGCAGTCAGTCAAATTTGACTTTGGGCCTCAAGGTGAAGGGTATATGACAAAAATGGCCCATATTTGTTTAATATTGTTTGTAAAGCTTAGGTATGTATTGTTGCACTTTAGCAAATCATGTATGCTGGTTATGTATATTGGATTTGACTAATGGGCACAAAGGTCCAGGTAATGACAAAAACACTAAAAGTCCATAATGTTGGCTTTAGATCTTTGTATTGCATACTAATGACAAATCATGTCTGATCAAAGGTCATAAGGTTCAATGTGAGGTCATGTGACAAAATCAAGCTATTTATTTCCTCATTTAATAATGTCTTTAGAAATTAGTATGTATTAGGCACTAACCTATATATAATTAAAATTTTTACGGGCATTGTAACCGCATGGTCGACCTTATTTCACGATCAATTGCGGCAATAAAAACTGGTCAAAACCCATTTTTGGATGTTTGTTCCTATTAGCATCATGGAATAGAAAGAATGATACTAATTACACCCACTCGGTGGCAGTGTTGCATAAAAAATTCATTATCTGAAAGCAGAGCAAGAACCAGAAGTGAATTGAGAAGATGGCGCACTTCACAAATTGACAGCAGACGACAGTGAAAGTTCAGGTTAGAAAAAAATCTAATCGGATTTCATGATGTAGACTTCTTAAAGATGATATTTATGCTAAATGGCAGAAATGTTGCTGTCTGTCACTCATGAAAAAGTGTGACTGCTCAGTCGAGCTGCCTGATAATGGTAACTAAAACCCCTTTCTCACTGAGCTGCGTTGGCCCGCGGAAGTGTGCGGATGAAACAGTTCTCTTCTTTCGCAGAGAAGAATTGATTCGAAGAACCGTGAATTGATTCGCAGTGGTATGGGACCATTCGCCATCACCGCCGAAATTGTACGAGCTGGAGCTTTTTAACGCCAATATCGTGTAGACAACATGTTGCTTTCACAAGAATTCGTGTTGGTTTGCTGTTGAATCCGCAGACTGATGCTAGTTACTTTTCTCCTGTTGGAGCTGTAACTGCCGGCAACCTTCAGGGCCCTTGGTACTCTAGTTGTTGTTTCCATGGAAACAATTCTGGACTTAGTGCAAATTAGACTGTGTTCATTTCCTGAGCAGAACTGAAAAACTATGTAAGATATCAGCATCAAACTTTGTACATGTATTCTATGTATAGTCTAGATGTGCCTTTTGCTACTTTGGAAACTTCAGGATTACTATTTTTGCTATTTCCATGGAAAAAAAATCTGGACTTAGTGCACATCAGGTCTAGTTCGTTTCCGGAGCAGAACTCAAAAACCGTTCAATATATCTTACTGAAACTTTGCATGTGTATTACTCAGATACTGAAGTGGTGACTTTTGATATTTTCAAATTTCTGAAAATCTTATTTTTTTCGTTTCCATGGAAACCAGTTGCGTTTGGACTCTGTACAGAGATAGGTTCGTTTCCGGAGCACAACTCAAAAACCATACATTATATCTTTCTGAAACTTTGCATGTGTATTACCCACATACTGAAGTGGTGCCTTTTGATATTTTCAGGTTTTTGAAATCCCCCCCTGTTTCCATGGAAACGAAGTTGGATTTGGACTCTGTACAGAGATAGGTTCGTTTCCGGAGCAGAACTCAAAAACCGTTCATTATATCTTTCTGAAACTTAGTATGTGCATTACCTAAGTACTGAAGTGGTGCCTTTTTATATTTTCAAATTTCTGAAATTATTTTTTTTTTCCTTTCCATGGAAGTGAGATGGATTTGGACTCAGTCGCAGGGATGGGTTTGTTTCCGGAGCAGAACTAAAACACTGTTCATTAATGACTCTTGTTTTATTATTGCCTTTGTCAACATGTGGTTCATAGTCTTTGGTAGATGTTGCCAGTACATACTTCCAGATAATTCCAGAGGAAAATCACCTCAACATTCTTGTTTGAATTTCTTTGAAGGTGTAGGATTGACATGACTTTCACAAATAATCAGGGGCCGGGGGGATATGTCATCTTCTGATGACTCTTGTTTAAAAAATGCAGCTTATTAAGTATTGCAAGGATCGCAATGATCACATTGCAGGTCCTGTTCAATTGCCAGTTGAGCTCCAGTGATCTGTCCTATTAAATGTTTGTCAGTTTCTCACATTTTTAGTCTCGTAGAGCTGACGTCATTTCCTGTCATGCTTTAGGTTTCAACATCTCTCTCTCTCTCTCTCAGATTTGGGTGATGGCATTCTGCGTAACGTTTGTCTTCATCGTCACCCTGTCAGTGTTCCCTGCCATCGTAGTGGAAGTGAAGACCCTGTATGAGGGGACAAAATGGGGTGAGCCACGTTCTTGGGCGTCTTTTTAAGTGCCCATGTAAAAAGACAACCACCACTGTCAGATTGGTTCTTACTGAAGGGCGTCAATGTGCGGGGCTGGTGAATTATTTTTCGTTTATTGCAGCGATTAGTTCAAAAACTGGTGAATCAAGATAATGAGCTCGAGGATAGAAGAAAAACTGTCCCCACTCCTCTGTGCACCGCCCATTATTCCCCCCTGAGACCCCACTCCTCTGTGCACCGCCCGTTATTCCCCCCTGAGACCCCACTCCTCTGTGCACCGCCCGTTATTCCCCCCTGAGACCCCACTCCTCTGTGCACCGCCTGTTATTCCCCCCTGAGACCCACCCCAGGAGGGGGGAGTTCTCCTCTGGGGTCAGAAGACCTGATGGCAGCTTAGCAGTTTTAAAAATTTTAAGTCAATGAAAAGAGTCATATTTACTGCGGTGTTTCTCTTTCTGTGAGGACGCACACTGCTCAAACTAACAAATGTTCCTGTTTGTTTCTGGACTCATCCGGATGGCCCCTGACGCCCCTTTAAACTCAAAGTGGGATACGAATTCCAAACATATTACAAAATCTTTAGGCACTTTAAAAAGTTCAACCAACATATGTGATCCCACGCTCAGAGTTAGAGAATAAAGTCCTTTATTTCCGGCTGCACAACCACCATTTACAATCATATTGTATATGTAGGTAAAGAGCCACATTAGATAAACGCAGTAAGGTTCATTGCATTATTCTGATATCCCTTTTGTAGAACAAAAATTGCCCTACTTTCTTTTTGGAAAAACAGCATGTTTATGCAAATCATTTGAAGTAAAAAATGCCGGTCTTGGTGATAAAGCTAGCAATCTGAGATGCTGTCGCATGTTGAAATACTCATGGAACTCTCAGAACTTAATATGCACAAAGTTTTTATTTTATAATTTCACCAACGTTTCGGCGATAAAGCCTTCATCAGGGTTCATTCATAGAACCAGAGTTCACTCATTCACGCCATTTTGTGTTAAGATTCTGAGAATTCGCATAGTCGGTGAGCACCTCATAAGGTGTGCGTTTACAAGTTAGTTGTGAAATACTCATGGAACCATAACATTCACCTTTGACTTTTTTTTGCAGTGGTTGTTTTGGTTGAATTGAAATCACTCCTTGCCTCGAGTTAACTTAACTTACATTTACCTATTAGTCTAAGTATTGCAATTGGTGACTCTCAGTGAACTGATACAAGATATGAACGGGACCGTATCTGACCTGCGTTGTGTTGGTTGTTCTCCTTGTATGGGGTAAGGGGCTTGATTTGATAAGCACATTCAAAATACTTTTAGTGCATTGAAAACCAATAACACAAGGAGTGGTTGATCATGGTATATGCTTTGTGCCCATCATTGGTTGGGTTGTTATTTTTGTGCATCTGAATTTTTTTGCCAGTGCTTAGTGTTGTAGTAAAGGTAGTCCTTGCTGTATGCTGCTTAGGAAAAGAGTTTCTGTGTGAAAGATGAGATGTAATGTGCCTTTCTCCCCTCTCCTGCTCTGTTTTTAGAGGTGTACTTTATCCCAGTTTGCTGCTTCCTGTTTTTCAACATCATGGACTGGGTTGGCCGAACAGTCACTACCTTGGTGCAGTGGGTGAGTACAGAACCCAAAGCCGCTCGCCCAGCCGACACCCGAACTAAATCTGTTCATCCTCAAGATGATTTCTTTTTCTACTTTGTTTACCAGACGCCACGAGGGCTGGAAGTCTGGGCTTGGCGAGTCACTCAGTGTAAACAACCGTGGTCAGATTCTTAAACAAACCTCAGATCAGGTCTTTCACAGAACCTGGGTCATTGTTTTTTTTTTGGTTTATCCTGAGAAGGAAAAAAAAAACACAGTTGACTGAAAGCTCGCAGATGAGCCAAGTGTGAGTTTCTTCTTCTCTGGTGCCTGTAGAGTTGCTGGTTGGAGTCCCCAGTGGGGTTTGGGATTCTGACTTGATTTAGAGAAGTGAAGTTGAGAGGAACTCTGCTGTTGGGCCCTTGAGCAAGGCCCTCAACCCCAAAATTGGTCCAGGGGCTTTACCCCTGTTTCTCTCCATTCCTCCTCACTTGCAACTATCATTCCTCCTGAGCATTTTAAACAGGAATTAGTTCTCAAAGGACCTGCCCATTTGAATCAATGTTCCATTCCATGAGAAGATTCTAGTAAGAGAACTCTTCCATTATGCCTTTTAAACATATTGACCATCCATCCCCACCCCCCGCCCCTCTCTTCATCTCCAGCCCCGGAAGGAGAGTCGTTGGTTCCCGGCTCTGGTCGTCTCGCGTGTGATTTTCATCCCTCTGCTCATGCTGTGTAACATCAGGAATCACTATTACCTGCCAACGCTGTTTCCCCACGACGTCGCCTTCTCAGTGCTCATGCTCCTCTTCGCCGGATCCAGCGGATACTTCGTTTGCCTGTCCATGTCCTACGCCCCGCAGTGAGTCTCGCGCGCGCACACTACACGGCTCACATGCTACATGTCTCACACGCTGCACGGCTCACATCATGCACGGCTCACACGATGTACTGCTCCCTGGCTACACGGCTCACACGCTACACAGCTAATATGCTACACGACTCACATGCTACACTGCTCACAGGCTACACGGCTCCTATGCTACATAGCTAATATGCTACACGGCCCACAGGCTACACAGCTCCCACGCTTCACAACTCACACGCTACATCACTTACACGGTTCATGCTACACAGCTCACACGCTACACGGCTCGCACAATGCACGGCTCATGCTACACAGCTCGCGCTACACGGCTCACACGCTACACTGCTCACACTACACACGGCTCACAGGCTACACGGCTCACACGATGGACGGCTCACAGGCTACGCGGCTCACACGCTACACAGCTCACACGCTACATCACTTACACGGTTCATGCTACACGGCTCACAGGCTACACAGCTCCCACGCTACACAGCTCACACGCTACATCGCTTACACGGTTCATGCTACACAGCTCACACGCTACACGGTCGCACGATGCACGGCTCATGCTACACGGCTCACACGCTACACTGCTCACACACTACACGGCTCACAGGCTACACGGCTCACACGATGCACGGCTCACATGCTACGCGGCTCACACGCTACACAGCTCACACGCTACATCACTTACACGGTTCATGCTACACGGCTCACAGGCTACACAGCTCCCACGCTACACAGCTCACACGCTACATCGCTTACACGGTTCATGCCACACAGCTCACACGCTACACGGCTCGCACGATGCACGGCTCATGCTACACGGCTCGCGCTACACGGCTCGCACGCTACACGGCTCACAGGCTACACGGCTCACAGGCTACACAGCTCACACGCTACATCACTTACACGGTTCATGCTACATGGCTCACACGCTACACAGCTCACACGCTACATCACTTCCACCGTTCATGCTACACGGCTCACAGGCTACATGGTTCACACGCTACACGGCTCACAAGCTACACGGCTCCCACGCTGCACAGCTAATACGCTACGTGGCTCACACGCTACACTGCTCACAGGCTACAGTGCTCACACGCTACACTGCTCACAGGCTACATCGCTTACACGGTTCATGCTACACGGCTCACAGGCAACACAGTTCACATGCTACACAGCTCACATACTACAGGGCTCACACGCTACACGGCTCATTCACTACATGGCTCTCACACTACACGGCTCTCACACTACACGACTCACATACTACACAGCTCACACAGGACACAGTTCACACGGTACACGGCTCACACGCTACACAGCTTATACGCCTCACGGCTCATGCTACGCAGCTCACACAATATGGGCTCACGCTGCACAACTCGCACGCTACACGGCTCACATGCAGCACGGCTCATGCTACACGGCTCACACACTACACTGCTCACACGGTACAAGGCTTCCATGCCACACATACTGAAGATGTATGTGCACGCACACATGCCGCGAAAATAAATATAAATTTCACACAGATAGGAAGTAAGTTGCGGGGAAATATTTTTTGCATGGCAATACCATTCACAGTGTGCGATAGGTTTGTGGTCCTGTCGTAAAGGCAGATAGTCTGGGACTTTAAGACCTTGACATAATGCAAGACACAATCTAGTGCTGAAAGGAACACTTCATGCAACATGCTAGCCTTGCGATGACACTGAACAGCAAGTCAATGGATACAGTGTTAATTAGGTTTTTTAGCCTTGCTCCACTGACTTTTATTCATTGTCATCACATTGTTAGCATGTGGCATAGAGGGTCCCTTTAATTATCTTGAGTGTTTGGTACACTTTAGCGCTGCCACTTTAACTCAGTAACCTGGCACAACTGCCGTGCTTTAGCTTTGCATGAATTGTCTCAGGATATGGTAAAGCTGACGAACAAGAAAAATCCAACCATTCAGGCAAACGTTAGCCTCAGCCGGGCTAATTGGCAACGAAACAAAATTAAAATACATTTTTTTGATCTTTTGAGGTAATGTGTGTACCGCCACACTGAGACATTCCGTGTCCATTAGACTAACCTTCCCGGATGACCATCTCCGAATTTCTTCCTACTTTGATATATCATTTATCAATGTATCTGAAGTACTCTCCCCAAATATTTAATCAAAATTCCTCATAGTCCTCGAGTTTCAGGCCTTTAAGTGTGAGGGGGGTCTGCGCTCCTGAGCAAACCCTTATTTCTGAGCCATTTTGAGGGGGCTACTATGAGAAATCCAAAAGTGGTACAGGTCTAAGTTTAATTACACAAGTATTACTACTTATAGAGACCAGGGAGAAAATATAAAATCATCCTCCTTGTGTCATGGGCTGATGCACCGAGGCTCAGAAAATGGGAAAAAATCAATGGGCCATAACAAATTTTAAATAATCAAAAATTTGTCAAAATTAGAATTCTGTCTCCAGCAAATAAATCTTTGGGCTACTAATTAAGGTAGATATGGAGCTTGTATGGGCATATCAAATATTCTTTAAAACACCATACAGGTGGTTCCACTGGTGGCCAAAGTCAGCCAATTTAGTGAAATAGCCTAATTTCGGCGGCCATTAAGGCCATGTGGCCCAACTTTTATCGATTTGCAATATTTTTTCCTTGAAAGACTACATTTTATGCTTTCGATTGAATGTGGTTCCTAAGGTGTTCCGTATTTCTTTCTGGGTGAAATAATTTCATCAAAGTGCCGTATTTTGCCCATCATTTTAAGCTTTTTCCTGCCATTTACCACAGACACCTTAGCATACAGCTGTAATCAGTGAAAATCACACATATCCCTCATCAATCTGTATTAAGACTCACCTAAGATGACCAGATTCCTGTTGATTTTCTTTTTCCACAACATAGGCTATAACATGACTATAATGACCTGTTAAAACAGGGAGATAATTAACAGATTTAGACACTGATTGGAATACTGGTCCGGATATTGGAATGAAAGAAGAATGAATCAGAACTACATTATGACTTCAACCGCTCACAATGGTCACTAGTTGGTCACTCATCAAAAAAGTAACATAAAGCTATATGGTACAGATGATGTGTTACATCTCAGAGCCTATAGAGGGTGGACTCATAGCCAAGGGCATCTCCACTGACGAAAACATTACAATGGTACATGTGCAAGGCTGTCACACTGCAAGACAAATCACTACCCCAAGTCCTGGACAGTCTGTGGCTTGTACATATGATGGACACTGGCGAATTGGAATGGTTCTGGAATTTTGTACAGACAATGAGGACTATAGCATCAAATTTATGTCACCCAGAGGTCCAACAAAATCGTTCAGGTGGCCTACCAGGGAGGATATCTGGTGGATCCCAAAGGGTGATATTCTATGTGTAATTACACCACCAACTACCAACACAGGAAGGAACTACAAAATTCAGAACAATGAGTTCAAAACAATTTGTGACACTTTCGAGCAGAACAATCTCTACTGAAGTTCAGGTACAGTATGACTTTACAGACTTTGACTAGAGTGGTCTCATTGCTATTGAACCTCATGACCTATTTTCATCCCAATAGTCCTGTTAGCTGTTATTATGATGAATGTAAAAATATGGTGAGATATTTGGGGAGAGTATTTCAGATACATTGGTGAATCTTATTCCTGAGTTAGAAGGAAATCCAAGATGGTCATCTGGGCCATCTGGTTGAGTTGACACAGATCCAGGCACATTGGAGCTTATATTCGTGGCAAAATATGGTGCCAGCCCATGATGTTTTTTATTCAGATATATTTAGTGGGCATCAACATGTCCCCTGGTACCTATTTTAGTATTTCTAACACTGATTACAACTGTATCCTAAGGTGGTCCATGTGGGAAATTGTTGGGAAAAGCTTAAAATGGTACACAAAATACCGCACTTTGATGAAATTATTTCACCTAGAAAGAAATACAGAACACCTTAGGAACCACATTCAATCGAAAGCTTAAAATGTAATCTTTCAAGGAAAAAATATTGCAAATCGATAAAAGTTGGGCAACATGGCCTTAATGGCCACCGAAAATAGGCTATTGCACTAAATTGGCTGACTTTGGCCACCAGTGGCGCCACCTTTAAGGTGTTTTAAGGAATAATTGTTATGCCCATACAAGCTCCATATCTACCTTAATTAGTAGCCCAAAGATTTATTTGCTGGAGATAGAATTCTAATTTTGACAAATTTTTGATTATTTAAAATTTGTTATGGCCCATTGATTTTTTTCCCATTTTCCGAGCCTCGGTGCATCAGCCCATGACATAAAGGGTATGATTTTATATTTTCTCCCTGGTCTCTATAAGTAGTACTACTTGCGTAATTAAACTTAGATCTGTACCACTTTTGGATTTCTCATAGTAGCCCCCTCAAAATGGCCCAGAAATAAGGATTTGCTCAGGAGCGCAGACCCCCCTCCCACTTAAAGGCCTGAAACTCGAGGACTTTGTGGAATTTTGATTAAATATTTGGGGAGAGTACTTCAGATACATTGATAAATGATATATCAAAGTAGGAAGAAATTTGGAGATGGTCATCCGGGAAGGTTAGTCCAATTGACACGGAATGTCTCTACTGAGAGTCAGCAAATGAGCATGTATCAAGGAGGGTGTAGAGAAATGGGCTTAGGTTAGAGGAGTGAAAACATAATGTAAGGAGAGCTGCAGCTTAGGTGACGGAAAGATCCTTAGTTTAGCTCACAGGCGTAGCGGATGGACAGTGTCAATATAGGTCAGCCGGGAGTATCTTTAGAGCAGGAGTGTCAAACTCCTGCCCTCGGGGGGCTACATTGCCTGCTGTTTTCAATGTGTTAACACAAGTAATTATTTCAAGTCAGTGACAGTCTTAAGAGCCCTCTTTTTAAGGCCATAACTGGCTGTTTTGAGTGAAAGGAGCTGTGCTGCAGGACTGGAGTTAAACCTGCAGACACTGCGGCCCTTCAGGACTGGAGTTAAACCTGCAGACAATGTGGTCCTCCAGGACTGGAGTTAAACCTGCAGACACTGTGGCCCTCCAGGACTGGAGTTAAACCCGCAGACACTGCAGCCCTCCAGGACTGGAGTTAAACCTGCAGCCACTGTGGCCCTCCAGGACTGGAGTTAAACCTGCAGACACTGTGGCCCTCCAGGACTGGAGTTAAACCCGCGGACACTGCGGCCCTTCAGGACTGGAGTTAAACCCGCGGACACTGCGGCCCTCCAGGACTGGAGTTAAACCCGCGGACACTGCGGCCCTCCAAGACTGGAGTTAAACCTGCAGACACTGTGGCCCTTCAGGACTGGAGTTAAACCTGCAGACACCGTGGCCCTCCAGGACTGGAGTTAAACCTGCAGACACCGCGCCCTCCAGGACTGGAGTTAAACCTGCAGACACTGCGCCCTCCAGGACTGGAGTTAAACCTGCAGACACTGCGGCCCTCCAGGACTGGAGTTAAACCTGCAGACACTGCGGCCCTCCAGGACTGGAGTTAAACCTGCAGACTCAGAGACCTCTCGGTTCAGGAGAATTTGTTTCCCCTGTTACAGAGTTCTCATGTTCCCTTTATCTCACCCCGCCTCCCTTTCTCTCTCAGGTTGGTGGAGCCGAAGGATGCAGAGACGGCCGGAGCCCTGATGACGTTCTTTCTGGCCCTGGGGCTCTCCTTAGGAGCGGCTCTCTCCTTCCCCCTGAGGGTCCTGGTATAGAAGAGACTCCCCACTCTTCCCCACTATTTATGCAGAGGGTCTCCTGTAGGCCCGAGAAATGTTTGCAATGCTTTCTCCACCTGCCCTAAACACCCACATTCGTCTCCGCCAGTCACAATCAAAGAGACGTGCATCATCTCTGAGCAGTCAGAAACACACAATGCTGTATTTGCCAATCACCATTCGCAATTTACATGGGTCATTTGGTGGATGTTTTTTTGTTGTAAACGCCACCCAGAAGTATTAAACATGGGGGAAAAAATCATTAGAAGAGCTCGATATAGGAAAAGTTAGCACTGAAAAATGATATTTTCACTGTCGTAGTGCTTTTGTCAAGACGCACCAGCTAAAGGGAGATGAGTATTAGTTTCGTAAAATGTAAACATTGTGATGTTGTCTAGAAAGGTCAGCTGCGAAGCCACTGCGATTTATCTGCCTATCGTACCCAAACAGCTGTCAAGAAAACAGACAGGCCACAGGCCCACCATCACCTGAAATCAGAAGCTCATGACTCCTTCTCTGCCTGTTCGAAAACACACTCTGCCCCACCAAACTGTACAGAAGATCATGACAAACTACATTGCGAATGACTGACAGGCATTATGGGCCTTAGTGACATGCTGCGGATTGTATGGTGCCAAGCACAAGGTGATTGTGTATACGGATTCAGTGCTGGAACACTGGTCCTCTAATGGAGGAAGTAATTAGCTGACGTTGAATGCACAGCTCAGACGTCTGTAAACCGATGAAGATTGACAATGTGGCATTTCCCTGCCGTGAGATCTCCGCCGACGGCATTGTGGGTAAAATAGGACAGTGTATCCCAACCCTGCCCTGGCAGTATCCCTGCCTTGCCCACCCATTTCAGCTCGTCAAGTCCTGCACTGGTGAGCTGATCAGGTGTGTTACAAAATGTGCAGCTAAAATATTCAGAACTGGGGAACTCCCGGAGAAGGGTCCGGAAACATTGAAGTAGGAGACCTGGCTGCTCCCTGTAGGGGAAAGAGACTGAGGTACATTTTACACATTGTATAATTTAATTAACGTAATTTACAACCCTGGTCTTTGTGTTTTGTTCAAGGTTTGAGTCGTGCTTAGATCTGTGGGCCTTACATGCGTGTGTTTATGTTACATGATTTTCAATCCTTTGACACTGGGGTAAATCTGCACTATTTTAGAAGACCGAGGTTGCTTTATCTTGTGTGTTTTTCTGTATTATTTTATTTTATTTTATTTGTTTTTTGTAAAAAAATTTTGTTTAAAAAAAAAATGAACTCGTTCTTTTTACCGTTAAAACATTTTTAACTGTACAGCAAAACTGTTTTGACTCAAGTGGATTTAATTCATACTTATTAGAACTGTTTATTTTAGGTTTTGCTGAATGTATTGTGTTATTTATTCATACTGCTGGTTATCATCAACGTTTCATCTAGTTAAAGAAGCGAAACCTTAGCAAGGAACAGGCGACTCTCCTGCTGTGAGCAGTGTTTTTGGGAATTTTTCTTAAGAGCTTCGTGTCTGATTCTCCGCCTTGTTGGGTGCATTGTGTCCGACTTGCTATCACTGACCCGAGTCCCAGGTGCCCTCTGTCCCGCCCTGCAGAAAAATCGGGGCTCTCCTTTCTACGACATAATGGGCGGGATCTTCACTGCTGTCCCGCCCTGATTTGAGCATGGACGACATCAGGTTCGAAACGTCTGATGTCTCATACCCTTTGGGATCGATGTAAAACCATGGAAATCAAGAGCCCTGAACAGCCCAGCTGAAGGAACTGTGAGAAAAGTTGGAAGATTTCAGATTTGAATCACATTTCAGGCTTGAAAGAAAAAAAGACTTGTTTTGGACACCTTAAATAAAATACTGTGCTGTGTGACTGGTTCGTGTGTGAGCTAACTAAGCTTCTACATCAGAAAGCGATTTATTGGTCCTGATCAGGGTCTGGAGACGTTTATTCTGTTATCCGATCTGGGCTTGTGGACTGTTCCCTTGTATTCGAACCACAGACTTCTATTTTTTCAATTCAAGACACTGAGATAGATCCTCAAGTAATCATTTCTGTGTTTATCAGTTGGGGTCCAAATTTCAACTTGAAGCGGGGGGCTAACTGATTAGCTTATTTTGATATTCTGTCCCTAAACCTTAACAATATTACTGCTCATGCCTAAACCTGTCCAACCCGAACAACGAAAGCTATGAGCACTAGTCAATCATAGGCAAAGTAGGGCGGGTCATGACTTTGCCATTCTAGGAAAAAAAATTATTGGCTATGCTTAGTCGTGTAAATGTTTTATGGAGGCGTCGCAAGTTCTCGCCCAGCAGAGCATGAAGAATTGCGCTAAATGATGTAATACAGGTCTTTTCCGGTCACAGTGTGATCGTTTAGCTGCAGGAGATTTGGATTATGCTGGAGCTGTACTGAGTAATTCTACAGTCACTTTTGTTTTTTTATTAAGAACTACTGAGTGAGTTCCCGTTGACTTCTGTTGTTTTGGAGATGTCCGTTAGAGAGTTGTGCTGGAATCCTCCCAGTGTGTTGTATGGACTAAGAAACATCACCAGTGTTTATGGGGCTGATTAGATAATGACATCATTTTCATTTTGGGGTGATTTTTTTCCATTAATATGACCTCCCAGTCAAAGAGGGGAAAATAAACAGCCCTAAACAAATCAATGGTGATCACCAAGATCTTCCCAAAGAGGTAACCGGTCTTGAGCATAATTCACTTACCATTTATCTAAATGTGCCACCATGCAAAACAATAAATAGAATAATGACTGCCGCAGTGCAACAAAAGTTAACACGTCTATGATTGCGCAACGCGCGCACCGGGACTCTGGGAGATTCACGGCCTTAATGTCGGCAGACTATTGAGATGGTGTGCCTAATTATGTATGTATTTATTTCTACTGACCATAGTTGTGGGACCTACTTGAAAAAAAAAGAATACATTGCTTCACGTCTTTGAATGTAGGCTGTTGCTCTAATGTAACGGCTTTGTTGATCCATAGAGACCTTGAAGAACCTGTTGGAAATGGCATGTCAGTTTTGGTGATGACCATAGACTTTAAAAAGATGGATGAAGCAACAGTGAAGTCACCCATTGGTTTCAGCATACCGTTTAGGAAGCATCGATTTTGGCAATTTGAACAACGCCATTTTGTCATTTTGAAACCAGATGTGATTTCTATTGGACAAGAGCTTGAATTGAAGATCTTGGGAGGAGCGTAAAATAAAATAATGTGGAAAATCATTATTGAAATAAAAAAAATCAGGTGGGAAAGTAGGGTTATTTTCTTAATGACTCCTATAGCATTGAACTTCTTTCTGCAACCGCCGACGTTGCCATCTGCTGGCGATTAAATAGAATGCAGTTTTCAGAGATTTCCGCATCAGCTTCACTTTTCAGACCCAGGTGCTGCGTCCATCTTTTTATACAGTCTATGGTGATGACACTGGAGCTTTGCTCAGTTTGCACAACGCCCTGAAAAACATATGCTGTGTTCCCCCACGTCACTGGTGTATATTAACATAATTATTTTGACGTCAGTGCGGTATGAATTCGGGTCCAGAGGAGCTGAGTTGGAACTGATCCTCGAACTCAGCTACAACAATCCGTGTTGCTGGATAGTCAGTTCACCTTAAAAAATGTAAATATTCTGAATAGTTAGAAATGGAGAAGTTCCAGTGAATTTAATATCTGTGAATGTAAAGATTTCCTTGTATGATGCTATCCGATAAACGATAATAATTTTAATAATAATTATGATAATTATACGTGCTCTAATAATACTGTTAAATAGTGCGCATTAAAATCCTACTCATTTTCATGGGCGTACGGTATGCTAATATCTCAGGCTACTCAGCCTTCTGAAAATTTGCCATTTAACGGGAAAAAGAAAGACCTCGGTCGTGGGGGAGGTTGGAAGTTAGACTTCAGTGGGAAGCATAGCTGAATCTGATGAGCTTCACTGGAATCACAGAGGATGGGCAGTGTGTGCGGAGGTTTTAGAGATCAGAGTTCACTACAGAATGCATTTATCCAGAACTAAAAATAGCGCATGAAAAGCATTGCGAGTTGCGACTCGCGCTCATGGGTGTGAGGCCGCTCCGGGGAAAATTCCACGATTATAATTCGATTGTGATTCCATTGGCCTTCAGCAGCCAATCATCTCGTGTGAATCGCCATTTAATCGCCACAGAGCATAACGATTGTATGCGATCTGCTTTTTTTTTTTTTTTTTTTAAATGCAGTTCACTTTCTGGCGAACGTCTGTTTGGCATCCACACGGTACACTTAACGGAAATGGTTGTGTCCGCGGACAGGCTGGTGCGCACTTTACCAGCGCCGCCCTGCTGTGAATGTGCTGTCTATCATCCATGAACTAATATCAACTCTCATTAGTGCTGAAGAACTGTCAGATCCCTTTGCTAAGAGAGAAAGGAGACTGACGAATAGTGTTCCTAGGCGGTGGTACTGAACATCACGACAGGACGAAGCTGTGGCGTTGCAGGAAGTTAGGAGTCACAAGCGGTACCGCAAGTGGGAGTCATCCTAGGTCACAAGTGATTCACTGCTTCCAGTAAATGATTATACATTGTTCCGCTAGTGGAAAAAAAAGCTATTAAGCATCGAATAATATTTCCCCATCCCACTGTAATAGCGCTGACTATTGCCTAAGGGAACCGTTACGGAAATGCGACGGATGTATGTGATTTGTATTGTCAGTTAAAACCGATCATGAGGACGAACGTGCGAGTTGTTGAGGTCCCCATTGTGCGTCCATCACATAGAAAACAAAAAAAAAAAAAAAAACGGAGACTGAACTGCTTTTTCTTAATATTGATTTTTAATGTGCACTTTTTAACCTGCCTTTAAAAAGTACGCGATAAAAAGGAGCAGGTGTGCTGTCGAGACTGCTCGCGCGGCATAGCCAAGCATGGAAGGGCACATTAATTTTCATAGCTGTCGTTAGCATTACGTTTTATTATGCTGAATTCATATGGTGTGTTTATACTAACTGTAAGCAATAAAAGGAAAGAAAATAACACTTAGCTGTAACTGTACATCACTGAAGTATGAATGTTTAGAGCGCCAGAGTGAAAACCTAGTTTACAATGCAGGACACGTGCGATTATCATATAGGATTTTATTCTTTTAAATCAACAAATAAAAATTCGACTGGCTTTTCAAGCCGCCTACTTGAAATATTTTATGTGGACAGTATTTATGGGATACAGCTGATAATTTCAAAGTGTAAATTGTTATAAAATATTCATTTCATGTTAAAATAAAATGTTACTCGCCATAAACAAAGTTTCTCCTATGGTGCATTTTTTATAATAAAATTTGTGTAGATGTCTTTGAAGAGTGGCATGGTGGTGCGATGGGTTGTACTCTTGTGGCAGGAAGGTCTGCCTTTGTGTGTGAAGATTATAAGTTTGTGTGGATTATCTCTGAGGTACTCGTTTCCTCACTCAAAATGCACATTCTTCCATTCCTTTCCTAATGCTCTTTAAGAGACATGCTTCCTCTTCATGTTCATAGCAGATACCTGATATCTGTAAAAAGTCATTGATGTTAAACCTGAATGGCAAGAACCAATGACAGGATATAAATGACATCAGATGTAACAGTGAGCAAGAAGGCAAGATTTCTATTTGAGAATGTGAAATGGAATCAAGATTAAGCCAACACTGCGTGAAGTCATCAGAATGTTTCCTCATCCACAGGAAAACATGTTTATTGCCAGAGGAAACAGGCTATAGGCTCAAACAAAGTCCCGATTCATTAGCTGTGTTGACCACACAAACACACACGCGCATACATATATATATACACACACACACACACACACACACTTGCCCAGGAACTGAGCTCCCAATTATTGTGCTCCCTTGGCACTTTGTTACATTTCAAACCTTGGCTCTTATTATAAATCCGTTGGCTTTCTGGATAGTCATACAAGACACATTAGATGAATGGAACAAATCAGATCTGCTTATATGATTAATATTGGCATGATTTTTTGGAAAAATATGAATCAAACACCAAAAATGGTGTTAGGATGAGAAAATCACTATTTTCATTGATTGAACGATGGGCAAAAGCAGTCAATTCGCTAAATCATTCTAGGCCCATTAAAAATCCCGCTGTCATTGGCGTATTATTCTTTCCTTGGCAGGAACAAATCCATACAGGACAATTCTGGCGAACAGGATCTGCGTGTGCTGTGCATGTTGCCATGGCGACAGAGGCAAGGAAAGCTAGCTCTCCAAAGCTGCGATAGACTCATCTCATTTAACTATTGCATGTAAACGGACAGACAAGAGGACACACCGGACGGGCAGACAGATAGCCTGGATGCATGAGAGAATTCGACTTCCGTGGGAGGAGGGAGGGGCAGGCTCTATTCTGATTCGGTCAATTCTTAGTCCCTTTTCCTTTCAGTGAAAACAAAGAATGATGAACACCAGTGGAGAGGGGGGTCTCGAAAATCAGTCTTAAAGATCCCCCATCATGTCAGCAGATGCACAGCCATGACAAGCCATTCCAAAATTTGTTCCTTTGTGACATCACATGGGGATATGACTACCCAGAGGCAAAGACTGATCAATTTCAGCCAACCAGTTCATTCATTCCCTCCTTATTCCGGGCGATCACTCCACCTTGTGATGTCACAAAGGACAGATTCTGAAATTGCTTGTAATGGCTAATTGGTGAAAAAATAGGGGGCCTTTAATCACTGCTGTGTTCTCCCCATTACAATGCGTAAAACACTAGAAATTCGTATGGGATATTTCACATTCAGTTCGGATCCTACCCCAGCCCAGCACGTCTGATCTAAAATGGCCTCTCACGCCCGAGTACATAAAGAGACTTGAGCTTTTTTCAGTGTTTATTTTAGATAACATGCTATGCCCTTTGCTTGGAAAATGCCATCTTATCTGCTTGGTGTACAAAAGCCATCTTGATTTAAGCAGTGATTACTCTATCTGCAGCATTATCTTTATTTTGCAAGAGCAATGTGCCAAAATAAGCACGAAACTTTTGTGACTCAGCAAAATATGCCAAGCCTTTGAGAGTTCAGAATGCTCTACACAGTTCTTCACAGGCCCAGAAGTGAGTTTACTGCATCCGTAGTTTTCCTTGCATTTGCTCACCTGAGGGTGACCTATGACCTTTCATCTCACAGTAAGCTTTGATAGTGTTGTTTTCAATGACAGAGCCAAATGATGTCATAATGAGTGAATAATGACACAAAACAGCATCACCACAGAACTTGAAGCTGCAGGAGCAGCTGGAATAGCCCTGTTGCCCTTGACGATGAAACCAGATTATGTCATTGTAAGGGATGTGATGGCACAAGGCGGCACTACCATGGCAGTCTGTGCTGAGGCTATATGCTGTTGATTTGTGATAGTGTGGATCAGGCCCCGACATCGTAGTTTTAATTCAGATAGGAAACAACCCCCCATTTACCCGGTAGGAGCACATAATGGTCTCATTCGTGGTCATCAGGTCTGACCATGGCTACATTTCAACAAGGAATTACTATAACAGAGCTGAATCATACTTACAAAAACGTTATTTTTAGACTTTAGTAGAGACTTGTCCAACCAGCATATAATATATTGAATGGAACACAGTGAGCCGTGTTTAATTGAGGGTAATAACCGCCACGTATTTCTGAGCCTCAGTAATGCATGACTTAACGCAAAATACAATGCAGAGAGTGAAGCCAAATTATCACCTTCGTCATATATTATCCTCCTTAGCAACATGCCAAACCGAACAGAGTGAACCGAAAGCCCTACAGGCAGCACCGTAGCAACGGCCTGGCATCCCGTTGTAAGTTTAGCACTAATAGATTCTGCCCTCTAGTGGCCCTTTTATGCTGTTGCACAGGAACAAATAAACCACATCTGTCACGAAGACAGGAATACAGAAGGGCGACCCAAGAACAGTAATCCTGCCCGGGTTCAGCTAGTGAAAAATACACCCCAGTGGTTTGTGTCAACTCCATGACTCTGCAAATCAGCACGAGTTTGTTGCTAGGAGGTGGAATACATTTGTTGATTAGACTAGCAGTGTTTATGAATGAAGGAAATAACACAAAAGCACTTCTACTTTCTCATCTCGGCACGTAAAACCTGTTTACTGCGCAGGAGGAGTCTGAGTGGTGTTTGCATCCCTTGTTCTCTCATTGGCTCAGAGAGAGAGTGTGTGTGTGTGTGAGAGAGAGAGAGTGAGTGAGTGAGTGTGAGAGAGAGAGTGTCTGCACAAGGTGGTGAATGTATGTATTGGTACAGGTACAACCGAAGATGTGGACGCAACCTAAGTCCGGGATGTCAGCCACCTCTTAATTCGCCGGACCAGTTCCATCGACTGAAGATCAGCCGCGAGACTTTTCAGCACAGAGAACGACTCGTTAAGGACACCCGCTTTTCTACCAGTCAGAACACAGCGAGGAATGGTGCACCTTGCCATCAAAAGGAGTCCAGCTGATCAGACATCTCCCAGCCAAATCAGAATCAGATAACAAGACGCTGATTTAAAAAAAAAAAAAAAAAAAAAAATCCAAATTATTCGCACTAAAGCTTTCGCAGTCACAAGTGAGTGCATCTCTGTAGCCAGATGCCCTCAAAGAGAGTCATGCAAATTAATTCACGATGAGCTACAGCATTCAAGGGCGATAACATTCAATTGACAGAAACTGGATTATCATGTCTTTAATAATTTCTCAGAAAAACCCAAGAGGATGTATGAAATAGTATACTGACAGGTGATGTATAGACAGGTTAGCGCAGTGGTTCTCAAACTCGTTCCTGGCGCCCCACTGTGTGAGCAGGTTTTTTTACAACCACAACTGCAATCTTAGATTTTTAACAAGGTGTCGATTTGTCTTAATTAGCTGCATTCCATGTTTAGAGCAGTTATTTACCACCTTTAGCTGCTTTTTTATGGACATATCCACTGTGCCATGAAGAATAGAACCCCCCAAACATGTTATGCTTATTTTTCCATATTTGTGAGGATTTTCAGGTAAAAAAGAAAAAACATTCCTAAACAGATGAAATTAAACTTTGAGATAATCAGTAAGCTCCAAATTGGGTTGCTGACCACAGGTGTTTTGAATTCTTTCAAAATAATTTGCCTGAACTTAATAAAATGAACATGAAACAAAACAGGTGTGACTTCATTGTTTGCCAAATAAATTGCTGGTTTTTGCAACGATGTGTTGACAGTTTCACTGATGAGGAACCTATTGATTGTTCATGTTGATTAAGGATTCGGTCAAATCGTTTCCCTCTGCAGTTATTCATACTGGTCTCTAACACATCTCATTGAGGATATGAAATTTTAATTCTTCGTGGCATGTGTAGATTTGTCAAATGTGGCTTAAGAGGACAAATAACTGCTCTAAACATGAATGCACCTAATTAAGGCAAATCAACATCTTGTTTAAGTCCTAAGATTGCAACTGTGGTCGGAACAAAAACAAGTATACACAGTGGGGCGCCAGGACCGAGTTTGAGAACCACTGGGTTAGCGCAAGATAGCAAGGGGATTCTCCATAAGATGTTAACACATAAAACCTTGTTCAAAACTGAATTAGCGCAGACAGAATGGGCTGCTTTCTAAGACGGCCTTCAGAACTCAAGTAAACACCTGGCGGACAAAGGCTCAGTTCCGCGGCAGCAGGTGATCTTCTCGTCTTGGCTGACCTCGGGCAGTTGGGTTCCCCCATTTTGAAGCTGGGATCTGCCCAAGATTTTTTCCTACTAGGTAGTTTTTCCTTGCCACTCATCATTGGCTTTCTCACTGGGGTTTCAGGCCCTGTTTTTTTATAAAGCGCATTTTGACAATCTCAGTTGTGAAAAGCACTCAAGGAATAAAATCAACTTAATTGATGATGGCAGTGATGGACAGACAGTTAAAGCGGTCAGTGAAGACCTTCAACAGTTTGATGTTGGACCGCCGTTTGCCTGTAATACAATTCAGGAACAAAACTCATGCATGGATCTGGAGTAATATATCTAATGCCCTGTAGAGCACAGGTAAATCTCTCCATCCATACATCCATTATCTCAGGGGTTGTCCTGGGCCACCCCTGTGTGTGCTGGTTTTTTGTTCCAACCACAGTTGCAATCACTGGATTTTAACAAACTGTCAGTTTGTCTTAAGCAGGTGCATTTACTGCATGTTTAGCGCAGTTATTTATCTTATGAAGCCACATCTGAACAAATATCCATACATACCATGAAGAGGAGAGAAATCCATATCTGTGATATATTAGAAACAACTGCATAAAAAGAAGGAAAAAAATTGAGCCCATCAAAGTGAACAATCAGTGGCTTCCTAATTAATGAAACTGTGGACACATGGCTGCGAAAACTAACAACTTATTAGGCAAGCAAATGATGGAGTCAAACCTGCTTTGTGTTAGTTAATGTCATTAAGTCCAAGCAAATTATTTAAAAAAAATGCAAAACACTTGACTTCAGCAGCCTAACTCAGAGCTGACCGATTTTCTCAGTGTCTAATTTGTTCTATTTAAAAATGTTTTCCCCTGAAATTGCTTGTAATATGACAAAATTGACACAATATGTTCAAGGGCCTTTTATTCTTTATGGCAGTCATGGGTTTTTTCCGTCAAAATGAGGCTTTAGACGGTAAATAACTGCTTTAACCCTTTAACTGCCTGCTCAACCTTTTGGTAGAGCACATTTTGAATCACTGTATTTAACTGAAAGATGTGTCAAACATAACCTGATTGAGATATCTCTTACACTTGTTTGTGGTATGTTATGCTGAAAAATAAATCCAATCAGTCAAGTTTAACTCTTCTTTCAACTTCAGACGGTGACTCAAAGTTTGCTTCACCTAAATGTTGAGCAGGCAGTTAAAGGGTCAAACATAAAATGCACCCAGTCAGGAGAAATTATCAGCTTATTGAAATTCTGCAATGCAATCGTGGCTGGAATGAAAACCAGCAAACACAGGAGTGCCCCAGGACTGAGATTTATTGTATTTTTAATGTTTTATTGTCGTGGTGTGTGTACTGGAGAAGCCAAAGACAAATTTCCACTAAGGTGGACAACAAAGTCATTCTATTCTATCAGGAACCACTGCATTATCTCACTCATTCATTCCTGATTAGAGCTGCACAGGTGCTGTAATATATCCCAGCATGCAATGGGCTACTGGCTGGAACTCACCCAGGACAGCCCACCAATCTACTGCAGAGATGACAAATCATTTTAGAGCACAGGCCTTTACCCAGAATGATCTATTAAAAACCTGTTTGTGGAGATACCTCTCATGTTCCTGGCTTTGCGTGTGTATACGTCAGTCAGCGTAAGGATATTTGCTCAGAGGAATATACATGAAAATACCTCACGTAACCGTCACATCACTTTAGGCCACCAGCCAACTTTACCGCAAGTGCAAACGATGGGTTGTATCTGCTCTTTCATAGCCTTTTACAAACACATATGCATTCTCACACGCACCTCTCATGAATACACACACACACACACACCCTCCCTCAGGTAAACACACGTGCTCACAGCAGGAGCACTTAAATAAAATGCTAATTGCTCAGGTGAATGAGACATTACTGTGCAGAAATTCACAGCTTGGGCTTAAAAGGAGATCAACTTCCTCAAGTAACGCCAGCAATGAAAAAGTATCACTGTCAAGAAGATAAAATCGCTGACATATTACTGGAAGTAGGGATCGCAGATGAGGATGGTGTTTGCGTGGTGTGTTTGAGTGCGCTCCCTAATACTCACTAGTATAAGCACATATTGTGTTGATAGAAGCACATCATGGTGTGTGTGTGTGTGTGTGCGCGTGCGTGCGTGAGAGAGTGTGTCTGCACAAGGTGGTTAATGTATGTATTGGTACAGGTACAACCGAAGATGTGGACGCAACCTAAGTCTGGGATGTCAGCACGCCTCTTAATTCGCCGGACCAGTTCCATCGACTGAAGATCAGTCGCGAGACTTTTCAGCACAGAGAACGACTCGTTAAGGACACCCGCTTTTCTACCAATCAGAACACAGCGAGGAATGGTGCACCTTGCCATCAAAAGGAGTCCAGCTGATCAGACATTTCCCAGCCAAATCAGAATCAGATAACAATAAGACACTGATAAAAATAAAATCCAAATTATTCGCACTAAAGCTTTCGCTGTCACAAGTGAGTGCATTTCTGAAGCCAAATGCCCTCAAAGAAAGTCATGCAAATTCATTTATGAAGAGCCACAGCATTCAAGAGCTGTAACATTCAAATGACAGAAACTGGATTATCATGTCTTTAATAATTTCTCAGAAAAACCCAAGAGGATGTATGAAATAGTATACTGACAGGTGATATATAGACAGGTTAGCACAAGATAGCAAGGGGATGCTCCATAAGATGTGAACACATAAAACCTTGTTCAAAACTGACTTAGCGCAGACAGGATGGGCTGATTTCTAAGACGGCCTTCAGAACTCAAGTAAACGCCTGGCGGACAAAGGCTCAGTTCCGCGGCAGCAGATGATCTTCTCGTCTTGGCTGAGCTCGGGCAGTTGGGTTCCCCCATTTTGGAGCCAGGATCTGCCCAAGATTTTTTCCTACTAGGTAGTTTTTCCTTGCCACCGTCATCATTGGCTTTCTCACTGGGGTTTCAGACCCTGCTTTTTATAAAGCGCATTTTGACGATCTCAGTTGTGAAAAGCACTCAAGGAATAAAATCAGATTGATTGATGATGGCAGTGATGGACAGACAGTTAATGCGGTCAGTGAAGACCTTCAACAGTTCAATGTTGAACGGCCGTTTGCCTGTAATACAATTAAGGAACAAAACTCATGCATGGATCCGGAGTAATATATCTAATGCCCTGTAGAGCACAGGTAAATCTCTCCATCCATACATCCATTATCTCAGGGCACCCCTGTGTGTGCTGGTTTTTTGTTCCAACCACAGTTGCAATCACTGGATTTTAACAAACTGTCAGTTTGTCTTAAGCAGGTGCATTTACTGCATGTTTAGCGCAGTTATTTATCTTATGAAGCCACATCTGAACGAATATCCATACATACCATGAAGAGGAGAGAAATCCATATCTGTGATATATTAGAAACAATTGCATAAAAAGAAGGAAAAAAATTGAGCCCATCAAAGTGAACAATCAATGGGTTCCTAAATTTGTGAAACTGTGGACACATGGTTGTGAAAACTAACAACCTATTAGGCAAGCAAATGATGGAGTCAAACCTGCTTTGAGTCATGTTAATGTCATTAAGTCCAAGCAAATTATTTAGAAAGAATGCAAAACACCTGACTTCAGCAGCCTAATTCGGAGCTGACTGATTTTCTCACTAACTTTGAAAAATGTTGTCCCCTGAAATTGCTTGTAATACGGTAAAATTGACACAATATGCTCAAGGGTCTTTTATTCTTTATGGCAGTCATGGGTTTTTCTGTCAAAATGAGGCTTTAGATGGTAAATAATTGCTTTAAACATGAAATGCACCCAGTCAGGAGAAATTAATAGCTTATTGAAATTCTGCAATGCAATCGTGGCTGGAATGAAAACCAGCAAACCCAGGAGTGCCCCAGGACTGAGATTTATTGTATTTTTAATGTTTTATTGTCTTGGTGTGTGTACTGGAGAAGCCAAAGACAAATTTCCACTAAGGTGGACAATAAAGTCATTCTATTCTATCAGGAACCACTGCATTATCTCACTCATTCATTCCTGATTAGAGCTGTACAGGTGCTGTAATCTATCCCAGCATGCAATGGGCTACTGGCTGGAACTCACCCAGGACAGCCCACCAATCTACTGCAGAGATGACAAATCATTTTAGAGCACAGGCCTTTACCCAGAATGATGTATTAAAAACCTGTTTGTGGAGATACCTCTCATGTTCCTGGCTTTGCGTGTGTATACGTCAGTCAGCGTAAGGATATTTGCTCAGAGGAATTTACATGAAAATACCTCACGTAACCGTCACATCACTTTAGGCCACCAGCCAACTTTACCGCAAGTGCAAACGATGGGTTGTATCTGCTCTTTCATAGCCTTTTACAAACACATATGCATTCTCACACGCACCTCTCATGAATACACACACACACACACACCCTCCCTCAGGTAAACACACGTGCTCACAGGAGGAGCACTTAAATAAAATGCTAATTGCTCAGGTGAATGAGACATTACTGTGCAGAAATTCACAGCTTGGGCTCAGAAGGAGATCAACTTCCTCAAGTAACGCCAGCAATGAAAAAGTATCACTGTCAAGAAGATAAAATCGGCGACATATTACTGGAAGTAGGGATCGCAGATGAGGATGGTGCTTGCGTGGTGTGTTTGTGTGCGCTCCCTAATACTCACTAGTATAAGCACATATTGTGTTGATAGAAGCACATCATGGTGTGTGTGTGTGTGTTGTTCGTGTTTTCCTGCCATTGTGGGGACAAAATGTCCCCATAAGTAATGGAATACCAGATTTCTTCATTCTTATGGGGACTTTTTCAGGTCCCCATGAGGAAATTGAGGTATTGTAGGGTTAGGGGTTAAGTTTATGGTTGGGATATGGTCAGGGTTAGGTTAGGGTTAAGGGTTAGGGTTAGGTATGTACTGTTGAGGGTTAAGGTCAGGGAAAGGGGTTAGGGAATGAATGCAAGTCTATGGAGTGTCCCCACAAGATATGAAAACCCAACGCGTGTGTGAGTGGATCTGTGTGTATATATACACTCTTAAGCCGCTTTCACACTGGACGCGAAACAAATTTTTCGCACGACAGATTACATTCAAAGTCAATGCAAAAAGACGCTTTGTGTTTATGATCAATATATGCATTTTCACGTATTCAGTCCTTCTCTTTGCATTGACTTTGAATGTAATCTGTCGCGGCAAGCGCTATCTAACTTTATAGCAAAAGTTTTAAAAAAAAATTCGGCTTAAGCGGAAGTACGAAGGCTGGTGGAGTCAGGCTTGCACACTTCTGGTTGTCCCCAAGTAATAAGAAGTTCTCCAGGTGCTAGATCTTGCAGGTCAGCTGTAGACAGATGGTGTCCAGACTCTGCTCGTGTGTTTATGTCCACATGGGATCCGGTAGTTAGCGTCTGGGTAACTTTTGGCAACACAGTGTTGTTAGAATGGATGGAGCCACCTGTGTGAAGCAGGTCTGTGTATGAATGTAATGAATGCAACATAAGTGGGCATAGAACAACAACCAAATTCCTTCATTAGCATCTCCTTCATTAGAAGTCTGATGTAGAATCTTTCCGACCACAGTCTAAATAAGACTCATTTAAATATTTCTCACATTTTTCTTTCCTGTTGCCACATAAGAAATCAGATCATGAAATTAAGATTTTTTTTTCTTTTCAGAGAGGGTCTTTATGCTGCGTTTCCACCAAACGCGAAACGAATTATTCGCGCTGCCAGATTATATTCAAAGCGAATGCAAAGACGCAAATTTTCTCGCATGTATTCGCGTCTTTGTATTGACTTTGCATATAATCTGGCCGCGCGAATGATTTGTTTCGCGTTCGGTGGAAACGCAGCTTTACGCTACATTTCCTGGGGCAAACACTCACCCTTACAATGACTGGGATAGTCAGCAAAATAATGAAAAACACTGTGTAAAAAAAAAAAAAAAACTATATGGCATTATTAGCCCACCTGCTCGGTGATTTCAGATACTTTCAGAAATGTGAGGGAAGTCCCACCCTTTGCCCTCCTGTTTGGTTGAGATTAGTAGTAGGAACTGTCTCCAATAGCAACAGGGTGAGCCACATTTTCCTCATGTCTGATCTATGTCTCACTGACCCCCCGCAGCACCAATCACGTCATTCCGCTCCAGATCATGTTGTTTTTCAGAATGGTGCATTTGAAAAGGACTTTGTTTTTTGGCAGAGGTTTCCACTTTTCTCCGAAACGCTCAGGCTCTCTTCTGCTTTGGCGGGATCCCGTTCCCTTTAAGCGCAGGAGGAGAACTAGGCCTTATCTGTGGTTGCCAGATTTGCATATTCAAGGTGCCTCAAGGCAGCTTGAGTAGCCAGTTCACTGGCATTCCTACTTCACTAGTGCAACACCAGCAAGGACGTCACAACCAAGCTCAGGAAGTGCAGTCCTTGAGACTCAAATATCTTCTCACATACAAAAAAGTATTAGCTTTAATACCATACAAGTATCCGAACAGTGGACTTCAGGAAATAACATTCAAATTGAAAATCATATGAAGAGAGGTACAGGCCGACTTAAAGCATGCTGGGCTGAGGTATACCTTTTTTTCTTTACCCACGTGGGTATCAGAATGTTAAGAGACACTTCCTCTTGCTTTAAATATTTGAAATTGAAAAAAAAACTTCTCCATTTTAAAAGCAGAGAAAAAAAATGATGAATTTTATATAATGAAATGCTAAAAACTAAAAACATCCATTAGTCTATATAAGACCTCCTTCGAACAGAGACATAACTGACTGGCTCTTATTGTGAGTATTCTCCAGTCCTCCAAGCTCAGACCAGCTCTACTCCTCAGCTGATAAGCACCGGTTAAGATAGAGCAGTGTGTGTGTGTGTGCGTGTGTGCGTGTCTGAGTGTGTACATATGCTTGTACTACCCTACTTGTGAGAGCCAAAAGAAAGTTTTTTGGGTCCTCACTTTTGGTCCTTTTTTTGGGTGTAAAGGTTGATTCTGGGCCAAGGGTTGGGTTGGGCTTAGAAATACTATTGGGTTTATGATTAGTACTCTGTCCAGTGTTTAGGTTAGATACTAAAATTAGGCTCTGGTTTAAGGTTACCTGTTAAATTGAGGATAAAACAAACGGTGTTCCTTTTTTTGGATCAGCAGCTGAGCTCAAGGCCCAGTCTTGCTCAAAATTAAATCAGGTGATCTCGGGGTCATAGACTGTCACCGTACAAAATTTGTTTGAGATTGGTTTAGTGGATTTTGTGTAAAATTGCCAACAGACGAACAAACAAACAGACAGACTTCTGTCATCTCATCTGTCCCGTAGTCTAATAAACCATGGGGGCGCAACACAAGCCTTGGCAACCAGTCTCGTGCACTCTCCAAGATAAACTTACAAACTGCATGAAAAAAATATCCCTTCTCATCCTCCTCGAGGGACTGGGACAAGGTAATTATGGTCTCTTTAGGGGATTTGTTGGTTGTGGTTAAGATTCGGTTTAAGATTAAGGTTAACCTTAGGGAAAGGGGATAAGATTTGGGTTTGACTTCAGTACTTGGGGGTAAGGAATTAGTATCTTGGTGCCAAAATACTTTTTAGGTCCTCACAAGTATAGTGTGTGTGGTGGGCAGTGCACTGGTCCGTAATGCCATATCCAGGTGTAAAATTCTGTGGAGATTAGGAATCTTCCTGAGTAAGAAGGAACCACACAGTGCTGGAGCTTTGGAGTTTCATAATTACAAGCTCCAATACACTAAGGTCCGGAAATATTCAGACAGTTACTTTCTTTTAAAGAGCATCTATTCCTCTGTGATTCATTTTGTAAGGAGTTTCCTCAGACATGAGGATTTACATTCATACCCCCTGGTTCTGCTGACTGAACTCGAACGCGGCATAATGGCTTGTACACACTAAGAACTGTAAGTGTACAGATAAATATGACAATTACGATGTGGTCATGCGCACTGATGAACAATAACTGTCTGACAATGGTAATGATATCCCTGGAGATGTCAATTGCCAAGCTCCCTGTTGCCGCAATTGTAGAATGGGCTTCTGCATCCATTTGAGTTAGAATAATGTTCTCAAACATTGTATTTATATTAATCTTGAAAGCCATCATTCTTGGCATTGGATAAAACTGTAAATGACCACACTGACCATGTAAAAATGGGATGACGGTGAACTCTAGTAACCTTTCACAACAGCACTGTAATGGGCAGGTAACTGCCACGTAGAGATGGCAGTTATAATATGCTACAAGCTCCGATGAAAACATGTTACCTGCTCACACAAACACACTTCGAGCACACAAACACACACACACACACACACGCACGATGAGTGCACATGTTAACCAAACCCTTTGCATGGGGCAAAATGTTCATCTAATTCAATGCAGAATAACAGCGCCACCTATTGGTTAATCTAATTCCACGTCACCAAAATTGAATCTTGCAAGGTTTGACTGGACAAATTTACCTACTTAACCTTACAGAATGTTGCAATTAAAATGATTGGAGTTTCCCTGCAAATGTGTCATTGTAATTCAGCTTATTTCTGTATTTTCTTAATTATTCATGTTTTCATGTGTTTGAGAGAGAGTTTGTTCCAGACAGGCAACGAATTAAAGGCAAAAACCTGAATGAATGTGTGGACAAATCTAATAAATGGAAATTCTTCTGTTCATTTTCCTGGCTTGATTTGGGTCCCTTAAAGGGAGAAAGGTTGCAGCAAGTCTTGGTCTGAGTATGAATGGGTTTGGAGTCTAACTCCATATTACCAGGTTTAAGTGCTTGGAGTTAGTCTGGAACCTCATTCTGCTTCCTAAATCATAAATTTAAGAGCCTAGTGCAAAAAACACTTCAGTCACACTTTCACAGCTCGTGGGGTAAGGATGGAAAAACATCTTTTGTTGTTACCAAAGTCCACTGCTTCGATTCTCCGAAAAAGTTCATTTTGTGACTCAAGTACTTTTAGCTTCAATTTGTCTGAAAGTAGTCTATGCCCTTTCTTTGTCACTAATGCACGTGTGAAATTTCATTCACTGGTATTTTATGTCAATGCCTGGTGACTGTCTGGGTGCTAACAGTACAGACGCACTGGCTCTGTGCCCTGTGCATTAAGGCTTTACTGCCAGAAGTTTAAACGCTAAATTTAAATTTAAAGAATTTTTAATTCTTTAAATTTAAAGAACTGTCAGGGCCACTGACGAGGCCTTTAGTAAGTGCAGTTCCTCTGTCCAGCCATTCAAGAGCCCAAGGGTCATGTTTTTTCCATTCTTCCGTCTAGAAGTTGGTCCTTGCATCTTGTTTCGATGACATGACACAGGTCAAGGTCAACAGTCATGTCCAATAGTTTCTTGTCCTTTGTCCACTGCTGAACAGTGTCATCAGCTGTGGAAAGAGCAATGAAACCTGCTCCAGTCATCAGTTCAAATCCATCCTCAATCTGTGAGGGAAGTTGAATCGCTGTTCAGTACTGGAGCAGCCAGGGCAGAAATTAGCTTAATATTTGGTCAGCTTGCGGACAAAAAGTGGCATGGGGCACTGGAGTTATTGCCTTGTGTAGAACTTACTGGTGATACAGAGGAGGGAGATGGGCTGGTAACCTTTGGGGATGATGGGACTTCGTCAGGATTGGGGATTTTAACAACTCTGGCCGTTCACCAGACAGATGGGATTGTTTTCTCTGACAGACTTGAGTCCAATGTTTCCAGGAGTCAGGCCTTTGCATTAAGTTCTAGGTGCTGGAAAATTTCAGCAGTTTAAGTCATAAATTCCTTTAGCCTGCCTGTTGGTGGGCCTGGGGAATCTGCTAATATATTTATGTTAATATCATCTAACGATAAAGCAAGTAATCTCTGCCTGTGTGTGTATGTGTGCCCTTCGCATGTCTCCAGAGCCATTCATCCAATCGACTTCACTCTTGGTGGGTGTATTCCTCAGGACCTAATGAACTGCAGTGTTGAGTCTAAAGTTGTTCGGCTGAGTGGTTCCCAAAAAATCTCAAGTAAGCGGAAAGCAGCAATACCCAAGGCCAAGCAATCCGCCCGTTCCAAACAAGCATGTTTTGAATAGAAACTGCACTACAGCCTATAACATTGATCATAACCTATTGCAGCAAGCCCAGAATTTGCACAAGTAGCTACCATGAATAAAGCCTCATATTTGAATCACAAGACGTCTGATAATAGTGTGCATGATTATTTACTTTTATGTGACATGCTATATTGGAAACCATGTCAGGTTTTGACTCATTGACAGAGGAACTCCTGGGGGTCCTCAATGCTGAAATGTTCAGAGTCTGTATCTGTCAACTGAAATGACACAATGTGAAAAAAGGAGAGTTCCAACAAATGCAAACAGGATTCATGAGAAGATGACATATCCCCCCAGCCTCCGCAATCTAATCTCAGAAATCCCAAAATATCGAAACGCACCGGTCTAGGCTAGGACCTGATTAATACGCACAGCAAGTTTTGTAAAAAAAAAAAAAAAAAAAAAAAAAAAATACTGAACGGTTTTAGAGTTCTGTCCTGGATACAATATGTCCATAGACGGACAGGGGGACGGAGAGATGGATGGACAGATGACCGCACTGATGACTATGTCTCCCCCCCCCGATTATATGCCGGGGGGATAACAATGAGCAAATGTGACCAAATAGGGTAAAGTCAGGTCATTTGGAATACTTTTTGTTTGATTAAATCATTAAAAATTCTGAAGACTTCCAGCCTTCCAGGAAACTAGAGATCCCCAGTGGGCAGAGCCACACACTGGGAGGGAAAGACTTTGGCTCTGTTGTGAGCCCTCCCTTATGACCAGCTAATTGGGAATTGTCCTGTGTTAGCGGTGTTAATGGGAAATGTAACTGTTCCATGTCTTATTGACACTGGGTCAATGGTTACGACCATGACTGAAAGTTTTTTTTCAAAGCACTTTTCTCACTTACAGAAGAAAGATTGTAAATGGTTTGGTCTGAAAGCAGCAAATAGTCTAGACATCCCTTATGTAGGCTATATTGAGTTAGCTGTGGTGGTCCTGGGACAGGGTATTTCAGGGAGAGGAATACTGGTCGTAAAAGATCCTGAGATTTAGCCCTTCAAGGTCTCAAGGCAGTAACTTCAGGTATACTGGGGATGAATATACTTGCAGAGAGTTATCAGGTCCTGTTTGAGAAACATGGTCCCCAGCTCTTTCGCTCCCCTCCAGTGCAGTCAGCGGCCCCGGCTCCCCTGCATGTCCTATGTTGCTGTGAAAAGATTAATGCAGTCCTTAATGCCTCAAAGCCCTTCAGAGTTAAAGTTTATGGGAAGTCTCCAGTTTGTCTTGCGGCTTGTACCCTTACCATGGTCCCAGTGACCTGTCCTCATCTTGATTCTGTGGAATTTTTGTTGGAACCTTTGAGCTTCGAAGATGAACAATTACCGGAAGGTGTGTTGGTATCCCCTATGCTGGTGTCTGCAAGGGCCTCTGATGCCCCATTTCCACTATGTGGTATCGGCTCTACTCTACACGCCTTTTTTGCTTTTCAATTAGAAAAAAGAACCTGGTACCACCTTTTCTAGTACCTGCTCTCCTGGGGTTCCAAAAAAAGTCAACCGGGTACTAGGAGGTACTAAAATATGATGTGACAACACTGCAGCCCACTGATTAGTCAAAGAGAATCGTCACTGTGTCATTGCCTTCTTGCGTCGCCTTTGAGCAACCAGCGTCGTATTGTCGTCTTAGCTCTGATGTAGGATTTCCCAAACTCCTCGGTTTTTTTCAGCAGAAGGGCCACCGCCAGAACTGAAAATTCGAAGGCAAAGTTATTTTTTTTATTTTTTTTTATTAGCGAGAGTGGCATTTCAGAACTCTTCAGCAAATGTTGGTAATTTCAATGACAAGTATGTACATCTGTTTCGGCAGCACTGTCACCACAACTTGCTGTAAAAATTGACAGCGGTCTACTTTGTATTTTCCACGTACACGCCGCTTACTTGTCATCAAAATTACCTTCATCCACTGAAGAGTTTTGAAATTCCCCTCTTGCTGGAAAAAACTACCATCGCTGAGTGCCAGTGCACAGACCTAATTATAATCAAATTATTTCGGATGACGTCGCGGCAGTATCATGCTGCGTCGCTATGATGACCAGCTACACTGAGGCAATACTATGCCTTAATGGAAAATGACCCCCCCAGAAAAGTACTCGGTACCAAGAGGGGTAGAGTAGAGCTGATACGATGGAGTGGAATGAGGTATTATATGCTCCTTTTGTTAATGTTAGTACTGTGATGTGTGGCTTCCCCCACGCTGTGATCATTCATGAAAAATTTGATCACTCATGAAATTCTTCTGCTGGATGACGTCCCGGTCCCCTAACCCTATTGGTGAATTCCCCCCTCCCAGTATGAAATGGTGAAGGCGCATATTCAACAGCTTCTTGATAGTGAAGTACTTAGAGGAAAGCAATAGCCCATACTTGTCTCCCATTATTTTAGTCACCAAGAAAGATGGTAGTCTTAGGCTTTGTGTTGATTATCGGCAGCTGAGTTCTAAGACCCATTGCGATGCAAATCCCCTCTCTAGAATAGAGGAATCTTAAGAATCTTAAGGCAAAATTGTTTTCCACACTGGACCTTGCAAGTGGGTACGATCGGGTGCGTATGGCAGAGATAGACAAATTTAAGACTGCCCTCTGTACTCCATTTGGCATTTTTGAATTAAATTATATGCCCTTCAGCCTTTGTAATGCACCCGGTACATTTCAGCGCCTGATGGAGTGCATTGGCGACTGTCATTATCAGTCTGTTCTGCTTTACTTACATGATGTCATAGTTTTTTCAGCTACTGTGGAACAACACCTTGAGTGGTTGGAAGAAGTCTTTACCCAATTGCAGAAGCAGGGGTTAAAGGTCAAGTTGTCAAAATATACGTGTTTTCAACATCAAGTGAGTTACCTTAATCATGTGGTGTCTGGAGAGGGGGGTCAACAGACCCCGTCAAAATTGAAGTGGTCAAGGAATGGAAACGTCCCTGCCATTTGGCTGAACTACAATCTTTTCTTGGCTTTGCAAGCTACTTAAGATAGTTTGTAAGGGGCTTCTCTAAGCTGCCAGCCCCCTTCCATCATCTTGTTGGGAAGCTTCGTGGATCCCAATGGAAGGGGAAGACTCCCAGGTAACATAGCCTAAAAAAGGGGTGGAATAGTCAGCATGCCCTGTACCAAGAGGGACCACTACAATAACTTCGCTATGCACTGTCCACTTGAATGGTGCTGAGATATTTGATTAATTGATTTTAGACTGCAGTCACTGATTTAAATTAAGGCCCATGTGAGCAATGTTCTGCAGTCTAAACAAAATGAAATATTCATAAAATAGTAAGAATAACTTAAACATTACGTAGAGCTTGAATAGTATACAACGTGAGGGTGACGCGCCTGTGACGGCAGCTCAGCTGTAATGAAAGAGCTAAAGAAAAAATCCTTCTATGTAACTCGTCTTGACTTGTTTCCAGTCATTCTCTTTCATCAAGTTTTCCACTAATATAAATAATCCATGGACAGTTAAATGCACAGATTCCATCTTAATCCATTGATGCGGGAAGTAAATAGAACAATTCAGGCAAAAATAAGTTTTTTTCACCGCACGAAAAAGACAGGCATTCGCGACAAGAATACACAATTCAATAACATTGATTGAAATGTAACTTAACGTTGGTATAACTCATTTCATTTTCCATCTTCCCTTCACAAGGATAACTGGCCACAGCTGATAATGTTGATCATGTTTTCTGAATTCACGTATCGTTAATTTAAATGACTGATTGTGAAAATGTCAAAACCGGTCATTTGTTTAAAGTTATGTGAAGAGTTTGTTTCCAAAACGCAATATATCCATTTTACTCATTTTGAGTAAATCAACTTTTTCTATGTTGGCGCCTATTGCATTTTATAGAGAAACACAAACTTTAACCATGAAAAAATACACTCTATAGTATGAATTTCAAAAAATGAAAACTTGCACCATGTGTAAGAAGCACAGGGCTATTGCTTTACAGTATTATCTCAATTTTTGTAATTTTGGCACTTATTGCATTTTGGATCCAACCTCTTCATGTTTTCTTCTGCTCCTTCTCAGCTTACTAGTCGCCACTGTGTTTAGATTGATTTGTCTATTGTCCTAAAGTACAAAATAAGAACCAATTCTTGCACGGTTCTTATATTTCTGGCCGCATTGGAAGCACAGTATTGTCACTCTGAAATCAAATTATCACCCTTCGCATATAACGGTTTCCACCGAGAATTGGAAATTCTATGAAACTGAGAAAACATTCAAAACAATTTTGAAAACAAAACAACAGCCTAGAAAGTTGGGTCATTGTCCAAACAAAATTGGCAAAATGTTGATGAGGTGGAGGCAAATAAAGTGACTTTATTCAACAGATTTAAATGTAGCCTTGCTGATAAAATAAAGCCATCATTTGGGAGGACATTGCAAAGAAAATTACCTCAACAAGGGGTATGTAACGTGATGGTCAAGAGACAGTGAGAAACCCCGATCGCTGGCGTTTCCTTTGAGACAGTGGGTGCCCACTTCGGCCATAGGCTACCTCTTGACCTCGGTGATAAAGCCCGCAACTGCAAGTGAGCTGGCATTCAATGAGGCTTACCAGGAGGCCAGTAGAATGGTGGAGTGCACTATAGATACAGTCGGCAACAACGGGAATGCCCACAAACGTCACATACGGTTAGAGCCGAGGGGGAAAACAATCCTTCCCCCCCGTCCGCTATACTGTAAAAATGCTGAATTTAAACTTGTTTTACTAACGCTAACAAGTTGTCATGACGCACTTTGAGTCGCTATTGCCTGCTGACAAGGATTGATATATTAAAAAATTAAATACACTGGGGTTGGATTGTTGTCCATACATATTAAAAGACTGGGCGAACGATCCGACTCAGTGGCCTGAAGTGAAATGAAGTGCAGACATGAACGTTTTGTTGTTGGGTCCCATAATCTGCCAAAGTCGTCCTCTCTTCTGATAGCTTGAAGCCATTTTGTCCTCTTTAGTGGTTCCGTTTTACTATTTGGTAAAATGTAAAACTTAAATTGGTGATTGTTTTGTTTATTTGCGGTGTAAAAGGGCACTCAGCAACTCTTCGGCATTATGGCTAATGACAGAGACCGGTTTGTTTTCCCCCTCGGCTCTACCGGATGTGACTTTTGTGGGCGTTCCCGTTGTTGCTGACTGTATCTATGGGAAAATGGAAGTTGCACTTAAGGTGCGTGCACGAGCCCAGTGGTGGTCTACACTTCTCTCCAATTAAGTGCTGCATAGTCATTACTGTGTAAACTATGCTGTACAACATTGCTGTCCGGGCGAGAGCCCTCATACGAGACCAGGAGGAGGCATTTGACAGATTTACAGGCTTGAATCAGTTAAGAGATGCAGAATATATGGCTGGTTTCAGGGAACATCAACAAGTAATTGGACATTTTTATAGAATACGCCCCTTTTTTTCACCTCTCATGGTCAGCACTCCAGTTGCATCTACCACCACAGCCACACCTTTATTTGTGTTTTCTTCTTTTTGCTTTTCGCAGTTCTGCAAATATAGTAGTGTGTTTTCATTTGCTGAAATGTGTATGTAGGCTATTTCTGTTATAAGATTTTATTTCTTCATGTCTTTATGTAATTATTATTAGTGGAATAATGTCTATAACTGTAGTTCGTTTTAGGTGAATGTATAATTAAAAATTGACATTCAATTTTCTTGAATCACCACTTTCATTCACGCACAGCATCAGTGGTCATGATGAAATACAATAATAATAAAAGAGCACACACACAGCAAAAAAAAATATATATATTGTTTGCGATGACTCCTGGCTGCAGGTCTGAAGACGTAGGCTACTTGCGGTTTTTGGAAACACTCCACAAACATAAAATGAGAGGGACTCAATGATCATCGAAGCCTTGAGATGCTTTTGGGAAACGAGGCCCAGCAGCAATAGACCCTTTCGGTTTAGGGACGTGAAAAAGCGAGATTTGGAGTGCGCATGCTCTTTGCAGACTATTTTAAAGGTGGGGAATTATAAGTTCTTTCGCTTTCCCCATGGTAAAAGGCAGTTTACAGCGTGGATTCGGACTATGAACAGGAATATTTTTCGTTCGGGAATATTCTAGGGTGTGCAGCGTACATTTTGTGTCTGGATGGCGAGATCAAGAATTCTGTATCCAACCTACTCCAAATATCGATTGATGTTTGGGTACCCAGAGAAACATTTGGATATGAAAACACGTCAAGCTTACGTCCAGTTAAGGAAATTTAGAGTTTAGTTTCAAGTGCTGCTATTCGTGTCAGTTGCATGTCGTTAACAGCGGCTGTCATGTCACTGATGACACACTGGGTTGCAGGTGCAGCATATGCATTCGCAATATTAAATATTCATGTTAAATTCTAAACCCCCTTTCTCATTGATAAAACTCCACTTAAACATATTGGCGCCCCCCTTTTAAAATCGTTCTGGCAAATAAAAAGCCGGAAAAAAGAGGAGGCTGGATCCAAAATTCTTTTCTCCCTGACGATATAGCTAGACTATAAGCTCTATTAGTTTTCTCCTACAAACTGAAAGCATTGACTTCTTCAGCGCAACAGAGACTTGAGAGACTATATCAGCGAGATACTGTCAAGGCGAGTCCTTGACATTGTTATTTTCAGCACAGATGAAAATCCGAAATCAAATGTGTAGCGTTCAGTCAAACAGTAATGATATGGCCTTGTATTTTACATGTGTACCTGCGCACTTATCCATGTTAAGAGGCGATTAGGATCATGTGTGCTTGCCGGTTGTTTTGAACAATGCGAATTCGTCGCAAGAAACACTGTAGCCATAAGCTGACTTAAGGCGTGGGACCCAATCATAGTGGTGTTAGAGACATTATTTCAAGTCCACAAAACTAACTGGCAAGCAAATGCCACTTTGTTGGCTATATATAGCAAGTAATTATGAAATCGTAATCACAAGGAAAACAAATTATTATTGCAAGCAATAAAACCACACCTACACTTAGCTCTGAGGGGCTAAGTTCTGTTATGTGAGCCCCTCAGAGCTTACCTAGACTGAAAACGTCGTACGGCACTAACATTCCCCCTTTGACTTGATTTTTTTTTTTTTTTTGCGTAGAGTTTAACATCTACTTAAAGTTGTATATAGCCTCTATAGGATCAAACAAAGCCAGTCCCTTTTCAAAATATGGATACAAAAACTGGACACTGCAAAACAATAACACCTTAAACAACAGAAGATTAAACAATTATTTGACGATCTTAAATAACTTATAATATCAACCAGTACCTTCCTTAACTATATTTCTCCGATCAGATCGCTCTTTCCTTTTAGCTTGCGTCGGTGTGAGATCCTTTCGTCAGTAGGGAAACACAGAGCGAAGCCGACATTATTTGGGTCAACGAAGTCGGGCCAGCCCTGACAAAATGAGTACTGCAGACTCTAGTTTGATCATTCGGGACAAAGTTCTTCCTATTTATAGCTCGAATCCACGCCTGTCGTTGTCTCTTGCCACGGGGAACACAAAAAACCTTATGTCCCCGTCTTTATGATACCGGTTCATGCACCACTCTACGCAACAAATAGCCACTATATTTCCTTTTGCCCCACATCAGCTATATTGGTCATGCGCGCACGGACTTTCGGCCTTAGACCGAACTGGTCTATTCTGTGATTTGCTCTACAAAAGATCTTCTTTACTAACAAGATAGAGCAAAAAAGCCTTCCTAGTCGGAGAATAAACGACCTCTAGTGGCGACAAAAACATTTAGGAGTACAGGCAGCTGCAATGTGTTCATGTCAATGGCTGACTGAGGAGACAACAGCAAAATACCTTTCCCCCGCAATATATGGCACCCAATTGATACAATTTTTAGTAAGCAAAAGGTCTTTCGATTATGTTTACGCCACACTTGAAGTTACTGTCATTAACTTTTTTTAAAATAAAAATAACCTTTATTGAGGCCTCTGCATGTTTTCCATCTGCCGTTGCTAGGTAACAACAGGTAGACAACCATAATTGCTCTCTTCCAGTCCCAAGTGAGCCATCATAATTGTGCTGGCTATCTCAAGGAGAACACTGAGGATACTATAAACAAAAGATAAAACAAGTGTTTACTAATTTAACAATTCCGCGTTTGTGTTTAGATTTTGTTAGCAGAATGGTTCATGTTCCTTTCTGTGTCCCGATAACCAGTTTGCGGCTATTTAGCCAGCGGATAAGCTAGCTACATTGCTAATTTTGTAAAAAGAGCAGCAACTGAGTGTTTATAGCAAGCTAGGGACTCGATTAACAGTGAATTAAGAAATCGTCGCTCTTATAAACGGACTGATCGTACCTTAATTTTTGAGTGGCAGAGCGATTGAGTTATCTCAATGCTAGCACAAAATAGGAATTGTTATTGTGGCGCTAATGGAAATTAGCAATGTGAACACATAGTGGAAATTGCCATTAATGTGCTAACGGAACTTTGCATTGCCATAGCGAAAATATTAACAGTAAACCCATGTATCAGCTTGGTTTTGACCAAGCTGGCTAGTCTTATTTAGCCAGAAGTAATGAAGGAGAGGTGTTGACAAGAACAAATTGATTGGATGAATTCAGCTTGAGAGAATAGTGCCGCCATTCCAATAAATTGAATGTTAGTCTGCTAACGGTTGCTACTACGCTTATGCTAGCCACGGGTCAATTTTAATGTTAGAGACTGAGTTCTAAATGTGTGAATGCCTGCCGAATTTCTTTAAGTAAGTAACCGCTGTCCTTGCTTAGCCAGCAGACGTAACTTTTTCATACTCATTGAGTAGTTTAATTGCTAACTCGCTACTTCTTCAGTCATCTGTATTTCTAGACTTGACAGCAAAGATGGAAAAACGTAGCTTCCATCGTCTACCCATCTATCACTCACCGTCTAACCATCTAACTCGCAATGACCTGCCAGTATGGCTGCTGAGAATACTGAGCACAGAGGGCATGCACTAAGGGCAACACCCACTTTAGGGGACCGGGACATTGACCAAAAAAAATCCTGTTCATTGTTGCTCAATCTTGTTAGCGAGGAAGATCTTTGGCCCTACTTGCAAATTTGTGCAGAACAGCAGCAATTCTCGTCTGCAAGGGTACTGGAGCTTGAATAATCACGCCTTGGGGGCTCATAACTTCTTCCATTGATCCGAATTATTTTTCAGATGACTTGCATGTCATCTGAAAATTTTCCTTCCACTCGTTATTGGAAAACTCTCTCCCAGTAGTCTTCACTCCTGACCCGCATCCAACGTGTACAGAAAGCCTCGGGGTGCCTTTCTATGAAAGCACAGGTGCTAACTTAGATAGTTGGAACCACAAACCGTGAGTAGACAAACAAAGTTATTAGCAACTATGCTTTGGGGAATGCACTCCAGGGTTGTAGAGAGGCTTTATTGTGGAACCTACCTATGTTCTTGCAAAGACACGCCCTCCGGAACATTCAAGCGTTAGGATTGGCCAGCTGTTCAAGCGCTAGGATTCAAATCCTAGAGCTGAATGGCTGGCTAATCCTGGCGGTTGGATGACTGGCCAATGTTAGCACTTGAATGCTCCGGAGGGGCGTGTCTTTGCAAGAATGTAGGTGGGTTCCATAATAACGCAGTAGAGAGAGAGCAAAGTAGGGCATAGCGGCATTGCCGCCTAGGTTCAGGTCTCACGCCATAAACACTAGGGATAGTGTGCATCTCAACTGTACGAAAAGCATGGCGTACAGCCTGTATGAAATGTAAAGAGCCGTAAAGTTGTCCATGTTCTCTCCACTCAATATGCTACCAGCTATCCACCTGCTAACTTTTTTATTTATTTATTTTTTTTAATAACAATTAAAGGATACATATGCAAAGGAATACAGTAATATACAAAACCAAATAAAGCTTATAGGTCGACGCTAGGGGATAAAGAGCTATAAAAAGATTTTCAGCGTAGAGCAAGCAGTCACAGTTTTTATTGCTTTTTGATTTGTTGAGTGTTGAGGAGCATAAATGTATTGTTTGAAACCTTTGCTAAAAGCAATAAAACTTTTTTTTTTTTTTTTTTACCAGTAACTTTAAATTTATGGATATGGAATTTTGCCATGAGAATAATTAGATTTATCAAGAACTCGGAAGTATGTGCCAGCACATTGTTTTCCAAGAAACCAAACAAAACATTCTTCCATATTAACTTAAAGCTTTCAGCAATACTTTCGATAATAAAAGCACACCGCCTTTGCCAGAAATTTTTCACTATTGGGCAATGCCAAAATTAATGCACCACAGCTTCAGGACATCTGTAACAGAAACTACAATTCACATCAATATCTAACCCAATTTTTTTATTTATTGTAGTGTTTTGCAGGATATATGAAAAAGTTTAAAAGAAATTTATTTTCTTAATTTGTAATTAAATATCGATTAGGCAGAAGCCAGGCCTTCTTCCACATCAAATCATCAACAAACTGTTTCCAATATGAAATCACATATGGTAATGTACAAAGCTGGGATGTTGTGTAAAACGTGAATAAAAACAGAATACAATGATTTACAAATCCTTTTCGACCTATATTTAATTGAGTACACTCCAGAGACAAGGTATTTAATGTTCAAACTGATAAACTTTATAGTTTTTTGGAAATATTCACTCATTTTGAATTTAATGTCAGAAACATGTGGGCTCAGGAACACTTCAGAAAACCAGTGTTAGTTGATACAGTTTGTCGCTACATCTACAAGTGCAAGTTAAAACTCTACCATGCAAGGCGAAAGCCATATATCAACAACACCCAGAAACACCGCCGGCTTCTCTGGGCCCAAGCTCATCTGAGATGGACTGATGCTAAGTGGAAAAGTGTGCTGTGGCCTGGAAATCTTGGACGTCGTGTCCTCTGGGCTAAAGAGGGAAAGGACCATCCAGATTGTTATCAGCACAAAGTTCAAAAGCCAGCATCCGTGATGGTATGGGGATGTGTTAGTGCCCATGGCATGGGTAACTTGCACATCTGTGAAGGCACCATTAATGCTGAAAGGTACATATATAAGGTTTTGGAGCAACATATATCCAAGCAACGTCTTCTTCACGGAGGTCCCTGCTTATTTCAGCAAGACAATGCCAAGCCACATTCTGCACGTGTTACAACAGCATGACATCATAGTAAAAGAGTGCAGGTAATAGACTGGCCTGCCTGCAGTCCAGACCTGTCTCCAATTGAAAATGTGTGGCGCATTAAGAAGCGCAAAATAAGACAACGGAGACCCTGGACTTTTGAGCAACTGAAGTCTTACATCAAGCAAGAATGGGAAAGAATTCCTCCCACAAAACTTTTACAATCAGTGTCCTCAGTTCCCAAAAGCTTCTTGAGTGTTGTTAAGTGGAAAGGTAATGTAACACAGTGGTAAACATGCCCCTGTCCCAGCTTTTTTAGAACTTGTTGCAGGCATCAAATTCAAAATGAGTGAATATTTCCAAAAAAATAAATAAATAAAGCTTATCAATTTGAACATTAAATATCTCGTCTTTGCACTGTGCTCAATTGAGTATAGGTCAAAAAGATTTGCAAATCATTGTATTCTGCTTTTATTCACGTTTTACACAACTTCCCAACTTCATTGGAATTGCAGTTTGTCACTACATCTCTTTGAAACAGAGCTCTTATAGATTTATTATTTCCAAAATTACCAGAAAAAGAAATTTTACTTATAGGAGTGCATGTTGGAGGTAACAAGGGCAATTGCAGAACATTTAGTCTTGGCTGAGATCTAAACAGGATGCAGACACCAGAAAGAATAGCACCAATAACTTTTGCATAATCTCCAGGTGTTACGGGAAATCTGCCTGCTAACTTAATGTCGACTGTTTGGTCTATGACGTACCAGGTCAACCAGAAAAATGAACTACAGAAACAAGCTGAAAGGGGGGCATCGCCGTCTATTGCAGCGGAGACGGACGTCCTTCGATCAAAAACCGATTCCCCTATTGCGCAGGTGAACTGGGACAAAGACAATGGTCCGATTACATGGCCTAATCGAGCTACTACCGCAGCTCGACTTAACTGTGAATGTAAACGTACTGACTGATTTCTCCCGTCACGACGGTATTGACGCTGCGAGAATGCTTTCCCCTTTAAGTTGCTTTGTCTAATTTGGGCATTTCCGCCTTGAGAGTTGCAGTCTGATTCTCGGACGCGCATCGGAAAGAACGCTGTAAGTAAGAGTTGACATTCAATAGTTGGAACCGATGACATTCTGACATTAGCGTTCAAATACTAAGAAGAAAGGGAAAGTCCAGCGTTCAATTTAGACAGAAGACAAAGATTGACTGTACAGCTGAATCGAAAGTAAAATAAAAATGGAAGGTAAGTTTTTTTTTTTTTTTTTTTACCATATCACTATCAACTTTTTACACACGGGGAAGTCCTGATGATAGTAGCTAATATTGTTAAGCCAGCAGTGAAGCCTGTGTTTCGTAAATACGATTTTATTTTATTTTTTATTTATATTTATGTTACAATACAGTTTTATGGTTGTAGGTCCTCTACTTTGACTAAATTCTCGTTTACTGTCCATAGTACATTTAACATCAGATAGAGGTGTTGGCCTGCATCTGCATTTATCCCACGAGCAGTGAGGTTAGTTGAAGCTGCACTCGGACAGTGTGACGGCCAAACAGGTTATGCATAGGCCACATAAATTCGGTGCATTTGGTACTGTTTGCACTATTTGTTTTCAATTTCTATTTGCACTTTGAATTATGTCAATGTCATTCTCTTTGGGTCGTTCAGTAATTACGCGAAATACATTTTTTTGGGGGTTGGCTGTGACTGTCAAGATGCTGAGCCAAAATTGGACTGCACTGTCAGAAGAATCGCGGAATGAACACCGACAGAATTTATTTACTCAACAAGATGTGTAGCTGTCAGACTCTATTGTAGTCTGGTGTGATTTATTTGGCGCTGCGAAAGTCGCATTAAAAAGCCACCTCGACTCCCATGAATGAATGTCTGAATATTCATATCTCAGTATTGTAATCATTCAGACCAAATTAATGCGATGTAATTTTTCCAAACGATTTTAGCTTTTGAACCGATGCAAGAAATAAACCATGGTCATAACTGTTTGAAAAACACGCTTACGAAATGTAATAAATATTAGGGCTATACTTGAAAATCAAAACACCACGTAAAGCGATTTGGTCATGGTCAAAAGTTACTGCTACTGAGGGCGGTTTTGCTTTTCATTTAAGGAAATAAGTCCGACTCAAGACAATGCGCATTTGATTGGCACACGCACAGTGATTGGCCACAAAAACCGGAAAACTGGAAGGTCCTCGGTGAATATATGTTTCTGAATTTCTCGTGGTATGATAGTTAAGGTGACGTCCGTGAAAATTAAGTTATTTATGGTTCTTTGCTTTGAAACTGCTGGCTCTGCCACCGACCGTTTGTATTAGGGGTAGGCAAGCGGCATTTCCATTTAATTGCGTAAGCGGGGCATTCCCCACTTCACAGTTTCGACCAAATTCCCAGACAGGCGTCGAAAAACATTAATGCTCGCAATCTGTAGTATATGTTACTAGTTGAAACTACTGGTGGTGGTAGTGCCATTAGACAGGAGTTTGGAGCTGTCAGAGAGGCGAAAAGGCCGTTGTTTGTGTTAAAATAAAATCGAAAGCATAACAAAAACGAATGGCAAATCACGGAGGCTTTTTCTGGGAAATCCAGGGGGTTATCAGCGTGTGAGTTTATCTGGTAATGGATCGCCCGTAGTTTCGTGAAAATTTGCCCACAGCCAAGTTTAGACAACATAAACAGTTGTATTCTTGACTTGAGTCATGAGTCTACGAGTTAAAAGCCATTGACTATGTCTTCTTCCGTGGTTTTCGGGCGTTATTTGAGCCACGGGTTTATTGTGCATGCGCGTTTTGCAGGCTGGTCTAATCGGAATACTTTCTGTAAACTTCCCTGACTACATTGAACGTTTGCCGTAATCCGAATCTAGCTGCATATTGATAGACTACTGAATACACTTCTGCTCTTAGTTATGTAAACTGAGCTGGATTACTGTTCTGTGAATAGATGAAATTGAATACCGGAACGAGGCACCTGATTTTGATGAACCAATCAGGACGCGTGTGAAAAAAAAGGCACAGCTTCGAGAAAAGTTGGAACGGATCTTATGAATGCGGGTCTTCCACTTTGCTATATGAAAACATTGTTTTCATTTACTTTACCCCAAAAAAAAAAAAACCTCCAGAATTTGTCGTCTCCTTTAAAACGCGTGGGAAGTTGAGGACAATCTCCGGGATGATTTTTGGCGTTCCGTGGATGTACCATTCATCCTCCGAGATTTAATTCTGCTAATCATCATTTTATGAAGATTTTATAAAGCATCTCTCTCTCTCTCTCTCTCTCGCTCATTCAATTTACTTATGATTTGGTAGATGTATTGCTGAGGACCTAAGAAAGTGGACATTATGGAATCGCCACACTTGGAGGATGTTTATCCAGCTTTTTTACTTCATAGCAAATAAACAAATCGCAGATATGCCACAAGGCAATTTCATTTTAATTAGCTTAACATTCTGGCTTCATGAAACACACCTCAAACAGAATGGCATATTTTTTTTTCCAGATCAAGTTAAGGAAAAGAAATTATGGAATCACTTTGTAATTAAATGCCAGCACAAATTTGAATATGCATAGTAGTCTGCAGTAAAAAGAGAGTGCTTGCAACCTTAATAAGGTGTCTAACTTTGGTAATTGAGAGGAAACATGGCACTAACAAGAAAGCTGGCAATTGAAACAAAGGGAAGGTTTATAAAACTGACCCAAGAAGGAAAATGAACATGGAAAGCTCTGAGTCAGCTGAGTCTAAAATTTGGTACAAGTATAAGCGAAGTGGGAAGGTTATAAACAGAAAACACAGGGGTAGACTACAGTAGATGTCAAAGTGTCAAGTCAGAAAACTCCGAGCAATATGCCTTGAAAATAGAAAATGCACAGAAAAACAAACGGGTTGAAACAGGAGTCAATGTTTGTGACAGAACCGCAAGAAATCAGCTGAATGAAATAGAAGTTACACACTGAAAACCAGCGCTCATACCTTAATGGAAGAAAACAAGGTTACAGTGGGCTAAAGAGAAGCAATCATGGAGTGTGCACGATTGGATGAAAGTGATATTCAATGATGAATCACAAATCTGCACTGGCCAAAGCGATGATGCTGGAACTTTTGACAAATGTCATCCCAATGAGACCTATATAGATGACTGGCTGAAGAAAACAAGCAAATTAATTCATTTATGATATGGGGTTGCGTGTCAGGTAAAGGCCCAGAGGAGATGGCAATCATTACCTCAGCAGTGAATGTGCAGGTAAACAATGAAATTCTGGACCATTTTCTCTTTCCATCTGTACAGAATAGGTTTGGTGATGATGAAGTCATTTTTAAGGACGAGAATGCATCTTGCCGCAGAGCAGAGTGTTCAAACTTTTCTTCCGGAAAAGCAAATCAACTCAATGATATGGCCGGCGAACAGTCCTGATCTCAGTCCAGTGGAAAATGTACGGTGGAAATTTTAGAAAATGTTCCATGATCAGGCTCCGTCCTGCGAAGCTAATCTGTCAACTGCAATTTGATAAAGTTGGAACCAGCTTGTTGGAGCATATTGTTTTTCATGATTGAAGTTTAGGCCTCAGAGAATTCAGGCCATCATAAAAGCCTGAGGAGGAGCAACAAATTACCTGCTCTAATTTTTTCTTGATGATTCCATAATTATTTCCTCAACATTGATTAATTCCATATTTTTTCCTGTACTTGATCTGGAAAAACAATGCCATTAATTAAAATAAATTAATCTAATTTGTTTGAGGTGTGTTTCATGAAGCCAGACTGTTAAGCTAATGAACAAAAATAGTTTTGTGTCGCATCTGCGATTTGTTTATTAGTTATGAAGTAAAAAAGCGGATGTGCATTTTATAATATTGGCAATTCCATAATTTTTGCCAGGGGTCGTATGAAGCAAGGTATCCGTGTGCATTTGTGTGTCAGTGTCCATCACATACCTCAAGAGCAGTTCATCCAATCGACTTTAGCCTTGGTTGGTATATTGCTGAGGACCCATGGAAGTGCACTGTCAAGTTTTAAGTCGTTTGGCTGACAGGTACTCGAGAAAGTTATACGCGCAGCAACACCGGGCAGGCATCTGTACCGGACGCCAAGTAACTGCCCGTTCTGAACAGGCGCGTTTGGCACGGGCACTACACTAATGGGCACTGCTCTTGTTCAGTTAATTCCGCAAGGGCTATTGGGTGCCCACTATGATTTTCAGTCATGTGTTCTGCAGGGGCATAAATTAGTATTTCAATCGCTCCTCTTTCAGGGATGCATTCAGGCACTTAGTTGGCGCTGTCAGGAGTTTCCCAATACAACCCCAATTCAAAAATGTGATAGTGTTGTTGTTTTCAACATAGTAGCGGATGAATGTAATTTTCAGATCTGGCCTTTTCGATTTAGGGGCCAATCACACCGAACGCACTTTATCGCCGTGGAGCGCCATTTTCGTTAATATTCTCAATAATTAGACGCGTTCTGGACGCTGCTTTTGTGCACTGGGCGCCTCGCGTTTAAGCGCCCCGGGCGCCTCGATGTTTTTTGATGCGCTTCATATCAAACACAGTCCTATTTTGAGGCGCCTCGATAAAAAGGCGCTTCACGTCATTGTCAGTCTTTTCCGGGCTGTCCAATCATGTGAAAAAACCTGAAATCAGTTTGCTTTTGACTAGTTCTTTGAAACAGCTAATTTCAGAATGTTCGCAAAGATGAGTGACAGGAGCGTTACTTAGCAACACAGAAAAGACGCGGTCCAGCGCCTTTTTAAAACGATGGCTTCAAAACACAGGTCAGAGGTGCCTCGCGTTTCCACGCGGATAAAGCTAATTCGGTGGGATTGGCCCCTAACTTAGCAACACAGAAAACACGTGTCCAGCGCCTTTTTACAACGTTAGCTTCAAAAAAAAAAAAAAAAAAAACAGGTCTGAGGCACCTGGCATTTCCACGCCAAAAAAGTGCATTTGGTGTTATCGACCCCTTAAATATGAATGTTCCATAATGTGCAGGCTGCTTTGCAATTGGGCTATGGAACTGACAGGCTAATAGTGATTTATTTATTTTTTTTAATGAACTAGTTGACCCTGTAGAAAGAGGGAAGAAGGGCAGAAGTTGAACGAGTTCATTAGGCCAAATCCTCACACAGCGAAAAGTGTGACTCAGTGTGCCCGCATGCACTTGGTATGTTGCGTCAGCAAAATAGTGTGCAAAGATGGAAGAAACCAGTTACAAACTAGCGGTCGTGTTCCAGTCTGTTATTTAGATCAGATGTGTATGTATACGGTCTGTAAGTGACCGTAAAAAGAACCTTTATTAATGATTTCCCACGGGATCATCCGGGCCAAGACCAGGCAATACTACCCTACTCTTGTTGGTGGAGAAATTAAGCATGATAAAAACAAGACTGACTGGTGGACTTAGTTATGAGAATATTTTTCACTATTGGATTGGAGAGCCATTACGGGGCTCTGCTAATTTCTCTGGAGTCAAATGAAGTTTTAATTCAAAAAGGTGTCTTTTCTGACTTCAGAAGCACAGTTTGGCAGGGCGCTTTCACACTAGGCACAATTGTTCTGTACCGTGCCCCAGTACGATTGTCCCCCCTCCCCTCTCCCCCCGCTGGTCAGCTTTCACACTAGTAATATCGTACCGTACCCGAGTACACTTGCATATGTCAAAATTGCGATACAGCGCGTTGCAGTAGGCCTATGCACCTAGGTGATTTTAAACGGGAAACGATTTTAAAAGGAGGCGCCAATACGTATCGGGGGGTTTTATCAGCGAGAAACGGCATTAATATTGAATATTAATATCGCGAATGCATATGCTGCGTGTGCCCTGACAACCCAGTGTGTCATCAGTAACATGGATTACCGCATATAGCAGCATGAGAAATTAAACTTGAGTGGATGCTTGATGTTTTTACTCACCCGTATCTTTCCCTGGGTACCCTAGCATCAAGGTAAGCCGAAAAATAAAAGTACTGATTACATTGGATATTGGTGGAGGCTGAATACAGAATTCTTTCGCCCTGGTGTTTTTGGCCAATTATGCTCTCCACTGCCTCATGCCACGAAAATTTTTCAATGTCATAAATTTGAGCTGCCAGACTTTCGCGACGCGTCCCGCACTTTGAAATATCACAGCCGTATTTTCTTTAGTTAGCCAGGGCACTGATCTATTATTCTGTGATAACCACGCAAATGGAACTACTCACGAATCATTCCATAAATCTTCGAGTTTTTACGTGTAGTATCCAGTTGTGATTGTATGTATTCATCCGCCTACATTTCGAGCAAGCATTGAATTTCTTCATTTGAATTTGAGAGATCCTTTCGCCTCTGCGTTTGTTAGAACAAGTAAGCTGTAACACATAACAGTAATCTTCCGTGCTCAAGTACGGTTGCTTTCACATTTGGTACCAGTACCGATGAGCCGTGCCTGAGTACAGATGAACCGTGTCCGAGTCCAACTCTTCCAACCGTACTCGCGTACTTGCTTGGGCACGGCACGGTACGCTTGTGTTCACACTTATCAAATGAACTGGACTTTGGGGTCAAGTGTACTCAAATCCGTGCCCGAGTCCCTAGTGTGAAAGCACCCTAAGACTTTTACTGATCTTCCAAAAATTGTTGGCTGATGGAAAAGTACTATCTTATGACTATTGATTAAATCCAGATTACATCAACCCTTGACCTACTTTAGTATGCTATTTAAACATTAAGAAAACATTGCGTTAAGCTTGCATAAAGTGCTTATGGTCTCCAGACCTCTGCCATATGGAGTCTCTCATTAATTAACCCCGTATCATACTTGTCATTTTGATGGAAGTTCAAGTGCACATCGCAATGTGGACGAGGGGTGGCCTATAGCACAGAGCAGGGGTTCTGAATCTTATTAAAGGAGGGTTGATGTCAGCAAGGGCTTTCATTCCAACTTTGATGTTACAAATCAGATTTTGATAATCAAAACCTTGATTCTCTGCTAAAGACCTTGATTTGTAGACTAAGGTGTGTATCTGCTCGGTCAGAATGAAAGCCTGCACCCAAACCTTCCCTTTTTGGATTAGGTTGAGAGACTCTGGCATGGAGGCTTACATGCTTGGCTGAGACTCAGATGTTTGTTGGTTGCACCTGCAATGCACCTGCTGGTAATTCCGCACTATCAGTGCAGTGGTTTATCACTCCAGTGGAAGATTCTAGCGCTCGACTCAGACTTAGAGGGTTTGTGGTGCAAACCTCAGTGTAGCCTCAAATAAGATCAGTGCAGCTGTTTGGTCCTTGAGCCAAGGTCCTTAACCCTATAATAGTCAGGGGGAACTGGCCCCGGTTCGTCAGATCACCTGTAAAAAGTGGACGAAGGCATCAGCTAAAAGCTGAAAAGTAATGGTAAAATTAGAAACGATCCATACCCGTGTGTTCGATGGAGGTTTTTACATATGGTCTCGTTTGTCTGTCAGATTGTAAAATGGGAGACCCGTTTACTGACAGTCTGCGCGACAACGTACGTTGGAAGACTTCAGGATTATATCTGTCTTCATTTCCGCGCATTTTAATAAGTATCTTAGAGCAGCGTTTCCCAAACCTCTCCTGAAGTGCCTCTTGTCCTGCATGTTTTGTATCTCTCCCTGCTCCAGCACAAGTGATTCAAGTAATCCACTCATTTTCAAGCAGCCAAATGAATTGATAATGAGCGGATCATTTGAATGACCTGTGCAGGCGCAGGGAGAGATCTAAAACACGCAGGACAAGTGGTACTCTGGGAGGGGTGTGGGAGACAGTGTCCTGGAATGAACGGAAATATATTAGTGCCTCAATAGCATAGTGCAGGGATATTCGACATTATCCTGAAAGGGCCGGTGTGGGTGCAGGCTTTCATTCCAACCAAGCGCTTACACACCTGATACTTCTAATCAACCCCAAGAGTCTGCTTGATTCGTAGTATCAGGTGTGTAAGTGCTTGGTTGAATGAAAGCCTGCACCCACACCGGCCCTTTCAGGATAATGTTGAATAGCCCTGGCTTAGTGAATGAAGGATGGAATTAGGTGGGGGGTGGGGGGTCAGGTTTGTGTTGGGCAGTGCTTTAGAGGGCGTGTGGGAGATTAGCAGCAACTTGGGGCTTGTAATTAAAGCAGATAACAGGGATAGCATCTCCAGCCTCTGTAAATCCATGACAAGCTAGAGAGTGTGTTGCCAAGCAAACTGTTATTGTGTTGTCAAGTAAACCATGATGATGAATATACTGAAGAGGGGGGCTTTGTGTGTGTGTGTGTGTGTGTGTGTGCGTGTGTGTTACACTTTTGGTCAAAGGTTTTACAACCCCAAATCTTTTCGTAATGTTATGCACCATAGACGATGAAACATCCAAATCCATTCTTGTCTGCCTTTGAGGAACATTGGTTTTAAACCTTTGAATGATTTTCTGACTAATTTCTGGGCAAATTGGCAATCCTTGGCCCATCTTTGCTCCTAAGGGGCTAGGCCTTCCCTGGATGGTGCTTCAGTACCAAATCGGGATTACAATCACCTGATGATGTTAGGTGTTCCAATTCACAACATTATTCAAATTTTTTGCCTCATTACTAGTCCTAAATTACCCCATCCAAACTTTTTTGGAATGCGTTTCTGGCCTGAATGTCACCAATGGATGTATATTTACAAATAAAATGAAGTTGACTTGACATTACATTAAATACCTTGTCTTCGTACCATCTGCAATGAAATACAAGTGAAAGTAAATTTAAAAATTATGGCTTTCTGTTTTATATGCATTTCCTATAATGTCTCAACTTTCTACAAGTTGGGCGTATTGTGCGCCCACAATTTTCAACCAGTCAGAGATGGACGCAACAAATGCAAACACATTTTGGTTTGCCAAAAAACTACCTTGGATTACTCACAGAAATATGGTCGCCTCCCGCCCTTATGACTGCGGAGCAGACTTATGGCATTTTTTTTCTTTAAGGACTGTTGTATTTGTATTGTTCTAAAGGTTCACGCCTAGCACGACTGTAGAAGCACGGATGTACCGCTGCTCTCTGTAATTCTGCTCGATACTTTAAGGGATGACCGGGTGTTAGCTGACTGTTAATTGGACGCTCGATTGACGCGGAAGCTGCTGCGTTTCGTTTATGGAGAAGCCCGAGAGCAGTTTCCTCCCACAGTCCAGGCATGCATGTCAGGCTAGTTTGGGACATGGATACGCGAAGATAAGTAGCCCATCGATATGAGTGCGTGAGCGAATGGTGTCTGATCCCTGTGATGGATTTATGATCTGCACTGGACGTGTTCCTGCTTCTCGTCTACTGCAGGCTGGGATAGACTGCAGCCTCCATGTCACCCTGATGAGAAATAAGCGCGTTAGATGATTGATAGATAAGTGACTGTATCCGCTAAGTACATTGTGCACAGGAAATAATGTATTAGTGGAGAGAGAGGAAATAAATTTTCAACTAGCCCCTCGCAGCCTGACAGCATTTGACCCTGTTTAATTTCAACAGTGTTTTTCCTGATCTTTGCTTCTGTTAGCAGCACACAAAGTAACATAAGAACGGGCCAATCCCCTTGCAGCAATAAGGCCCCTTATTCAAGGGCCCAACAGCTGTATTAATCTTACTGTTAATCTTGAGCCTCAAGCTTTCTGAGTGTCGGACGAGCATGAGAATCCCTCTCTGTGGTACAAAAGCGCTGTGTTGCTGGTGTGGAATTACCTGCAGGTGCATTACGGCTGCTTTGCTTCATGCAGGGCGCATTTTTAACCTTTAAAGCTCTAACTTCTCACCTAAGTTTTCCCTTAAGTATGTTCAAATTCAGAAAAAAGCAATTTCTCTGAATTTTTGGACAATGTCACATACATATTCTGTATCAGCAGGTTGCAGCGCTTCACTGAGGCTACATCTCACTTATATTAATAGAAATATTTTAAACCCAGGACACCATGTTTTTTTATGGCCACATCATTACTTCAAATGGAAAATATCTAGATCTCGTGCATCATTTTATACACATCTCCCTGTAATTTAGCAGGATATATTTGGGATCGTTGGAAACATTAGGATCTCCACCAGAATTTAAAATGGGCCTGAAGTCCCACAGGTTTGAATGCATTTCATGGGTCAGTCAACTGCATTTGACTGACCCATATATAGGTTTTATAATGTTAATTTGGGCAGCATTTCGAAATAGATTTCGAAAGCCCGGAATTCTCTTCATTCTGAGCAGAACTCCATGTGCTGCTGAGAGAAGTTTCAGAAACGCAGGCTGCACAACTGACACAGATTTCTTTCTATTGTGTTTTCACACATCGTGACTCATTTTCAAAAATGCGGAACAACGGTTGATATCCTATTCATGCCTCGCTGGGCTGCAGTGATGCATGTTGTGTAAATACTCTGGTCTGGGCAGTGGCTCATAGCGGTAGCGTTCACGTGAACAAAATCTGTTAAAACTACAAAGAACGCTTTGCTTAATTTGAATTTTTTTTCAATATTTTAAGTTGATTCTGTGCTATAATCCCTGCCCTTTTGTAAATAAATGTCTTTCTTTTTGAAGGGCTATTCAGCTGGGCCCCAGCACCGGTTGCAGGTAAGATTTCTGCTCGCCAGTTTTTAGCTGCTTTAATCTGAAGTGACTTGCAGTTGATTAGGAGATTAGAGGTAGGAACCAATCCCTCCTTTGAGCAATGTGGTCTGAAGGGCCTTGCTCAAGGGCCCAACGGCTGCACTGTATTTCTCTGCACTGCCCCATGCTTAGGATTAGCAGCTCAATTTCATTTTATTAGATTCCAAGTGGTGATCTATGTAACTGCTATTGTAAAGCCCTTTGACTGACTTGGCATTTAAATATTAGATCCTAAATGCCCGTGAAATGATTTCAGGCTACAAAATGTGGCACGTCGGTTTAAGACATAGCAGCTGGTTTTGATTTGTTACAATTGTGTATTTAACTTTCAGTGATGATGGGAAACTATCATTCATTAATCTTTAAAATAACGTGGAATCGGCTTATTCATTAATGAACCGAGATTCATTAATCATTATTTCCTTGTTCAGTAGCCAGTGCAGAAAAAGAATCCGGTGGGGTCTGTGGGTCTAGTTAAGGTTAGGGTGGAGCTTGGATATTAGGGTGGAGGTTTGATGATGGGGAGGAGCTTAGATATTAGGGTGGAGCTTGGATGATGGGGCGGAGCTTGGATATTAGGGTGGAGTGGGCCTTACCTGTGTGAAGATGCTTCCCGTTGGTTGTGCTTGGATGACATTTTGCATGTGTTTATCCTCAGAGACCCCTTACATTGAAATTATCGAGCAGCCCAAACAGCGAGGGATGCGTTTCCGCTACATCATCGAGGGGCGCTCCGCCGGCAGTATCCTGGGAGAGCGGAGCAGCGACAACGCTAAGACGTACCCATCAATCAAGGTGAGCCGCGGCCTCCTCCTGAGCTGCCCAATCCACAGGCACTGAGTGCGGTGTTTCATATGGCATAGTTCCTTATCGTGCTCACACTGCTGCGTTCGAAACTCAGAGGAAGTTGCTCACTTGTTGCCCCAAAAAAAAAAAAACATTTTAAAAACATTGAAAAGAAATTTTTAAAACATTTGACTGCCAGCTGCCCTGGGTAATTGTTAACTTAGTTAACTCAACAGAGGAAATGCTTCATTTTAAAACTGGTTACACCAGCTGCATAGCTGGAATATGAGTCAGCCGCATTATTCTGTGTTTATGGTAAGTGCTGTAGATTACGCTAAGTTACATGAGCAGGTCAGTGCAGTGTGCCAGGATATTTAACCCTGTAGTGAACAGCAAGTTGGAATACTTGTAACTACCTTTTTGATTGGACCAGCACGGTCTTGCGGTTCGTGTGTGAGTGAGTGAGTGAGTGAGTAGGTGAGGGAGTGAGTGGTTGAATGAGGGAGTGAGTGAGGTAGTGGGTGAGTGAGTGGTTGAATGAATTGAGTGAGGGGTTGGGTGAATGAGTGAGTGTAGTGAGTGGGTGAGTGATTGAGTGAGTGAAGGAGCGAGTGATTGAGCGAATGAGTGATTGAGTGAGTGAAGGAGTGAGCAAGTGAGCGGGTGAGCGAGTGATTGAGTGAGAGAAGGAGTGAGGGAGTGGATGAGTGATTGAGTGAGAGAAGGAGTGAGTGAGTTGGTGAGTGAATGAGTGAGAGGAGTGAGTGATTGAGTGAGAAAAGGAGTGAGTGAGTGAGTGAGTGGTGAGTGAGTGAATGAGTGGTGAGTGAAGTTTTACTATTGGTCGGCTGGCCAAGTGTACATTCCCCATTGGCTGTTGCTCAGTGCCCACTGTTTTGCTCACACACTGTAACCGGTCCAGCCATATATTTGGTAGTGACTGTGTCTTGTTTGAAGTGTGCGCTGTTTGAGAGACATATAATATTCCCTTGGGCATTTTGTCATCAGAGTGAAGACCTGAACACGTGAGATTCAGTCCTACGCTAGGAATTAGTCAGATGTAAAGATAAAGCGAGTCAAGTAAATAGGGGGGAGTTTATTTGGACCAGTAGCTCCCAAGATGCTGGCGTTTGGTGTCTAACCTCCTGGAGCCTCTCGTCATCTGGACTCTGTAAAACGCCAGAAAATGAGTATTAGGGCTATTAGGTCCCTATTCTTTAGGGTGATGCTGTGCTGTGCGGACAGTGAGATCAGCCGTTTTCAGTTGGGTATTTTTGAAAGTCACTGAAGTGCGTTCCCATTTTTTTTATCACTGGTTTCATTCATGCTTTTGATCTAAACAGATCCTCACTTCCTCAAGGGAAATGGGCCCTGTCAATCTTGGGTGAATCATTCATTTCAACTGATTTGCACTTGGTGGCTCAAATGCCTTTATTTTCAGGGAAGTGCAGAAAAACACGAGAAAATATTCTCATTTTCTGTGGCTGTAAAAAAAGCTATTTTATTACATTTTTTATGCTACTATGTATGTCATAATTGGCAGTAGATAAGAGTCACCAGTTTCAGATAATCAATGAGGGATAGTGTGGTGGAAGATTCTCTATGATTACACCTGCTTAAAAAATGCCTGAACAAAGCTGTGTCAACAATAATCCATCTTAGCTGGTTTATGTTCACCTCCTCCGCCCCAGGAAATTCTCCAGAATTAGTAGAAAAGCGATCCAGCTATGATCTTGTTTACCAACTACATGCTTTAAACATGATTAGATCGTAAGGACTAGCTGACTGCACGGTTCACATCTGCTAGGACTTATGAAAAACGATTCTCAGTTGAAGACGCCAGTACTAAAATTACTTGAGTCACATAATGTTCGTTTTGAGAAGATTGAGAAAATCAATTTATAATGAGAAATAAGTACTTTAAGCACCAGGCTCTTCAATTTGATTCCCTTGCTTTTGCTCCTGTTGTTTGCAGTTGCGGGGTTCCACTGAAAGGCAAACACAAAGTGCCACCCAGTCGGTTTTTTTGAATGAGATCAGGCAGATAACCAAGTCTGAGCTCGGCTGTGAGTGCTCTTTGGGGTTAACTAGGAAGTGATGTAACAGGAAACCACCTTGGGGATTTGCCACTCTCTGCGTCATCTCACAATCTCTGTTTGGGCGGGTAGAGGGTGGAGCTTCTGAAACTGTGGGGGCTGGGGGCTATGTTTCAAACCTGCGGCTGAAATTCACGAGGGTAACCTCAGCAGGCCAGAGCCAGTGTTCTAAAACACACACACACGCACACACAAGCCACACTATCTTGGCCTCTGAAGGCGGACTGCTAACATTAGTGGGACATGGCCTTGTTACCCTTTCACTCTAAATATCACCGTTATCAATAAGCGTTTTTCTTTGCTCTCTTCTTGAGAAACTTTTATTTTATTGATTTATTTGATAGGGACCATGCATATTTATGAACATTCTTGTATAAAACAACATGTAAATATGCCAGAATTAGTAAAAATAACTACTTTTCATCTGCAGTCCCTAGGCAGGTGTCATAAGACTAACATAGAGACAGCCATCATTCATACAGCACTCATTCACTATAAATTAAAAAGGTACACATAATGGTGACATGTACATCGAACAAAACAAAAATACACAGGATGATAACAAAGACATTATTCATCCACCTCTATACTGCATTCAATTTAAAAGTGAAAGTGTATGGGTGATGAAATGTGTGGCAGTTAAAAGTGAGTGCATCTCTGGTTCTCCAGGAGCCACTGTTTTAAGTGTGTTTTAAAGGTGTTGTATGTAGAACAGTCTCTTATTGGGAGGGGCAAGCTAGTCCAGAGTTTACCTCCTATTATTGACTGTACGTTTTGTCCAAAACTGGTGCGTCTAAATGGTATCACACAGTCCCCTTTTACAGAGGCCCGTGTACTACCTCCACTCTCAAGTCTTTGGAAAAAGCCATGCAGCGGAGGGGCAGCAAGATTATGTAACACTTTATATACAAAACAAAGATACTTAAAATGTTTGAAATTGTCAAAGCTTAAAAATTTATATCTCTCTAAGATATAGCAATGGTGAAATGACAATGCCTTTTTATCAGAAGTTTTTACGGCTTTCTTAAAGAGAGATTCAATGCTTTTAAGAGTAGTCATGCTAGTTAATGACTAGTTTATAAAACAATAAAATCATAGTATATAAGAACAACTTGGCAGCTTTGGTGTCAAGAAATGGCCTAACTTGTTTAAAGTTCTGCAAATTGAATTTAACTTTATTTGCCACCTTTTTTTTTACATGACTTTTGATCGCTTGTCCAGATTTGATTTGTCTGTCCTGCCTCCCAATTCTTCATTTCCAGAATGAATAGAAACCCCTGCATGATTAAGATCCCCATGCGGGTTCTTTTTAATTTTTAAACTGCTGAAAATTTTGGAAGATAAGGTTGGTATTGGTGGTATCCAGTCATAGGAAGTCTCTAAAGTAAATAAATTTAAAGCTGCTCTAAACCAATAAGCCACAGCATTGAAAATTCCCACAAAACACTTATTTAGCTCGGATATATGTACATCATATTTTGGAAGTCTGTTCGTGCCCAACTCTTGTTTCAGGGTTTCTTTAAAGTAGCTGATGGCTGCGGAAGAAAGTTGGTGGTTATTTGGGAATGGACACAGGAGCAGTAATGCAGATGCATGTGGCACTGGTGACCTGCATGTTCGGTACTCTGGTGGTGGAGCTTGGCATTATTAAAGGAGCGCGTGCCAGGGCTGTCCAACCCTTTTCTCAAACTTTTCTGGGGGTAGCCTTATGAATGTTTCAGGGTAAGAGGGTGATTTATATTAGTTGCGGCACAGTGGTGCAGTGGTTAGCGCTGCTGCCTCACAATGAGGAGGTTCTAGGTTTGAGTCCCGGCTGGCCAGGGCCTCTGTGCGTGGAGTTTGCATGTTCTCTCTGTGTTTGCGTGGGTTTCCACCGGGTACTCCGGTTTCCCACACCCAGAAAAACATGCGTTATAGGAACCTGCGCCCCTGATCAAGGAACTGGCTTTAAAACTGGAGTTGGTCCCCTGGGCGCTGCCCTGTGGCTATAGGATGGGTGAAATGCGGAGGACAAATTACCCCACGGGATTCAATAAAGCATATCTGAAATCTGAAATATCAGTCTTGCGTCATTGCTTGACGTCCTCAAGTTGGAACACCTGAGGGTGAAAAGGTTAATGCCCAATTTAACTCCAGCCACTAGGAATGGAAAATCTTCAGATTTGAAAATTAATTTAGGGAAATGTAATCTCTTGCTTTGTGTACATGTTGTGCATGCCCCCAAGGTCCAAAAAGGTAGATAAAAGAGAATTGATTATTTAAATTCCCTGGGATTTTAAGAATGGATCTGCAGTTTTGTTGGTGCATCGCACTTTGGACTGTAGGTGAAGCTCTTGGTTCCTGGTCCTCAAATCAAGGTGCTCGAGGTTGGAGAATTTCTGGGTTTATACCCTCGCTTTACTTGGGAGTTGGGTGTTAAAACCAGTCTGGTCAATCGGCATTGCTAATCATTAAGTTAACTACTTGGGAGGAAAGAAAACCAGGGCTGGATTTTGATTTGAGGTACAGATTCTAGGATTCCTGCTGTGGGTGTTTCTACTGCCCATATTGCTATGCTATGCCATGTTGTGCTGTTTTTGTGTTTTGCTGTATTGAGATATGCTATTTTATGCCATGCTTTGTTGCGTTGCATTATGCACTTTTTATATTGTATCATGTTATGCTGTGTTTTCTTGTTTTGTGTTGTTCTGTGCTATACTACGTTAACATTATGCTGGCGCACGTTCGCAAAATTTTTATAAACTCCTGCATCATTTCCGCAGGTCCATAACTACAGTGGTCCCATTCGCATGCGTATCTCCCTGGTAACCAAGAACATGCCCTTCAAGCCCCACCCACACGAGCTGGTGGGGAAGGGCTGTGATAAGGGCTACTTCCAGGCCGACCTGCCGGAGAGACGCATTCACAGGTACGCCATGCGTTTCTGAGCGTCGAGCGCTTCGTGATGCGGACATGTGAGCTGGGGTTTTCACTCTTATTCACTATGAATTGCTGTGGGTGCTGGCTTTCATTCCAACCATGCAGTTATACATTTCATACTACTAATCAACTCCTGGAGTATTTGCTAGCAGAATCTCATGTGTAACTGCATTTGTACTAAGAAAATTGAAGTTTTCAGAATGGCTGGCTGGCAAAGCCCCGGATTCAAACTGCCTTGGCTGGATGTGCTCTAACATTTTTTTTTTTGCCTTTAGGCACTGTGGCTAAAAAACCTGACTATGTTTTAGCCGAAAAAGAAATCTTTTTAGCCACGCAAAACACTGTGTTGCACGTGCAACTTCACAACATAAGCTCAGTATTTGTATCTGCCTTGTTAAGCAATATCAACAACAAATAAAGGCTCGAATTTTATTGCATGTATTCCACACATTCATTTCTGAACCTGCATGAAAGACTAGATCATTTATTTAAGGACAGATATGCGTTTTTTTTTTTTTTTTTTTGTGATACCTGATCAGTAAAACAACTACATCAGATTCCACTAATACCGTTTTAGATAACCACTAACATTTGCACCTACTGTTGTAGAAAACCACGAACATTTGAATTCGCTGCAATGAAAAGTACATCAAGTATAGATCTTCAAATCCACATTAACCCCCTGCAAATACACCCCTATTTGGAATAACCTGAACTTCACACAGAAAAATTCACCCCTAGATTTTGTCACCTGGAAAAAAAAACGAATCACACACCTACACCACATCTTCCATAATGATAAACTAATCTCATTTGAAAATCTCATTCACACCTATGGCATGGGGACTGACCAGTATCTTCAGTAGTTTCAACTAAAATCAGTTCTCAAAGCCAAAATCAATATTACTAATAATAACCTACAACCTCCAGTACTGACAGAAGAATTTTAGAGATTAAAAACACAAACTACTATCCAAATTATACACACTATTACTTAACTAAGACACAACCATATCACTTCCCACACAAAAATGGGAAAATGACCTACTGGTCAGTCCCAATACCGATTACTGGACACAAATCTGCCGGAACACCTTCACAATGTCAAAAAATACAGATATACTTCTAATACAGAATAAAGTCATTCACAGAACTCACCTCACCACACATAAAATACATAAAATGGGACTCATAGACACAGTCTTTATTGCATGAGAAGTTATGGTCCTTCCAAAATGCTAAACGAAATGACCAATTCACCTAAGTCAAAAAGGGGTGTTTCACCCAAATTTCAAGAAATTTTCACACAAATTCCGTCAGATATACTGACAAGAAACTTGGGATTCTTTTGTTTGGTACCATAAAGTATTTTTGGACAAAGTTTGAGCAAAATCCGAGCGGTGTCATGTACAAGGTACCTCAATATTGGCTGTTTTGATATGGAATGACCCCATATAAAAAAAATGACTTGGTTAGCATCCTTCACATTTTGATTTTCTGGTGCAGATGGGAGGTTTGCATGTATTTTTAAAATTTTTGTTAAAATAAGAGTTTGAGAACCAAATTGCGCAACAAATCCAAATCACAAGTACGTTTGTAACAGAAAGAATCAAACCCGCCTGAACCCATGAGTGGCGCAGTGCCTGAAAGCTGAACGGATCATCTGCTGTATGGACAGGGATTCTGAGCATTTTTCCCACTTTCTTTTTTGGCACAATTTTAACAGATTTTTACAAAATAAAAGAAAGGGGGAAAATTGAAGGGGAAGGATTTTTCTGTGGCTGGCAGGGATGCTCACAAATTTTGGCTCCGCTGTGACGACAGTCACAGTCAGCGGAGCTTTTCTAATGCCGAGTCGTCCGACGTCCGTCCGTCTGTCTGTCTGTCTGGCGTCAACTTTTCACTTGAAATCTGAATATCTCAAAAACTGTCCGATAACTTTTTTTTTAATTTGGTGTGAGCCTTCCTTATGATATTCTGAATATTCAGTATGAAAATTTGAAAATTTTACATCCCGATTTTTGAGAAATTAAGAATTTTGGACTTAGAAAATCAGTGTTTGTCCTCATTTTTTTCAGTCTTTCATTAATATCTCGAAAACTGTCTGATAACTTTTTGTCTAATTTGTTGTGAGCCTTCCTTATGATGTTCTGATTATCCCCTGCGAAAATTAGAAAATTCCATCTCCCGGTTTTTGAGAAATTCAGCATTTTAGACTGAAAAAGTAAGTGTTTGTGCTCATTTTTTCAGTCTTTCATTAATATCTCAAAAACTGTCTGATAACTTTTTTTGTCTTATTTGTTGTGAGCCTTTCTTATGATGTTCTGAATATCCCTTGCAAAAATGAGAAAATTCTACATCCCAGTTTTTGAGAAATTCAGCATTTTGGACTTAGAAAATCAGTGTTTATGCACATTTTTTCAGTCTTTCATTAATGTGTCATATGTGTTAATATTGCAATACTTTTCAAGGATTTCTTAAATTAAGTTATGACATGGACATTTCAGTCATCCTCAGCGGAGCTCTCTAGGCCGACAGGCCTCTTGTTCTATATGGCCTTACTGTGTGTTGAATGAAAATGAAAAATGATGTCATCTAGTGGCTGTTTGTCACACTTCGGGGCTTCCTGTTGATTACGACATCCTTTCCTGCAGCTTCCAGAACCTGGGTGTGCAGTGCGTGAAGAAGAAGGAGGTGGCGAAGGCCATTTCACACAGGCTGGAGACGCACAACAATCCTTTCAACAGTGAGTGACCAAACATAATCATACATACTATGACATGGCTGACCCTGCATACACATACTCATAATCACCCTCACATGCAGACATTTATCTACATGCAAACTTATACATGCACACACTCATGCGCATACATGCACACACTTACACTGATACACGCACAGACATACACACGCACGCACACACTTGCACGCATGCACAAGCACGCGCACACATATACTGTACATACCCACACATACACTCACACGTTTGCTGTTAAGTGGACTGCTTTTCTCCTCCTTGACTGGTGCGTGTGCGTGTGTTTTTCTCAGTTCCGGAGGCCGACGTGTGGGCGGAGGAATATGACCTGAACGCCGTGCGGCTTTGTTTCCAAGCCTCCTTTACGCTGCCCAACGGCGAGCTTTACGCCCTCCCTCCTGTGGTATCCCAGCCAATCTACGACAACCGTGAGTGCGTGTGTGTGTGTGTGTGCGCGTCTATGTGTCCTCCCCTGCCCTCCTGCCCCACTGTGGAAACTATTACCCTCCGTGTCCTCAGTGCATCGCCAATGATGCTGCTGTATCTGTGAGGCCCGTGTTTACGTTGGTCCTGTTGCAGGCATCCAACCTTGGGTCTTTGCTCACTGTGAGAAAAGGTACGTGATAAAATGTAAAAAAAAAAAAAATAATAAATTCTTTATTTTAGATGTTGACGAACCTCAGTTGTGTTTGTATGTCCGTGTGTGTGTGTGTGTGTTGTAGGAGCTAGCGGGTGTTCCCCTGATGAGTCAACATAAACGGTTTCATGGAAATTGCAGTGGGTGATGGTGCATCATGATCATCATCTCTCTCTTCTCCCCCCCTTTCTCTCACCCCTAGGAGCAGCCAGCACGTCGGAACTGAAGATCTGCCGCGTAAACAGAAACTCTGGGAGCTGCCGAGGAGAAGACGAGATTTTTCTCCTCTGTGACAAAGTGCAGAAGGGTGAGAAAGGGGTGGTCATCTCGCTGTTGGTTGTGTTTTCCTTCTGGCTGTCTTGTGTTTGGGTTGCTCGGGGGTGCATTCCGTTAAGGCACAGATGGGCTGTACAGTGCTAACAAGCACATACTTAGAAAGATTTCAACATTGTCCAATTTGAGTTTAATTCATGGGGTGGATAAATTAGTTTTCACTTTTTGTTAATATTATAAGAGAGGGCTTTTGACCTCGGCAGAATGAATGGCATACCGTACCAGTCAAAAGTTTGGACACGCTTTGCTTGTGTTACAGCACTCTGTTTTTAGAGAAATTTAAAAGGCTTGACTTCTCTATATAATCTCGGATGGAATCTTGTAAAAGGTAAACAGAAGTGAAAAGAGAATAATTTACTTGTATGAATAGTGTCCAAAATTTTGGAATTCTCAAAGAAGCCATATTTTGCAAAGTAAACAGAGAAATAAACTCCTTCTATTTTCCAACAGCCGAATTAAAGTCAAGCAGTTTTGGGACTCATTGGGCGAAAAGGTTGATGAAAAGCCACCTCAGGTGCAGCAGGTCTTTGAGAAGTTAGGCAGCCGTCCAGCTGCAAATTCATTACTGTCATATGACAGCCTTTGTTTAAAAAAAAAAAAAAAAAATGTGAGAAAGTGCTGCAAATATGACAATAAATGGTGGTTAGTTTGATGGATTTAAGAATTCGATCTTTTTTTTTTTTTTTGCAAAATAACAGCTGCTTATTTCTTTATTTAACATATATTGTAAGAAAAATGTGGGTGTGTCCAAACTTTTGAGTGGCACTGTAAATATTTAAGTCCAGGAGATGGTTGGAAAGTTCATTAGTTTCAAAACGGCCAATTTAGTAAGGTGGTCTGTGCTCTCTAGTTTGTTTTTGCACTCTGAAATTTAAGCCGGAAAGGATGATGACAAAGTGCAGACTGTTAGCTTTCATTTGAGGGCATTTTCATCCATATTGGATGAACCGTTTAGAAATGACAGCACCTTTCGTTGATGCCCACCCCCACCCCAAATCTTAGGGCACATTTATAAATATTGGACATTTTATTGATATAAGAATAAAGTGAATATTTTTCAACACTTGGTCACATATCCTTTGCTTGGAACAACTGCTTTATGTCGGTGATGATTGGACATCACTAGATGCTGGGTATCTTACGTGGTGATGCTCTGCCTGGCCTGTACTCCAGCCTTCTTAAGTTCCTGTGTATTCTAGGGACTTCTAGCTTTTAAATTTCAGTATGAAATTTGATAATTATAACAGTGTACACCTATAAGCAAGGTACAGGTCTCTGTGCCTGGGTCAAAAGTCAAATCCACTAATGACCCTTACGTTGCACAACTATTCCTCACAAGGAATCTGTATACCAAATTTTAAGCTGTTGTGGTCAGTACTTTTGGAAATATAGCCCAGACAAAATTTTTCAAGTTCAAGGTCATTGTGCCATGGTTAAAGGTCAAATCCACTATGACCCTTACCTTGCACACTTAACCCTCACAAGGAACCTGCATATCAAATCTGGAGCTCCTTTGGCCAGCACTCAGGAAGATATGGCCTAGACAAATTATGGAACTGCCTCCTGCCCAGACGCCACGGGGCATAACGATACCCCATCAGCCCATATAGGGCCGTGGGGTAAAAAACATGTCACTGTCCAATGAATTATGGTGTTCACTGCACTGTGCTATGAAAGTGGATGTCACAGAAGGGAGGGGTGTGGCTGAACAACAGCAAGGATGATGATGTCGCAAAAGGGAGGGGCTTGGCTGAAGATTAGCGGGCAGGATGATGTCACAACACAGCTGAGTGTGGCTAATTCTCTGTATGTGTCTAGAGGACATCGAGGTGCGCTTCTTCCTGGACGACTGGGAGGCGAAGGGCTCGTTCTCTCAGGCCGATGTGCATCGGCAGGTGGCCATCGTCTTCCGCACACCTCCATTCAGGGACACCAACCTCTCCCGGCCCGTCCAGGTGTACATGCAGCTTCGCCGGCCCTCCGACGGAGAGGTCAGCAAGCCTCTGGAGTTCCAGTACCTGAGCGCCCCACAAGGTACCCCTCTGCCTCTCTCTCTCTTACTCTAAAGACTGTACTATGCTTGTGAGACGTGTGTCTATTGACCAACATGATGTCAGAGAGAGAGAAAACAGTGTTGTTTGACGGTGTCTTCTACCTTTCGAATATTTGTAACGTCGTGGACACTGCTCCTGTGATCTGGAAAAACCTAGTGAATTTATCAGTGGCAAGTATTCTTGCAACTGAACAAAAACCTTTCGATTCTGGACTTTTCCCAACCGGAAAAAAAAATTAAAAACTTGATTTTGACAGTTCAAATAACTCTAATAGCTAGTGTTTTAAGATTCTCACCGCTCTTAATTACTGCAAATGAGGATCAAACTCAGCTTCTCCCATAGTGACATACATACTAGGTTTTTTCAGATCACAGGAGACTGTCGTTGGTCGTCTTAGAATTTCATTGGCTGGATGGTCTGTGAGGTTGGTGGTTGGCATGGGTATAGAAAGTTCAAACGGTAGCAGTCAGAAAAAGCTTGGTAAACGTCGGTAATTCACAAATATCTGTCTGTTATGATTGTAAGGAAATAACTATAGTTACCAAGGATATGACCGTTTGCACCATGGACGTTGCTTGACTCTCCGTTTATGCATAAAACTATCTATTCTTCCAACACTTTTCGTAAGACGTTAGCAGACGTACGTCTTACAAGTATAAAATGGTCTTAATAAATTCCAGTAGAACGTCATCAGTAACTAACACTACCTGTAGGGTTTGTGGGGGAGCGTGCTGCATTCATGATAATATGAACCAAGCCAGTCAATCAATCCCACATCCGTTCCAACAGTAGAGTCTGCAAACCTGTTCCTGATGATCTATATCCTAAAGCTTTTAACTTCAACCATAACAAAGCACTCCTTTTAGAATTACGTGTCATCAATTTGACGTGCCAATTAGTTGTATCATCTGAGCTGGCATGAAAACCTGTAGGAACAGGATAGATGCTAAATGTTGTCCCTCGTAAATGTTAACATCAGTGGTAATTGCTGTCCCTTCGTATGACATCACTGTAAAGCGGAGATCATCAAATCATGGTCCTCAAGGTCCAAGAATTGTTTGTTTTTCACTCTTTCTTCTCCTTGAAGTCAGATATAAAGACAATCTGACGAGAAGCTCTAATTGTTCAGGAATTTAGTGAATGACCTGGGAGAGAGGAAAACCAGGGCTGCAGTTGGATTCAAGGTTCACATTTGGTGATCCCTGTTGTAAAGGAATGCTTAAGTTACATGTCCTGTTCTCGCTCCTGCCGCTGCTCAGATGAGTATGGGTTGATAAAGAAGAGGAAGCAGACGGAGGGAATGTTCCAGAACCTGAAGCTGGGCTCTGTCCCCACTGGTGAGTGTCCACACTGCCCCACTTGGGTTTGTAGGAGAGTGGCTGCACTTGTTCTCAGTAAAAAAAAGTGCCATTTAACATGGTCCTTACTGAAAGCTAGCAATCAAATTTCAGTTTTTCTTGCTCAGTTTTTCTTATAAAAGAATAAAAAAGTAAAAAATCAAACTGGGTCATTTTGACCCAATCTGAACTCAAGGATTTAGCTGGACGTCTGTGCCAGAAGAATTCATTCATTGTTCGATTAAAAAAAAAATGTCAATGTGTACTATTGGAGTGATATCCCTCATTAAATACTCCTTATGAAGTTGCAAGATAATGAAAGTTGGTTAAAGGTTGTATGCTCATCCATGCATATTCCACACAGTACTTACTTAGGATCATATGTTCTAAGATGGTAATATTTGTGGTTGGGTTGTAGTGAGGAAATGCTCTATTGTATTGTATGAATCCCGTGTTTAAAGTGGTGTTTTGTACATTTCAGGCTCCATTGCTGTGAATAGGCGCCCTATTGCCACGCCGCAACGCACTGTTACCGCCATAAAGCCTCCTGTCCACAGCATTCAGCCAGGTGAGTCCTCCACCACCAGCTACACCTTATTCCATAATGCTTCACAAACCAGGTCTGTGCCAGGGAAACCAGATTAAGCCAGTGAGCTAATGGCACTGCACGGCTCCGGAAATCACTTATGACTGCCTCAACGTGATCGTCTCAGGATTCCAATATTTTATCACCTAAAGGTGGCATATAATCGCATGAGCCGTGTCTTTTAATGGTTTTTATATCAGTTTCTTGTCATCGATTGTTACTTTGACCCAGCCATTTCATTTTGAATACATTTCTTGATGTGTGCATATTTAAAGTACGCAGTTGGCATGAAATATAAAAAGTCATGAGAGTTGGTTAAATGTTGATAGTATATGCTCATTGGAATATATTCCATACAGTTCTAACTTATTTCTTGCTCTACTGAACCCTTGTTATTACATCCTCTGACTGTTAGACTATATTTACTTAAGTACGTGAATGATATACAGTGATCATTTTTACATACCTGCATGAAACTTTACTGTGTACGCAATGGCCTGCCCTTGCACAAAAGATTTGGTTGCATTTGAGACCTGTATGAGAATGTAATGCGCAACGTATGCAGTCATGGTGATTGTGGCTTTGCAGCCGATATATTCTGTTCATTGTACCTGTTTAACTGTGGAATCACCCCTGTAGTGGACAGTGTTATTGCAACTAGTAATCAGCCATAGAATTACCACCATGTTTCCTCATCTGTTGCAGTGGTGAAGCCTCCTGTTCCCATGGTGCCAGTGAAGTCCGAGCCGAACTTCAACCTGCAGCCAGGTCACATGTTCCAGCCCCAGCCCAAACCAGAGGTGGCAGCACCAACCACCAGCGCGTGGCTTTTCCAGCCGGTGCAGCAGCAGCCTAAACCCACCATTGCCACCAGCTTCCAGGCTCCCCTCCCTTCCGCTGTCCAGCCAACTGTGCTGCAGAACTTCCTACCCCAGTGTCCGACTCAGGAGTACCACACGGTCAACCTCTCGGACCTCTACGATTTTCCATTCGCGGGCCTCCCCGGTGCCCAACAGCCTGGAGGCAGTGGGAATGATGATGGCAGACCTGGGGGCGGGGCAGTGGGCAGGGCCATGGTGACTAACCCTCCCGCATCATCCTCCGGGGGAAGCCAGTTTGGGGCAGCACCTGCGGCCTCCTGCAACGAGGACCTGCTGCCCGAGTTTCCCAGCTTCTCCGAGGTCCCATCGCTGGACAACTTCAGTGCCGATGAGGATTTCCAGGCTCTGCTGGGGCAGGGCGGTATTCCTGGGGATGGGGCAGCGCAAGGGAATGGCACGCCACACCCTCCCACTTCAAACCGCGCCCACCTACCAAACCAAGGTTCTACCTTGATGAGCTACCCCAATAGCATCCTGAGCCTGCTGAAGACGGACACGGGGTCAATCGCCTGCCCTGCCCCTAACCCCGCCCCAAACCCCACCCCGAACCTCGCCCCACTATCCATGCTGGACGATCTGCCGGAGCTCAACTCCCTCGATGAAGACCGCCTCATGTCCATCCTGGGTGATGTTCGGCAGGTTGGCTTCACGTCTGGACAGCCCACCTAAAATCAACAAACTGCATCCCCTCCACACAAACTCCTCCCTGTTTCTCTCCAACAGACATTACTGCTTTCTCATTCCTGATGTGAGAAAATGGTTAGTTGTGGTCTCTCCTACTGATTTTGTTGTGGTCAGGACCAAATTGGACAGGAGGTCCAAACTGTAAGGATCACTAACTGCGATCAGGCTTTCATGGCGGGGGAAAGTTATACAGGAGTGAAGGTCTGGACAAGGCAAAACTCTCTTCTGTACATCAGGATGAAAACCCACGGTTGTGCCTTTGTTGAGAGAACCTTGTTTCAGCAAACTCCTGTCAACTTCATGCTCCTCAATTTCCCTGACTGTATTAAGTATGCGAGCGCACAAAACCTACTGGCTTGGGAAGAAGAATGTGTTTGGAATGCAGAATGGTGGTGGTATTGAAGAACTGCAGCTATTTTCATGGCCGTACATTTCTTTGAAGGGATCCTCAATGTAGCTGCTTTTTGATTGGTGCTGTAGGTGCCACGTCCTAACGATTGGTCGCAGACATTGTGTGTCTGGAGTAATGCGCAACACCTACACTACACCGGCCTGTCGTCCTGGAGAACTCACAAGTTGAATCCTGGTCCACTGCACTGACTAAATTAATCTGTGGCCTTGTTTTCTCAGAATCACTCCACCTGGGTACAACAGTAAACCTCTCAATGCCCTCCACCTGGGTACGACGGTAAACATCCAGAAGCATCAGGTGAAAAGGACAGATTCAGTTACTCTGGATTTGAACTTGGATCTCAGAAGAAAAGAGTTTTTGTTCTTCTAAGTCCTCACTTTCAGAAGAGTCGGTAAATACTATAAATAAGTAATAATAAGTAAATAAATTCTTGTCTTATTGCTTTTGCCATTGGTGCACCTTCAGAAATACCAAGCAGGCAGGGCTTGAATGTATTGGAACTGCATTGATTGATTGATATGCTTTATTGAACCCCATGGGTTCACGTGTCCTCTGCATTCGACCCATCCTAGTTACTTAGGAGCAGTGGGCCGCTACAGTGCAGTGCCCCGGGACCAACTCCAGGTCTAAAGCCAGAGCCTTGGTCAGGGACACTGGTAGGAGTGTTCCTATAGAGCATGTCTTTGTCTTTCTAAGGACACTGGTAGGAGTGTTCCTATAGAGCGTGTCTTTCTAAAGCCAGAGCCTTGGTCAGGGACACTGGTAGGAGTGTCTTTCTAAAGCCAGAGCCTTGGTGAGGGACATAGTGTTCCTATGTCTCTTTCTAAAGCCAGGCCTTGGTCAGGGGGAACTGGCATGTCTTTCTAAAGCCAGAGCCTTGGTCAGGGACACTGGTAGGAGTGCTCCTAAGCGTGTCTTTCGAGGTGGGGGAACTGGAGTAGCCGGGGGAATCCAAGCGAGCAAAAACAGAAAATTGACTTGTAACAACAGACAGTCTATTGTGAATTTTGTGATCACAGGCAGCTATCAGCAATACACAGGGGAATCAGTTTCCATTGTGGGCTAAGTTGCGTACGGATGAATGAGCATTTAAAAAATTGTGCTACCAAAAAAAAAAAAATATATATATATATATATATATATATATATATATATATATACACATGGTATTTAGCCTATATAATAGACCTACTGTCAATGAAAAAAAAACCGGAAATGCAAAGTGCACAATTCTAGTTTTCTATCTTGTGCCCTCCACTCTTTTTTGTTATACCTCTGCTAGGACGCGATATGTTTTGCCTGGCGTCTGTGTTTGTTTGTCAGTTAACGAGATATCTCAAAAAGTTCAGAATGGATGTCATTGAAATTAGGTGTGTTGATAGATACTGTGCTAAGGAGGAAGTGATTAAATTTTGGTGAAGATCAGACTCATATTCTTGATCCAGGATCCGTGAGAATTTCTGAGCGCGGAAAGACCACAAGTAAAGACAGCACTGTCGAGTACCGGTTCGGCACGTGACACTACAGTGGGTTGACCGGTTCCGCAATTTGCAGAAATCAAACTTTATTTGCGGGAAAACGACTTCGCTGTCAGGCTAGAGTTTTACACCGCTGGAACGGTAAATTATTGTGGATTTAACTCTTAACTGTCGTTTCGAGATATTCGGCTTGATAGAGAAATAAATGCCCGATAACTGTTGCTTGCCGTTGCAGCAGTACCAAATCAACGCCTGTGGTGAGGCGCACTGCGCAGTGTGTGGCCGTTAAACGCGTGTATTCCCGGGATTCATCACATGTTATTAGTGTCATTATGATCGGAAATTATCGTATATTTGACCATATAAATCCCAATTTCGTGCTCTTGATACTTTTTCATCAACACCCATTAGAGTGACTGCTTGTCGTTTGACTAGTTCCGCAAACGCCATTTTGTAGGTTTTCAAACTGGTAATTTGTGAGACATGTTTATTCTTGTTTATTTTTTCTGAAAGAATTTTATTAAAGTTTAATGTAGTCAATGTGAAATAAAACATCTTTTCCCCCGCCATAACTGTTTTTCAGTGGCTCAACGGGTTGATCATTACTCATGTCCTGAGTTAATCTGAATTTGTAGTCTCATCCTGATCATTTTAATGTATACTTAGTATGTAGCCTACTTGAATTGGAAAGAGTAGAAAGAATCATCCATAGTCGCTGATAGCAGTTGAATATCGATGGATGTACAAAATCGTCTTGAACTGAGGCTAGCGCACGTGGATTCCAGCTGACACAATGTCGACACACGGAACAATTATCCATAAATTTGACCAATTATTATGATATACCCTGCAGAGTAATGCTGGCTAAAATTGGTGGAAAATACATGTGTCTGTTCCTTTGTGGCCAGGGGCATAATTATGCCAATAAACAAAGAATATCATAAGTTTGGCCTGACAAAGGGCGCTGTTTGAGAAACTGGAAATTATTTGCGGAACCGGTCAAAGGACGTGCCACTGAAAAATGTCTGTGTAAGGCTTTATTCCTGATGAGTGAAGAAAACTAATTGATCCACAAAGTGCGTGAGTAATTTCCGCAAATTCATGAACAGATAACTTTCCGCCACGGAATGCTGTATCGATACCAGACGCTTCAGACAAATTCAGTTTGCGGAACCGGTCAACGCACTGTAAGACCCACATCAGCCGTCACATTGCGTCTTTTTGCAAATACTTAATGCCATGATACATCCGAATTCAACTTCATCCGCCAAAGAATTTCACAACGGTGGAGGTCATGCGCTTTCTGAGTGCCTTTTTGAATACATTTTAGATAAAAATGATACCTTAGTCTGCCTCATAACTGCCGGTGTTCTGGCAATTTGTGCTGCCTTGTCAAAAAATGCTACCGTCTTGCAAAGCGATCGTAAAGTCTTTGTTTTCGCCTTAATATTGCAATATGAATCAGTTTACTGTAGTAACTTTATTTGTTAGCTTTTTATAACATAAGCAGATGTTATAACGAGTTGGATACGTTTGTTTGAAGATATATGCTCATATACGCCATTATCATCTAATTTCTGCATTTTCAGGAAAACCCTGCGTGTACATGCAAATACGCTTACAGGTCGAAAGGCGCACTGAAAAAAAATGTGTTTTTATTATTTTTGAAGATACTTAAGATATGAGCGAAGAAACAGCCCGAGGTTTTTGGTTTGCGCATGCGCAGAACCGCGAGGTAACATATTTTGATAGGTAGCAAAAATTTGACAGAACACCGGCCATCAGTTGGTCAGCAGGGGGAGCTCCTGCACTCATGACCATATGAAATCTGTTGTTTTCAGTGGCAGATCAGGGCTGAGTACAGTGGTTTTTACGATGGCTTATTCTGGGAAGTTTGGTGGCATTAGGGAGTGTAGAAGGGCCTTAATCTTGCTGGCACTCAAAAACGTCTCAGTTGAGCAATATCAGGTTTATATTAAACATTCATGATGTCTGTTAGGGATACTTGGAATTGTTGGCAGAGGGGAAAGTAAAAAGGGAAGTGTAAATTCTGTAATATTGGGCCCTACTTATTTTTTTTTTTTTTAAAGGACATTGTACTTATTTTGCAGTTTGAGATATATACTGAATGTGCACGTACAAATATTTTCAGTACTGTATCGCCAAAGTTGGTTTAAACGTGGCTGGCTGTCGTGACAAGACTGATTACACTGAATATCTATGTTCTGTAATAATGGTCATTTTCGTAAGCATTACTTTTGCTGTTTTTCCAGGCTTATCAAAAGGTAGGCTAATCCATCTGGTTAATTACCTGATGGGCAAATCTCTTTGAAGATGGATCATGAGCTATTTATCCTGCTTCATTTTTTTTTACACCATTCAGTTACAAGAATGAGTGGAACAGTTGATGGGAACCATCAGCATAGCATTGCTGTAAAGTTGGTGCCAACATCTAACACTTCTCTCTGCAATAATTGTCATGTACCTGTCAGGCTTAATGTCACAAATATATTCGTATACATACATGTATGATTTAGTATGGTCTGTGTTCATTGGAACTGAATATGTTGTAATGTTGCATTGTATATTTTAAATTCTGAGATCTTTCCAGTTTCCAGTCATGCTTGCAGTATCTACATCAGGCCATATATGCACTTAAAAAATATTTACTTGTACTTCATTATTCTGAAATCTTGATAATTGTCTCATAGTAATTCTTAGCAAAATGTTTATATGCACATTGAAATAGGCTGGTGGCTGATATTCCTGTGGACATTGTACTCATAGTATTGTTAGTATATCATATAAAATGCATGCATGTACATGTAAAACTTCATTATAGAAGTGTATCTTGTTGCAAATATGGTTCTCATTGTATTTTCTGTTTACATTCGATGGGGTTTGTATTTTTTCACATCCAGAAATCATATGAAATTAAACTCCTGCCTTTATAACTGAGGGACTGATGAGGTTTTGCCAGGCTGGGAGATGATTATTCTTGTGTTTCTGAGAACGAAGTGTATTCTGAACAATGGGTTTACATCATTCGTTATTCCAATTAAAAAAAAAAAAAGTAAATAATCCACATCATGTACTAGTTACTCATAATGAGAATACTGGCTTTTGGGTTAATCTAGGATGCAGTGTTATTTAGTCTGTAATTCTTGGGTTCACTTTCTTGAGTAAGTTTGCATGTAAACACAGTCTCTTCAGATATTAGAGATGTACAAATTCCAGTCATCTCATTTTGTTTCCATTTACATGTATGGCACTGAATAAATTCAGTACCAATATCTTTCTGAAAGACATTCAAATCCTCACTCCGATATGTGCTAGAAAATTCCAGTAAATCCATGTAAGGGCTCCATTTCATCTCACTGAAAGCAAAACATGATGATTGCATTTAAAAAATGGTGAAATCATGTTTTCATTACTTGGCTTATGTTTCGGACAGAGGAATATATATATATATATATACACACACATATATATATATATATATATATATATATATATATATATATATATATGAAGACCACAAAGGTAAAATGATCAAAGTCCAACTGTTGCATTTTTGTATATTTTATAATAATTAATGTATTTTTTGGATATTTTTTCAGTGCTTTGTTTCTAAGATTGTTTTGAATTTTTAATTCATCATTTCTCCACAACGTGAAAATGTGACTGATTATTTGTCCATTGTGGTCTTATATATATATATATATATATATATATACACACACCTGCCTCTGAATGTATGAATGTCTGAAGGGTTTTGGGGCCAAAGTATAGAAATGATCTGTCAGTGGGGGTCGACAGTGTACAACTCATTTTCAGATTTCTGTTATTTGTGGCCTCCTGTTAGTCGATAGCCTAATGAGGCATTTATTAAGATGAAGGGACTCTCCGGCCAATAGGAGCGATCTGATATAGCGCAAAACTGTCGTAAATCGGGAGATGGGATGAAGGAAGGGGATTTTTTTGTCGACGTCCGCACTTCCAGTAATAATACCAGCTTCCCCAAGTCAATGCATGCATGACGAAATGCGATGAGCATTGCGCAGCTTCGCAGTGGAATACCATCGTGGATACACAGATATGAATATGAAAATACCGCAAAATTCAAATAAACGCTACATTCGAGTCAAAGCCGGAGTTCACCTCCTGGAACTAACGCTATAAATCGACATTATATTAGCTAGCTTTCGACCGCGCGCGGATATAAACGGAAGTTCACTCATCGACATTTTGACCGTTGAGCCGTAATTACCGGCAAGCATATCCGCCTTGCGATGTGCCGTATTGTATATCAGATCGCTCCTATTACTGACTTAAAAACTTCGCCTGAAAATTCAGCTGACATCGTGGCCCTCTAGGAGTGGAATTTGACGTTCCGACTTTAGAGCCAAATATTTAATTATGTGACCTGTAAAGATTTGTAGTTGTATTTTTGTCTTTGTGATACATTTACTTTTTTATTTACCTGTGGCAGTCCTCACTTGTAACTGTCCTGTAATCAGACCAATTAAACGTGGGTCATAGACACTGGTGCACTGGGGTGTAGAAGTTAGCTGAAGGCTAAGATGGGAAATGTCAGTTGTTTTGTATCTTTTACATGCTTTGTTCTATTTCAAAGTTACTTTGTTTACTTTCATTTTAAACCAAATGGATGTATTTTTATAATTAATTGTTTGTAATGCCACTGGTTGAAGATGACTGGTCTCAGTCCTCAATGAAGAGTCAATGAACTGTAAATAAAAAAACTTTTTTCACTTCTTACAAACTGTAAAAGTGCTGGAGTTGTGCATTCTTCTTCTGGGATTTTAACTGAGGAACTGCCTCTGGCGCTTGACATAATGCTTTTGTCTCATTTTTAATTCAGTGTCTGAATGCCTGTGAATGATAGGATTTTCTCGGAATATAGTACCAAGGGAGACGTAATAGACCAAAAATATTTCAGTTCACTTAATCTCTTTTCTTTTTTTTTTTTTTTTTTTTTTTTTTTAACCATAGACTGAGTCCGGGTTACTTTTGCATCACATCATCATTAATATTTCATGGCAAAGATACAAACCAAATTAAACCAATAAAATTGCTTTATAGCCGAAAATATCATTTTATGTAATAGTCATGTGTAAAATAAATAATTAATATATATTATTAATTTCTTATTTCCGTATTGCCTTGGTATTGGCCCGAGGCCGCAGGCCAAGGGCCAACACCGCGACCCAAAGGCCAATACCAAGGAAATGCGAAAATAAGCAATTTATAATATTTTTATTAATTGGTTAAGTATGTTGTGCTATCATGACAATGTTATGACTATGACTTCTGAAGTACGCGACTTCAAGACTCATGAAAGAGCTAAATGCTAGGTCCGCGACTGTCGTCTGTTTCTCTGAAGAGAGCGAATGCCACAGTTGCCAATGGTTACTTGTGCACGTGCTGAACTCAGCCAATACAGCTTAAGGTCGGCCAATACAGGGTATATTGGCAGGCCGTTTTTACTGTATGCGAGCAATAACATACTTAACCAATTAATAATGATTATGATTACAGTTCTCAATATCAGCAGTGGTACGTGAATTGTGCGGGAAATTTGTGTTTTTTTGTGGTCCAATGGAGAAAATGTGTCACCTAATCCACAGTTTTCACCCTCCGCTTGAGGACTTTGGCAGAAATTAATGGATAGCTTTTATTATTATTATTATTATTATTAATGAATTGATTGATTGATTGTATGGGGGCAGAGAAGCTACCAAGTGGTGTTTTTGCTTTTAATATTATTTCATTATTTTTTTATTCACCTGTTCAGGGTTTGACTATCTTAAGGTGCTCTTGACTGAGATCAGAACTGATGGGTCCAGAATGGGTCTTTCAGTCACTGCAGAAGCTACATTAGCCATGAACATAACATGCAAACTAGAATGTGTTTTTACTCGTGAAAACGGATGTCTCCCCCCCAGCCCCCTTCCCTGCCTAACCCACCGGACGGACGGACGGACAGACAGACAGGCACATACCGAAAGGCACCACTTCAGGACCTGAGTAGTAAGTATGCAAAGTTTCGTTTAAGATCATGCAAACAGTTTTGGAGTTATGCTCCGGACATTAAAAAAAAAAAAAACTGATGATTACATCCGGACAGACAGACAGAAAGGGAGCATCGGACGGACAGACAGACAGGCACATACCAAAGTCCAAAGGCACCACTTCAGGACCTGAGTAGTGAAAGTATGCAAAGTTTCGTTTAGATCATGCAAACGGTGTTGGAGTTACACTCCTTGGTGAAACGGCAGTGGGATAAAATGCCAAATTGCAAACAAATAGCCATAACAAGTGATAGGAACCTAGCCTGTAACAATATGTCAAATGTCCCTCTCCCATCTCGGGGACATTAAAAAAAAAGAAAAAAACATGATGTTATTCTCAAATATAGCGGAGTAGGTAAGCAAATAGACTCTGTGCGCAGCTTAGAAAGGGAGCATCTGTAATGGCCTGGCTTGAGGAGAGTCTTATTCATAATATGAACAATTTCCTTTTTTTCCCACTTTGGTCTTGGAGTATTATATTTTCAGTTAAAAAAATGTCCTGCGAGCCCGAATTCAGTTCTGTGTGCAAAGTCCAAATTTGAAGTTCTCATGTGAACACAGGGTCTCAGGAGGCTAACCCAGAGGATGTGAAATGGGGGTGGCAAGGTGTGATACTGCATTTTTATGTGCTACACTGTGTGACAGGGTACACAACAACTCAGGCTCAGGACAGCATTTTAATTTATCGAAGTTCAAAAATGAGCAACGCTTGGTGTAGCCTGTAAAGCCTTGTGCAAGTTAATTGGATAAAGGTGCTTGTCAATTGAATTAGCTGAATGGAGCGCAAATAGCCATGCCAAGTGATAGACCTTTTACATAACCACCTCAAAGATCACTGCAGGGTCATTCCATGTCAAATGTCCAAATGGCTCCCACTTGCCCATCTCAGATTTGACTGAAAAAATTCCAGCGAGTGCATTCACCTCCTAATAGGATAAATCCAAAATTTTAGCACTCAACTCCGAATAGTTTTGTCATAAAAAAATATTTTTGCAACTAAGTTCCGGCCCTTTTTGAACAGCGATTTCCGAGGAGCTGCTTTCACATGGCTATATCTAGAAAAGTATTTCAGCTTAGTCCCTCAAATTTTCAGGGGTGAAAATATGCTACTATAACTTGAGGAGTATGGACTTATAAAGGTGTCCCTTCAGTTTATCATATATTTTTGGGTGCTTAAATATGCTTCAAAAGTTTTCTCTGTGCTCTGCGGTAGCATATTTGAAGGAATGTGAAAAGCCTAATTTCAAACACAGCTTCCCAAATATGTTGTGTATTTTGTATTCTAATTCTGCACCTCTCTTATGAATAATTTAGAAAATATTAAGGCCTGAAAATGAAAAAAAAATTTGTACTATTTTTAACATTTTATACCAAAAAAATGACACCATCCACCAACATAAAATTGACTGTTATCAAAAGATTAGATGCCCATTATTAACATATCCAAAATTTGTGATGGTGTTCTGCTTTATTTTCTCAAAAGAAATTTTTGAAAATATGGTATTTTTGTGGACGCACAGCATTTAATTGCATTGAAGGCATATTCAAACTTTATTTTATAAAATGCACATAGTTAATAATAGAAAGCTCAAACCCAACGAAATGCTTTATTTCATAAATGTTAACTTACACTTGAATTATAACCCATATACAGTTTTCAGATATATATTGAAATACTGTAGTCCCAACATCAGTGGAAAATCAAACTTGTTACAAATCATTACCTAAAATTATTGTATCAATGAACATTTACATCCAAGTAAAAAAAAAATAACCTGTATGCTTCGATTAGTAATAAATAATTGTTAAAAAGAGTTTTTTTTTGGGAATTTTTCCTTTATTTGACAGATATACAGTGTAGAGAGACAGGAATGTTGGGGAGAAGAATGGGGGAAGACATGCAGCAAATGACCTGAGCTGGAATCGAACCCAGGTCACTGCGGGAAGGCCACTGCCTTAATGGTACATGCGCTTAGACCGATGAGCCACCAGGGCACCCCCATTAAAAAGAATTTTTGACAGTCCGGCAGAATTGGAAATAAGGAAATATTTTAAATGACAAAATGATGGCAGTTAGCACAGATAACTCACAAATTATTTGAACTCTTTCATTTTCAGTTACTTTGGTGTCCTGCTCCTTGAGTGCATATCTACGTCCAGTTGTAGTGCTTGGGACTTCAATCTCAGCAATGATATGTTGCACAGGTACCCAGCATAGGTCTTCCATCCTGGGCCAGAAGAAACTTTTTGCTGGGCCGTGCAGATGCATGAACTGTTCAGACAAGATATAGCTTCTGCATGACCAAACGTTTCTAAACTTACAGCTTAAAAAATGTAAACATTTTTTTTTATTTTAAAGGTTGATTTATTAATTCATAAATTAATACAAAATGTATGTATATGATAAGTCATTTAATCTGCGATCAAATAAAATGGCATTCTTAGCACATCCTCTGTAAGATAGCTATATTGTATTAGATAATTAATTATTGTAACACTTCTGAACTAATAACAAACTTGAATTTTTGGCCCTGTTAAGATTGTAATATTTCAATATCTAAACACTGCATATGGGTTATTCTTCAAGTGTAACTTAACATTTTTGAAATAAAGCATTTTGTTGAGTTTGAGCTTTCTATCATTAACTATGTGCATTTTATAAAATAATGTTTTAAATGCCTTTCGTCCACAAAAAAAACCATATTTTCAAAAATTTATTTTGAGAAAATAAAGCAGAACACCATCACAAATTTTTGATATGCTAATAACAGGAATCTAATCTTTTGATAACAGTCCATTTGATGCTGGTGGATGGTGTCATTTTTTTGGTATAAAATGTTAAAAATGGTACAAAAAATTTTTTTCCCCCATTTTCAAGCCTTAATATTTTCGAGATTATTCATAAGAGAGGGGCAGAATTAGAATACAAAATACACAACATATTTGGGAAGCTGTATGTGCAAGACCAAATCCCTTTCTTTGAAATTAGGCTTTTTACAGTCCTTCAAATATGCTACCGCAGAGCGCAGAGTAAAATTTTCGAGCAACTTTAAGCACCCAGAAATATATAATAAACTAAAGGGACACCTTTATAAATCCATATTCCTCAAATTATAGTAGCAGATTTTCACCCCTGAAAATTTGAGGGACTGAGCTGAAATACTTTTCTAGATATAGCCATGTGACAGTGGCTCCTCGGAAATCGCTGTTCAGAAAGGGCTGGAACTAAGTTGCAAAAATATTTTTTTATGACAAAACTATCAGGACTTGAGAACTAAAATTTTGGATTTATCCTATTAGGAAGTGTATGTACCTGCTGGAATTTTTTTGGCCAAATCTGAGATGGTCAAGTGGGAAATTTCACTGAAATTCAGACATTTGACATGGAATGACCCTGCATAGTACCTTTTAGCCATGTTAAATTATTTCCTTGACTTGTATGGTGCAACTAATGTGATTGCATCGCCAACACAGTACTGTAACTGTGTTGGACTAGCCTGGTAATTCAGCTGACCTCAATCCCATTGAGAATCTCAGGTCCGTCATCAAGTCAAGGCTGCAGTTTATTGCGATGGAAATAACTCCATTCAGTGATGGAAACCGACCAATTATAATTTCAGTTCCAGGGTTAAAATCACAAATGACTGGAAAAAATGTCAAATACCTGCCCTGCTTCATTCAGCACGCCCTAATTAATGCAACATTGCTAGCAGATTTTTATTTGCAACCAAAGATGTTTGACTTATTTTGGCAGCTGCTGGGGGGCATTTTGGTAATGCTGCAACTGTAAAATGCTTCTGGACAGTAATGCTAAACAGCTGAAATGAGAGCTTTAGCAAAACAGTCAAATGAAGAGACTGAGGGAGAAAGAAAAGATGGAAGGTGGGTGTCTTGGGGAAGGCAAAGAGCGAACCTGACGAAGCAACTGCGAAACGCGTTGTTCGCTCCAAATAAAGCTCTACTAATGGTGATCAGTGTGCGGGGACTTTTTTTGGTTTTGTACATCATTTTTGTTCTGCCTGCTATCGCCAGCACCTGATTGACTTGGACAGGCTTGTGCACGGGGACTTTGTGGACTTTAAGAAAGATGGAAGGGTTTGAATATGAAGACCACAATGGAAAAATGATCAGTCACATTTTCACGTTGTGGAGAAATGATGAATTAAAAATTCAAAACGATCTTAGAAACAAAGTATTGAAAAAATATGCAAAAAAATATAAAATGTACAAAATATATAATAATATACACTACAGGGCAGAAGTTTGGAAGCAAGGCCAATACAGGTCAAAAATTTGGAAACAACTTCAAGTTTCTGTTCACAATTCCTTTCTTAAAAACCAGTATGAAATCTATGGATTTTGGGATGTATTTACTGCATGATTAGACTTTTCTTTCATAGATAGAGGAAAATGGTGCGTATCAACCTTTAGTTACTGTATACAATGATGTTACCAGACCATTGCGGACTAAATGTTAACAAAAGAAAGGAGAGGCTTAGTTTTTGGGTTGAGAAGATTTGCAAGAGTCACAACTTCAGTGAAAAAGTAAAAAACAAATCACAGTTTGCATAATTCACTTTATGTCATGGTTTACAGCCCACCGGATGCCAACGGCAATACGGTGGGCACTAGGACCATGGGCCTAGTAATATGGGCCTGATAATTTGAGTAAAAATGTATTCTGATAAGTGACTCTATATAATAATCATGTTTATTTTGTTGCAAAGTATGCCAATGAAACTATGACCTTTTTTGTACAAATATGATCTTGCTTCCAATCTTTTGGCCTGTAGTGTATAATATATAAAATACACAAAAATGCAAAATTTGGACTCTGATCATTTTTCCTTTGTGGTCTTCACATATTTTCCTGGGTCACAACTCAATAGCTTAATTATGTTTGGCCTGCTGGCCGATCTGCATGCGTAATTGAGAGAGAAAGAGTGGGGGAGGGTGGAGAGAGAGAGAGAGGGGGGAGAGTGGAGACAGAGTAAAAGGGAAATGAAAAGAGAGGGGGGAGGGAGAGAAGGGTAGAGAAAAAGAGAGAAACAGGGAATGAGAGAGGGATGAGAGGGTGGTGAAGGAGAAGAGACTGAATTCTCTGGCTGCGATGGGGAGCACAGGAGGATCACCGCGCTGGAGCCTCTACATGGTGACCTCCCTCCTCCTACACGGTGAGTCCGAACCCCGGCTGCAGGAACACAGTCGGGCTGACAGATGAGAACAGAATCAAGTAAGACTGAATTTAATCAGAAGCGCTGCTGCCAGAGGAGCTACTGTATGAGTCAGAGATGCATGCATGTCATGGGAGATGTATTCTCAGAAAGAATCCCCTTTTGTGCGATTACTTTGCAAACTTATCATGCTAACTGACCTTAGTGACTGAAAAGGCAGCGGCAAACGTGGTAAGCAATTGCAGTGAATTCTATATCATGTTTTTGTTTTAATTTCAGCATTCCCAGCTCAGAACAATAACTGGTCAGTGATGAGGATAGATGGCTTCTTGACCCCCTGAGAGTTGTATATGGGGGTGTGAGAAATGGAAGACTTTTTTTTTTTTTTTTTAAAGATGGTTAAAATATATATAAAAAAATATATATATAGGTTTCAAAGGGAGCTATAAGTTTCCTAAATGTATTTATAACTTGAGGTATCACTAAGATACAGTATATCTGCAAAACCAAGTAGCCAAAATACTGCTGAAAAGTGAAAATGCTGGTTTCGCGAGAGCAGCGTGGATAAAACGTGCATTTTCACACCAGAGCTGAGGGCAGTTGCTCATATTTCGAAGGATTTTAAACAATAATGTTTCTGCTCATTAGAAATGAGATAAAATTCTCTAATAAACATGTTGTTTGTTTGTGCTAAGCGCTGACCTGAGACTGGATGGAAAGTACTCATTCTCTCGCTTATTGCTCTGATTGGTGGGTGGTTCAGCGTGAGATGGATAATGAGGCATTATGGTCATTTGCCCCACACTCTCACACACACATACACAGATGGAGGGAATGTGGAAGGGGGTGATCATTATTACAGTAATGAGAGGCGAAGGGGCAGCTCTGGGGGGTGGAGATGAATTTGGCAGGCACCGTGCATCATTTCAAACAGACGATTGGCAGTGGCCTGGAAACATACAGTTGACTGTAATTTTGGAGATTGGGGCATTTTCACGTACGAAGCAGGGCACGGCTTCATGGTTGGCCTTACTGGAGCCCATATTCAGGGTAGGTTGCACAGGTCATTTAGCTGCCACATTTACCCAAAGCGGCTAACAGTTGATTAGACTAAGCTGTGCCAAATCCCCTCTGGGGTGATTCAGGGTTAAGGGTCCTGCCCAAGGGCCAAACTGCTGCAGTCATCAACAGCACAGACACCAGCCAAGAATCCTACCCACAAGGCTACAGGCAGCCCTAGTGTTATCTCTACAGCCTGATAAGAGCTCAAAGGCTTCCACAGTTCTGCTTTACCTGGGAATCAATCCTGCAGTCTCACGGTCAGAGACCCACTGCCCTATCTGCTGTGCTGCTGTCATGTCATACAAATGCTATTGGCTCTGTAACGGGGTAACATGACTGCACATGAACAGTGATATATGTGAAACAGGAGACCAATATTAAGCGTCCATGCGAAGTCTGTGGAAGATTGGTATAGGCTATATGTTCATCTGAGTGTTTCAGTTTTATAAGTAATGGTGTAGCTGTACTACCTGCGTCTCTGCTGTGGTCTTTGCTCTGCAGAGGTAAAGGTAATGGTTTAGCAGTACTGATCATTTGCAGTGATTTGTGGTTCTACAGTTGTGTTAAAAAGCAGTGCATCAAAAAATGTGAATAAAGTGCAAATATTTTTTAATAGCCTTCAGTTCCATATTTCCAATGTAGTAGAAACATTACACATTCAATTCCAAATCAAGGCATTAACAAATTTGATCAAGTCTGGGTTATTCTTCTACAGGAAGCAAAAAAAAAAAAGAGAATATTAATCTGTTCAAAAAACGGCGGTGTCAACAATTTCCTCTTCAAACTCAAATACTAAATTAAACTCAAGATTTAACTTCACTTTAAAATACTGAACTAATATTTAGTTGCATAACCATTGTTTTTGAGGACTGCTGCGCATCTGCATTACATTGAGTCAACCAACTTCTGGCACCTGGAAACAGGTATTTCAGCCCAAGATGAACAACCTACATTCCACAGTCCCTGTGATTTTTTGGGTTTTGCTTGAGAAACTGCATTTTTAATGTCACCCCACAAGATTTCAATGGGGTTGAGGTCAGGGGATTGAGCTGGCCACTCCATTACCTCAATCCTGTGTGATCCTCAAGATGTTGCTCGTTTGCTCGTGCGTTTGAGGTCGTTGTCTTGTTGAAATACCCATTTCAGGGGCATTTCCTCTTCGGCATATGGCAACATAATCTCTTCAAGTATTTTGGTGTATTCAAACTGATCCATAATCCCTGGTATACGATAAATAGGCCCAACGCCATAGTATAAAAAACATCCCCAGACCATTATTTTTGCACCACCATGCCTCACTGCCTTCACAGTGTGCTGTGGCTCGAATTCAGTACCTGGGGGTCATCTGACATACTGTCAACGACCACTAGACCCGAAAAGAACAATTTTACTCTCATCAGTCTGCAGAATGTTACGCCATTTCTCTTGGGGCCAATCGATTTGTTTTAACCGATTCTGCACATGCTGTTTTTTAAACAATGGTGCTTTACAGGGGCTTCTTGATGATAGCTTAGGTTCGATCAAATGTCTTTTGACTGTATAACAGCACTTACAGGTAATTTCATATCATCTTTAATTTTTCTGGAGGTGATGACTGGCTGAATCTTTGCCATTCTGTCTGTTCTTTGATCCATTTTAACAGTAGTAGCTCGTTTCCTTCCGCATGTTTCAGGTTTTTGTTGCCATTTTAAAGCATTTGAGATCATTTTAGCTGAGCATCCTATAATTTGCTGCATTTCTTCATGCATTTTCCTTCAATCAAGTTTTTAATCATATTACGCTGTTCCTCTGAATGTTTGCAACGACCCATTTTACTTTGCAATTCAGAAGGTAATATATTTTATAACAATGTGTGAAACATTTGCTTCCCTTCTTCCTTATTAAAGGACAATTAATGAAACCTGTCTCTTCAAGGAATGAATTGATTCTTTAATTAAACTCCAGATTGCCATTATTTTGAACACACCCCTTTAAAGGTCCCCTATTATACCACCAGGTGCACAGCTAATTAGCCATTATGAGCCAGTTCAAAGTCTCCCCTACCTGACATCACAAGGGGGAGTGACCACACAGAATAATGAAATCTGATTGACTGCTTGGCTGAAGGTGATTAGTTCTTCTTGCCTCTGGTTGGTTACTTCCCCATGTGATGTCAAGAGGGAAAAGATTTTGAAATGCCATGTAATAACTAATTATCTGTGCACCTGGTGACATAATAGGGAACCTTTAAATGAATGAGTCAATTTCTCAGAACAAGCAGCATGCATGTCATTACAGTTGGATCTGTTTATTTTTTTTTTTTCTATTACACTACTACATCTACAAGTAAATTATTTGCCATGTAGAAATATCACTACTACTAATAGTACTGCAGCATAGCACACCAATTGTTCAACTTTTCATAAAAACACCAAAATTGGTACACATGTTGACTAATGTATTCTGAACAATTCTGGATATGGAGCCACTCAAGATTTTGCCTTGGTCACCATTCTACTTTAAAAACATGAGATATCTGTCATTGTTATTCTCTTTGTAGGTTTCTCAGAGGTGATAAATACTCCATGTGATGCGCCTTCACAAATGAAAACAATACAAATGTCATTTGTGTTGATTTATTATATTTCCAACCATTGTATTGGGGAAAAATGGTCAAAATGGCAAGTTCTGCCAGCACAATTCCGGAGACCACACTTTCATGTCGAGTTTTATCTTCAACATTGACAGAGGACTTCGCGTGATTGTAGAGAGACATTAAACACTTGGAATGATACTTGACATCAAAAGCCCGCATATCACCCATGCTGAGCCGTGCCAGCAGTTCGTGGCACACTGCCGCACACGCTGATCAATCTTGAAGGTGGTGGCTTCATGTAAGGTGTCGACACCAGACTGTCTGCAGAAGAAGTGTGAGGGTTGACTAGAGGTACTTGATTCTGCACTGTGTGACCTAGTGCGCTTTCCTGGCACAGCATTGCCTTCACCAGATGAGCTGCCTCCTGCTGCCCTCTTCTGCGCTCTTTGCAACTTCGTTGTGTTAAAACGAAGCTGCATCGTTTATGATAGACAGCTTTGTGAGCAACCAGTGCGGCCTCGATGCCCTCTCCTTCATCGAGTCTATCAAGCTGCAGCGTTCTGGGTAGCAAGCCCAGCTCTCCAAACTGCATCAGATTCCCGACCAGTGTCTTGTACCCACTCCCTCTGTTTGGGCGTTTCGTATTTTCTGAGCAAACAAGGGACTCTGCTGTATCCTCCTGGCATATGGCACACAGTTCCCAGTTTGTGTTGGATGGGCCAACAGACGCACGATCCATGGAAGAATGCACTAGCTGGAACTTCTTTGACATGGTCACTCCCGCTCGTGTTGACTCCGCTCCTGATGATTATCACTCCATATTCTGCAAAGACACAATACACCTTGTTACCACACTAATACTACAACTGCTACTGCGCCAATATTACCAATTACAACACCACTTCCACCACTACCACCACCACAACAAATACTTCTGAACCTGTCACTGATGTTGTGCGCGAAAATGGATTTTCCCATAAAAATGACCATTTTTCCCCAATACAATGGTTGGAAATATAATAAATCAACACAAATTATATATGTATTGTTTTCATTTGTGAAGGCACATCACATGGAGCATTTATCACCTCTGAGAAACCTACAAAGAGAATAACAATGACAGATATCCAATGTTGTTAAAGTAGAATGGCGGCCATTTTGGAAAATGGTTGCCGAAGCTGACCAAGGCACAGTCTCGGGTGGCTCCATATCTAGAATTGTTCGGAATACATTATTTTACATGTGTATCAATTTTGGTGCTTTTATGCAAATTTGAACAATTGATCAGAAATATCAGACTACGCTGCTGCACTATAATAACAGTGGTTCATCAGGTTTTTGATGTTGCACTGCTATTTTTTTTAATACAACTGTATGTGGTGAAAGCTACAGTGTCAGACTACTGACCACCAATGCTGGTCTCTGGATCTAAGCAGTAACCGTTTTGGGGTCTGTGATTCCAATCAATGATAGGTTTATTGTGGCAGTACACACATTCTCTAGTCCAGTGTTTCCCAACCCTGTTCCTGGAGTACCCCTGCCCTGCATATTTCAGACGTCTCCTTGATTTAACACACCCAGATCAGGTCATTAGGTACTCCACTAATGAGCTGATCAGCTGAATCAGGTGTGTTAAATCAGTGAGGCCCAACCCTGCTCCTGCAGTGCCTCTGTCATGCACATTTTATAGGTCTCCCTAATTTAACACACCTGATTCAGCTGATCTGGGGTGCGTTTCCCAAAAGCGTAGTTGCTAACTAAGTTAGCAACTTACATAGTTCGTCCATTCACATTCAATGGGCCCAACTATGTAAATTAGCATCTGTGATTTTGGGAAACTCACCCCAGCTCATTAGTGGAGTACCTAATGACCTGATCTGGGTGTGTCAAATCAAGGAGACATCTGAAATATGCAGGGCAGGGGTACTCCAGGAACAGGGTTGGGAAACATTGCTCTAGTCTGTAGCTTTTAGCAGCATAAGTTATATTGTAGCTGTGCACACAGTCTCTCATCTGTAGTTTTTAGCAGTAAAGGTTATGTTGTAGTTGTGCTTGAAGTCTGGTCTGTGTTTTTAATCAATAAAGGTTATATCGCAGCTGTGCTCACAGTCTCTGGTCTGAAGTTTTTTTTTTTTTAGCAGTAAGGTTATATTGTAGCTGTGCTCACTGTGTCTGGTCCGTAGTTTTAAGCACAAAAGGTTATTTTGTAGCTGTGCTCAGTGCCTGGTCAGTAGTTTTTAGTGGTAATGGTTATATTTCAGGCGTGCTTACAGTCTCTGGTCAGTAGTTATTAGCATGAAGGTTATATTACAGATATGTTCAGTCTTTGGTACATAGTTTTAAGAGGTAGAGATTATATTGAAACTGTGCTCACAGTCTCTGGTCTGTAGGTTTTAGTGGTAAAAGTTATATTGCATCAGTTCTCACAGTCTCTGATCAGAAGGTTTTAACAGTAAAGACAATATTGTAGCTGTGCTCACAGTCTCTGGTCAGTAATTTTTAGCAGTTAAGGTTATATTGTAGCTGTGTTCTGGGTCTCTGGTCTGTAGTTTTTAGCAGGATATATTGTAGCTGTGCTCAGTTTCTGGTTGGAAGTTTGTGTCATTAATGGTCATATTGTAGCTATGCTCAGTCTCTGGTCCATAGTTAATTGCGGTAAAAGTTATATTTTAGCTGAGCTCACAGTCTCTCGTCTGTGATCCCCAGCGAGTGCGGTGAAGGTGTCTGTGAGGGACGAGACTGTGGAGGTTCTGCGGGGAGATTCAGTGACTCTGCCCTGCTCCTTCTACACCATGGGATCCATGTCTCGAGTCAACATCATCTGGACCTTCGTGCCTCTGTCCGACCCCGAGTCGCCCATGCAGGTACAGACCCACATCTGTTACCCACTTTTATGGCAGAGCATCCCCAAACGGTCCACCATGGTGGATGAAATATTTTTGTTTCTCTAAATATTTCCCGGAAGATCAAAAAGCCTGGTAGCCTCCAAGCTTTCAGTTAGCTTCATCACCACGCAGGAACCATAGAGATCGACTGACCGCATCAGTTGATGCACATAGCTTATTCATCAGCTATAGAAGTTTTCCAATGTACGGTAGATATCTGGGTGCCAGTTTACAGCCGATTCACACACCATGAAAAGCAGTTTGCAGTGAACATTTAAGCTTTCCTATGTACCGTAGATACCAGCCCACCATGCAGGCTGATCTGAAACAAAAACATTAGAAACTAGAATGTGTTTTTTCTCGTAAAAAGATGTCTCCTTCCCCCAAGCCCCCTTCCCTGCCTAACCCACTGGACGGACGGACAGACGGACAGACAGGCGCAGACCAAAAGGCTCCACTGCAGAACCTGAGTAGGAAGTATGCAAAGTTTCCTTTAGATCATGCAAACGCTGTTTGAGTTATGCTCCGGACAAAAATTGATGACATCTGGATGGACAGACAGACGGATGGACAGACAGGCGCATACCGAAAGGCACCACTTCAGGACCTGAGTAGTAAGTGTGCAAAGTTTCGTTTAAATCATGCAAGCGGTTTTGGAGTTACGCTCCGGAAATGAAGTGGGAATGCCGACGCGAACACGAACGAGAACCAAGCCTAAAACAATATGTCTCCCCCATCCCTCCGGGGAGACATAATCTCTCTGCTATAAAAGTGTTCCCCTGCACCATAGACATCAGCTCAGTGTATCGGCCGACATACAGCAAATGCACGAACCAAATGCGTTATGCAACAATTTCTCATATGAATGCCCTCTTGCTCCCAGGTGATCGTATATGACCACAGACAGGTGATCGAGAACCCTGCTCTGGCTGGACGTGTCGCTTTTGTGGGCGCCCCCTGGAGTGCTGACATCATCCTGAACGAAACGCGCGTGTCCGATGCCGGAACATACCGCTGCGTGGTCAACAATCCACCCGAGCCCGGGGACCCGGGGATTGGTGAATTGCGGCTCCATGTTCTGGGTATGGACAGGAGTCCCAAGACCTCACCGCATGACACGACCCAGTCTGATCACACCAACTAACCTCTGAGAGAGGTCAAGAAGGCTGAGATCTGAACCATAATAACGTAACATAAAAATAGTACTAGAGGCACTCGTGGAGTGCAAACCTCCGCCAAGGCAGCACAATCCAAATCTTCATGAGTGGGAGCAAAGTTGAGTTATTGCATGTCATACGATTTCAAGATGGCTGCCGTGGCAGCCATATTGTTTGACTGATCGCGGTGAAAATCAATAGGGTCCTTCCTTGATGTAATGGCAATGCACCCAGAAAATTTCAGACAAATCCGGGCATTACTTTTTGAGTTATGTTGTTCACAAACAAACAAACAAACGGGTGAAAACATAACCTCCGCCCCAAGTTTGTTGGCGGAGCTAATGAACATCTCAAAGTCCAGGTCACTCAGCCCAACAATGTTCAGTATTTCTCACCTAAGTACACCAAGCACTTAGGACACTTAACATCTTCACAGTATCCAGCACTGTCAAGTCTGGTTTCCAAAACCCACAGTGTTTTTGCCTCTACTCCACAAACCCAGCAAGTAAATCAACACTGCGCCAACTCACTGTGTGTGAATTAATACTGCCCAATGTCTGTGCCCTGGTTTGCATCTTTGACGAGCAGCACAGGATTGTTTGAGCCCAAGTTTTACCTTACTCTGCAAACCACCATAAGGCACACACGGGACACAATTTGCATTCCTGCAAGGGCTCATTTCTCCAGTTTAGAAAACTCTTTTCTGATCAATCTTTTCAGATCTTGCCAACAAAAGATGGAGATCGCAGTACTCTAAAAATAACGTTTGGATCATTATCCGCTCCCATCAAGGACAGAGATGTTTCTATTGATTCTGGTGGTTACCCTACAGTCCAAATCCTGTCTATGGGGTCACTTCTGACATGAAGAGTGGAAAGATTGCCTAGGGTGTTCAGTGTTTTTGTACCTTTCACTCTGAATAACGATCTATAAAATGTCTTGGTTACCTGGCTAAAGGACAGGGAAACACGAACATCCACAGGTGCAGTAGCCCCCGTGTACGGGAGCTTTACCTTCCCGTTCCATTACATCTCCATGTTTCTTTCAGTGCCCCCCTCCCAGCCGGAGTGCCAGTGGGAGGGGTACATGGATGTGGGGGGCAGTGTCACCATGACCTGCTCAGTAGAAGAAGGAGTGCCAATCCCCAACATGCGCTGGGAGAAAGTGGAGCCAGATAGCATCTCCCTGCCCCTCAGCATGGAAGGTAAGCTCAGAGTTCTAAAACAGTAAAATGGACATGATTGTATAAAATTTTCAGCCATACTTGGTAAAACTTCATTTGTTGCCCGTTACTGTTGGCCCACCAGTGTAACTATACGGAGGCTCAGAGACGGCGACTGTATACGTGAACTCATCCCATTATCAGTCGGGACTGCATAACTGACCACAGGAATTTAAATAGCCAAGGCAGATGATAAGCTTCTTCTGGTTTTCTGGGCAATCACAGTGCCCCTTCCAAATTCAAGTCATTTATTAGTCAACAAATTCATACTTTATTCTCAACAACAACTTACTTGGAATTTATGTCAAAACACTGTGCTACTACGCTAAAATTGTGCCATTTAAGAGTGCTAGTCTATATCTGTGGTATTTGTATACGCCCATTCATATTGAATGGGACCCTGATGACTTTGGAGATGAATACAAGCCTATCTCCTCTGTCCCAGCAGGTGATTGTAAAAGCTTACTGCGTATCGCTAACATATCAGCACAGGACTCTGGGCTCTACCGCTGCTCTGTCACCAATCCCTTGGGCTCCCAGAACTGCTACATCGAACTGTCGCTCTACAGCTGTGAGCACCTCCATCTGTTTCTTCTACATCAACCAGTCTCTGTGGAGTCAGTCGCGCGTAACATCGACCAGTCAATGAATCACTACGATCAACATCAACTGTGAATTCTGAAAGTGGGAAAAAAGATACCAACCATTCAGTCTGACATTGATCACTATGACAAATATGACTAGGCCTACGCTGTCGGCAGCCGACAGCAAAGGTCATATATCCCTGAAATTCCCCAATCCTCAAAGTCCCCTTTATTAGATTCCCCTTTACTAGACCTACAATATGAGGCAAATTTGAGGTCTGTGTAAGTAATTGTTCCAGAGATATGGTTAAAAAACTGATTTTACAATATATAGCGCCACCTGGTGGCAAATCTGGGAGTGCATACTTGCCCAAAATCTAATCAGTTCATCCTCTCTACCATATCTACCCATATACTAAAAATGAGAAGCCAACGTAAAGTATTTTGTGAGTTATCGCGCTAACGGCTAAAATCCGCGGACACGGCGAAACCATAATATCCCCGAAACTCGTATTTTGGGGATATAATTCATTTGAACATAGGTCAAAGTGGTAAATGATTTCAACCATCCAAACAAAAATCGCAGTGAAAAATATCACCAATTAATTCTAACATGGATTAAATTGACAAATATCAATCATTTATTTACTCTGATATAAATCAGAGATTGATTGTTAACCTTTCATTGAACCCATCCATATAAGTAGTGTCAGTAAAGGCTACTATGGTCATGCCATACGCATTCAGGCTAGTACGAAATTTGTGGCATCTGGCAGAATGAAGTCATATCGATACTCTTATGCAAGAAGGACGTAAATTTGACAGGAGAGACAAAAAAACTGCTCCAGGTAAATCTCTACCATATGGTTTAAAATTTCCATGGCGAGTGAGTGGGTCATTAGATGATACTGAAACCTGAAATAGATTGATTCCTAATCATCAGCCAATGAAGAGAAGATCCAGATTATGTCACTTACACCCTTTCAGCATGAGTTGGGATGAAGAGTGTAATATATGAGGAAGGCATCCTAAAAGGGCGTATCTGCTACACACTGCTGATGGAAATGAAGGTGACCTCGTAAGAGTCTGTTCAGTGTTTATAATTTCTAATTTCTAAATATATACTTAGCTCCATTAAAAACGCACGGGTGAGGTATTTACTCTCTTTGCGGCAAATTGAACAATCGATTGATTTTTATTGCTTTTCCAATGAGGCACGAGAGGAAATAAAGAAAAGCGCGTGGTATTGGAAACCATGTGCACGCCAAGCACTTCAGTAATAACAAACATTGAGCTGTTCGTGATGTGTACAGTGACACTTGACTTTTTCTTTTTGGTGTGGTCAATAGCCTACATAAAGCCAACAAAAAAAAAAAAAACCTGAAAAATGCTCCTGCATCAAGGAAATGGAACAGCTTGTGACACAGGAGAGAGAAAAACACGGGCAGATCTCAGCAGCCGAGAGGTGGTGCGTCATTTGCACTGTCACCATTCAACAATTATCGGCTGTCTATCCAAGAATGGAACACAGGCACTGTCACCCGATAAGGGCAAACATGGCAGCTCAAGAGCCACATCTGGTTACAGCCTGTACGTGACAGATTCGGTCAGCAACCAAAACTGATCATGAGATGAGGGGTCCGAGCGATTGAGGGTTACCTTTGGGTCACGTGAGCAAAACATGCGTGCATGGCCCCTACAGAAAAGCCTTTTTGCCCATCAACAAGGACCACTTCACTTCTGACTGTGGGCACCTGGCATTCAGTTCCTGCTTCTGTCTGAGAATAGAAAACAGGGTCTGTCACTGATGCAGTAAGGGCAGCCATGCGTAAATGGGCAAAAACTGGGTTTTCCGTAGGGTCGTGGTGCACGCATGTGTTGCTTATGTAGACCCCTCATCTCATGATCAGTTTTGGTTGCGTAACCAGATGTGGCGCGCCCTGAGCTGCCATCGTCACTGCGTGGCTGCCCTAAGCGGGTCGGTCAGTGACATTGCCTGTGTTCCATTCTCGGATAGACAGCCGACTGATTGTTGAACGGTGACAGTGCAAATGACGCACCACCTCTCGGCGGCTGAGATCTGCCCGTAACATACCAAAGGCTCTTTTTCTCTCCCGTGTCACAAGCTGTTCCATTTTCTTGATGCAGTAGCATTTTTCATTTTTTTGTTGGCTTTATGTAGGCTATTGACCACACCCAAAAGAACAAGTCAAGTGTCACTGTACACATCACAAACAGCTCAATGTTTGTTATTACTGAAGTGCTTGGCGCGTGCACGTGGTGCGCGTCAGGATTACAATACCACGCGCTTTTCTTTATTTCCTCTCGTGCCTCACTGGAAAAGCAATAAAAATCAATCGATTCTTCAATTTGCCGCAAATACAGTACATACCTCACCCATGCGTTTTTAATGGAGCTAAGTATACGTGATAGTTTCCCCGTTTCCCTAGAAAAAGTTTTAAATCTTAGAAACATTTAAATACGTGGATATGATATGGCAGGATATACATTTTGGTTCCCATTGCCAAAATTTAGAGGAATTTTGTATAACAGCTGATCTATCTATACTGCATGAAATTGCTGTCAAACTGCACAGAACTTGCATGTAAAAGTGAATCATCAGATCTAAAAATACAATACACACCCCAGTGGCTAAAAACAATGCAAGTTACTTCTGAATTAAGGTCACTATGGCACCTCTGTGCTGATGCTGATATCTGAAGCCATAAACAACAGATAATACAACAAAGGATAATACACTGTGCATTGACTGTGGGTGTATGTACAGTTTATGATGGTACCAACTAGGAATAGCAATATGCATATAAGGTGCACAAGGCAGGTATGCCAGGACTTAATATGCAAATTGTTTGTAAAAAAAGCTATTAACTACCACTTACGTCCATTGAGCATGGGAAAGGTTACATATGCCCTTCTAGCAAATAAGAAACATTGGTGGGAAAATTTTACTGGCAGATACGCCTTTTTAAAAAAGGATTTTGACCCCTTTAGGATAAAAATTCAGACCCAAAATTTTGCCAGAAGATGGGTCCTACATGGATGTACCTAGAAAGTAAAAAACATAATTTTTGCCCAAAGTGTCACTTACGCTTTTTGCAGGAGGGCATTGATACAGTAGTTCCAATGGGGCAGTTTGTGTCAGACATTTACTTTTTAATGAACATAACTGCTGTGAAGTTTACATCTGAGATGATGTAATTTAGCTAGTAGACAAAAACAAGACTTGCTAAATGAAATATTTGGTTGAAAAACAGCCACCCTATGGAAAGAAAATGCATTGCAAACCTGCTAAGGGACAGAACAGTCAGGTTGGCCCACAGAAAGACATCAGAAAGACACCACATAAATACAGAGGTTGGTTATTGAAGCTCTTATTGATCCACAGCTCTGCGCCATTCCTCTGGGATCCTGCAGGGGGTGCTGTTGACTCTATCCATGGCTCTGCTGCTGCTGGCGCTCCTGGTCCTTGTCCTCTGGATCCACCGTTCCGGACGCAACAGGAAGTGGCAGGACGACGATGAGCAAGAGGAGCGCTGTGACAGAATCAGACGGGAGCCCAACTTCCTGCGGCGATCTTTTGTTTGAAGCCACGCTTCACAGGAAAACGCACTCGCAGCAGGGCCCGACCCTGATCATATGATCCCGGCCAATCAGTGGACCTCTGCCCTTCCCCAGAACACTGCCTACATGGCAGACCCCGCCCCTCACCACATGACCCCTGTTAATCTGTGAACCTCTGCGCTCTCGAAGCCAGAGTCTGCTGGAGCACCACTCGCCTTCAGGTCCTTATGAAGCACCTTCAAGGGTGGATAATGACCTGGGGCCTTATTTATAAAAATTTGCGTGGATTTCATACCTAAATAATACATACACACAAAAAAATCAAAATGACATTTTATGAAAAATAACCTAATTTATAAACCTATGGGTAAAATAAACTGCATGGAATTTTCATTTATTTAATCAGGATGGACTTGGAATTTATTGACGTCGTGCATAACCTTAATAATTTCCCTTTTTTAATGTCAAGTTTGTTTTTATGAATCAGAAATCTGCCAAGAGAGTGATGTACCTATCTTTTTTGTGCCTACGCACCGTTTATAAATGAGGCCCCTGATCATTTGCACCACCTGCGCTGGAGCAGACAGATCTAAAACATGCAGGATAAGTGGTACTTCAGGAGAGGTTTGGGAGACATTGCTCAAACCCATGTTTAGACACAATAGAAACATTATTCCTGTATTCCATTGCACCAAGAAATACACATGCAATGTGAAACACTTTATCAAATCATTTCAGTGACATAAAGACTTATCTAAACTGGTTGATGAGTTGGTCTATGCCGCATTTCCGTTGGGCGTGAGGTTATTTTACAACAGGGCCGCCCACCATTGATTCTGAAAACGTTGTAAGACAGGGATCCCCAAATCTGGCCCTGAAATCCAGTCCCAGTTCTGGTGCTCTCTCCTTGGCAATTTTGTGAACTGATAAGCCACTCGTCAATCAGACTGCCATCACACCTGACTCCCAGGTAAAGGGAGGGTGGAAAATAAGCAGTTCTCCGCCCTGGAGGACCACGATTTGGGAAGCCCAGCCGTAGGCCCCCAGCCTGACCATTATGAAGCAGAAGATTCACTGGAGGGCAGATCTCCAGAAGTGTGGGGCAGTAGCTTACTGTGTCGTCCGATTCCTGGCAAGATATTCCAGTCAGACTTTCTCCAGATAGCTTGAAGTGCAAAGTCATCGTATTTTCTTGAAACAAAACTAATTTGGTACACGTTTGGCCAAACAGTTCATGAACAGTACCCTGCGAATTAAATGCCCCAAATTCACCACTTTTTCTTGAAGATGAGCCTTTTATAGAGGTCCGAGGGAAGATTTCCGAAAACAAAATGAAGATTGACCTATATTTACTAATTAGCAGATGTGACGTAACAGGAGGAGTTCCAAACGCAGAAGTCGAGCTGAAAACAATAGGAAAACAAGATGCTGTCGAAGAATATTATTTCCAGAAATTGATGAAAAAAAATATTTAAGGGGGAAAGGAACAATGTGACATTCAGTCAGTAGGCATGGTGCACCTAAACTACTTATTGAGAGTTTTACTGGGGCATGAGGAGGATAAGTGTCAGAAAATAGGTAGCCTATGTCCAAGATGACAACATGAGACCTTCAGTCTATTAACTCTGATTTCACAGTGTACACTCGACAAACATGGCCAATGCAGGTCAAATGAGGCCCCGTTTGCGCAGCTTGGGTACGTTTCCCGAAATCACAGATGCTGACTTACATAGTTCAAACCCCTGACCAAGAATGGACGAACTACGCAAGTTGCTTAGTTAGCAGCGTAAGTTACCATGCTAGCTAGCGAATTATTCATCCCATTGACTTGAACAGACTAGAAGCTTACGCCATTTTCATTCACCTGGCCTCGTTCCGGCTTCGTAATCATGGAGGAAGTTTCGATTTTACTCAAGGTCTCAAGATGGAGCATGGATTTAGTTTTGAGTCATTTTTTGCATAAAATAGTATCGACACTCATTTTAGGATGGGTGCATTAGGCGGCGCTCTGAGCTTGTGTACCTGCTGTTCTGAGCACAGAATAGACGGGGAAGATTCGGGACCGGAGCAGTTTGGCCTCGGCTTATTGACCGACTGTTCATTAAGCGGCGATTTCAGGAATTACGATCCCGCAGTAACATCCAGACTTTTCCTGTGACTCGAGATCTGGCTGATTAAAGCAGTCATCAGTGAAGTGTTCAGAGCAGATCACTGGTCCTGATCCGGTCTTGTGTCCGATTGAGTTCCCGTCAGATTGTGTTTCCACGAACAACGCAATGCAGTGACAATCCCTAAATAGTGCTGAGAGCGAATGTGCATTTTACTTTGAATCTGACTGCAGAACAGATCGTTAAAGCACAGAGCAATTATATGATCGCTGCTGAGCAGAAGAGCTCAATATTGCAAAAGGACAAATTGTAGGAGATGGCAGAGTATCAAAATTCATCGCTTTATGAGGCGTAATCTGTGGTAACTTTCATAATAGCGAGCTGATTCGTTAATTCCTGTTATGTTATTTCATGATTTTCTTAAAGCAGCAACAGCAACATAAAACTTTCTCAAGGAGGGAATGCTATTTGGGGGGAGAGCAGAATCAGATACAACATCGGGCTCCACGAAAACCGCTCATTTCCTCTTCACAAAATCCACCCATGCCTTTCAAACTGTGGGGTTTCTTTTTATTTATGGACCATGATGCCTCTGCTTGCATCATCCTTATTGTTGCAGCCGTAAACAAGGAAGATATTTGGCATTTTCCTAAGGGAATAATCCACAATGAGGAATCACTGAGTCCAATGCCATTGCCGCTGACTAGGTTCCTCCTGTAACGTCATCGCCAAAGATGGCGATTTGTAACAGATGATTAGAATTTGAAATGACCAAGGCACAAAGGATGTAAGTATACTGAAGATTCCGAGGTCAAAATCATATTTTTGGATGAACAAGCACATTCAGGATGACTACGTAGATTTTATAGCTACAACTATAATCTAGCGACACAAGCCGTTCTGACTGGCGATAACGGACAACAAATTTGCAAACCCTAAGATGGAAAAGGAAGGTCCCGCCTAGACCATGGCCTGAATGAATATCATTAGTTGTCCGAACACCTGACTCTAATCAGCCCCAAAGAAGCTGCACAAGATGAAGGTGTTCGGACAACCAATGAAATTCGTTCGGGGCATGGTCAAGCGGGACCTTCCATTGCCGTCTTACGGTTCGCAAATCAACAAACGGGCATGCATGAATTGGTGTGTCCTGATGCGAATGGCAGATTTCTTATGTGAAACCGATCTACTAGCAGCCATAGCTACAGCCAGAGTCAGGCCCACACACACTGTACGCAGACCCCACAGTAATGTTCTATACACTAAGTAGCACTGCTAACGCAAAATATGACACAAAAGATTCTTTAATTTAAATAGGGGACAAAAAAAAAAGAAATCACATAAAAAACTGTACAGAACTTTGAATATTGAATTACAAGATTTAAATAAAACAAAACACCCCCCAAAATAACAAATAAAAAAGTAGGTATGGTGTTCTAATTTACAAAGTCTGTGCAAAAGCAGTGTCAATCATCTTATCCTGGACAGTGATCCAGAACATTCCCAACGGATGGCGAATCTTTGCAGAAAAACAGAATGAAACTCACCAAGGGGGGAGAGAAGGGATTCCCTTCGCATCGAAGGTAGTGTTTCAAAAAAATAAGCATCAAATCAAATGATCATAATAATAAAATATATTTATATGTATTTATATACACGACATGCTGTACATAAATGGCAGAGATGGGCCTCATCTCTAAGCTGGACACCAGATCCATCAGTAACTTGTGCTTACTTTCAGCAAGAAAATGACCTCTGTCATGCACGGGAAGAAAATAAAAACCCTTTAAACAAACCTTCTTCGGTCACATATAACGGTGGTCATTTGTTAGTCCAAATGGTCACATAAACTATCCAAAAAACCTTGGAGGGGGCACAGCAAAACTGGTGATTTAATCTGGGGGACTGAATTTACATCGATACTGATAAAGCGAACTCCTCCACGTCTCTGGATAGATGAGTGGGTGACTTGATCTTGACTGAAAAGCAGCAGAATGAATCGGTCAGTCAAAAAAGCTCATCTTGCATGATGGCACCCTCCGCGGCCACATGTGTAAAGACACAGCAACAGGCGCACATTAATATAAAGCCACCCTGTGGCTATCACAACAAGTACAAGGACCAATCATCCGGGTCAGATCTGTTCCTTTTCTAAAAACAACCCTGTGTGTATTCTCATTACTCCAGAAGAAACCCATCAAAGAACAAGGACCAGGAAAAATGGAAAAAAAAAAAAAACAAACCCAGGGGACACGATTGGTTACTCTATGACCAGTGAGAACTCAGCCTACCCAAAACCCACTTCAAACCACCAAACTTGTTTCAAAAGCGAAAAACTGTGACCAAATGAGCCTGAACTGTCAGTTAAAAGCCACCAGTGGCCAGCAGGCAAAGCCAATCATTGAAGAAACGCACACACAATCCACCTATTTAACCCGCTGAAGCCTTTAAAGCATAAAAATCACAGATGAGTGATCAGTTTGATCTTAACTGTACACCCTTGTCCTGACAGAGCTGAATAATACCGAAAATCAAATGCAAGTAGACTTGGAATTTCCGAATCCTTACTTTTGAAAAGAACTAAAGCTGTCACAACATACTTCCTTCAGCATCATAACCAATCACATCTATCCATTCATCCACTTATACCTGGTCCAGGACAAATGGGGGGGGCTGGAGCATATTCCAGTATGCAATGGGCCAGTGAGGCACTCCAGACTGTTACAGCCAATCACATCAGGCTCAAATTTCTGCCACAGCAACCAAGCTCCCAAGCATTTCGCGGTCATCCTTAAGACTGTCCCCAAGCACAACATTACGGCAAACTACAAAACAGCACTGCCGTTCCACTTCCTGTCAAACATGGTCACAGAACAAGTGACACTTGAACATAGAAACAAAATGGTCACTTTAAAGGGTCTCCCGCTAAAGATTTCACCCATAAGGCCACCATTCAAAACTTCTTATTCGTTGATATGTGATTTAATACGTGCAAGCGTGTTTATGTGTGTGTGTGTGTGTGTGTCTCTGTGTGGGGATGGGGGGGATTCAGTGAAATTGGCAATACTTCCGCGCCGACTGCGCCATTCGTTGAGGCGCACAGACCAAACACAACACAGCACTTTTCGAAAGGCGCGAGAGTCTTCATTTCGGCTGTTATCCAGTTGCACGAACTTGGGGAGGAAACGCAAACACAGTTTCTTTTCCCGTATTAAACACTTGTGGTATACAAAAAAAAAAAAAAAAAAGAAAACCCTTAGTTATACATTGCCCAAAATTACGTCTCCCCGACACACCGTCGAATCCTAGACATGGAGCAAACGCATCCGCTTATAGCGTCATGATTCCATTAATATTAATACACAGCCCAGACCTCTGCATTCTCCCAATGCGTCAGCAACCAAATAAATATGTTAGATTTTTCTCTCAGTCTTTGTTTCAATAGGCTTCCAACTAAAACGCTGGAGGTAGGCCCAGTAAGAGACAGTAGTTGTAGTAATATTAGTAGTTGCAGAGGAAGTTGTCGCAGTAGTAGCCACACGCTGTTGGCATTTTAGCCCCAGAGCCGCCATGCCGAGGATCTTGTGGATCTATTGCACTCTCTGACTGTCTGGCGAAGGGGTGGAGCCTAGCAATCAAGGCCCCACTCACTGTAGATACGAGTCCAGAGCCCATTGGCTGATATTAAGTCTTGGGGGCGGGGCAGGCTGAACAGCACAGACATGACTCCGCCTCTTTTTGCCTATATTCCAAAAAAAAAACAAAAAAAAACCCCCGTTTCCCTCATTTTAGAAAATAAAATAAAAAAAAGGAGCCGAAACCAAAACGAAACAAAGGGGTGAAGACTTTACAGAAACACCTGACGGTCATCTTGAAAGGGTAGTGCACTTTCCCACTGTGCCGAACGTTTCCATGTCCCTTCCGGATTCTTCCTGTCCCACAATGAGCCAGATGCAGGCCCTTATCCACCTCACCCCGCCCCTGTGGGCGCTCCACCCTCCACCTCCCTCTCCTCCCTCGTTCCTCCTCCCCGTCTCTCCCTCCAGTTTATTTCCCCTACGCACTTCTGCTGCTCCCATCCCTGTGTCGTGTGTTTGGAATGTGGCACTGGGCTGTAGCACCAGGAGAATCATGAGCTTCGTTAGATTTCAGCGATCTGACGTATTCGCTGCGCCACTATTAGCCGAGTGAGCACCCTAAGGGAGGGGATGGGGCTCGACTTTAATGCGAAGCCCCTCTTTTTGCCAGAAATTCAGCTCCAGTGAGGTACAGGAGAGCACTGGAAGCCCTTTGAGGCCTGGATTGCGCGGGACGGCCAGCGGGTGGCGAGAGGACAAACTGCAGGGGGATTTCCACACAGCTTCAGCAGGGAGGGAAACAGTCCTGCTCACAGCCTAGGCCTTAACGCAGCTCCATTACACTTCATTACGCATATAGAGTCCTGAGTGATGGATCGGAGTCAAAAACCCTCAACCGAGGCATCTGAATACTTGGGGGGGGCGTCCTTTGTCTGCGAGAGTTTGGCTTTCATTTACGAGCGCAGAAGTGGGTGGGAGTGAGATAAAGGGAGAGGGAGGGAGAGGGGGATAGATAGAGGAAATCATGCCGTCACGCAGGTACACCCAGCCCTGCAGGACACACAGAGACCCGAGTGGGGATGTGTGGATGGAGTCGGTTGGCGATCCCGTTCGATATCACAGCACCACACACTCTGTTCCTGCAGTGGGACTCTCGGCCAGGTGGAAATCCCGGGCCGGGCCGACCCAGTCCGGTTCGCTCCGGTTCGCTCCCGGCGCCGGCTCAGCACAGCCGCTCCAGCAACGGCAGCTCTGCGTTCTCCTCCCGGGGAGGGGGCGTGGTCTCGCTGGGTGGGGCGGTCCCCATTGGCTCAGCTGCAGGGGTGACGACTTCAGGGGGCGGGACTGGGGCCTGAGGCTGCAAAAAAAACACTTGAAATTACTTCTTATTCTGTCATATTTTTTAAAAAGCTTGCAGTATTTGCGCTTCTTCATTTCACTAGGGAATGTCCAATAATGTCTGAAGACCTGCACCATTATTGCCAGAGAGATCTAGGAAATGCAACCAAAAATAACTGAGAGGAGGAATAGCCAGCTGATGGAAACTCTCCCTCGGTGAGGCCATGGCCTATTTCACAGCACACACGTGGACCCCTGACACAGCACAGACATCCTCAAGAGCGGTCCGCAAACTGGCCACCATTGATCACCTTCAGAACAACCACACCATCCAATCAGAGCTGGTGAGGAGTATTACCACACCGTTTCAATGGCTGATTTTGAGCCACATAGAATCACAAATTTAAGCAGAGTCCACAGTGATAACAGTCTTCAGTTAGCAACTCAATAACTTTGAGAGGCCGTAATATTTTTTAAAACAGGAGGATGATAAGAGGTGACTCCAGCTGTATAACTCTAGCTTATGACTGTGGGGGAAAGGGAGGATACAAGAATCAATCTCCTCTGTGTGACATGACAAACTCCTCAAGTTAGGTTACAGGCTCTTTGTCCCCAGATTTTCCATCCCCTAATGATCACGAAACGTGCCACCATTATTGACAGACGGATGGACAGATCACCATGATATAAGGCTTATGGTGAGTGTTAGGGTTAGGAATAGTGTCATAATGCAGGGAGAGGGCAGAGCATTATTGGGGATGAACCATCCAAGGACGAAGAGTCCGCAGGGATGAAAAATTCGGGGACAAAAGGTCCAGGGACGAAGAGCCCTAGAGCCCTGAGGTTGTGACATCATAGAGGGCTAATGTTGTGACATCAGAGACACCTGGTGCTGTGACACCAGACGTTGCAAAAAGGCTGGATGCAGCATCCTCCCTCTCCTGTGGTTGCCATGGAGCAGATTTCTGGGTACCGTTGTCACAGCCAGCATCCTGGGCGTCGCTTCCTCTCACCTGTGTCCGTACGGTCTGCTGCCCGGCGGAGTCGCTGTCCGCAGATGCCGGACTGAATCCCTTCCTTCCCGAGAGGCTCCACTTCCCGTAAACGCCCTCATACAGGGGGGCCCCGGCGCCTCCGAGGCCGGGCCTCTGGGGTCCTCGCTGAGGAGGGGGCAGTCCCGTGCCATCCTGAGCACTGCCCGAGCAGAAGCGGTCGGCGGGCGGGAGGGTGACGGACCCGCTGAAGGACAGCTGAGAGCCCGACAGGTGCTGACCCAGCAGCCCCTGGATGGAGGAGGAGCGCCGCAGCGAGCTCGCCAGCCCCGCCTCCCGCCTGCTCTCCGATTGGCTGAGCAGGGCCAGGGGGAGGGGCTGCGCATGTAGGGGCCAAGCCAGCCCCAGAGGGTTGTCAGTGCCTGGGTCAGCAAAACAAACAAAATAAAATCGTTTACACACCAACACTAAATACAGGGTTTGTGCACCTCAAGTCAAGTTATATTTAAGACTTCAAGACTTCAATTCCACTAAATAAAATTTAAGACAAAATTTACTATAATTAAAATAGAGAAACTTATGCCTCATGGTCACTGCATTGAACCGTATTCAGTCCTGTTGTGAAATCTGTGTTAGAGACATTTTTCATGAAATCTGCACTTCCTTATGCTCTCAAGAATCTCGTTTAAACCAGTGACTCCCAATGTCAGTCCTGGGAATGCGTATGTTGGTTTTTGTTCCGACCACAAATACAGGAGTTCAGTGAGCTGTACATTTGTCTTAATTGGGTGCAGTTCATGTTTAGAGCAGTTTTTTTGTCCTCTTTAGCCACAATGTGACATATTCTGCACCTGCCATGAAGAATAAAAATTCCACATCCAGACTGTGATATATCAGAAACAACAGCATAATAAAAAGGGAAAAAAAATCAAATCAAAGTAAATGATCAATAGCTTCCAAGGTTCCAGGCATTTTACCAGGCAGTCAATAGCAGAGTACCCAAGCTACTCGACCAGCGGGGTGTACTACGAAATAAGTTCAACATCAGCCAGACTTTCTTTGCGTTAGCTGGCGCGACAAACACTGAACTCACAACTGCAAATACCCTCAGTTACCATGGCAGGTTAAAAGAGCATCACTCTCGCAATACTGAGAACCCTGGCTTTAGGCTCAACATACACTACCAGTAAAAAGTTTTTGCACACCCTAAGATCTTGTCAAGTCTTTATCTCACATGTATGTTTACAACAAAGAAATCACTGGAACCCAATACTTGTTTATTACAAATAATAAATTTACAAGAAAAATACACAAGGAATCCAGCTCAGGTGATTGAAATGGTCGGCTCGCTATCAACCCCCTGAAGCCGCGTAATAATGAGTAGATCATGTGGATCACCTGTGCTGGAGCAGGGAGAGATCTAACACATGCAGGACAGGTGGGCCTCCAGGAGAGGTTTGAGAAGCACGGGATTAGACCATCGTTACTGATCTGCTTAAATACTGACAAAATGACTGATCCTGGTTTTTCGTAATTTGTTTTGTTATATACATGGTTTATACATTGGGCTTCAGTTTTCCTACCTTTCTGTTATACAACCAATATAAGACTATTACACAAGAAAAATATTTGAAAATGTAAAAATTGCAGAAAATATTAGGGTGTGCAAAAACTTTTGACTGGTAGTGTACATCACTAAACTACTAATCTCACTTCATAGTACACCCCTCTAGTGTGGAATTGATTGATGGTTCAAGGCCCTCCACCCTATGAGGCTCTGGGGGAGGGGTAACAGGCCCCAGCTAGCTCTAATACACTGCAATAGGCTTTAGATAAATGCCAGTAAATGACTGGGAGTAGTGATGACAGACATGCCCTCAGTGTTAGAGAGGAGCAGGGCTCACCCATTGGGGGCTGTATGGTGGGGAGGAGGGACTGGGGTACAGTGGGCGGGGCACCGCTGTGAGACCCCGGGGGCTGGAGGGGGTGTGGTGGGTGGGGCGCTGGGTTATTGGTGATGGATGACGAGCCCCCGCCGCAGTCGGAGTCCTCAATGTTCCCGCCGCTGTTACATCCTGCCCCACAGCCCTTCTGGAGTCTGGGGACAAGGCACAGCCAATCAGGGCTTCAGTTAATAAGTCCATGCCAATCAGGAACTCAAACAATCAAGCAAACACTCAATCAGGCCTTCAGCGAATAAACCAATACCACAGACAATCAATCAGATAATCAAACAATCAAGCAAACAGCCATTCAGACTTCAGTTAACAAATCTACATCAAAGACAGCTAGTCAGGTTACCAAACAAACAAACAGCCAATCAAGCCCACAGTTAACAATTCCACACTATATGCATCAAATCAGATACCCAAACAAACAAACAAACAGCCAATCACCACTTAGTTAAAAATCCACACCATAGCCAGCCAATCAGGTAACCAAAATCAAAAACACAGCCAATCAGGCCTTCAGTTCAAGGGCAATCCAGGTGAAATATAAAGTACATTTGCCAGAAAAGAGCACAGTTTGAACTTAAATTAGATATATCATTCACCTATGAAGCCCTTCCCGATTTCCCAGAAGAGTGGCGGAAGTAGAACCTATACAGCCCAAGCAGAGGCATCACATGCTCTGTATGGGAGCAGATCTGTTTCCCTTTCGAACACCAACCCCCGCGTAGTTGTGACTTCTCTGCGGACAACTTGTCCTATATGTCATACACTATCCACTACATACAGCGCGGAGGGGAAATAGTGTTTTGCCTGGCTTACGGCCGCTTGAACTGAGGTGGAAAGTGCCCGAAGAAGACATTTCATCCCCTACAGCACCTGGATAAAAATCCTGAGCTCTTTCGGAAATGTATGGAACCCAAGAAGTGCAATGATATAAAAAAAAAAAAAAAATTTTGTGGCCACAAGACATAACTCGTAGCGATCTCGTAGCGAATATCCAGGTGGAAAAGTTCCAACCAAAAAACTACACAGATCAACCAACCAAGGAAAACGCAGTCCACAAAAAATGTCACCGTACGCTGGCGACTGTCACTCAATGTTGGCAAGCAGTTCCACATAGAATGGTCTGGTGGTTGAGGTTTTTTTTTTTTGCAGTTTTTTTTCCCCCCTAACGGAGATATCACTTTGAGGAAATTTGTGCGGCAGATAGAAGGTCAAAGTGTGCTCTTTTTGAGTAAATCTCCTTGAGGTTTGACCTGGGTTCCCCTTTAACAATCCACACCACACCCAGCCAATCAGGTAATCAAGCAATCATAAGAAAAGCCAATCACACCTTCAGTTGACAATCCACAATCAGACAACCAAATAATCTAACAGTCTACAAAACCAGAAATCATCCAATCAGTTTAACAAACAGGTAATCAGTTAGCTATGGCCCTAGTTTGCCAGAGCAGCTACTGACAGGTAAACAGACAGAGAGACGGACAGACCTGTCCCAGCTGCGGATGAACCAGGTGTAGATGTTGTGGGGGCTGACGGGGCCGCCCCAGACAGAGCGCAGCTGGGCGTGGCCGCCGGCGTAGGAGGTGGTGAGGGGCGAGACGTAGATGGGGTAGCCGATAGGCTGGTCGCAGGAAGAGTTGATCATGTTGCGCAGAGCCTGCTTGGCGTTCTGGATGCTTCCGCGCTCAGGGTTCCGGTTCCGCAGGAAGACCAGCTCCTGCTGCTGCCCCGCCCACAGCCCTCGCACACACTCCCTGTTCACCTGCGGGGGGCGCAAGACCAGAGAGCCGTACAGGGAGGTCAGCGAGTCCCCAAAATTAATCACGCTAATCAAAGCCTTGTGCAATTCAGGAAGAAATCTACTGCCTGATGCAAACTACTGGTCTTCCACCTTCCCTTTACTCGGGAGATGGGAGCGAATCAGTCTAGCCAATCAGACGCCCTAATTGTTAAGATAATTCACAACCTACCTGTGGGAAAAGAAAATCATGGCTGGATTTGTATTCAAGGGCCAGATATGATTCCTATCCAAGTTACCTTGACTACAACAATGGCTAATGTTTCAAGCCCCAACGTAGACACAATACTATCAGTGCAGCTGTTGGGCCCTTGATTAAGGCCCTAAACCCCACATTGCTTTAGGCAGGCAGGCAGGGCGGGCCCCTGCTTAGTCTCATCAACTGTGGGTCGCTTTAAAAAGTGTCAATTGAGTCACAGAGGCGCTAAGCTAAGGCCTGTATCACAAAGCAGCCTTTCTGATTTAACTGTACAAGTGTTCTGGGGAAAAAACCAGGAACAGCTCATTCAACTTCAGTGCAGGTTTTGAGAAGTTCCATGTTTTACTTACTGTACTCATCCAGCTAACTCACTAATCCTTTATCAAGCTCAACTCAATAATACCACCCATAACAAAGCTTCCCGGAGTCAGGTCAGTTGTTTCAGAGAAAAATGTCATGCATTCAAACTGCATAATTATTTACAGTCCTTAGTAATTGTAAAGTGAGGCTTTGTGCTATGCAGGTCAGTCGAGTTTATAAACACAACCGATGGAATGCTTTTATACAGCCACAATTATCGAAAAGTGCTCATATATTACTAAAAACTACTAAAAGCATGAATAAAAACACTTGTAGACACTTGGCAGTGTCGGTCCAGCACTGAACTTGAATGAGACATTTAGATGAGCCATAGCGGATGTTCTAAATGATTCCGGAGGGGGCTTGACTCTAGACCAGGGATCCTCAAATCTGGACCTTAAATCGAAACCAGCCCTACTTTTCGTTCCTCCTAGGTAATTAACTAAGCAATTAGCACAGCTGATTGGCCGGCCGAGCTTCACACCTCACTGGGAGGGTGAAAAAAAAAAAAAAAAAAAAAAAAAAAAACAGCAGTTCTTGGCCCTTGAGGACCGTGATTTGAGGAACAGGGGTCTATCCTACATGCATTAGTCTTTTTCCCACGGATTCAAATACGGCAGCATAGAGTATACAGCAAGTGAGGAGCATAGATGAGCCAGCTCAGATGTTCTAGAAGATTCTGCGGAAGGCACCTTGATGACCCTGAAACTGAGGAACCTCTTGTTGAGCATGATGATCTTGTACTCGTCGCTGCCGTCGTCCATGACGTGGCGCAGCGCCAGCAGGGAGGGCATGTTGGCCAGGATGGCACTCCGCCAGACCGGGTCTCCCTCGTGCGAGATCAGCATCTTCTCCTCGTTGGCCGTGATGGCATCATACAGCACCACCGGGTCCTCGTACTCGTCCGGCGACGTGAAGTGATCCTGAATGAAGGGGGAGTGAGAGGTGTAACGCGGGTAACTGTGACCCTCCACACAAAGGCTGTGAGAATTAAGTACTTCCTTCAGTAGTGACAGGTAGGAATTGTTCATCGTGGATGTTGCAATGCTAGGTGTGGAGGATAGACTGACAGGAAGTCTCTCATCTAACTACGAACCACAGACAGCTCCGTTTACCTTCAGGCACCAGGAACAAGATATGGAATCTCATGACTTCTGCCAAAACTTTCATACACATAACTAATGCTGTTTGAGCATTTTGATGTGCATCTGGTGTAGTTTGAGGATTTTGAGGAGAACCTGGTGTGTGCGGTTTCAAAATTTTGATGCATACCTGGTGTAGTTCGAGAGTTTTGAGGTTGGTGTAGTTTGAGGGTTTAAATAATAATAATAATAATTATTATAATAATACATTTTGATAGGCACCTTTCAAAGCACTCAAGGTCACCTTATAAGTCAGGGTTAAAACAGCAATAAAAAGCAATAAAACAAAATAAAAACAATGTAAAATAAATCCGTAAAATTGGGCAGACGCATTTACAGTAAATATCATTGAGAGCGGATTAATGTGATAAGCGATGCAAGAAACAATTAAACGGAATACGCCAGTTTAAAAAGATGGGTTTTCAGATGTGATTTGAGCGTATCAGGAGAATCAATGTTCCGGTTGTCGGGTGGGAGGGCGTTCCAAAACCAGGGGGCAGGGCGGCTGAAGGCACCAAACTTCATGGCGGTCAAGCGGGCAGGTGGCACAGTGAGGTGGATGGAAGATGACCCCAAGAGTGTGGGTGGGTGTGCTGATGTGGAGGAGGTCAGAGAAGTACAGAGGAGCCAGATTATGGCTGGCCTTAAAAGTAAGGAGCAGAATCTTAAAATCAGTGAAGATGCTGAAGAGCAGGAGTAATGTGGTCAATGGAGGGGGTTCTGGTAATAATGCGGGCGGCAGAGTTTTGGACCAGTTGACGTTTATGGATGAACTTGAGAGGGAGACCGAAGAGAAGGGAGTTGCAGTATTCAATGAGGGATGTTACCGTGGTGTGAACTAGAACGGCGGTACTGTTGGGCGAGAGGAACGAGCGGCGGCAGTTGATGTCATGAAGATGGTAATATGCAGACCAAGTGATGTTATGGATGTGAGATTGGAATGACGGTGTGCCATTGAGAATGACACCCAGATTCTTCACCTGAGGGGACGAAGAAACTGTGGAGTTATAATTTCTAATGGACACACTGTCAGGTTTTGTCAAGGTGGGTTTGGTGCCACTGAGGAGAACCTTTGTTTTATCATGGTTTAGTTTGTTGAAGCTGGAAGAGAACCAAGACTTGATTTACTGTAGGCAAGTGGAGACGGAGGTGGGTGGGAGGGTGGAGGTAGTTTTGGTGGACAAATAAAGCTGGGTTTCATCCACATAGGAGCGAAATTAGATGTTGAAGTTATGGAAAATATAGCCAGGAGGAAGTAGATAGATGATAAACAGCAGGGGCCCAAGGACAGAACCCTGGGGAACACCGGTAGTAACTGGAGATGGCTGGGAGTTTAAACTTTTCAATTGGATGAACTGAAGGAGGCCGGTGATATATGATTTGAACCAATTCAAGGCTGTGTCTGTGATACCAATGGAGGCAAGTCTGCAAAGGAGGATGTTTTGAGAGATGGTGCTAAATGCCACACTCAAATCATGGAGGATGAGAATAGTTCGTGATCTGGAGTCAGCTGCCATGAGGAGGTAATTGGCGATTTTTACCAGGGCTGTTTCTGTGCTATGGAGGGGGTGGAAGCCAGACTGGAATTGTTCATACAATTTATTGTCAGACAAGTGAGCATGAACCTGAAAAGCAACAGTTTTCTCAAGGATTTTTGACAGAAAATGCAGGTCAGAAATAGAACAAAGGTTATTGAAATTGTTGGGGTCTTAACCAGGTGTTTTGAATATAGGAGTTATTGAGGGCAGATTTGAGAGATGAGGGAGGAATGCATGATGGCAGTTATTACGGGGGACAGAGAGGGTAGGCAGGCTTTTACCAAAGAAGTAGGATGGGGTTCTAACTGACAGGTAGATGATTTGAATTTTCGGATGAGATCAACAGCAGATGAAAGTTTGAAACTCGGGAGTGAACGAGACAGAGGGGCTGAGAGAACCTGGAGACGAGCTGCAGGAGGGGTTAGACGTGAGTTGCTGGTGAATCTGGTCCACTTTGGCAATAAAATATGACATTGAACTGTTACAGTATGCAGCTGAGTACAGATGAAAAGCAAGAGAGGCTGGTGGTTAGAGAATTTTGTTCACAATAAAGAACAGGGCCCTTGTGTTTCTGTCACTTGAGGTAATTAGACCAGCATAATAAGTGGATTTAGTCACAGAGAAAGAATCCTAATAATGAAGAATATGACTACTGTACATTTGGGCGCATTTGGTGTAGTTTGAGGGTTTCGCAGTGTACTTGGTGTAGTTTGAGCATTTTAGGGCGTACCTGGCATAGTGTGAGGATCTTGGGGCACATCAGGTGTAGTTTGAAGGTTTTGGGGCATACTTGGAGTAGTTTCAAAATTTTGAGGAGTACCTGGAGTAGTTTGAGGGTTTTGGGCTATGCCTTGAGTAGTGTGAGGCGTTTGGAGAGTACCTGCTGTAGTTTGAGGGGTTTTGGGTGTGCCTGGAGTAGTTTGAGGTTTTGGGTGTGCACGGAGTAGTTTGAGGGTTTTGGAGAGTACATGGTGCAGTTTGAAGGTTTTGGGGTATACTTGGTGTAGTTTGAGGGTTGTGGGGTATATCTGGAGCATTTTGAGGGTTTTGAGATGTACCTGGTGCAGTGTGAGGGGTTTGGGGGAGTAACTGGTGTATTTTGAGGGTTCGGGGGTGTACCTGGTGTATTTTGAGGGTTTGGGGATGTATCTGGTGTATCTTGAAGGTTTGGGGGTGTACCTGGTGTATTTTGAGGGTTTGGGGGTGTAACTGGTGTATTTTGAGGGTTTGGGGGAGTAACTGGTGTATTTTGAGGGTTTGGGGGTGTAACTGTTGTATTTTGAGGGTTTGGGGGAGTAAATGGTGTATTTTGAGGGTTTGGGGGTGTAACTGTTGTATTTTGAGGGTTTGGGGGTGTAACTGGTGTATTTTGAGGGTTTGGGGGGGGTATTTTGAGGGTGTAAATGGTGTATTTTGAGGGGTTTGGGGGTGTAATTGTTGTATTTTGAGGGTTTGGGGAGTAACTGGTGTATTTTGAGGGTTTGGGGGAGTAACTGGTGTATTTTGAGGGTTTGGGGTGTACCTGGTGTATTTTGAGGGTTTGGGGGTGTAACTGGTGTATTTTGAGGGTTTGGGGGTGTATCTGGTGGAGTTTGAGGGTTTAGAGGTGTACCTGGAGTAGTTTGAGGGTTTGGGGGAGTAACTGATGTATTTTGAGAGTTTGGGGGTGTAACTGGTGTATTTTGAGGGTGTATCTGGTGTATTTTGAGGGTTTGGGGGTGTTACTGGTGTATTTTGAGGGTTTTGAGGTGTACCTGGTGTATTTTGAGGGTTTGAGGGTGTATCTGGTGTATTTTGAGGGTTTGGGGGTGTATCTGGTGGAGTTTGAGGGTTTGGGGGTGTAAATGGTGTATTTTGAGGGTTTGGGGGTGTAACTGTTGTATTTTGAGTACCTGGTGTAGTTTGAGAGACATTCGCACTCCTGGCGCCACCACTCTGTTCAGCAGGTCCATATCTGCAAACACCCACTCGTCCCGCGGGGAGGTGATGCGGAAGTCGCCCTTAAACAGAGCGTGCAGCCCATACAGGAAGGGCTCCAGGCTGCAGAAACACAGGAATAATTCAACTAGTTTGAATACCAGTGACAAAAAAAAACTACAAATGCAGTCATTTCACAGCCTGCAAGGAATGCAGAGGATGATGGGAAATATAGTCACCTGGCAGACATGCTGTGGGAGGCAGTCCCCAATGCTCTGCGGCCCAGGATGCAGAGCCCAAAACACAGTGTGACCAGTGGAGACTCTCTCTCACCCTCCACGGGCTAGAACACACACACAGACGCATGCACGCACACAGAGCAAGGACATTAAATGCGCATCGTCTTCCATAATAAATCAAATAAATTACACAGACCTGAAAACTTCCGAAAGTCTTGCAATCTGATGATTTGAGCAGCTAGCAAACGTACAAAGGGGTTGAAGGCAGAGGGGCAGGACTTCCTGTCTGACTGAAGGCTGTAAGGAGTCAGTGACAAATGGCAGAGGGTGGGACTTCCTATCTGACCGAAGGCAATGCGCAGGAAAAGTGGTGACGTAATTTTGAGGTCAACTTGCCGTACCCATGACAACTGGTTCACGCCGAACGAACCAATGCATAAGCAAAGAACTAGAACAGTGTTTATCGCCATGGTCCTCATGTCTATGTATGGAATTAAGCATTATTTTCAGCGATCTTAAACCCAAAATTTGCTCATTATAAAAGAACAGGAAGCATTTCTCACTATATTTTTGACCTTCAAATATTTAGGTATTTTGTGCCGTGTGTTAAGTGTACGAGTGAATGTGTTGCTAGGCTATGAGTGTGAACCATTGTCAAGGAAGTGAGTGTTGACCCCAGCGAAAGTGACGTCGCACTTTTTCAGCGCATAAGGAGCTATTGACAAATGACAGAGGGTCGGACTTCCTGTCTGACTGAATGCTGTAAGGGCCCAATCATAAATGGGAGAGCCATTTCAGTTGCGAGGACTGACCGTTTGGCGTCGGCTGTTACAGTACTGAATCCAGTCCAGGTAGATGGTGCAAAAGGCCCCAGGTGTGATGCCGGCCGCGCGGTGATCGTAGTCTTCATCGATGTTCAGGTTGAAGGTGGGGTCACTGTCCACGTAGGTGGGGCTCTGGCAGGGGCGGAGCGCCTCCTGGATCGTCTCATTGGCCAGCCACTCCTCCAGCTTCGGCGATCGAGTCACGTAATAGATGATGCTCTGAGGGGGAAGGGAAGCAGAGTTCAACATTCCCTCTAGTGGTTACCAGAGGTATTACAATTTACGCCTCTGGTGCCAAAAAAGCAATTTTCCACACTGATGTCCATTCAAAATGGACTTCGGTGTGGTTATTCAATTTTTATTTTTAACGTACGCTTTTCTCCAAAGACAAAAACCCCATGCGCATGCTTTACTACCAAAAGGAAGGCTTTTACATGTGCACTCATTTCAACTTTGGGGAAAAAAAAAAAACAGCCATAACCTTTATACAACAACAAAAACATCTCAAAACTCAATCCCTGATACAGCCTTTTAAAGTCAACCACTACTCCACCGTCTTCCCGTAGATATTATGTTCAACTGAAAAAATTACCCATAACTCCCTAACTATGAGCATGACTAACTCTCCTCCATCTGAGGGACTGTGTCGCACTCTGGCGCCCCCGCGGATCGTACCTTGACGTAGTAAGTGATGAGGATCTTGCGGAGGTCGAACACCTGCAGCATGGAGGCGGCATTGTTGTCGCTGATGCTGTAGCCCTCCAGGACGTACTTGGTGGCAGCCACTTCCCAGGCGAGCCAGCGCTGGCCAAACGCGGCGTTAAAGGACAGGACGTGCGGGAGGTGTCCCGGCTCGCAGCAGCAACAGCCTTCATCCTCCTCCACCCCCTCGGTGATGGCCTCCACCTCCCTCTGCTGACAGTACGTCCCTGAGGGGGGGACAGAGAGGAACATTACAGGTTTTAAGGCAATCGCGCCATTTGTTTATGCGCATCCTGGCCGTGCAGCGTTACAACTGGTCCGCTTTGATTGTAGCCGCCACACAAGGCCTGTTTTGTTGATGATTGCAGGTTGTTTAAATTTATAATTGAGCTGGATGTACAATTAGCTTCCATGCTTGAATTGTAATATCTGTGTAAAATTTGAGGGATTTTTATGTAATTAGCATGTAAATGTAGTGATCTAGTAAAAAAAAATTTCCACGGTAAGCCATTCTTTTTTTGTGTTCAGATCATAGATAAAAGATTGCTGAACACACTGAGACGGTTTTTTAAGTCTTTTTCAACATTGTATTTTATTTTATGCAAGGAAATTCCCAAAAATGGCTTAAATCAGTTATTTCGGGTTGACCAAAAAACATACTGTAAGGGCTATTTATCCTATGTTTCTGCCTATTAAACTGAATTTTCATAAAAATAAGTTTGTTTCATTACTTTGGTGTCTGTAAAAGGTTCCCCATGGTGAATAAATCCAAAATAAGACAAATTCTTTGTGGCGTATTTATTAAATGCCAGTTTCAGGACGGCCACAAGATGGCAGCTGATACTCCCTAGTTTCCATGGTAACCATATGTTTATATTGTTTTTTTTTCACGTGTAGACACAGATCTTCATTTAAGCCAAATATCTAAGTCAACCAACGTTAGAAGTAAAATGGCACGATTGCCTTTAAACCAAGCTGCAGGAATCAAGTTTAGCCTTACAGGCTCATTTCCTGCCCTGGTTGAGGGAGGGGTGTTCCGTGACAAATCACTTGAGAAAAGAATGTTTTGACACCCACCATCTCAGATGTTGCTGGAACTCCATCAGATGGTGAACACTGATGAAAGACGGGTTCTTTAAACACTTTGTAAAAATGTTCATTGGTTTCGCAAACAACAGTTCATTCATATGGGCAAAGTCGATTATTTTCACTGCAGTTTTTTTTTTTTTTTTAAACTCTCAACTTCAAAATCATGTCTCAGATTTGGACCAGCTTTGGCAGTGTTACTGATTAAGGAACAAAGAATCCAAAACAACAAACAGACGCCCCAAATTAGGCCTCTGAACCCCACAATTTGAATAATTAAAGGAGGAGACCTCACCTCGGCAAAGTATATTTCAGCCGAAAGTAGAATTCTGGAAGTGTCTAAAACATATATTTTAATTTGATAATAATCCAGTGCGACACATTTTAAAACCAGCGAGTCTTCAAATTTGCATGAATATCAGCGGGAGACATTTTTACTTGGGGAATCTTCTGATTTTTAATGTGATCTTCGGAAACCTCACCTTTAAATGCTTAATAACCTCAACCTCTCGCAGTTTACTTCTACCGATTAGCCACAGGTGCTCAGACCAATTGGTAAAACCAATGACAGTCCAATTAATTTTCGATAGCATTGTTATGTGTTGCACCCCAAGATTATGAGGCGTGTTCTTCTGTGCATAAATGATAACGGGAAGCAGCACAGATTTGCGTAAATTAGTTTGCGAGGCTCATTAAGCAATACGCCACGTGAATCCATTCTACATTGTGAATGTAGTCTCCGCTTAAGGGTGTTATTAGGCACGATGCACAGCTGAGTGACAATTGTAAGGATGGCGAAAAAAAATTTATTTTATTTAACCTTGATTTAATCAAAGAAGTCCCGTTGAGATCAAAATCTCTTTTTCAAGGGAGCCCTGGGGGTTGAGGTGGGGAGGGAGAGGACAAGTTGCACAGCCAATTAGATCGGGGGATGATGACAGTTCGAAAGAGCCAGGTTGGGAATTTAGCCATGACACCGGGGAACCCCCTACTCTTATCGAAGAGTGTTATAGGATCTTAAATGACCACAGAGAGTCAGGACCTCGGTTTAACGTCTCATCCGAAAGACGGAAAGTAGAAAATAGTAAGTAGTAAATGCTGCAAAGTAGGCGATAGTTCTGGATTTTTGCATTTATATTGCCATCCGTACAATGCCTTATCAATCATATAAATGTAGTCAATAGGCATTCACTTCATAATTATCATTTCCTGTTATAGGTCATGTATTGGTCTTGGTCACTCAGTCGATAAATTGCTTGATTGTTAATCAGGCCAGCTTAAACGAGACCAGCTAGCGGGAAATCAAGCCGTAAAGGGTGAGCTCACTAAAGGCCCTCTGAACAGCCACATGGAGACGATGAAAGGAAAGTGTTTCACTGATGTCACAAACAGCGCAACACAGTCTAGCAAACTGCCCTTTCATTGGATAAAATTGGATTCCCCAAGTAAAAATATCTTCCTCATGATATTGACGCCAATTTGAAGACTCACCGGCTTTAAAATACATCGCACTGGATTATTACCAAATTAAAATGTATAAAATTACGCGTTTTAGACACTTCAAGAATTCTACTTTCTGCTGAAATATACTTCGGGGAGATGAGGTCACCTCCTTTAATTGGACTGTATACAACTGCACTAATACCCCTTTTCCACCAAAAAGAACCCGGCGCTAGTGCCGTGCTGGTGCTGGTGCTTAGTTGGTTCAACCTGCGCACCTCCTAAGAACCTGTTTCTTTTCCATCGCCCAGGAGCCAAATCAGAGCCATACGATTACGTCACCGTATAACATCAGTATGTCACTATATAACTGTCTGCTTACCCAGCAACGCTCGCACCATACAGAGCCAAAACAGCAAAAATGGAAGAGCTTGTGACGTCCATGCAAGCGCTGGCTGCTGTGTTTTCAAGTCTACCTCGCAAGACAGAGCCGGAAAATTGAACTGTTACTGACCACCCATCTGCGTCGCAATCGCAGCCAACGGCGATTACATTTGATGAGAGAGGTGATTATCAGAGACGTTTCGATTCTTAACAATGATGTGAATGTTAGCCTTTGTTAGCCTTAGCCTGTAGCTTAGCTACTTAGCTTCAACTACGCTTGCATAACATTAAATTAAAAAAAGCAGTTAAATGTTATGAGAGACAAATAACGCCTATGTTTATCTTTATTGATGGTCTTACGGCTGAATGCGAGGCGGAGGTCGCATGTTGTCTGTGCACATCCACGGTCACGCTACTGGTGGAACACAATTGTTCTGGATTTTGGCACGCAACAGTTTGTGCAAACTGTATTGTGGTCACAATATCTCGCCCCCACCCCCTGACGTAATCGGTGCTTGGCTCTAGACCAGCAATGAGTTGGTGCTTGCTCGCTCTGCAACCAGTTTTAAGAGCCAGGAGCTGGTGCTCAGGCTGTGGAAAAGCAAAGAACCGGAGCCAAGTCGGGCTCTGGCTCCGAGCCAGCACTGGAACCAGCTCAGTGGAAAAGGGGTATAAGTGGGACAAGACAGATGGAGCTAAACTTCTCCCAAGAAAGTTAACAGGTGACTCATCGATGACTGCGTGCATATTTTTTCCACAGAGTACGGCAAACCTGGGTGTTTTAAAGCGCTCTCATCCGTGGGGTGCCTGTGAAATTCCCCCTTCAAAAACCACAAAACCCTCGCAGGGAACTGCGACCCAGAACTGAAAGTGTAGCAGCACGTGCAGAACTTTCACCCACCCGCCTTACTGTAAAACTGGCATCCAATTTAAAGCAGCAATGCAATTCAACTGGAGTTTCCTTTACTCTTAAAGGCGCAACGTCACAAACACGCTTTCAGAATGTTCTTAACTGAATTTTCTAACGCTGATGTCACGATCAGTGCCGGTAATATGAAATACAGACAGCATCCTGGGAAAAGAACCCTGCACTGAACAGCACTGATCATCCAATCACGGTCCTGGAGGTCAGAGAATGGTTGGTTTTCCACCCTCCCTTTACCTGGAAGCCAGGCGTAAAGATGGTCTGGCATATAACAAGCACAATATGTTCAGTTATTACCTCCGCCAACAAAGTTGGGGCGGAGGTTATGTTTTCGCCCCTGCTTGTTTGTTTGTTTGTCTGTTTGTGAACAATATAACTCAAAAAGTACAGCACGGATTTGTCTGAAATTTTGTGGGTGGATTGCTATTACATCAAGGATGGACCCTATTGATTTTTACTGTGATCACTGAAACAATATGGTCGCCACGGCAGCCATCTTGAAATCCTATCACACGCGATAACTCAACTTTGCTCCCACTCATGCACATTTGGATTGTGCTGCATTGGCGGAGGTTTGCACTCTACGAGTGCCTCTAGTTTACTTTATAACCAAGGAGAGGAGACGGCTGGGGCTGGATTTTGATTCAAGGTTCAGGTTTGATGATCGCTGCCATAAAGGGTATATAACAGGAATAATACAGGTAACCTCACCACTGTTTTAATGGTCGTGAGTGGAGAGAATCTTTGAGCCAATCCCGCAGTGAGGGGGTGTGGCCATCACAGGCAGTATCGAGATCAAGTGAACGGTGAATCACGTGAAAACATCTACACTCCCTCAGGACGACAGTTAACGTGGTGCTGCCCCCTAATGGAAGCAGCTGGTCTAGCGGCCTAGGCGCCTCACCCCTGAACTCCAGGCCACGCAGCTGAAAGGTCACCAGGCCGTTGCCGATCTCGATGATGTGCACCAGCGCGTTGAGGTAGTCGGAGGCGAGAATGAAGCAGTCGCCGGTGCTGTAGTTCCCCCAGCGGCCCAGCAGCAGATCCCCGCAAAGGCTGTGCTGGAGAGAGCGCGTCAGGTGCTCGTAGAAGATGGAGTTCAGGTTGTTATCGTCCGCGCCTGCAGGAATGAGGGGGGAAGAGGGATAAACACACACGGAAGCAGACACTTGATTGCATGGCTATTTACAGTGAACAGTAAAAAACCGTAAAATTTGTGAAAGTTGTTGATATACTGATGATTAATTCTAACTAGAGAGGACAGGCCCCTCATTTCATGAACAGCAGTGTAAGTGAATGACATGCTCCATTAGGTTCAACTCACAAGGCAGCTGGTCTGAACACAGGGCGCTTTCACGCTCCGTACCGTGCCCCAGTACGGTTGTCCCCCCTCCCCTCTCCCCATGCTGGTCAGCTTTCGCATTAGTAATATCGTACCATACCCGAGTACACTTGCATACAAGTCAAAATTCCGATACAGCGCATTGCAGTTTGCACCTAGGTGGTTTTAAATGGAAAATGACTTTAAAAGGAGGGGCCAATGTATTTCGGGGGTTTTGTTATAGAGAAGGGGGTTTAGATTATTAATATCGAGTATTAATATCACAAATGCATATGCTGTGCGTGCCCTAGCAACCTGGTGTGTCATCTTTAACATGGATTATCACATCTATAGCAGCACGAGAAACAAAACTCGAAATTTTCTTGACCGAATGCTCGATGTTTTTACACAACTGAATCTTTCTCTGGGTACCCCAACATCAAGGTAAGCCGAAAAAGAGAAGTACTGATTACATTGGATATTGGTGGATGTTGAATACGGAATTCTTTCGCCCTTGCGTTTTTGGCCAATTATGCTGTCCACTGCCTGATATCACGAAAATTTATCTTTCTCATAGCTTGAGCTACCAGACTTTCGCACTGCGTCCCGCACTTTGAAATATTGTAGCCGCATTTCTTTAGTTTGTCACGGCACTGATCTATTGTTCTGAGACAACCACGCAAATGTAACTACTCATGAATCATTCCATAAATCTCCGAATTTATGTGTGTAGTATCCACTTGTGATTGTATGTTTTCGTCTGCCTATATTTCGAGCAAGCATTGAATTTCTTCGTTTGAATGGAGATATCTTTTCACCACTGCGTTTTTTTTAGAACAAGACAGCTGTAACACATAACAGTAATCTTCCGTGCTCAAGTATGGTTGCTTTCACATTTGGTACGAGTACGGATGAACCGTGCCCCGAGTCCACCTCTTACAACCGCACAGGTATGTTTCTGTTCACACTTACCAAATGAACTGGACTTTAGTGTCAAGTGTACTCAGATCGGTGCCCGAGTCCCTAGTGTCTAAGCACCAACAGTGTACGCTTCAAACCGATAGTGACCCGAGGAGCCAAGATTTGAACATAAAGATCTGTGTGGGGAGGCGGGGCTCACCTGGGTTACGGTCCAGCTGAGTGGCCAGTCGTGTGTTGGAGTGATCCACCCGCTTAGTGCTGCACAGAAAACACAAAAAAAAAAAAAAAAACAAGGAAGATTCCACCTCTCACATACAGCAACAGGAAAAAAATCCAGTAAACACAAAACGGAGTGCATCAGAGTTGCAAATCTCACACTACATCTAACAAATGAAATACAGAACATGTTGCAAAGCACAAGCGATTACAAAAGTTACAGAAAATTACATGCATTATCATCAATGCTGTGCTTTAACATTTTTTTTGCATTTTACCGCTTTGCCTACGGAGTTTTCCCAAGATACTGAAATTGCAAATTTTCCTAGTTGCAGACAAAAGAGAAGAATAGTTCTGGGTTAAATTAATAATAGTGTAACCTGTCTGTAACCGAGAAAACAAGGTCCGGTCGATCAAAAATTGTTTTTTTTTGAGCCACTGAGGTGGATTTCTGGAGGAACATTCACCGAGCATCATTAAAGCCCATAAATTTAATTTGATCCGCAAGCTTAAAAAAAAGAGGTCTACGGAAGGCGATTTCAAAGCAAAGAGAAAGCATCAGCAGTAAGTCTCAGCACAGGCTGATCCACAGCTGCTCTCGCTGCACACTCACTTGTAGTCGCGCTCCCAGAACTTGACGGGCCGGGTGTAGGAGGTGACGAAGACGGCGCTGCCCAGGACGGGGTTCAGGGGGGTGGAGAAGAGGGCAGAGAATACGGCTTGGATAAACAGCATGGCCGAGTCTGCGGGGGTCAGGGGTCAAGGAGTATCCAAAGGGAGGAGCTATGACCATGTCCCTTTCACCGCTTAGCAACACATCGCCAATACAAACGTGTGCCCCGCTCTCCACTGATTACACACTCAGCTCTGCTTTCCGACTGACTCAAAGACACTCTGAGGAGGACTTAACCCCAAAAGTCGCTTTCACACCGGATGCGAAACGAATTTTTTGCACGACAGATTACATTCAAAGTCAATGCAAGACGCGAATACGCATTTCGCGTGTATTCGCGTCTTTGCATTGACTTTGAATGTAATCTGTCGTGCAAAAAATTCTTTCGCGTCCGGTATGAAAGCAGCTTTAGGGCGCAAGTATGTGATGACATATGTACTCGTGAAAAGTTTGGGCACACCCACATTCTTCAAACAAGCAGAGATCAGAAAAAGAAATGGTGCCTTTTATTTTACCAACTAAAAGCGATGAAAATCTTAAATTCATCAAAATAGCCACCATTTGCAATCATTGTAACAGGGTTGCGCAGCCCTGCTCTAGCTGTTGAAAGGGGTGAGCTTTGCTAGGGCTGGAGGGAAAATCTACATGACGATAGATCTAAGAGAACAAGGATTTGAGAAAAACTGTCCAAAGGTTTCACACACTCCTAAAGAAGCTGTGTCATGATTACTGTGCATGCTCGCAACTTTGAACAAAATCAGTTCAAGTGCGAGTCAAAATCTTGGAGGTATTTATCTTCTTCTATCATTATTGGCAAAGGCAAACCAGGTTAAATTCTTAGTATACCTTGGCTACAACTTAAAATAATGTTTTGAATCCTCGAATTTCCATAGAAAGCTCCTTCATACAAGAGGCCTGTTGGCCTAGAGAGCTCCGCTGAGGATGACTGAAATGTCCATGTCATAACTTAATTTCGGAAATCCTTGAAAACGATTGCAATATTAACATATATGACACATTAATGAAACACTGAAAAAATGAGCATAAACACTGATTTTCAAAGTCCAAAATGCTGGATTTCTCAAAAACCGGGATGTAGAATTTTCTCATTTTCGCAACGGACATTCAGAACATCCTAAGAAAGGCTCACAACAAATTAGACAAAAAGTTATCAGACAGTTTTTGAGATATTAATGAAACACTGAAAAAATGAGCATAAACACTGATTTTCAAAGTCCAAAATGCTGGATTTCTCAAAAACCGGGACGTAGAATTTTCTCATTTTCGCAACGGACATTCAGAACATCCTAAGAAAGGCTCACAACAAATTAGACAAAAAGTTATCAGACAGTTTTTGAGATATTAATGAAACACTGAAAAAATGAGCCCAAACACTGATTTTCTAAGTCCACAATGCTGAATTTCTCAAAAACCGGGAGGTAGAATTTTCTAATTTTCACAGTGAATATTCAGAATATCATAAGGCTCACACCAAATTAGGAAAAAAGTTATCAGACAGTTTTTGAGATATTCAGATTTGAAGGGAGAAGTTGACGCCGGCCGGCTGGACAGACGGACAGACGAACGTCGGACGACTTGGCATTAGAAAAGCTCCGCTGACTGCGACTGTCGTCACAGCGGAGCAAATAAAAAGCATAATGCAGGAGTGAATAAAATATATGAATATAATGCAAAACGAAGACGGATTGGCGAGGATGGAATCAGATTATGACTTGCAGTCAAGCAGATTCACTTTCTTGGGATGCGCGTTGTGAGCATGTGCAGGAATCGTGACGCAGCTCCTTTAAGCTCTAAGTAAATCAGGGCCAGTGCATCCCGCGCTACAGGCATTGGTGGACCTGGAGCACGGCTGCAGAACCCCTGCGCCGGACTCTAATCATCGCCACGGCGCCCAGGAGGGGGAGGATACGAGGCACGGCGAAGGGCTGGGCGAAGGCGTGGAAGGCGGAGCCCCAGGTGATCTGCCAGGGCGCGATGTAGGTGAGCACAAAGCGCAGCTTATACAGGAGGTCCCACAGCTGAAAGACACAGAGCGTAAACCAGCCCTTAGCAATGGCCACAAACAGCCCAAATGGCCTATAAACAGTCAGTAGTGTAACATGGCAGCCAAAATGGCCTATAAACAGTCAGCGCAGCAACATGGCTGCCCAAATCGTAGATAAACAGTCACTGCTGCAACATGGCTGCCCCAATGGTATATAAACAGGTCAGTGCTGTAACATGGCAGCCAAAATGGCCTATAAACAGTCAGTTCTGTCACATAGCTGCCTTGGTAGTGTGTAAATGGTCATTGCTGTAACATGACTACCCTGGAGGGTGTAAAATGGCAGTGTGGTACAATGACTTTCCTGGTAGTGTATAAATCTTCAGTGTAGTATCATTGTTCTCCTGGTAGTTCATAAATGGTCAGTACTCGTAACGTGGCTGCCCTAGTAGCATATAAATGATCAGTGCCACAGAAATAGCTGCCCTAGTAGTAAATAAATGGTCATTTCCTAACATGGCTGATCCGTTATTTCTGTTAATACAGCTGTTCTATCAGAGCTGGTGTATATCTGAACAGTGTTGCTGAATGAATACAGCGTTAATGTGTCTCATGGCTAACAGAGGCCAGCTGAATGCAGGAGGGGCTGACCTTGCTGAAGAGGATGGACATGAAGTAGTAGTCGAGCAGGAAGGTCTCGGAGAAGCGCGGGTAGTCGAATCTGAAGAAGAGCGCGGTGAAGCACAGCGTGACATACTGCTGAGACGGAGTGCAGAAGGACGACCGCAGCAACTTCAACCCCGCCAGGGAGATGAAGAGAGAGCGACTGCTGAAAGAGGACAGAGAGAGGGAGGGAGAGAGGGAGACAAGAGAGAGGGGGAGGCAGGGAGACGTATTCCTGAGGTTAAACACCAAGATATTCAAAGATGACCAACTACAGGACCAGTTACTAAGTACGAAACACTGACAAGACAAGTTGCTTACGAGAGTCTCAGTTTCTGACGTTAAATATGAAGACAAAAAGTTTACTCAAGGACCGAATTCTGAGACTTAACCCCAAGACAAGGCGCTTCCCGGAGGCTCAGTTCCTGAGGCTAAACACTATGAGGCGCTTGCCAGAGGCCCAGCTTCTCAGGAAAAAATAGTGAGGTGAGGCACTTACTAGAGGCCCATTTTCTCAGGGATAACCTGAGAGATGAGGCAAACATTAGAGGCCCAGTTTCTGGTGTTAAACACAGGCCTCGTCCACACGGAGATGGAGATTTTTGAAAACGGTCTTTTTTTTGTCATTTCTAAAAATCTCCCGTCCAGGGTTCTGCCCAGGACGCTAGGAGTGCTAGACGGAAAATTTCTGCTGTCTCCAAACCTGACAATCCACCTTCCACAAGCTACGAAGCATAATACACATTATTCACGAATGATCTTGTCAGTGAGGTGTGTAGGTTTAATCAGAGAGTTGGTGGTGATATGTAATGCGATTGCACTGGGCGCGCCAGCTGGAAAAATTTTTGCGACAATTTGAATGCAAATATTGCCTCTCTGTCACCAGAGACGGAGAGGCAATGGAGGTCTTTGATGTTCTCCATGGTGCATATGCGAGATGCCTCTCATTTTCAGAGATAGGTGAAGCTTAACAAATCTGAACAATTCATAAAACTTTTAACAATTCCTGAGTAAGTTAATTACATATGTTGTATCATTAAAGACAATTACAATCATTATTTGGCAGCAGCAGAGCCAGAACTGGAAATCGGGGGGGGGCACAGAACATCCGCTTAAAACAACTATTCATCCTCACCTGTTCTCAGTCATTTTCATCATTAACAAAAAATTCACTCCGAGAGCACTCCACACTGTCAGGTGCTGCTAGTTCTCCTCGTTTAGGAAAGACGACAATCATTCATCTGGACGCTTATTTGTCGCATTTACAACAGCGTGATTCAAAATTGCAAACCTGTCGACTTGCACGCATATGGCTTGAGTCTCACGCTTTTTATATTTAATTGCTGAGTCCCACTTTTCATTTCAACCCTCTCTGTACCGAGAGTGAAAGGCGATATTTCATTGAAACGCGGGTCAGTCATTATTCAATCATGAGTATTTTTGAGATTTTCACGTGAAATTGAAATGTCTATGCATGGAAGTTTTTCAGTTTTTAAACAAAGAAATTAAACGATCATGAAGTGCAAGTTAAATCGCCTGATGTGCGGAAAAGGTAGCGCGGAAGTCTCACAGCAGTTTCTCTTTCGTAACGCATAGGCCTATCACTAAGTAAATATGTCTCTGTACTGAATTCAGCCCATTATTTCATCGCTCTTAGATCGCATATGGAGTGAAGCCGTGTCTTGAATCACCAGTGGATTATTATTGCAACGCGTCAATAAAGGAAAATGATTGACAACTAGCCAGGTAGCGGCCAGGATGCCAGGGCGCAGGTCGAAAACGAAAGTTCGCTATTCTGACAATAGTAGAAGGGGGGGCATATTTGGGGTCATTTATGTATTGTTTCTAGCGGTTTTATTTGACGCTGGATGCGCTCATTTTAACTGATCTTTGAAAAAATAGTGTCGTTCGGGAAAAGCTGAGTGGTGATTGGTGCATTCCGAGTACTGATCGGGGCCGACCAGCGCCGACCAGCATTGGCAGACCCTGCCCATCCACACGGCATCGTTTCTAAAAATATCGGCATCCACACGGAGACGCCAAAAACAACCCAAAACCCTGTAGTAAATGTTCCAGGCCTTTGTGTGGCGCTGTATATCGCTGTACCGTTTCTACGGAAATAGACCAAAAACAGAGAAGGCGGCGCGTCTCACCGCTGCCATCTTGGTTTTTGGTCCATCTCCTAGAAAAGCTTCATCACCACACAGCGCCACGCGCAGGCCTGGGGGCTGTGATGGGGGTTATCATGTCATCGTTTTCAAAAAAACACCTTTTGGTTGACCACACGAAAATGCTGGGGTGGCGTTTTCAGATTTTCTCACTCTGGAACCAGTTTTCAAAAAATACAGTTTTCAGGCTGCGTTTTCGCTGTCTCCTCGTGGACGCAAGGCCGAAACGATAAAATATTTCTGCATTTTCAAAAAAATCGTCCTCGTGTGGATGGGGCCACGAAGATGAGGCAATTACCAGAGGCTAAACACAGAGAAGAGGCACTTACTAGAGTCTCAGTTTCTCAGGGTTTAACACCGAGATGAGGCACTTACTTGAGTCTCAGTTTCTCAGGGTTAAACACCAAGATGAGGCACTTACTAGAGTCCCAGTTTCTCACGGATACACAGAGATGAGGCACTAACTAGAGTCCCAGTTTCTCAGGGTTAAACACCAAGATGAGGCACTTACTAGAGTCCCAGTTTCTCAGGGATAAACACCGAGATGAGGCACTTACTAGAGTCCCAGTTTCTCAGGGTTAAACACAGAGATGAGGCACTTACTAGAGTCCCAGTTTCTCAGGGTAAAACACCGAGATGAGGCACTTACTAGAGTCCCAGTTTCTCAGGGATAAACAGAGATGAGGCACTTACTAGAGTCTCAGTTTCTCAGGGTTAAACACCAAGATGAGGCACTTACTAGAGTCCCAGTTTCTCACGGATAAACAGAGATGAGGCACTAACTAGAGTCCCAGTTTCTCAGGGATAAACACCGAGATGAGGCACTTACTAGAGTCCCAGTTTCTCAGGGATAAACACCGAGATGAGGCACTTACTAGAGTCCCAGTTTCTCAGGGTAAAACACCGAGATGAGGCACTAACTAGAGTCCCAGTTTCTCAGGGTAAAACACCGAGATGAGGCACTTACTAGAGTCCCAGTTTCTCAGGGTAAAACACCGAGATGAGGCACTTACTAGAGTCCCAGTTTCTCAGGGTAAAACACCGAGATGAGGCACTTACTAGAGTCTCAGTTTCTCAGGATTTAACACAGAGATGAGGCACTTACTAGAGTCCCAGTATCTCCGGGTTGACGCTAGCTGCTTGGGCCTCGGTAGTGAGGGAATTGAGGATGACGGCAGGATAGATGAAGTATTTTTCCACACACTGCAGCCAAGCATAGAGCTTCTCAAACCACATGAGCTGGGCTGCATCTGAAACAAGATGCTGAGCATGATCAGTACACCAAGCGTCCATCACGAGCATCATCTCCTCTGCTAGAATTATCGTCATCAGTCTTGGTGTGCACATCCTTTATAAAGCGAGTTGCATTTATATCATTTCATTAACCGAGTAACAGACACAGTTTAAGCCCCGTCTATGACTAGATGTGATTTTGAGCAATGATTCTCCAAATAAAACTCATTTTAGTCCAGGAATAATTTTAATCTGCGTCTGTGTAACCGATGCTAAACTCAGTCAGACTACAGAGAACACCTCAATCCGAACCCTAATTTTAACCAAACCAGAACCATCATCATAACTGAGGGGCGTGTTCATAGCAGAAGTGGGTCAGCAAAAGTAATGTAGCGTATAACCCAACCTTAATTTTCCCCCTGCTGGCAGCCGCAGACACTCACCCCGGACCTCAAACTGGCAGTACTCCCGGGAGCGCAGCACGGGGTGGGCCAAACAGAACCAGGGCAGCTGCTTACGGAGCTGGGGCAGCAGGTAGTGTGTGAGAAAGCCCACCACCCCGGCCAGCACATACAGGACCAGGCTGAGGGCCGGCTGGGGAGAGAGGAGAGGGTTTAACACTGACACAGTGCTCCAGACACACCACGACACACACCAGATGTACTTCACACTACACACTCCAAATATACAGTGCACTAAACACACCAGATATACAGTACACTACACATACCAGATATACAGTAGACTACACACACCAGATGTACTGTACACTACACACACCAGATACACAGTACACTACACACTCCAAATAAACAGCGCACTAAACACACCAGAAACACAGTCCATTACACACACCAGATATACAGTACACTACACACACCAGATGTACTGTACACTACACACACCAGATATACAGTATACTACACACTCCAAATAAACAGCGCACTAAACACACCAGAAACACAGTCCATTACACACACCAGATACAGTACACTACACACACCAGATATACAGTATACTACACACACCAGATGTACTGTACACTACACACACCAGATATACAGTATACTACACACACCAGATGTACTGTACACTACACACACCAGATATACAGTATACTACACACTCCAAATAAACAGCGCACTAAACACACCAGAAACACAGTCCATTACACACATTAGATATACAGTACACTACACACACCAGATGTACTGTACAATACACACACCAGATATACAGTATACTACACACTCCAAATATACAGTGCACTAAACACACTAGATATACAGTACACTATACACTCCAAATATACAGTGCACTAAACACACCAGATGTACTGTACACTGCACACACCAGATACACAGTACACTACACACTCCAAATAAACAGCGCACTAAACACACCAGAAACACAGTCCATTACACACACCAGATATACAGTACACTACACACACCAGATATACAGTATACTACACACACCAGATGTACTGTACACTACACACACCAGATACACAGTCCACAACACACCAGGGCCCGTATTCACAAAGCATCTCATCTTACCGATAGGAGTACTCCTAAATCGCACTAAAACATTTTATGTAGGAGTAGAATCTTAAAAGTTATTCACAAAGCCACTGAGAGCAACTTTTAGTTAAGAAAACTGGTAACTCCTAGAATAGGAGTAGCTCTGAGATAGGTGGGAGTAAATCTCCGTTGCTATGGATGACGTCAATTCTCATGCACGAGTCTTGGGACAATGAGCACGGTGATTGGTTGTTTGGTGACAGGGCAGCCCATTGAAAAAATATCCCACATACAACCCATGGAGGAAAAAATGAGGAAATAGCCCAAGCAGCTGGTTTGTCCCATAAAATAATAACATGTTGAGCACTCCTGAAAATGCACTATGCGCAGTCCTCACATATCACGCTCAAGGCAAATAAACATACATAGGAAAGAGATAATTGTAAAAACGCCAATAGCATAAAGCGAGTCAATAAAACGCGTCCTTTTCCCCAATACTTGACAACTTATTACCCAATGAGAATATGTTGCCATTTTTAATGTCAAGCCGTTCAAGTTTGTTAGCCTTAAACTGTCATGGATGAAAGTTGAAAAAGGACGAGAAAGTCCAAATGGAACCACGACCAGTTACTGCTGCTGGCCCAGTTGGTGCTGGAGCGAAAGCATGTAATCAAAGGGAAATTTGGTTCGGGGATGAACAGCAAATCCTTGGACGGCAGACGACTGCGAGAAGCGGTGGCATGGGCTGCAATTGCAGGGGAGGTCCGAGATTGCAGCCAATCAACGGGCTAGCGTTTAAACAGGAAAGCATACTAAGCTTGGTTTGTAATTTATAGCCTACAATTTAAATATGTATACAAAATATGACATAGGCTGGTATTATTATGATTATCTATTAAATGTAACCCTCGCTCAACAGCCTAATAAAATAATTCATGCATAGCAGGAGGAGGCACAGCACCAAAGCCACTGTCCCCTAGCAAGTGGCATCCCACAGGCACATAATGCCTGTCAAATAATTGGCATAAGCTGCTTTCCATTAAAATGCGAGAGTCATGCGTGCATGGATCCTGGCCATTTCGCAACAATGTCCAAAATTTTGTATTCGCCATCAAATACTATCTGGGTGTTGATGGAATGAACTTTTTTTCTATTTACAAATACCTCTTCATCTTGGGTCAGAGAAATAATTCAAATATGGGTCTCGTCAATAGCACCGATGATACCGGGCATACCTGAGATGTGCATGAATTCAAGTTTGATTCTGGGTTGTTGGTGAATGTCCATTGGAAACCGGATAAACTGTCAGATGATATGGGGTTCACTGAGCGCAATGATTGTTTGTGAATTGAGCGACTGACAGATGACTGTGAAATCCCTAAATTGTCCGCGTTGCAAAGTTGCATTTTTCTGGTGGTCAAGTAACGAAGTGTTGTCAAACATTTCATTTCGGGGCTTATTGGGTTGTCTCTCATGGTTGGAGACGTAATTCTCTCCCTCACCAAGTCAACAACAAATAAAATCCCTTCACGGTCGATCCGATATCTTTTCAACAACTGCGCATCATTCTGAATTTCCAAGTCATTCCGTCTTTCAACAGCAGCAGCCATTTTCCGATTCTTTGTGAATAGGTTTTAGCGAGTTAGGAGTCCTCTTGACTACTTTTAAGCTCTCCCAGACTTAGGAGCTACTTTTAGGCCTAAAATGCTTTGTGAATAACTTTTTAAAAATAATCAGGAGTCCTAAATTTACAACTGACACTCCCTTTTTTTTTTTAGGAGTTTCTCCTAAATCCGGCAATTAGGACCTACTTTTAGTGCTAAGATGCTTTGTGAATATGGGCCCAGATATACAGTACACTACACACACCAGATATACAGTACACCACACACACCACTGATGCACACAGTTACAACACACATGGCATAAGGAGGTGCATTTTTAACCAAAATGCCATCTTTAAAACACATTTAAAGCAAAAGAGATCACTCTGGAATAGACTGATTAAAATCATTTTCAAGGGAGAATTCATCTTGCTAATCATTAACCCTTTGAAACCCTAGCCTGTTTTTTAGACCAAAATTGCGCACCCAAATTGAAAAGGGCATCTCTCTGCAACCATAAGGTCTATTTTGAATAATTCTTTTCTCAAAATGAAGGGGACACTTGTGAGATTTGTTCAGATTTGTAAATACTCTTGTTACCCCGCCCCACCCGAAGGGTGAGGGAAGGGGTATTGTTTTCGGTTCGGTTTGTTTGTGGGTTTGTTTGTTAACACTCCAGCAGCAAAACTAATGGCCAGATTCACCCCAAATTCAGTATAGGGATTTGCCACTGATCCAGAATAGATCACTATTGAATTTCATTCAAGTAGGTGAAAGTATGTGCGAGGGGCGGGGTTTGTTGTGCCTGGCATCACTTGTTTTTTTATGTTTCTGTTTCTGTTGTTGCTCTTCTTTTGCTGATATCTTGCAGATGCTTTGGAGTAGAGTAAAGGGGGCTTATCATTGGAATCCGTGGAGTCTCTGGTTTCATTTGGGCTATTGGTTGCGCATGTGGCATAAAGCAGCAAAGCGATAGCACCGAAATTGTGGCGAGTGGGTTAACTAGGTGGCGCTGTAGGGATTTTGGTGTTTGGTAATTCATTTCGTTGGTGTCGGAATTGTGTTTGGAGCATGTAAAATGGCTTATATATTCTTGTAGCTGAGGTTCTTCTGTTTAATTTGATGTGCAGCATGACTATCCTGTTACATGGATAGTGCTTCATTTTTTGCCATTTCTTCTGGTGTGTTCTTAGGGTCCCTCTCAGGGTCCCCCTAGGGTTTAAAGGGTTAAGAACAGTGCTTCTATGTAAAACAGTCAGATTGAGCAGTAGACAAATGGGCCTGAAGCTATCAAATCAGTTCTGTAACAGACAGCGGTGAAGCTTTGAGATGAACATAGAGGCGTAACAATCGAGTCACCACATCAGGTCCAAGTAACACCCTCAAGCCATGATTGAACGTAGCAGCGTCCTTTAAAAGGAGCAGTTAACTTATTTCAGCAAATCAGAGCATTGTTACTTGCCATTTGTGGTCATTCTTGTGACTTTAAACACAAAAATTGAGAAAACCTGTTAAATCCAGTAACTCAATCTGTACAGAGGTGCGTTCGGAGCTCACCTGTAGGGCGATGAACACAGTGCTGGCGCTGATGGCGAATGTGATGACCGCCATCAGGGGGCACATCACCAGGTCAGAGTGCAGGATCTCTCTCTGCAGGGCGAGGAGAGGACCGCGAGGCTACTGTAAACTGCTTACCGTAAACGGACCGCTAAACACTGATGAGTCATATTCAATGAAGAATAGTTTATTAAGAATAGTGGCGTTTTTCTTGTCAATACGTGTGTCTTCATCAGAACGAAGTTAAACTAGCTAGCCATTTTGCGGTAAGGGAAATTAGCCCGACGGTACGAATTTGCGTCTCCATTAGGACGAAAGCCCTCCGCTCGAGAAATGAAGACACAACACAAATAGCGGGCTAATTCGCAATATAGGCCAAGATTTATCTGACAAATTTCCTGATCAAATTAGCGGGTTAATTGCGTCTTCACTACAAAATAGCCAGCTAATTTGACATCAGGCTAATTTCAAAACCACAAAATAGCTAGGGATTTTGAAACTTCATTCTAATGAAGACACACCTAGTGTTCTCGATCTCTATTGTCTGCATTCTAGAATTCCATTGTCAGCGCTATAGAGCTCCATTGTCTGCATTGTAGAATTCCACTGCCTTCATTCAAGACCTCCATCATCTGCAGTTAACCAGGACTGTTCGTTACATTAGCATAAAACACTTTTTACCTCACATATTAACTGCCAAAACACCCCACAAAAACTGTGGGCACATAAACCCTGAGCAGAAACGACTCCACAACCTAATGACTCCATATCCTTTGTACCCTTATTCACACATACGGATAAAATGGAATACACAGCTATTTATCTGGTGCTTTTATTCAAAGCGACAAACAGTTGATTAGATTCAGCATAGGGCCAAACCGCCCAGTAGTAATTTGGGGTCGAGAGTCTCGCACAAGGGCCCAACAGCTGCACTGAGATGGTGTAGCTATACTGGGGCTTGAGCTTCTATGTCCTGGTCAAATAACATCACCACTAGGAGACCAGCCGGCCCAATCAGGTCATGCCAGTCTGAAACAGGGTTGAAGGAGGACGGCCCTAAGGGAACGGGCGGGGAGCGAAGAGAGACGTACCACTGAGTCGCGCAGCTTGTCTGGTAAGGGGTCCTTAATCTCCAGGGGCGGCTCCTCTGGGCTCCTGCTCTCCAGCTCAGGGAAGAAGCGCGAGCGAATCAGAGACCTGCAGGGGAGGAGCCAGCAGTCGTGACGACGTACCATTACTCTGCCAAGCATCAGTTTCTTTTGTTTTCTTTTTTAAAATTCGGATAACATTCTACTCAGTGGCTCAAAAACTGCTGAAACTGAGACTAACTCCATTCCTGCGGATCTATCATTCTGTGATTTTTTTTCCCTCCCCATTCACACCTTAATTACCTCTGCCAAGGTGGTTAAATTTTTGGTTCCAGTCGTTTATTTATTTGTTTGTCTGTCTGGAAGCAGGATATCTCTAAAACAGCTGCATATATTTTAACCAAACTTGGCAGGATGTTTGAGTAGCACAAGAGGAACAAGTGATTAAATTTAGGCATATCTAGGCCAAAGCACAGCTGAGATATAGGCCAAAGTTCAAATCCAGCTATGCTGGCGGAGGTATGGGCTCTCACAAGTCCAGCTCTAGTTTAGCAAAGGTAAGCAGTAATCAACAGCACAACAAAGTTTTCTCAGGGCTGGGCAGCCCTGCACCAGCTGATGAATGAGGTGTGCTTTGTTAGGTTCTCAGAGAAAATATACAGGACATTAGACCTGCAGGATTAGGGTTGGTCATGTTACGCTGCAGGAGCAGGGTTTGGCCAGCAGAGGCAGTAGAGAGCTGCACTCACCAGAGGACTGTGGGGTCGCTGCTCTGCCGGCTCAGGTGGTAGGACAAAGCCAGCAGGAGCCCACAGAACACGGAGAACAGCACGGGAACGTGGAGCTCCTCCCACGGGGCCTACACACACACACACACAGACACACACACACACACACGTCCATAGGCCAACATAACGGCAGCACAGGAACGTGCAAGAAAAAAAAAGAGAAAAAGAGAAAAAATCCGATGATATCAGCAAGTAACATAGAACGTACAAATTAGGAGGGGAAAAAACTCAATTTCCCAGAATGCCCCTCTGAGCCCTCCACCCACAGTCACTCACATTGATGGCTCCGAAGCAGAATCCGTATAGCAGGGCAGCCACCAACACACTGCGCAGCAGGCTGTATAAGGATGACAAGGGGCTGGTGGTGGCTGCAAAACACAACACACACACACACACACACACACACACACACACACACACACAGGTCAGCCGAGTCCTGAATAGACACACATAATTCCCTTCCTTTGGTTGGGTCTCACCTGTTCCTCCGAAGATGTGCATGTCCACCTGCTCCAGCAGACACATGACAAAGGTGTTGACCTGAGGTAGGAGTCCAAAGAGAAAAACGACTGGAAAACACAGGGTGAACACTGAAACAGAGAGAAAAAGAGGGGGAGAGAGAAAGAGTGAGAGAGAGGGGGAGAGAGAGAAGACTGGATATTAATGTTTTATATGTGAGGTTTTAGCCATTTTGGGCATTAGGTACATGCTTCCAGGCACACAGATATTAAAAATGGGGAGGGGCTAAAGTACTGACCAATGAGCACATCCCGGGTGCAGAGCAGGAAGTGAGCGGAGAAGAAGGTGACTCCGTACAGGCGAAAGGGCTGCAGGCTGACGGAGTTTCCCGCCAAATCAGAGAGCCAGATCAGCCCGCAGCACAGGCAGAAGTACACCGGCCGACTGTACACGATAATCCAGTTATGTCCCTACGGAGAGGGAATACACACGCATAGACACACAGACGGGTCCATTCACACAGTCAAAATATCAAGTCAATCAACGGAACGCAGGTTTATGTACAAGTATTCAATGTGTATAGCACAGCCAGGTCATCATTTGCAATGCAGTTTAAGGCAATACACAGTACTGTATGAGAGAACCTTGGCGCTAATGCATGAGATCACTGCAGTGCCAGGATCTAAGCGCTACCATAGGATATAACTGCAGAAGTGCGTGGATCTAAGTGCTATGGTAGGGGATAACTGCAGCAGTGTGTGGACCTAAGTACCACTATAGGAGATCACTGCAGTGTGTGGATTTAAGTGCTACTGCATGAGATCACTGCAATGTGTGGATCCAAGCGCCACTGTAGGAGATCACTACAGTGTGTGGATCTAAGTGCTACTTTAGGAGATCACAGCAGTGTGTGGATCTAAGTGCTGCTTTATGAGATCACTGCAGTGTGTTGATCTAAGTTTTACTTCAGGAGATCACTACAGTGTGTGGATCTAAATGCTATTTTAGGAGATCACTGAAGTGTGGGGATCTAAGTGCTACTGCATGAGATCACTGCAGTGTGTGGATCCAAGCGCCACTGTAGGAGATCACTACAGTGTGTGGATCTAAGTGCTACTTTAGGAGATCACAGCAGTGTGTGGATCTAAGTGCTGCTTTATGAGATCACTGCAGTGTGTTGATCTAAGTTTTACTTCAGGAGATCACTACAGTGTGTGGATCTAAATGCTATTTTAGGAGATCACTGAAGTGTGGGGATCGAAGTGTTACTTCAGGAGATCACTGCAGTGTGGGGATCTAAGTGCTGCTTCAGGAGATCACTGCTGTGTGTGGATCTAAGTGTTACTTCAGGAGATCACTGCAGTGTGTGGATCTAAGTGCTACTTTAGGAGATCACTGCAGTGTGGGGATCTAAGTGTTACTTCAGGAGATCACTGCGGTGTGTGGATCTAAGCTCCATTGTAGGAGATCACTGCAGTGTGTGGATCTATGTGCTGCTTTTATGAGATCACTGCAGTGTGTGGATCTAAGTGTTACTCTATGAGATCACTGCAGTGTGTGGATCTAAGTGCTACTGTAAGAGATCACAGCAGTGTGTGGATCTAAGTGGTTCCTTAGGATATCACTGTAGTGTGTGGATCTATGTGCTACTTTAGGAGATCACTGCAGTGTGTGGATCTATGTGCTGCTTTATGAGACCACTGCAGTGTGTGGATCTAAGTGTTACTGTATGAGATCACTGCAGTGTGTGGATCTAAGTGCTACTGTAGGAGATCACAACAGTGTGTGAATCTAAATACTACTTTAGGAGATCACTGCAGTGTGTGGATCTAAGTGTTACTTTAGGAGATCATTGCAGTGTGTGGTTCTAAGTGTTACTTCAGGAGATCACGATAGTGTGTGGATCTATGTGTTGCTTTATGAGATCACTGGAGTGTGTGGATCTAAGTGTTACTGTATGAGATCACCGCAGTGTGTGGATCTAAGTGCTACTTTAGGAGATCACAGCAGTGTGTGGATCTCAGCGTTACTTTAGGAGATCACAGTAGTGTGTGGATCTCAGTGTTACTTTAGGAGATCACAGCAGAATACCAACAGAGAAGATGATTTCACTCACATGCATAGGGGAGGCTGCGTCGGGTTGGACACTCTGTAGGAGAGACAGACAAACATTAGGAGAGAGAGTGAGGAATCTAAGAGAGTTGTCAACAAACAAGAGTCAGACCTGAACAAGGATGGTCATAAGAGATACACATATCGCTAGCATTAGCAGCAATGTTCACATGGTGGCAAGCAGCAGTTGGCAAATATTCCACTCACTGTCAACGGCCACGCTGTGGATTATGGGTAATAATGTTACAAAGGAGTGCTCAGCCTCTTACTGGCCGCAAAAAAAATGTAAATGGAAGTCACCCGGGAGTTTCACTAAGGGCACGACAAATCCTGACAGCCGCAATTTTAAAACTTCTATTGCATTTTCTTCTTGATTCCCAAAAAAACGTGAGGTCTAATGTAAGGTGAGAGGAGAATCCCTACACAGTGCATCATGAGGCGAGACAAGAATTAGCAACTCAGCTTAAACAAATGAAAGGCATTTTGACACAATCCACTTCCGCCAGTTAAACACTAAACACCACAATGTCTTCTTAGCATTTCACCAATGCCTAGCGCTACAAAAAGCCATAACTCAGTCACTCATTGTACCAGCTCCTGCTGACGCATCCCTATCTGTAGAATCTCTGACCCCAGAATAAGAAGCGCCATAATCTGAAGAGAAGCAGTTATTATTACAGCCACCTCTATCAGTCAGCTAGACTCCAGTTTTCCTTCCTTTCTGTGGCATCAATGCGATTTCCCCACAAACACAAAATGAAGTGAGAACTGGTTACTGTGACGTTCTACAGCAGCCATCAGACACGCAAACCAGGTGAATGCAAGTAGTATGAAATGTATTCACGTGGCAAACTGCCAACTGCATGAAATGAGAGGCAAACGGCCATTTTTCACTTCTGTAACAAGTCATTTGGATTCGGTCTACCCAAGTGAATAATGGCTTCCTTGATTAATTTCTCCCCAGTAGAAGTGTGCATACAAGGACCTCAGATACCATCACTGAATTTATATCTCAGCAAACTCTAGGCCAAGTACACACTTAAAAAAATGGTTGTTTGTGATTGTGGGAAGGTTCACAATCGCACATGAACGCGTGCACACCTGATACCATCAAGCTCCAGTGAAGTGCTCCGACACGACACCAGCTGGTTATACAAGTCAGTCGGGAAGGATTCTAGCAGGCTAATATCAGGGTAAACCAAAGACGAATTCCGCGTACTGTCACACTATTCCAAGGCAGATCGCAATCCAGCAAAAACGAACAATTGCTTCTCTGCTGACTGCGCTATCAATTTGTACTCCACCGATACAAGGTGGCTGAAAGGGAAGTAAAACAAATTTTGGTGAGATATAAAAAAAAAACTTGGTGAGATCAGTTTTACCCAGTTCTCATGCCAAAGTCCTTCTTCCTGATATCTCCGGTTTCTCTAGTGTGGGCGTGGGATTAAGGGCAGGAATGCAAGAGGTTGATAGAAGGACTAAACTGTCCCGAGAACAGGCACCTCGAACCATCTCCTCACAAAAATTGCAACATATTTGCAAGAATGGTGGAACGAATCCTGACAATGCGAGTCCAGTCTGAGATCTGCACAGAGGCCGCATCTGTCTCTCTTCTCCAGCGCACTGAATTTTAAAGCACAAAATGGCAGCTTTAGCAGGTTTTTACATCCATACGCCATTAGACGAGTAGGGATAACAACCCTTTACGTACGCGGTCACTGTTCACGATGCTACAGACTGTGCTTTAGATATGCAATTTACACAGTTACACCGTATAGGGGCATTAATACCTTCACCTCGTTTATAGTCTGTGTGTGGCATCTCTTTATGACAGCGCTAAAGTATTCACCCTGCCAGGCCTAACAGAGGATAGGCCTCACCTTCAGCAGGGAGTACTGGCAGCTTGCGATGACCAGGCAGAACTGGAAGACCCAGATGTCCCTGAAGAAGCCCTGTAGCAGCAGGAGGAAGCCCAGGAAAGCCACCATACTGGCCAGCAGCACCGCCAACACGCTCTCCCCGACGCGCCGATTCCTGGAGGGTGGGTGCGCCACTGTTAGCCTTCACTCTGTGGTTAGCATTAACCTACCTAAAGCCGTCACGGGAGTATAAAAGCGTGCGGTAACCTTACCTGTAAACACTTAATTACTCTCAACCGATTCCCACTAGCGTTCACTTGATGAGCGATCAAATGCACGTGACATGACTGCCACCTGGTGGTTGCCAGGATATAACACCACGGTGTTTTGGGTTGAGTATGACCCCAAACCCAAGGACAGGCACTGTATAAGCATTTCACTTTACTCCACAACGGGCCAACAGTAGATTGGAAACTTTACGTGCCAATGTCACTAGGGTAAATTTTTAATTTTGGCATAATTATGGAAACTGCGCGAATCCTATCTGAAAAAATGTTAACGGTTCATTTTTCTTACCACATGATGTATCTTGCTGTCAGGTGAGGACATTAATATCACATTAAACATAATCATTATATAGCCTCAGAGAGACAACAGATGCTTAGAAATACACTCAAAGGCAAAAGTTAGTGTGACAGTTTTGTCAGCAAAAATCTAAAACTACATTTTTTTAAATATTTAATGATATAAAATATTTACGAAAGGAGTCACATGAATGCAGTAGAACAGCTGCTAATGGATTTGAATGCTTTTAACGTGAAAATGCAAATTTTTGCGCGAAAATGGCGTTAACGTTTGCAATTAGAAGGTCGGACACTCATTCTCAAACCTTTGTCCCTATGAGCAACGTCGAGAGGCGCAGGGGCCAGGAAAACAACAAATTTGGGCAAACTGCTGAGAATTTGACATGCCACAACTGAGCCAAAATGTTCACTGGAGACCCATTGGAAAGCCTTAAGCAGGAACATTTCAATGTGATGTTGTATGTCAGTTTAATATACATACAAACACCAACGGAATTTATGGTGACTATATCAACAAACAGCTCATGTCAGAGATCATCCCAAAACTGGCCGCCCACCCCTAACCCCCCCTCGGCAAGATAGGTGGATTCGAACAACACACCTTAGACACCGATTTCAGTCAGCGACCTTTAGCGCTTGTACCATCCCAGGCAACAGGAAGATATCGTCAAGGACCGTCAACAGGAGTCTAGCTGTATATGAAATCCATGCCAGGCAACCAGCAAGAACACCAATTCTGACATTGGAACACTGCCGTTGATGTCTCCAATGGTGCAGGCAGCAATTGCGCTGGAGAGAACCCGATTGGAGATTTGTTCTTCTTACAGATGAATCTTGTTTTTTGCTTCATCGTTCTGATGGTACGACTTCTGTTTGCCAACGAAGAGACGAATGTCATGTAAGACCATGTATTCTTGAGGGAGATCGTTTTGGCGGTGGTGGCATCATGGTTTGGGGTGGGATAACATGGAGATTGGTCATTGATGGAAATTTGACCAGTATAAGATACAGGGGTGAAATTTTCAACCGTATTGTTAACCCGTTCTTTCAGCAAAATGGTCCAGGACTGACCTTGCAATATGACAATCAGACCTCATGTGGCAAGGGTTGTACAGCAGTTTCTTGTTCAGAACAATGTTAATGTGTGGTCCTGGCCCGCAAGATTTCCAGATCTGTCGCCCAGCAAGCATGCCTGGGATGAAGTGGAACGACGTTTGCAACACTTGCCAAATCCTCCAACAACATTAGCAGAATTCTGCCAGATCCTATCACAGATATGGAATGGCATTCCACAATCATTTTTTCAACGTTTGGTGGCTTTAATGGGGAGACGTTAAGCTTGCATTAATGCTATGGGTGGGCATACTCGTTATTGACTTCGTCAAATTCACCTATGGCAAAGCCCCGCCCCCTCCACTGACTCGGACAAACAATCAACATTTTTGAACAGGCGCTAATGGCTGGTATCACAGTCGGAGATATTTTTCAGGATGCCATCGATGATTTTTGGCGATAGAAGGCTTAAATATCATCAACAAGACAGCAAAAAGGGTTACACTATGCATTAGAGGGATACATTAATGAATTTAGAGTGGAGAAGGTCAACGAAAAGTCTAAATTGGAAGCAAAAATTTTCAGGTCTCAGTGCAAATGCGATCAACTGCATCTCGTTTCTGTCACCCTCTCACACAACAAGATAGAGGATCAGCATTGTTTGTGCCTTTATTATAGCGAAGTTAAACGTCAGTCTGTTTGGAGCTAACTTACTGCATCATTCTTCATAACGTTTGCAAACCTTTGCCATCTCTGATTACAGGTAAGTCGATGAAGGTAAGATCCAGAAAAGAAGTTTTTAACTAGAGCCCTTTGGACAACAGCTAACGCTGGGTTACGATTACCAAAGTACAAAAACTAGACAAAAATTCTAAACTCCTTCTAAGTAAACAAGGTGACATGGTGAACAACGCAGCTAGGAGCTAACGTTAAGCCAACGTCCGTCAGCACTGAAGTTAGCCATAGAGTTTACTAACTTTAGCTAACGTTAGCTAACTTAGCGATGTAAAAGATAACTTTACATTTATTTCCAGCAAAGTGACAAGATGTCGCCTTAAACAAGATGGTGACTTACCTTGGAACAAATGTAGACATCCTTGTTGATCTTTGTTACGTTAAGCTGATAGTGAGGTCTTCCACACAGCTTTATCCAGAGGAGACACTTCTCTCGGTTATGTGGCTTTGGGAAGGGTATAAAATACACCCCATCGCCCAGCCTCTCGGGATACCTCGTATCGGAGTTGCATTTACCCCAAGCACAGCATTTGACCATTTTTTTAACTTAGAAACATTTTAAAATCCCATAAAAGCGAACGATACGGAGTTTCCGTAATACATTTCAATGGAGGTTCAAGCTCAGAATGTCCGAGTATATGGGGAGAGAATACGCACTGTGATTGGCTCATGGCATTTGAGGGCGGGGCTTAGCCATAGGTCAATTGCTAAAGCACCCCCTCATTTAAGAGACCTCATTTGCATATCAGTGACTCAAAAATTTGCGAATTTGATTTCGGCACAATATTGTCAGATGTTTCATTGATTTTATAATCAAAATCAGTGTATTAAAATGTATAATCTCCATTACATAATTCTGTTTGTTTAGCATCACAATAACTTTTGCCTTTGAGTATATCTTCGAAACCAGTACATTTATGACATGGATAAAAAACTGCACTTGCGCAAACAAAGGAAAAATGCACAAGTGCAATATACCCCAAAGGAAATATAAATGTTGAAAAGTTATTTTGTTGGAACGAAATACCAGTCCCTACTTTCAGCAGCCATCCATCCATCCATCCATCCATCCATCCAAAATCACTTATTCCCATTAAGGGTTACTGGGGGGTTAGAGCCTATACTAGCATAAAATGGGTTACCTTCAGGAGCACACTGCACACCAATACCTCGAGGGCAATTGGGACGACACATAGCCTGGTGCACGTCCATTATCCGGCAACATAACTACCTGGAATATGCCAATCTGCCCCTGCCGAGCCACCACTAAGTACACACCTATTTGCCCCTGTAATGGTTAGTATTGGTATGTCCCCAAGCATGCACACCCCGTTGCTGGAATTGGTACATCCCCTGCTGGGGTTGGTATTAGCAAGTGTCCCCTGCTGGAGTAGATATTGGTACGTCCCCCCTGCTGTGGTTAGTATTAGTATGTCACCTCCTGCTGTGTTGATATCGGTATACGTTCCTCTCCACCTGTGGTTGGCATTGGTACGACCCCACCCCTGCTGTGGTTGGTATTAATATATTCCCCCTGCTGTGATTGGTCTTCGTATGTCCCCCACTCCAGTGGCTGAAATCAGTGCACACCCCCCCCCCGCTGTGGCTGGTATTGGCAAGCAGCGGCACTCACCGGTCCAGTAGGGCCAGCAGGGCGAGGCGGTCGTAGCGAACCCGCAGCCACTTCCCCGGCAGCACCCAGAAGCGGTAGTACTGTTTGGGTTTGGCCTTCTCCTCGATCATCAGCGTGTTCTCCTGCGACTCGTGCACGGACTCGTGGTCCAGGTCGAACTAAGGTTAAAGGGATAAAATACACACACACACACATCAGAACAAGAGTGGAAACTTCACAGCATTCAAATCGCAAAGTTGGCAACAACGAAGTCTCACACATCCCAAATACAGCAAATCTGAGTAACACCAGCAATGTGCTAGGCTACATAGCAGCGCCTGCAATCCTTAATCAGATAAGCACAGTGCCAGGCAATGTAGGTGCCTGTAAACCTGATTAGAGAAGCAAAATGCTAGGCTATGTAGACCAGCCTGTAAACCTGATTCAGGTCAACCAAGTGCAAAATGCATGGAGATGCCTGTAAACCTGATTCAGGTAAGCAAATTGCTGGGCTAAGTGGCAGTGCCTGTAAACTTCAATCAGATTAGCAACCTGCACTAAGATATGTAGCAATGCCTGTTAAACTGAATCAGATCAGTACGGCCCTGGACTATGCAGCAGTGCCTGTAATCCTAAATAAGGCTAGCAATGCCTTCTGCTATGTATATAGCACGGCCTCAAGAGACTGGTTAGCACAGTGATACCCTACTTAGCAGTGCTAATAAACCTGATTCAGGTTAGCACCGTGATACCCTACTTATCAGTGCTAATAAACCTGACTCAGGTTAGCACAGTGTAAAGGCCTCACTCACCTCAGGGATTTCCAGCGGGACCCTCCGCACCTGCATCCCGTGCAGGACGACGGGCCGCGGCTGCAGGATGGACAGCACCGGCGCCCCCTCCTGGACGTCGGCGGAGGTGAAGCTGGAGGACTGGGACTGTCGCTCCCGCTCCCTGAGGGAGGGGCAGGAGAGGAGAGGAGAGGAGAGGAGGAGGAACAGGGGGGTTGGGGAGGAGCACAGAGGGGAGGTGTGAGAGGGAGGTGAGCGCTGAGGTAGAGTCGTCGCCCCAATCACTGACTCCTCACTGCTTTTCTACCTACTCCTGCTCTGAGCGCCACCCATTGCAGAGACAAGAGGGAAATGAATCATCACTGAAATGTAACCAACCAAATGTTACATCCGCGCTCCTTCAAACTTCATTTCCAAATGCCATTAGTAATGAACAGATACAGGTGCGATAAGTGACAGGCAGATGAGGAGAGATAGATCCCGTGGACAAGCGTATATACTTCAGGTGTTTCAGGGGGAAAAAAAAAAATTCCCACACCACACAGGATGGTCTTAATGCTCCTTCAGTTAAGTTACCCAGGGATTATCTCTGTTCACTTATTACTGTAACTCGTTTCAAAAACCTAAAATTTACTGAAAGGCCGCGGGAAGTTAAATCTTAAGTTCTCTAAATATCTTTTTTGGACCTTGGGTGTATGCAGTATATAAAATTAGAAAAGATGACTATGTTTCCCAAAATAGATCTACAAATCCTAAGATTTTCCTTTCCCAGTGGCTGGATTTAAATTGGGTGAGAGCTTTTTCATTCCAAGCTAATGTAACGTCATACTCAAGCGATCCGTCCGACTTCATCTGTTCGGAGCTCAGCCAATCAGGGTCATAAATTGGCCCCTCTTGGAAATTTTTCATTATGGCCACACCAATGCAGACTTTCAGAAAGCTCTGATGAGTCCATTCAGTTATAGTGGTTTCACATTTTATCATTTGTATATTCATTTCTCTCTCGCTGGCCGATAGGCTGTGAGCTATTGTGATCAGGCAGTGTCCGTCCGGTGTCCCAGACGTGATTGTTATGGTGATCGTCATCCGCAAGCAAAATCTTTAAAAATCATCTCCGAACTTCTGGCCCGATTTACTTCAAATTTGGTATGGACCTTCCTTTGGACAATATCCACCAAGAGTGTTCACAGCTTTGTGAAAAATTTTTATTTATTTATTTATTTTTTAAATTTTTTATGAAGGTTTTTGTGTGGGTTTTTTTTTCTCATCTGAAACTTAAAAAATCTTCTGTGAAACTACTGGCCGGATTTACTCCAAATTTTGTATGGAGTTTCCTTGGGAAGCTTTTTAAAAAAACAAATGCTGATTCATGGGCTCAATCATCGGGCCAGTGAGCCAAAGGGCCATTGGTCCAAATTTATTTTAAATTTAAACTTTGGTGAATGCTTCAGAAAAAAGCATATTTTGAAATACGACATCAATTTCAAAGACTGATTCAGTGGTCCCGAGAACTTCAATGATAGACGGAGCATGATTGATTTGTCGGTCAGCAGAAAGGAAGGAAAGACAGGAGTGAAAACTGAGCGATAGGAAAGAGTCCAGAGTCCACAGGAGGTGCAGGTGGGGCAAACATGTACTTACTGAACAGGGTCCTCGTACCCCCCTCCTGCAGGGCCGAATGTGTATGACCTCTTCACTCCTGCGGTACCACACAATCACACGATGTTACCGACAGGATCACGTGCGTGCACATGCACGCCTGCATCATCATTCACAGCAGTGAGCCCTACAATTGGTCTGTTCCTTTTCAGGTACAACTCTACTCCAGATTAATTAACATTTTTGAAACAGATTCTATTGACTACATTATCAGCTAGGGCTGGGCGATAAATGTATCGCAATAATTTTAAGCGCAATAAAAGCAACTGCCTCTATGGGGCAGACAGACGAGCTTGATTATTACCTTTTCTATGACACATACCTTTAATTTAGCGTTGAACTAACATCAGAGGCCATTTGAAATGCTTCCGGGAAGAAAAGTGCAATTTGAAGTCTGCTAATTACCAGCGAGGCTGGACAGCTACCGTCACCTTGGCATAATTAGCTCACCTTAAATCAATTCCCGTGTACTTTGCCTAACTTGCGATCAAGCCATTTATTCAGCCAACTGACCAATCAAAACCAAAATCTGGCCAATAATGATTTAGGAGAGATAATGAGAAGCAGACAAACCGAACCAGGCTACCGTGCTAGATTGAAATAATGTCAGTAATCTGAATAAATAGCAGACCTCTGAATTCCAGCTCTCATCGTGAAACTTTAATGTATTATTAAAAAGGATTTCTTAAAAATAAAATCATGTTAAGATGGCCCTGGTTTTTAAGCGTTTAAAAATATACTCGATGTGGAAAACATTGCGTGAAGCATATCGAACGTGAATGTGAGAGAGAAATTATTTTCGCATTGCAAGCAATGGACAAATGCACCAAAGACTTGGCAAGCACGTTCCGGCAAATCTGTGCCACAAATTTTTAGCATTTTTTATTTAATAACTGAACAAGATTAATTTGAAGTAAAGTATTTCATAGCTCTTGATTTTAGTTACTTTTGAGCGCCTAAATAGCGTACAGCAAAGGTGGAAAACATTTTGTTTAAGCATATCGAATGTGACATGCAAATTGTTATCGCATTTGCACACAATGGCCAAATGTTGTAATCTAGCAAAAACATTCAGGCAAATTGCGTGCTGAACCAAGCCAAGTTAAGCTCTTCAAAATCATCATCCTCTAACCGACAATTACTCTCACCTCCTTCCCATTTACGTTGGACTTTGCTCAATTGGCAATCAAACAGTTGATTCGCTCAATGAACAATTTAAATTGGTTGGCAGTCTAATTTATTTCGATATCATTTTTGTTTGTCACATTTTGAAATTAAAATGGCCATGAAACATGACATAGTTGCCTGAATGTGTTTAGTACATTATTTCTAGTTTCACATTTGGCCTCTGTGTGCGAATGCGATAACAATTTAAATGTCACGTTCCATACGCTTAAACAAAATATTTTCCACCTTCACTGTAAGCTATTAAGACGCTCAAAAGTAATCAAAATCAAGAGCTATCAACTAGATAACTCAGTCGCCACAGGGACAGAGTCGTGTATCTCCCCGATCCCCAAATTTCGGACAAAATGGCTGCCGGAAGCCACATTGGATGTCCAAAATTGCCGAAAATCTGTCTTGAGCATTGTCAAATAAATATCTTCACCTGTGCAAAATTAGAAAAAAATTCCTGTAATAATTGTCGCTTCCAGAGCCCGGAACAGAAAATCTCTGCAGGCGCGGCGGCAGCTCCGGAACTAAACCATAGTATCTCCCGACTATCGTCGTCAGGGAGATACGATTACTTTATTTCAAATTAGTCCTGTTCAATTATCAATTCGGTGCATTTGTCTATAGAGTGCAATGCAAAAATAATTTCTCACATTCACGTTTGATATGCTTCACGAAATGTTTTCCACTTCACGTATATTTTTAAATGCATAAAAACCAGGGCCATCTTAAAATGATTTTATTTTTCAGAAATCTTTTTAATAATACGTAAAAAAGCAACGAAGAGAGGTGAATTCAGAGGTCTGCCATTTATTCAGATTATGGACATTCTTTCAGTCTGTAGCTTGGTTAGGTTTGTCTGCTTTTCATTATCTCTTCCTAATCATTATTAGGCCACATCTTGGTTTTGATTAGTCAGGTGGCTGAATAAATGGCTTGATTTTAAGTTAGGCAAAGTACACGGGAATTGATTTAAGGTAAACTAATTATGCCAAGGTGAAGGAAGCTGTCCAACCTCGCTGGTAATTAGCGGACTTCAAATCGCACTTTTCTTCCCGGAAACATTTCAAATGACCTCTGACGTTTGCTCCACGCGGCATTAGGTATAGAAAAGGTAATAAGCAGGCTCGCCTGTCTGCCCCATAGTGGCAGTTACTTTTATTGTGCTTAAAATTATCGCGATAAATTTATCGCGCAGCCCTATTACCAGCTTTAACATAAATGCATAAAATCATGCATAAATGATGATTTCACCAGTTATTTGACCATACCTTTTAGCTACAGACAAATCCTGATATAGCTGCCAAATTCTGCATGCCCTACCAGTGCTGCAAACTTTAAACTGATCCTGGGATAGTTGTTTCCAGACCACAAGTCACTATGTCCCACACACTCATTCCAGCAGACCACTTATATTCTGCTCCCACAGTTACAGCAGATATTTTAGTACAGCTTCAAAATCCCAGTGCTCTGGACTGATGCTGGTACAGCTGCCAAATTCTGCATCTTGACAGCTACTTGATACTTGAGAGCTCTGACTGGCCCAGAGCAGTCGTCAGATTCTGAACCCCATAAAACTGCACTGAACCTGAAACCGACTCGGGTAAAGGTGCCAATTCTGCACCAAAAATCACTATGCATCACAAACTGACCCTGGAGCTGCAGGAGCTTGGGTAGATATTTTGGGATGGCTTTTAAATTTTGCTACTCATCACTGCTCATTAGCTACACTTAACACCAAAGTGGCTCACAGATAATTAGAGCAAGCAGGCGCCAATCCCGCCCAGGGGTGCGTTTCCCAAAGGCGTAGTTGCTAACTAAGTTAGCAACGTACATAGTTGGTCCATTCACAGTCAGCGAGTCCAACTATGTAAGTTAGCATCTGTGATTTCAGGAAACGCACCCCTAGAATAGTGTGGGGTTAAGGGCCTTACTCAAGGACCCGACAGCAGCGCTGATCTTACTGTAGTTACACAGGGATTTGAGCCGATAGCCTCCTGGGGCCGCAGTCAAACACCACAGCCAGCAGGCTTACACTCACCGCTCTCGTCGTAGAAGTAGTGCACGGCCCCCTCGGACGTGTCATCGAAGGTGGAGGCCTCGTGCACGCCGCCGCGCGGGAGGAGCAGGGAGGAGGCGAACTGCAGGGCGGAGGGCAGGGTGAGCGTGCGTGAGTGAGAGGAGGCGCGGCCCCGCTGCAGGTCCTGCAAACTGAGAGGGACACGACCGCAACACAACCGTCAACATTACACCAGGAGCCTGCCAACTCTCGCCGTCACTGGAGGTAATGCAGCTTTACTCACCTTAATGGGGCCGTAAAAACACTTTAACATGGCAAAATGAGTCCATTACTTTTTGGACCACACTTTGAAATTTTTACATTTCTCAAACAAATTACCCTCCATGGACTAATTTTTGCACAGAAGACTTTGATACAACATCTCTTCCAGTTCATCTCTGTCAAATAGGTACCAAATGAGCACATTCTTGTGCCAAAAAACTCCATATCAGTACTCTCAGGTGTAAAAAAAGCCTACAGGCGAACATGGCTGCCTCCATGGTTAACAACTTGTGCCATAAAGCAGTTCCCATCGGACACTATGGACACAGTCAGCGGAACCAGTCACAAACTCTTCATACATCTTCATGCCAGAGGGAAATAATGACTCTACCCACAATGCACTGGGCATTGTACACTAGGGAGCACAAGTGAAAAATTGTCATGTTTATTTTAAATAGAAAAGTACAGGAGGGTTTATACTTCTTTGAAACAAAGTTCCTTGATAGTTAAACTTGAGACCTGTTCCAGGTTACGGTGGTTTTCTTGGTCCGCATTCACATTTTGTCAGACTGCAGCTCAGGACAACCTGGTTTACTTGGACTGAATTTTAAGGTATTCTGTAGTGCAGGTCCACCTAGTTTAGTGGGACGGCATTACCATTTAATTACATTGTGCAGGTACAACTCACCCTCACAAGGACTGAATGTAGTTACACTGAGTCAGGTCGCCCTGGTTTACTGGGTCCTCATTATCATTCAATAAGCGAGTTTGATATTAGCCACGGAGGCATCCATTGAGTGTATCACGTGACAAGTCACCGGGTCAAAGTGACCAAAAACTCGCTTTCGCGATCCCTGCGCGGTGGTTTTGTGTGCATAACGTATTGAGTTCTATGCTGTTCTGTGCCCGATCTGTCACGCGGAACGCTGCAAGTACTTTGTCAATCGATAATTATACTTGTTTTTTTTTCTTTTGTTTATCAAGTTTCATTATGGCTGAAGAAGAGATGTCGATCGATGATATTAGGTTGTGGAGTGAAAGTTCATTGAAAGACTTTCTCCGTAAAAGGCAGTGGCGGTCCGTTGCAGAAACACAAGGCCAGCAATAACCTCACCTTTCACTGCTTAATTACCTACACCTCTCGCAGTTTACCTCTCCCGATTAGCAAAAATTGCTCAGGCTGATTGGTAGAACTGACGAAAGTCTTATATATTTTTGAAAGCCGTGTTATACATTGCACAACGAAATTATACAGTGTTTTCTTCCGCACATAAATGACTACCAAAAATATCAATGTCTAAATAATTTCTGCGCTCCTGTAGCACGTGAAACAGCATAGATGTGCGTAAATTAGTTTGCGAGGCTCATTGAGCAATTAGCCATGAGAATCCGTTCTATAGTCTGAATGTAGTGACAGCTAAAGTGCGTTGTTAGGTACGATGGCGAAAATAATTGCTGCCAAGTCCGCGAATGTTTCTGATTTTTTGCAGATTGTCATCCTTGCGGAGTCACATCAATTATATCAACACAGCAAACAGGCAATCGCTTTGTCATTAGCATTTCTTTATCATTATGTGTCATGCATTGGTGGTCGTTGTTCAGTTAATAAATTGATTGTTGATCAGGCAAACTTGATCGCAAACAGTTTAAGAGCAATTATGCGGGGAAGGGTGATGCTACTGAAGGCCTTCCTGACATCTGACGGCACGCTACCGGTAAAAGGAATCTGAAATTGAGTGGATGAAAGGATGAGCTCGTCGCTCTCATCTTCGCTGCTAAGAAGATGCCTGGGCTCGCAGCACCGACCGCATCACAGGCTGACATGGAGCAGGAGAAGCGTCATCATCATCGGTCCCCCTTTTTAGTTGTTGAAATAACACGTACACAGTAGGAATAAAATATTTCCAGAGAGGCCACCGGTCAGATAATGAAACCCACAAACTGCATCATCTGATTATGAATCGCTCTGCATCTATCGCCGTGCGTTGGTGCAAGGCAAGTGCTTGTTTCCATATTACAGGGCTATTCAATATTATCCTGCCAGGGCTGGTGTGGGGGCAGGGTTTCATTCCAACCCAGCACTGACACACCTGACGCCACTAATCAAACTCTTTAGCAAAGACTTTTGGGGTTGATTAGTGGTGTCAGGTGTGTAAGTGCTTGGTTGGAATGAAAGCCTGCACCCATACCGGCCCTTTCTGGACAAGGTTGAATAGCCCTGCCATATTACAAAAGGTACTGACCAAATTTGTTTACTGACGTCTGATCACATTCGGAGTGTTTTTTTGATCCAAGACCACATGGGGAAAGGGGTGCGGGGATGGGCATCTGTTATAATAAATTAATCTCCCATATCCTCAGTAACATGATAATTAATAATTCACAAGCACCCTTTGAGATATGGAAACAAGCACTTACCGTATGGCGGAGCCTCTGTTTCGGTCACATTGACCCTGCCCCGGAAGTGCTCCAACAGAAATCGCGCATTTGCGATATCAAACTCGCTTATTACACTGTGCTACAGGAAACCCTGGTTTACTGGGCCTGAATTCACAGTTAGACTGTTATATACGTTACCCTGGTATACTGGGGTGGGGTACACAGTTACTGGGGCACAGATTGAGCTGGGTTTCGGGGTACCTGGGTGGGGACCCCATGGCTGATGGAGGGGGGGTGGGGTTACTCCCCGCGTTGTGTCGTCTGCGGATGGCCTGAGTCCTCTTTACACTGCTGACCGAGTCCCGCTTACCGACCTCCTCTGGAGCCAGGGCTGGAGGGAGGGAGGGAGGGAAGGAGAGGGAGAGGGAGAGGGAGAGAGAGAGAGAGAACATCATCATCAAAGCGATCCAATCAAGCTTCAGTGCAGCTCTGTGTTGCACCATCCAAGATCCATCACTCATTCACACCAATAGTACTGAAGCAGAACATGCTGACAAAGCAAGCCGGCCTGGATTTGTGACCCCTCCCTTCGAGAAAAGAAAAAAAAAACAACATGAGACAATCTGGGCCATCTAATGGCGCTTTTCCACTACATGGCACCGACTCGACTCGGCACCGGGTACTTTTTTGGGGTTGCTTTTCCATTAAAGAATAGTACCGCCTCCGTGGTACCCGCTTGTTGTTGAGAAGCAGCATGTTACTGCCGCGATAGCATCCTCAGTTATATCAAGTTTACTTTTATTCCATCGATTTTGTTAAATATGTATGTGTTTAAATCAGGGGACGCGCACTACCGTCACCACGTTATGGCACTAAAGTCCGCGAGTGTTTAATTGTGATTTCTGTTTGACATTCTCCTGATGCATAGGATAGCAGCTGGTGTTGTGTCCAATTCGGTTGCACATTAAATAACCTACCACCAAAAAACGCAAATCAATGATATCCGTAAAAGGCATAGAGTATTGACAAAAAAAGGCAATATTATAATCCATAATGTAACTATAGCCCCTTGGCAAAAAGTATGGAATCACCACACACCGAGGATGTTAATTAACCTTTTTTTACTTAACAAAGACGCAAATAACACATGACAAAACAACTATTGTTTATTAGCTTGACATTCAGGCTTCATGAAACATTTCACTTTGAAATTGAAGGCAAAACACGTAGCAAATGCAAAAATCGCAGGAGATGGCAGAGCATTAGAATTTATCGCTTTACGATGCGTCATCTCATCTGATATAAGTTTAAGACAAAAATGACTAGTCAACACCCGTTAAGTTATTTTTTTCTGCGCGATTTTCTTTTAACGGGGGTAGCATCACATAATTGTCTCAAAGGGAATTATTAAGGGGACCATAACTAGACACAATACCGTCACTTAATTTCGCCACGAACGGGGTCACAGGCAAAGAGAAACGCATTTCATGAATGTAGCAGCTTTGGTGAACAAGCGAAACCGTGTTTAAAAGGTATGGCAACGCACAGCATATCGAACAAGTAGCCTAAAACAATTTAAGTCGATGATAATAATAACTCCGCTAATCTTGAGACTCGTCAATCTAACTCGAATGAGATGTCCCGAGGTCGACTGCGGAGTCGTCTTTCACAGTGACGATTCTCTCTGACCAATTAGTGGGCAGCAATGATGCACGTCACATTTTAGTACCTACTAGTACCTGGTCGGCCGTTTTTTGGAACTCCAGGAGAGCAGGTACCAGAAAAAGGACCTACTGGTACCTGGTACCAGGTACTTTTTCCTAATGGAAAAGCAAAAAAAGGCGAGTAGAGTAGAGTAGAGCTGGTACCGTGTAGTGGAAAAGCGCCATAAGCTTTAAATAGCAGGTCAACCTCAGATCCCATGGCCCAAATATACGCTTAAAATGGACGCACAGCCAGATTCATGAATGAACCCGAGTCACTCTAAATGAGATAAAGTGCTGACGCTGGCGAGTAAAGCAGATCCTCAACAATTTAGGGCCTGAGTCCACAGGAAGCCTTTTTTTGCGCTGGAAACGTCTATTTTCTACACAAATTCTCTGAAGTTCTGCGTTGAAAGTGCTCAGCATCCTCGACGCGAAAACGCCCAGAACTTTCAGCAGTTTTATCCGCTCCACTCATTATGCTTTTTGGAACAGCGCGGGACTTGTCAATGTCACTTCTCTCTCACCGACCAATCAAAGTCAAGAAGAGGGAGGGACTTACAATATCAACAGCAATGTCGGAGGAGAATCTGAGCCAGCTGTGACAGTCATGCTTCAAATAAATTAGCTACAGTTTAGGTTTGCTTACTGGTCTCTGTTTAAGGACTCCAGGTTTGCTGACAAGTTGGTTAGTTAGTATTCATGTTTACTACAATTGTCGAGGCCAACAGCTGTCGCTAGGTACTCTGTTATCACCAAGGGGGTAGGAATACATCCGGAAGTCGACGCTCAATTGATAGCTCTGGAAGATAGCAGATGATCACCTAGCGGTAGCTTTTCCATTCACCCCCATTCATTTTGTCTGACTTTTGACATCAAATAACTTTACACTAACAACATTATGAGCCTTCATGTCAGCGGCAATATTTTCTACAGAGAAACTACATTTTGAAGCAGGCTTCTTTACTTCGTATGTAGCGTTATGGTCTAATAGTAAGCATTTTTAGCCGATGGCACCACGCTAGGCAAAAAATGACGTGAAATGCCGGCGACTTTCTGTCGCACAGGAGGTAAATAACCGTACTGTTCAGACCAGAAGTCCATAGACGAATCATAGACAGTAGACGACTGAACCACATCGCTAACGAAGTGAAGTACCTATGAAGGAATGGAACTAAAACATAATAACGTAACGGAAACAGATTATACTTACAAACGAAATCGCTTGCTCGCTGGGAATTATGTGTAGGGTACATCTGCCAGACGAGTTACCGCTTCTCAGGACGTTGGTTTACGTCACAAAACGTCAGCGAGCTTACTTTGAGCCTGCGCAGTTGGCGTGGTGCTCAACTGAAAACTCGTACAATTGAGAGAACAGCGCCATCCCGCCGTCCACTTCTTTTACTGTCTATGGTTATCGCTTAGTTTCCCATTTACCTTAACCAGGGTAGCTAGCTGTGTTTCCCTAAGCATAGTTACGAGCGACTTTAGCAGCTTTGTTACGTTGCTCAAACCACTGACTGTATATGGTTCCAGTTGCGCTTTTTGGGAAACGACCATTCTGTAGCTCAGTAACCAAGACTATTCACAATTTATTCTCATAGTATTAGCAAACCTTTCTAAGGTAACACGTTAACAAAACGTTAAAACTACGGAGGAGACTTGATATTCGCAACGATGGATTGCAGAAGTGCTAGAAAAACAGTTTTTCTAACTTAGCAACAGTAAGCACTGGAGAGAAGAGCACTGAGAACGAGGTCCTGGGCGCTTCCAGCGCAAAAACACTTCCTGTGGACACAGACCCTTATCATTCCAGCACCGACAGACCAGCACAGACTGAGTACATTTGCACAGTTTAGAGGGACAGGCTAGCGGAGCAGGACAGATACCATCATAGCTTAACACATCATTTGCAGTTTGCTTGCAGGTGTACATGTTAGCTGTAGCACAGGATAGCAGAGCAGGCTAGCTGTGGAGGTTGACAGCGTGGATAAGTTGTATAGGTTAGCGGTTCAGCAGTAGTACAGGTATAGGCTCGTGAAAGTTGTAAAGGCTAGCACTGCCCCTAGTCAATGACACAATTTAGATGTACAGGTTTGTGGAGCAGGTTAGCACTGAAGGTCAGAGGTGCAGCCAAGTTGGAAAGCTAGCCCTGCACCCAACTTGTACAGCCTATCCCTGCAGCTAATTTGTACAGGCTAGCCCTGCAGCTCAGTAGCAAAAGCTAGCCATGCATCCAAGTTGAACAGGCTAGCCCTGCAGCTAAGCTGTACAGGCTAGCCCTGCACCCAACTTGTATAGCCGATCCCTGAAGCCAATTTGTGCTGGCTAGCCCTGTACAAGCTAGCCACGCATCCAAGTTGAACAGGCTAGCTCTGCAATTGAGACACACAGGTTAGCGGAACAGATTGGTGGCAGTTAGCGCTCACCATCACCTCCACCCACGGCACCCTCCTCCAGCAGCTCCCCCGCCCTCCAGCCAGTGTGGTTCCCCGCCCAGGAGCCGGCCTGAGAGTCCAGCCTGTGTCGGGCGCTTGGGAATCCCTCCAGCTGCGTAGCGCGAGCCTCCAGGTCCGATTTGGAGATGGTGAGGGGGCGCGGTGCCGGGGCGGCCGAGGGCACCAGGGGGAGGGGGGCGGACGCTATTGTCCCGGAGCCATTATGCCCTCCCCCTGCCCCATCCATGCTCAGCACACGGGCGTGAGTCTTGGCGCTGGCCGTGCTTGCAGAACGCTGGGCCGCCCGTGAGTGCAAATGGGCCGGGCCGACTCGGTCCGCCTCCTCCCTTTCCCTGGGATTGGGCAGCGGCGTTCCTGAGGGGGGCGGAGCCTGGGCGGAATCGGGGGAGTAGCAGGAAGTGGATGAGCTGGAGTCGTCGTCGTCGTCGGAGCTGTAGCGCCGCTGCGAGCCCAGGCTGGACGCCGCGCTCATGTCGCTGCCCTCGCTGCCGTCGTCCTCGTCGCTCGAGTCCTCGAACAGGCTTTCGCTGAAGGCTTTGGCGGCCAGCCGGCTGCGCACGGGGATGTAGTCTCTGTGCTGGCCGTGCGGCCGCCGGTACGACCCGCAGTCAAAGCTGCTGCTGCCCGCTCCCCCTCTCTTGCGCGGCGCTTTCCGCCGGCCCGGCCGGTGTCCAGTCGAGCGCAGCAGCTTCAGGTCTTTGGGCCGTACCACCTGCTGCTGACCGGGTGGGTCCGACCGCAGGAAGAGCGGCGGGGTGATGGGCAGGGAGGGGTCCGAGCAGCCCAAACCCGCCGGCACCGAACTCGCCTGCCTGGGGGGCGGCAGCGGGGGCAGGGGGGCGGCGGCCCGCACAGGATCGCAGGACTCCGATTGGCCACTGCTGGATGGCGAGGACTCCTGCAGGGACGGGGCCGGGGGGAGCTCGGTGGGAATAGCTGAAACTGAAACGCTCTCCCCCTCCACCAGGGTGCGGTCGAGCTCCAGGTCCAGTTCAGCTGTCACGGAGAGGTCTTTGGAGGGCGAGCGCAGGAGTTCGCTGTCCGACAGGTCGTCCGTGTCGCTCCCGGCCGCCGGCGGAGGAGTGCCAGAGCCCAGGGGGAGGACGGCGGAGCTCTCCCCGGCAGGGGCGGGGCGCGGCAGGCTGAGCGACGGGCTCTCCAGCTGAGTGGAGTCGGTCTTCTCACTGCGGTAGCTGCTGACAGTGCTGAGGGTCTCCCGGTCCGTGTTGGCCCCGCCAGCACCGCTGAAGCAGCTGTCGGTGGACCCGGTGGCGGCCGTGGTGCGGTGCTGGGCGGGCCCGGCGGCGAAGGCTCCGGGATCGAGGCCCAGCCCCAGCAGATTCTCGCTCAGCTCCTCGCTCAGGCTGCTCTTGATCAGTGGGCTCAGTGGCGCGTCGCCCAGGCTCTCCGACTCCCCTGAGGGCGCCAGGGGCGTATACCCACCGGCCCCTCTGGCCCGATCCGGGCTCCGATCCGACCCCGCCGTCCCGCCGTGCACTCCCTCCTCCCCATCCACCTGACTGCAAGGCGAGGGAGGGGCTGACGGGCACTCCCTGGGCACGCTTTCCGCAAAAACGCCTGGCATCACCCCACCCGCACCCATCAGCCCGGGGAAGTCATTAGCCAGTGCGGCAGCGAGGCACGACTGGACCACGCTGCTGCCCCCTGCAGGTGATGCAAAGAAAAACACACAAACCCCACAGAGGCACATGAGTGCATTTACCTGTTCGCAAGCCTCAACTCAGCTTGACATTTCAGCCCAACACACACACTGCACATTTGAGGCCCCAAAGAATTTGTAAAGGGCAGTCATTTTCAAACGGTTCAGTGCATATGGATGCAACTAATCTAAAAGTAAGCCTTAAAAAAGGCCTAAGCTGTCACCCTTGACAACAAAAGAATATCCCCAAAATGCCCCAATGCCCCATCCCCTGGAGGCAAATTGTGTAATCAGAAATTCACCAAAATTTAATCAGCTTTCCTGTCTAGAATATCATATCACCTGCCAAGAACAGATAACCAACTGTAAAAACCGTTGCAGTTATTTCTCTAATGCCTAATCTCTGCGGAGATGGACAAAAAAACAACATGCCGAAAATCTGAGATATAATAAAACTTCAGAGCGTGCATATGAAAAACTCCCCGCAGGAATTACGGCTTTTGAAGACTGTGTCCCAATCCAAGCGCTACTAGACCTCACAGTGGCCTCAGCAGTCAGGTAGAGCTGGGTTCATATTATAATGCTGGATTAAAGGGCTAGCTCAGAGTGGGCGGAGCCTGCAGCCGTCACTCACTGATGGTATCCTGGGAACTGTGTCGAAGGATCTCGCGGTGGGCAGAGGTCACGATCACATTGTTGCTGCCCTGCTCCCTCATCAGGTCCTTGATGTCTGAAAAGAGAGATGCAAGTGTCACAATTATCATTTACATCCATATCCCAGCGTCCCCCCAACGCATTTTACACAAGTGACCAGGGCAGTCATGCCATACTGTGGACAACCACTGACTGGACTGAAGGTGTTCATTCCACTTCCTTAGTCACCTGGTGACAATGCCGCTGGCGAGTGTAAGAAACGATTCTGTATCACACCTTTAGCTCCATTGGGAGCAACCAAAAAAATCTGCAAACAAAATGGTGGTACCTAAGCGAATGAAACACATTAACTCTTTCAACCTCTTCAACTCCGCGATCCTCTATGTTGGTCTGTCAAATGCAGCCGCTTTATTTAAACCTGTGGGACTTCAGGCCTATTTTAAATTGTAATGCAGACCCAAAGATCTCAAATATGTCCAGCTGAATTACAGGAAATTGTGAATAAAATGACACACACAACCTAGATACTTTAAATTTGATGTAATGCAGTGGACATAAAAATATGGCATCCTGGGTTTGAATATTTCTCAAAAGGATGAGATGTAGCTTCAGTGAAGTGCTGCAACCAGCACCTACAGAGAATACATGGACAATGTCACACAATATGGGAAAATACAGGGCAATTTTTCTTAATTTAAACCTGCTCAAGAGCAAAAAATCATTAAAATGATGGTGCAAGATGATAAATATGTGATTACAATGTTCTGAAATGAATTCCCTTTCGATGATATAACAATCGCTATGGTTCACTGGAAGAAATGAAATTCCGGAACATTCCACCATTCCTGACTGGAGAGATGGAGCACAGCGCTGTCTTCTGCCTGTGAGCTGTACAATGTGTCTAAATATACCCCCTAACCCCTGAGCGAAGTTCCACAGCGGCAAAAGAGCGAGACGACCCCCGGTATCTTGAAGAAAGATCACTGATAAGCCCCCTACCTTTGGATCCTCCCGCGTCGTCAAGCTGTGGCAGAAATTCCTAAGAGGGGAACAGTGACAATCAGGCGGAGGCTATTTTGTAAGGAATGTTTCACAGTGATATGGGCTCATGACGCAAAGGTTTTATCTGAGCAGATGGGTGGCAGGACACACCCAACAGATGGTCGAGGGCACTAATCATCACTGTTTGGGAAGCAAATGAGTAAGCCAAAGAACAATAATGGATTTTAAATCTGCTTGTGCTATAGGTAATTCCATTGTTTCACAAAAGCAACAAATGGACTACTGTGGTCAAAAGCTCAAGACAGCAAAAGACAGGTGGATCCTGGGTAAAAATCTTGGGTATGCTGTGAACATTGTCGCTGAAGCTCCTACTGAACAGCTCACTTCTGGTCCAGTTTACTGTATAATTGTGATTCTGATATTGGACCTATGGAGTTAAGGGGGGGCAGCGAGCGGGACTCACCGACACCTGATTGAGGCCGAAGAGGGAGTGTTGGGAGCTGCAGCGGACTGGCGGGGTGGAGTTCACCTTCCGGAACACCGTCATCTCCACTCCCCCGCTGCTGTCCCTGAGAGAGGGGCGGGATTAACGTCAGCATCAGCTGTGCTGGTCCCGTTGTGCCACTAGGTGTGTTTTCATTAGACCGAAGTTTCAAATTAGCCAACTATGTCGCGGCTTTGAAATTAGCCCAATGTCAAATTAGCTGGCTATTTTCTAGTGAAGACGCAAATAGCCCGCTAATTTGATCGGGAAATTTTCCCAATAAATCTTGGTCTAGTTCGCGAAATAGCCAGCTATATGTGTTGCATCTTCACTTCTCGAGCGGAGGGCTTTCGGGCTAATGGAGACGCAAATTCGTACTATCTGGCTTATTTTCCTAACCGCAAAATAGCTGGCTAGTTTAACTTCGTTCCGATGAAGACACACCTATTGTTGCGCATAAAGTACCTGAACTGGTTCCTGTTGTTACAGTTATGGTACCTGCGCCGGTTCCTATTATTATTATGGTACCTGCCCCACTTCGGGTTATCATTACGGTACTTTAGCTGCTACCTGTTATGGTTATGATATAACTGTGTTGGTTCCTATTATTATTAAGGTACCTGCGCTAGTTCCCGTTCTGTTTATGGAACTATAGCTGCTTCGTCTCACGGTTACAGTACCTGCGCTAGTTCCTGTTGTTACGGTCACTGTACCCGCGCTAGTTCCTGTTGTTACAGTCACTGCACCTGTGCTAGTTCCTGTTGTTACAGTTACTGTACCCGCGCTAGTTCCTGTTGTTACGGTCACTGTACCCGCGCTAGTTCCTGTTGTTACAGTCACTGTACCCGCGCTAGTTCCTGTTGTTACAGTCACTGCACCGGTGCTAGTTCCTGTTGTTACAGTTACTGTACCCGCGCTAGTTCCTGCTGTTACGGTCACTGTACCCGCGCTAGTTCCTGTTGTTACAGTCACTGTACCCGCGCTAGTTCCTGTTGTTACGGTCACTGTACCCGCGCTAGTTCCTGTTGTTACAGTCACTGTACCCGCGCTAGTTCCTGTTGTTACGGTTACTGTACATGCGCTGGTTCCTGTTGTTACGTTTACCGTACCTGCGTTGGTTCCGGTTGTGATCTCTGGCCTCGTCCACCTCCTCCACCCTCAGGGCCTCCGCGGTTAGAGACGCCTGCCTCTTCTCCACGATCTCGCCCAGGTCGAACATGGTGTGCAGCCTGAAGTTGACTGCCTTGATAGCGGTGAAGAACGCCGCCACCACCAGACAGTACACCCCCGCAACCACCATGCTGGGAGGCAAGGCCTGGGGACAAACAAAGAACGATATCGATAACGATGTGCAGAACGATATCGAGAACGGCGTGCGGAGCTATATCATTCCCCCTATTAGTCACACAAACAGTCATTCCACAGAACTCATCACTCACAATGACTCACAGCTTACTATGATACAAGACACCAAATCTTTTACACTGAAGTACCAACAGTAAGTACAGTGCATATTTTCATCCGGTTATCTCCATTAACTCATCCTTTGCTGTGGTTTTATGAAAATACATTTTCAAACCCTTAGACATGTCTCTTTGTCTCCTGTAAAATAAAGCAGGTAAAAGAATGTGCCATCATGGTGCACCATGTTATCAATTCACCATTACAAACATGACTGAATTTTGAGTCACTGCGTCCTTATCCCAAGCAGGCATAAAACTGATAAAATGGAATGGCTGATTAAATGCCAAGGCCACCACAGAATAATACGATTTGCACGGGAATGAACAGATGTTAGCATAGCGGCTGCTGCCCCAAAGTCCTACGGGTCATTCCTTGCCAACTGGGCCAGGGTCTGCACTGCATCGTCTCAGAAAAATTTGAAAAAAAAAAATCATGGGTGTTTGCCATCAAATGCATAAATCCCAAATCTTAAGTTCCTACAACAATTTTTAATGGAGTAATTGCCAATTTAAGAAGGGGGTGTCTAGTCATTGCGAATGTGGCAATGACTTATAAGCATTTTTGAAGGGATACAAATACACTTTCCATTGCTCCTAAAGTAATGTCTATGGGTGCATAAAGGTTACATTACCTTAAGTTTATGAATCTGCTATGAGATTTGGCATATCTCATTTGATTTTCCTGTAACAGGCCGTTGAAAATGACCATTTTTACAGAACCAAAATTTTTATTTGATTTCTAGTTGGTCCCCTTGACCGAAGTATGGATATTCAGGGGTTCATATTGCAGCCTCATCCTCAGCAGCTACAGCACATTGGCCCCTTAAACCCAATCTCCTGTCTCTAGTTCAGGAGTAACTTGCATCTGAAAATGCTTATGATTAAAAAAACGCCCAAAAATGCCTAAATTCAAGGCATGATTTGGTCATGTGGACACGCCCAGAAAAAAAATCTGGGAAAATTTGTGGAGCAGCAATTAACAGTATAAAATTCATCTTGTGTTTCCAACTTGTTCTGGAAAAATTCTGGCATCTTTATTTACTATGTTGTGTGGCTTATATCAGCCTGTGGGTCATTCCATATTAAGTAAACCAGAGGTCCCCAGGTCACAGACTCAGATTTGGCCCAAATTAATTTTGGGAGAACTTCCAGGCTTTCATAATCTCTTGTTAAAATTGATCTCTCTTTTTTCATTTTCAAGATATTGGCCTCTCAAATATGAAACTTTTTATGAGCGGAAATCAAAAATTCAGTTTTCAAGGGCCCCCTATGAGGCCAGGATCCCTTACAGAGGCTAAATTTTACAGGGTTCCCTCTACAGTGCCTGACAAAAGTCTTGTCACTTATCCAAGTTGTAGGAACAACAAATAATAACCTGACTTGTAGTTGATCAACTGGAATCAAAAATGGCTTATATGAAAGGCAAAGCCCTCTAGATTATCTGAAAATATACCAAAATAGAGTTTTGTGTCATTGATTGAGTTTTATAATTTAATTTGTACAGAAAGGTCAGATTTTGCTTGGACAAAAGTCTTGTCGCATTGAAAAAAAAAAATGTGGAAATTATACATACACTTTATTTTGAATACACAAATATGCCACTATAATATCAGAACATAAAGCCATGGTGCCTTGGAAAAAAGAATTAATATTGCGTATGACTCCCATGAGCTTGGAGGACTGCATCCATACATCTTGGCAATGACTGAGATAACTTGATGATGAAATCATCTGGAATGACATAGAAAGCAGACTTGCAGGACTCCCAGAGTTCATCAAGATTCTATGGTTTCATCTTCCAAGCCTCCTCCTTCATCTCACCCCTGAAATGCTCAATAATGTTCATGTCAGGTGACTGGGTTGGCTAATCCTGGAGTACCTTCACTTTCGCTTTCAGGAACTGTGACATGGAGGCAGAAGAATGAGAAGGAGCAGCAGTATAAGTAGGGCAGCAAGAACTTCTTGATATTTCAGGCTGTTGATGTTGCCATCCACTCTGCAGATCTTTCTCACACCCCCATGCTGGATGTAACAACAAATCATGATTTTTCCTCCACCAAACATGATTGTTTTCTGGGAGAATCTTGGGTCCATGAGGGTTCCAACAGGCCTTGTACGGCGACTGGGATGCAGTTCAATGGATGATTCACCAGAAAAATAAACTTTCAGCCACTTTTCCAGTATCAATCCTTTCTGCGAGCTGTGGGCCTTGGCAAATGCAATTCAGGTTTTTTGTTTTCTGTTTAATGCAGACTTCTGTGTACTAATTTGGCTATGAAAACCACTTTGAGAGAGAATTTGACAAACTCTTCTTGTAGATACCGGGATTTTTGGTGACATTTCCTCATGTAGCTTCGCTGTAGTTAAAGAAGGGCTAGACTTGTACAGTTGAAGCAACAAACGGTCCTTTCAAACAGTTGTCATACCGGGGTCTGTCTGACCTGCGCTTGCCATGAATGTCACTAGTTTCTTCAAATCTTTTTCTCATCTCCTCCACTTGACATTTGGATACATTAAAGATGTCTGCCACCTCAGCAGCAGACTCAGTAGTCAGGCTCTAGATGATCAGCACTTTGGTCTGTGGTTGAATCTTTGGTATGTTGTCAGAGGTCTAGTCGCACCTCATATGAAAGTCTGGTGTGCTGGGGTTATTTCTATACACATCTGGGAATGTGTTAATTACAGTATTTGTCATAGGTTAAACTCTAATCTGCGATTTGTTGCATCATCTGAAGAGACGACAAGACTTTTGTCCCAGCAAAAACAGATGTTATGGGCTTAGCCAAGCTGTGAACATCAGAACACTTTTTGACGGTTTCATTTTGCACCAAATTATTAATGTGAAAGCCCTTGACATTAAAATGGACCATTTATTGTAACAATTGATTGGTTAGAAATAAAGTTATATGCTATTTTTAGTTACTATGTCCTTATGCGACAAGACTTTTGTCAGGCACTGTATTTGAGGACAGGTCTGTCTGAACAAGAAAGATTGACAGCACCCAAGGCATAATAGTGGAGTTAGGAGACCCTGAAAAGGGTCCTAGCTGAAAAAGTCACTTTTTTTTTTTTTTTGCTTGCCAATTTCGGATTGGCAAATTCACCATGAGGGAAGTTACCCATGGTAATGAAACTTGTTCTACATAAATGTATATCATGGCTTAATTTTCATGTTTTCTTATCTCCTTCACCATTTAACCCTTAAATGCCCCCTGTGACAAATTTGTCACACGATTTTGGGGGTTGTCAAAACCACTGCCCCCACATAAATTTTGCAACCTAATGCCCATGGTGACATATTTAGACCACCAGTGCTGCCATCTGATGCATAAAAGTGGAACTGACACCACATAAGCTGCACCAGCTAACCTTTCCAATATGGCCGCCCCCATGGTGGAATCCACACGATAGATCAGCACCCATTCATCACTGGATAAAGTAGACAAACAGGTAAGCTAATGAGAAATAAGCAATGCCTAATACTTCAGCTATATGTCAACTGTTTTATCATTCAAGTCATTTTAGCAATAAGGTCCCCAAAATGCCCATTGGGTCATTCCATGTCAATTCACACAAATCCCCAAAACCTCCCCAGTGACACCTCTTCAATTTGCCTGATTTTTATTCTATTAGTGCCTTATGATGTCAAATGAAATAATCCGAAGTTTGAGCTTCCTAGCTCAAACGGTTTTTGAATTATGGCCCTTCAAAGTTTGGGTGCTACGCCCACTTTTGGGGTCCGGGAATTGCACACTTAATTTGCAAACATTTTTGGAGACCCATATCTTTTGTTTTAAGCTAGCTACAGGCCTGTAAATTGCTATATCTATATATTCTGGCCCTGTCTATCAGAATCTGCACTTAAAATTAGCATAGGTTTACCATTTTTAGAGATATTAACCCCTTAAAAGAGGATTTTTTAATGACGCAATACATTTTTGGGGCACTTTGGGGGTCTATATCTTGGAAAGTTTTTGTCCTGATGGGGTTTCAACTAATTTATCATCATATTTGGGTACACTACTGTGTATTTAGAGAATTTCAGGGCACTCAGAGCCTTGATGGGGGTACAGGAGGGTCCCAAATATGGCCTCGGGACAAAATTACCCTTTGATACCCCCTACTTCAGGACCCGAGTTGGCCATGTGGGCACATGATGACTGGAATGAGCTTTTTACCCCATCAACAGTCACCCTTTATTTTCAGATGCATTTTCAGATGCAAGTTACTCCTAAACTAGAGTCAGGAGATTGGATTGGGTTTAAGGGGTCAGTGTGCTGTAGCTGCTGAGGATGAGGCTGCAATATGAGCCCTTAATAATGCATGCAGTCAAGGGGACCAACTAAAAATCAAATAAAAATTTTGGTTCCGTAAAAATTGTCATTTTCAACAGCCTCTTACAGGAAAATCAAATGAGATATGCCAAATCTCATAGCAGATTCATAAACTTCAGGTAATTTTACCCATATGCACCCATTGACGTTAATTTAGCAGCGCTGGAAAGTGTATTTGTATCCCTTCAAAAATGTTTAAGTCATTGCTACATTCTCTACTAGTGACTACTAGACACCCCCTCCTTAAATTGGCAATTACTCCATGAAAAATTGGAGTTGGAACTTAAGATTTGGGATTTGACCATTTGAAATGATTGAAAACACCCATGATTTTTTTCAAATTTTTCTGAGACCGTGTGGTGCAAACTTTCCGAAAACTGGTCCATTTGGCAAGGAATGACCCCTATGTGAGCTACTGTCAACAAATCAGCCAGGTAGCACGCCACCTGAGCCGTGGTGGTTTTGCTCAGTCACTGCTAAATACAGGGACTAATTCAAGTTAACCACAGCATGCTGACAATGCATTTATGAAAACCAAGTTACCCCATTACAGGTATGAAGAAAGACAACCACAGCACCAAATGTAAGAGCACAGTCAGTGACCAAAGCAAGCAAGAATTTTGTCAAAACATGTTTGAACTGTGTGCTGAGGTGAAAGTCAGTGAACAAGTGCCAACACTCTGCGCTGCCAACCCGATGACTTTACCCGATTTAATCTCTGCTCCCCAAAGCAACGTTATCGCTTGTTTCCGAAGAGAAACAAATCAAGCCATTATTCCTCACTGTGACAATCAGGGATTATTGTAGCAGTAAAATCTGCTGAAAAAACTCAAGTTGAACTGAAGCATGTCAACAAATGTCTGATTATAGCAACTGGACAGACCAACACAGACCAGCACATTTCAAAGTCTACATCTTCTTTTAGCAATAAAAATACAAGCAAGTACTCCAAGCATGCGCCAGGGCACTGTGGCTACAAACCTGGTTACCCCAGAAGCAGTAGCGGTCCATCAGCAGTAAGAAGGGCCTTAGAAAACCTCAACTTTCAATGCTTGATAATCTAAACCACTTGCAGTTTACTTTTCCTGATTAGCAACAGTTGCTCAGACTAATTGGTAGGACTGACATCTGTATAATTTATATTTGATAGAATTGTTATACACTGCACCACAAAATGATGAGGCTTTTTCTTCCGCACATGAATGACGACGTAAAATATCAATATGTCTTTACAATGTCTGTGCTCATGAAACAGCACAAATCTGCGTAAATTAGTTTGAGAGGCTCATTAAAGAATAAGCCACGAGAATCCGTTCTACATTCTGAATGTGGTCGCGGCTAAAGGGCGTTGTTAAGGCACGATGCACAGCTGAGTGACAATTGAAAGACTGGAATTGAAAATACATGCTACTAAGTCAGCGAATGTTATGGATTTTTGCATTTATATTGCCATCCTTACAATGCCATATCAATTAAATAAATGTAGGCAATAGGCATTCACTTTATCATGATCATTTCTTATTACAGGTCATGTATTGGTCTTTGTTGTTCAGTTGATAAATTGTTTGATTGTTAACCAGGCAAACTTAAACGAGAACAGCTTGAGGGCAATCGAGCGGTAAAGGGTGAGGTAACTGAAGGCCCTCAGAACCTCTGACGGTACACTGCTGCTCAGAAGCAAGGCAATTGAAGAATGGCTGCAAAATAACAGCTCAGGAGGACAATGATCTTCAAATTCCCCGAAATAAAGCATTATTTCACAATGGCAACCTCAGCACACACTTAAGTCTTCAAATAGGCAAAAAATGGTTTGAATTGAATCCACCCCTTTCTCACCTCCTACTCAACCTAGCCTTTGGTCCAAGGATTGGTACTGTCCCGCCTGGACTACTGCGATTCTCTTCTGGCTGGTCTCCCAGCATCTGCAATTAAACCTCTGCAGCTCATCCAGAATGTTGCAGCTTGTTTGAGTTTCAACTTGCCCGAACACACTCACGTCACCCTGCTTCCTGCCGACCTCCATTGGCTCCCTGTAATGGCTCGCATCAAATTTAAAACTTTGGTGATCGCATAACAGGCTTCTAAAGGGTCTGCCCCAGTCTACCCTCAGAACCTTATCAAACCCTACACACCAGCCAGAGCCCTCAGTTCTTCCACTTTCGGCCGCCTGGCACTGGCACCGGCGGCGGCACCACCATCACCACCCCGGCCCCCTGCCCCCCCCTGCCCCCCCGCCGCACTTCCCTGTCAAGCCAGCGGTCCGGCCAGGCTCCAAGATGGTGGAATGAACCGCAGCGACCCTGGCATCTTTCAAGTGTCTTCTACAGACTCATCTCTTCCAGCTATACCTCTCTCCCACCTCCTGAGCCTTAGCAGCCGGTATGTTGTTCTTTATCATTTCTGACTATTAGTGGCAGAATTGCAATACAATCCAAGTTTCCAAAAAAAGGGCATTTTGGAGCGAAACTGGAAAAATTTAGTTAAAATTATTTCATTGAAAAACTTCTACAAATGATATTACTTGGATTACTGCATTTTTACAAAGAGCTATATCATAAAGTCATAAACAATGAATTCAGGCCTTTTATCTTACTTAGTTCCTGAGTTACAGATCATAAAATGTGGTCTCGTTTTTGGGCATTTTGTGTTTTCGGCTGATTTTGAGGTTTTACCTTACAAAAGTGGATCAAGATACGCAGAATCTAAGGCGATTTTCAGATTCTAGGGGATGAATATGGTTAGTATACCCAATTTCAGCCTTGTATAAGCAATCAATTTGGAGCAATAAGTTGCCAAAGTTGGCTGAAAATGGGTTCGCCAAAAAACTTAAAATATTATTCAAATTTCAAAGGGCTATAACTTGAAAACTATTTGAGATACTGGCCTAATATTTGGTTTTTTTTTTTTATTTTGTGTGAATATTTACTTGTGAATTTTTTTTAAAGAATTTTGAGGAGGTGACCTGGCACCCCTGGATGATTTGACATGGAATGACCCATGTTTGCCTCCTTAATCAATAAAATTTAAATTGAGCATATGACACAAGGACATTATACCCCAATCGTGTTCACCAGTGCAACATAAACACTGTATTTTGCAGAAGCAAGGGAATCACTTCCATACGACTGAGTTAAGTAATTTCAAATGTGATTACTTAAACTGGCCAGAAATCCAAGAATTTAATCGCACAGAAGCTATTAAAAAAAGAACAGTTTCACTTTTTTTCAGAATAACTGCGCAATAAGTCCAGGTTCTTCTGAAATATTTGATGCCTTTTTTGGTCATTATGAGGAATGAGCTTATAATAATCTTGGGGCAAGCATCACATCAAACAAAATGTCAAATATGTTCCCAAAGCCATTTTGGGTTTGGCCGCTAGGAACTGGACGAAACTGGTGGTCTACTTAGCCTAGCTAGTATAGTAGGCCTAGGCCTTGGCGTTGTTTCATCAAGATTTCATCAAAATTATATGTCTGTGGACTGGATTTTTTATTTATTTTTTTTTTAAATTGTGGCCTCATATCTGTCTTTTGTGTTACCAGTTTGTCTTTTTTGTTACTCGATAATGGTAACAAAAAAGACAAACCACGGTAACAAAAAAGACACATCCAAAAGTTTTTCAGGGTATTGTGGGCACCTGTCCACACACAAACATGCCTTAATTATGGCAAGCTGGAGCAGTTAGACCATTACAGGTCAATCTTTCAGTTACTAGCTGGAATCATGCATTATTTTGTAGTAACAACAATAAAGACGAGCAATTTGTGAAACACGCAATTTGGAAAAACTTGCAGAGCTGTCTCTTCCTCCCACAGCTTCTTCAAATTCTAAATTGCAGCCACAATAGATTCCTTACATCCTGGTATTTAAAAAAAAAAAAAAACCCACGGTAGTGACACCCATTGGAGACAACGTTAAATATTGTCCTCAGATGTGATGGTGGTAACAAGACAGACAGTGACTGAACCAAGTTTGCGAGATAGCTATGTTGACTAAAATTTCGAGAGGAAAACTAGGACATGGGGAGACAAATCAGTTTTAGAGACCTAAAATACAAAGAAACCTGTGAAGTTTTGAAAGTGATAAGATTTCTCAACTGAAACGAGAAAAAAAAAAAAAAAAAATCAACTTGAGTAAAAGTGACCCCACTTGAGACAGGAAACAAAATTGACATTTTGACCATAAAACTCCTGCTATTTTTTTGTTTTTTCCCCTCAAACGTGACCAAACAATTTTTTTAAACTAGAAAAAAGTGTTCTTCAACATACTAAATTGCTTCCTGGATGTTTATTTTGAATTAAGTAGGTTAAATGCGATAAGACATTTTTTACCCCTAAATTGCATACTTGGCTGAAAATCACCCCACTGAACCAGGACACACATCCAGCCAACTGTGCTCTTGCACTGACGCAAAGCTCATGCTTTAGAATCACAAATGTTGACCCCACCCTTGGTTTCAGCAGATTTGGTGATTTTTCTTTGAAGTGCTGTGAAGCGGTGTGATGTGCCCATTATCATCATTCAGTTCGGTGTGATGAGCTGATGGCATCACGTCACAGCACGCTGTAAAGCAAGGTGGTGCGTGAAACCTTGTGCATGTGCAGCAGGTGTATAACCCGTGGGGAAAATTTTTAGGCAAAGTCACCAAACTTCTTGAGCGGTTTATTTCAGATTTGACTGATGACTCTATACATCCAGTTTTTACGTCCCAGTAACCATTGAAAGTAAAGTTACTGGTCTCTCCCCATTCAGATAGGAGCCTGGTCTTGCTAGACCAAAGTAACTGCCTGGGAGCATTTCCAAAATGGCCACTGAGTGGAGAGACTTGCTCATGAGAACTTTGGTCAAGCATAAAGTGACAACAATTGCATTCTGGGGGAAAACAAACGTGGCTATTTCACTGAGCAATTGACACAGATTGAAGAGTTCTTTGAACTGTTTCTTCACACACAGGAAGAAGGATCTGACCCAAAGAAAGCTTAAAAATCCAAAAACGCTCTTCCCTCACTTTGCAACACACAACTTGAGCATGACGTCCAATGAGATTATAATGTCACATGACCGCTCACGCTCAAGTATGCTTTGCACATCCTCCACAGGCTTCAGTTTTGCGAAAGGAGCCATGATGGACCCATTTTCTCCATTTTTAAACCAGCCATTTCCAAGTAAAGACTTGCTTACATTGCAATAAACTCGACTGAATCGTCTAATTATGATAATTTATGCAAGAGGAAAGAGCAGAAATGAAAAGGAAAATTTTTTCTATCAAAGTGACACTATAAAATTATTTGTTTGAAAAATATATTGATTTTGGAAAATAAAATGGTCCATTCATACTTTCACCTTCATCAAACGTTCAATCATTTCGAAGCCTGACAGTTCTAGTGTGTGCATACATGCTAACATGCATTTCAAGGCCATTATTCACACCTCTCATGCTCACTAAACACCAGCTTCATGCACTTCCTACAAACGTTTTCCCTGAGCATCTACAATGAACACAGGTACAGCAGCACATCTATCAGGTTTTCCACATCAGCAATTGTTTACTATAGTCTGGTCTGGCACAGTCAGCAGAAGCAGTGGAAAAGCATCAATCTGGGAAACAGGATTCCCTCTCACGTTCCACCAACCATTGCACAATTCAACCCCATTCACACCAGTTCTCTCCCCCCCACCATGTGTCTATTAACCATCCTGCTCCTTTTTTATCCCCATACTACAACCCCAATTCCGAAATAGTTGGGACTAAGTGTAAATTGTGAAAAAATCAAAACCCAATGACTTTCAAATCACACCAGCCAGTATTTTATTCACAATAGAACAGAGATAACATAGCAAATGTTGAAACTGAGAAATTTTACAATTTTATCCACAAAATGAGCTCATTTCAAATTTGATGGCTCCTACAGGTCTCAAAAAAGTTGGGACAGGGGCCTGTGTACCATGGTGTAGCATCCTCTCCTTTTCACACAGAGTGGAGGCGTCTGGGCATTGAGGAGACAAGTTTCTTGAGTTTAGCCATTGGAATTTGATCCCACTCTTGTTTAATACAGGCTTCCACCTGCTGGAGAGTTTTGGGTCCCCTTTGATGGACTTTTCGGTTAATTATGCGCCAAATGTTCTCAATCGGTGAAATATCAGGACTGCAGGCAGGCCAGTTCAGCACACAGACTCTTCTACTATGAAGCCATGCTGTTGTAATAGCTGCAGTATGTGGTTTTGCATTGTCCTGCTGAAATACACAAGGCCTTCCTTGGAATAGATGTCGTCTGAAGGGGAGCATATGTTGCTCTACAACCTTTATATACCTTTCAGCATTCATGGTGCTTTTTAAAACATGCAAGTGTCCCACACCATATGCACTAATGCATCCCCATACCATCAGAGATGCTGGCTTTTGAACTGAACGCTGATAACAGGAGGGGTGGTCTTTCTCCTCTTTAGCCCGGAAGACACAACGCCCATGATTTCCAACAAGAATGTCAAATTCGGACTCGTCTGACCACAGGACACTTTGCCACTTTGCTACAGTCCATTTTAAATGAGCCTTTTCCCACAAAACATGGCGGCGCTTCTGGATCATGCTCAACAATGGCTTCCTTTTTGCATGGTAGAGTATTAGGTGGCATCTATGGATGGCATGGCGGACTGTGTTTACAGACAGTGGTTTCTTTAAGTATTCCTGGGCCCATTTAGTAATGTCAATGACAGAATCATGCCAGTGAGTGATGCAGTGGCGTCTGAGGGCCCGAAGATCACGGGCATCCAGTAAAGGTCTTCGGTCTCGTCCCTTACGCACAGAGATTTTTCCACTTTCTCTGAATCTTTTGATGATGTTATGCACTGTCGATGATGAGACCTTCAAAGCCTTTGCAATTTCATGTTGAGGAACATTGTTTTTAAAATATTCCACAATTTTTTTACGCAAGCCTTCACAGGTTGTAGAGGCTCTGGCCATCTTTACTTCTGAGAGACTCAGCCTCTCTAAGACATCCCTTTTATAGCCAATCATGTTACACACCTGATGCCAGTTAATGTAATTACTTGCTAAATGTTCTTTCAGCTGATTCTCTTACATATCAATTGCTTTTCCAGCCCTTTTTTGCCTGTGTCCCAACTTTTTGAGACCTGTTGCAGCCAGAAAATTTGAAATGAGCTCATTTAGTGGATAAAAATGTAAAATGTCTCAGTTTCAACATTTGAAATGTTATCTATGTTCTACTGTAAATAACATATTGGCTCATGTGATCTGAAAGTCATTGCTTTTTGATTTTATTCACAATTTACACTTTGTCCCAACTATTTCGGAATTGGGGTTGTACTTGCACTGAATTTTTACTGTCACAAAGAAGATTCCCTCGTGAGCATTACTTATGACGCGCTCGCCCACCTCGAAAAACACTAGGACCAAAAATAAAGGCAAATTTCACATGTACACAGATTAAACTTCAGGAATAAACTCAGGTTGTTTTTTTTTTTTTTTTTTTTTTTTTTCAGCAGAGTATCTCCATTCACAGTTCAGGTTGGTCGAGGACCAGTCTCAAAATGTGCAAGTGAAAGAGGACTGGCAGATTCTATTCTAAAGAAGGCATCAGGCTGTCCATGTCCGTACTGGCAAAATAGTAAATAACCTGCATTGATTTCCAAGTATCCCCAGCCTGAAATAATCCAATTATGGTATTGCACACCTGGTAAATGCAAAATATAAAAGCATAAATTATCAACTATTCTTATTTTGAACCCTTAAAATTTAAGGAAGCTGAACATGAGGATGGACATTTTTCCCCACTTATTTCACTTATACAAAATAATGATGCGAACGTTATATTTTTGTCCATCCTGGTTTCTAACGTTCGCAACTTGAACCATAAATGTTCCCTCTTTGACTGTCCAAAGAACACTCCTACTTGATATGCAAATTTATGCTTGGATCATTAAATCTTGTCAACTTTTCCAACGTGTGTTACGTTTATATGCCTAAAATCATAATAAATTTTAGGAACGTGAGTCCGTCCAGAACCACTCAATAACATTCACAAATTTTTCTGATGCGCTTGCAGTGACGTGCTGCGGAAAGATGACGAAAGAACGCTGCTAGTGCATGCTCAATGGAATCACCGCTGTTGTCGTGGATGTTTGGGATCTTCAAGGAGGGTGTTTTCCAGTAAAATATTCACTTATTTTGTCCGTCTTTGAATCTTACGATCGCAATAAATAACATTCGCAATACGAAGACACTGTTTGTGGCAAAACTGATAAGTTTTCATGTTTAGTTTGATGTTTATAAGCTCTGAAAATGACAGGATTCGATGATGGTTGCCTGTCGCCAAGTGCTTGGGTATACATTTTGGCGACATGCATGTTCGTTTATTGCCAGAGATGCCAAGTCTCACACATTCAGCGTAGGTCTCACGCATTTTTTAGGCTTATTCACCGTAGTCCGCAATTATTCATTGAATGCTTAATGAGATTCTCACGCGGAATTAAAACCTTGTGCATTGAAGTTTCAGTTTCACTTGTGTAAAGGTGGACCTCATCACAAGTAACATGGAAAGCGATTATGACTCCCGACTTCCCGTGCTTCTCTTTACTCAGGGATTGGAAACAATGCATGTGTTTCATGATCGTTTAAATTGTTGAAATGAAAGAAGACCATATGAAACATCTTTATGCAATTCCATTGCTTTCAATCCCTCAGTAAAGACAAGCGTGAGAATTCCCGAGTCATAATCGATTTCCGTGTCACTAGTGGGGAAATCCACCGTAATGCACGTGAAACTGATTAACTTGATGCACAATGACTTAAATTCCGGGAGCGAATTTCTTCACTGCGTGTTGATTGAATAATTGCTGACTACTGCACAGGAACGTGAATGCCACTAAGAGGTGAGACTTGGTATCTCTGTATTGCGAACGTCAGACTAGGACGAACAGCACTGTGACAAATTTTAACATGCCTAACAGATGAACTTTAAAAATTAAGAAAAACAAGACCTAATACATAAATAAACAAATCTTATCAGGTAATCCATCACAACAAAGTTCAAAAGGGATAGTATTGTTAGATCCGTCCCTCTGAATAGTTGGAATGTCCGTCCTTTTGACATTAGCAAAACCCCAAAAAATATTTCAACCCTTTTTTTTACCCACCCTGGGATTGGACTGCTCCCAAAATGGTTGCTGAAGTTAGTTAATAGCATACTAATGGGATTTTAACAGCTATAGAGAAGGTTTGACAGATTTTACACAATGATACCATGTGGGAACATTCTGCACTGTTTTGAATATAATCTGCCAACTGCAATGTACTATGTGTCCTTCTTTTTAATGCAAACAGAGCTGCAATACATTGATCGCGATCAAATGGAATCCAGGAAAAGAGCATTAACCCTTTCACCCCCACCAGTGCCCAGTTCTCATTGCCTTTTCTCCCCAAGGCCTTTGTTGACATTCTAACTAAATTTTTGGCTGTCTGTTCTTCTTCCTGATTGTTAAAAGAAACATAACAAAAAGAGTGCCACATGGTACTACTGGGGGTGAGGGGTTAACTCAGGGCCAGTCCTTCGTGTTCAGTCTATGACTGTATCACATGGGCCTGTAGAACAGGAGGAGTAACGGAAGTCTAAGAGAAAACATACCTGCCACAGCAATCAGCTAATCATGACCTGCTTATGCTGGCTGATGAAAAAATCATCCTCGCAATGCCAATGTTAGATGCTGGCATCATACCTTATGTGCATTGTTATGCATATCTTGAATTCTTTACATCACAAATGGAAATTTCAAAAGCCTGAATTTCAAGTCTGGATGACTGCGGTGCATGTATCATTTTAATAGAGGAGATTCAGATTGAACGTGGTGGTTTACAGTAGCATTTTGGGAGATAGGCTTGTGAAAACAATGACGCTGCTGGCTCAGTTTCTAGGAGGGGTGATACAAGGGCACAATTTTTCACCTCAATTGTTTTGGCAGATAAAGCTAGCTGTAAAATTTCCAAAAGGCCAAAAGAACAAACTACATGCTCTTCTAGGCATGCTGTACTGCACTTATCTGAAACCCAACTCATGCACGTATTTAAGTGAAGGCATGTTGACTAGGTGCACTATACAGCAAGAATTCAGGAAATTAGCAGTGTGACAATTGGACAGACTGGGCTCTTTTTCTTTTTTTTTTTTTTTAAAGGTTCTCTGACATGAATCTAAATGCCTGAAAGTGTTGGTTTATTTTGTTCTACATGATTATTTCTATCTCTCTATTCACTAAAAAGTTCTGAAATGGCTGAAAAATCCAGCAATTGCAAGGAAGAAAAGTGATTTTTTGCACTCTTACGCCTCGCCCCCTGAAAAAGTTGGAAGTTTCCGAGACCCCTCTCGACTCAAGTCACATGACCTACGACGTCACCCAAGGAAGGCACCTCCGCCATAGCGATCTCTGCGCGGTCCCTTTACACACTTGTTTACACACGTTTTCTCTTGCGTTTGTTTAGAGTATGAGCCTGCAATAAAGATATCCATCTATCCATCCATCCATCTAATTGTTACACTCGACAAACCGTGTTACGTAGGCTAACGTAGCTAGATGGCTGGATACATAATGCACATGAGGACAACTATCCAAACTCAGGTATAAATCTAATGACGAGTGTACAACAAGGCATCAAGATAACTCGCCGATTCATAAAAAATATTGTATGCACGTTGCGACTGACGTTACAAGCCGATAAGCCAGCGTTAATTCCACAGTGATTACGGATGCCCACCTCCTACAGCACAGCTGGCGATCAGGCATCACAATTCAGCCTCCCGAGTTCACCTGGCTAATAATGCGACGGCAGATGTCGATAATCCAGTAACTCTCCAACTGTAGAGGTTACACTCACCAGCTAATTTATCAAAGTTGACCACCTATGGCATTAAACTTCAGGATTATTCGCCAGAACATTTGCCAGAATAGGTGGCGTCAAGCCGCTTTCACACCAGACGGAAAACAAATTTTTCGCACAACAGATTACATTCAAAGTCGATGCAAAGACGCAAATACACGCGAAACGCTCTGCTCATAAACCTCTGCTCATAAAGCTTGCTAAACGCCCGAACCGAGGCCAGGGCGATTGGATAGAGGGAAATACACACAACTGTCACCAACTAATGTCAACTTGCTAAATGGGTAATGTGGTTGGTTAAACTGACAGGTAGGTAGTTAGCATGTAACTTTGCAGTTCTCTCAACGCTGGACTGAACGCTTGGTATATAATTTCATCATCGAAATTCATGATAATCTAACGTTATGTCGAACTTAAGTTAGCTGGCTAACTACTGCAGAAAATTAATGTCAACTAGCCAGCTATCTTGCGTGCGTGTCTAAAGCTGCTTTCACACCGGAGGCGAAACAAATTTTTTGCACGACAGATTACATTCAGTATAAATGCGAAGACGCAAATACACGCAAAATAATAAAATAATCTGATCCAGACGACGGCGAAATATCAGAATCAGAAGATGAGGAGTCGATTCCATGATATTTTTGACTGACCTAATACGCTAAGTAGTTTTCACTGTCAGCTGGCTATGGTAAATTAAGCGTAGCGTACGTACATTTCTTTGACGAGCGAGCAAGATCTGACCAGCTGCCTTCCTTGCGTGACGTCACGTTGATTGAGAAGGCCAGTTTCGGACATTTCGACCCATTTCGAAGGGGGTGTTACCGCTCAGCTTCAGCAGTCCGAAATAGTTTAAAAACCACAAGTTTTGACAAAAAAGCTTTTGCATCTTCGTTTTAATCGCGAAAAATCACTACAGGGAGATCTAAATGTAAAATTCGAGCCCATGTCAGGGAACCTGACAAACCTTGAAGACTGTTCTTTCAGAGGCCATATATACACACTCGATAATGCCAAAAACTCACCTGTAACCGGCATAACAAATATGAAACTAGATAACTTGGTCGCCACAGGGACCGAGTCATGCATCTCCCCAATCCCCAAATTTCGGACAAAATGGCTGCCGTCAGCCGTCAGCTTCCAGAGCCCGGAACAGAAAATCTCTGCGGCGGCGACCCCGAAACTAAACCATAGTATCTCCCGACTATTGTCGTCAGGGAGATACACATATATTAATGGTGTGTTTGTCCAGGCCGCCAAGAATGGTTGTGCAAAGTTCATTAGTCTTCTACACTCTCTGGCCACTATTACAGTGCTTCCTGGTTCTCTCCTGAAGTACCACTTGTCCATGATGTTTTAGATGTCGCTCTTGCTCCTGCACAGGTGATTGAAATGATCAGGTCATTACCAACCCCCAAAAGCTGACTGATGATGACCCGATCACTTGAATCACCTGTACTGGAGCAGGGAGACATCCAAAACATGAAGGACAAGTGGTACTTCAGAAGATGTTTGAGAAGCACGTATCTAGTTCACTGGCCTTACGTCCAAGCAATAAATGGGTATGCCCTCACTAAGATGTTCGACTGACACTCCGAAGGTGCGTCCTCAATTGCATTAGTGCAGCTGTCGGGCCCTTGAGCAAGGCCCTTGACCCCACATTGCCGGAGGGGATTGGCCCCTGCTCAGTCTTTTCAACTGCAAGTCGTCTTACATAAAGAGATGCACCAATTAACTAACACACGGTAATACAGAACACAGCATGAGCAAAATAATTGAAGTAGCGAGGCAATTTCTGATACTTTCAGGTTTGACTGGGATTTGAGTACGCCCACACTCACCAAGTAGAGTAGGAAGGGGAAGACCAGGAGGAATATCCAGAGGTAGAGATGAAAGCAGTTTGAGAACGTGCTCTGATGCGGGTCCACATACCAGCCCCCGGTCAGGGAGGCCCACACCCCTTGCCGCAGTATCTGTAGAGCCTGGGAACCCATTTTTTACGGCCCCTCGGCTTCCCGCGGCCACGGTCTGCTTCCAAACTTTGCGGCTGAACCCCGCGTTCCGTCTTCGCTATAGCGTTTGCAGCTCCATTGAAGGCTACAGGTAAGGTTTAGTCCAAGAAAAGGATTTCTCTGAGAAGACGATGCTATAAGTAATGGTTTGGGGTCGCAGAAACAAGAACAGTCACACGTGCTTTTCACTACCACGGTGCCACTTGGAACCAAGTCTCTAGCGTAAATTGTGGACAGTATTTTGGCACTTTTCATCTAATGATCAAGAAAAAGAAAAGGAAAACATTCACTTGGGTGAAAAAATACTCGTCTCTTCGCTTTGTTTATTCACTTTTACCCAGCATTTGAATACATTTAAGCCCATTTTCATTCTTGGAATCATTCAGATGGATACTGTGCACCTCAGAACTCCTTTACAACGAAAGGTCCTGAATGATTTTACTAATGCTAATAGTGACTAATCATCAAAACCTAATGTCGATTCATTTTCAGATTTGTCCCATTAAAATATATGAGATCATTTCTTTATCAATGTCGATGGCTTTTCACAATATATTGCTTGAAATCCAGCAGTAAATATAATGGGCCATCTATACTCGACAGATGCGAAAATACTGAGTTTGGATTCGAGTGCCAGTGGGACCTACTCGGGTTCGACTACCCAGCCAAACTTCCTAAGGTTTGCCAGCAAACAGGCTGCAGACGCGCTGGTATCTCAATTAAGTTATTCTTGACGAGCCATACTTTCATTAATAAACGCCGAATGCAAAAGGAGCAGACTTGTAGCCCTGAGAAAACGAACATATCAAAACAGACAGATAAAAACAAGTTATGAGAACTGGCCGGCTGGCCAGGTAACTTCGGGATTCATCAGTGCCAGGACGAAATGCAGCGATGGTCACCACCAGACGTGTTTGGCTGGCCAACAGCTACCTAGCTATACTTCAAGGAATAGTTTACAGAAAGACACGTTAGCTAGTTGTTCTGGCAACCAAGCTACCAACAATATTTCCAGGACTGTACTAAGATCCGTCCATCCAGTTTGTTAACATTAACGGTAAAGATTAAGAACCTCCTGCTATTGATGTAGCCAATTAACTGATTAACATCAGCTAAGTTAGCTAGCTATGCGAGATGGCGAGTTTGCTGAGATTAATACCTCTTAAGCATGAAGTTAAATAAACATTGCAATTAAGCCAGCAATCATGTCCAATACATTCATCTTAATTTAGTATCATGTCTAGTTCGAATGTTGCAAATTTAGCTGACCTTAAATTCCCAACTAAACTCAATGTAAACATATGATCATGACAAGCGAACCGTAATGAAATTATTCATTATATAGTGCCGTAGCTAGTTCATTATTTGGCGACGTCAAAACCTAAGAAGCTGCCAGCGTTGTTCTGATGGAAAAGAGACCGCACTGACCAGCTATTAGCTGATGAGCGTTATACTGTCAGTTTTAATAACATTAGCATGTTAGCAAGATGGCCAGTCTGAACGACATGCAGATTTCCCCTCCAGTGTGCTGCCAGCCGACAGGCAAATTACTGACCTGTTTGCTGGATCAATGTGTTCAGTTTGCATTGTTTAAATTGGACGGAACGCAACGTTTCATTTGCACCCAGCCAGCTAGCTAGCTGACCAAGAGCAACATGTTCTAGCCTAGCGTACTGACTAGCCTGCTATCCTGTGATGGCTATGCTATCGCCAACTAGCCAAGTTAACGAGCTACATTGGCCGATTTGCTGGCTATTATCCACCCTCGAGCTTTAAGTCAAAACAAGAATATCAACCGATATCCTGGTTTCCGATTTTGAAATCGATTCCGTTTGCTCGCGAGCCAGGCCAACGATTTAAAAAAAAAAAATCATAAACGATACCCAGCTCGTTTAACCGATTTGTGTATCCACAGATTCTGCCTTCCAGAAGTGCTGATCATAGCTACCTCATCTCCCTTCCGTGTTGAGCGCAAGAGTGCTTTTCTTCTTCTTCTTCTTTTAATAATGGTGTTACAACTAGTTTTTGTTGTATATCGCCACTTACTGTGTGGGAGTGTGCTACTCAGAGACAAGAGTCCTTTTTGATTGTTTTCCTCTTCTTACTCTCAAGTAGCAACTAGCCTAACCACCGAGCCAGCTCACTAGTCAGCTTGCTTATCATTGTTATCCGCCGTTCCGTTCCGTCAGAAAGACACGGCTGGTGTCCGAAATTTTGATATTCATATAAAACAAAGTTCACAATATATATGCAATTTTGCCATTTCCCTGTACAAATTATTCGTGTTCGAACACTCAGGATCTTTTTTAATTCCTGAAAAAAATCCTGTTCTCTCACCCAACCAACAAACTCCTCCTATGGAATTCGCCCATTCACACAGGTAGCAAACACCCATTCGAAGGAAGCGAACGTGAGTGCACTCACTGATTGGCTCTAATACCTGTCATTCAAAAATATGAACTAATGATTGGATTTGTGGGAGCTAAGCGGACCTATGACCTCTATTTACGAAATCAAATTATATGATTGGTGTTTTTGGTAATCAGTCATGTGGCATTCATTCATATTGCGCGAATAAAAAATACCAAATGAAAATATGAAATTACAAGCTGGCGAAGTCTGAAGAAAGAAACTCAGGAACAATAATTTTAATATATTCGTACATATTATGACGGTCGATTGTGCGCTGGCAATGCGTTTGATGAGCGAAAACTAACTCCGTCAAATCAGACAAAAATCTCTAAAATTAGTTTATTATCACTGCCGTACAATATTAATCGAACAGTTCATAACTAAAAACTGCATGGCTTATTTGATGAGAAAGTAGGCTTCATCTAGTTTCTGGAATGTAGCTTTTTCTTCATGGGGCAGTCTCTCCACCATGGATGCCTACTTGACCCTCCTTTGGAAATACCTTGATCTACTCACTTTATCTGTATTTCATGTCGTGGTCCTGAGGGAGTGCACTTCAAAAAAACAAATTGCTTCAAATGTTGGAGAAGCAAAGGCCACTAGGCCATACATCCATTATCTAGTGTGCTTGTTCCAGCTCAGGGCTGTGGGGGACTGAGAGCCTATCTCAGCAATCAATGGGCGAGAGGCAGGAACAGGCCGATTACAGTCCACCAATCCATTGCTGGGCACACTACATAATATCAAATGGGAAGTTCCCTGACACACTCGTGCCAATTCACGTTATGATCCAGACCAGGAATCAAGTGTAGAGGCAGAGTGCAATCCAATGGTAGGTTTGTTGATAGTAAAATCGTAACAGTGAGATGAAGCCCAGAAGTGAATAGCTCAGTACAGATATTATGGCAAAGTAGTGTTGGTGCGCCACTCTCCGACCAGTGGCCCTCTGGAATGAGGGCTAGGTGGAGTGCACACTTCGCCACAGCCGAACGGGCCGAGGGCAGGAAGGAGCAACTTAGGAAAAGCGCAGTTCCAATCCTGATTACCGTAGAAGATGATGACTGTATTTATGATTTGGGTTGTGTGTGTGTGTGTGTGTGTGTGTGTGTGTGTTGTGATGACACTGGAAGATCCAAAGGTCAGGTGGCTATCAGTTGCCTCTGTTAAAGATACCAGGTGTTATCTCAGTCTTTTGCATGCCTGTGCATGTGTGCATGTGCATGCTTAAAATGGATGAATTTAATTGAATTAATTGTGACAGTGAAATAAATACAACTCCAATTTTGTAACAGTTGGGACGAAGTGTAAATTGTGAATACAATCAAAATGCAATGACTTTCAGATCACATGAGCCAATATGTTATTTACAATAGAACATAGATAACATTTCAAATGTTGAAACTGAGACATTTTACATTTTTATCCACAAAATAAGCTTATTTCAAATTTTCTGGCTGCAACAGGTATCAAAAAAGTTGGGACACAGGCAAAAAAGGGCTGAAAAAGAAATTAATATAAATGAGAATCAGCTGAAAGAACATTTAGCAAGTAATTAAGTTAACTGGCATCAGGTGTGTAACATGATTGGCTATAAAAGGGATGTCTTAGAGAGGCTGAGTCTCTCAGAAGTAAAGATGGCCAAAGGCTGTCCAACCTGTGAAGGTTTGCGTAAAAAAATTGTGGAATACTTTAAAAACAATGTTCCTCAACGTCAAATTGCAAAGGCTTTGAAGCTCTCATCATCGACAGTGCAAAACATCATCAAAAGATTCAGAGGAACTGGAAAAATCTCTGTGCGTAAGGGACAAGGCCGAAGACCTTTACTGGATGCCCGTGATCTTCGGGCCCTCAGACGCCACTGCATCACTCACTGGCATGATTCTGTCATTGACATTACTAAATGGGCCCAGGAATACTTCAAGAAACCACTGTCTGTAAACACAGTCCGCCGTATCATCCACTGATGCCACCTAAAACTCCATCATGCAAAAAGGAAGCCATTGTTGAGCATGATCCAGAAGCGCCACCGTGTTCTGTGGGCAAAGGCTCATTTAAAATGGGCTGTAGCAAAGTGGCAAAGTGTCCTGTGGTCAGACGAGTCCAAATTTGACATTCTTGTTGGAAATCATGGGCGTCGCGTCCTCCGGGCTTAAGAGGAGAACCACCCCTCCTGTTATCAGCGTTCAGTTTGACCTGTGTGTTTGTGTGTTTGGCAGGAGGAGGTGTTAATTTGGAATTGGGGTTGTAAATAAATGCCATAAATATTAAGGACGCATTATCCTCAAATTTATTTATGGAGTCCAAAGGCCCTCCAGCTTTTTGTCACATGCACCTCACTCATCACCAAGGGGCATTTATATGTCTTAAAACTCCACTACTGTAATTTCCTTCGTCATTTTAAATGCTTCACTCGCAAGCTACTGTACATCAATTATTAATGTCATAAAAAATAACAATCTTGCTAAAACTTCCTCAAATTTGGGCGATGAAATAATTTTACCGGACCAGGGCTCCGTTTCCGGCAACGATTGCCTCGATGGTTCATTGGTTTGTTCCCAAAGTGTCTGACTTGTCGGCTGATGGGTTCCATCAGTGAGAAATGCACCTCTCATCCAATCAGCACCATGATGCGTAAAATCCGCCGACCCGCAAACAAGCGCATTTGGGCATAGCTCTGCGTATACTGTATGCTTCGGCAGTCATGATACTCAGTGTTCGCAAGTGCTGTTGATACCGTGGTCTCTAAGTGAGGCTTATTTGACAAATCCAGATTGAAGGGGAAAATGTAAATAAAAGAAAACATGTCTATTTAGCATGCTAGTCTGACTGTGCAATAACGAACCGCACATCCTCCCCCTAACACTGAGAGAGAGAGAGAGAGAGAGAGAGAGAGAGAGAGAGCTCGCGCATATCAATTTTTATTTTGATTTGATTTTATTATTTGCACAATACAACAAAGCAGCAGAATTCCTACAACAAAAGCAAAGACACAAGTTCTGCAGGTCAGATTTTCAACCCCTTGAGGCTTTTAGAAGAAATCTGACCTCAATGAGCATTATGAGCAAGTGCATAAGTGAAGTACTCCGCAAAAGTGAACATAACTGAAAATATAAAATAAAAAGCAAACATAAGGTGAACAACATAGAGATAAAATATTTTTGTATTATTATGTGCTGTGTATTCTGTTGGAAAAGAAACTCCACCTCCTGTTAGGACTGTGCGGATGCGTGGACGTGGGACTGGATGCAGGATGACGTACCAGCCGCTGGAAACACTCTCCCGGCATAAATTGCGACAAGACACAAGCGCATCCCCGAGAGAAGAGATCCAACTTGAACGTAACTTTCTGATCTTAGTCCACTACCCATGTAAGCATCAGTGCAGGATTACAAAGGGGAAATATGTAACAGCGTAGCAAGATAAGCTTATTCAGCGCCCAATTTGACGAACCTCTCACAAGTCGTATTCCATTTTGTTGTGCTGTATTTAGTCCGTGTTGATATTTTGACCAAAAAAGTGCGCCAAGGGTTGCGCAAAAACTTTCTGTTCTGTTCTTCCATTCTTCTATGCCTCTCTACGCTTGTTTCCTGCTGGCCAGTGAAATACTGGTCTTCACTTGAAAAGCTACTTCAGCTTTCTGCCCTTTTAGCTAACGTATCGGTTCCTCGTGGAACAAATTCGTAAAACTGACGGGGAGAGCGGTGCTTTAAAATAAATAATATTCTATTCCGTGCGCAACCAAATAGAAAAAGTGCAACAAGTAAAATGGAGCCTCTGAAGAATATATTTGTTCGAAGTTCACTATCCAGCTGGAAAACTCTCCTAGAGTCAGAAGAGGACAGCATCACCCACTCGGTATGGACCGCTTTATTTGATTATGAAGCCTGTGGGAAGGATGAGCTTACGCTCCGCAAGGGCGACTTGGTGGAGGTGCTGTCGCTGGACTCGGAGATATCGGGAGACGAAGGTTGGTGGGCGGGCAAGGTGAACAATAAAGTGGGTATCTTTCCGTCTAACTACGTTTCTTTAAAGCCCAGCGGCTACGGACAGCTGCAGGGTCCGGATGTGGCTGGGGAGCTTAGCCCAGTGGTTCGGGGTTTCGAACCCAAACAGTTGGACTTTAAGGAGCTCAGTCTGGAGGAGGTAATAGGGGTTGGCGGTTTTGGAAAAGTGTACCGGGGTACATGGAGAGGAGAGCTGGTGGCCGTGAAGGCGGCGCGTCAGGATCCGGACGAGGACATCAGCGTAACGGCTCAGAATGTGATGCAGGAGGCACGGTTGTTTTCCATGCTCGACCACCCGAACATCATCGCACTGAAAGGGGTCTGTTTACGGCAACCGAACCTCTGCCTTATCATGGAGTACGCATCCGGGGGGGCGCTGAGCCGCGCACTCGCTGGACGCCGCATACACCCGCACGTTCTGGTCAACTGGGCTGTACAGATCGCGCGGGGTATGCTGTACCTCCACAGCGAGGCGATAGTGCCTGTCATTCACCGGGATCTTAAGTCAAACAACGGTAAGTCAGTGCTGGCTGCTCCCAAATGTTGCGAAGCAACGAAACGGCTTCACTGAAACTGGCCGGGTGCGCTGTGAGCAGACCTGAGAGATAATCATTTGCATAAATATGAATAGGCCTACAGTCTGTTTTTGGCAGCATTCCTTATTTGACTCATATTTGCTTTTGTTACAACGAGCTGAATTGTACGAATTAAATTTCAGAAAAATACTTTGATGATTGATTTGACTGCAGTGATTTGATTGATTATGGCTCTGTCCAAATAGTAAAAAAATTACGGCCTATCCACTAATTCCTAACCACTTTGTTTTAACCTGTGTGAAAAACGTCATAAGGTAAAAGGAAGGGGTAAACGGGAATTCTCAACGCCTCAGGAAGACAACAGCGCTAATTAGAGAATCCGACAGTGGCGGGCGGTGGACGGAAAACTGGGGGGGCGGAAAACATCCCTTGAAATGGATGAGATTAGTGACCCGATTTCAATCATTGTTCTTTGTCAACATGTTAGTTTCCTTTATAATGAAATGTTTAGGCGAGTGAATAATAAATTCTATAAAATGTTTCATTCACATGCCTTAATAGGCAACTCTTCACGAAAAAAACCACTGTGGATTTTCCGCGTTAAATTTTGTCACATCCTAAGCAAGTCGTCAAACCTGTGCCGAATGATTGTTTATTTGAAAAAGATTGAAATGCGCTCTTTTTTTGCGTTCAACTGGTGCGTTTGATTTCTCGTCTTAACGAAGACAGTTAGCTACACCTGAGAGTGGAGAGTTCAAGTGTCTTTTACCAGGGAAATGGACTGAAAACAGATCAAGACTAATAAGCAGTTTAAAGACATGTTTATCGCCCTCCTTGTTCTCTGTCCACCGCCCGCCACTGGCATCCGAATGCACTTATATTAGGCAACGTGATCATAATTCCCCTTCCCATCATATAGGACCACGTTTCTTCACGCGATTGGCTGGATGAATGGTCGCCGCTTTAAATATTGCTGCTTCGCAGAATTGTGGGATAGCGTTATCATCTTTCTTTTCGAAAGGATGGTTCTGTGTACCCTATGCTAAAGGTGGTAAATTAGGAAGTTCTGAGACACCTTTCCTTAACATTTAAAGAATTCGAATACACTTATCATGGCTGCTACGCAATATTTCCGGATAATTTTTTAGGAGTTAACCGCCTCGCTTCTGAGGACATTTTTGCTCATATCTCCGCACAGAAGGCATTTACCGGCGTGTACTCGCGGCTGAGTCTAACTGTCTTAACTAGGCAGGTATGTGCGTTTGATTTCTTTAGATCCGAAGAGTTGGGGAAATGTTACAGATGTAGAGCGTAAAAAGATGCCTGAAGTGAATGGATCAAGCAGTGTCTCTGTGGGTGTACATTGAAAGTCAGATTGATAAATATCCACCCACAGTGACATGCAGGGTCTATATGCGATTGAACTTCTTTCTGCAATCACCGACGTCGTCATCTGCTGGCCACTAAATAGAATTGCAAATTTTGGAGATTTCCGCATTGGCCTCAGTTTTCAGACATAGAGATATATCATAGAACCAGAGAGAACGAGGAAGTACCTTCGCTGCAGGCAGTTAGCATGTTGGCTTCCTGCTTCCGCGCATCCCACTGGAGGCAATTTTGTGGCCAAAGACGCGGCAGCTCCATAGACACCAATTGAAAAGTGCACATTTTTTTTCTTGCCAAATAAAGCGAAAACAAAAGCAAATGTATTCGGTAATCCTTCATTATTTTGCTCTTTGTCAGGCGCAACTGTTCGATGTTTTCAAGAGGGCCTGTAAAATGAGAACTGATACTTAGAGCTTGATGACAGCTTGTGCACGAGTTTGGTTATCCAGCTGTTGCTCTGACTGCAGCAGTTCAAGGAAAAGAGTGAAAAGTGCGTGCGCGTTCCGGATTAACGGCGTTGCACGTCATTTCCCCTCGAAAACATTCGCCAATCTGCACAGACGACACACTTTCTTGGCAATCTGTGCTGTGTAATCAGATTGGCAGTCATATGAAATGGTGCCGGAAAAGAGCACCCATGGAACACCATTTTTATAGATGGCGTCGGTCAATTCTGCACTTCCTGGGCTGAGGTAGCTAGCCTAGCATCTCCCATTGAAAGTAATAGGGGTGGGACTTCCTCACTCTCTCCAGTTATATTATATTACCTCCATGTTTTCAGGCCCGAGTGCTGCGTCCATCTTTTTATACAGTCTATATCATCAATACAACAAACAATGGCCAGATCTAACTTTTTTTTTTTTCGCTGAAATTTCTTACACTTCGGACCACCACACTTCCGGTGCGCAGCTTGCTAGAGCTTAGGTCTATTGCAAGCGCATAATAACATTGTACGATTGCAATCTTATCGTCTACATCAGCGCTTTTCAAATCTCTCCCGGAGTGCCACTTCTCCTGCATGTTTTAGAGCTCTGCCTGCTCCTGCACAGACGAGTCAAATGATCAGCTCGTTACCCGTGAAGATGCTTGACAATGAGTGACTCATTAGAATAATCCGTGCTAGTGGAGAGAGATCTAAAACATGCGGGAGAGGTGGTACTCCAGGAGAGGTTTGAGAAGCAGTGATCTACGTCATTTGAGACTGTTGACGGCAGCGCCAAAAAATTATACTAGAAATTATATTTATCACCTGAATATCGCCGTGGAAGGCCCTTCTTGAAACTTAGAGAAAATGACCATTTTCCATCTGAAAGCTTCTTAATACGGCTTCTGCGCTTGGTACGGCCAAGTATCGGTAACCACGCAAGTCAAAGTATCTTTCTGCAGCTCTTTGAGACCGTAAGCGACTCGGCCACTGAACTATCCTATAAACCATCGGAAATGGGGCATGACTGCATCATCAGGATTTTTTTTTTTAATAGGCGCTACTGTGTTTGCGTGGTAACACCTATATTATCCACTTTTGAAAATAGTTGAGCATCTGGCGGGTGTCAATACTGTAATGTGAATTTTTCATCAAAAAATGAGCTGTCTGCAGGTTAACCTGCACTGTGATGGAAGAAAAGTTGACTGAACTTTAAGAAGTAAGGCAACCAACTGCAAAGCATTTTGCAGTTTACTCAGCTTCAGGTTCCGGTGGTTGCACATAAGGCCCACTTTTTTTTTTTTTTTTTTTCAAACTGGGATCTTGAGGTTGAGCCAACGCAAAAATGCCTCGCAGCTGGAAGCCTCACTTTTTAAGTCGAATCGAGTTTTTGACTTTTACCTCTGCCAATGAATTTGGACAACAGTTATGTATTCGCTGTTGTCTGCTTGTCTTGACTTCATCTCTCAAATTTCTCAATCAATTTCAATGATATTTTGTGGAAGTGTGAGCTATGAGCCAAGGAACAATTGCTTGCATTTTTGGGATGGTTTCAAATTCAAATATGGCCACCACAGCCATATTTGCTCAGTTCTGAGTCACAAATGTGTTGGTGGAGGTATGCTCTGTTTGAGCGCTTTCTTTTTTACAGTGTGTTGATGCACGATGGACTGGATCTGTCGGGGAACAGAGGCAGTAAGACCAGGGGTCAAAACATGAAAGTCTTACCATTTGAATCTACACTGTAAAAAAAAAAAAAAAAAACTTAAAAAAAAGTGAGGCGACCAGCTGCAAAACATCGTTGAGTTTGCTCAACTTGAGTATTTGAGTTTGCACAAACTAATTTTAAAAAAAAAAAAAAAAAAAAAACTCAGAACTTGAAGCTGAGCTGACTCAAAAGTTTTTTGCAACTAGTTCCCTTACTTTTTTAGCTGAGAAAGTGTTCATATGAACTTATTAATTTAATGCTTGATTTGACAGCGGGTAACTGAGCTGTAGTTTACTGGATCTATCATTTAAGTCCATCTCCAGCATTAGATTGCAGTCAATTATAACACTATTATCTATGCTTTTCCTATGAAATGGTCGGAGGTATTTCAAAGTGAATTCTTCAAGGTCCCCTATGAAGTCACCAGGTGCACAGCTAATTAGTGGCACAAGCCATTTCAAAATCTTTTCCCACTTGACATCACATGGGGAAATAACCAACTAGAGGCAAGATGAACTGATCACCTTCAGCCAAGCAGTCAATCAGATTTCATTATTCTGGGTGGTCACTCCCCTTGTGATGTCAGGAAGGGAAGATTTTGAACTGGCTCATAATGGCTAATTAGCTGTGCACCTGGTGGCATAATAGGGGACCTTTAAGAGAGTGTGACCTGAAAGAGTGTTTCATTAGAAGAGGTATTTCAGGTTTGTCTTATTAGTCTGATATTCTTGTTATGAGACAGTCTTCTGTGCAACAATATACTGTTGGGCTGAGCCATATCGAGAAAAAAAAAAAAAATCAAATATTACGGTTATATTTATTGTATTATATTACTAGATATTTGACCTAATTCCTTGATATTGATATTTTGGCGATATCGCTGGGGTAAAGATTGGTGCTTTCACAAAGTAATTACGTAATGAGATTTTTAATGAACAGTCATTAGTAATATGATATGATGACTAAGATGGTACAGGCAACAACTGATACTGTTTTATGGATGCAGAAAACCACATCTCGATTGTAATACAGCCTTTAAAACCAAAAAGACAGCATTTTTGTCATGTCACAATATTAGGATATTCAAAATCCCAAAAGATTTCTTATCTCTTCTCACATTATCAATATAATATCAATATATTGCCCATGCTAATTCTCCCCCCAACCCCCATGCATGCCCACAAATACACTTGCAGGTTGTTTTTTTTTCATCATGTTTTTTTGGGGACATCCCATCGACCTACATTAATTTTCCAAACAACTTACTCTGACCTTAACCATACACATTACAAGCCTAATCCTGACCCTAACCTTAACCTCACCCAAATCCAAATTTAAGCCTAACCCTAACCTTGACCCCAACTTTAGAATAGCTTAGTTACCTTGTGGGAACCAAGAAATGTGTCCCCAAAAGAGATGCATGCAGGCGCATACACACACACACACACACACACACACACACACACACACCTCACCTGTTAAGGCTTTTTTGTGGCAGTTTTTACATGTTAGTATTCAGTATTTGCAGTAAATGACTCGTATTGAACCGCTCTGATGTTATTCCACTGGAATTGGGGGGCTGTATTTGTTTATCGTGTTCCAAGTTGCTATGTCTTTGGTTGCTGTACAGCGGAGGTGGAACATACAGTCTCTCTCTTTGTTACACTGGGAGATGATATCGGCCCTGTCTCTCCCAGTCTACTTGTAGAAAAACAAGACTTAATACTTAACCTGCTGAAACTTGCCCTCTCTGTGTCAGTGTTTTCTTAGTGAGTAATGCATGTTTTCCTTGTTTTCCTGCATGCTTCATAGACCTCTCATGTGAAATCTCCTTATCCGTACTCGCCAACTGTCTGGCTCCCTTCTTTTTCTGAATGTACCTCCATGCGATGCTGATCTCAGAAAACTCGAAGGCTATGTCTTTGCTGGTGACGACAACTGTGGTTCGCCGAGTACAGGCTTAGGCCTGTCGTGTAAGTTCAGGTCTTTGTTCAACTGCGTCGTCAGCTGTCTGTGTAGGTAATCTACACAGATGAGACACAGTTTTCTTTGTTTTTTATTGGTTTCCTTACCTGGTGTCGAGTGAGGAAACTCCCTGCTTATATGATACGGCATCTGAGGCAGATAATGAATATATCCTGACAGGATAAGTTTCCAGCCAGGAAATCCTTACAGAGAGCACGCTTCCCATCAATAGCAGATCTACTAGTACTGATGAATCTCCGATGGCTAGCCCACATGGAGAGAGTGGATCATCTACGCCTACCTCAGCAGCTGCTGTACTCTCAGCTGTGCGAATGAAAGAGAAATCAGGGAAGACCATGGCTTTGATTCAAAGATACAGCAAAGAGAAGCATAAAACAGAGATATGGATCCTAACACCCGGCAACAACATGCAAATGACAGGCTCAGATGAAGGAGTATGATCAGTGCCTAGATACTGTCATGGAACAGTCATTGTTGCCTCAGCGGACTACATGATGATGATGATGATGAAGATCTGGTGTCAGAATGCTGGTTGGCTTAGAGGAATGGGGCTTCATGTGGAGGTGGCGTATAAAACCACAGAGAAATATGTATACAGATCTACATGAGCTTTCAATGGGACCCAGTGGCTTTAAAGGTCCCCTATTATGTCACCGGCAGCACAACCAATAAGCCATTGCCACCCATTGCAAATTATGTTCCTTTGTGACATCACATCGAGAACGTATTGCCCTGTGGCAAGAGAGACTGATCTGCTTCAGCCGAGCAGTCAATCAGTTCAAATTGACGTACACATCATTTCTCTGCCTTTGTTCTGTTTATAAATAAGACCTCAGTACTATAGATAATAATGTCGTGTAAGCACAGTAAAGCCCTTGGGTGGTGACTGACAGTGCAGTTTTGAAAAACAGGCTGTTAACCCAACATGTTAACCCTGTATCCAACTCAGAGATGGAGCTATGATCTATAATGGTTGGCGCGGAGGCCAGGAAAACATGAACTGGAGTCAAGTGCAAGGGTGGATTTGGTTCTAGAAGTATTGTTGTGCCTGGTGCGCAGGTAGAAGACATAAACACAAAAGATACAAACAAAAGAGGAAACGAGGTTCCAAACTAAACTATTTGTAACACAACAAAGGCTAAGAAACAATAATACTGTATTACAAAATAGTAAAGTAAAATGTAAACGAGGGTTCCTCTTAAATAAATATGAAGTGCTGGAACTGCACAGCACTGTGGCAATGTTTGAGATTAGATTTTATGCGAAACACGGTTAGAATAGCGAGAGCTCTAGCGTATGGCTTTACGCAACTTAGCAAAGAACCGCTGTGAAGCTGTGCTACTTATACAGGCAGCGAGCACTCAGCAATGATGAGACACAGATGATCCTGGTTGAGTGTTGAGTGGAGCTGCGGTCCGAATCTTAATTGGCCGACGTGCTGACATGCAGAAGACGAGATCTGACAAAAGTAAAGAAGGAGTATTTCTGGATCAAAGTTATTTGATGGCATTTGACTGAAAAAAATATATATACCTTGGGACACTCTCAAATTATATGAAGACGGAGCATCCAAGAGTAGTTTCAGAGCGGGCATAAAGAACAGAATGGGCTCTTTGCAGTTAGTGATCACATGGTTGGATACCGCATGGTAACGCCGTGATGGAGTGCAAGCCATTCAGCGTGCCTCGGTAAACACAATGGTGATATGATTTTACATGAAATCATTTCCATTACATTTACATTAAAAGAGCCATCTTCGCCATTTATCCACAATGTATCACTGTTAAAAGTTTGCCCTTGGATAGATCTTTAATTATTTGCTTGTTTGAGCAAGACTTTTGCTTAGTTTCGTGAAAAATTTGTTCATTTTACACCGTGACTGACCAGGAGAAAGTGTTTAATCGCAAGGTATTTTTTATAAACCTTATTAATTTGATTTTGAGCAAAGTCAGAATTATTATGGCATCTTAGTGATAGCAGTAGGGCAACGATCAAAGCAGATGCTGCTAGTTGAGTGCAGAGTTAATGAAAGATCCAGATTTGAAATGATTGGCAGGGTAGTACTTTGTTTGCACGTATGGGCAGTTGTATTTTCTTGCAAATTGTCTTTGTGAGAAAATTGTAGTGAGAGTTTCCTTTGCAAAGAGGAACGCGGCAGTGCACAGCAAAAACAGAATCCTCCCAAGCATTTCAATCCTGTATTTGGACTTAAAAACATTTCTATTACTTTTTTCTTAGAACTAGAATGCCAAGGGCCCTGAAGGTTGCCGGCAGTTACAGCTCCAACAGGAAAAAAGTAACTAGCATCAGTCCGCGGATTCAACAGGAAGCCAACACGAATTCTTGCAAAAGCATTGCGTTTTCTACACGATACTGGCGTTAAAAAGCTCCAGCTCGGCCATCCGCGAAAAAATTAGACCTGTTTAATTTTTTTCGCGACTTTCGGTGGTGATGGCGAACCGTCCCGACCACTGCGAATCAATTCACGGTGTATACGCGCTGCTCTGCGAAACAAGATAACTGTTTCGTCTGCACACTTCCGCAGGCCAACGCAGCTCATAGTCAGGTGGCTTAGCAAAAAAATGTGGACACTCCGGATAAAAGCACCAAATTTTTCTCACATGCTACTGATGGCCTTAGGGTTAAATTTGAGGGGGGAGCCACTTCATGGGAATACAGTATGGCGGCCATCTTGGATTTCAAAGATGGCCGCTATGCAAAACCGAAAGATACCAATATCTCGGCTTGTAGGTCACCTAAGCTTGCAGTCTTGTTGTCTAAACCTACATTTTCTGGGACAAGGAATCCAAGAAAACATTTTAAATCATCATTAGATTTATACTGTATTTGTGCCAATATTGGTGCTTTTTTCCAATAAATCATACGTTTTGGGTTACCTAATATCATATTATCATAATGGTTCATATATTGAACATATGCTGAAATGCAAGTGAGTGGGTCATGGTGTTTGCCTTAACACCCAACCATGTTGTAGTCTTATTGGTGGTGAGAATAAGGCTATTGAGCTTAATAACGTAATTTGAGAACAATACTTTGTATGTGGTGCAGTACGTTGTGTGATCGACCGCATACTTGACCCAGTCTCACCCTAAGACATAGCCTGGGAATTTTTAGTGTCAGATCATAAAAGACAACTGTGACAGATTTAGAGTGATAACTTGCACACATTTCTGCAAAGCGACCAGGATATATACTCTATATGTAAGACTGCATGGGGCCCCACCTGGGAATCAAACCCTGTCCCCACTGTTTTAAGTCTGAGACCGGTGCCACGATTCTCCACTTATTTTAGAATGCCATTAATTTGTTACATAGTTCAGTTTGATATTTCAGACACCGCTGCACCTCAAGGTTTTGCTACTTCCCTTGTGTATTACAACATCACACTCAGAATATAATGTTGACCTTCATTATAACTTTTGATAACATGCATGCAATATACTGTCCCCGAACCAATAGCAAATTCACATATTCAACAACTTCAATTATTTGTCACGTTTGCAGCTGCAAAGCTCAGTGCAGTTCCATTTTGCCTTCTTGCATGAACACCTTACACCGCAGCCGCTTATGCTTTTGCAGCCAAACTTGACCAGTTCGCTGCAAGCTTTAGATGCTATCGGTAGTGTGAGCCATGACTGACTCTCTCTGTCCAATGTCTACCCATATCCCTCCGGACTGGGTCTCTGCTGCTGAACCATTTCACTTGTCGCCCAGATTCCAGCCTGGTAAGTAACTCGCTTGGAGTGCTGCAGCAGTGCATCTTGGGTTGGTGGAATGTGTTCCATCGTCTTGTTTTTCTGGCAGAACAACTCTTTGCGTGCCTCATTGACAGAATCCAGATCACTTGTCTTGTCATACATGATGACTATGAAACGCTCCAGAATTCCAAAATGATGAACATCCATAGTCAGTGGAGTGTATGGATGTGTTGCCATGTAGATGAAGGCTTGAGTAGCCTCTGGGTAGGAGTTCCAGGCCTCCCATGCCGATTTCTTGCCCTTTCCACAGAAGGCTGAAGTCGCATCACAGCCTGTGAAAGAGTGGAACAAGGGAAGCGCTATGGACTATTCCTTTCCCAGAGCGTGGCAGATAGCATTGATATGTAAGTATGTGCAGTTCTTGCCCGTGCCAAACGCAACCCAAATATCTGCCACTGGATAATTGGTGAGAAGTTCACAAAACTTTCCAATGAGAATAACGACAACGACTGTATCTACAGTGCGTACCAAGCAGATGGAAGAACCTTGTTCCAGAGCATCAAGCAGGTGTACTAATATCCTGGTATCAGCCTCCTCATGATTACATGGTAACATGCTGTGGTTAGTGCCAGTACTGATCACGGTGATGCCAGATGTTATGAAGATCTCCTTGCCATCTGGCCAGTCAATGGATGGAATTTTACTGGAGAGAAAAGCAAACAGCTCCTGCTTGTTTGTGGAGTCATGTAAGAAATCTGGCCAGTTCCCTGGAATCTTATTCTTCCCAGCCACTTTTCTTCGTATTCCACTTCCTCGCTTCTCTCTTGTTGATTCTTTGATGCTGCTGGTGATGTAAGTATCCCAGACAACGTCAACTCTTTTAGAGGTCTCCAGCTGCTTCATCATGTGTGGAACAAAGACATCGCGGGCATATTCATCAAATGTGGTGATGTTTGTGGTGGGCAAATAGTGCACCACAGCAGCACCATCAAGCACTTTGACATCGAAAGTACTAGGAGGCTCCTCCTGAGTCTTGGCAACTAGGATGGTCAGGAGATTTGATTTCTTTCCCAGACGTAGTTTCCCTCTGTCAGAGAGCGAAGGTGGGTATGGATGATTTTCATGCCTGAAGAAGTCGTTTATGTCCCCATCTCTGTGTTGTGTAACGATGTACAACCGGGGAAAAAAGTGCCACGTCATCTTTCAGCATCAACATTTGCCCTGCCTGCTTAGTCTTTGTCTTGGGTTTCGGGCTTCTGAAGAGAGGCAATGAGTTCTTTTTGATGGGCTCATGAATGGAGCTTATGCGGTCACGTATGACTGACCTTTCAAAAGAGTTATATTGGTTCCTGCCAGTTGTTTCTCCCGTGCGGACTGTGTTTACCACAGATTCATCAATGACATTCCGTGTGTCCAGAGTCAACAGTTCTGGGGTATCATCTAAAAATGGGTTGCCCAGCTCCGTGACAGTTTGCACCAAAGATAGTGCCTGCTCCCTAAATGTGGTCTGGGTGGACATACCTTCCTCATGGTGTTGCTGATTGCTTTCATGTTCGGAGATATACTCCTGCTTGAATTCTTTGAGAAGCCGTGCTTGTTCAGGACCAGCAATCATCCATTTCTTAAAGGCAGATGCGTTCTCAGTCAGCCCCACAGCACCCCCAGATCCTTTCACCAGTTCATTGTTCTGCTTATGGGCCTGGTCGATTGGGATGCTTGAGAATCTCTTCATGGTTTTAGATACCACCCAGTGACCATTGTCCACAAATTCCTCCTGAATGCGGGCAGGCAGGCTTTCCATGTCACGGATGTGAATAGAGATCCATCTTGCATAATTTTGGTGATCGAGTGCAAAGAACCAAGGAACTAAATCCTTCAGTGACTCTACATAGAGTGGAAAGTCTTGTTCCCTGTGGGCACGGACAAAGATCAGTCCAAGTATCTCGATATTGAGTATGGTATCCCAATACTGAAATTTTGGGGATTAAGATATCATATCTTGTCGCCAAACTTCTTTGGTTCTTTCATCATTCACCATGTCCAAGAAAGCATCCTGCTGCAGTTTCGCCAAGGCCAGGGCACTCACTTGGTGGGCATGTCTGGTCCTGGTGAGATGTGATGCTTTCAGAAATGAGTCGTTAGTGCCAGTTGATGCAACACCTGCCTGTGTCAGTGCAGATGTTCACCCAGATGACTCCAAGTAATCTCCAAATGTGTTCCACATTGTCATTTCTATATGAAGACCTCCAAGCATTACCACATACTTGTCCTCACCATGTGTGTTAGGCCATTGCCACTGAACAAACTTGGCCAGTGCATATAATGGTGCATCAATAGCCATGACGGGGATCTGTCCAGGATTCAGGAACTGTATGGCTTCAGACTGCACGTCCATGCCATGTTTAATCATGGCAGCTGTGGCAGCTTTCTCATAGAACAATGGTAAGAGCTGTGTGAGAGAAGGTTCCAACTCCTCGGAGGTGTCTTCTAGTGATGCGTGGTAGGCTGACCATGCTACAAGGTCTCCCTTTTCCAGCCTCTCTTTTTCAATCAACTCGATAGAATGATCCAGCCAACGTTTCTCTTTCATACGTGCTTCACTCAAGTGTCCCTGTACAATTATGATAATTCAAAATGTTTTATTGGATTCCTTGTCCCAGAAAATGTAGGTTTAGACACCAAGATTGCAAGCCCACGTGACCTACAAGCCGATTTATTGGTATTTTTCGGTTTTGCATGGCCGCCATCTTGTATTCCAATGAAGTGGCTCCCCCCTCAAATTTAACCCTAAGGCCATCAGTAACATGTGAAAAAAATTTGGTGCTTTTATCCGGAGCGTCCACATTAAAGTCAAATCTGGACCTAAGCTACTTGACAATCAGTGAGAAAGGGGTTTTAGTATCATTATCGGGCAACTCGAGCGGTCACACTTTTTAACATGAGTGACAGACAGCAACATTTTTTTTTTGTCACTTTTCTGCCATTTAGCAAAAATATAATCTTTAAGAAGTCTACATCATGAAATCCGATTAGATTTTTTTCTAACCTGGACTTTCACTGTTGTCTGCTGTCAATTTGTGAGGTGCACCATCTTCTCAATTCGCTTCTGGTTCTTGCTCTGCTTTCAGGTAATGATTTTTTTACACAGCACTGCCACCGAGTGGGTGTAATTAGTATTATTTTTTTCCATTCCATGATGGTAATAGGAACAAACATCCAAAAATGGATTTTGACCAGTTTTTATTGCCGCAATTGATCGCGAAGAAAGGTCGACTATGCGGTTACAATGCCCGTTAAAATTTTAATTATAAATGGGTTAGTGTCTAATACATACTAATGTCTAAAATCATTATTAAACGAGGAAATAAATAAATTGACTTCGTCTCATGACCTTGACCTTGAAGACCAAAGTCAAATCCAATATGTCGAAAACAACCAGCATACATGATTTGTTATTAGTGCCCAATACATACCTAAGCTCTAAAAAACAATATTAAACAAATATGGGCCATTCCAACATCAAATTTGACTGACTGCTTAAGAAAGTTCAGCATACATGGTTTCCTATAGGTGCCCCAAACATACCTGGTTTTGTACATAAATTTTGTTCTGCCTGCTGTCGCCAGCACCTGATTGACTTGGACAGGCTTGTGCACGGGGACTTTGTGGACTTTAAATACCTGAGCTCTAATTGCCATATTCAGCAAGTTGTAGCACATTTTTGCCATTTGACCTCGACGCCCAATGTCATATTCAACTTGCCGAGAATGCTTGGCTTACATGATTCCCTATAGGTGCCTCACATGTACCTAAGCTCTAAATGCCACATTAAATAGTTATAACACATTTTTACCATCTGACCTTCACCTTGAGGCTCAAGGTCAGAATGTTTGGCATACATGATACCCTATAGGTGCCTCATACATATCTAAGCTCTAAATGTCATATTAAGCAAGTTGTAGCACATTTTTGCCATTTGGCCTTGACCTTAAGGCCCAAGGTCAAATGTGACTGACTCACACTGTTCAGCATACCTGATTCCCTATATGTGCCTTATACATACCTAAGCTGTAAATGCTAGATTAAGAGAGTTATAGCACATTCTTGCCATTTGACCTTGACCTTGAGGCCCAAGGTCAAATGTGACTGACTCACAATGTTCGGCATACCTGATTTCCTATAGGTGCCTCATACATACCTAAGCTCTAAATGCTGTATTAAGAGAGTTATAGCACATTTTTACCATTTGACCTTGACCTTGAGCCCCAAGGTCAAATGTGACTGACTCACAATGTTCGGCATACGTGATTCCCTGTAGGTGCCTCATACATACCTAAGCTCTAAATGCTATATTAAGAGTTATAGCATATTTTTGCCATTTGACCTTGACCTTTCGGCTCAAGGTCAAATTTGACCAACCGACAATGCTCGGCAAGCATGATATGCTGTATGTGCTCAATTCATACCTATACTATAAATGCAATAATAAGCAAGTTACGGCACACTTTGTGCCAAAACACCCCGAAAAATGACGAAGTCCAGACACGTTGCCTAGGTGGCGCTATGAAGGAGCGATTCAATCAAAACGCCGTTTACACCGTTGAAGCAGGTCATGATACTGATTCCATTGCTGCGTTAAAAAAAAATTAATCACACAGTTTTTGAGAAAATTGCACCTAAGTGCCAAAAATGGCCATTTTCGACATAAAAATGGCCAATAAGTCAAAACGAACAATTCAATCAAAAACATTTTTGCTCAGGCATTAACTTGATGACCCATTTGATCACATCCCCAAATTAAAAAAAAAAAATTCATCAGACCGTTTTTGAGATACAGCTTTAAACAGACGACGCCGACGCTGACGACGCCGCCGGACGCAAAGTGATGACAATAGGTTACTGGCCTACGGCCGGGAACCTAAAAAAGAAATTCTGCAACTGATTTGAAGTCATTTTGGCTCATCTCTTGATTTTTCCGCAGGGTGTGTGGAAGTGAAATTATCTTACCCCAAAGACATATCTAGAAATGAGGCAAAATTACTCGCTAGAAAATATAACTATAGAAAATATAATCAAAGTACAACTAAGCTGCTGATTCCACGCGCTCCACATGCTCAGTGATTAGTTCTGATTGTATTGCAAGACCCCATAAACTCTATTTCTTTCCCCAATCCATTTGCTGCCCTGCTTACGGATGATAGAGTGCAGTGCAGAGTGCTATAAAGAAATTACATGAGCAATCATGACACCAAATTGTTCTGAGAAATAACTAAAATATTAAAGAATTTAAGCAGATGCTCGGAGTCTAACTTGATGAATAATTCCCTCTGCTGTGTGCAATGCAATGAAGTCCTCATGAGAATGTGCTTTCACCTAATATTCTGTCAGAAGAATCAAGGGAAGCATTGAGCTAATGAAGATTATGGGCGATAAAATCATTCAGTGTAAAAACAGATACACTGCCTCTCAGGGACTTTTTTTTCTTTAACCCACATAACCGAGTAGGAGTGTGTCTGTTTTTAAGAGTTCATGCAATCAGTTGAATTCATACATTCATGGTTTCGTATGAGCACAATAATTTACAAACCCCAATTCCAAAATGAAGTTCGAACGTTGTGTAAAACGTGAATAAAAACTGAATACAATGATTTACAAATCCTTTTCGACCTATATTCAATTGAATACACTACAAAGACAAAATATTTAATGTTCAAACTGATAAAAAAGCTGGGACAGGCGCAACAAAAGACTGGGAAAGTTGAAGAATGCTCAAAAAAAAAAAAAAACACCAGTTTGGAACATTCCACAGGTGAACAGGTTAATTGGAAACAGGTGAGAGTCATGATTAGGTATAAAATGAGCATTCCCAAAAGGCTCAGTCATTCACAAGCAAGGATGGGGCGAGGTTCACCACTTTGTGAACAGCTGCGTGAGCAAATAGTCCAACAGTTTAATAACTACGTTTCTCAACGTGCAGTTGCAAGGAATTTAGGGATTTCATCATCTACAGTCCATAATATCATCAAAAGATTCAGAAAATCCAGAGAAATCTCTACAAATAAGCGGCAAAGCCGAAACCCACATAGAATGCCCATGACTGTCGGCCCCTCAAACGGCACTACATTAAAAACCAACATCATTCTGAAACATTCTGAAAGGAACACTTTGGAAAAACATTGCCACCATTGTCAGTTGACACAGTTTGTCACTACATCTACGAGTGTAAGTGAAAACTCTACCGTGCAAAACGAAAGCCATATATCAACAACACCCAGAAACGCCGCCGGCTTTTCTGGGCCCGAGCTCATCTGATGGACTGACGCAAAGTGGAAAAGTGTGCTGTGGTCTGATGAGTCCACATTTCAAATTGTTTTTGGAAATCATGGACACTGTGTCCTCCGGGCTTAAGAGGAAAAGGACCATCCAGATTGTTAACAGCGCAAAGTCCAAAAGCCAGCATCTGTGATGGTATGGGGATGTGTTAGTACCCATGACATGGGTAACTTGCACATCTGTGAAGGCTCCATTATTGCTGAAAGGTACATACAAGTTTTCGAGAAACATATGCTGCCATCCAAGCGACGTCTTCTTCAGGGAGGTCCCTGCCTATTTCAGCAAGACAATACAAAGCCACATTCTGCATGTATTACAACAGCATGGCTTTGTAGTAAAAGAGTGCGGGTAATAGACAGGCCTGCCTGCAGTCCAGACTTGTCTCCCATTGAAAATGAGTGGTGCATTATGAAGCTTTTTTGAAGCGTGTTGCAGGCATCAAATTAAAAATAAGTACATCTTTCCAAAAAAACAATGAAGTTGTTGGTTAATGGCGCAAGAGCTTTGCGCTAGCTCAAGATAGCAGCAGGCGAGCATTGCGCCTGACCACACCTCATTTTAAGACCAACACGCCCATGGGCGCTCAGTTCGGCGCGAATGAATTGGCTATTTATGTAGCGAGGGCGCTGGACGGGAAATAACGTTTTGCGCCCCACTGCGCTGGGTGCAAGATAGAGGCCATAATATCAACGTGGGGTATAGTTTGCTCACAGAGCAAAACCTTTTTCTTCATAAAGATAAAGAAGCAGAAAAAGAGAGGGAGAGGGAAGGAGAGAGAGATTGAGAAATGGTAATAAACAGTATCAGTCTCCATATTGCACAAATATTTCATCATGTTGAAAAACATTCTCAGCAGCTCAGTGTAATTTTTGAAATCCAAAGAAATCTACAAGCCTACAGTTGAAGGGTACAAAATGTGGCAGTAATTGGCCACTTGGTGGTGTTGTAAGTAGAAATGCAAATTTCCAATATCTCTTCAAACATTTGACCCAAATAGTTCTAGTTTTAGCATGTTGTGTTTTTCAGCACGCCTTTAATTGTCCTTCTAATGAGCAAGAGAAATTTTTAACAACATGGCCGCAATTAGCCGATCAGGTCACGCAAGCTATTTGACAGGCTAAACAATGACATAACATAACATAACATAACATAACATAATACAACATAACATGATTACCGAGCACAGGCCATTTAGCCCAACTAGGCTCCCCATTTTCCTGTCACTAAGGTCAACCCAATGCTTGAGATACTCATGAACTAGGTGATTTCCAGCACTATATCAACCATGGACTTAAAAACTCTGCCTCAACGATATAGCTAGGCAAGCTACTTTACACTGTTATCTCCATCTGCGTGAAACAATATTTTCTAATATCAGTGTTAAATTCAACCTTGGCCAAATTCCATTTGTGACCCTGAGTTCTGCTTGAACCTAGCCTATGTAATCCTGCCTAGATTACTTTCGTCATCCTTAACGTATTTAAAGACCACAATCAGATTGCCTGAAGTCTCCTTTTACTAAGACTGAAGCGATTACAATTCTTCAGCCTATCTGCATTGCTTTTATTTTTTATGCCAGGAATTAACTTAGCAGCTGTTCTTAGAACCTTTTCTTAAGCCTCTATGTCATTCTTGTAGTATGGTCTCCAGAACTGCTCGCAATACTCAGTGTGAGGTTTGACAAATGTATTGTACAAGAGAAGTAAAACCTCCTTTAATTTATATTCAATACTTTTGGCCATATATCCGAGCAACCTGATATCATTTTTTAACTGCTACAGCACAGAGGCTAGAACCTGTAAGGATTTGGTCAACAATCACGCTCAGATCTTTTCAGGCAGTGCATATTCCAGTTTTAAACCTCCCATAAAGTACTCGTTAATGTTTTTATTTTCGACATGTGGAACTTTACATTGGGCTATGTTGAAATTCATTTGCCATGTTTATGCCCACTTCTGAATTCTATTTTAATCATCCTGAATCTAGATAGAATTTGGAAGTGGATAGAAACATGTAAAATTAATTTCAACATAGCCAAATGTGAAGTGTAAAACATGAAACTTGATTGTTTGATCAATCAACATGAAAATCACAGGGTTAGGACAATGATGAAAAAGTATATGCCATGAACTGGAAATTTTGTCAAAAAAAAAAAAAACCACACAATGCATACCTTTATTATTGCTTCAAAATTGGTAATTGTCTCAGGTTACTCAGATCCAGTTAATTACCGTTTGCGGTAATATATATTATTTTTATTTCATTTTTTTTTCCCTGTTTTTTGGAAATGTTTTATTGAGGTTAATTTGATTGAGTGACAGGGGCTGGATGGATATGCCATCTCCTGATGTCTGTTGTTATTCTATTGTTCTGTCCTCGGTGTTTTGTGTTGTTAAACACTTTGGCTGCTAATGTGACCCCCTACACAGATTCATGGAACAAATGTGCTAATTGTACCGCAGATCAAAACTGAAAACTGGCCACGTCATACTACATTGCAGTAATTTTGTGCAGGCGACAATAGCTCAGCTGTGGTGCAGTGGTCAAAAGGGTTGGACTAAGTTGAATGAATTACCCGTGGGTGTGGAGGGGGTTTGGTTCCATTAAGGCCACTCAGATCAGCCACTGTCACTTGCATTTGCCAGCTGCATTTAGGTTGTCAAATTAAGCGCCATTTTCTTGCACAAATGACCGGATTTTAAAGGTCCACCTCCTAAAGTAGAAAAAGGGAAGTGAAACTTGAATGAAAACTTTAAGTCTTTGGGATGAACACGTCCAAAGAAGTTTGAGAAAATGAAGCAAAGCTACACCTTTCTGTCTGTATCTCGTTCATTTTCCCTCCCTTTCCCTATCTCTCCATCCACGCAGTTCTCCTGACACAGGAGATAGAGAGCGATCGAATGGAGGGGGCGGTGCTGAAAATCACAGATTTTGGGCTGGCGCGCGAATGGCACAAGACCACCAAGATGAGCGCCGCGGGCACCTACGCCTGGATGGCGCCTGAGGTCATCAAGTCCTCCACCTTCTCGAAGGGCAGCGATGTGTGGAGGTGGGAGGGGCAGAGGAAGAGAGATGGAGGGATGAGATACAGGAGTAGACTGGAGGATAGAGCAGTGTGATGGATGAGGAGAGGATAGACAGGTGTAATGGAGGAGTGGAGGATTGAGGGATGTGATGGAAGAGTGGAGGATAGAGGGGTGTGTGACAGGAGTGGAGGATAGAGAGGTGTGTGATGGAAGAGTGGAGGACAGCGGGGTGTGTGAAGGAGGAGGAGTGGATAGAGGGATGTGATGGAAAAGAGGAGGATAGAGGGGTGTGTGATGGTGTAGTGGAGAATAGAGCGGTTTGACGGAGGAATGGAGGATAGAGGGGTGTGAGATGGAGGAGTGGAGAATAAAGGGATGTGATGGAGGAGTGGAGAATAGAGGGGTGTAGAATAGAGGGTAAAACAACTTGATTTCTGTGCCCCACCAAGCTTTGGGCCCCATCATAATTACCTCCGCCAAACGTAGTTGGCAGGAGGTTATGTGATCGGTGCTGTTTGTTTGTTTGTTTGTTTGTGTGTTTGTAAACAAGATAACTCAAAAAGTAATGAACAGATATCTCTGAAATTTTGTGGATGGGTCGCTGTTACATCAGGGATGGACCCTATTGATTTTTACCACGATCATTCAAACAATATGGCTGCCACAGCGACCATCTTGAAATCGTATGACACGCGATAAGTGAACTTCGCTCCTGCTCAAAAAGATTTGGACTGTGCTGCCTTGGCGGAGGTTTGCACTCTAGGAGTGCCTCTAGTTCTGACGGGAATTATTTAGCTTTTATCCAATCCGAGCCACAGTTTGATTAGAGTCAGCAGGGGCCGGCCCCCCGGAGCAGTGTGGTGTTAAGGGCCTCACACATGGGCCCAGCAGCTGTACCAGCATTACGTAGCTACAGTGGCTAAACCACTACAATTGTGCTGACTCTCATCCCCCCCCAGCTATGGCGTGCTCCTGTGGGAACTCCTGACGGGCGAGGCGCCCTACAGGGGCATCGACGGCCTGGCTGTGGCCTACGGTGTCGCCGTGAACAAACTGACCCTGCCCATCCCCTCCACCTGCCCAGAGTCATTCGCACAACTGATGGCAGGTGAGCAGGGAACATCCATCCATTCATCCATCCATTTTCTACCGCTTATCCAGGGCCCGGTCACGGGGGTAACAGACTAAGCAGAGTGGCCCAGGCGCCCCCCTCCCCAGTCACTTCCTCCAACTCTACCTGGGGGACCCAAAGCCGTTCCCAGGCCTGCCGGGAGATATAGTTCCTCCAGCGTGTTCTGGTGAACATCGCTTCTGTAATATCAACACTGTACATCCAATATGAGTAAATCCCTACTGTGGTGCAGAATACGTCTTGCATCACTTAGTGCAACTTAAATCTAGGAAATCTGATGAGCATCATCTCTTAGGTTCTGCTTGTTGAATAGGAGTAATTCCCAAGCGAACAGCTACCAGTGAATACGTAAAGATGTCTTACAAGAAAGATCTGCAGGATATTCCGATGCTCTGCCTGTGCTGGTAATGCGTTTGTTAGTAATGGATCGTTGAATAAATTGAATAGCAGGATGGAGGGATGTGAATTACAGCTAGAAGAGGAGGAGGAGAGAAGGATGGGGGGTTGGAAGGTGATGGAGTGGTAGGGGATGCCGGGATATAAGGTAGGAGGACAGGATATTGGGATTTCATGGATGAGGAGAGAATGGAGGGATGTGGAGGAGGTGAGAACAGAAGGATGTGGTAGAGGAGTAGAAGATGTTGTGTGGGGATGTGATGGAGAAGAGAATAGACGGGTAGATGTGAGGTAACGGTGTGTTTGCTGCAGAGTGCTGGGATCAAGACCCTCACCGCCGCCCCGGCTTTGCCGCCATTTTGGCTCAGCTGACGGCTCTAGAGGAGCAGGTCCTTGAAGAAATGCCGCCAGACTCCTTCCACTCCCTGCAGGAGGACTGGAAACTGGAGATACAGGACATGTTCGATGAGCTGCGAGCCAAGGAGAAGGTGAGAGAGAGTGCGAGAGGAGTGTGTGGAGTCCAGCGTGACTGTAAAGCTGACTGTAATGAATGCATTTCCCATTATGTGTGTCATGTGTTTGTACATTCATGAGTGTATCCATGCAGAATTAAATATGTTGTTTTCAAGATTATTTTTTTAGCCCGCTTGGCCTCTTGGCCAATTGGGCTTATACTGTGGTTAGATGCCTTCGTGGAGGTCTGTTGTGCGTCGGTAAACTTTTTTTGCCTGGTCAGCGCTCTAGCGCCTTCAGTTTTTCACGGATCCTTTTCATATATTATATGCGTTTATATGGGATGAAAATCTAGGCCAAATTCCATTTTGCCCATGTTTGGCCAAGCCGGCGCAGTGGCTTTGCCACTATTTTTGTGCATTGGTGGAGATGTGTGTGGAGGTGTGTATTTATGATCATGTTTATGTACTTGTGTGTATTTGTGTGTGTATGAGTGTAAATATGTGCATGTATGAATCCATGAGTATACTGCTGTATCATCAGCAATACTGCCACAAATACCAGCTTTGTTAGGCTTGAGACATACTGTTTTGTTGAGATTGGTTACAGATATGGATTCGGTTGAACTCTGTGTTGATATTTGGAGCTGTAGTTCTGTTGTTATTTGCAGTTGTCTTACCGAGTGTACGGATGCCCCTGTGGGAGAGCTTTGACTTGCACCCACAGTTCTTCATTGACGCTGCTGTTCTTGGTGTTTGTCATATGCTGTCATCATCCTTGACTCAGTTGTTTTTGCCTCCATAAATAATTTTTCTCTTTTTGTGACTGACACGACACACCTTCAAGTCTTTGACTTCTTAGTCTTATCCTTCATGGTACAGGCTAAGATTATAACCTTTGTTTGAATCATGCTGACTAAACTAAACTTACAATTTGGCAGGTTTGGTGCTCTGTTCGTAAGCTCACCTTGTTTTGGAGGCTTGCTCAGCAAAGTGAAGAAATGATTAAAAAGAAGACAAGACCAGTCTTTCAAAACCAGGGATGTCACTTGACATTTATGGTTTGGGGAGCTGAGCCATCACTAGGAGGAGCAGTGGACTGTGGTTTTTTTTTTTTTTTTTTTTTTAAATCAAGTCAGGTTTTGTCATTATTTTTAGAGCATAAGGCCCAACAGTAGATCTTTCAGAGAGCAAGCGAAGGCAATCTCTTTTCTCAGACTGGTCCAAATTAATGGTTAATTTAAACCATCAACGGATTTGTTCAATCGGAAAGAGCATAACTTCACTTCTGAGGTCTATGTTCAAAACCAAGCACTTGTCAGCACAATTATGAACTTCCATTAATTACATTGTTGCACACCAATGGGCCTTACATTGTCTTTACAGATGAGATGAGATATGAGGACAAATACAACAGTATGGATCAAAACAAGCATTTTTTTTTTTTAATGTAGGCTAACTCCCATTCATTTACAAAACTGTAAAGTGCTACTGTGGAGGATACTGCTATTAAAACAATTAAACTCATCTTATGCAAAAGTCCATGGAGCCAATGAATAATAAATCAAAACTCTATTGAATCTGCAAGATACTCTCACCAGACCAGCCTTAAAGCTGCAGTTGGTAACTTTGAGGAGAGAGAGGACTTTGCATAAAAATTTGAAAAAATGCAACTTTCAGATCCCTCCCCCTCCCTCTCCACTGCACTCCTAAGACCCTCCCCCAGAAGGCTGCCGTGCACGCGAAGGCACGCGAGCTGTTATGCATGCAACTGCGGAGAGATTTTGCACGTTCACATTATGAAAGCGGCCAAGTTGCCAAGGCTAGACGTTACTGTTGCGAACAGTCAACACTGGTGGCCAACAAACAGGCGCGTCGTTAGACCTGAAAATTCCGGGGCTAATATCCCTCCTTTTATTGAAAATAATTAGTCCTGGCTAATTCTAGATGGTTTTCCTTCATTCACACGTTTTCCAATTCAAGAATAATCAAGTGGCAGTTGAAGACACGGCTTCTCTCCCCCATGCGATCTAAAAGCGACAAAATAATGGGCTACATTCAGTACCGAAAAATAATTTGATTATAATTAGGTCTATGCACCGTCACTCGGCGATGGCATTTCAGAACTCATCAGCGAATGAAGGTAATTTCGGCGACGAGTACATACACCTGTTTTTGCAGTCAATTCAGTCACTCAATTCGCAGTAAAAAAAAATAGACAGCTGTCCGATTGGAAAATGTAAACGGACGAAACCACTTACTAGTCTGAAATGCCGTCGCCGAGTGCCAGTGCATAGACCTAATTATAATTAAATTATTTTTCTGTCCTGAATGCAGCCCATTATTTTGTCGCTTTTAGATCGCATGAGGGAGAGAAGCTGTCTCTTCGACTGCCACTTGATTATTCTTGAATTGGAAAACGTGTTAATAAAGGAAACCCAGCTAGAATTAGCCAGGACTAATTATTTTCAATAAAGGGAGGAATATTAGCCCCGGATTTTTCAGGTCTAACGACGCGCCTGCCAACAAACGAGCAGAAATAAATCATGTCGACATGAAAAGTAATCTACAGCAGTATGTATTCATTAAAAACCCAGCACACGCTTATTTTAATAAGTTACCCGTTTCTTTAAGTACAGAAACTGTCGTGAATCCAGCTGAATGGCCAGTAAACCATATATGTCAGCATTTAGCTGTGAGAGCACAGAAACGTTACACATATTTATAAGGACAACAACACAACCGATAAGACTGCCAGGTCACTTCATAAAGATATTTTCTGCTGCTTTCTAATAAAACAACGCCAGTAACGTTAGCCCTAGCATCTGAAACAAGCTAACGTTAGCTCGACTGCAACATCACAGTAACATCACATGCACTGCGGAGTACTGTAACAATTACAAGACGCTGGCTATTCGAACAGCGACTGTGCTTGTAAGCGACGTTCACTCGCTTATTTGCAGAGCGAAAATTAATTGAAGCTGGTTAGGGCTGGGGTTAGTTTGCTGAGCATGTCAGCGACGCCAACTCGCTTATTTGCAGATCAAAAATGAACCAACGAATAAAGCAGGGGTTTACCTGTCAAGGACAAAAGTCGCAAACTCTGCGTCAGTTTTTAATCCTTCCAGATCACGGAGTTCCTTCCACCTCTAAAAAGCCACTCCGATGTTCACTCTGGTTTTATCCCGGGTTTTGTCAAATTCATTCTTTCGTGCTTTTTTTTCCTTCTGGCTTCCTTTTTTTACTTGTCTTAGCCGTGTGTGCTGTTGCCGGTAACGGAGGTATCGGTATTTTTTTCCTCGCTGATGGCTCTAAGCTCCTGAACCCTCTCTCGGAGATTTGAGCTTGACTGAGCGCTGGCGTGAACTGAGGAGGAAGGGGGAGGAGGCTGTCCGCAGCGCGTGCATGTGGACTGTTTGACGGCTGTCAGACACCATCCTGGCTCTGATTGGTTCTTTTTGGTCGGTCCGAACGATTCTTTTAAATTGCAGTAGGAGCATTATGTGGGTTTAAAGGAGCCTTTTTTTAAATTACAGAGTACTAGTTTTATGTAATACTGTCTGTACACAGTGACAGTTATAGCAAAAATGACAAAAAGTTACTTTTCTAAAACTTACCAACTGCAGCTTTAATTGGCCAATGCTTCGCGTGATTGAACTGGTCCGTGTTCCAATGAAACGCGGACTTTCACTCTCGGGATTTTGTGAGTTGATTTAAAAAATAATAATAAAAAGAAACAGTGGCACTCGGCAGTTAAATAGCCTAGGTTATAAAAAGCGGGCGGCTCAAGCCATTTGCGTGAGAGTCGACAGGTAGGCTATGCAAATTTGAATAACGTAGATTTAAATACAGCAAATACGCGTAGATGAATGATTGTCGTCTTACCTAATCGGGGAGAACAAGCAGCACCTGTTAAGTGCAGAGCGCTCTCTGAGTGAACCTTTTGTTAATCATGAAGATGACTGAGAACAGGTCAGGATTTATAATTGTTTTAAACGGCTGTTTTGTGCAACCCAATTCTCTGTTCCGCCACTGTACTGAATTTAACCCGCGATTTCATTGCTGTTAGATCGCATGTGGAGAGAAACCGTGTCTTCAGTCGCCAATGACAATAATTGGAAAAGACGTCAATAAAGGAAAATGATTGAGATCTAGCCAGGACTAAAAGGGAAGTGTCTTCGCCCCCCCTGTAGCTCCACCACTGTGAGTGGAGGCGTCTGGGCATTGAGGAGACAATTTTCTTGAGTTTAGCCATTGGAATTTGATCCCACTCTTGCTTAATGCAGGCTTCCAGCTGCTGGAGAGTTTTGGGTCTCCTTTGATGGACTTTTCGTTTAATTATACGCCACATGTTCTCAATTGGTGAAAGATCAGGACTGCAGGCAGGCCAGTTCAGCACACGGACTCTTCTACTACGAAGCCATGCTGTTGTAATAGCTGCAGTATGTGGTTTTGCATTGTCCAGCTGAAATACAAAAGGCCTTCCTTCAAATAGATTTCGTCTGAAGGGGAGCATATGTTGCTCTAAAACCTTTATATACCTTTCAGCAGCATGGTGCTTTTTAAAACATGCAAGTGTCCCACACCATATGCACTAATGTATCCCCATACCATCAGAGATACTGGCTTTTGAACTGAACACTGATAATAGGAGGGGTGGTCTTTCTCCTCTTTAGCCCAGAGGACACGACGCCTATGATTTCCAACAAGAATGTCAAATTTGGACTCTTCTGACCACAGGACACTTTGCCACTTTGCCACAGTCCATTTTAAATGAGCCTTGGCCCACAGAACACGGCGGCGCTTCTGGATCATGCTCAGCAATGGCTTCCTTTTTTGCATGGTAGAGTTTTAGGTGGCATGTCTGGATGGCACGGCGGACTGTGTTTACAGACAGTGGTTTCTTGAAGTATTCCTGGGCCCATTTAGTAATGTCAATGACAGAATTATGCCGGTGAGTGATGCAGTGGCGTCTGAGGGCCCGAAGATCACGGGCATCCAGTAAAGGTCTTCAGCCTTGTCCCTTATGGACAGAGATTTTTACAGTTTCTCTGAATCTTTTGATGATGTTATGCACTGTCGATGATGAGACCTTCAAAGCCTTTCCAATTTGACACTGAGGAACATTGTTTTTAAAGTATTCCACACTTTTTTTACGCAACGCTTCACAGGTTGGAGAGCCTCTTTGCTTCTGAGAGACTCTTTAAGACATCCCTTTTATAGCCAATCATGTTACACACCTGATGCCAGTTAACTTAATTACTTGCTAAATGTTCTTTCAGCTGATTCTCTTATATATTAATAGCTTTTTCAGCCCTTTTTTGCCTGTGTCCCAATTTTTTTGAGACCTGTTGCAGCCATAAAATTTGAAATAAGCTCCGTTTGTGGATAAAAATTTAAAATGTCTCAGTTTCAACATTTGAAATGTTATCTATGTTCTATTGTAAATAACATATTGGCTCATGTGATCTGAAAGTCATTGCATTTTGATTTTAATTCACAATTTACACTTTGTCCCAACTATTTCGGAATTGGGGTTGTATATAGCTATATATATATATATATATATATACAAACCCATTTCCATAAAAGCTGATACATTCTTTAAAATGTAAATGAAAACAGAATGTAATGATTTGCACATCATTTAAACCCTGTATTTAATCGAAAATGGTACAGAGACAATATATCAAATGTTGAAACTGAACAATATATTGTTTTCAGAAAAATATATATTTGCTCATTTTGAATTTGATGCCCGCAACATGTTTCAAAAAAGTTGGGACAGGGGCAACAAAAGATTGGAAATATTTTTTAATGCTAAAAAAAATACACCTGTTAGTACATCTCAAAGCTAATTAGATTAATCGGCAATGAGTCAGTGACAGTGAATGGGTATGAAAGGAGCACCTCAGAGAGGCTGAGTCTTTCAGAAGATGGTGAGGGCTTCACCACTCTGTGACAGACTGGATGGGAAAATTGTACAATAATTTAAGAATGAAATTGCAAAGAAACTTGGGATTTAATCATCTATGGTATCATGAAATTATTCAGTGAATCCGGAGAAATGTCTGTATGCAGGGGACAAGGCCAAAATTGAATGGCCGTGATCTTTAGGCACATAGGTCGCACTGCATCAAAAAGTGGTGCAAGGCACAACAAACCCTGCCCCCCGCACACACTTTCACCTACTTGTACAAAATTCAATAGGGATCTATTCTGGGTCAGTGACAATCTCTATACTGAATTTGGGGTGAATCTGGCCATTAGTTTTGCCGCTAGAGTGTTAACAAACAAACGCACAAACACAGAAACAAACCAAACCGAAAACAATACCCCTCCCCTCACCCTTCGGGTGGGGCGGGGTAACAAACATGATTCTGAGGTGGAAATCAATGCATGGGCTCAGGAAAACTTCTGATATCCATTCTCGTGAGCACAATTTGTTACTGCATCCACAAATGCAAGTTAAAACTTCACTATGCAGAGAAAAAAACATAAATAAACAAGATCCAGAAACGCTGCTGCCTTCTCTGGCCCTAAGCTCATTTATGATGGCCTGAGACGAAGTAGTAAACTATCCTGTGGTCTGACCAATCAAAATCCAAATTTTTTTTGTAAATCAAGGATGCCACACCCTCTAGGTTAAGAAGGAGAGGGAGCATCTGGCTTTTTTTTCAGCGCACAGTTCAAAAGCCAGCATCCATGATAGGAAGAGGGTGCATTCGAGCATGTGGCATTGGTAACTTGCACATCTGTGAAGACAGCATGAATGTTTCACACAGGGCCGGCGCTCGCCTAGACGATTGCCTAGGCAAAAATCCATCCCTTTATTGGCAACAATTAGTCCTGGCTTGTTCTTAATGGTTTTCCTTTATTAACACATTTTCCAATTTAAGAATAATCAAGTGGCAATTGAAGACACGGCTTCTCTCCCCCTATGCAATCTAACAGCAACAAATGGGCTACATTCAGTTCAGAAAAATAATTAATTATAATTAGGTCTATGCACTGGCACTCAGTGACGTAACTTTTTTTCCAGCGAGAGCAGCATTTCAGAACTCTCCAGCGAATGAAGGTAATTCTGGTGACAAGTACGTGATTTCGTCTGTTTACATTTTCCAATCGGACAGCTGTCTATTTTTTTTACAGCAAGTCGATGGACCGTGCTGCAAAAACAGGTGTGCCTACTTGTCGCCGAAATTACCTTCATTCGCAAAAAGAGTTCTGAAATGCCGCTCGCTGGAAAAAAAATTACGTTGCTGAGTGCCAGTGCATAGACCTATTTATAATTAAATTATTTTTCTGTACTGAATGTAGCCCATTATTTTGTTGCTGTTAGATTGCATGGGGGAGAGAAGCCATGTCTTCAATTGCCACTTGATTATTCTTGAATTGGAAAACGTGTTAATAAAGGAAAACCATCTAGAATTAGCCAGGACTAATTATAGTCAATAAAGGGATGGATATTTTCCCCCAAATTTTCAGGTCTAGCGCCGGCCCTGGTTTCACAATATATACTGTACATGTTTTGGAGCAACATATTCAGCCATCAAGACATTTTTTTCTCATAATGCTTTGCTTATCTCAGCCAAAGAATGCCAAAACAAATTGTGCACATGTTACAACATCATGCATCAATTGTAAAAGAGTCTGGGTGCTAAACCGGCCAGCCAGCAGTCTAGACAGGTCACCCATTGAAAAATTTGGTGCACAAATGTGACAAAAAAGCCTGCAAAAGTGTTGAGAAGCTGAAATCTAAAATAAAGCAAGAATGAGAAAACATTTTGCTTTCAAAACTAAAATAATTGGTCTCCTCAGGTCCAAAACACTTACAGGGTGTTGTTGAAAGAGATGATTTAACATAATGGTAGACATGGCCCAGTTCCAATTTTTTTGAAACGTGTTCCAGGCATCAAATTCAAAATCTGCAGATATTTTTCAAAAACAATAGAATTTCTGTTTTCACATTTGATGTGTTGTCTTTGGACTAGTTTCAATTTATTATAGAGTTAAATTGATTTGCTAATCAGTGCACTCTGTTTTTATTTCCATTTTACATAATATGTTACATTTTACACAAAAATAAGGAAAGAACAGTTGATGTGTGACTTTTTTTTTTTTTTTTTAAATCTGAGGTTGGCCCCAAACTTTTGGCCTGTAGTGTGTGTGTATATATATATATATATATGTGTGTGTGTGTGTGTGTGTGTGTGTGTGTGTGTGTGTGTGTTTGTGTGTGTATTCTGCAGAAGCTGCATTGCTGTGTGTGTATGCATATATGTGTGTGTGTGTGTGTCTGCAGGAGCTGCGGAGCCGCGAGGAGGAGCTCCAGAGAGCCGCGGTGCAGCAGAAGTCTCATGAGGAGTTCCTGAGGCAGAGGGAGCAGCAGCTGGCTCAGTGGGAGCAGGAGGTGTTTGAGAGGGAGCTCAGCCTCCTCATCCTGCACATGAACCAGCACAAACCCAAAGTCAGGAAGCGCAAGGGCACCTTCAAAAAGCACAGGCTCAACGGCAAAATTGGAATGCCTCAGGGTACGGCTTTGACACATGCACACACACACACATACACTCACTCACACACACACACACACACACACACATACTATACACTCACACACACTCATACACACACAACACACAGGCTCAACGGCAAGATCGGAATGCCTCAGGGTACGGCTCTGACACGCTCACGCGCACACGCACACACATACTATACACTACACACACACACACACACACACACATATACTATACACTCGCACACACTCATACACACACAACACACAGACTCAACTGCAAGATCGGCATGCCTCAGAGTACAGCTCTGACATGCACACACGCCTTAGCTGTCCATCGTGTACGCTGATGACGTTTGCTTCAGGGTGGGGGTGGGGGAGGGGTTCAGCGACATTGCCGCCAGTGCCACTTCAGGTGGCTGTCGAGGCCGATGCGTGAGCCGATCATCCGTCCACAGTCAGGGCAGGGGAGCCCGGACATAGGGGGAATGCGGGCTGCCCTCTGGTGTCGCTGGGCACGTCTCTCGGTCCTTCTCTGCTGATTGCTGTCATGTATATGTGAGGTTGCTCTGGCACAGGTGACCTGCCACGCTGACTGGTCAAGAGCCAGAGTTTCAAGCTGCGTGGGGTTGATGACAGTGCACTTTATTTTATTTTTATTTATCCTTTATTTAGCCAGGAAGGTCCCATTGAGATACAAGATCTCTTCTTCCAGGGAGTCCTGGAAGGTTTTTGGTGTGGTCCTTGTAGCGCCTCTTTTGTCCGCCGGCAGCCCGCTTTGCACCGCTTAGCTGGCCGTAGAGGACTTGGCGGGGCAGGCGATAGTCAGGCATGCGGATGGTGTGTCCTATCCACCGAAGGTGTCTTTTGGCAACAGCTGCTTCCATGCAAATAAAGTTGGTGCTGTCCAGGATTTCAGTATAGGTGACACGGTCTTCCCAAGACAGACCAAGGATCTTCCGAAGGCAGCGGATGTGGAAGCCCTCCAGGTTCATGATGTGCCATCTGTATGGAGTCCATGTTTCTGCTCCGTATAATACAGTTGAGACCCAGACCGCGTTGTAGACCACGACCTTGGTGCTGACCTTCAGGTTACGGTTTTCGAAAACTCTACTGCGCAGGCGTTCTAAGGCTGATGAGGCTTTGTTGAGGTGAGTGTATATTTCGGTGTCAAGGGAGCAGTGTGAGGACAGAGTGCAGCCGAGGTAGGTGAAGTAGTCAACTGTTTTAAGTGGGACACCATTTATATGGAAGCTCGGGGGTGAAGCAGGTTAGCTGGTGAGTTGGAACATGACTTCCGTTTTTTCGGTGTTGACCTGAAGTCCAAAGGATTGGTACAGACAAGATATGGTGTTGAGGGCACGCTGCAAGGATTCTGGGCAGTGTGCTAGGACTGCACAGTCATCAGCGTATTGCAGCTCACAGATTTGGTTGGTCTTTGTCTTCGTGTGGGCCTGGAGGCCTCAGATGCTGAAAAGATTTCCATTCACACGGTATTCTAAGTTGACACCGTCTCCAGGTTCCAAGGCATGATGGAAAAGATGTGTGATGGCAGAGAGGAAGAGATTGAAGAGTACCGGTGCTTGGACACAACCTTGCTTCACCCCAGTGTTCACCTCGAAGGGCTCTGACTGGAGATCTTCTGCGAGGACTCTGGCGTGCATCCCATCATGTAGCTGTTGCAGGATGGAGAGAAACTTGGGTGGTACCCCAAGTTTGGAAAATTGTTTCCAGAGCATCTCACGGTCAATGGTGTCGGAAGCTTTGCTGAGGTCAATGAAAGCTATATAGAGGTCTTTACGCTGCTCCCAGCTCTTCTCCATTAGCTGTTTCAAGACGAAGATCATATCGATGGCGGATCTAGTCTTCCGGAAGCCATATTGTGTCTCCGGGAGAACAGGTTCTAAAATGTGCTTTAACAGTCTGTTGAGCATGACCTTTGTTAGGACTTTCCCTGTGATGGAGAGGAGGGAGATTCCACAGCTGTTCCCACAGATCACTCTGTTACCTTTGCGTTTATAGATGACAATGATGTTGGCATCCTTCCAATCCTGTGGGAGGGTCTCATATTCCCAGATGTGCGAGATCAGAAGGTGTAGGAGGTGTGTTAGGAGGTATCCTCCGTGTTTGAAAATCTCAGGTGTGATGCCATCAGGTCCTGCACTTCTATTGCTTTTCAAGCTTCGGATGGCTTGGTGGATCTCTGAGTATTGTGGTGGAGTGTCGAGATACATGACTGCTGCCAGGTCAGGCAGTTTATCCAGAATGAGAGGGTCAGTGTGGTTGGTGATATTGAGCAGTCTTGAAATGGTGTGCCCAGCAGCCAAGGATCTTGTCACGGTCCTTAAAAAGAGTGGAGCCATCAGCAGAACGCAGGGCAGTTGCTAGGAATTCTGGGCCCCTTGACAGAATATCAGTGTGGGCCCCCACCCCCGACTTTTCATTGCCTTTTTTTTTTACGACTATGTATCATGATGTTAGTCTTTATTTTTCTGTTTTTCAGTGTTCTTGGCAGTGCCTAGTGCAACACCCAATTTTTCCTTTTTTACGATTAACTACTCAACAAGGAGTCAGAGTATCATTATGTAAATTATGAATTATTAGTTGTCTTATTCACATTCACTCACTCACTCACTCACTCATCATCAAAAGCATCTTCAGACTGCTGGTGGTGAGGGTCTATTGCTGGGTCAGGTTCAGATGAAGTGACCACAGCTGATTCTGGAGTTTCAGTGCATAAAGGTTTAATTGTTCCATTTCATATTACTTTCGTAAACATTTAAAGTTATGTTCCATGGAACAACTAATGAAGAACTAACCTACCGAGTCTTGGAATAAACAAAATCTAAATGGGCCTCTCAGTACCATAGCTCTAAGCACTCAGCTTCATTTTGCTATTGTTAGGGAGGGCAAGCTCAGCAAAATTACCCCCTGCGTGAACAAGACTTATGTCAACAGGCTAAAGTAGCAGTTTAGTTTTAGTAAACACTAAAGGTAAAAGTAATGTCAGCCTTGTCAAGCGATTATTTAAGTTACACTTAAGGTTACCATACTGACTGTATGTAGTTCGCTAGCCAAACCTAGCCTGTACAGTTACTTACAGCTAGAGAGAGCGAAGTATGCAGTAACCACTCATAAGAACAGAGGAACGTGTCCTAGGCTGCTGCCACCAGATTTTTTTTTTTTTTTTTTTAATTTGGCATCTCCAATCCCACCTGAATCTGGAATGCCCAATTGGTGAACTATGTACAAGGCTTGCTCGTATGCGACCCCTTGCTGCCAATTCAGGAGAGTGTAGACAGTTCGCGGCTCTCCTCCGAAGCACGCGCCTGTCAACCACCGCTTCTTATACACTCATTGGTTGAATCTTCGCAAGTTCAGAACGAGGGCGGAGGATACCCGGACATGACCAGGCTTAGAATCTTCCTGACGAGCGTCCGTCTGGCCAACAGGAGGCGCTTGAGCAACGAACAAGGCAACTATTGTAATCCCTTCCCGGCAGTCCCTTCCCAATTTGCAACCCTGTAGCGCAATAGCCAATTGTGCGCTACTCTGAAAAAATTGCCGACTGCTGCCGGCTGGTACGAAGCAGGGCTCGAACCCGTGACGTAATAGTCACTTCTGCTTCGCAACGCGATGCTTTACCGAGTGAGCTATCCGGCAGCCCGCTACCAGATTTTTTGACGGCATATTATAATGTCTGGTGAATGATAACCTTACCGATCTTTTCTGTGGATGATACCGTTAATAACTGAGTAATGTCATTCTTGTCAGGCGATTATTTACTCAGCTGACCGCATGTTACATTGACGTAACGTTAGCAGCTGAATAGCCAGCCTGAACAGCTAACATAGCAAGCTAGTCAAATACTCTCACCTTTCTTTGAAAAGAATTTTGTAACGTTCTGGACCCCTGCTTTGCTCCTGCTGTCCTCTCTCTATTCTTTTCTGGTGTCCAGATTTGTGTGTTGTTTTTTTTTTTTTTTTGGACATCATATTCGCAAGGGTGGTGCACCCTGTTTGCTGCCTTAGTTCGCGACCTCGCCAGCAAAAACACACAGACAATTTTCCAAAACAAGCACAAAGCATGGATCGAACCATTTTTTAAGAAGGGGGTTACTGAAATGTATTTCATCAATATTGAATGCCTTAATGGCTTTGTTTAAACTCTGATGCATTAGTATGAATATTAATTTTGTCATGACAGTTACGGTGGGTTTTGAGGGCCCTAATAGACTGTGGGCCCTTAGAATTGTCATTACCTCCCCCCCCCAATACGACGGCGCTGGCAGAACGGGCAGGGGCAATTGCCCGCTTTCTGGGGCCGTACAGGGATTTAATGGCATCACAGAAGCCCTGGGTATTATTGCAGTCTGCAAAGTTCTGGATCTCCTGAGCCTTCTGCACCCGCCAGGTGTCCTCCATGACCTGAAGAGCACGCTGGGTCTCAGCTCTTGCTGCAGCGAAGGTGGCTTTCAGAGTGGGAGATCCAGGGCAGGACATGAGAGCTTTATGAGCTTGATGTTTTGACTGTAGAAGTGACTGTATGTTGGTTGAATTGCAGTCAAACCAGTCCTGGTGACATTTCCTTGACGGACCAAGTGCTTCTAAGGCTGTGCTGTAGATGGCATGATGCAGAGTGAGCCAGTCGGTGGAATCCTCCAAGATCTGGTCAAGGTTTGCTGCCCGGAGCCGTCGAAGGTTGTCTTTGGTGGTGGGGCTGTTGAGGGCTGTGCAGTTGAGTTTTACGAATGGGGCTTTCTTCGGAAAACGGAGTTGGATGTTCATGAAGAGCTTGGACCTGACCATGAGATGATCCGTCCAACATTCAGCTCCACGCATGACTCAGGTGGAAGTGACGTCCCGTTTGTCCTTTTGTCGGACAATCACGTAGTCCAGGAGATGCCAATGCTTTGAGCGGGGGTGCTGCCAGGTGGTTTTGAGCTTATTCTTCATCTGAAACATGGTGTTGGTGATGACCAGGTGATGTTCTGCACAGAGGAAGAGGAGCCGTAGCCCATTGGAGTTCATTTTCCCCACACCGTGTTGACCAATAACCTGGTTCCATACCAGATGGTCTGTGCCCACTCTGGCATTGAAGTCTCCCATGAGTATGAGCTTGTGCGTGGTCGGGATTTTCTGGATGACTGAGTCAAGCATCCAGTCGAAGTCCTCTTTGATGTCGTATTCGGCATCAAGGGTTGGTGCATAAGCACTGATGAGGGTGACGAAGCGTTCTTTTGTAAGGGGAATACGCCACGTCATCAGTCTTTCATTGATGCCGCAAGGGGATTCTTGGATGCGCTGCAACAGTTTGCTACTTCACAGCAAAAACAACACCGTCGATGCGGCGAGTGCCTTTAGGGACCCCTTTCCAGAAGAAGGTGTAACCTGCACCAACCTTGGTCAGGGAGTCTTCTCCATGCAATCTGGTCTCGCTGAGTGCTGCAATATCAATGCTGTATCAGGCAAGCTCCAGGGCCACAAGCGCTGTCCTACGGTGCGGCCGGTCAGGTGTTTCGGCCAAGTCCAACAGTGTGCGGACATTCTATGTAGCAATGGATAGAGGTATTTTTCTCGGTTTTGTATTTCGACCGCGGGGGGGGGATGCTTCGACGGTTGCGGCAGACCGTCTGGAGGTTGGGGAGCAGACAATTTTTAGACCACCTTTTCCAGGTCCATCCCCTGTCAGGAGTGAGCAGAGTGGGGCTGCTCAGTCACAATGGAAGCTGCCGAGGCGATGCGCTGTTCCATCCCGCAATCACAACGACCATCACTCCATTGCCGCCTGTGTGCATGGTTTGGCTAGGCACTCCCAACCACATCCTTGGCCTGTGCCTACCGCCATTCCACATCGCCACAGGGCTTTCGAAGGGGGGGGGGATAGTGAAGCAAAGAGCTAGCGTAAGGTAGGGATTAGGGTGGGGGTGTGGGTGCCCAGTCCTCACTCACACCATCTTCACTCCGCCAGATGGACGACCTTCGTCTGGTAGGAGTTGCAGGGAACTGGTCTGTTGGACTCTGCCTGTGCCTGTCCCCAGGTGCAGATTTGATTTCGGGGTTTACTCCCCTAGCCAAAGTTCCCTCCTGGGTTTACCCACATGGCAGTGGGGCAGTGGATGGTTGGTCTAGGGCCCACTGCTGCCCTGGCGATCCCTTACCTTTTAGCCTGGGGCGTGGAGGCTCCAGTATCCCAAGGCCGCAGGGAGGCAAGGTAGGGGTCTTGGTGAAGGAGAGGCTATGTACTGACCGCGGTAGACTGACGCACTCGGCTTCCTTTACCCAGACTGGTTCGGTCAGCGGCAGGAACTAAGAGAGGGGGGTCACATGCATCTCTACATGCAATGCCTCTCTAGCATGCTGCACTAGACGCGTCACTACACCCTGCGAGCAAGCCCGCTAGCACACTGCACACACGTGCACACACACACATACTATGCACTCACACACACACACACATGTTATACACTCGCACACACTCATACACGCACAACACACATGCTCAACGGCAAGATCGGCATGCCTCAGGGTACAGCACTGACATGCACACACGCACATACTATACACTCACACACATACACATATACTATACACTCACAAACACTCATACACACACAACACACAAGCTCAAAAGCAAGATCAGCATGCCTCAGGGTACAGCACTGACACACACAGACACACACTCACACATAATGTCACTCACACACACACAACACACAGACTCAATGGCAAGATCGGCATGCCTCAGGGTACTGCACACACACACACACACACACACACACACCACACATATACATACTATACACAAACAACACACACGCTGAACGGCAAGATCGCCATGTGTCAGGGTACGACACACGCGCACGCATGCACACACACACACACACACACACACCACACTCACACACACACGCACAAACACCACACTCACACACTTACACATACGCACACGCACACAAAACAAAGACTCAATGGCAAGACCAGCATGCCTAGGGGTACGGCACACACGCACATATACACACAGTATACACTCATACTTTCATGCACACACACACACTTCCTATTTTGTAGTTATTCCCTCTCCCCTGAATCCCCACCCCAGATTTCATCCATAAGATCACAGTGCAGGCGTCACCAGGCCCAGAGAAAGGACAACACTTTCTGGATCTGACCACAGGACAGTCCCCCAATTTTGGACCTCGATTCCGGGCAATCCAGCGTGAGTCATCCTTCCAGTTCATCCCTGTGTTCCTCTCTCACTCCTCACCTGTGGTAACAATCTGTCTCCCTCACTGTTACACTTTCTAAATTGGCTTAATTGTACTCCATATGAGAAGAAGTTACTCTTTTAGCAAAATATGACATTTAAGCTTCTCAGTTTGAAAATGGAGTCATTTACTTTAGGTATACATTGGGGTAAAGAAGCAGAGTGTGGAGGGGTCCCTACACACAGCCCCAGCACCACGTGATTTTAACGCTTAGCCTCTCTGCATGTAAAGACCGTCCCAGATGTGGTGAAGTACCACACCCTACTCCAGGCTGTCCTGTTATTGCAGAACACAGTGGCCCTCATTTATCAAACTTGCGTAGGATCTGGTGTAGATTCTGGTGTAAATATCAGCGTTCGCCAGGTCTCACATCTGATTTACTAAAAGTGTGTACGTCGCTAATTTCGGTGTAGAACTGGCGTGGCGTTGATAAATCCGGCGGCTGAAACCATCGTAATTTACATGACACGCCCCTTTAAATTCATTATCCGGGAGGCATAGTCCTGCCCACTTTACGACATGGACTCTCGAAAGACGGTAAAGAAGAAAGAGCTTCACTGAGGAGGAAATAAAATTATCACGTCCGAGGTGGAGAAAAACTAAATAATTTTATTTGGAAGCCTTAAGAGTGGCATAAAGGGAGCCCAGAAGGCTGCAGTTTGGAAAACTATTGCTGCTGCAGTAAACACCGTTGGGGTGGAAAGCCGGAGTGCAACAGACGTTTAATTTAATTCATTCATAAATCGGTGACTATTCGCACTTATGTAAGCAAGGCCCAAGAACAAAAAAATTGATCGAAATTCATTAGATGAACTTATAAGTGTGGCCAAGATGCACATTTCTCCATTGCCCACACGTATTTTAAGTGTGTCCAAAGTTAAAAATTTTTTCTTGGCCAAACTTGTTTTAGTGGTACTTTCTATAAGCTGCACTGAATGGTCATCAACTGGCGACTTATAAGTGTGGCCAAGAAAAAAATTCAGCATTGGCCACACGTGTAAGTGCGAATAACATCGGCCTTAATAAATTCAATTTATAGAGCCATGATATTTCATGTTATATAGCCTACATAATTGACAATCCAAATGCTTTACATGTAGGTTAAAAAAAAGGGGGGGGTCCGATTTTAAGATCGCCACTAAAAAACGGGTTGCTGCGCCAGGTGCAGCAGCAGCACGGACCGGTGGAGGCCAACCAGACTTGAACCTCCAGCTGTCACCGTTCGAGGAGCGCATGGCAGCACTGATGGGCTCCCCTTCCATCGTGGGAATACGAGGCGGTGGGGACACGGATGAGTCCCCACCGCCTCGATCGGAGCTGCATGAGGGTAATCGTTAAAATACAGTCTGCAGAGATCACTCTTCATTGTACTTTCATTAGTATTACTCCATGACATTTTATTGGGTGCCACACAAAACGAGCAGCCACTCGTCTCTTTCCCGGAGGAGATCTTCTCCATGCCGAAAGTTCCTCTCACGTCAGACAGAAGCATATTCCTCTAACAATAGAAGATCTGCGGTCAAAATGTGATCATGGCCAAAGTGTCCCCTTACGAAAAAGAAGTTTATTCAAGTGTGCTATTAGTATACTTCTTCTAAACTAAAAATAAGAGAGTATACTTTCAGTTTACTTTTAATGTACTTATCAGAGATATACTTAGCAAAGTAATACTTAAGTATACTTAGCTTATACTGAAAAGTACACAGAAAAGTCTTAGTATATTTGGCTAATACTTGTACCTAAACTCTTGATTATTATATTTTTCTTCAGTATATCTCAAAGTATTAAAATATTCATGCCTTATGTTCAAGTATACTGGCTTGCATTTAGGCTACTATCAAAAGAATAAGCACATTAAAATATTTTTGCCATACATGTTGGCTTCTTTGAAGTATACTGCATTATATTTTAACTCAGTTTTTACTATGTCATGGACCTACATATTCCACATGTACATTTGCAGTAACAAGTCAGCTTTGGGGCAGCATAGCAGGGGAAATAGCACATGGGTGGAGCTGAACTTGATTTTTATGCAGTGTTATTAACCCACACAGAAACAAATATACATTTGTCTGATTTTATTTGATTTCAAATTTGACAATTATTCCAGTATTGACAGACTTGATACATACTCTTACAAAAAAAGTATACTTCAAGTTTTAGCAACATAAACTTAAAGTACCCATCTAGTTTACATCTAAGTTTTATTTTGTACTGCAAGTGCACTACAAGTGAATTTTTAAGTATACTGTGACTTAACTAGTTGTATACCTCTAGCATACTTTTCTGAAAGTATGAAAGTATACATTGAAGTATACTGCAAGTAAACTCAGATATACTGCTAGTTTATTAGTTGTATACTTCTAGTAAACTTTTCAGTTCATGAAAGTATACTGTGAAGTATACTGCTAGTAAACTTAAAGATGAACTATTAGTTCACAAGTTATATACTTTTAGCACAATTTCTAGTTTATAAAAGTATAATTTGCAGTATACTGCAAGTAAACTTACAGATATACTGCTAGTTTATTAGTTATATACTTCTAGCAAACTTTTATGTTCATGAAAGTATACTGTAAAGTATACTGCTAGTAAACTTACGGACAAACTGCTAGCTTATTAGTTATATACTTCTAGTAAACTTTTCAGTACTTTCTATACTGTGAAGTACACTGCTAGTAAACTTAAAGATGAACTATTAGTTCACTAGTTATATACTTCTAGCACAATGTCTAATTTATAAAAGTATACTTTGAAGTATACTGAAAGTAAATTCAGATGTACTACAACTTGTCATATTCTTCAAGCCAACTTTTTAGTTCATGAAAGTACACTTTGAGGTATACTGCAAGTAAACTTATAGGTAGACTACAAGTCCACAAGTTCTATACTTCAAGCCCTCTAGAGTTTAAATTTAGTTTTAAACTTTCAGGGAGCTAAATGTTTTTTTTTTTTTTTACTGCAAGTATACTTCAAAGTCTTCTTTAAGCTAACTTAACATCATACTCACAGCTTATGATTATTGCACTCTAAAATATATTACTGTTGCTATGCAGATATTATTTAACGGAAGGAGACGAGAGGTTACCTCATGTACTCTGCTAGTAGACAATGCTTAAGTGCATTCTGCTTTAATTTACAGATGAAGGTACTTATAAGAATTTACAATGAAACACATACTCAGGATTGAGAACAAAATTGATTCCTTTATAAATTAAATTTTCAAACACAATATTGTTTTGGATACAAAAGTATAAGAACACAGCAATGGCAACTCTTATTGAAATCCCAATTAAAAACAAAAAAATACCTCCTTGTCTCATATAGAACCAGAAATATGCATAAAATATTATTATAATGCCTTCAGCCTGACCAGTAGGCTGAAGGACTCAAAGCAAAGGCTGATGAAATATTCGAATGAGTACACTGATGAGCTGTTTTTTGGTTAATGGAGTTCTGTATCACAGTCAAAAATATGACCGACTAAAGAAAAGATGCAGCAGTGCTGTAATACTTGAAAGATGGTACATGCTGTTTAATAAATGATTTAATCATTTTTAAACGAGAGTGTGGAGATCAAAGCCCTGCATATTGTACCTGTACCAAACATTGCTGTGTTTAAGTTGAGATATAAGTTCAATCTAGCTGGCCATTATGTACAGATTCATAGATAAATGTTCATAGTATTTTCAAACATGAGGTTAAGAAGACTGGAACTTCAGTGCTATCTGACATTCGCTGAGTGCTGCAATATCAATGCTGTATCGGGCAAGCTCCAGGGCCACAAGCGCTGTCCTACGGTGCGGCCGGTCAGGTGTTTCGGCCAAGTCCAACAGTGTGCGGACATTCCCTGTAGCAATGGATAGAGGTATTTTTCTCTGTTTTGTATTTCGACCGCGGGGAGGGGATGCTTCGACGGTTGCGGCAGACCGTCTGGAGGTTGGGGAGCAGACAATTTTTAGACCACCTTTTCCAGGTCCATCCCCTGTCAGGAGTGAGCAGAGTGGGGCTGCTCAGTCACAATGGAAGCTGCCGAGGCGATGCGCTGCTCCATCCCGCAATCACAACGACCATCACTCCATTGCCGCCTGTGTGCATGGTTTGGCTAGGCACTCCCAGCCACATCCTTGGCCTGTGCCTACCGCCATTCCACATCGCCATAGGGCTTTCGAAGGGGGGGGGGGGTAGTGAAGCAAAGCGCTAGCGCAAGGTAGGGATTAGGGTGGGGGTGTGGGTGCCCAGTCCTCACTCACACCATCTTCACTCCGCCAGATGGACGACCTTCGTCTGGTAGGAGTTGCAGGGAACTGGTCTGTTGGACTCCGCCTGTGCCTGTCCCCAGGTGCAGATTTGATTTCGGGGTTTACTCCCCTAGCCAAAGTTCCCTCCCGGGTTTACCCACATGGCAGTGGGGCAGTGGATGGTTGGTCTAGGGCCCACTGCTGCCCTGCGATCCCCTACCTTTTAGCCTGGGGCCGTGAGGCTCCAGTATCCATGTGCTGCCGCAGGGAGGCAAGGTAGGGGTCTTGGTGAAGGAGAGGCTATGTACTGACCGCGGTAGACTGACGCACTCGGCTTCCTTTACCCAGACTGGTTCGGTCAGCGGCAGGAACTAAGAGAGGGGGGTCACATGCATCTCTACATGCAACGCCTCTCTAGCATGCTGCACTAGACGCGTCACTACACCCTGCGAGCAAGCCCGCTAGCACACTGCACACATGCACACACACACACATACTATGCACTCACACACACACACACACACACATATTATACACTCGCACACACTCATACACGCACAACACACATGCTCAACGGCAAGATCGGCATGCCTCAGGGTACAGCACTGACATGCACACACGCACATACTATACACTCACACACATACACATATACTATACACTCACAAACACTCATACACACACAACACACAGGCTCAAAAGCAAGATCAGCATGCCTCAGGGTACAGCACTGACACACACAGACACACACTCACACATAATGTCACTCACACACACACAACACACAGACTCAATGGCAAGATCGGCATGCCTCAGGGTACACACACACACACACACACACACACACACACACATCCACACATATACATACTATACACACACAACACACACGCTCAACGGCAAGATCGCCATGTGTCAGGGTACGACACACGCGCACACACACACACACACACACACACACACACACACACCACACTCACACACACACGCACAAACACCACACTCACACACTTACACATACGCACACGCACACAAAACAAAGACTCAATGGCAAGATCAGCATGCCTAGGGGTATGGCACACACACACATATACACACAGTATACACTCATACTTTCATTCATGCACACACACACACACACTTCCTATTTTGTAGTTATTCCCTCTCCCCTGAATCCCCACCCCAGATTTCATCCATAAGATCACAGTGCAGGCGTCACCAGGCCCAGAGAAAGGACAACACTTTCTGGATCTGACCACAGGACAGTCCCCCAATTTTGGACCTCGATTCCGGGCAATCCAGCGTGAGTCATCCTTCCAGTTCATCCCTGTGTTCCTCTCTCACTCCTCACCTGTGGTAACAATCTGTCTCCCTCACTGTTACACTTTCTAAATTGGCTTAATTGTACTCCATATGAAAAGAAGTTACTCTTTTAGCAAAATATGACATTTAAGCTTCTCAGTTTGAAAGTGGAGTCATTTACTTTAGGTATACATTGGGGGTAAAGAAGCAGAGTGTGGAGGGGTCCCTACACAGCCCCAGCACCACGTGATGCGAACGCTTAGCCTCTCTGCATGTAAAGACCGTCCGTATGTGGTGAAGTACCACACCCTACTCCAGGCTGTCCTGTTATTGCAGAACACAGTGGCCCTCATTTATCAAACTTGCGTAGGATCTGGTGTAGATTCTGGTGTAAATATCAGCGTTCGCCAGGTCTCACATCTGATTTACTAAAAGTGTGTACGTCGCTGATTTCGGTGTAGAACTGGCGTGGCGTTGATAAATCCGGCGGCTGAAACCATCGTAATTTACATGACACGCCCCTTTAAATTCATTATCCGGGAGGCATAGTCCTGCCCACTTTACGACCTGGACTCTCGAAAGACGGTAAAGAAGAAAGAACTTCACTGAGGAGGAAATATAAATTATCACGTCCGAGGTGGAGAAAAACTAAATAATTTTATTTGGAAGCCTTAAGAGTGGCATAAAGGGAGCCCAGAAGGCTGCAGTTTGGAAAACTATTGCTGCTGCAGTAAACACCGTTGGGGTGGAAAACCGGAGTGCAACAGACGTTTAATTTAATTCATTAATAAATCGAAGTGACTATTCGCACTTATGTAAGTGCGTCCAAGAACAAAAATTGATCGAAATTCATTAGATGAACTTATAAGTGTGGCCAAGATGCACATTTCTCCATTGCCCACACGTATTTTAAGTGTGTCCAAAGCTAAAAATTTTTTCTTGGCCAAACTTGTTTTAAGTGGTACTTTCTATAAGCTGCACTGGAATGGTCATCAACTGGCACACTTATAAGTGTGGCCAAGAAAAAAATTCAGCATTGGCCACACGTGTAAGTGCGAATAACATCGGCCTTAATAAATTCAATTTATAGAGCCATGATATTTCATGTTATATAGCCTACATAATTGACAATCCAAATGCTTTACATGTAGGTTAAAAAAAAGGGGTCCGATTTTAAGATCGCCACCAAAAAACGGGTTGCTGCGCTCAGGTGCAGCAGCATACGGACCGGTGGAGGCCAACCAGACTTGAACCTCCAGCTGTCACCGTTCGAGGAGCGCATGGCAGCACTGATGGGCTCCCCTTCCATCGTGGGAATACGAGGCGGTGGGGACACGGATGAGTCCCCACCGCCTCGATCGGAGCTGCATGAGGGTAATCGTTAAAATACAGTCTGCAGAGATCACTCTTCATTGTACTTTCATTAGTATTACTCCATGACATTTTATTGGGTGCCACACAAAACGAGCAGCCACTCGTCTCTTTCCCGGAGGAGATCTTCTCCGTGCCGAAAGTTCCTCTCACGTCAGACAGAAGCATATTCCTCTAACAACAGAAGATCTGCGGTCAAAATGTGATCATGGCCAAAGTGTCCCCTTACGAAAAAGAAGTTTATTCAAGTGTGCTATTAGTATACTTCTTCTAAACTAAAAATAAGAGAGTATACTTTCAGTTTACTTTTAATGTACTTATCAGAGATATACTTAGCAAAGTAATACTTAAGTATACTTAGCTTATACTGAAAAGTACACAGACAAGTCTTAGTATATTTGGCTAATACTTGTACCTAAACTCTTGATTATTATACTTTTCTTCAGTATATCTCAAAGTATTAAAATATTCATGCCTTATGTTCAAGTATACTGGCTTGCATTTAGGCTACTATCAAAAGAATAAGCACATTAAAATATTTTTGCCATACATGTTGGCTTCTTTGAAGTATACTGCATTATATTTTAACTCAGTTTTTACTATGTCATGGACCTACATATTCCACATGTACATTTGCAGTAACAAGTCAGCTTTGGGGCAGCATAGCAGAGGAAATAGCACATGGGTGGAGCTGAACTTGATTTTTATGCAGTGTTATTAACCCACACAGAAACAGATATACATTTGTCTGATTTTATTTGATTTCATATTTGACAATTATTCCAGTATTGACAGACTTGATACATACTCTTACAAAAAAGTATACTTCAAGTTTTAGCAACAAAAACTTAAAGTACCCATCTAGTTTACATCTAAGTTTTATTTTGTACTGCAAGTGCACTACAAGTGAACTTTTCAGTATACTGTGACTTAACTAGTTGTATACCTCTAGCATACTTTTCTGAAAGTATGAAAGTATACATTGAAGTATACTGTAAACTTCAGATAAACTAGTTTATTAGTTTATTAGTTAAAGATGAACTATTAGTTCAAAGACAAGCATAAGTTATATAAACTTATTAGCAGGCAGCAACACATTGCACAAGGGCCTTTTTCTAGTTTATAAAAGTATAATTTGCAGTATACTGCAAGTAAACTTACAGATATACTGCTAGTTTATTAGTTATATACTTCTAGCAAACTTTTCTGTTCATGAAAGTATACTGTCAAAGTATACTGCTAGTAAACACCCCCAACCATCACAGATGCTGGCTTTGAACAAATGTTCTTTTTATTAGTTATATACAGTTTTCAATTTGAAATGTGGACTCGTCAGACCACAGAAACTTTTCAGTGCATCAGTCCATCTTTCTATACTTGCTAGTTAAACAAAGATGATTTCTAGTTTATACTTCTAACAATGTATAATTTATAAAAGTATACTTTTTGAAATATTACTGAAAGTAAATTCAGATGTACTACAACTTGTCATATACTTCAAGCCAACTTTTTAGTTCATGAAAGTACACTTTGAGTTCCCAATACTGCAAGTTCCAAACTTATAGGTAGACTACAAGTCCACAAGTTCTATACTTCAAGCCCTCTAGAGTTTAAATTTAGTTTTTTTTTTAAACTCACTGGTTTTGGGGAGCTAAATGTTTTTTTTTTTTTACTGCAAGTATACTTCAAAGTCTTCTTTAAGCTAACTTAACACCATACTCACAGCTTATGATTATTGCACTCTAAAATATATTACTGTTGCTCTGCAGATATTATTTAACGGAAGGAGATGAGAGGTTACCTCATGTACTCTGCTAGTAGACAATGCTTAAGTGCATTCTGCTTTAATTTACAGATGAAGGTACTTATAAGAATTTACAATGAAACACATACTCAGGATTGAGAACAAAATTGATTCCTTTATAAATTAAATTTTCAAACACAATATTGTTTTGGATGCCAAAGTATAAGAACACAGCAATGGCAACTCTTATTGAAATCCCAATTCAAAACAAAAAAATACCTCCTTCTCTCATATAGAACCAGAAATATGCATAAAATATTAATTAGCAATGCCTTCAGCCTGACCAGTAGGCTGAAGGACTCAAAGCAAAGGCTGATGAAATATTCCGAATGAGTACACCGATGAGCTGTTTTTTGGTTAATGGAATTCCGTATCACAGTCAAAAATATGACCGACTAAAGAAAAGATGCAGCAGTGCTGTAATACTTGAAAGATGGTACATGCTGTTTAATAAATGATTTAATCATTTTTAAACGAGAGTGTGGAGATCAAAGCCCTGCATATTGTACCTGTACCAAACATTGCTGTGTTTAAGTTGAGATATCAGTTCAATCTAGCTGGCCATTATGTGCAGATTCATAGATAAATGTTCACAGTATTTTCAAACATGAGGTTAAGAAGACTGGAACTTCAGTGCTATCTGACATACTGACAATGAAATGTCTGTACTAGTTTTAAAACTAGCAACCATACCACAACTTGATCTGCCCCAGCTGTGTGGTTGAAGCTAAACAGGTGTGGGCTTGGTTTGTGCTTGGATGGGAGACCACCTGGGAAAGTAAGTTGCTGCTGGAGCAGGTGTTGGTGGGCCAGTAGGTTGGGATCTTCCCTCTGGTGGCATAATACTCAATACTCCCGTGCAGTGATGAGGATGTTGTCTGTCCGATGAGATGTTAACCTGAAGTCCTGACTCGCTGTGGTCATTAAACATCCAATGACACTCTTTAAGTTTTCTAGCAGTATACCTCACAGTATACTTTCATGAACTGAAAAGTTTACTAGAAGTATACAACTAATAAACTAGCAGTATATCTGTAAGTTTACTTGCAGTATACTTAAATGTATACTTTCATAAATTGAAGAGTATGCAAGAAGTATACAACTAGTTCACTCACAGTATACTAAAAAGTTCACTTGTAGTGTAGTTGCAGTATAGAATAAAACTTAGATGTAAACTAGATGGGTACTTTCAGTTTGCTTTGCTTAAACTTGAAGTATATTTAAAAATATACTTTAATAAACTTAAAATGTTCCAATTTAGTCCAAAGAAGTATTAAATTAGTATACTTTCTAGTACACTACAAGTACATGGTCCGTAGTATACTTGCTATACTTATACTTATACTCAAGTATACTTAATAAAATGAACTTCGAGAACACTACTTTTTGCTAAGGGTCCGTAGGCCTATATATACTGAGCAACAAAAGAAAAGCAACTTAGCAAGTTAGTTAATGTACTTTTCAGTCAAAGTGACCGCAAAATAAAGAAAAGTTTGATGAAACAAGAGTAAATGTGCACGCGCTAGTAATAAATTTGCTTTTCTAAAATAATTACGCGCAAACTTATTTTCCAGTCTTTAATTAACTTGCGTTTCTTTTGTTGTTCACCTATATATCTGGCTGGATGAGCATCTGACATACCTCACTGTCAAGCCACGCATTGTGCTTAATCAAATTGATTGTAATTGTCAGCCGTCTGGCCTGACAAGCAGTTTGTCTCAAAATATAAGCTTAATTAATTTCTCAACACAGGTGTCTTATTTATTTATTTATCCATCCATCCATTCGTTCATTTATTAATTTTGCCTATTTATCTATTTAGCATATTTTTTCATTTTACTAATAAGAGCAACAACAGCATGACGGCCGCATCGCTGCATATGGTTTATTACTCATTTTGACTGCTGCTCTCCTTCCTGCATGTTGTTCACTGGTTTCAAATCTGCGTACACCTGGTCAGACCTGGTGTGAGATTTTTGTGGACCGTTCGCTCACGTTTGGATTGATAAATGCCGATCCATGCGGGAGATTTGGCGAACACCCATTTTTTTGGTGTAAGCACGTTTGATAAATGAGGGCCAGTGGATCTAGAGGAGTAAACCTCGAATATAAATCTTAATTACGTACATCTTATCAAGATTCCTCTTTTCCCTCAAACTCCTATGAATAGCTGTGGTCATCCATGGAGGATTCTGCTTTTTCAGCTTACTTTTGGACACCTTTGGAATGAATTTGCATTGTGAATCAAGTAAAACGCCTTTAAATCTTTCCCACATCTCATTTACAGACTCACAGTCTAGGAATGTCTCCCATTTTATTTTGCTTAAATATGATCGCATCCTATCAAAGTTTGCTCACCTAAAATTGAAAATTTTTGTTTGTGAAGACACCTTTTTAACTTCCCATGAAACATCAAAATTAACAGTAGAGTGATCACTTGTCTCAAGTGGCTCCAGTACCTCAACATTGCTAATTCTATCTGGGTCATGACAGAGCACTAAGTCTAAAATTGCCTTCTCTCTTGAAGGTTTATTACCATCCTGCACCAAAAAATTATCATTTATAACATCTAGAAATTCTTCCTCCCCCCTATCCTGTCCTTTCACCATTTCCCAATTGATACCAGGATAATTTAAGTTTCCCATAATAATAGTCTCTCCTCCTCTACAAGCTTGCATAAAGAGCATTTCATTGACAATACTGTCCAAAGCCTGACCCAGATATCTTCACAGGGCAAGGAATGTTCAATTTCAGGAATTTCCTGTACATTTATGTTTTCGTTCACATAGAGTGCTACACCCCCTCCTCGCCTATTACATCTATCCTTCCTAAAGAGCTTATACCCTTCTACATTACATTATATTAATCTCCATCATCTTCACTAAGCCATGTCTCTGTAATCCCAACTATGTCATAGCCCTCACTAATCATAACGGCCTCAAGTTCTGGAAATTTATTTTTTATGCATCTTGCATTTAGATAAAAACATTTCGGATTATCACGAATGCTCTTCCTCTTCGATTTCCCATGTGCCTGCTGCTCCAAGCCCCCCACTATGCTTTGTTGCTTTAAAAATATATCATCAATAGTGCATGTAACGCTGTCATCTTCCATCAGGGCAGTCTGCATTTCCCTCTGTTTAACACTCTCATCCCTTGACTGATGATCTATTAAGTGTGAACTAATAACAAGAAGTCATAGTGAGTTCATCATTTGTTTATGATGAACAACAGGAATTCATGATAATTCATGATATGTCCTGCAGTAATTCATGCATTAAATCATCATGAGTCATGCATCAGCTCAGCATTACTTAAGCCTATGCACTGTCACCTAATTACGACCCCAATTCCGAAATAGTTGGGACAAAGTGTAAATTGTGAATAAAATCAAAAGGCAATGACTTTCAAATCACACCAGCCAGTATTTTATTCACAATAGAACAGAGATAACACAGCAAATGTTGAAACAGAAATTTTACAATTTTATCCACAAAATGAGCTCATTTCAAATTTGATGGCTGCTACAGGTCTCAAAAAAGTTGGGACAGGGGCTTGTTTACCATGGTGTAGCATCTCCTCTTCTTTTTAACACAGAGTGGAGGCGTCTGGGCATTGAGGAGACAAGTTTCTTGAGTTTAGCCATTGGAATTTGATCCCACTCTTGTTTAATACAGGCTTCCAGCTGCTGGAGAGTTTTGGGTCTCCTTTGACGGACTTTTCCTTTAATTATGCACGAAATGTTCTCAACCAGTGAAAGATCAGGACTGCAGGCAGGCCAGTTCAGCCCATGGACTCTTCTGCTACGAAGCCATGCTGTTGTAATAGCTGCAGTATGTGGTTTTGCATTGTCCTGCTGAAATACATAAGGCCTTCCCTGGAGTAGATGTCATCTGGAGGGGAGCATATGTTGCTCTAAAACCTTTATATACCTTTCAGCATTCATGGTGCTTTTTAAAACATGCAAGTGTCCGACACCATATGCACTAATGCATCCCCATACCATCAGAGATGCTGGCTTTTGAACTGAACTCTGATAACAGGAGGGGTGGTCTTTCTCCTCTTTAGCCCAGAGGACACAAAGCCCATGATTTCCAACAAGAATGTCAAATTTGGACTCGTCTGACCACAGGACACTTTCTTGCTACAGTCCATTTTAAATGAGCCTTGGCCCACAGAACACGGCGGCGCTTCTGGATCATGCTCAACAATGGCTTCCTTTTTGCATGATAGAGTTTTAGGTGGCATCTGTGGATGGCACAGCAGACTGTGTTTACAGACAGTGGTTTCTTGAAGTATTCCTGGGCCCATTTAATGTCAATGACAGAATCATTTGAGTGATGCAGTGGCATCTGAGGGCCCAAAGATCACGGGCATCCAGTAAAGGTCTTCGGCCTTGTCCCTAAACAGAGATTTTTCCAGTTTCTCTCAATCTTTTGATGATGTTATGCACTGTCGATGATGAGACCTTCAAAGCCTTTGCAATTTGGACGTCGATGAACATTTTTTTTAAAGTATTCCACAATTTTTTTTTATGCAAGCCTTCACAGGTTGGAGAGCCTCTGGCCATCTTTTTCTGAGAGACTCAGCCTCTCTAAGACATCCCTTTTAGCCAATCATGTTACACACCTTGCCAGTTAACTTGAATTACTTGCTAAATGTTCTTTCAGCTGATTCTCTTATATATTAATGGCTTTTCAAACTTTTTTTGTTGCAGCCAGAAAATTTGAAATATGCTCATTTTGTGGATAACAATGTAAAATATCTCAGTTCCAACATTTGAAATGTTATTAATGTTCTATTGTAAATAACATATTGGCTCATGTGATCTGAAAGTCATTGAATTTTGATTTTATTCACAATTTACACTTTGTCCCAACTATTTCGGAATTGGGGTTGTACAAAGTGTTACCCTTTTAGCTCATCCTGAAAAAAGATAGATAATCTGTGCTTCTTGATTATTAAAGGGAACCTATTATGCTGATCCTTCTTTTAATACATATAAGTAATGTCATAATGTTGGATGTCCATACTCAACCTCTGAAAAGTTTCTAAACATAAGATACAGGGGTTTTGCCGTAATCCAAGAACGTGATTTTGTGAACGTGATTTCCTCTCTGAACAGCTCCTCCCGAGATCTTCCCGACATCTGGGCAAAACCTGACGTCAGATTGTGCCATCCAATTAATACAGACCTAGCCAGAGCCAATCATGGCGCTGGACCTGCCCACACCGGAAACTGTTCTAGCAGGCACAAACAACCGCGGATCATACTATGCCTTAGTAGCATCTACACTTCCAGAAATACAAAAGAAGAACCGCAGATCATTTGAGGTGCAGTTTTGTCAGTATCTCTCCCAAAGCTGCTTGTCCGTTTACTTTTAGACGCAAAGAAAAGCACCCATTTCTCTTCCAAAAGACGATGCCTCCAGAAATCGCCAGTGGATCTAGAGGAGTAAAACCTCGAATATAAATCTTAATTACACATCTTATCAAGATTCCTCTTTCCCTCAAACTCCTATGAATAGCTGTGGTCATCCATGGAGGATTCTGCTTTTTCAGCTTACTTTTGGACACCTTTGGAATGAATTTGCATTGTGAATCAAGTAAAACGCCTTTAAATCTTTCCCACATCTCATTTACAGACTCACAGTCTAGGAATGTCTCCCATTTTATTTTGCTTTAATATGAGCGCATCCTATCAAAGTTTGCTCACCTAAAATTGAAAATTTTTGTTTGTGAAGACACCTTTTTAACTTCCCATGAAACATCAAAATTAACAGTAGAGTGATCACTTGTCCCAAGTGGCTCCAGTACCTCAACATTGCTAATTCTATCTGGGTCATGACAGAGCACTAAGTCTAAAATTGCCTTCTCTCTTGAAGGTTTATTACCATCCTGCACCAAAAAATTATCATTTATAACATCTAGAAATTCTTCCTCCCCCCTATCCTGTCCTTTCACCATTTCCCAATTGATACCAGGATAATTTAAGTTTCCCATAATAATAGTCTCTCCTCCTCTACAAGCTTGCATAATCCTCTTAAAGAGCATTTCATTGACAATACTGTCCAAAGCCTGACCCAGATATCTTCACAGGGCAAGGAATGTTCAATTTCAGGAATTTCCTGCACATTTATGTTTTTGTTCATATAGAGTGCTACACCCCCTCCTCGCCTATTACATCTATCCTTCCTAAAGAGCTTATACCCTTCTACATTACATTATATTAATCTCCATCCTCTTCACTAAGCCATGTCTCTGTAATCCCAACTATGTCATAGCCCTCACTAATCATAACGGCCTCAAGTTCTGGAAATTTATTTTTTATGCATCTTGCATTTAGATAAAAACATTTCGGGTTATCACGAATGCTCTTCCTCTTCGATTTCCCATGTGCCTGCTGCTCCAAGCCCCCCACTATGCTTTGTTGCTTTAAAAATATATCATCAATAGTGCATGTAACGCTGTCATCTTCCATCAGGGCAGTCTGCATTTCCCTCTGTATAACACTCTCATCCCTTGACTGATGATCTATTAAGTGTGAACTAATAACAAGAAGTCATAGTGAGTTCATCATTTGTTTATGATGAACAACAGGAATTCATGATAATTCATGATATGTCCTGCAGTAATTCATGCATTAAATCATCATGAGTCATGCATCAGCTCAGCATTACTTAAGCCTATGCACTGTCACCTAATTACGACCCCAATTCCGAAATAGTTGGGACAAAGTGTAAATTGTGAATAAAATCAAAAGGCAATGACTTTCAAATCACACCAGCCAGTATTTTATTCACAATAGAACAGAGATAACACAGCAAATGTTGAAACAGAAATTTTACAATTTTATCCACAAAATGAGCTCATTTCAAATTTGATGGCTGCTACAGGTCTCAAAAAAGTTGGGACAGGGGCTTGTTTACCATGGTGTAGCATCTCCTCTTCTTTTTAACACAGAGGTGGAGGCGTCTGGGCATTGAGGAGACAAGTTTCTTGAGTTTAGCCATTGGAATTTGATCCCACTCTTGTTTAATACAGGCTTCCAGCTGCTGGAGAGTTTTGGTCTCCTTTGACGGACTTTTCCTTTAATTATGCACGAAATGTTCTCAACCAGTGAAAGATCAGGACTGCAGGCAGGCCAGTTCAGCCCATGGACTCTTCTGCTACGAAGCCATGCTGTTGTAATAGCTGCAGTATGTGGTTTTGCATTGTCCTGCTGAAATACATAAGGCCTTCCCTGGAGTAGATGTCATCTGGAGGGGAGCATATGTTGCTCTAAAACCTTTATATACCTTTCAGCATTCATGGTGCTTTTTAAAACATGCAAGTGTCCGACACCATATGCACTAATGCATCCCCATACCATCAGAGATGCTGGCTTTTGAACTGAACGCTGATAACAGGAGGGGTGGTCTTTCTCCTCTTTAGCCCAGAGGACACAAAGCCTATGATTTCCAACAAGAATGTCAAATTTGGACTCGTCTGACCACAAGACACTTTGCCACTTCGCTACAGTCCATTTTAAATGAGCCTTGGCCCACAGAACACGGCGGTGCTTCTGGATCATGCTCAACAATGGCTTCCTTTTTGCATGATAGAGTTTTAGGTGGCATCTGTGGATGGCACGGCAGACTGTGTTTACAGACAGTGGTTTCTTGAAGTATTCCTGGCCCCATTTAGTCATGTCAATTACAGAATCATGCCGGTGAATGATGCAGTGTCTGAGGGCCCGAAGATCACGGGCATCCAGTAAAGGTCTTCGGCCTTGTCCCTAACGCACAGAGATTTTTCCAGTTTCTCTCAATCTTTTGATGATGTTATGCACTGTCGATGATGAGACCTTCAAAGCCTTTGCAATTTGACGTCGATGAACATTGTTTTTAAAGTATTCCACAATTTTTTTTTATGCAAGCCTTCACAGGTTGGAGAGCCTCTGGCCATCTTTACTTCTGAGAGACTCAGCCTCTCTAAGACATCCCTTTTATAGCCAATCATGTTACACACCTGATGCCAGTTAACTGAATTACTTGCTAAATGTTCTTTCAGCTGATTCTCTTATATATTAATGGCTTTTTCAGCCCTTTTTTGCCTGTGTCCCAACTTTTTTGAGACCTGTTGCAGCCAGAAAATTTGAAATATGCTCATTTTGTGGATAACAATGTAAAATATCTCAGTTTCAACATTTGAAATGTTATTAATGTTCTATTGTAAATAACATATTGGCTCATGTGATCTGAAAGTCATTGAATTTTGATTTTATTCACAATTTACACTTTGTCCCAACTATTTCGGAATTGGGGTTGTACAAAGTGTTACCCTTTTAGCTCATCCTGAAACAAGATAGATAATCTGTGCTTCTTGATTATTAAAGGGGACCTATTATGCTGATCCTTCTTTTAATACATATAAGTAATGTCATAATGTTGGATGTCCATACTCAACCTCTGAAAAGTTTCTAAACATAAGATACAGGGGTTTTGCCATAATCCAAGAACGTGATTTTGTGAACGTGATTTCCTCTCTGAACAGCTCCTCCCGAGATCTTCCCGACATCTGGGCAAAACCTGACGTCAGATTGTGCCATCCAATTAATACAGACCTAGCCAGAGCCAATCATGGCGCTGGACCTGCCCACACCGGAAACTGTTCTAGCAGGCACAAAAAACCGCGGATCATACTATGCCTTAGTAGCATCTACACTTCCAGAAATACAAAAGAAGAACCGCAGATCATTTGAGGTGCAGTTTTGTCAGTATCTCTCCCAAAGCTGCTTGTCCGTTTACTTTTGGACGCAAAGAAAAGCACCCATTTCTCTTCCAAAAGACGATGCCTCCAGAAATCAGCGGGCAGCTTTTTTGTTTGCTGGCAGCAAACAGCCACGGCCAAAGGGAACGTTAGCAGTTTGTGCTCAGCATTTCACCAAAGACAGCTTTATCAATAAAGGATAATTCGATGCTGGATAAGCATTTCAGCTGCTTCTCAAACCTGAAGCAGTTGCATCGATCAAGTGCTCGGAGCCACAAGCTGTAAGTAACGATATAACAGCAAATAATGTAAGTGATGCTAACGTGTTACGGGTGGCTAGCAGGACCGCTAACGATAGTTAGCACAAACAACTGGCCTCAAATGCAGGCTTTGTAAAATATCTGAAGATAAAGACTGGATCGGTTGCGACTGTCCGTGACTCACAGATGCAGAAGCTGTAAGTTGCTTTATGGCATAAGCCTCCCTGACGTGATAGCCAGTTGATTGTGGCTGTAGCACTGCGGCTAACGTAGCCAAGTTACTGTGGCTAATGTTTGTGTCCTAAATATGCAAGAGTAATATCAGGGGAAATTCAACAGAAGGTGTGTGAACATAAACCTCATTTGAAGCTAACTTTTTAGACTTGTTTGTAATTTGGATGCTTGGTACAACTGTCCACGGTAACGGAACTTGCTGTCTGTCAAACCTGTATTGCAAGGGTTTGTCTCTGTGGTTGTTATGACCGCTCGGTTCGTAGCTATTGCATGTTAGTTTGCGTGCCGTGCCTAATTAAAAATGCTCCTGGTTAACTTATATGCAGTAGTTGTGATCGGTATGCTTGTGTTAAGCTTCGGTAAGCTTCAATGTGGCAGTTTCATCATAACATTGCCCGATTGTAGCCACTACAGTTGATGCTAACCGGACAGGTGCTGTATGTGTACGCAGAGTTGGGCTGAATAGGCTGCAGTTAGACCAGACGCAGGTTTGCTGCTTGTGATCGCTTCACTTATCCATGACCAAGGTCAGCTGGATACTTCGTCAATATCTGGGCTAGCTCTCTGATACCACCGCGGTGAAAGCAATGCGAAACGCACAAGCTCTAACGTGTCTGGTATGACAAACGATTTCTCTTGTGGCATAATTTCATCCCCCTTTAGAAATCGTTCTGGCAAATAAAAACCCAAAAAAGGCAAAGATTGAATAGAAAATTCTTTCCTGTAGAAGTGATTGATTCGCTAGCTCCACATAAGCAACTGTCCACGCTAACGGAAGTTACGGTCTGTAAAACCTGTATTATGTTCATAACATAACCGAGCTCTCTATAGCTGCTGTACTATCCATAAAGCTGCTTTCACATCGGCCGCGAAACAAATTTTTCGCGCGACAGATTACATTCAAAGTCAATGCAAAGATGCAAATACACACGTTATGGGCGCGTCAAGCAGCTTTCACACCAGACGCAAAACTAATTTTTCACGCGACAGATTAAAAGTCAATGCAAAGACAATGCATTGACTTTGAATGTAATCTGTCACGCGAAAAATTTGTTTTGCGTCCGGTGTGAAAGCGGCTTATCGCGCCAATTTCCCGCAAGCAAACGCTGGTCATTCCGACGCAATAAGTTAAACCATTACCACGGGCAATTTCCAAAAAGGCAGTTTAGCCTGGAGCTTTCGCCCCTCCGTCATATACCAGCGCAGAAACCATTCATTACTCCATGTTAACGACACACCACAGTTATGCACACGAACCAGCAGGTCCTTATAATACACACCGAAGCAGTCAATAAGTTGTTGGTCCACTTTTTGCTGCTCCTCACTGTCCATGTTTCCCTCTAAACTCAGACCCACCAGATTTCTACGGTCTCCGGTCTACACCTGGGTATGTCGACCCATTCTATAAATGTGTCTGTATGGGGTGGATTCTAGCTTTCCCTGCATCCTAGCTATAGAGTAGAAAAACCGCTGTACTCACCATAGTAGCCGTAGGTAGATAGCAAATTAGAGCTTGAGCTGCCAGACATTCGCACTGCGTCCTCCACTTTCACCGTTGCGTTTATTAGAACAAGTTCATTTCATTAGATCTATACACATGTACTGCGTTTGATTGCGGTATTTGCAATTTGATTCCTTATCAGATGGCAGACGTGTCTCAGTTTCACTCTGGGGAGGCGGACCCGGAAAACTGCGTTCTGCTGCCTCGTCCTGCCCAGATCCGCCCTCCACAGAGCTGGCCACTTAGAAGAAAGTGTGCACACGGGGAGTGGGGGCCATAGCGGAAAAGCCGCCCCAACGAGGCGTTTCAGGCAGTGACTGCAATGGACTACAAATGGGTTTCTTTGAGGATGGCAGTATGAGCCAAATAAGGACCTTTTTTTGGACTTTGAACGATCAGGAGTACTCTAGGGGAGTCAAAGATCAAAATATAAATTTGGAAATATAGCATAATAGGTCTCCTTTAAAATTACAATGAAAACAAAGATCCGCAATGAGTATCCACAACTGACTAATGTTTACTTATACAATTTTGTGTCAAAATGAAAACATTATTTCTGATCTTAACGAAGAGAACTGGCCACACCTAATAATGTTGCATGTCTTCTGAGTTCACATAATGTTAGTTATAGAAATGATTAAAAACAGTCAAGACCAATCATTAGTGTGAAGGCATGTTTTCCATCTCCATAATTTTCAACTCACCAGTCACCACTGCCCTGTATAAAGCTCATTGATTATCTCGATTACTTTTTGTAATGCTGTCAGTCACGACTCCTCAAGGAAATGCTATTTGGTTTTTATAAAAGTCTTCCAATTCTCTCCATCTCCCCCCCTCCTCTGCCTCTCTCCCCCTCTCTCTCTCTCTCTCTCTCTCTCTCTCAATCTCTCTCTGCAGTCAGCCCCAGTGACAGTAGCAGGGCATGGGGCCTCAGCTCTGTTTGGCCCCCAGATGCCCCTCCGAATAAAACAGCCAATGGGGAGCAGCGGCTAAGTCCCCAAAACCCCCAGGGCCGCCCTGCCTGCACCCGACCCCAAACTCTGCATCTGAGCCCCCCGGAGAGCAGGTAACAAACAGGGGCTCACTGTGGAGTACTGAGGGGAGTGGGGTTTAGAGAGAGAGAGGGAAAGAGGGGAGAGAGAGAGAGAGAGAGAGAGAGAGAGAGAGAGAGAGAGACAGACAGAACAGAGCCTGGCCACCAATTGCCTTTTTGCTAACAAAATCTAGGCCTATTTATATGAAAGTTGTCTTCATCGAGTACGATTTGACTCTTAAATGTTTTTATTTGTGAAGCACCAAGAGTGGTTGTACCACCAAGTACCCTGTGTGCTTCACTGTGTTTAGTGTTGCAGTGTAAACTGACTTCCTAATCCTTTCTTTTTTGTGTTTGTGTGCATTTGTGTGTATGTCTGTGTGTACACATATGTGTGTCTGTGTATGTCATTTTTATTTCTGTGCGTGTGTGTTCAGTCTTAGGCCCATTCCCGTCGGGATGGACAGCTGTCAAAACGATGCCATAAAGTCTGAATTTGAAGATATCAGGTCCCCCACACCAGACTCTACCCCAAATGGTACCCCCAACCCCACACTGACTTCTCACTACAACACTCAGTGGTGATCTTTACCATTAAGCAAACAGGGTTCTGCCCAGGACGCTAGGAGTGCTGGACGGAAAATTTTTTCCGTCTCCTAACCTGACAATCCGCCTTCCATGAGCTACGAAACATAATAGGCTATACATTATTCACGAATGATCTTGTCAGTGAGGGGTGTAGGTTTAATCTGAGAGTTGGTGGTGATATGTAGGCTAATGCGAGCGCGCTACGCGCGCCAGCTGGAAAAATTTTTGCGACAATTTGAATTCAAATATTGCCTCTCTGTCACCAGAGACGGAGAGGCAATGGAGGTTTTCGATGTTCTCCATGGTGCATATGCGAGATGCCTCTAATTTTCAGATAGATGCCATATTCATAAACTTGGCGGGGGGGGAAGAACATCCGTTTTTGGTGGACCTGTTCTCAGTCATTTTCACAGAACATCCCTTTAAAACAATTATTTGTCTCTGTTTTGGGACCTGTTCTCAGTCATTTTCATCATTAACAATTCATGTTCGAGAACACTCCACACTTGTCCCAATCCAGGTTTTGCTAGTTCTTTCTCATTTCTTCATAAGGCGACAATCATTTATCTGGACGCTTAGCTATTTGTTGTATTTAAATCAGCGTTATTCAAAATTGCAAACCCGTCAACTTGCACGCATATGGCTTGAGTCTCACGCTTTTTATACTTAATTGCTGAATCCTAATTTTTATTTCAACCCTCGCTGTACCGAGAGTGAAAGGCGATATTTCATTGAAGGTTTGACCATGTGGGGTCAGTCATTATTCAATCATGCGTATTTTTGAGATTCTCTGCGCTGAATTGAAATCTCTATGCATGGAAGCTTTTTTTTTCAGTTTTTTAAACGAAGAATTTAAAACGATCATTAAGCCGTTGGAGTTAAATCGCCTGATGTGGCTCTGGAAAATTGTCTGCATCTGTTTACTTAAAGCTTTTTGGAAATTTCAGAGCAGTTTGTATTTTCGTGAAAGCATAGGCCTATTACTAAGTTAAATATATACTACTCAAAATTTGAGGGATCAGTTAAGGAATTTTTTGTGAAATGACATGCAAATTTGGTAACTGCCACTGATGAACAATATATTGGATAAATGACATGCAGTCAGACACAAAACACATTTGCAAGTGCATTTAATGACATTAAATGAGCGTGCAGCCTCATTTTCAACTTTTTCATTTCACGCGGAATTGAAACGAACACTTCATGGTTTCACCTCTCTGACATGGAAAAAAAGTGAAAACAGACAGTGTTCGTTTGATGTTTCATTACCACAGTTAATGTCAATAACGGGTATGGCCTCCCCTAGCTTGAATAAACGGCTTGACAACGTCGGGTCATACTGTCAATCAGAACCCAGATGCTTGCAATTGGAATGTTTTCCATTCTTCACCAAGGGCATTTCCGAGCTCTTCTAGAGTTGTGGGTTGTGCCCCACGACCCGAAATGGCGACCTGCAGCATGTTCCACACATGCTCGATAGGGTTTAGGTCCGGCAAAATGCGCTGGCCAGTCCATGCGGACAATTGTCTCCTGCTCTAGGAACTGATTCACCACCCTAGCACGATGGGGACAGGCGTTACCATCCATCAAGATGAAATCAGGGCCAACAGCACCAGCGTATGGTCTTACGTACACATTGAGGATCTCATCCCTGTACCGTACCCCTGTCATCGTCCCTCTCCCCATGACATACAGGTCCGTTCTGCCGTTCCTGCTTATTCCTCCCCAGACCATAATTGATCCGCCACCATAATGGTCGTGTTCGTTGATGTAGGCATCATTAAATCGCTCACGTTGTCTTTGCCACACCCGTTGCCTCCTGTCAGTAAAGCCCAAGCAATATCGGGACTCATCAGTAAAGAGAACTGGAGCCCAATCGTTGTGTGTCCATGTGACATGATCGTGAGCCCAATCCAAACGGTCACGCCTATGACGCATGGTCAGTGGGATTCGAACACATGGCCTTCTTGAGTTGAGGCCGGCAGTATGAAGACGATTCCGTATCGTCTGAGTGGATACCCTGACCCCCGAGGCGTTATGAAGGTCATTTCGTAGGGTGGTGGCTGTCCAGAAAGGATGACGTCGTGCCTGAAGTGTGAGAAAGTGGTCTTGTCATTGTGTAGTCGATCTCTGACGACCACCCCCATGACGGTGTGCTGCTGTACCAAACGTTTGATGCCGGTTCCATGCTCTGTTCACAACGCTTTGGCTGACGTTAAGTGCATTAGCAACGTGACGTTGTGAGAAGCCAGAGTCACGCATTCCGATGCATCTTCCCAATTGCTCTGAAGTCAATCGACGTCTAAGACGTTGAGGAGACATTGTTATTGCTAAATGTAATGCAAAAAATTTGGGAACTTCCAAATTTTCACCAACAAGCAACACACACGTCTGAGTTGAAATGGTGAAGTGTTAGTCAAAGCCAAAATGTGAGGCTGCAAGCTCATTTAATGTCATGAAAATGCGTGCAAATGTGTTTTGTGTCTGACTGCATGTCATTTATCCAATATATTGTTCATCAGTGGCAGTTACCAAATTTGCATGTCATTTCACAAAAAAATTCCTATGATCCTATCAAATTTTGAGTAGTATATGTCTCTGCACTGAATTCAGCCCATTATTTCATCGCTGTTAGATCGCATATGGAGTGAAGCCGTGTCTTCAACTGCCAGTGAATTATTACGATAATTTGAAAACGCATCAATAAAGGAAAATGATTGAGAACTATAGCCAGGACGCGGCCAGGATGCCAGGGCGCGGGTTGGAAACGAAAGTTCGCTATTCTGTCAATAATAGAAGGGGGGAGCATATTTGGGGTAATTTATGCATTGTTTCTGGAGGTTTTATTGGACGCTGGATGCGCTCATTTTAACTTATCTTTGAAAAAATAGTGCCGATCCGGGAAAAGCTGAGTGGTGGTCGGTGCATTCAGAGTGCTGGTCGGGGCCGACCAGTGCCAACCAGCATCGGCAGAGCCCTGGGCAAAGCTTGGCAATTGCCTTGGGCCCCGAAATACCACGGGCCCCATAAAACACCAAATAAACTGAAGGTTAAAAATTTTTTATACTCTTCATCAATTAATCACGTCATTCTAAATAGGGTAGATCCACTACACAGTAAAGTTCCGCAAGATGAGTTTGGCTCGTGTAAATTTCCATGAACCCATGCATGGTTGTCAAATCCGCAGTGCTCCACAAGTGACAGTAGAGATCCGCGAACTAAAGAGACAGTGTATCTGCGGTCACGTGAGTATTTGGCAACCAACACATTTCACTATGGAGGACTTTTTTCCATCATACTGGAAAACTTGTTTATAAGGCTGAACTATTTAGCTTGAGGTGAGTTTTTTTAAGATATGAAGACCACAAAGGAAAGAATATTTTTTGCATATTTTTTCAGTGCATTGTTTCTAAGTTCGTTCTGAATTTTTAATTCATCATTTCCCCACAACGTAAAAATGTGACTCTGATCTTTTTTCCATTGTGCTCTTCATAAAAGGGCTGAAACGATTCCTCGAATAAATCGAGAAACTCGATTACTAAAATGCTCCGAGGCAAATTATATGCTTCGAGGCTTCGTTTAAATCCAGAACACCACACTTTCAGGTTGACGCTTATTTCTGTGGCACAGTGCCTTTGTTTTGGCTGTACCTTATTAGATTACTCTATTAATCGTCAGAATATTCAATAGATTACTCGATTACTAAAAGAATCGATTACTGCAGCCCTACTTCATATTGATATACATCTCAGATATTCTGACGTATTGGCACTGCAGCAGATTACTGCATACTGCATATTCTAACGTAAAGATACATTATGTTGTGTGGTTGACTTTTTTTCCCCCAACATGCTGGAAAACTTTTGGGGTGCCCGTTTTCATCCGCAAAGTTACGCAACACCCTCAATTTGACGCTATCTTACGCAGGATTCCGTAAAAGCTGATCGATTGGTTTGCAGTAAGCTTCCGCAAGAACATAAAATTTCTGCAGTAATTGGGTAGATCCACTATGGCGTGAGGTCACATGCATTAAGTAACGTAATGCCGTACGTAAACTGACTGCAGAAACTATGGATACAAAGAGCCCCATGCCTGTGTTTGCCTTGGGCCCTCAAATTGCTCAATCCACTTCTGATAACACTGCCAAACCATCCCCTGCTCTCTCTCCCCCTCTTTCTCCCTCACACCCAAGCATGCAGACAAGCACATATATGTTTTTCACTGTAACGGGGATGCTATACAGTTACTGTAAAAATGAGCTAAACTTGTGCACAGAGCACTGAGCATTTGACTCAAAGTGTGGGACAGTGCGATAGTCAAACTGAAGGTGACTTAGTTATGACCTGCAAGAAATTAATTGCTGATTACCACATTGATCTCCCTTAAAAATTATGGCAACATTCTTCAGGGGCGATTATAGAAGCGGGGCACCCACCCCCCCGAAATATGACTGGCCCCCCCAATCCATTGGGCTATAGTGCTGTCGATCTTGCAATTTTGATTTCCATTGGATCAGAGTTCTGTTTCTTGGCTGCCTGTTCCTCCAATCGTGGCCTTTCCATTCGTTAATTGCTCGACACCATTAAACAAGAGGGCTGTCAATCAAAGGTACTTGTTTTCCAATAGGAAGGCAGAGTTTACCCACAGCCTAAACATTTGCTCATGGAAACAAACTTCGATATGGCATTTGTTCCAGATATTTAGCTTACCGGCCCTATGGGCCGATAAGCTATTGTGGTGGTGTGGTGTCTGTCGTTTGTCGTCAGGAATATTTTTTATCTTTCTTTTTTGTGGCCTGATGAATTTTTGTATAAATTTGCCATAACATACTACTAGACCATATCTCCAGACGTTTTTTCGGATTTTTGATTGAATCATTTTTGTCCGTTTTATGGGCCCTTGAAATTGTGGTCCCAATGTTAAAGATAGGACTGAGAAATTTTTAAAAATTATTTCTCAAAAACTGCGTGATAAATTTTTTTCTAAATCAGGCAATCAACTTACCTTGGTACCATCAATGTACAGTGCGAGCCCCATTTTGATTGAATCGACGGAAGTGGGTCTAGTGGGGGCGCTGTACTTTATGAATATGCAAGATGGCCTGTGGAGGCCAAATGGTTGCAGACAGAGATTAAGTTTGTATTATTGGCATATAGGAAGTCATATATGACCAAGTATGTTTTGGCTATGTTAAAGTTGACCTCGGATGACTTTGAAAGGTCAAACTCGAGGTCAAGAAAAATATTTACAATGAACTTGAAATTTCAAAAAATTATTTCTCAAAAACTATCTGATAACTTTTTTTGTAAATCTGGCAATCAACACTCCTTGATACACTTTATGTACAGTACGAGTGCCATTTTGATTGAATCGACAGAAGTGGGTCTCGTGGGGGCGCTGTCCCTTAACATTGGGTCTTATGGAGAATGGGCAAAATTGCTTGTGGAAGGTAAATGGTTGCTGATAGTGATAAAGTTTGTATTATCAACATATAGGAAGTCATATATGACCTATATTTTGGATGTGTTAAAGTTGACCTCAGATGACCTTTCAAGGTTAAACGAGGTCAAGCAAAATGTTACAATTTTCAAAGGCTTCAATGCTTGAAAATATTGAAGATTGGGAACATACGTGTATTGAACACTGATATATGTCATATATGAACTTTCATGTGGTGGCCTTGAACTTGACCTTCGAAGGTCGAACTTAACATATTGAAATTTCAATGACTTCTATCACCAAAACTATTACAGATAGAGCTTAGGTTTGTATTGTGGGCATATTGGAAGTCATGTATGAAGTTTCATTTGGTGACCTTGAACTTGACCTTCAGTAACCTTCAACAGCCCAACTTAATAGTGAAATTTCAATGACTTATATCCGCAAAATTGTTACAGATAGGGCATAGGTTTGTATTGGAGATGTATAGGAAGTCATATATGAACTTTCATTTGGTGACCTTCATATTGACCTTCGAAGGTCAAACTTAACCTAGTGAAAATTCAATGACTTCTATCACTAAAAAGGTCACAGATGGAGCCTAGGTTTGTATTAGAGACATATAGGAAGTCATACATGAACTTTCATTTGGTGACCTTCTTATTGACCTTCGAAGGTCAAATGTGACCAATTGAAAATTGAATGACTTGTATCACTAAAATGGTCACAGATGGAGCCAAGGTTTGTAGAGAGACATTTAGGAAGTCATGTATGAAGTCCATTTGCTGATCTCAACTTGACCTTCTGTGACATTTAAAGTTCACAATTGACATATTGAATTTTCAATGACTTGTATCACCAAAACTGCTTCAGAGCTTAGGATTGGGTATTACAGGGGTCTTATAAATGTATGTGAACTTTTATTTAGGGACCTTGACATTTACCTTCAATAATTCGAAGGTCAAACTTCACATGAAATTTTCATAACTTATATCATCACTATAAGACTGTTTTCTGGTAAGCTACAGGACCCTTGGTCCTATTTTTCTTCATCACATTACATAACTGTGTGTTGCCCAACGCTTGACATATTTTTGATATTACCTGAAGCAAAAATCACTTTTGCGGAAATATCATTATCTTAGAGCATGGGAATAAATCGTTCTATCTTAATTCATGCTGTTAATATTTAGCCAAACTGAATATCGAGTGTCACATTGGTTAAATTAGTATAGCTTAGCACAGTAGCAGGCTCGCTAAGTGCCACTCCTATAACTGAGTTAACGGTATTTTGCTAGCGTGCTCGCAGTACCTTTCCAAAACGGCATTGGTTCCAGATTTTTCACAATCACATAGCTAAGCTAACTAACGTCAGTACTTCTCTCATGGCCCAACTAATGATGTGGACGTGATCAATACAAACCGTTGCTAGTTCAAAAGCGAAAGTAATGGCTTGACCGCAGTGTAAGTTAGCGGAGTGATGGCGTCAGCTCAGCGGTATCATATATTGGGAATTACGGACGCTAACAGAAATTACATTTGTGTTCTATTAAATTGCACAATTTAGTCAAGTCATAAACAGAATACTCTCAGTCCTGACTTGATCAGGCCACCGCTTATGCCTAGATAAATAATACCATTGTAAACTTGTATCGCGATCAAAAACCCTGTAGTTCCGGCCCTTCATCTCTCCTTATCTGATTCAATCATTTTCTTCCATGAAGGTAATCTTTCGGAAAACTATGAAAAATAAGATTAGTGTGCAGTCTAATATTCCCATTACACAGCGGGACACAACAGAGAAATGCTGCATTTTGGCTTTGGAATGTGTGGTAGGCCTAGAATTTAAGAGTGGTCCATAATCACCGTGTCTCTGCATGGTACGTATAAACTCAATCTTATATATATTTTGAAATATTGAAAAAGCGTTGCTTCAAAGTCAAACGTTAGTCGCAAATTAATGCTGGTTGCTATTACGCTATGGTCAACTCAACTGTGGCAAGTACTGAACCAAAAGCAACCGCAACTAATACAAATTAACTTTCCCATCCACATGGAAAGAATCTATATGAACATATATGCGCATACATGCAACCTATATGCCGCATATATGCAGCATATATGCGGCATATAGGCCAAATTCAGGTACATATATGTGCTTATAGAGGGCATATAGGTCTCCTGTATTGCTTCTTTATTCCCAAATATAGGCCCTATATGTACATACAAGGTATATGTCTCCTATATAGCTCATATACCCAGTGGCAGGTTCTGTTTGTCATACCTATTGTAGAGCTCATATCTCACTTTTGCAACTGTCATACATGATGCCTAGCTCATATTTTTACAAAACCCAAAACCAGTGAAGTTGGCACGTTATGTAAATCGTAGATGAAAACAGAATACAATGATTTGCAATCCTTTTCAACTTATATTCAATTGAATACACTGCAAAGACAAGATGTTTAATGTTCAAACCAAGAAACTTTTTTTTTTTTTTGCAAATAATCATTAACTTAGAATTTAAAGGCAGCAACACATTGCAAAAAAGTTGGCACAGGGCCTTTTTTACCACTGTGTTACATTTTTTCCTGAAACGACAAACTCAGTAATCGTTTGGGAACTGAGGAGACCAATTTCCATTCTTTGAAGGTGGAACTTTTCCCATTCTTGCTTGATGTAAAAACAAAATTGTTCAACAGTTTATTTCATCAATTAAGCATTTTTTCAAGTTTAATCACTGCCACATTTTCAATAGGGAGACAGGTCTGGACTACAGGCAGGAAAGTCTAGTACCCTACACTCTTTTACACGGAGCCATGCTGTTTTCTATCTTGTCAGAATGTGGCAGCATTGTCTTGATGAAATGGCTCAGGGGTCCATGAAAAAAACGTTGCTTGGATGGCAACATATATTGCTCCAAAACCTGTATGTACATTTCAGCATTAATGGTGCCTTCACATATGTGTAAGTTGCCCATCTATTTGGGCATTTCACTACCCCCATACCATCACAGATGCTGGCTTTTGAACTTTGCGCCTATAACAGTCCGGATGGTTCTTTTTCTCTTTGGTCCGAGAGCTTGTATAGCAACTAAAGGACACGGCGTCCACAGTTTCCAAAAACAATTTGAAATGTGGACTCGTCAGACCACAGAACACTTTTCCACTTTGCATCAGTCCATCTAAAGATGAGTTTTGGGCCCCTTGTATCAACCGGCAGTTCTGGGTGCTCTTTTGATAAATGGCTTTCGCTTTGCATTGTAGAGTTTTAACTTGCACTTGCAGATGTGGGAACGAACTGTAGTTACTGACAGTGTTTTTTCTGAAGTGTTGTTGGAGCCCATGTGGTGATGTCATAAACACACTGATGTCGTTTTTGATGCCAAAACGCCTGAGGGATCGAAGGTCACGGGCATTCAATGTTAATACAATGATTTGCAAATCCTTTTCAACTTAGTATTTCTCCAGATTCTCTGAACCAAAGACAAGATGTTTACGGTTCAAGATGATGAAACTTTAAATTTTTTTGCAATAATCGTTGAGGAATGTTGTTTTTAAACTGTTCGACAATCAGCTCACGCATTTGTTCACTAAGTGGTGACCCTCGCCCCATCCTTGTTTGTGAATGACTGAGCATTTCAGGGAAGCTGCTTTTATACCCAATCATGGCACCCACCTGTTCCCAATTAGCCCGTTCACCTGTGGGATGTTCCAAATAAGTGTTTGATGAGCATTCCTCATTCTCTCAGTCTTTTTTGCCACTTGTGCCAACTTTTTTGAAACATGTTGCAGGCATCAAATTCCAAATGAGCTAATATTTGCAAAAATTACAAAGTTTACCTGTTCGAACATTAAGTAACTTGTCTTTTTGCAGTGTATTCAATTGAATATAGGTTGAAAAGGATTTGCAAATCATTGTATTCTGTTTTTATTTACGATTTACACAACGTACCAACTTCACTGGTTTTGGGTTTTGTATTCTCAAGGTAATATCTGCATATTAGTCCAAAGTCCCTTATAGAAATAACAAGAATTTCACGCAATAACTTATTAATCGCATGTGAACATGTGAAATTGGCATCACATTTGATCCTAAATACATGTTGACATGTGACAACGGCATGTAATGTGTAAACCAATCATTATTAACTATGGCAAGTGAGAGGAGACAAAAAGCTATGATATCAAAACAAATATCTAATACTAATTGTTACATTTTTTTCCTGAAACATTAACAATAACAAGGTCATCAATTCTTTCTTGACCATACTTATTTCCATTCTATGAAGATTGAGTTGTGTATTGTGGAAGAGAAGGAAATGGATAAAAACAAAATGGTTTGATTATGTTTATTTCATCAATTAAGCATTTTTTCAAGTTTAAGTCACAGCCAGATTCACCACATTAGATAAAATTAGATTCACATCATTACAGCTCATACACATCCACTGAAAGGTTATACCCTACACTGTTACATCCACCAAATGCAATGTTTTCTATCTTGTCTGTAATGCAGTTTCTAGATGAATATGGCTCAGAGGTCCTTCGTCTAAATGTAGCAAAATAAAACAAAATAAAACTACACAGAAGAACATACATTCAAGTAAACATGCCTTTCAAAAGTCATTTTCATCTCCACATCTATTTGAGAATTTCACTGTGTTTATGAATTTGAAGTCAAAGTCAACATTTTTGTTCACAGTTTTAATGAGCAGACACTGTGGGATGTTTTATCTGAGATGTTTGTATAGCAACTAAAGGTCCCAGACTTTTTTCCTACAGGGATGAAATAACAAGGATTCTTAAATTCCAAATGAAAGAACCTATATAAACATTTAGGTTTTAATCCCGCCTTGTATCAACCAGCAGTGGTCGGCAGCTCTTTTCTTTGCAGTGTATTGGCCAATGCAATACAGGGATGCAAAAAGGGATTGCTGGGAAGGGTTTTGTAGATTAGAGTTCCCCTAGGCGCGTCCTGTTGGATAGACGGCCACTCATAAATTAGATTTTAACCAAATATTTACATCATGATCCTCTACCTGTGAGGTGATGTACACAAGATAGATACTTAAACCAAATAACCCAATAAATCTGAATTTGATCAAGAATGGAAATGTTCTCCCCTATTGCTAGAAGCAACAGTACAGAGTCCACAATCTAAAAATCAGACTCCCAGGGACGTGATCCAAGTTGTAAGCAGAGCAGCAAATACAATTTTCGTGGTCGGTCAAAAAAGGTTCGTTATACAGGTGCAGACAAAGCCAAAATCAAAAACGGGGACAGTCTAGTCAGAAGTGAATCACACAGAGTACAAGGCATAAACGATCATAGAGCAGGCAAACCAAGGGAAACATTCTGACGGGGACTGGAAGTGAACTAGGGCGCGGGATTCACTTAAGAAGTGGGGGGGCCAAAAAGTGCCGCCTTGGGTGTTCAGCTCATTCACAGTGCCTCTATTCCGTGCACCTTAGCCGTGCCCCTATACTGCAACACTTACGGTATAAAAAATAAAAAGACGTTTGGCTCATTCCCGTTAACCCAGACACACATGCCCCAATTCCATCACCTCTGCTTTAAAACTAATGCTTTGGACTTTTCGTTTCAATGTACCTCATGAATTAACGCGTAGTGAGGTCCGTGGCTAGGTAGGCAGGATCACCCAGGGCTTAAATCGCATACCACATGCATGCAAAACTATATTAAGAAGAACTCATTATTAAATCCACTGCAAAATCAATTAAGCTTTTGACATCGGCGGATTGGAGCGCGCACACCATTGCTTGCACATTATAGTCGCACACAGTTATGCATGTAGTTTTTCCACACAGATTAAAGCGTTTTGGATATTGTTACTACATAAATGCCAATCTAACAAAGTGAAAAATTGGCACGTTCCTCAAAGTGTTATAGACCTACGTAAAACACACTAAGGGTTACTACACTATTTCATTCTATAATATAAAGTTTCCTATTTCTTTCTTAACATTATCATCTTAAAATTATTATCTTAATAATGGTCATCATCAAGAACAATAAGGCATAATGAGCAAATCGACACATTAGCATAACTTTATTGGGATGATCTGAAATTTTGTGAACAGCAAGAAATTGTGGGAACAATAATCAGCGAGTGAGTGGACATCGTAAAAACAGTTGATCTGCGCTCACGCTCATGGCCATTACCCAGAAACACTAGCTGTCTCAATGACGATATCAACAGCAAAATAAAATTATCATTGTTTGTTTTATTAAGCATTTTCCAAAAAGAAATCTAAATTATTTAATGTTATAACGACTTACGTTCAATTAAAATTATGAATAATGTACAGTGATGACATCGACTTGCCAGCACCATGACTGAGAAATGAATGCAGTTGTAGAGGTATAAATATCTAGTAGCACCAGTATATGTGGAAGTGACTACTGCAGGTCTTGATTTGTATGAGGAGGTCGGTTTTGGAAGATACCTCTGCTGGCAACAATGGGAACTTGAAACTATCGCGCATGTACCTATCATGGCCCCCCCCTCGCCACTGGGTCCTAGTGCTGTTGCACTCGCTGCGCCCCCTATTGTTACGCCATTGGGAAGAGAAGCACTGTGCCTAAATGATGCCCATTGAAGACAGCGTGACAATAGACTAGGCATGCGCAAACCTCCTGAACTGTTTATGCTAAAAAAGAAAGTGGGAGAAGGGCAGAAGTCCGGCGCCAGTGAAGTGAACAGACTGCTTAGAAGTCACTTGCTTTGATAGGGAACAGGTGATTTGGATCAGACTAATTAACGAGGGAACAGACATGAGGAAGAACCTAACCACATGAAATTGGCAAAAGCCAAAACGCGGACAGGGATCACAAGACAGCCTATAGACAAACATGCGGCTCCGGTTAGGGAGTTCTAACGTGCACAGATAAGGAGGCAGAACAGAGTTTAACAGGTGCGGAGGATCCGCTGAAACGCAGCAAAGTTGATTGAGTAAAGACAAGGGGTGGAGACTAGAATAGGGCGAGTGCTGAGAGCTCGTTAGTCAATTAGTAAAGTGCAGCTATACAATCCCTAGTGCTCGTTAGTAAGTTAGTACTATAAACAATGTTAGTCTTGGTTAGTATCTTTAACTAAAATAACAAACTGTTAGTACTGTTAGTAATGATAGAACAGCAAGGCGAAGGAAGCATACGAGATTAGAAGGAATAATTGAAATCCCAGAAACCATGAAATCACCCTAAAGTGTGGCACGTAATACTGGGGCAATGAGCAGTCACATGACATGAGACCAGACAGGGGAGACAAAGTGCAATGCATGGCATGAAACAAAACAAGAACCGGAATCTAACTGAGGGAATGAATCATGGCAGAAAATACAGACAAAACAGAAACAGAACATGGCATGGATCCAAAACATAAGCAAAAACATGGTCAGACATGGCAGAATCATAACACCACCCTCGTTCTGAGTGTAACGGACTCTGGTCAGGGTCTGAAGGATGACGCCTCAAAAATGCAGTTTTCAGCATTTATTTGCTGCAGAAGATATAACACGAAACACTAAGATCTTCTGATCTTTGATGCACTTCTGCTCCCTCATCAATGTACAAACGCATTGTCGGCATTTTTCAAATATATTCAGATATACCACCCAACTATTAATGATTAAAAACTATCAGGAAAAACAAATGATATAGGCTACAATAATTATGACCAACCATAACATCTTTAAGAAATGTTAGTCACACAAAATGCAGTACAGTGACATCTGGTGGCAAAATAAGGTAGTGGACGAAGTTAAGTAAATAAACAGAGACTCGGTTTTAGCTTTTAACAAAAGAAAATACATACCTGCAGAAGATATAACACGAAACACTAAGATCTTCTGATCTTTGATGCACTTCTGCTCCTAACCAAGCCGAATAACAGAGTTCACGTTACTCTTAGGTTACACAGCGAATCACTTGGCTAGCTGATTGTGGCAAATCGCGCCAAAACAGCAATTACAAAACATGAATAAAACTCATATTAATGGATGAACCGACGCAAAACTAGCTTGGCAATGTAACAATATTAATGTTAGCTCATATATATAGAACATACAACTTCTAAAGCGTGATTTCCAAATAAAATAATAAAATAGAGCCGCAGCACGTTAGCATACAACTTACCCTCATCAATGTACAAACGCATTGTGAGGGCAAGACGAGAAGAGCTATGGAACACAGTAAGTACAAAACAGGCGAAGTGCAAAAACCATCATTTCCGCAGGTAATATGGAAAAACAATAACGGTAAATAGAAATAACTCATTGAGATAAAATTCACATATATTCCGCATACTAATAGAATGGTGAATTAGATACACAAATACAATTTTGAAAAACTAATACAGATTTTTTTTTTTTCTTTTTTTTTTTTTTCCACTCCGTTACATGAGCTTGTGAAGTTTCGCCCATCAAATGTATAAAAAGCAATTGCTAATGGACGCAGGCTGTGTACACTCTACTGACTTGTCAGCAGCGGGCTGCATATGCAAATAAGCCTAAGAATTTGTACGTAGTTCCCTACTTGGTTATCCTGGATTCGAATGGGATTGGAAATGCCAAAAAAAAAAAAAAAAAAAAAGTTGAAGTTTTAATTGGCCGTGTTCATATATTATAGGTACATATATAGGTACATATATGTACCTATAATATAGGAAAACGGCCAATTTTATGTATGTCGCATATATGAGAAACCTATATGTGGCCCTAAATTAAAACCTATATGTTTATATAGCTTTTTTCCGTGTGGGCAGTAAGCTATACCTTTACATGCTTATGGTATCTACGGATTTGCCTAAATCTAAACTTTTCAATTATCTTGATGTAGTCTTTCATGTTTGATTAAAGACTAAACTCACAATCAATTTCCCCGAGATACTGTGGTTAAACAAACACTGAAGTTGTAGGAGGCTGAGAATGTTGAGAATACAGCAATCAGATGAAGGACATTGAGATTTTAAGCTGTAGTACGGTGTCTGCCGTTACCATTACATTTCTTTCTCTCTATCATCTAAATTGCTTGGGCTGGCATAGGGAATCTGACCACAATGGACTAGGATATTGACACTATTGCATTTACAGACACACTCACTGCAATGTGAAACAGCTGTTTTCTTTTGTTATAAAATATGTACCATGGATATTTTTGTGTAATAGAATTTCCAAAATTCTGACACCATGGAATTGTTTTTGTTTTGTTTTGCATTGGAACTGTTTTTGAAACAGTGGAACGCTTAACCTAAAGAAAATGTGCATTGCACAGTATTTGGGTACAATTTATTGAAAATAAAAACAAGTAAAATTAAGAATGAAAATGATGTCCAACTGTTTACTTTAATGAACAGTAATCGGCATTAACTGTTAATTAACAGTTAACTTATACATCTACAAGCCTAATATTCTACGAAGGTATTAATTTGTACATTATTGAATAGTTTAATAGTTTGAAGGCTTACTTGAGGAATACTGAAGGAATTTTTTCAACTTCAAAAGGAGAGACAAACAATATTAATAAATAGTTAATTGTGGCAACATAATTCTTAGTCAGTTCGCCAATGCATTAGTTCACTATTATGTGATAGTTAATACTTATTACTACATTAACTAATGCCAAGTAATGTACCATTATTGAAAAGTGTTACCAAAATCATGAATGTGGATATTAACACCCACTGATTAAAGCTCTATTCTTCGCACCAAGTCCTCACTCTTTTCATATCAAAATTGCCCACAAAGAAGCTGCATAGAGTCCGAAAGCTGTTTAATGTCAGTCAATAATTTATGGGTATGGGTTTGGCTGTTAGTTTTAAATGGCCTTCTCAGAAAGTCATTGTTGATTGAGGCAGGATTTCCTGTTGAAATGATGGGAGCGTCTTTGGATTGAGAAAGTGTAAAATGGTCAATTTCTATACGGTTCAGGTAATCTTGTTGGTTTAGTCATAAATAACCGCAAAGTACAGCAGTTTTCTGCAAGTTTTTTTTTTCTGCATATGTTTTTTTACAGGATTTTAAGGGTGTCAGTGGGTGACATTATGATGTGTTGTAATGGAGGCGCTATCTGAAGCCAGGTAACGCTGCTATTTTCTGGCAGGTGTCTCTTCAAAGGAGTCCCCTGGGACAACTCCGCCTCTGCCTCAGGGGCCCCCCGAAAGCGAGGGGGAAGTTCCTCAAGGGCCCCTAAAACCACAGGCGGGATCACAAAGGGGGTCTGTAGGGGGGCCCCCGAAGTGCACCCACAGGGCTGTGCTGGAAGGGGGGGCCCTGCTGGCCGCCTTGGCCCTCGGCCGCCATATCGAAACCCCCCCACCATCCCGCCCAGGAGCAACGGCCTTCCCCCAGGGGCCCTTGAGCAGGGGTCCACATCTAGGGACCCCCAAACGGAAGAGGATCTCATATCCTTCTCCCGCTCTGGCCCCCTCCCTCAGCCGCTCTTGGACTTCATTGTGACCCCCCCTCTTTGGCACAAAGACTGCCCCCACGGAAAGGTGGGGGCGCAGCAGTCCTCGGATGAGCCTGACCAGGATGAGGACTTCTCTGAGCTCGGTGAGAGTCCGCTCTGAATACCTGAAGCAGAGACCAACAAGTGGTGCTAGGAACAGCATATCTCACCCAGTTTAACCTTGCCCTTGACATTGACCCAGTTAGGTCCAAAATGTCATCAGGTGGTCCTTGGACCATCCACTCCTTTCCTCAAACTTTTATATAATTCGCCCATATCATTTTTGTGCTACACTACTTACTGACATGCAAACAAACACACAGATGCCACCAAAAACCTTTTGTTGGGCGGGGTAAAAATCTGCAACACTCCAAAGTTACGGACTGACTGGTCAACGCATCAGAGAATGATCTTGGAAAGCTGCTACATCTTATTAAAGTGTATTCCCTCCTCTAATATCTTCCTTGTGATATTATGACTGATCCAAGTGGAAGGGGAATTATTCTGTAATTTTAATAATTCAAATTATTTTTTAGATTTCCATTGATGAACAAATATCAACAGGAATGCACCACCCTCCTCTATTGTCACAGCACTTTTGATTGGAACATATTTCTGAGTGACATGATCTACAAAACATTATGGTGGTTCATGTGTACGTGATGAAAAGTTTGAATGCTTTGAAATACAGTTGGCTGCACATTCCCAACAAAGCTTGAAGTAGTTTACCTTCTCCTGCTCTTTCTGAAGTTTCTGTGATATTATTTCCGTCTGCAAGTTCAGCTGGCTGAGAAAATTGGATTACAGCATTAAATTAAGTCTGTTTATCTCCATAGCCAGTCACAATATAACCATTGCTGTGCATGCAATTCTGATCATTGACACAGTTCCAACTGGAGAATTTCATGGACTATTTTTTTACAGCAGAAGCAAAAAATTCATTTTTGAATTGATCAAATAGTTTTTATATCAAAATTTTGTGTCAAATGATTGATTTCTTTCGTAAGTAGCCAAGTAATAAGAGGGATAATTTACAGAAAGTGGGTCATTATTGCAAAATAAACCACCTGAGGTAGATTTAAGGCCTCTCCACATAGTATCGGGGTCCTGGGTCACCCTGTCGGGGTTTATTTCACAATAATGTCCCGCTTAACTTATATCATTCTTAAATTATTACTTTATGTTTGGGATGAAAAGTTTTTGACCCCCTTGTCGGGGGGGGTGTAATTGTCTGTCTGTCTGTCTGTCTGTCTGTAAACATTTTGTCTCAAGCATAAGTTGAAAAGTGTTTTAACCTGTAGCATGCTAAGTTAATTTAAGCCTATTGCATGTGTTATGTATGAGTGTTTTATGTAAAGCACTGTATATCTTTTGTAAATGGAGATTTGTTACATACTATTTGTGCTGCCTTACTGGTCAGCAATTTGTTTATTTTGTGCATCATTTGGAACCCTCTGGTGGTGTGACTGTAGAAAAACATGATCTGATGCAATACCACTTCTTTGTGATGAAATAGACTAGTGCTTTCTAGAAGCTTCAGGCATCTTCTTGCCTGGAGGGGGCGGGATCACCCAGGAATCCTGTAGATCTTTCCAGAATGTTGCTAGTCTATATAAATGCTGTGATTTTGGTCACCTGGGGGTTATTCCACAAAGCTGGCTAAGTGAGTAAGCCTGGGTTTTGCACAAAGTAAAACCCGGAAAGCTGTATTTATTTCAGTCCATGTTCCAGATTTTAATAGTTTCCAGGTTTTACTTTGTGAAAAAGCCAGGCTTACTCAGTTAGCCAGCTTTGTGGAATACCCCCCAGGAGGCAGAGTTTTTGTTTGGCAACAGAGTTACATAGTGGCATTAGAGTGTTATTATAAGATTAAACAGTGGAATATTTGTAGAAGTTTTTTTTTTTTTTAATCAGTGAAGAATAAATTTGTTTAAGTTGTCATTGCTGGTTTTCTTTGTTGTGATTTTCAAGTCATAACAAATTGGAGGTTCTACCGAGATAAACCATTCATTGGATCAACCATTGGATTCACCAAAGATTAAAGCTGAATTATTATTTTAAATCTTGTGACTATTTGAAAAACCAGCAATCATGACTTTTGATGTTGAAAATTTTTTGAAAACTCCAACCCAGGAATCAATTGTGCTGGCAAAGAAGAAGGACTTGCTGCAAATAGCCTCAACCCTTGGATTATCTGATGTGAAATCATCAATGAAGAAACAAGAAATATTCAACATTTTGGTGCAACATTTCATCGATGAAGATATCTTTGGGGAAGAAGCAGCAGAATTGATTAAAGATGTGGAAGTGCCTGTAACAGAGCTGCAAAGACTTGAGATTCAGCTACGCCAAAAACAACTAGAGCTGGAAGAAACAAGGTTGGAGAAGGAGAGAGAACTGGAAGAAAGAAGGTTGGAGAGGGAGAGAGAATGGGAAGAAAGAAGGTTGGAGAGAGAACTGGAAGAAAGAAGGATGCACTTGCAGTACGAATTGGAAATGAAGAAAATAGAAGCAGGTACTGTTACAAAATCTTTTGGACTTTCTGATCATTTTGATGTGGTTAAACACATCAGACTTGTTCCTCCCTTCCTAGAAAATGATGTAGACCAATACTTTACCCATTTTGAAAAAATTGCTGAAAATTTGAAATGGCCAAAAGAGCATTGGACAATGATGTTACAAAGAGTTCTTGTTGGTAAAGCTAGGAAAATCTATAACCAGTTATCTGTCCAACATCCAACAGTGTTCTGATTATGATTTTGTCAAATCTGCCATTCTGAAGGGTTATGAATTAGTCCCCGAGGCTTACAGGCAAAAAAAAAAAAAAAAAAATTTAGGAATTCTCGCAAGGAAGCCAGTCAAACTCATGTTGAATTTGGCAGGTTGAAGGAACAGTTGTTTGATCAGTGGTGTAATTCCATGAAAGTTGAGAAAGATTTTGACAGAATGAGGCAACTTATTCTGGTTGAGGAATTCAAAAGGTGTGTCCAGCCTGATATCAAGACTTTCCTTGAGGAGAAACAAGCCATTACTTTGCAAGATGTTTTCACCCTGGCCGATAGTTATGCATGAACTCATAAGACTTCTTTTGTCCAAAAATCCACTTTTTCTAAATTTCAAGGCAAGTCTCAGTCCAAGACTTCTTCTAATAACACTTCTAATGATTCTAAGGCCACTTCTGAGAGGAAACCTTCCAGTGAGAAGCAATCCTCTGATTCTTTACCTTCTGTGTTTTGCCAATACTGCAAAAAGCAAGGTCACCTTATTTCTGAGTGTTATGCTCTCAAGAAAAAACAACAACGAGAAGAAACCAAGCCAACTGCTTTCACTAGGAGAGAATCTCTTGTATCAAAGGTCAGTTCACCTGATCTTCTACCTTCTGTGTCTGATTCTGTTATGGAGGGTTTTGAGCCATTCATCACCGATGGTTTTGTCTCACTTTCACATGATTTTTCCTCATCTGCTCCTGTTCGAATTCTAAGGGATACTGGGTCTTCCCAATCTCTTATTCTTGCAGATATTCTGCCTTTTTCGGACAAATCATCTACTCAGGCTAATGTCCTTATTCAAGGAGTAGAATGTGGTTTTACAAGTGTACCTCTCCATAATGTTCATCTCAAATCAGACTTGGTCTCTGGGCCTGTTACTGTTGGCGTTAGGTCTTCTCTTCCTTTAAAAGGTTTTCATTTGCTTCTTGGTAATGATCTTGCAGGGGATATGGTTGTGCCCTACCCTGTTGTAACTGACACTCCTTTGATTGATCAAGAATCTGACTCTATAGAGGAGGAAATTCCTGACCTCTATCCTTTATGTGCAGTTACTCGTTCTACGGCCAAAAAGGCTATTCAAGATGATGCTGACCTGGACTTCAACCTGGCTGACACCTTCATTGGGCAGTCTTTTCATCAGGAACCTTCCAGTCCTGAGATGTCTGGGAAATCTTCAGACTTGTCCTTGTCAGGTCATTCTAATGACATTCTGTCTCGGAAACAACTTATTCAGGAGCAACAACAAGCTTGTGATCTTGTGCATCTTCTACCACAGGCTGCAAGTGAACAAGAGGTTACTGAAGTTCCTGTCTGTTTTTACTACAAAAATGGTGTGCTTATGAGAAAGTGGCGTCCACCTGATGTTTCTGCAGATGAAGAGTGGATGATCACCCATCAAATTGTTCTTCCAAAGTCTTATCGTCAAGAAACTCTTGGTCTGGCCCATGACAATCCTATTTTAGGTCATTTGGGTATCAAGAAGACCCTTCAACGTGTCAGGTACCATTTCTTCTGGCCCTCCATGAGGTCCGATGTACAGGAGTACTGCAAATCCTGTCATACTTGTCAAATGGTTGGAAACCGAACCAGAATATTCCAAAGGCTCGACTTAAGCCCATTCCCGCTTTCAAAGAACCTTTCAGTCGGATCATCATTGACTGTGTTGGACCATTGCCGAAGACTAGATCTGGTTGTGAGTACCTACTGACTATCATATGTGCTTCCACTCGGTTTCCTGAGGCAATTCCACTTCGTGATATCAAGGCGAAGACTATCATCAAGGCTCTTACCAAGTTTTTCTGCTTTGTTGGTCTTCCTAAGTCTATTCAGTCTGATCAAGGGTCAAATTTCATGTCTGGCATATTTCAACAAGTTATGCATGAGCTTGGTATTAAACAATACAGGTCATCAGCTTACCATCCTGAGAGTCAAGGTGCTTTGGAGAGGTTCCATCAAACCCTGAAGAACATGATAAGGACCTACTGCCTTGACACAGAGAAAGACTGGGATGAAGGTGTCCATCTTCTTCTGTTTGCTGCCCATGAAGCTGTTCAGGAGTCTCTTGGGTTCAGTCCTTTTGAGCTTGTTTTTGGGCATACAGTCCGTGGACCTCTGAAGCTTCTGAAGGAAAAGTTGCTGGCCGAAGTTGATATCCCAATGAACTTGCTTCAGTATGTCTCTGACTTCCGTAATCGTCTCTCTAAGGCTTGTGACTTTGCTAAGTCTAATCTCAAAGAGGCTCAGGGCAAAATGAAAACCAGATATAACCTTCAATCACAAGATAGAAGTTTTAAAACTGGTGACAAAGTCCTTGCGCTTTTGCCAGTTCCTGGAAACCCTCTAAGAGCCCGATATTTCGGCCCTTACACTGTCCTCAAAAAGGTCAGTGATCTAAATTACATAATTTTAACCCCTGGAAGGAGGAAACAAAAACAAGTGTGGCACATCAACATGCTGAAAGAATACATTGACAGAGACACAGCAAAGGCCAGTCAATGTGGTAAATACAATTGAACTGGAAAATGCTGAAGAAGATTGTGACTGCCCCTTGGAAAATGAACCTGGTCTAGCCAAACTTGAAAATTCAGACATTCTTCAAAATATTGACAGCAAGTTGTCCCACCTGGACCCATTTCAACAAAAACAACAGCTAAAGCAGCTCATATTTGAATATAGTCACATATTCCCTGATGTTCCATCAAGGACTGATATGGTTTACCATGATGTCATCCTACAAGATGATGCCAAGCCTGTAAAACAGCATCCTTACAGAATGAATCCAGAGAAGCAGAAATACCTTAAACAAGAAGTTAAATACCTGCTTGAAAATGACTTTGTTGAACCAAGTAACAGTGACTGGAGTTCTCCATGCATCCTAGTTCCGAAACCGAATGGAACATGTAGAATGGTGACGGACTACAGGAAAGCGAATGCTCAATCAAAAACGGACTCATATCCTATTCCCAGGATTGATGACTGCATTGACAAAGTTGGACAGTCAAAGTATGTCACCAAATTTGATCTCCTCAAGGGCTTCTGGCAGATCCCTCCAACAGACAGAGTGAAGGAGATCTCTGCCTTCGTCACACCAGATGGATTATACCAATACAAGGTCATGCTCTTTGGAATGAAAAATTTTCCGGCCACCTTCCAACGTCTGGTAAACAGAGTAATTGCTGGACTACCAGGATGTGAGGCCTATATTGATGACATTATCATCACCAGAGACAGCTTCCAAGAGCACCTCATCTACATCAGAAACTTCTTTCAGAGAGTGAGTGATGCCAAGCTGATTATCAACCTTGTTAAAAGCGACTTTTGTAAAGCTACTGTTGTTTACTTAGGTAAAAGACAACTAATGAGATTTCTAGGGATGGCTGGCTACTACAGAAAATTCTGTAAAAATTTCTCCATCATTTCTGAACCTTTGACAAATTTACTGAAGAAAAATGCAAAATTTGTCTGGGATGAAAAATGTCAAAATTCATTTGACCAACTGAAAGCTATCCTCAAAAATGCACCAGTTCTCTTATCTCCTAATTTCAAAAAGGAGTTCAAGTTGGCTGTTGATGCCAGTGATATTGGTGCAGGCGCAGTTTTACTGCAAAAAGACAATGATGGAGTAGATCATCCTGTTTGTTATTTTTCCAAAAAGTTTGATAAACATCAGAAAAACTATTCAACAATTGAAAAAGAATGTTTGGCACTTGTTTTGGCTTTACAACATTTTGAAGTCCATTTGACTTGTTCAGGTACTTCCATCAAGGTCTTCAGTGATCACAATCCCCTCACATTCTTGCATAAGATCAAAAACAAGAGTCAAAGATTACTAAGATGGAGTTTACTTTTGCAAGAGTATGATTTGGATATTTCTCACATCAGGGGAAAAGTGCATCTGGAATAGCACTTTCTCGCATGTAATTTTACTTCTCTATTTGATTGTGAAAATTGCACTGGTTGTTATGTATATGATTGTTATAATGATCAATGACACTTTATGTGTAAAGTTTCAAGATTATACTGATTATGAAACCCTGTTAATTTTAACAAAAGAAAGCTTTTTTTTTTTTGCGAACCTTTCTTTTCTTAAAGAGGGGAGGTGTTATGTATGAGTGTTTTATGAAAAGCACTGTATATCTTTTGTAAATGGAGATTTGTTACATACTATTTGTGCTGCCTTACTGGTCAGCTATTTGTTTATTTTGTTCATCATTTGGCACCCTCTGGTGGTATGACTGTAGAAAAACATGATCTGATGCAATACCACTTCTTTGTGATGAAATAGACTAGTGCTTTCTAGAAGCTTCTGGCATCTTCTTGCCTGGAGGGGGCGGGATCACCCAGGAATCCTGTAGATCTTTCCAGGATGTTGCTAGTCTATATAAATGCTGTGATTTTGGTCACCAGGAGGCAGAGTTTTTGTTTTGGCAACAGAGTTATATAGTGGCATTAGAGTGTTATTATAAGATTAAACAGTGGATTATTTGTCGAAGTTTTTTTTTTTAATCAGTGAAGAATAAATTTGTTTAAGTTGTCATTGCTGGTTTTCTTTGTTGTGATTTTCAAGTTATAACACATGCTGGCAGCTGAGTTCTGGATCAGTGTAATATAGCCTGCCACTGGCTTATTTTCAAGACTGATCCAGATATCACACCTACTGATACTAAAAAATTTGGTCGTTTCCACGGAAATAACCCGGAATTACAGACCTCAACCACTCAAAACAAGCCATTACAATGACGCAATGGAGTCTCCTGAATTCTGATATATGAATGGCTAATATTGGCCACATGATCGTTGGTTCATTAAATATAGGTTATGGCGCAAGTGTTTGTAGCAGATTGGAATTTCAGAACGAGTTGGGCCGCGGAGGGATTTTTACCGGTCTATCCTCCGCGGCCCAACGAGTTCCGTAATTCCCCAGACGCTACAAACACGAGCACGGTAAACTATGTATTATATGCGCCATTTTTTGTATTCATTTGTGAGACAAAATAAATTCTAATTCAACATTTCATATAGATTTATTTGGTTCATTAAAAAAAAAAAAAGACAAAAAGGGAACTATTTGATGTAGTATGAGTGTACTGGTACTGTACAGTGATCACAACAGTCATTTTACATTCGCATGTATGATGAAAAATGGCTAGATTTGCAATACCTGTCCAACAAGAATTGTCTACATAGCTCCCAAGAACAATGCAAAACAGATGTGGGACACAAAATCCATAATATCAGCATTTAATAATCTGTCCCATTTGGCAATGGCCATATGCATAGCCACTGACTCTCCATTGCTCGCTATCAGCGTGACCACACTCATACTGCGTCATGTACTCACTTTAAAATGAAGTTATATTCGCACTTGCCGCTGAAATGATATTTGGCAAACTCATGTTGAATTTGGCAGGTTGAAGGAACAGTTGTTTGATCACTGGTGTAATTCCATGAAAGTTGAGAAAGATTTTGACAGAATGAGGCAACTTATTTTGGTTGAGGAATTCAAAAGGTGTATCCAGCCTGATATCAAGACTTTCCTTGAGGAGAAACAAGCCATTACTTTGCAAGATGTTTCCACCCTAGCTGATAGTTATGCATTGACTCATAAGTCTTCTTTTGTCCAAAAATCCACTTTTTCTAAATTTCAAGGCAAGTCTCAGTCCAAGACTCCTTCTAATAACTCTTCTAATGATTCTAAGGCCACTTCTGAGAGGAAACCTTCCAGTGAGAAGCAATCCTCTGACTCTTTACCTTCTGTGTCTTGCCAATGCACAAAAGCAAGGCCCCTTGACTCTGGTGTTATGCTCTCAAGAAAAACAACAACGAGAAAAGCAAGCCAGCTGCTCACTAGAGAATCTCTTGTGTATCAAAGGTCAGTTCACCTGATCTTCTACCTTCTGTGTCTGATTCTGTAATGGAGGGTTTTGAGCCATTCATCACCGATGGTTTTGTTTCACTTTCACATGATTTTTCCTCATCTGCTCCTGTTCAAATTCTAAGGGATACTGGGTCTTCCCAATCTCTTATTCTTTTAGATACTCTACTTTTTGGACAAATCGTCTTCTCAAGCTAATGTCCTTATTCAAGGAGGTAGAATGTGGTTTTACAAGTGTACCTCTCCATAATGTTCATCTCAAATCAGACTTGGTCTCTGGGCCTGTTACTGTTGGTGTTAGGTCTTCCTACTTCCTTTTCAAGAGTGTTCATTTGCTTCTTGGCCAATAGTCTTGCTGGGGATAAGGGTGTGCCCTACCTGTTGTAGCAACCTCCTTTGATTGATCAAGAATCTGACTCTATAGAGGAAGAAATTCAGACCTCTATCCTTCATGTGCAGTTACTCGTTCTATGGCCAAAAAGGCTATTCAGGATAATGCTGACCTGGACTTCAACCTGACTGACACCTTCATTGGGCAGTCTTTTCATCAGGAATTGCTTTCAGTCCTGAGATGTCTGGGGAAATCTTCAGGCTTGTCCTTTTCAGGTCATTCTAATGACATTCTGTCTCCAGAAACAACTTATTCAGGAGCAATAACAAGCTTGTGATCTAGAGCATCTTCTACCACAGGCTAAGTTCCTGTCTGTTTTTCTAACAAAAATGTGGTGTGCTTATGAGAAAGTGGCATCCACCTGATGTTTCTGCAGATGAAGAGTGGATGATCACCCATCAGTGTTCTTCAAAGTCTTATTGTCAAGAAACTCTTAGTCTGGCCATGACAATCTATGTCAGGTCATTTTGGGTATCAAGAGGACCCTTCAACGTGTCAAGGGAATCATTTCTTCTGGCCTTCCATGAGGTCCGATGTAGGAGTACTACAAATCCTGTCATACTTGTCAAATTGTTGGGAAGCCGGAACAGAGATATTCAAAGGCTGACTTAAGCCCATTCCTGCTTTTAAAAAGCTTTCAGTCGAATCATCATTGACTGTGCTGGACCATTGCGAGGAGCTAGATCTGGTTGTGAGTACCTACTGACTATCATGTGTGCTTCCACCAGGTTGCTGAAGACAATTCCTCGTAAAATCAAGGCGAAGACTATCATCAAGGCTTTACAAGTTTTTCTGCTTTGTTGGTCTTCCTAAGTCTATTCAGTCTTAGCATATATCCCAGTGACACGCAGCTTTTTGTCAGAATAGTGAAAGGGCATCCCTCAAAATTAAATAACAACTGGAGATCAACCCAACCTCTTCTTCAGCAGCCTCCATCTCCGGAGATTGTTGTAGCTTCTCTTGCGCCTAAAAAAGTTTTTTTTTTTTTTTTATTAAATACAAGCAAAGGTCACAAAGTCAGTTATTGAACCATGCTCTATGAGGGGAAACCAAAAATTGGCATAAGATTTAGTGAAAACAAATAAAGCTTGAGAAAAATTTATTGCAAACTGACCTCAGTCATGCCATCCAACTTCTGCTTCTTCAGTTGAAAAGCTGGTGGCTCCTCTGCTCGCAGAAGGGCTTCCGACACCTCAGTCCAGTGGGCAAACATTCTGCCACGACTTAAAAAAGAAATGTTCAAGAAAGATAAAAGAACAATTAAAATGACAAGTACAGAAACAGTGCCATGTCAACATCTGCAAGCCAAACTAATTTTAACACACTCCCTTCCAAGATCAAAATTTTCCATCAGCATGAAACACCAACATTTTTGCAGGGTTGGCATGTCGGTCTCATAACAAAACAAGATGTGTTTGTGAAACGCTGATGCCCCCGGATATAAGCATAGTTTGGATTTATGATATGGAAAAGGACCAAATGGAATCGCTTGGACTTGCAATGGGGTTAAATAAATGGGAAACTATTTAAATCAAAATGAATGAAAAGGTGAAAAATTTCATCCAAAAGGTCTTGTGTTCCATGTCAAGAAAGGTCTATTGACCAATGATAATGGCCAAAACGTTTTTGAAAACGTCCAACACCAAGGTCAAGGTCACAAGGTGAAAAATCATGACCTCATCCAAAAGGTCTTGTGACAAAGGATACACATGTCAAGTATCAAAGGCCTATCTCTGACCAATCAAAAGTTATGGCCAAGGTTAAAGTTTTTGGAAAATGCGTCCTACGCCAAGGTCAAGGTCACAAGGTCAAAAATGGTGACCTCATCCGAAAGGTCTCGTGACAAAGGATACACATGTCAAGTATCAAAGGTCTATCTCTAACCAATCAAAAGTTATGGCCAAGGTAAAAGTTTTTTGCTGCTCATCCGAAAGGTCTCGACAACAGACAAACAAAGGTCTATCTCTAACCAATCAAAAGATGGCCAAGGACGGACAGGTGAACAAAAACTATATGCCCCCGGAATCGAAGGGGCATAAAAATATGAAATCCACATATGTCTATAAGATCAAACATAAAGAATCTGTTGTCTTTCTTTGCTGATGAACTTCCTACGGTGAAATCGTAGGGCACATCCAGTACTGTATAGAGGGCATACTACAAACAAAAGAATAATTTAATCTGGATATCCTTAAAGCACATGGTGAAATAGATCTGACCTAATTATCTCACCATCAGCATGAAGATGCCACAGTCCTGCCCATAAAGCTGTCGTGGGAAAACCCCAACAAGTTAAACAGAAGTTAGTTGACAACAATATCATTATCATCATTACTATTATTATTATACATTTACCTGGATGCCTAAACCAGTCCTCTCTTTCCACACTCCAGGATTAATTGACTGGCAAAGGTTTCTAAAATTGAAAAACAGCTGCAATAAGACCTAGCTATCTATGATGAAGAACATGGTCCTCTTTCATACACACCAGAGAGCACACACAATCACTGCAGTCAGGAACAATATCCTCATGCAGTTTCATGCATTCATTTAGCAGCCTTTTATGGTGCCACCGTCTAAACTCTGTTGTTGGTTTTAAAATGTTAAATCTTGGGTAATTAAATTTAACTGCAAAATTCTACAACATTTTAGACATTAACACTTGCAGAACATTGCAGTTACATTTTGACAGCACCATAAAATTGCTACTACACAGATCTGAACACGATCTGGTATATCAAACGATCAATTTCAGAAAGGTATCGCAACAGGCCTGGAACGTGAACATGGATAAAAAAAAAAAGGTAAGTTTTTGTTAGAAACCTCAACCGTTCTCTCATCTCTTGATCGCCAAATCCAAATTGTCCATGACTATGTCTCTCTGTGTTGGCTTCAAAACCTACAATATCAGGTAATGACACTTCATCTTAACATTGTGTGAGAAGTCCAGATAATGACAAAATTACGACATAAATTAGGGTATAGGTCGTTTGGACCCCGTACCAGTTGGACCCTAACTGAATGGACCCAGTACCAGTTGGACCCCAGACCATTTGGACCCAAACCAGTCGGACCCCTGACCACTTGGACCCCAGACCCTAACCCTAACCCAATTGGTCCAGGGTCCAACTTGCCTGGGGCCCAAATGGTATGGGGTCCAAACGCTTAGGGTAAGGGGTCCAACCGGACAGGGTCCAACTTGTATGGGTCCAAATGACCCATACCCCACAAATTCACATAAAATACTGAAGATTTTGTGAGATAATTTGATGAATAGTTGGGAAACTTAATTGAAAAACAGAAGCAAAGGTGCTAAAATCACCACAATTTTCAATGAATGAGTAAAAATGGGCTTTATGCCCAGCTCCACTACTTACTGAACTTAATCCGGCTCATTTATTTCCTGTCTTCCATTACTGGACAAACTGAGTAATCCAGGTGTGTCTCACTTCAGTAGTCATAACAACAACGGTCAGGCACACCTGAACTAGTCAGTTCGTCCAATAATGAAAGACAGGAAATAAAGGAGCTGGATTAAGTTCAGGAAGTAGTGGGGCTGGGCCTAAAGCCTATTGGAGTCCTGTGACATGCAAGTGGTGGCACATTCTTTTTAGTTTAAAGACTAACTCCTATGGAGCTACTTGTCACAGTTGAGTATCTCTACTTACAGACAAGAGGAAATGTCCAGGTTTCCAAATAGGAATCGCAATGTCATCTCTCATGTAGACATCACTCAAAATAAAAATTTTAAAGTGATCAAAGTAAAAAAAAAAAAAACAACAACAACAACTACTCAGCGTGAGAGGTGTTGTTTCACATTATTAATAAGGACATAATTTACATTGACACCAGTATGGTATTACATTCTTACAGATAAATTTGAGAGAGGGTCACACGATACTGGATGCCGCAGTGCTGGAACAACATAGAGATCAGCCACAAAAATGCACTTCCCCTGTGGAACATGTACCAATTATAAGCTCAGACAACAAAATACAATAATTAATAAATGTATATTCAATTTGTTCTCTCTACCTTTGACTGAGCAATTTTTCAATGACCTCGGAACAGGCATTTCCTCTCTGAAAAACAAAAAGGGAAAAAAAGCATAAATAACATGACTACCTTTTAAGTTTGTCTCCTTATAAAATTACTCAACTATAAGGGATCTGTTGACTGTTAACTTTAGCTTTCATTTCATAATTCAAGCCAAGGGTCCAAAAGTCAGCCTGCGTCAGGCAACCTTTCTGCGTTTTAACAATCAGTTCTGTCTCTGGCCTCGCAATATCCCAGATGTACTCGAGCTGATGATGCTAATGCGAAAATAAATAAATAACGCTCATAAAACACATAACACTGAAAAATTAGCCCAGCCACTATTTGGGTGGCTGGATAAGGTAACACAACCCTCTCTGAAATTTCACAGAACAACAATCTGCCTCAATGACAATTAATACTTACCAGCTGCTCTTGGGCAGGATGAGTTTGTGGTGTCCATGATGCTCAGCATGGAGCTGCTTGGTCACATTTTGTGACGAATTCACATTGTGTACCACATAAATCAGCGTCTATCAAGGATAACTTAAATGAGCAAAAAAACCATCGCCAGTAAAACAACATATCATTTTGACAACACACAACCCACCTTTGTCTGGATCAGAGTGAAGCCCTTCAGTCTGAGGAGGGATACCACCTGGTCTGGGTTGATGGTGTGAAGACTTTGCTGAGGGTGGTGGTCCTGAACTTTCAAATATCAATATTAAACAAAGGTATTGAAGCAAAAAAGCAAGTTACAAAACGATACATTTATCTGACTTGATATTTACCAAGTACTGCTTGTCCAAACTCATTCCGGGCAACGTCCTGCGCATGATAAAACTCGTGTCCTCTCTGTAGCTGTTGCTCTACAAGCCTTGCATTTGTGTTGATGTTTCTGTGGTGGATGAGGTTTCTCATAAAAACTAGAGGCACTCCTAGAGTGCAAACCTCCCCCAAGGCAGCACAGTCCAAATCTTGCAGAGTGGGAGCAAAGTTCAGTTATCTCATGTCATAAGATTTCAAAATGGCTGCCGTGGCGGCCATATTGTTTGACTGATCGCAGTGAAAATCAATAGGGTCCATCCCTGATGTAATAGCGACCAACCCACAAAATTTCAGAGATATCTGTTTATTACTTTTTGAGTTATCTTGTTCACAAACAAATAAACAAACAAACAAATGGCACCAATCACATAACCTCCTGCCAACATCGTTTGGCAGAGGTAAAAATATGTGTTGATGCTGCCATGTTGTTGAGGTATTAATTGTTCTTTTGCATGCTTGAAAATAGCTGCTCAGCCACCTGGCTCTTAAGTGAACCCTGAAGTTCAGGGACCAGGTCAATCCTCCGTAAGACCGCTTGGGGGTCTCTGGTGTTGGCCTCATGGAACTTGTCATACAGCACATAATGCTCTGAGGAACCAGTAAGTGGATGACCATCCTCCTCAGGATTCAGCAACATCTCAGTCAGCCATGGCAGAGAGACGCTGAGTTTTTTCTGCTGCGCTGCTGTGATGTTGTCTTGAGTGGATGCAGCCAGCCCCCCCCATCCATGAGGTTTGCAAGGTTGTGAGGTCGGGAGGCGGAGGTTTGCATGAGTTGCCAAGCCCCTTGCAAAATCATACACAGAGACATTTGGTAGATGCTTCCAGGACAACAGTAGGTCAGCAAAATCCCTCGGTGACTCAGCCCTTAAGTTAAACTTTAAGCTGTACACCACTCCATGGGGACACAAGATCACTGACCAGCCACCTTTAAATTAAATTCGAAAAAAAGAGAAAACAAAAAAAAAATTAGTAAATGGAGAAATAATTCATCTCTAAGTTTGTATGACCTACTGTACGAGCAACCCTTACCTGCAGCTCCCCAAATCTTCTGGAAGATCTTGTCATAGGAGTGCCTCGTCTTCATCTCCTCCTTTAGTCTGATGACAAAATCCTTCCGTGATCCTTTTGCGTCCAGATTGCAGGTTTTGCAGAGTTTGCGCACTGTTGAGACTTTCTGAAATTACAGACAAAAAAACTGAAAAGGTACCTAACGGATCAGTCTCCACATACAGGGCTTTTCTTCCAGGAAAAAAATGCTAAGTGAGCTGAAAAGCAATTCCTGTCAGTACACTCTCATTGAATGTTATCATTGTTTCTCTGACAAATCGTTATGCTAATTTTTATGATGACAAAAACAACAGGATTACCCATAGTATAAACATTCAGAAGTTTTTAGCTGAAAAAAAAAAAAAAAATGCTGCGTTTGGTATCTTCTCTCTAGGTGGTCATACTCACACACTTCCCTCGGAGAACAACTGAGTATAAGTGCTGGGCATGCATATACACACACACAAAAATACATACCTTCTGCTTCAATAGCTCATCAACAAGCCGGTCCTCTGACTATGCTGACTTCAGCCTCAGTTGAGGACTTAGAAGCTGAGACTTTTGCATACTCTGTGTTCAACACCAGCTCTGATTTACGGGTACTCTTCCCAATCCATGGGCTCCAATGCTCAAAACAGGGATTAACAGCAAAGATGTTTTTCGCACGACCTGGGGGGAAAAAAACAAACAAAATGAAATATTAATAAATTAGTATGCTTCATCATCAAATAAAGGTAACTTCAAATATAGAGAAATGTCAGAGCATGTCAGTACTTGGGAAAAATCCACAAGCCATCATTTCCATCTGAACAGAATCCCAGAAATTTTTGATGTCCACCTTACCAGCGAAGTTCTCAGAGGGTTCTTTTATGTCACTCACTGATAGAAAAACAAGGTGTTAGTTTTATGTATGTATTATATGCCCGTGTCTCGCTGACAGTACCAGTACACCCGTGCCATAATGTTCGCCGTATGGCACTCGTGCCATACGGGGCTGAAATGGTCAGAACTACTTTCAAGTCGGACGTTTCCGTGGCACCTCGGGCGGTAGAAACAAGTGTTATTTTCAAAATAATATGGATGATTAGTTTTCCCATTCAGAGTTCTCTCCAGATCGGTTGCTTTTTTGAAGGAGCTATAACGGATTATCAGTCAACATTTCTATCAGGTATGGCCTCCGTTGTGTTCGAGATGACTTGGATTCTCGCTGTTCAACTAGGACCACTGACTTCTCGACAATTTCGGAAGATCCAAATATCATTTCAGCAGCAAGTGCAAATATAACTTCATTTTAAAGTGAGTACATGACGCAGTATGAGTGCGGTCGTGCTGATAGCGAGCAATGGAGAGTCAGTGGCTATGCATACGGCCATTGCCAAATGTGACAGATTATTAAATGCTGATATTATGGATTTTGTGTCCCACATCTGTTTTGCATTGTTCTTGCTAGCTATGTAGACAATTCTTGTTGGACAGGTATTGCAAATCTAGCCATTTTTCATCATACATGCGAATGTAAAATGACTGTTGTGATCGCTGTAATCCTATATGCGCGTCTCGCTGACAGTACCAGTACACCCACACTATATCAAATAGTTCCCTTTATTTTTTTTTTTTTTTTCTTTTAACGAACCAAATAAATCTATATGAAATGTTGAATTAGAACTTATTTTGTCTCACAAATGAATAAAAAAAATGGCGCATATAATACATAGTTTACCGTGCTCATGTTTGTAGCGTCCGGGGAATTTTGTAACTCGTTGGGCTGCTGAGGGATGTTTTGGTTTCGTGCGGTAAAAATCCCTCCGCAGCCCAACTCGTTCCGAAATTCTAATCCGCTACAAATACTCGCACCATAACTTATATGTATGCACATTCAAACACCCCCCCACTCACAGACACAAAACACATTTTGGCTTACCAACTAAGCTGAAAACTCCTTTTTTGTGTAGGCCCATTACTACTACTGGTGGGAAGTAGCCACAGCAAACACAGGAGTAGGAGTAGTTGTGACTTGTTCATGCCTAATAGTGGCAGTAGGCATGATGGATGGTGTCTCTGGTTGGAAATTTTACTTTCCTGAGGCTTTTAAGTGAGTTATTCACTTTCGACACAGAGACATTGGCCTGAAAAAGACAGAGAAACATTTTAAAAATATTGATATTTTTGATCAAAAAGTAGTTATTAGCAATTACCCAACCCATTGAAGCACTTGTTCTTGAAGGAAATTTTTTAGTATGTACAGTGCTTAACAAATTTATTAGACCACCTGTCATAGAAAAAAATGAGAGAACACGAATATTAAAGAAATTTGTCAAAAACTTGTTTAAAACTGAAAAATATTTTGTTATTTCTTTGGCAAATAAACTGAAACCACTAAATAGTCCTTATTCACATTTAAAAACAAACAAACAAACAAAAAAAAAAAAAACTATATTTTGTATGGCCTCCTTTGGCCTTGATAACAGCTTGCATTCTTGCATTCAACCACTAAAACTAACTTTTATGTTCAGGAATGCAAGAGAATAACTGTTATTTGGCTTCTTAATCAAAAAATAATAATGTGCTTAACCATTTTTTCTGCTTTTTTGTAAAATGGTGAATTTGAAAATTCATAGATAACAATAATAATTAAATATCATTCCAGTTAAAGAGCTTGCGCATACTGGTGGATTAACCATTTCAGAAACATAAAAATTATTTTGGTTATTACCAACAGTTAATTTAGCTGTGGCATAAACCTTACATTGGGTGGTGGTCTAATAAATTTGTTAAGCACTGTAGCTGCAAGTTGTGTCTTAAATACAGATAAAACTCAAGGGTCAATATGGTATGATCGTCAAAATTGTGAAGACTGTTCCTCCACTCCTGGTACCTGCAGACCATGTGGCAGTGTGGAAAACGCCGGAAATAAGTTGAAACATCGAGCAAAACGAAAACATGAATAAAAGAATCAACATATTGCCATATTTAAGATTGCAAAGTATAATTAAGATTAAGCTAAGCTAGCTAAGTAACAAGCAACTGTGTTCATCTTAAAATTCGACGATAATGACCACAGAACTGACAAGCTATAGGCTGTTACTACTATGCCACCGGGTTTATATTGCTATTTCAAGTTCAAGGACAGAAGAATCACATCTTATGACAGAGTACCGTTAACTTCATTTAAATGTTCACCTTCATGGGTACCCTTGAAATGAAACATCTATATATACATTTTGCTACATATGACAGGCTACCCATCACCATTTTCCCCCACAATAAAAGTTAACTGTACGCTGGTTGCAGTCTTAAAGTTTGCTAGCTGATTGTTCAACGTTCGCCAACAAAATATAAATTTGACTTACTGAAAAGAACTGCGAAGATCCTTTAGATCAGCCAGGTCGGTTTCACTCCAGAACAACTCATTTTCAGTTTTTTTTTTTTTTTTTTTTTTTTTTTTTTAAATCAATCTGTAGGGCTTGAAACATACAATAGTGGTTAGCTAGCCTAGGAGAAATTTCAGTGAACACAAATCTCATTTATGTTCCTACTTCCGCTACGGAAAGATGGTATTCTGAAAAAATATGTCCGCAGCGGGCAGGGGCCATCACGCACAGCAGCTGTCAATCACACCCCTTTTCTATAGTATCAAATAAATAGTTAACTCAAAACTTATCAGAAAAATGAACACTTGAACATACATCGGCATATTATGAACTTCTTCAGAAGGCAGAAACCATCTTCAGAAAAAAAAAAAAAAACATTTGACATGTACTTGATTTTTTCTTGTATGGTCTGTGTCCCATCCACTAACATGGAGGGAGCAGGCTTATAAATTGTACTTCAGCCAGCCACCAGATGGCGATCGAGACGTTTTGGCTTCAGTTTTCAGAAGCTGTTTGACTGTTCTTCTTTATATACAGTCCAAGGTTGAGGCACTTAGGCGGTCATTGCTTTCACATAACTCGTTTGTGCAGAAGCCAAATCTGGCTATTTATGTGTTACCTTATTTAAGGCTTTATAATTCAAGATTGCAGCTTCACAGACAGGAAAGGAATGGCTCAACTGAGTCAGGACACTTGAAACATTTAGAATTCCATAGTATTTCAGTTTATTTTAATGGTTTTGGTAGAGAAAAAGGGCTGCAAACATAAAAAAAATCTTAATGAAATTCAGCATTGAAATTGTAAAAAAATAATAATACTACTGATAATTGACAAATGGTTGGGGGTTAAAACTATACATTTCTGGGATCACAAACTCCTTGACCACAAGTATAATTCATCTGAAAATTAAATATTAAATTACCTACTCTCTAGGAGCAAAATAAGACAGCTATCCAGGTGTTTCCCCAAAGTCTAAGATCCCTAAAAATGGTGCACCGTCAAATCATACATAAAATAATCATAAATTTAACACAAATCAACTTTTGACGCATAAAATTCAATATGAAATAATGATTTTCTGGTTGAATTTAGCATGCATTTATAGGTGCAGTTGGACACCAGCGGTCACCAGTAACCTCTCCAAACACAAAACATGCCTTTTCTCTGTGATAAAGTGTAGAGCAGTGTTTTCCAAACCTCTCCTGGAGGCCCACCTGTCCTGCATGAGTTAGATCTCTCCCTGCTCCAGCACAGGTGATTCAAATGATCAGCTCGTTAATCACCCCCTAAAGCTGATTGATGACAACCTGATCACTTGAATCACCTGTGCTGGAGCAGGGAGAGATCTAACACATGCAGGACAAGTGGGCCTCCAGGAGAGGTTTGGGAAACACTGGTGTAGAGTTTTGTCCATTTTTCTTCAGAGTCCCACAAGCCAGCACACACACACTCATTAAAGGAACTGCTTATTTAACAGTCAGAACATTCACCCTGCAATGCAAAGCTAGCAGTTCTAACTTCCAAACTCACAACATTATATAAACACTTTCCACACTTAAGGAACAAGTATAACTAACTCTGCAATATCTGAAATATACCTTATACCAGAAGACATTGGGTGAGGTCAAGTTTTAGGATTAACTAAACAGCTTGAGTAAAGTTACCACCCATGTAACACTAATCCCCAGATAATACCTAAACTTGACCTCAACAGGAAGATTTAGTCAACCTGATGTTTACTGTGGGTTTACACTGAATTAACACAGGATTAACCCAACTTCTGTGCCAAAGTGTTATCTCAATCCCAGAAAGCTGCATAAACACCATGCATACTCATTTAAAATGTACAGGATGTTGAGTTACCCTCTAGAGGTTAACGCTTTACTGAGGTCAAGTTTGAGGGTTAGTGCAGGGCTGCCAACTCTCACGCATTCGCCATGAGATTTGCTTGAGTGCTTGAGCAGTTCACATTTTAACGAGAGGAAAAACCTCTGCATTCGATTTCATTGAATACGGTATAAATTCCAAAACAAGAAGACACATTGAGCAAAATGCAACCACAGTAGCAGCATAATCTTTCTTCATTGAATCCCTCCTCCAGAGATAGATGTATCCGGTAGAGGGAACCTTCCAGTCCGGTTTCATTTGGAGTAATTCCCATTGACCATATCCTTACCTCATTTTAACTGTGAAAGTAACTGAACACTTCAGGCCAGTTTTGGCGGTATTTTTTTCTATAAATCGAGTCATTGAATACAACCTACCTTGTTGATACGCAAAGGCTTGTATACTCTTCTGATTGTCCAATCAACGTCTTTCAGTTACTGAAGAAAGTTTAAACTCTCTGGAATTGGATAAGAAACGAGTCAATACATCGATACCGGGGAAGCTTTACGAGGGCGTGAACTATAACTGTGCAGTTAGGCAGATGAGCCTGAGTATATAATGGAGTGATTGGCTATCAAGACCAGTACTTAGGAGGATATAAGGGAGCGCTGAATTCGCCGATGGAGGAATCTACGCGTAAATCCACAGTAGGGAACTACGCATTTTCTATATGTGATGACTATAATTGATAGAATGACACAGTATCAATACCATGTCAAATTTTTCCTTCAGAAAACTGATTTTTCTCAGCTACTCATTGGGATACCATTGGCTCACTGTAGCTAAAGTGGTTGCTACAGAAGACAATTTTTTCTGCTGCAAGAGATCTTTTTTTTAAACTGCTAGATAGATATTATTGGCAAGCATATGGAGCAGTTTGCACATCAGGCTAAGCTGAGGAGTTTAATTCATGCAACTACTGAAATATAGGGATGGGAGCGAACTCGTCCATATTCTAAACCGTGTTCGAGCTCGGCTTGGTAGTGAATATTGAATAACTGATTCGGGTGTGCCATCTACTCATATAATAGTGTAACTGCGTGCATGAATAGAGCAGCTCCGTGTTAGCAGGCGAACACGTCTGCACCATCTTTATATACAGTCCATGGTCTGCACACAGAGGTTAATTGGTGCGTCACCTTATCAGCATTACATATCGGCAGAAATTTTCATATCTGCCAATACCGATAATTAACTTAAGTTTTAATCGGCTGATACAGATATTTTGCCAATTATATTGTGCATCCCTTAATTCTTCATCGCTTTTAATGCGCTCCACGCCCTGAGCATCATAGAGCACAGGAAAGGAGCCAGGCAGCAACTATGGATTCATGCTTGTCCTCTCCGCCGCCGCGTCTGCATCCATAGTCACTTCCTTGTGGACGCTGTACAGGCTGCAATTTATCACCAATTACTTTCATATTTGGTGTGGACATGTGTTATACTTCACTTATGACACCCATCGATTGCTATGGCAACAGTATTGGCCTGATAATGCGCAAAGTTTTGCTGAAACATAAGATTTCCTTGTGGACGCAGTACAGGCTGGAGAAGTGGGCTTTCAGGGCTACACCCATGCAGTCGCGGGTGACCTGACCATCTAGTCAGTACTAACAATCTGCTCCACAACCTGAGCACCATAAAGCATGGGACGGGAGCCATCATCATTATACATCTGCTCCACCGACTTAGCACCACAGAACATGGGACAAGACCCATCACTATGTTCAATCTGCTTCACACCCTGGGCACCATAAAGCATGGGACAGGAGACATCATGATCATTATTATTAACAGTCCATCCCACAACCTGAACACTATAAAGCATGGGATAGGACCCATCATTATTATGATTATTAATCCGCTCAACGCCCTCATCTCCGTAAAGCATGGGACAGTCGCCATTAATATCAGAATTTAACTGCAATGACGTCTCCCCCATGAGATGTCAGCCCTCACAAATGACTGACAACATAAAAGATCACTGTGAAACCCCAAAGAGCACTGCATTGCTGACTGAAATGCAGTTCTATTTCTTAATACATCATTTCAACACAAAATATAATACTCCATCAGAAACTGACCACTCCAGACTGCCCGTAATTTCACTGCAATTATTTCTTTGGAACAGTCAATAACGGTTTCCAGAGCAACCAGTAAATGAGCCGGGCTCTGCGGACAGAATAAAACTCCCTGAAACCCAAAAGCCAGTTAATTAAAATCTTTTCCAAAGTAAGCCTCGCCCCAATTTGCATACAATCTGTTATTTCTTACCTTATGCCCTTTATTTTGACAGCTGGACACGAGTCCATTCAATCGTGATAGAAGCCGCTCTCCAGTCTTAAATTTTATGAACAAGGAAACCTGCCAGAGACGAGACTTTAAAAACATTTATTGCAAGCAGGAGATTAACTGAGGGTTTCATTCAAATAACTTGAACATTTTTGGTTACTTTTTTGTGGATTTAAAATCGATACAGTAGGATTCACAATATCCTCATGCATATTTCACTTAAAAAAAAAAAAAAAAAAGAAAAAAAAAAAAAAAAAAAGCAGAGTCCAACAGATCAGGTAGCAATTGTGCTCAGGATGTTTAATAAAAAAAGTACTTTAAAAACTACAGAGAGAGAGAAAAAAAAAAACCATCTTTTTGGATAAACATGGTAAATAGTGTGCTTGAGATTTGCTGCATAAAATCAGAACAAAGACAGAACCAGACAAAGAATACATATATACAAGAGGAAGTTACAGAAGGGTAGTGAAATCACACCAATAAACTGTAAAAACTTTCAGCATCCAAGCAGTGTCCCCGAATGTGTACGAGGGCCGAAGTCCTCCCAGGCTTCAGGTCTCCAGCTCCCAGCAGAAGAAACGCAAAAGCACAGCAGCGTAACACCACGACTTTCCCAGTCAAAAGCATTTTTTCCACCCCATTTTCTGAGCCAACCTTTTGACTTAGAATGAAACTGCACGGGGGACATCTCGACTGCTGGAGGCACACGAAGGCCGGTTGGATAAACTTCCTTCGACAGCGATGTCCCTATAAGGGCGAGGCATGGCGAGTAAGGGGAGGGTCACCAGGTCGGTCGTGACAGTGTCAGCAGTTGAACCTACGGCGAAGCAGCGTGGGACTGCTGAGCGGGACGGGCTGACGGGATCGCAGGACGCGCAAGTAGGGCGTGCGCGGAGAAGGCGGCATAGGGTGCGTTACCGTGGCGGCGGTAACGCCCTTCTTGGACAGGGTGCGGGACGGGAACAGGGAGGGGAAAAAGGGCCGTTTCTGCGGGAGCTCGTTCTCGGTGTTTGGCCCCGCTCCCTCGCACCCTCTCTTCCTGCAGGAGCCTGGGGTGGGTGGGGCCGCAGGGGGGCGGAGCAGCTGCAGCTGTTTCAGGCTGTCTGTCTTCTTGCGCAGGTCCATCTTGACCAATAGGAGGCTGTTCTGCAACTCCACCAGAGACTGGTCCTGATCATGAGTAGGGAGGGACAGTTAGAGTGAGCAGGTGCAAACAGGATACAGTGACAGAGGGCGCCGGTGAGCAGGAATGAGGAGGGTTCCCGAAGGAACGAGAGCAGAAGAACAGTATTCATAGGTACCAAAAATATCACTTCCGATGTTCCCGCCGCCATATTTGTGTCCGATTTCACTTTTCTCCCTCGCTCATGACAACGAACACAGTACATTTAAATGAGGAAGAGTCTCAGCGTTATTCACACACACAAAAAAAAACCCCCATCAATAATATGGCGCTCTTCCACTACGCGGTACCTGCTCTACTCACCTTTTTTGCTTTTAAATAAGGAAAAAGTACCTGGTACTTGATACCTGGTACCACTTTTTATGGTACCTGCTCTCCTGGGGTTCCAAAAATAGCCGATCGGGTACTAGTAGGTACTAAAGTGACGTGACAACATTGCAGCCCACTGATTGGTCAGAGAATCTTCACTGCGAAAGACGACTCCGTAGTCGACCTCAGGACATCTCAACTGAGTTAGATTGACGAGTCTCAAGATTAGTGTAGTTATTATGATCATCGACTTATATTGGTTTAGGCAACTTGTTCTTCAGCCCCAATTCCAAAATAGCTGGGCCGAAGTGTAAATTCTGAAGAAAATCAAAATGCAATGACTTTCAGATCACATGAGCAACTATGTTATTTACAATAGAACATAGATAACATTTCAAATGTTGAAACTGAGACATTTCACATTTTTATCCACAAAATCAGCTCATTTTAAATTTTCTGGCCGCAACAGGTCTCAAAAAAGTTGGGACACAGGCAAAAAAAGGGCTGAAAAAGCAATTTAGATATAAGAATCAGCTGAAAGAACATTTAGCAAGTAATTAAGTTGACTGGCATCAGCTGTGAAACACGATTGGCTATAAAAAGGATGTCTTATAGAGGCTGAGTCTCTCAGAAGTAAAGATGGCCAGAGGCTCTCCAACCTGTGAAGGAACCAAAAAAAAAAAAAAAAAAAAAAAAAATTGTGGAATACTTTAAAACAATGGTCAAGCGTCATGAGGTGGGTACCCAAAAAAGGTGGATTTGTCACACCTGAAATTTTTTTCGGCTAAAAAATTAAAAATCCATAACCAAAAACCAGGGCTATAATAGTAAATAAGGTGTCATTTTGTAGCTTTGGATCTCTGCTTTCAGATGGTATTAGACACATTTGCCTTCAGTTTGTTATGTTACAGTTACGGGCTGATGAAGCAAAAAAGTCAGGGGTGGATTTTTTGTGGTGGAGGTGGAGGACAAATACACTGAACTGAAAGCTAATGCATAAAACCATTCCCATTGCTCTTTGTAGTTCCTAAAAATCATGGCAGTGTCTCTACTGAATCCCTTAATTGGCAATCAGTGTCAGTCGGCTGTCAATTAGAGTCAATTAAGTTCCATGTGCTCTGGAGAAGCCATCTTTTGTTTCGTGGAGAGGAAAGATTTCACAATTTTTCTGTACATTTCACTCATGGAAGGTATGTAAACTTTATTTCAATTCAGTGAATCGCAAACGCAATGACAGTATGTACCACACAGTTCCAAATACTAGGAAACTTCATTCCTTGACATCAGTAGGTGTAGATGGGGTGGTAAAATCAAGGGAATTGTCATGTTACTGCACTTCCTGTAATACTGAGAATTACAGTGCCTGTGAAAATCGAGAATATATCAATGCTTTTAAGAAGGTTGCCTTCTCAGATGGTTCGAGGGGTGCACTTGAAGTAGAGGATGTTGTTAATGAAGCAGATGGCATGAATATTTCAGAGGGTGGTGAAGATCTCTTGTCATTGAATTCTAAGGGTACAGTTGTGGCTATTATGCCACAATTGCATGTTTTAAAAAGCGCCATGAATGCTGAAAGGTATATAAAGGCTTTAGAGTAACATATGCTCCCCTCCAGATGACATCTATTCCAGGGAAGGCCTTGTGCATTTCAGCAGGACAATGCAAAACCACATACTGCAGCTATTAAAACAGCATGGCTTCGTAGTAGAAGAGTCCGTGTGCTGAACTGGCCTGCCTGCAGTCCTGATCTTTCACCGATTGAGAACATTTGGCGCATAATTAAACGAAAAGTCTGTCAAAGGAGACCCAAAACTCTCCAGCAGCTGGAAGCCTGTATTAAACAAGAGTGGGATCGAATTCCAATGGCTTAACTCAAGAAACTTGTCTCCTCAATGCCCAGACGCCTCCACTCTGTGTTAAAAAGAAGAGGGGATGCTACACCATGGTAAACAGGGCCCTGTCCCAACTTTTTTGAGACCTGTAACAGCCATCAAATTTGAAATGAGCTGATTTTGTGGATAAAATTGTAAAATTTCTCAGTTTCAACATCTGCTATGTTATCTCTGTTCTATTGTGAATAAATACTGGCTGGTGTGATTTGAAAGTCATTGCGTTTTGATTTTATTCACAATTTACACTTTGTCCCAACTATTTCGGAATTGGGGTTGTATATACTTTGCGTTGTCTTACCTTTCAAACACGGTTTCGCTTGTTTACCAAAGCTGCTACATTCATGAAATGCGTTTCTCTTTGCCTGTGACGGTATTGTGTCCAGTTCAGTTCCCTAACCAATTCCCCTTGAGAAAGTTATGTGATGCTATCCCCGTTTCAAGAAAATCGCTCAAAAAAATAACTTTACGGGTGATGACGAATCATTTTTCTCTTAAAGTTATCACAGATGAGATGATGCATCATAAAACGATGAATTCTGATTCTCTGCCATCTCATGCAATTGGCGGATTTGCAACGAGGAACTCTGCTCTGCAATGATCACTTAATTATCCCATGCTTTAACAATTCGTTTGTTTGCGGTCAAATTCAGAGGGAACAATACAATCGTTCTCCATGCCTTTTACGGATATCATTGCTCTGCGTTGTTAGGTAGTACGCAATTTTACGTGTAACTGAATCGGAAAAGACAATGTCAAACAGAAATTTCAATTCAACGCTCGCCGGACTTTAGTGCCATAACATGTTGACGGTAGTGCGCGTCTCCTGATTTGAACACAAATCTTTAACAAAATCGAATAAACGTAAACTTCATATAACTGCAGCTACATTGTGTGTCGTGTTGAGGGTGACGTCGCGGAAGTTTCGTGCTGCGTCGCCATGATGACCAGCTACACTGAGGCAGTACTATCCTCGAATGGAAAACGATCACCCAGAAAAGTACCCGGTACCCAGGCGGGTGGAGTAGAGTAGAGTAGAGCCGGTACCACGTAGTGGAAAAGCGTCATAAGATGTAGGCTGCCAGTGGTCCCTTCTGATGGAAGCCAACCATTTATTCTGCCAGTTTAGCCAAGTCTTTCGCGATGGAATGAAACCGTGGTTTGGAGTTTCTCTGACAACTGTTGTTACGGCAAAATGGGCAACATATCCCGGGCATATTGGATTCACTTCATTTCAGTATTTCGCACATCACCATGGCTCGTCTGCCAACTGTAATCAATGGCTGTGGGATGCAGCTGTGACCATTTCGGACACAAATATGGCGGCGCGAAAGCACAGTGACGTCACATGGTCCCTATGAATTAGTGCCAACACCGGGGGGGCAGTACACCATTAATGCGTGAAACATGAATTGTGCTGGAGATGAAGTCAGCAGGAGCTGTAACCGCAGCATTAGTGAGGGACTGAGGAGGTGGGCAGAACTGAACAGTGCTGGTGTTGGGACAGTGAAGATGAGGACAGGGGTGAACCGTATTTGAGGTGCAGTGAGATGAGAGGAAATATTTTCCTAACCTTAAGTTAACCAGGGAAAGTTCCTTTGAGAACATGTTTCTCTTTTTCAACCATTCCTTGGAAGAAATGTCAGAAGAAATTTCAAGTGAGGAGCAAAACGGAGAGGAACAGGGGTAAAGCCCCTGGAGCAATTTTTCGGGTTAATGGCCTTGCTCAAGGGCTCATCAGCAGAGTTCTTGCCAAGTATCTCTCCAGATCAAGTCAGAATCCTAAACTCTACAGAGGGCTCAAATACAGGACTCTACAATTACCAGTCAAACAAACCTAATACTAGGCAACCACACTGCCCCAATATGTGCTGAATATGTATCATTGAACCACTTGGGGTAATCTGTCCTCTGCATTTGACCCACCCAAGTTAAGAGCAGTGGGCAGCCACAGTCCAGCAACCAGGGACCAACTCCAGTTTCAAAGTCAGAGCCTTGGTCAGGGACACTGGTAGGAGTGTTTCTATAGAGCATGTGTCTCTAAAGCCTGAGCCTTGGTCAGGGACACTGGTAGGAGTGTTCCTACAGAGCATGTGTCTCTAAAGCCAGAGCCTTGGTCAGGGACACTGGTAGGAGTGTTTCTATAGAGCATGTGTCTCTAAAAAGCCTGGAGGGACACTTAGGAGGTACAGAGCATGGGACACTGGTCAGGGACACTGGTAGGAGTGTTCCTACAGAGCATGTGTCTCTAAAGCCAGAGCCTTGGTCAGGGACACTGGTAGGAGTGTTTCTATAGAGCATGTGTCTCTAAAGCCTGAGCCTTGGTCAGGGACACTGGTAGGAGTGTTCCTACAGAGCATGTGTCTCTAAAGCCAGAGCCTTGGTCAGGGACACTGGTAGGAGTGTTTCTATAGAGCATGTGTCTCTAAAGCCAGAGCCTTGGTCAGGGACACTGGTAGGAGTGTTCCTATAGAGCATGTCTTTCTAAAGCCAGAGCCTTGGTCAGGGACACTGGTAGGAGTGTTCCTATAGAGCATGTCTTTCTAAAGCCAGAGCCTTGGTCAGGGACACTGGTAGGAGTGTTCCTATAGAACATGTCTTTCTAAAGCCAGAGCCTTGGTCAGGGACACTGGTAGGAGTGTTCCTATAGAACATGTCTTTCTAAAGCCAGAGCCTTGGTCAGGGACACTGGTAGGAATGTTCCTATAGATCATGTCTTTTAAAGCCAGAGTCTTGGTCAGGGACACTGGTAGGATAGAACATGTCTTTCTAAAGCCAGAGCCTTGGTCAGGGACACTGGTAGGAGTGTTCCTATAGAACATGTCTTTCTAAAGCCAGAGCCTTGGTCAGGGACACTGGTAGGAATGTTCCTATAGATCATGTCTTTTTAAAGCCAGAGTCTTGGTCAGGGACACTGGTAGGAGTGTTCCTATAGAGCATCTTAAAGCCAGAGCCTTGGTCAGGGACACTGGTAGGAGTGTTCCTATAGAGCATGTCTTTCTAAAGCCAGAGCCTTGGTCAGGGACACTGGTAGGAGTGTTCCTATAGAGCATGTGTCTCTAAAGCCTGAGCCTTGGTCAGGGACACTGGTAGGAGTGTTCCTACAGAGCATGTGTCTCTAAAGCCAGAGCCTTGGTCAGGGACACTGGTAGGAGTGTTCCTACAGAGCATGTGTCTCTAAAGCCTAAGCCTTGGTCAGGGACACTGGTAGGAGTGTTCCTATAGAGCATGTGTCTCTAAAGCCTGAGCCTTGGTGAGGGACACTGGTAGGAGTGTTCCTATAGGCATGTGTTAAAGCCAGAGCCTTGGTAGAGCATGCTATAGAGCATGTCTTTCTAAAGCCAGAGCCTTGGTCAGGGACACTGGTAGGAGTATTCCTATAGAGCATGTCTTTCTAAAGCCAGACCCTTGGTCAGGGACACTGGTAGGAGTGTTCCTATAGAGCACGTCTTCCCGGAGAAAACCTAAATGAACCTGGCTGCCCAGGAGTTAAACAGAGAACCTCCCAGTTTGGAGGCAGCTGTGCGAACCACTGCGCCACCATCTTACTGCAGTGGAGCAGCAGGTACAGTAAATGGAGAGGGAAACGTGAGTAGCATTAATCATTAATGAGCATTAGCAGTAACGGAGGAGAGCAGCATTAGTGAGGTAAAAGGCGTAGATGGGAAGTGTAGTTCTGGGGAACTACAGAAGCAGGGGAGACCCCATTACTCAAGTACAGCACAAGCTCATTCCTCTGTCTCTGAGGAAAAGACTGAAGATCAGGTAACGCCAGAGGGTCAGAGAGGGAGAGAGAAAAGAAAGGGGAGGGAGGAAGGAAGGAAGACAGGACACAGTCAAAGTGAAAGAGCACAAAATGAAATACCACACAGCAAAATCGCTCCTACACGATTTGAGCCTGCATCAGACCCTGTAACACTCACTCTTATTCAGAAAGGGCAGGTGAGTGTTCATTCCAACCAAGCAGTTACACACCTGATACTACTAATCAACCAACCCCTGATCTCTTTGCTAATGCCAGGTTAACATTACAGCGTCTTCACAGTAAATACCAGGCTCAAACTCGTAAGGAGCGTCCACGTCAACATCCTACTCATCATTACAAGGAATAGCTAGGAATCTCTTTTTCCCCCGAAAGCTCTGAGATCTGACTGGGGAAAAAAAATAAATAAATAATAGCAGAAGCTCTGGAAAATGACGTCCTCAGTCTCACATCTCGCCGCTAAGTCAGTCCACTTTTACTTGCATGCCATTAAATCAATCAAAAACAAGCTCTACCGAGCATAAAACGCCATGTTCTTTTTAGAATTTACGACTGAACATTGCAACCGTTTGGTGCTTCTCCCAAGTCTATTCGAATACACACTACAACCCCACGGCTGAACACTTAATAGATAGCGGTGGAAATGTTTTCCGATGCGACACTCTTTCCCATACAACGCGACTGCGGCATGAAGACCTCAATCAGCAGTATGAGGCATGCAAATGCCAGGATGGAATGAACGGCGAGGAGGAGAAAAATGAAGGAGGGATGCTGCTGTAGCCATTAAGGCCAGTGTGCATCAGCCCTGTTCCTGGAGTGATGTCATCCTTCAGGCCAGCAGTCTCCGACTGGTCTGTAAAAGCGCCATGGGGCTGCCGGACCATTCCGTGTCAATTCACACAATTTTTCATTCATTCATTCATTCATTTTTATTTGTTCCGCTCATGGCATTGGAGACAAAAAGAAATTCACAAAATATATTCAGCTCTGAGCAGTTTACATAACCCATGACGGAAAGGAGCAGGGAGAAGAAAATCTTATTTTACCTGCCCCTTATTCAAATATACAATCAGAAATAGAAAAGAAAAGATGGCCTGCCAATCACAGTTGCTTAGCAACCACTACGTATAGTTGTAAACAAACACAAAGGTCAAAACACAATAATTTACAATCTGAGAAACAAATTATCTAACACCATCATATTGTCTAATTATTCTTTCTTTATACATTTTCTTAAATCTAAAGATATTCATACAGCCCTTTAAATCATTTGGCACGGGGACCGACTCGGATTTCGCTGAAAAAAGTTCAGAAAATACTTAGATGAATATAATGAACAAATCCAAAGTTTTAGCTCCAAACTCCCAAGGGTTTCTGAGATCGGCTCATTTAATTTTGAGGGACATGCCCCTTTCTAAAACCCACCAAACGGTCTTCTGTTTTTGTGAGCAAATATCTTTTCACCCAAAAGAAGTAGAGACCTGAAAATGGCTGCTCTTACCAAATCTTTGGGAGTTTGGAGCTAAACTTTGGATTTGTTCATTATATTCAAAGTATTTCTAGTAATATTTTCAGCAAAATCCGAGTCAATCGCCATGGGAGGGTGTGTGAGCTGACACGGAATGACCCTGCAGCTTTTCAATCCAACCGAGCAGAAGCACTCCTGATACGACTAATTTAATCCAAAGGTGATCTGCGCCTGTACAGTTGATTAGTAGTATCAGGTGCGCTTCTGCACGGTCTGGAGGAAACCCTGCAGCCCCTTGGCCCTTTTCACGGACCAGCTGGAGACCCCTACTTTAGGCTTTTGTTGCAACCTTAACCAAGCACACCTGACTCCATCAATTGGCAGCTGAACAGGATCTGTAGCTTTTGTGCTCATCAGGGTTGGAACATATACTGTATAAAAAGATGGACGCAGCGCCTGGGCCTGGAAAGTGAGGCCAATGTGGAAGTCTCTAAAACTTGCATTCTATTTATTGGCCAGCAGATGGCGACGTCGGTTGTTGCAGAAAGAAGTTCAATATTATTGAGGTCTATAAGAAAATGACCCTACTTTCCCAACTGATTTATTATTTCAATAATGATTTTCCACATTATTTTCTGGTATCTATCGCAAGTTTCTAGTCTCCTTCGATATATCATGATGTTCATTTTTGTAAATTATGGTCCCAAATAGACTAGAACAAGTGTTTGCCACCAACATGGCAATATCCCCCGCCGTCCGTATGATATGTGTTCGCACGGACGGACGTGACGGACGGACGGACGGAGCCCAATGCTATATCCCCCGCTTCGCGCTAAATGCGCTCGGGGGATAATAAAGGATAAAGCAAGAATATGCTTTCGGGGCGTGGCTATCCTCTGGTCCTCAACAGACATGGTCCGATTCACCCGTAGATCCACCCCTCGCTCCTCACTGGATATTCAATTCATGCTCTCGTCCAACAGGAATCACATCCGGTTTCAAAATGACAAAATTGCGCAATTCAAATTGCCAAAATTCAGGCTTCCTAAATGGTATGCTGAAACCAATGGGTGACGTCACGGTTCCTTCGTCCATCTTTTTATACAGTCTATGGGTTGGAATGAGAACCGACAGGACTGTGCATCTCCAGGAGCAGGTCACCGCTGCGAGGCCGTAAAGCTCTCCGTCGAGCCCCGGGGAGAGTACCTGTTTGGCGAGCAGGTCGTCGGCGGCGCCCAGTGCTTGGCGCAGTCTCTCCCCACCGGTGTTGCGGCAGCAGGCCCTCTCTGCGGCCTGCAGGTCGGTCGCCATGCCCCGGAGGTCTGCCCGCAGCTGTCGCAGGCTCTGCAAGGGGTGACCGACAGATGCACAAACGGTTAGCCTGCGACGCACGAGCCCAGGGGGGGATCTGCAGCCCTTCGATCATCCCCACTGGTCCATTGCGTGTGTGTGGAAATTCATTGTGTGTGTGTGTGGAAATGCATGCACGTGTGTTTATCAGGATGCAGTGAAATATCTGCACGACTGAAACGCACAGACCCCAGCATTGCCCTCTGAGTTTCATATAATTTAAGTGTATGTGCATTTCAGTCACCAGACAGCGAGCTGAAATACATGCACACTTGCCAAATGCTCTGAAATACAGTCACTGTGAATGAGCCCAACTACACTCACACAAGAAATACAGTGCTAAACAAATTTATCAGACCACCACCCAATGTAAGGTTTATGCCACAGCTGCCATAAATTAACAGTGTTGGTAATTACCAAAATAATTTTTATGTTTAAGTAATGGTTAATCCACCATGTATGTGCAAGCTTTTTAACGGAAATGATGCAAATGCTAAAATATAATTATTGTTGTTATCCATGAATTTTCGAATCTACCGTTTTACAAAAAAGCAGAAAAATAGGACCAAGGGTCCTGTAGCTTACCGGCAAGCAATCTTTTAGTGATGATACAAGTTATGACAATTTCATGTGAAGTCTGACCTACGAATTATCGAAGGTCAATGTCAAGGTCACTAAATAAAAGTTCACATACATTTACACTACCGGTCAAAAGTTTTAGGAAAACCCAATTTTTCCAGTTTTTTTAATCGAAAATTATGCAGTTTAATGTCTCATTGTACTCTAGAAGGAAAGCATAGACATGATAGGACAAATTAACAATTGAAGTTAAAAAAGAAATCATGGAATCAATTTATGAACCAAAATGTATTTTAAACTTTTGACTCAAAGTAGCCACCTTTGGCAGATATAACGGCTGAACACACTCATGGCATTCTTTCTACAATGGAAATCAAATATCCTTCAGAAAGTTCTTCCCAACTCTGTTGCAGAAGTTCCCATAAATGTGTGGCACTTGTAGGTTGCTTTGCTTTCACTCTTCTGTCCAGTTCATCCCAAACCCTCTCGATGGGGTTTAAGTCTGGAGACTGTGCTGGCCACTCCATGTTTTCAAGCTTACCATCTTGTTCTTTTTTCCTAAGGTAGTTCTGGCAGAGCTTGGACTTATGTTTTGGGTCATTATCTTGCTGTAGGATGAACCCCTGACCAACTAGATGCATACCAGAGGATACTGCATGGTGCTGCAGAATGTTCTGGTAGCAGTTTTGGTTCAGGGTGCCTTTCACTCTATAAGTCACTGACCCTGGATCCAGCAAAACAGCCCCAGACCATCACGCTTCCGCCTCCATGTTTGACAGTTGATGTCACAAACTGAGGAACCATCCTTTCACCTACTCGACGGTGTACAAAAAACCTGGGTAACCTTACCTTTTGTTTAAAACTTCTGACAGTTAACCACTTACCCTTGTACCATTTCAAGCTATTCATTGAACTGGAACTGCATAATTTTCAATAAACAAGAGCAATACAAGGCGTGGCATATGCCCCCAACTGAAACAGTTGAAGAACATGTACAGAAAGTGAGTGTTAGGCATCATCTGCTATGTATGACCATACAGGACACCAAAAAGCAAAATCCTCCAGCAAGGCGCGCCTAAAGGATATCAAGATGGCTGCCGTGGCAGCCATATTGGTTGGCAGAGTGAGCTGAAAATCGATAGGAATCATCCTCCATGTATGACCATTCACCCCACCAAAAATCATAAACCTCCGTCGAGCGGTGTTCACGTTAGAGCGCGACAAAGGATTTCAAGATGGCTGCTGTAGCGGCCATATTGGTTGGTGGAGCGAACTCAAAATGGATAGGCATCATCCCTATGTATGACCATTCACCCCACCATAAATCATAAACGTCCGTCAAGCGGTATTCACGTTAGAACGCGACAAAGGATTTCAAGATGCCTGCCGTGGTGGCCATATTGTTTGGCGGGGCAAGCTGAAAATCGATAGGCATCATCCCCTATGTATGACCATTCACCCCACCAAAAATCAAACCTCCGTCGAGCAGTGTTCACGTTAGAGCGCGACAAAGGAAAAGTTTGACAGGACGCCCGGACGGACGGAAGGGGTGAAAACATAATGCCCCCGACCGACTCTTTCGAGGTCGGGGGCATAAAAAAAAACTATAAAAATGGGGGTGTCCTGAAACTTTTGTCTGGTAGTGTATAAGACCCCCTGTAATACTAAGCTCTGAAGCAGTTTTGGTGATACAAGTCATTGAAAATTCAATAGGGTCATTCCATGTCAACTCAGCCACCCATGTACATGACACCTCTCAGATTTTGCTCAAACTTCAGTACCATAAAGTATTTTTGGACAACAAAAAAAATCCCAAGTTTTGTGTCAATATCTCTGACAACTTTTGTGTGAAAATTTATTGAAATTTGGGTGCCACGCCCCTTTTTGACTTTTGTGAAATGGTCGTTTTGTTTTGTAGCATTTTGGAGGGACCATAACTTCTGAAGTAATTGAGATATGAAGCTGAAATCTGATGTGCTGGTGTATTCTGCCCATATATCAGGATTCTGCAGCCAGATTCACCATGAGACATCAGAGGGGTGAGAGGAGGGCCCCCAAAATCCTAAATTTTTTTAAGATGGCAAGTGATTTTTCACTTTTTGGGGGTCCCCAGGATTCGGTTCAGTGAATTTCACTGTTCGAAATGTGATTCTCCCTCATATTTGGGAAATTTCTCACCACTAAACTAAGTTTTAGGATAATGGTACCATTGGTGGGGGACTTGAGGGGGTCGAAAAACCACTTTGGGCCAAAATGAGCCTTTCAGACCCTGGACTTCAGACACCTGGATGACCCTGTGGGCAATGGATGATGGCAAGAGCATTTATACTAGACAGATGTACATATTTAAACATTCATTTAATGAAATAAACACTTTGATTATCAACCTCCTCTTATATGAACATATTTTACAAAAAAAAGGCATTCTGAGACCCTTTTTCGGCTGAAATTTTTAAGTTCAGAAATTTCTAAGTCTGGAAACAGGATTACGTAGAAAGAGTGGACCGAACTGTCTAAAGTCAGTTATAATTACATTAAAACAGGTGGTCATCAATGAAAACCTGAGGTAAACATCCTAAATTATGCAAAAAGGGACTTTAACCTCTTGTACACCATATCACAACCATGACCTAATGTAGTGGGAAAACAGGTTACAATATACTGTCTACAATTGGTCAAGAGATGGTTTCAGCACATACACAACATAATTTATTGGGACACAGGAAGTATTCTATTGTTACCTCGAAAAAGGAATACCATTTATTCAGAATCCTTCAGGTCTTTTGTCCTACAAATAGAGGAAGAGGCAACATGATTTTTTTGATGGTCATATTCCGCAAGTTTGCACTGGCACGCACTGCGTCCATGAATTTCACGTGCCTCTATACAGCGGATAATATGCTGGAATGGCACCCAGCATAAAACCTGTTCCTGGTCAGATGGCCAAGAGGGGATATTGTATGCATGTTTCACGAATTTCACATAGACGGCACCATGTTGCTTCTTCCTCACGTGTCTTGCATCACTTGGAATCCTTGCAAATTTATTCTGATTGGGTTCCAGCGAATTGACACTACCCTTGCTTAAGACATACAGTACTTGGACCCTTATTTCAACCCTTAGCTATATCTCATTTGGTAGGAATCATAAACAACATAATTTATTGGGACACATGGTAGTATAACATGGGATGCCTGATCTGGCATGGAGTGATCAACCTTGACCATGTTGACAGCATGTTGTAACCTGGTTTCCCACTACATTAGGTCATGGTCGTGTTATGGTGTACTAGGGGTTAAAGTCCCTTTTTGCATAATTTTGGATGTTTACCTTAGGTCTTCATTGATGAACACCTGTATCAATGTTATTGTAACCGATTTTAGACAGTTTGGTCAACTCTTTCTATGTAATCCTGTTTCCAGACTTAGAAATTTCTGCCAAAAAAGGGTCTCAAAATGCCTTTTTTCATTAAATATATTCATATAGAAGGAGGTTGATAATCAACATTTTAATTTCATTAAATGAGTGTTTAAATATGTATATTCGTCTAGTATAAATGCCATTACCATCATCCAGTGCCCACGGGGTCATCTGGGGGTCTGAAATCCAGGGTCTGAAAGGCTCATTTTGGCCCAAAGTGATTTTCCGACGCCCACATGTCCCCCAACAATGATACTATTATCCTAAAAATTAGTTTGGAGGTGGGAAAGTTCCGAAATATGAGGGACAGCCACATTTCGAACAGTAACATTCACTGAACTGAATCCAAGGGAGCCCCAAAAAGTGAAAAATCACTTGCCACCTTAAAAAAAAATTAGGATTTTGGGGGACCTCCTCTCACCCCTCTGAGGTCTCATGGTGATTCTGGCTGCAGAATCCTGATATGTGGGCCAAAATACACCAGCACATGAAATGTCAGCTTCCTTTCTCTAATATGTGAGAAGTTACAGTCCTTCCAAAATGCTACAAAATGAAATGACCAATTCACGTAAGTCAAAAAGGGGCGTGACACGCAAATTTCAAGAAATTTTCCCACAAAAATTGTCAGAGATATTGACGCGAAACTTGGGATTCTTTTGTTTAGTACCATAAAGTATTTTTGGACAAAGTTTGAGCAAAATCCGAGAGGTGTCATGTACAAGGCACCTCAATATTGGCTGTTTTGACATGGAATGACTCAATATGGCAATTGTGAACTTTAAAGGTCACAGAGGGTCAAGTTGAGGTCAGCAAACGGACTTCATATATGACTTTCTAAATGTCTCTATACAAACCTTGGTTCAATCTGACTATTTTGGTGATACAAGTCAAGGTAATTTCACTGTGGAGTTTGACCCTCAAAGGTCACTGACAGTCAAGCTGAATGGCACCAAGTTCATATGTGACTTCCTAGATGTCTGGAACACAAAACTAGGCTCCATCTGTGACCATTTTAGTGATACAAGTCATTCAATTTTCATAGTCATATTTGACCTTCGAAGGTCAATAAGAAAGTCACCAAATGAAAGTTCATGTATGACTTCCTATATGTCTCTAATACAAACCTAGGCTCCATCTGTGAGCGTTTTGGCAATACAAGTCATTGTCATTGCATTAGGTCAAGTTTGACCTCCAAAGGTCACCAACAGTCAAGTCGAATGTTCATGTGTGACTTCCTTTAAGTCTGTGATACAAACTTAGGCTCCATCTGTGACCTTTTTAGTGACAGAAGTCATTGAATTTTCAACAAGTCAAGTTTAACCTTTGAAGGTCAATATGAAGGTCACCAAATGAAAGTTCATATATGACTTCCTATACGTCTCCAATACAAACCTACGCCCTATCTGTAACAATTTTGCTGATATAAGTCATTGAAAGTTCACTGTTAATTCTGCCGTTGAAGGTAAATGAAGGTCAAGTTCAAGGTCACCAAATGAAACTTCATACATGACTTCCTATACGCCCACAATTCAAACCTAACCTCTATCTGTAATAGTTTTGGTGATAGAAGTCATTGAAATTTTACTATGTGAAGTTTGACCTTCAAAGGTCGCCGAAGGTCAAGTTCAAGGCCACCAAATGATAGTTCATATATGACTTCCTACAAAAATGTTCAATACACGTATGCTCCGAATCTTCAATATTTTCAAGCCTAGAAGCCTTTGAAAATTGTAATATTTTCCCTGACCTCGAGTTTGACCTTTCAAAGTCATCTGAGGTCAACTTTAACATAGCTAAAATACAGGTCATATATGACTTCCTATATGTTGATAATACAAACTCCATCCCTATCTGCAACCATTTGTCCTCCAAAGGCCATCTTGCATATTCATAAAGTACAGCGCCCCCACTAGACCCACTTCCGTCAATTCAATCAAAATGGCGCTCGCACTGTAGATTGATGGTACCAAGGTAAGTTGATTGCCTGATTTAGAAAAAAAATTATCACAGTTTTTGAGAAATAATTTTTTTTTAATTTTTCAGTCCTATCTTTAACATTGGGGCCAAAATTTCAAGGGCCCATAAAACGGACAAAAATGATTTAATCAAAAATCCGAGGGAAAAAAAAAAAAAAAAATCTGGAGATATAGTCTAGTAGTATTTCATGGCAAATTTACATGAAAATTCATCAGGCCAAAAAAAAAAGACAAAAAATGTTCCGGATGACGGACGCCACACCACGACAATAGCTTATCGGCCCATAGGGCCGGTAAGCTAAACAAGCTGGCCGCGAGGCCCACAGTCTCCCGTCGCCAAAATAAATATGTACCCTGTGACCTTAAAGGAGGTCAATTCTGTTCCATGTGAAAGTGGATATTTTGTAAAAGATGGCAAGGAACTGGATCCATAAAATGTGACCATCAGGTTTAAGAGAATGCAGCAAAACACCACAGTGAACAATCTGGAGCCTGCAAATCAAGTTTGAAAAAAATAGGTCAAGTACCAATATTTGACTTGCCAATTGCAAGGTCAAATAATAGGTCAAGGTCACTGATATTAAACAGGAAACTGGTTCATAATCTAATCTTATATGCAGACCATGGTGTCTGTAATCCATTTTCTTCTTGAGTTATCGTGTTTATGCCACTTTTCGGATGGACGGACACACGCATGCACGGACGGGGTGCATTCCTATGTCTCCCTTTCGCCAGAGGCGACAGGAGACAAAAATAGTTAAGCACATTATAATTTTTTGAATAAGATGCCAAATAACAGTTATTTTCTTGCATTCTTGAACATGAAAATTAGTTTTAGTGGTTGAATGCAAGCAGTAATCAAGGCCAAAGGAGGCCATAGAAAATATGGGTTTTTATGCGTGAATAAGGACTATTTAGTGGTTTCAGTTTGTTATTTGCCAAAGAAATAAAATAATTTTTTAGTTTTAAACAAGTTTTTGACAAATATTCGTGTTTCTCTTTTTTTATGCAAGGTGGTCTAATAAATTTGTAAAGCACTGTACATGTAGACCTGCTGAAACACCCTGAGGCACAGTCAGAGTGAATGAGCTGAAATACTAACACAGACACTCCGAAATGCACAGAGACACACAAACAAGACAGTACTGACCCTCTGGCCCTCCTCCAGCTTGCGGTCCACAGCAGCAGTCAGGGCACTGGTCGGGGCCGGAACAGAGACCAGGGCCTGGTAACGCCTCAGCTCTGGGGGTGTCACATGGCCAAAAACACCATTACTGACCTGCTCATTCCATGCTTCTCATTACGAACATGCAGGTACTGCCTGCATATTGAGCCAGAAAGCCAAAAGTTTATGACAACTCTTTTTTTTTTTTTTAAATCAATGCATGCGCAATACGATTTTGCTCAATACAAGTTCGGTCTAGTAAACTGCTTATTAGAGCAACTATGGCGCCACAGACGGTACATTTTGGCGACGTTGCAGGTCTACGTCTGAGACGCAACATTAAAAAACATAATGTGTTGCTGAATACCCCTCGGCCTGTGCACATCTATGGGTCACAGAGAGTAACCATACCAAAATTGACAAAGCTGCCATCAATAGTTACTGAGTACTGGGCCGGACAAGATTTCCACAGTGAAGGTCACAGCGTTAAGGTCAAAGGCGAAATCCAGCCAAAACCCTGGCATTGCACATCTATGGGTCGCAGTGAGTTACCATACCAAATTCGGTGGAGCTATGATCAATAGTTACTGAGTGCTGGTCTGGACAAGATTTCCACAATGAAGGTCACAGCGCTAAGGTCAAAGGTCAAATCCAGCCAAAAACCTGACATTGCACATCTATGGGTCATAGTGAGTTACCATACCAAATTTGGTGAAGCTGCGATCATTAGTTGCTGAGTACTGACCCGGACAAAGTCATGGACAGACGACAGACAGAGACAGACAATGAGAGCAGGTGACGACAATACCCCTCTGGCCAAAATCTGGCCGAGGGGTAAAAAACACTGACCGCATGAACACCGACTAGTACAGCTGATCAATACTGCAGTACCACCCCGCGCTATGTAGACCATGTTCTCTTAAGCCATTCCAGACCCACATGAATGTGAATCCCTTGCGATACGGAGGCTGACTCGAGGATATGCGACCCTGTGTACACCCGGATCTGGATGCGTAACGCACTGACTCGGCGCCTGTGCTGCGCAGACTCTGGCTCTAAACCGAACAACACGGCGGCGCCCAAAGCCGCACTAAAATGTGACAGTCGACGCTCACGACCGTGACACGGTTCATAATTTTTACAGTCCATGGTCCTGCTCCCAAAATCACGCTCCTCGAGGCCTGAGAACTGCTGGTTTCCACCCTCCCTTCACCTGGGCGTCAGATGTGATGAGTCCAGCCAATCAGAGGCTCCAAGTGTTCAGTAAATTGCACGGACGGAAGGAAAACCCGGGTCGGATTTGGGGATCCCTGGCCTCACCTTGGGTCTTCTCCTGCAGCTCGGCGCGGCATCGCTCCAGTTCCACCTGCACCCTACAGAGCTCCGCCCCCGCCTGGGGGAGGGACAGGGAGGAAGAGGAGGAAGAGGCCAATCGCCGGGAGCGACGGAGTCCCTCCGGGTTGGGGGCCGCTTCTGGAGCTGGGGTCACAGGAGGGGCCTTCTCCGACGCACTCTTCTGCATTAGCTCCGCTGTCAGGCGAGCCATCTGCTCGTCCCGCTCCTGAGAGAAAGAGAGAGAGAGGTTCACCATCGACACACAGCGAGTAGCTCCCGTGTCTCGTAGTTAGCCACTGAATCTAGCAACATGTGCACGCTGTTCCTGAGCTCATGCAGAGAGCCACCCGTCCCTGCTCCAGTACATGCTCACTACAACCCTTAGGCTGATTACTGTCGCTTATCCTTCCTTCCTTTCCTTGCCCTCAGCTCTAGGTGCAGGAGGCAAGGAAAAAACGCAAGGAAAAGAGGTGAATGGGGGGGAGAAATCGCAGCAAAGTGAATCGCCGAAATGGAACCTCCGCGCTTTTCCATTCTGGAACTTAAAAAAAAAAAAAAAAAAAAAACAACTTCCACAAGGGCGGTTTTGTCTTTCCTTGCTTCTAAGATTCTACAATGCCTTCGAGAAATTTCTAACTCATTTCCTGACTGATTTACTGGACTGAAGACACTTTGGGGATGTTTGACCTCGATCGGTCTCCTTGTCTAGGACCAGGCAGGGATGAAGGATTAAAATAAACAACCTGGAACGACCCCCTCATTCAACAACTAGAGCAGAGCTCACTGATCCCCCAAGCTAGTATAGACAGGGTGGTGCTGAATTGGGGTCTAAATGAAGCGAATATCCATCAACGAGGTTGGGCAGCCCTGCTCTACTGGTTGAATGAGGTGTGCTCTGTTAGGTTTGAGTGAAAACCTACAGGACAGTAGGTCTCCAGGAACAGGGCTGGGCAGCCCTGCTCTTGCTGTTGAATGAGTTGCGCTTTGTTAGGGGCGAAGCGAAACCCCACAGGACAGTCAATCTCCAGTTACAGGGTCAGCAGGTCCTTCTCACCTCCAGCTGCTCGCTGTAATACCTCTTGAGGCTCTTCTGGAGGTTTTCTATTTTGCTGTCGTACCTCTCCTCCACCAGCGCCCTCTGCGTGTCCAACGTCTCGCTGCGTCGTGGGAAGAGAGAAAAGCCGTAAAGGGTTAAGTGACTAAACCTTAAACCCTTTACCTCCCAAGAGTGCCGTACAGCACTGTCCCATAATGCCTTTGTGCTCCACAGAGTGCCGTTTGGCACGCCCTTATCTGCTATTTTTAGACCAATCAAAACATTTGCTTCACGTTTCATTTGGTTGCCATCCTGTCTTATTCGGAAGAAGCCTTCTAGATGGCATTTGCATCATCGCACGACATGGCTCCTCTCAAAAATTAAGATTTTTATCCACCATTTTCAGTAATCAAAATGGCAGGAAGTGTGTGTGACAATGATTCAAATGCATTGGACTTCAAAGCAATCTTGCCAGCGCACGTGAAAATAAAATAATTTTTGAGCACCGAGTCGTCACACAGAAGATATTTTGTAAACATGCAAGTCCTATGGAGTCAGATTTATTATGCATTTAGAATTTTATCAATTAAAACTATGATCAGATGTGTCCTACAACTTTTCTTTATAACAATATTCTTTAGCTTATAACTTTTGCTGCATGGAGCTTTTTGTGAGGGTACCATAAAAAAGTACTGTAGGTAAATGGTAAAAACTGCCATAAGAAGGAGAGGGCTGGGGCGTATTTCACTCCTGAAAGGTGAAGGGTCAAAGGTCCCCCATCATGTCACGAGATGCAAAGCCAGCTAGACATTGCCAGCCACTTCAAAATATGTTCTTTTGTGGCATCACATGGTGAGGTGACGGGCCAGAGAAAAGAAGCCACCCAGTTAATCGGTTCCTTCATTATTCAAGGGTGATTGCTCCCCCCTTGTGATGTCACAAAGGAAAGATTTTGAGTGGGCTATTAATGGCTAACAGGCTATGCATCTGGTGATGTAATATGGGAGCTTTCAAACTCTGTACTGCAGCTCTCCATCACTCACCTGAAGTCTGCCTCCATGCGCGAGATCACCTCCATCATCTCGGAGCACACCTGCTCTCGGACTCGCGCCTCCAGCTCCTCCCTCTCCTGGCGCTGTCTCTGCACCTCCCCCTTCAGCACGTCGATCGCCCGCAGCAGAGCCTGCCCGGAAATGGAGACCGAAATCCACCAATCAGATCCTTCAGTGACTCAAACGCACCAGAGCCCTCAGTAACCCAAACCCACCAATCAGAGCCCAGAAATAACCAATGCCCCCTCAGTAACCCAGACCCACCAATCAGCCCCCTCAGTGACCCAAACCCACCAATCTGAGCCCAGAAATAACCAATGCCCCCTCAGTAACCCAAACCCACCAATCAGAGCTCTCAGTGACCCAAACCCACCAATAAGAGCACAGAAATAACCAATGAGCCCCCTCAGTAACCCAAACCCACTAATCAGAGCCCTGGAGGCCCCCTCTCAGCGGCAAAGCCCACCTATCAGGTCCTTAAAATCCCCCAATCAGGGCCTGAGGTCTGTACTTCGCAAGAGAACCCATCAATCAGACCTAGAGAGGCCTCCTCCAAGTAACAGAATTCACCAATCAGAGCTCAAGGAAATCTACTCTCAGTAACAGATCCCACCAATGATAGCTCTGCGTCTTTCCCGGTCAGTAACAGAACCAGGTTGCAGGACCATTTGCTTTCCACAACCATCGGACAATATGGAACTTTTAGAAAATGGAAGGATTACATTCAAAGTGGAAAATAGATTCTTAAGAGTGCATTAAGAGAACTCTTTGTTAAAAAAAAAAAAAAAAGTAAAGCAAATTAGGAAAAGGACATCCATTCGTCATCCACTGATGAAGTTCACCAGTTTTAATTGAAGATCTGAAGGACTCAACGGTGACAGCACGTGGAGGTGTGATAATGCCAGCGCAGGGTTGTGAGGGTGATGGTGCGGAGTACTGTGGTAGAAGGAAACACTCTTCTCCTCCCCTTTACCCATCATTCTGTCTGTTCCTGGCTATTCCACCAATCCACTCCCATTGCTATTATCTTTTGAATGACCCTCCAACCCCCCTCTGTTGATCATTCATTGGTTTTCTCTGCCATTTGTCCTTTCGTATCCAATCAGTTCAATCTTTACTGTAAAGAACAGCCCACCTTGTTTCAGCATAAATCTCTGAGACTCCAGCCATGCTGGTACCAGACAGAGCCACAGACTTCAGCAGTTGGTTTTCATTGGTATGGTTCACCATTTGTTCACAATTTTACCAGCACAACAAGAGTAACGCGGAGCGTGGCATATGCCCCCGCCCATATGTTTAATTGGGGTTAAGATTGAATAGGTAGCTAGTTTAGCATGGTGAATAGTGAGAGTGAATAATACGGAAAGTCAAACATGTTAAAAGAAAACTGATTTTCAAATGAAGATGAGGAGTTCTTTAGCTATTGCGTGGAAAATTGGATATCGCACGGCGCTGGTTTTTCGAAAGGAACCTTCCTCTACCCATCCCCCACATACTACCTAGAAATGAGATGGATCGGACGAGGCATTCTTTAGTTATTGCGTGGAAACGAGAAGTTTACGGCCGGACGGACGGACGGAAGGGGTGTTGACATAATGCCCCCTGCTCATTGGAGGCGGGGGCATAATAAACTTAATAATAAAAGATTATTGGCTTCAATCTCACGGTTCTACGACAGTGAGCAGGCTGACTCACTGACCTCAGAGTTGAACATAGTGATGTCTCCTTCTTCCTCATCGCTGTCCTCCTCCTCTTCCTCGATAACAGAGCTCTCGTTGGCCTTCTGCTCGCTCTCGCGTAGTAAGGACAGGATGTAGGCCACGCGCGTTTTCGTGGCCGGGCCGTGGACCAGCTGTGACAAGACAGTTCAGAGGTCAAGGGTCAACGGCTAGACTGCATTTAGATGACACTGCAGAAGGTCTGGGTTTATGGTGCTGGCCTGGATGACAACCCATTTATCCAACAAATTTATGAAATGATGTATCAAAATGCCCCAATTCATCAGGCTTTGCCGTTGCATCGCGGGGTAAACAGGCATAATTTTGCCAGGATACCAGGTGAATACAAAGCACAAAGACAATATATCAGATGTTGAAACTGAGATATTTTGTGGTTTTTTTGGAAAATATGAGCTCATTTTGAATTTGATGCCACCAACACGTTTCAAAAAAGTTGGCACAGGGACATATTTAGCACTGTGTTGCATCACGTCTTCTTCAATCAACACTCTGGAAGTGTTTGGGAACTAAGGAGATCATCTGCTGTAGTTCTGAAAGCAAAATGTTTTCCCACTCTCGCTTCATGTAGGATTTCAGCTGCTTAATACTTTGCAGCCTCTTCAGTCATATTTAATGTTTCATAATGTGCCAAATATAGTCAGTGGGCGACAGGTCTAGACAGCAGACAGGCCACTTTAGCACCCAGACTCTTACTACAGACATGGTGCTGTAATACATGAGGAGTATGGTGTTTGACATGGTGTTGCTGAAATGAGCAGAGCTTTCCCTTAAAAAAAGGCATCTGGATGGCAGCAAATGTTGCACCAAAACCTGTATGTATATCTGTGTGTGTATACATTTTATATATATCTATATCTATATCTATCTATCATTCACCATTAATAGTGTCTTCTCAGACGTGCAAGTTATCCATTCCATGTGTACTGATGCGCCCCCATGCTGGCTTGGATGGATGCTGGCTTTTGAATTGTTTGCTGATAACAAGCAGGATGGCCCCTCTCCTCTTTAGCTCAGAGGACGTGGCCTCCATGATTTCAAAAAAGTAACTTCACATTTTGATTAGTCAAACCACAGGGCAGTTTTCCACTTTGCCTCAGGTCATTTTAAAAGAGCTCGAGCCCAAAGAAGGCGGCTGTGTTTCCAAATCTTCTTTATATATGGTCTAATCTCTACATGGCACAGTTTTAACTTGCATTTCTGGATGCCGTGACAAACCGTGTTTACTGACAATGGTTTACAGAAGTGTTCCTGAGTCCATGCAGTGATTTCCACTGCAGAATTCTGTCTGTTTTTAATGGAGTGCTGCCTAGGGACCTGAAAATCACAGCCATTCAAAATTGGATTTTGGCCATGTGTCATGCGCCCAGACATTTTTCTGGATTCTCAGAATCTTTTAATGGTATTATAGAGGATAAAATCTCCAAATTCTTTGCAATTTTAAGCTGAAAACATTCTTTCATTGCTGAACCATTTCCCCATTCAGTATTTCGTAGGGTGGTTAAGCCCTCACCATATTTTTTCATGAAAGACTTTTTATGCCCAATCATGTTGCTGACCTGTTGCTAAATAATCTAATTAGCTGCGAGATGTTCTGCCAGCTGTCTTTAACAACACTCAATTTTTCCAGTCTTTAATTGTCCCGTTCCAACTTTTTAAAAACATGGTGCTGTCATCAAATTCAAAATAAGTAGATAGTCTTCAAAAAACAATGAAATTGATCAGTTACAACATTTGATTCATTGTCTTTGTCCTATTTTCAATTAAACATGGGGTTTTGATTGATTAGCAAATCATTGCATTCTGTTTAAATTACATTTCACGCAGTGTCCCAACTTTCTTGGAAATGGGGTTGTATAATTCTTTCTGAAAAGTGTCAAGTCACAGGTCAAGACGTAACATAAACATTAAAATACTTTAGTAGGAATATTCTTGTGACAAACTAAAAGTGATGTGTCATAATACCATGCTGACCGGACCTGTCGTGTACCACGGCCGACACTGTGGCTGACTGAACTGGTGTTGAATATCCTGACCTGAAAGGGTTAAAACGCTCAGGGAGAGGGGGGGGTGTCAGACCTGTGTGGCGATGGCGGAAAACTTGAGCGCCTGAAGTGTCTCATCGTAGGTGGAGGCGCAAGGGTTAATGTTCACCACCATGCAGGATCGTCCACGCCCGCTGAAGAAGCCCTGAAGCACACGAGTCAGTTTACTGTCCCGGAACGGCACCACCTGGGGCACCCGCGACCTGGGAGAGAGAGGGAGGGAGGGAGGGAGAAGGAGAGAGAGAGAGAGAGAAAGCAGGGATTAAATGACCCGCAGGTTCCTCAACGCACTCAAAAACATCCTTTATTTACATCGAGGTGTCACGACACATCTCTCACATCAGAGAAAAAACAAAAAGGCTAAAAACAAAGAAAATGACAGTAAACCCAGGTATATAATCAAAAATGAATCACTAGTAACCCTTCCCACAGAAAATAACACTTTCCCAACCCCCCATGAGCACGTAAAACTATCCAAATTACTGGTGAGCTTATAGTACTCAAATTCAACTCTCAAGCGAGCAGAAATCAACCCTTTGAACACAGTCAAAAGGGTCAACTGACCCAACACCTTTGATACGATTCTTCCTACGTTTCCAAATTGAAAGCTTTGCTGTTCCCACAATCATGTTAATAGATAGATAGATAGATAGAGAGATACACATGCATACAGTTGTTTATTAGTAGGGTGTAGTGGTATGTGCATGTAAGTGTGTACAATACTTGTAGCTCTGATTGCTCCTGAGCGCAGTGCAGCCCAGCATGTATGTATGCATATATGTGTGTGCGTGCGTGTGTGTGCGCGCGCGTACAGTACCCGTTGCTCTGATTGTTCCTGAGCGCAGTGATACAGAGGCTCAGTGCGGCGGTGCGTTGCAGTACCTGTTGCTCTGGTTGTTCCTGAGTGCTGTAATACAGCGCCCCAGCGTGTGCAGGGAGGTGTTGATGTTGTTGGCCTCCTTCATGCGCTCTCCGCTGCGCTGGTCCTTACAACGCTCGGATCCCGCCAAGTCACACACTGACAGCCTGAAACACGGACAAGCAGAGCTCAGAACAACTACTTAGAGAATGTCTGTAAGAGTGCGAGTGTGTGAGTGAGTATGTGTGTGTGTCCGCGTGTGTTCATGCATGCGACTCACTCGCTGATACGGGTGCCCTTTTCACGGTCGTTCCCAGGATAGACGTGCAGGAGCCTCATGGAGAAAATGCTGTGACTGTAAACATGGGGAGAGAATTAAGCAAATATGACATCATGCACAAGAAGGGACAGTCAGAACCACTGACTGTATAAAACATGGACGTAGCCTCCGTGACATCACCCTTAGGCTTCTGAATATCTACTCTGAAGCTCATTTGGTCGCCATCTTGGCTCTTGACTCCGCCCATCTCCCGGCTAATCCAAAAAAGGGCAAAAAGGTTGACCATCGCTGGAGCAGAGGCAGGCCCAATGGGCGGGTCGAATGGAGCCTGTTAGCTGAAACACGCCCTCCTAGCTCCAGGCTTACAATCTAGGCTAAGAAGCTAACACAGCTTGGTGCTACCTAGTTCGCCATGGCCGAGATGCTGGGTCGTATCTGTTCGAGTAAAGAAATGGAGCCTGCCAAGTTGCTTGCGTTGGCGGGTCGAACGCTGTTTATATCCGTGAGGCAGTTGCGAGATGAACGCTGTACACCGCTGGGAAGTTGCTGCAATTGGCTCACCGAGTATCACTATCACCCCGGGAGTGGGAGCGGGTGCTTGGCTTAGCTTTTTTACGCACCTTAACCAGGGGTCTGTACCATAAAGCTGGATTAACATACCCGGGGTTTCTCTTAGTTATCTGGCTGCCCTTAACCAGACTTCTGCATTCCTGATAAGCGGTACCACGAAGCCAGTTATCAACTCAGTAACTGAACCCAGGGTTTTCCAATCTAGGTATGTGCGCCTTCACATAAAAGGGGCGGTGTTTGAAGCAAATGACCAATTGCAAACATGGACAAACCGACTGGAAGCAAAGCTGCGTACTTTTCAAATGCGGACCAAGAGCTCTTATTAAAAAATGAAGAGAATAAATATATCATCCTGGCAAAAATTGACACCGTTGCAGCTGCCAAATACAGAGAGGACAGTTGGCAAAAAATCACCGACCGCGTAAATGCGTACGTTAATTATAATGATAATATCTCTGCAATTAACCCTGGTATTCATGTGGGCTATTGCTGCAAAAGTGATGATTTAATTTTACTTCTGCTGCAGTAAATCATGACAGCAGGCGCTATGTAGGCTAGTGAGCGCATCTCTCTCCTCTTCTGCTTTACAGGATATGTTTGATCCAGCACGAAGCCTATTGGGTATAGGGATGTGCGTGTTTTATCGTTTATAATGTCACTGCCCCCTCAGTAAAATTACAGTTGCGTATTTCATTAAATTGACGTGATGCGAGGATGTATTCTTATGGCGTGTATGGATTTTTTTTTTTTTTTTTTTCCCAGCTGCAACCCCGGCGGTGTCAAAAGAGCCGCAGAACAAATAATGAATTACTACAAAAACATAATTCAAAGCGGTCAGTAGGCTTACTTTCATAAGTACAAGGCTTTAGTGCTTTTGCCCGTGGAAAAATACGGCATTGTGATACACTCAAGATCTGAAACTATATGCGCACGACTCCGCTGCGTTCGCCACATGTCAAACCCTCAGATGAGAACCTGTATCGTACATATAGGTATTCATCCGCGCACCGAACTCTTCTGAAACCTCGACGGACGGTGATGCCATTTTCTCGGAGAACTGATTGGTCAGTAGGCGGTGCTTTTGCACGCTGTGATCTGAATCTGGAACTAAACCTGCTCCAGAGCAGGTTAGCCGTTCAGCTTATGTTTCCGCGGTGATATACCTCGGTAAGAAGTGAGCCACCTTCGTGGTACAGAAAACCCAGGGTTAAACCTGAAGTTACCGCAATAATAATATGGTACAGGCCCTAGGTCCCATTAGCGGGAGTATGGCCAGTCAAACGATAACATTGCAGTACATAACCTTAGTGACAAACCTGAAAGACCTTTACTTTCCCACCTCACACTCGCACATTCTGATCACAAGTATTATCACCCTACATTTTGACTTTGGTGAATGCTAAATTAATTGGTTACTGTGGCCAGCATACGCACAGGTCATCGATGCTAGCACAGCTGGTCGTCTGGCTCCAAGGCTCCATGGTTATCTCAACAGCTGCCCAGCTAATCTATGACCTTTATATTAGCTAACGATACTACTGCGACCTGCAGCTCTTCTATCGCCTCGCATAATGGGGACCCGCCCGAAATCTAAAAATAGTCTGTACGCAAGGTGAACGTCATTCTCCGAACCCGGAAGTCTGGCAAGCGAACAACAGGAGGCAAATGTGCCGAGTTAGAAAAAGTAGGTTTTTAGACGATTTTATCAACTTTTATTTTAGATCTAACCTGTGTTGACAATGGGGACCTGGGGTGCGTTTCCCAAAAGCATAGTTTTTTTTAACTACGCTAGCAACTTACGTAGTTTGTCCATTCACTGTCAATAGCTCCAACTATCCAAGTTCGCACCAGTTCTTTCGAGAAACGCATTCCTGGCTAGGCAGAGCAGACCGAGCAATAGCAACAATGGCTCTGAATAAATTCACTTCACCATCGACAGCTAACGGCGAAACACAGATAAGGGGCAGTCCAGATAACACAAACCGCGACAATAACAACCCTTTTTGCGCTTAGCCAGCTATAGAAATGCAAAAGCAACGTGTTCAATGCTCGAATCACGGCAGGATAACGGGGGGGGACTTTGTATTCATACTTTAATTTGCGACCCCTGTGACAGGTTCGTAACGGCAAGCTAGCTTGGTAACAGTTCGTTAACCTACTTGATAATACACTAGTTGTATGATTCTATGCTAGAATTTGAAGTTATTCCACCTACGTTGTTAGGATTTTCTTTCGCAGCGGCTGCGATTCATTTGTCCGGTATTGTTCATTTTGGTTCGAAAGTAAGCGTTTTTAGATCGCAAATGTGATGAGATACCGCTTATTTCAAACCTCGCAGTGTATGTAACATATGTTGATGTTCGAGAATAATGCTAGGTAAGGGAACAAAGCTTGTGAAGACTACTAAAGGAGTTTTGTACACCTATCGCTGCTGGTGGGTCTACCTAAGTATCAGAAGGCAGCACGTTAACCAGGTTATCTGGGCGTAAGTCGCAGCCCAGGACGGCGGAGAAAGGGAGGAGTGTGACTATATTTACCGTTCGTCATTCGCCCATGAATTTAGTGTAATCAGTTAATATTCATCAATATGCGCCTCGGGAGGAGTAATTCTATTTTTAAACTACCTTTAAGCACACATTTCCGCTTCATTCCATGGAGAATAAACGAATAACAAGCAGTTTAGTGCGTCTCATTTTCAGTGGTTCTCTATAGCAGGTGCCTGATGCTTACCAGACATCCGCATCAAGTGACGATTATTCACGTTTTTCATGACGTCATTCGGGCGGACCTCGGCAAAAAGCCTTTACTCTCAGTGGCACGGAATATAGCCGAACGTGGCTAGTTAGTGACACTGTTTTCCGTTGCCATTTGGCTTATTAACTAGATGGCGGATGGACTTTATGAAGAAACACATTTAGCGAAAGATAGCTAGCCTGCTAGATAACGTGGGATTAAGGTTAATTTAGCTATATAGCTAGCTAGCCTTTCTATTTACAATGATACCACATCAGTAATCGCACTGAAAATGGAATGAATCCATTTGGGGTGAAGCAGCGGCAATTGTCGCTCTATAAGACCTTGCCACGTGAACCTGTTACGTGTATAACTACAGCAATCTCCGGACAAACCCTCCAAATGCTCCGGAGAATCAGCTGAGGGACCCCTTCATCTGGTAGCCTGCTATGGTGGTTCTAATGCTGTAGCTAACTAGCCAGCTACGTTGGCAACCTGTGAGGGAAGCCTTGACGGTTTTCCAACCCCTGACTGACACCTTTTGTTCAAAAGTATTTTCACCCTAAATTCTGACACTTCTCTATTACGCCATGACTTCGCTACATGCCAGAATAATAACTGTGGCAGGCATACACTCTTGTTAGCACATCTAGACATCTTGGGCAAAAGCTGAGGGATTACTGTATTCATTCTCTGGCTAGATGGCTAGTTAACGAACTAACGCTACTTCGTGCTGACCAATAACATTATGTGAAATAACATAAGAATTTCATCATCTTAGAAATTGAGCCTATCTGGGGTAATGCCCCACAGACTGGGTTCGGCCAGGGGTTAGCGGCTAGGCTAGCCCAGCTGAGGTAACCCCCTTAAGCTTGGAGTTCCTACTCTACAGCCCGGAGCCATGTAGGCCTGTGCTCTAGCCTAGCCACGACATAACCGAATGTGACGAGTCCTGTCCATAGACTGTGATTCAAGGATCTACCACTCTAAGTGGCCTCGCCCTTAATTATGCAGAACTTTAAGCCTTTATATAAAGGTAAATAGAGTGACAAAAAAAGATTCACCCCCCCACAGTTTTCATGGAGGGGAAAATTAACCAGAGACCAAAACTGTATTTTGAAACAGGCTGTAAACATGTTCATTTCTGCTGTAAAATTGGGCTTTTTAACAGGGGAGTCAATGGGAATTGACTCACTTCTGCAGTCAGCCTCGAGTGGCCATTCGAGGAACCGCAGTCTTTGGCACTTCCGTATTGGCCTCTCTTTTCAGCCTCGGAGACTGCCGCTTGGTCAGAACCCTATATGCTGCGCAATCGTAAACGCAACATTTTAACTGTATGACTGCTCAGAACGTGCTGTGCCAATCAGAACAGGAAACAGGAGTTCCGGAATTAGAATTAAATTTTTTAAAAACATTCTACAAAGATCTACTCTTCAATGAGAGAAGACATCAGGCACAGTAATACAGGAGTGCCAATACAAAGCAGCAACTGCATTTCAGGTCAGTGTGTGTGAGTGTGTGTAAGCAGGAGTGTGTGTGTGAGTGGGTGTGAGACCAGCAGCTGGAGTTGTGGCTCAGGTGAGGGAGCGTGTGTGGCACAGGTGAATGTATAAGGACTTGCAGTTAGAGATTTGGTGACAGTGTGCGTGTGTCTGTGTGTGCGTTTACCTGCGGCTGGAGTTGTGGTTCAGGTGAGTGCAGGCGAAGCTCTGGTTTCGGCGACCGACCTTCAGAATCTTCCACGCTTCCTCAGCACTACGCACCTGCACCCATGTAAGATCTGAGAGAGAGAGAGAGAGAAAGAGAAGCAGGGATTAAACGACCCACAGGTTCCTCATCACACACGCACACACTGGGACTCGCGTGCGAGCGCGGCGTACCCTTGACATAGGGGTTGCCGTGGCGATCGTCGCACAGCCGAAGGGCGGTCCTCTTCCTGGGCTGAAAGCTGGGCGGGGCCTCCAGCAGGTCGTACAGGAACTCGTTGTAGATCTCGAAGAAGGACACCCAGACTGAGAAGGACACGCCCTCTTCAAGCCCCTCCCCTCCGCTCTGGTACAGGCCGTCCGCATCCAGGCAAACGCTGTCCGAATCTGCAGGGTTTGTTAAGTGTGTCAGCCAGTTCATGGTGAAAAATGAAGTATACAGTTGGCGATGATAATGTATCGAGGTAAGATTAGCATATACAGGGTTCGAAATACTTTTTCAAGCCAGGTTGCCCAGGGGGCAACTTAGGCCAAAAGCTATGTTGCCCATCAATATTTCAGGTTGCCCCAGTTTTAAGGCCATAATTTCTGTGTATTTTCACCAGTTGACAAGGAATATATATACAGCAAAATTAAACTATTAAACACACAAGCCCTCAAGTATACATTTACTGCAAACAATAGGCTATTGATAATCACATTCTTGGTTGTACCGTGCTGACCAATCAGCAAAATAGCCTGGAACATGGGAGAAACTCTTACATGAAGCTTAATAAATATTCAGAAGTTGTTCATGTTCATTAGAGAACGCGCACCATGTCAATATCTAGCAAAACAAGACAACCCGTAAGAAATGCTTCATTGTCATTTCACTTCACGACATGAGTCTGAGGACTTAAGGGTGCTGGTTTAAACCACTCACTGCACACCCCCGATAGCGCACCTGGTGCTCATTCATTCATTCATTCATTCATTCATTTATTCATTAAGAGCTAAATGTAGCTTTCATAAATATATCACCTAAATCGCTACAATCCGGGCGCTGAAATATGTCCGATTTTGTTTTTAGAGTTGTATACGTGCCGCTTATTCTCTGACAAAAGGGATTATGAAGCATCCATAATTGTTTTTTTTCCTTCCTTCATCTAGAGTCAAAAGACTGTAACGTACGTCAGTGTCTCCAAAGACAGAATTAAAAATTTATTTTAAATGCCATTCCAAAACGGAAACAAAATGGAAAGCCATAAGGTTGTATATGATTTTTCAACAAGAACACGACCACTTTCAACCAATTACAAGAGCACCGATGATTTTTTTCTGTTTGTAATGAACAGCAAAAGTTGTAAAACCTTTTCAAACGGTAATGGATATGTTGGTTGCAGGGTTGGTGAAGCTCAGAGCACAAATGCAAGATGATTACCATTAACGTAAGGTGTGAAACCACCCCTTCAAAAAAACGACTGTGATGGCATGGCACGTTTGTCTGAGTGGTAAAGAATCAACCGCATCCAAAAAGGGGCATACAGATGTTTTAAATAGTTCTGTGCTGCATCGCTATGATGACCAGCTACACTGAGGCAGTACTATCCTCCAATGGAAAACGATCCCCCAAAAAAGTACCTGGCACCAAGGCGGGTGGAGTAGAGTAGAGTAGAGCCGGTGTTCTGACAATTTGTGCTGCTTGTCAAAAAAATGCTACTGTAATGCAAAGCGATCGTAAAGTCTTTGTTTTAGCCATAATATTGCAATAAGAACTATTGTACAGTAGTAACTTTGTCACTTTTTAGCCTATTATAACATAAGCAGATGTTAAAATAAGTTGAAAAAGTTACTGCATGCCATTACCACCAAATCTCTGCATTTCCAGGAAAACCCAGCGTGTACAGGCAAATATATATGCAAACAGGTCGAAAGGCGCACTAAAAAAAAATGTATATTTATGATATTTGAAGATACTTAAGATGAGAGTGAATAGAGCCCAAAATTTTTGGTTTGCAGATCCGCGAGGTAGCATATTTTGATAGGTAGCAAAAATTGACAGAACACCGGTACCACATAGTGGAAATGAGGCATTAAGGCCGAATTCGGCGAGGTCTTGGGCGAGGATAAAACTTTTCTGTCAACCAGGAATTCACTTGCGCTTGCCCGAAGGGCTACCATTCATTTTAGAATTTTGCGAGCCCTGATGCCCCTCGCTCAGAGTGGGCCTTTTAGCAAGCCCAGTTTACATTGGTGTTCGCCGAGTAAATACTTTCACTTTCCAGCCGCAAGATCCGTTTGGCCTGGGCTCAGTCCCACTTTACTGACCAGCACATTTCCCCTGTTCTCACGAGCACGGACCCTCACACGATTTGAATGATACGATATTAATCCCTTTTTGACCTGTTTGGAGACTTCAGAAAAGAAATTTGCCTGCGTGAACATGGCAACTGGCTCGGCCACGTCTACAGTGTACTGCATGTGATTTTGTTACGTTTGGACCCGGAAACAGCATTATCACATGATGCGTTACGTCAGACTTGACTTAAGAGGACAGACCTATCAGTCAAGCGGGGGCGGAGTCTGTCCCGCACAAGGGAACAGACGGACCACTCGCATGAGGAATGCGCCCAAAAATAACTTGCGCGCTGCGCTGAGTTTGTGAACTAGTTGCCCCAAACAAAATATGGTCTCGCAGCGAGATAACGCAACCTATACTTCGAACCGTGCATATGTATTTTTTTAATGTTGTATATATTGAGCATAGCAAAGATTCAGATCAATATGAACAAGATACAGCTCAACACAAGGCATTGATTGCTATGCTTTAGCTTCATACGCCCTAAAAGTTGATCTTCACTCCCCACAAATAACTGACCTTGACCTTTGATTTGATGACCTCTAAAACTTCATCAGTTCAGCTACCCTTTGTGGGGAGTTACCATGTCTGATATGGTCAAAACCTATCCACTCTTTCAGTAGACAGAGTAGAAAATATATTTGAAGCAGAGGGAGTGATTACTGCCCATATAGAGAGTGAAGTGATGAGGTCTTGGCTACTTGGCTTCTGGTGTCCGAAGTAAAATCCCTATAGAAATTTATAATGGGTTTAGGACACTTTCTGGCGCTGCGTGAACTTGTAGTAATTTTTTGAGCCAGCTTGCGCCGAGGTCAGCCTACGGGGTATACGGATGCAAATTATTAAATTAAATTCGTTGTTTATTGCCACAAATGATATGCTTTCGCACTCATAGTGCAGTTTGTTGTCTACTTCTGCGAACTACATATCTTCTATGCAAAGGGGCGAGTGCCCCGTGATTTGTTCCCGGCCTATGGGGTACCACAGTTTCAGCAAACGTTCACAACGTAACTTGACAGAAGCCGGGCAGTGACCTAAATTGCCGTTGGCCATCTACGCACAACCGTTACTACACAGCAGGCCACTATCAGCTAGCAAGCTACATGCCTAGAAATTAATGGATAACAGTGAATAGCTATTATTTTGGAATTTAGCTAGCAAGCTTTCATTTGCAACAAATGTGACTAGCTACGCCATCACGCTACTTAGCTATCCAGCTAGTTAGCCAATTACATCTTGTGCACATAGCTAAATCCTTAAAAAACATAAAATGGTTAGTTTACTGAAATATACTTTCATTTAGCAAGCTAGCTAGCATGATTATTCACTAAATATAATGAGCTAAGCTAGCAAAAGTTAGCTAGCTAGTTTGCCAGCAAGCTAGTTCAGTCAATAAAAACAGTGATACCCATTATTCAGCTACTTAGCTAGCGTTGAGCCACGAGCATTTCACTAGCTGGCATTTACCCACATGCGCCAAATATGAAGTTAGCCAACTACCGAAGTCAGTAAACTAGCTTGCCTGCTAACAGTTAGTTTGCTTGCTCGCTCAGCTAGCCTTACATGGTGAATATAAATCACTAGAAACAGTGAATAGCAATTATTTTGGTACTTAACTGGTATTAAATGAGCAGTAGACATGAATTAGCCACATAGCTAGTTCAGTAGTGCATTGACAAATCTGATAAGCTCATTCGCTCGCTACCGAGTTTTTAAGGAAAAAAAAACGTTGGCCAGAAATGCTTGGCTTTTAAAGTAAATTGGCGCCAATTGCAAAACTTGATATCTAGCAAGGTTTGCATAATCAAGAACATAGAGCGGCAAACTAATTAGTATAGTCTGACCAGGCTAAGCAAACAAATGGCAACGGCAAGGTGCTGGAAATTCCTAACCAGTTATGAACTTGTTCAGCCCAGGCATCAGGAGGATCATGGGACATGTAGTTTTTAGACGACAGAGGATTAGCGTGGTGGTGAAAAATTAAAATTATTTGAATCATAGCTGACTCCGGTCAAGAAAAACGACATTTGTCGTTACTCAGAAATATGACGCCAAATCTCAAAATTGACGGAGGCTTGAAAACAATGGGAAGTGCTTCAAAAACGAATATTTTAAAGTCTATGTGTAAAATGAATGGGAACTTTTACTTCAGACATCATCACTCCACTTCTCTATTGACGGAAAAATAGAAAACAGTTTGCCACAGCATGGGCACAAGCATTACAGCGTGCTTCATAGGCAGTCGTTACACTATGTTTCAAATCTGCTCTTCAAAGAGAAGTTGAGTCAATGCAGTGATGCATACTGCTTGTCAGCGATTGGTAGGTCGATTAGGTTTAATTGTAAGGGGTGGGCATGGTCAGAGTGCAAGGCAACTACTCACCTTCCATCCGATTGGCAGTGTAGCTGGTTGCAGACACGCCCCCGATCCCGCTGTCACCGCTTACGCTGATACTGCCCTGAGGCCGGGAATTCTGGGAGGTTGAGTTTTCGTCCTAGATAAACACAAAACGATCATATCTACAAATTCAAGCACTCACTGACACTCACAAGGGCCCCCCTTCACTCAAGAAAATGCAGGAATTTTAACCAGAGGTGGACATTCCAGGGGTCATGCATTAATGTCATATGGCAGTTACCTTCATGTCAACCTCCAACTTGTAAACAGGGTTCACGCAACATCAAACTCGTAATTAAAACTAGGATCCTTGCATTTTTCTTAAATCTCCAATATATCCGGCTAGGAAGAAAATAACGCGGAAGAACTGGAAAAAGGCTCCGTCATGTCAGTCGCACTCCACTGTAAAGGTAGCCAAAATAAACCCCAGTGTAGTGTAAATGTAAACAGACTCGGTCCGTCATAAACCATTAGCAACACAAAAATATAAGGGGTGTAACGATACTGAATCGCGGTTTTTTTAAAGTGTAGTACCACCTATTGTCATGGGGCGAACATCCAAGCTTTCCCTTTTCCTTTATGAAACCCGACGCAGTCTTGAACGAAAGTGCCAAACATCACAGGGCATGAGAAATGCTTCCGGAAAAAAAACTTGACCGACATCAGTATTTTTCGGCGACATGCTGCACGGAGCCATGTAAAGGACTACAGAATCGTCTCCTATTAACCAATTAGGTTACTCTAATCCTGTCCCTGTTTACTTTGCTCAATTAGCAAATCAAAAAGGGGATTCGCTTATTTACTTTGCTGAATGAGTCGAGCTGTTTAAGACCGCATGTTCTATTGCCGCGTTCTGAAAGTTAAATAGTCGTAGAACAGCACAGATTTGCAAGAATGCTTGAAATCCAGGGCGATCTGAAAATAAATCTCTTTTTATTTTATTATTACAGATCTCCTAAAAATACTACAATGAGAGATGAAATGCAGAATTGGGATATGGTGATGTTGAACAAGGATTTTTTTTTAAAGTGTGATCAGACCACTTGCCGTCATGGGGTCGCGTGTAATTTCTTTAAACATACACACCTGAAGCAGCTTAAACGATTTAAAATGCCACCTGGAAGAAGCCTGAGTTTAGATTTCGCTAATTGCAGGTGCTCCACCCTTCCCCAAATCTGCTCCTGTGTACTTGGCCTAAATAACAATCAAGAAATTTAGCCAGTAACCTCCAACGATTAAGATGTGATGGTGAAAAGGAGACAAACCTAACTGGGCTACGGTGTTAGATTGAAAGAATGCCAATAATTTGAATAATTAGAAAAAAAAATCTTCCTCTGAATTACGTCTCTCATTGTAGCATTTTAGGACATTAAGATTAATTTAAAACAGATTTGTTATAATATCGCCCTGGATTTTACGTGTCTAAAAAATACACAAGGTGGAAAACATTCTGAAAAGCGGATGAAACGTGAATGTGAGATATTAATTATCACAGTCGCATGAAATGGCGTGGCAATGGCAATCGTGTTCATGCAAATCTGTGCCGTACTATGGCCATTTAAATTTCAAAATGCAGCAATCAAACATGTCTTAATAAACAGCTCTACTCATTCAACTTAGAGTAAACGAATCCATCATTTGACTGCTAATCAAGAAAAGTAAACGGGATCGGGTATACTTTTCTTAGAGTTGCCTAATTGGTTAATAGGAGACAATTCTGTTTTCATTTGCTTGGCTCCTTTCAGCATGTAGCCGAAAAATACTGATGTCAGTCAAGTTTTTTCCGGAAGCATTTCCCATGCCCTTTGATGTTTGGCACTTTTTTTTTTTTTTTTAAAGATTATTTTTTGAGAATTTTTCCTTTATTTGACAGTTATAGTGTAGAGAGACAGGAAAGTTGGGGAGAAGAATGGGGGAAGACATGCAGCAAATGACCTGAGCTGGAATCGAACCCACGTCGCTGCGGTAAGGACACAGCCTTTATGGTACGCGCACTTAGACCAATGAGCCACCGGGGTGCCCAATGTTTGGCACTTTTGTTCAGGACAGCACGGGGGTTGATAAAGGAAAAGGGAAAGCTCGGGTGTTCGCCCTATGGTAGCAGGTGGTGTTGCTACAAAAAAAAAAAAAAAAAAAAAAAAAATCGTGATTCAGAATCGTTACACCCCTGGAAAATATTTTGCGTTTTTTTTGGTCTCCTAGGACCATCAGAGTATAGGCAACATTTACATTTCAGCCTTGCAAAACAGCCGGTCATTTCTGTGGAGGGGCTTGTTTGGAGAAAGTACTAAAATAGCGCTTTGAATCCTCAAATTAAAAATTCCTTAATATAAAAAGCTTAATGCCAGAGTAACCAAAACATATAAATACAGTGCAGAACAAAAACAGATTAGTGACGATGGAATCAGATTTTGACTCGCAGTCGAGTGGATTCACTCAGATTCATTTCTTGTTGGTCTGAACAGTTTTCAAAGTCTGGAGCATACGCAGGAATAGTGACGCAAGCTCCTTTAAACTGACATTCTCCACACCCAGGCCTTGAAGGGGCTATATCAATAGCTGGGCATGCACAGTTTGGTCGCAAAACGTAACTTTTCCCTGGCCCACGGGAAAGTCCAGCGTTCGCCATTACAATGGGGGAGTGGGACAATCTAAATGACTCAGCTTTCTCTCATGTCATCTGGGCAAAATATTTAGGGAAAAAAAAAAAAAAAAAAAAGTGCTGCACTATCAGGCAATGTCGTGGGAAGGAAATTTTGGATATTTCTCCCTTTCAAAACCAGGGTGAGTGAGGAGACATTTCCCAATGCAACCTCCACCTCCGGAGGTTGCAACCTCGGGAACAATTTCAAAAGGGGGCATAAATACACTTCGGAGGTTTTATAAGTGAAGAGGGGGTTAGAATATGAACATCGAATGTTAATATCGCGAATGCATTGCGCAGGCACTAGCAATGCGGTTGCATATGGAAATGTATGGGAAGTTAATAACCAAAATTTCCTTCCCACGACATTGCCTGATAACGCAGCACTCTTCTAACTATTTTGCGCAGATGACATGAAAGAAAGCTGGATTTGTTTAGATTGTCGTGCTCCCCCATTGCAATGGCAAACGCTAGACTTTCCCATGGGCCAGGGAAAAAGTTTCGCGACCAAACTGCGCATGCCCAGCTAATGACATAGCCCCGTTAAACTAATATCATTCCATTCCAAGGCCTTTAACTGACATGTAACCGTAACCGCTCCGTACCTCCTTCAGCAGGGTCTCCCGGCGGATCTCCTCTCCGCGCACCTCGCCCCTGCTCAGCCAGCGCACCTCCTGACACAGCATGGGCTTCAGGTCTAGAGCCCCGTACAGACGACCCTGAAGCTTCCGGAAAACTGAGACCAGCGCCCGGGGAATGAGCCCCGCTTCACGGCCTGACCCTGGGGTGGGGAGAGAGAAGAGGGGTCACACTGTGCCCTAAGGAGCATAGGGGGGTTATTAAGTGTCTCAATGTTTCCACTCCAGACACTGTCCAAGGCTGAAAAACTATTTTTTTTCCCCATCAAAATCCATCTGTAATCTTGATAATTTCATTAATAGGGAGATGGCATCAATCTCAGTTCTCTCTCTAATGGGCGAGGGGCAGGAACACACCCTGGACTGTTTGCCAGTCCATTGCAGGACACACATACACACACACACAAAACGCACACAACACGCACCATTCGCTGACACTCATGCCTGTGGGTAATTCAGAGTGTCTGGTTAACGTGGCATGTTTTTGGACTGCGGGAGAAAGCCCGGTGAAGGAAGCACAGGCAAACGCCACACAGAAGGGTTCTGGTCGAATTCAAACCAACAATCATCTTGTTTCATGAAAATATTGTGTCCATAATTAAAAATTTCTTTCATTACCTTGTGCAGACTAACAGCAAGAAAAGCCTCCATTCGAGTCACATATTCACAATCATGCACCTTGAACGTCTCGTTTTATGAAATTCGGACCAAACATGAAGCTGGATTGTGTTAGCATTGTCACTGCAGCACCATCGAGAAGACATCGTGTCCTCGACTGACCCACTTCGACTCAGCGCCCCCATCAACATCACAAAGGGAATCATATGCACACCAATACAGCTCAGTGCCGACAGGTCTTCAACTGCATAAAATCAAGGACCGCATAAGACACATTAGGGCCTAAGTGTGGCCGATTTTCGATGCGTTCCCTGCAAAAGCAATTCACTTCTGCAATTTATTAACTGAAGAGTGCACACATCGTTTTCAAGCCAAATCAAAAAAACTAAACGGTGCGCACCAGGAGGAAATCACCAAAACCAGCCTGACGATGAGCTTCCAATACCCATGTTTGAGACCCCAATTTCAGAGGAAGGAGTCCATTCATGCTGAGGTTTCAAAGTGCAACACCGACTGAACAAACAATTTCTGCTGAAAAAGAGGCCTCGTTACCGCACATTTGCTAGAACTCTGTATTAAAAATTATGCGGGACAAATTAATGCAGCATTTAAAAAGTTGACCCTGGTGCACTGGCTGACCATAGACGAAGATGGCCTCATGCCAGGGACAAAACATGCCGCCAGCAACCAGTTCCAAAACATCTACTCTCGTCAGAAACCATATTACACATCAACTGCTACTTCTGGCATCAACTGTAGCGTCTGGGAGCCAACAAAGACATGCCAATATTTTTTTTTGTTTGGTTTTTTTAAAACGTCATTGCATTTAATTGAATAGATAATACTCTAAATCGCCAGTTGGTGCATTTTGAAGGGAACCTACAGCTTAAGTGAGGTTGGCTGTGACAGAGTGTTTAATAGACTCAAAAGGTTGGCGGATTTCAGTAAGATCGGTGTTGCTATTGGACTCTTGAGAAAGGCCCTTAACCTTAACATTGCCCCGGGCAAGATTGGCCCCTGCATAGTACAACTATGTGAATTCATTTTCAATAAAAGCTTTAGCGTTAGTTAACAAAAATAGCGTAATGCTAAGGGCGAAAACACACAGGGTTGGCTCACCCTGGACGGTGTAGGTCTTGCCGGAGTTGGTGACGCCATACGTGTAGAGAAGCCGGTTCTCCCGCGAACGACGTCCCGCACCATCTCCCTCATCGTGCTCTCGTAGAACTCCTGCTGGCTGGTGTCAGGACCGGAGATCTGCGCCACAGAGATACAGTCGACTTTCAGAATGCAACACAGCTGATTAAACATCGCCTCTGTTGACTTGCTTAAGCAACCACAGGGTTTCCTCCAGGATTTTTTTGAAACTGTGGCGGAGGGCTTCAGCGTCGGGTCAAAACTCAGCATTATCAGGTGTGGTCAGTTTTCATTAATCAGCACGTAGGCGATGTAATAATTGAAGTCTATGTGCATGGAGGTTCCTCAGTTTCACATGCGTCACGGTGGATTTCACATATAATATGAAAGCCGATAACGACTCCGGACTTGGAATTAAATAGGCTAATCATGAAGATACAATTAGGTAGAGCAGGATGTGCTCACAGCAAACACAGAAGTTAACATCGTAGTTTATCGTTTTGCAAAGTGAACAAAATATTTTTTTCTCTAATAGTTGCACAAATGGCATTAAGAAGACAGCAGCGTTTTACTGCCGATGACTAATTTTTATTTGTTGGAAAACGTGTTCATCAAGCAAAATGATTGACAACAGGTCAAGAATTATTAGTGCTCATTTTAACTTAAGAAGGAGAACTGGTGACACCTGATTGTCCTTTGGATTTTTGGAGTTTATGTAAAGTCATTTTACACAGGTGTGCCGGCGCGCCACGATCAATTACATGTAGCGGAAACCCTGAACCAGTGTCCTCGCAGTGCGAGCCGCCCTATCATTCGCTAACGATATGACCAGTCACTTAATATGAATGGTGGCGATGTAACAGAGGATGAAACAGTGTTCTGTGAGTGTATATACATACACACACATTTTATACTTAACTCCATTAAAAACGCACAGGTGAGGTATGTACTGTATTTACGGCAAATCGAAGAATAGATTGATTTTTATTGCTTTTCCAGTGAGGCACGAGAGGAAATAAGGAAAAGCACGTGGTATTGTAATCCTGACGCGCGCTACGTGAACGCGCCAAGCACTTCAGTAATAACAGAGCTGTTTGCGATGTGTACAGCGACACATGACTTGTTCTTTTTGGTGTGGTCAATAGCCTACATAAAGCCAACAAAAAAAATTAAAAATACTACTACATCAAGAAAATGGAACGGCTTGTGACACAGGAGAGAGAAAAAGAGCCTTTGGCATGTTACGGGCAGATCTCAGCCGCCGAGAGCTGGTGCGTCATTTGCACTGTTACCGTTCAACAATCAGTCGGCTGTCTATCCGAGAATGAAACACAGGCACTGTCACTGACCGACCCCGCTTGGGGCAGCCACGAGTGACGGTGGCAGCTCAAGAGCGCCACATCTGGTTACGCAACCAAAACTGATCATGAGATGAGGGGTCCGAGACGATTGAGGGTGAGCGCAAGTACCGTTTGACGCCGTCTATGTGAGCAACACATGCATGCACACGGGCCCTATGGAAAACCCAGTTTTTGCCCATTTACGCATGGCTGCCCTTACTGTGGTCGGTCAGCGACAGTCCCTGCTTTCCTTTCTCAGACAGAAGCAGAGAACTAAAGCGCCAAAAAATTACACAGAGGCAGGTGCCCACAGTCAGAAGTGAAGAGTTCCTACTCCAATTGATGGGCAAGAAATGGGCTTTTTAGGGGCGTAGCACGCATGTTTTGCTCACGAGACGGGCGCCAAACGGTACTTGCGCCACCCTCAATCGCCTCGGACCCCTCATCTCATGATCAGTTTTGGTTTGTAACCAGATGTGGCGCTTTTGAGCTGCCATAGTCACTGTGGCTGCCCTAAGCGGGATCGGTCAGTGACAGTGCCTGTGTTCCATTCTTGGATAGACAGCCGATAATTGTTGAACGGTGACAGTGCAAATGACGCACCAGCTCTCGGTGGCTGAGATCTGCCCGTAACATACCAAAGGCTCTTTTTCTCTCTCCTGTGTCACAAGCTGTTCCATTTCCTTGATGCAGTAGCATTTTTCATTTTTTTGTTGGCTTTATGTAGGCTATTGACCACATCAAAAAGAACAAGTCAAGTGTCACTGTACACATCACAAAACAGCTCAATGTTTGTTATTACTGAAGTGCTTGGCGCTGTAGTCAACGTGGTGCGGCCAGGATTACAATACCACGCGCTTTTCTTTATTTCCTCTCCTGCCTCACTGGAAAAGCAATGAAAATCAATCGATTCTTCAATTTGCTGCAAATACAGTATATACCTCACCCGTGCGTTTTTAATGGAGCCAGGTATATATAATGGAGCCAGGTGTGTGTATGTATGTATGTATACACACACACACACACACACACACACACACACACACACACACACACAACCCCAATTCCAAAATAGTTGGGACGAAGTGTAAATTGTGAATAAAATCAAAATGCAAATTTTCAAATCACATGAGCTAATGTGTCATTTACAATAGAGCATAGATAAGATTTCAAATGTTGAAACTGAGACAATTTACATTGTTATCCATAAAATGAGCTTATTTCAAATTTTCTGGCTGCAACAGGTCTCAAAAAAGTTGGGACACTGGCAAAAAAAGGGCTGAAAAAGAAATTAATATATAAGAGAATCAGCTGAAAGAACATTTAGCAAGTAATTCAGTTAACTGGCATCAGGTGTGTAACATGATGGGCTATAAAAGGGATGTCTTAGAGAGGCTGAGTCTCTCAGAAGTAAAGATGGCCAGAGACTCTACAACATGTGAAGGCTTGAAAAAAAAAAAAAAAAAAAAAAAAAAAAATTGTGGAATACTTTAAAAACAATGTTTCTCAACATCAAATTGCAAAGGCTTTGAAGGTCTCATCATCAATAGTTCATAACATCATCAAAAGATTCAGAGAAACTGGAAAAATCTCTGCGCATAAGGGACAAGGTCAAGACCTTCACTGGATGCCCGTGATCTTCGGGCCCTCAGACGCCACTGCATCACTCACCGGCATGATTCTGTCATTGACATTACTAAATGGGCCCAGGAATACTTCAAGAAACCACTGTCTGTAAACACAGTCCGCCGTGCCATCCACAGATGCCACCTAAAACTCTATCATGCAAAAAGGAAGCCATTGTTGAGCATGATCCAGAAGTGCTGCTGCCGTGTTCTGTGGGGCAAAGGCTCATTTAAAATGGACTGTAGCAAAGTGGCAAAGTGTCCTGTGGTCAGACGAGTCCAAATTTGACATTATTGTTGGAAATCATGGGCGTTGTGTCCTCCGGGCTAAAGAGGAGAAAGACCACCCCTCCTGTCATCAGCGTTCAGTTCAAAAGCCAGCATCTCTGATGGTATGGGGATACACTAGTGCATATGGTATGGGACACTTGCATGTTTTAAAAAGTACCATGAATGCTGAAATGTATATAAAGGTTTTTGAGCAACATACGCTCCCCTCCAGATGACATCTATTCCAGGGAAGGCCTTGTGTATTTCAGAAGGACAATGCAAAACAACATAGACCCATTTACAGTTTACAAACAACGATGACGTAGACAGGTTGCGTGCGCGAGCTTGGCGACGGAAGTATGGCGGACCACAACAGCTTGTCAAGCTATGCGAGGGCATTAGGCATCAAAGATCGTGAATGCTACCTAAACAAATTGACTTTGACTAATGGCAACCAACTTCCTGATCCATATGGTATCAGTGACTGGGTGGATGTTAGTTAGTGGCTCAATATTCCGTTGCCTGATATATAATCCTATTTGATCGAGAAACCTAGCATGTACACTTGGGAGAAACTACAAGCATACAAGCCACCGGATGCTTATGACTATGTTATCTGCGGACATAAGCAGACTGTTAAATACCACGACATAGACTTGGAGTTTTGTGTCTCGAAATCAGAGGTCCTTCCCAGTCAAAGACAAGGGCATAAAACCGCCGTGTATGACGCGTGGGTTATAATCAAAAAACCAGAAAACCACGTCCTGACAGCTAATTGTACCTGCATGGCAAGGTAAGTATTATTTCGTATTGTTGGTTTGCTAGCTAGCGAGTTTGACTACATAGTTGTCATGCAAACATGAAATCTGCTTTGGTTTACCATTATTCTCACGTATTTCATTTAATGTCTGTAACCATGAGACAAGCTAATGCTAATTATCAAACTTAAGCTGCATTAAATTAGTGGTCTACATCTTACAAACAATTGTTCATATAAACGAGCCTTTCCAGTGAAATCAGTGAGTAAATAGATAAGATACCTGATATAAAATGGGCACTACAAACACAAGCATTTTTGATCGTGTCCCGAGTCCAGTCAACGCGTTTGATAGCTTGCAACCATAGACGCCGCCGATTGCTCTGATACGGATGCGATCCTCTCGGAATCCTGCAAAACTTGAGACCACCAATGAAATATCGATTCTGACAGCCGTACACGCAACAACCAGACATTTCGGTGCTGGTAAAATATCCAATTCAATGTTTGTAGATTCATAACTCGTCTGACTGACTTGGGGAGACCGCTACTTCCGTTGCCAAGATGCGTACGCATCTTTTTGATGATGTCGGCTGTAAATGGGTCTATACTGCAGCTATTACAACAACATGGATTCGTAGTAGAAGAGTCCGCGTGCTGAACTGGCCTGCCTGCAGTCCTAATCTTTAACCGATTGAGGACATTTGGCGCATAATTAAACGAAAAGTCCGTCAAAGGAGACCCAAAACTTTCCAGCAGCTGGAAGCCTGTATTAAACAACAGTGGGATCAAATTCCAATGGCTAACCTCAAGAAACTTGTCTCCTCAATGCCCAGACGGCTCCACTCTGTGTTAAAAAGAAGAGGGGATGCTACATCATGGTAAACCGGCCCTTGTCCCAACTTTTTTGAGACCTGTAGCAGCCATCAAATTTGAAATGAGCTGATTTTGTGGATAAAATTGTAAAATTTCTCAGTTTCAACATTTGCTATGTTATCTCTGTTCTATTGTGAAGAAAATACTGGCTGGTGTGATTTGAAAGTCATTGTGTTCTGATATTATTCACAATTTACACTTTGCCCAACTATTTCGAAACTGGGGTTGTACATACATATATATAGACACACAGCTTAAATTTATTAAACCACCCGTCACAAAAAATGAGAACACACAAATACTTCAAAAAATCTGTCAAAAACTTGTTAAAAACTAAAAATTATTTTATTTCTTTGGCAAATAACGAACTAAAACCACTAAACAGTCCTTATTCACACATAAAAACAAAACAAAACAAAAAAAAACTATATTTTGTATGGGCTCCTTTGGTCTTGATAACAGCTTGCATTCCTGCATTCAACCACTAAAACCAATTTTTATGTTCAGGAATGCAAGAAAATACCTTATTAGGCATCTTAATCAAAAAACAATATTGGATTTCTCCCATGTCTGCACATCTGTCACACTCAAATGTACGTACATATTGACTGATCTAAGCAATTAGAGGAATTTTTACACATAATTACAGGGTGAGGCAGGAATCGCCAAATCTGGACCCTGAATTCAAATCCAGCCCTGGTTTTCTTTTATCCCAGGTAATGAAATATCTGAACAATCAGAGGTTAAAACTGGTCAGACTGTGTACACCTAACTCCCAGGTAAAGGGAGAGTCGAAAACCAGCAGTTCTCAGCCCTTGAGGAGCATGATTTCAGGATCTTTGGTATGAAGTCTTGGGGTGCTTTCACACCAGAGCTGTTTGGTCTGCTTTAAACGGACCAGAGTTCGTTTCCTCGGATAGTCCACTTCGTTTGGGCAGGAGTGAAAGCTCATCCGAACTCCGGTGCGGACCAAACAAGCAAACTCTGGCCCGCCTGAAAACGTGGGTCTTGGTTCGCTGACAAGCCAATCCTAGTGCGGTTCGCCTACAGTGGGAAATGCAAACGGGCTATCCAGCGAACCAAAGAGAGGAAGTGAACCTAAGGGAGGTCCTGGCCAATCGAAGAGCTGGGTTTTCTTCCTCATGCTTTTTTCCCTCCTGGTCAGTGCTCGTCTCAGGCAATGCTGCCCCAAACGGCCAGCTGTTGTAACCACATAATGTTGTTCAGGCGGTTTGGTCCGCTTTCGAAAGTGCAGTGCGAAAGTGAACCAAACCAATTGAAGGTGAAATTTTTCGGCATTCCCCGCCCAATCGAACAGAGTCCCCCGGACTATCCTGGCATGAAAGTGCCCTCCCAGCACATCTGAAATTGAAGTTTACTTTTCCTTTGTTTCATTGTGTGCCGTACCAACATGCAGGTGTATTTCGAGTGACAAGGATCCCTAGACGAGGCGTGACGTACCTGGGTGAAGGTGAACTTGTGCACGTTGGGTGCGACTCCTCGCTCCGAGCTCTTCATGTTGTAGGAGTTCTTGGGGGCCCGGAGAATCAGCGTTTGATTGTCCTGCACAAATACGCAGCCCTACAAAGAGAAGATCGGTCACTCTCAACTTGAATCGATTGCCCCCAGTCTGGATTAGAACAGATTTGCGTCCAATCCTGGGCCTCTCACGTCACCTCTTTTCCAGCCAATTGGGAATAAATTTAAATCTAACACACATCAACAAATAAGACCAACAACAAACTAACGAGCATTTTTATTAAAATCACTGAGCAGGCCTGATCATAAAACACTTCTGAGTTTTCTTAACCACCATCTTGTTTTGGAAGGAAGATTTTGGTCACATTTCTTTGGCAGGTAGTCATGCTTTTGCATTCGCTAGGTGGGCAGTCATCATTAAATGGCCTCCATGGATAAAGCTGGCAGAGGCAGTTTGTGCAGTCCGCCACAGGACCCATTTTGCAGTGCATTAGACCGAGGAAATCAAACTGCTGTGTGAAATAAATTGAACTCTGATAATAGTTGTAATACATAAAAATGCGAAGAAATTACAATTGCCATTTCGCCAACTCCAATTAGTCAATTACCCATCAGTCTCAATACGGGGCGAGAATTCCCTCCTTGACACTGGCAGAGAGGGTGGAAATGCAGTTGGAATTTGAAAGCTCCCTGGCGGCTCCGGTCACTCACCTGCTGTTCGCCCTTCTCCTCCTCCGTCTCGGTGAGCAGGCGAATACGCAGGTAAACCTTCACCTTCTCCGAGCTGCTGTCCTCCTCCACGCCGCCCCGCCTATCCAGGCCAGGCTTCGTCTGAGGAGAGACCATACATAAACAGAGCAGAAATTTGGCTTAAAGCAAGGAGGACAACGATTTGACCCCCCGAGGCGTTACTATAATCGTTCCCTCTCTAGCGAGCCAGGCTGGCTATCGCAGCTTTCAGGGCAGGTACTCTGCAGCAACACAAGCTTCTGCTGTATTCTGAGAGTACCCGGCAAATTTACTAGCATATCGACAAGAGAATTGGCGTGCTCAACTCAATCGTCTTTGCAATTCAATGGGTACCGACCCAAAATAATTGCAAAATTATCGTTGACAGATTCAGCAGTCACGGTCAAGTAATAAATAATTAAAGACTTATTACTTAAGTAATGGTAAAATACAGTGGGGGAAATAAGTATTGAACGCGTCAACATTTTTCTCAGTAAATACATTTCTAATGGGGCTATTGACTTGTAATTTTCACCAGATGTCAGTACCAACCCAAGTAATCCACACATACTAAGAAATCAAAACAAATAAGCCCATAAATTAAGTTACATGTAATAAAGTGGAATGACACAGGGAAAAAGTATTGAACACGCTTACTGAAATGTATTTAATACATACTAGAAAAGCCTTTGTTGGTAATGACAGCTTCAAGACACCTCCTGTATAGAGAAACTAGTCGCATGCATGCTCAGGTGTGATTTTGGCCCATTCTTCCGCACAAACTGTCCTCAAATCTTGAAGGTTCTGGGGGCATCTTTAATGAACTCTGATCTTCAGTTTTTTTTATAGATTTTCAATTGGATTCAAGTCGCATGATTGACTGGTCCATTCTATCAGCTTTATTTTCTTCCTCTGAAACCAACTGAGAGTTTCCTTGGCTGTGTATTTGGGGTCATTGTCTTTCTGAAATATCCATCCTTGTTTCATCTTCAGTATCTTGGTAGATGGCAGCAGATTCTTATCAAGAATGTCTCGGTACTTTTCCCCATTCATCCTTCCTTCAATTATATGAAGTCTGCGAGTACCATATGCTGAAAAACAGCCCAACACCATGATGTTCCCACCTTTAAACATCACTGTGCTTTGGGGGTGATGTGCAGTGCCGTTTGTCCTCCAAACATGGCCTGTGCCACTACATCCAAAGAGTTTAATTTTGGTCTCATCTGACCAGACTATATTCCCCCAGTATTTCATAGGCTTGACCAAATGTTGTGCAGCAAACTTTAAACGAGCTTCAACATGCTTTTTCTTCAGCAATGGAGTCTTGCGCAGTGAGCATGCGTAGAGGCCATGGCGGTTGAGTGCATTACTTATCATTTTCTTTGAGACAACTGTACTTGATAATTCTGCTCTTTCTGAAGGTCTCCGTGAGTAGTCTTTGGCTCTTGGACGACTGATTATTCTTTTGACTCCTGACAAAAATCTTGCAAGGAGCACCTGGTCGTGGCCAGTTTATGGTGAAATGATGTTCATTCCACTTCTGGATTATGGCCCCAACGGTGCTCACTAGAACATTCAGAAGTTTAGGCATTCATCAATAATCAATGCCGTCAGTATGTTTTGCAACAATAAGGTTGCATAGGTCTTGAGAGCTCTTTGCTTTTACCCATCGTGAGATGCTTCTTGTGTGACACTTTGGTAATGAGAAACCTTTTTATAGGCCATCAATTAAGACTAAACCAGCTGATATTAATTTGCTCTGATAGGGGGCAGGATTGCCTTTTAAATACTGACAGATTTCAGCTGGTTTCTTGGCGTTCTATGCCTTTTTGCAACCCCTTTTCTTCATGTGTTCAATACTTATTCCCTGTGTCATTCCACTCTATTATACATGACTTAATTTAGGGACTTATTTGTTCTGATTTCTTTGTGTGTGTGGATTACCTGGGTTGTTACAGATATCTGGTAAAAATCTCATGTCAATAGCCCCATTAGAAATACATTTACGGAGAAAAATGTTGACGCGTTCAATACTTATTTCCCCCACTGTATACTTTACTATGAGTGCTGACGACTTGTTGATGTTGTGATACATTTACTAACATGACATTGAAACACCATGAGAAATTGCTTGTATGCAGTCAGTTCCGAGTCAAATATGAATTCTCATTTGTCCTCATAATCTCAGCTTGTGAATTGGTTTCTGACCAAACACAGGATGCTGTCAGTTATGTAAAGAAGATTTTAAAGGCATAACCTTTGGCACGTTTCTGTCTTTCTGACCCAACACGAGACGCTGTCAGTTATGTAAACAAGATTTTAAAAGCACAACCTTATGTGCATTTCTGTCTTTCCAGACACATCAGTTCATTTACAAAACGAGGCTTTCAGGTTCAATCTGAAAATGTGGAGCTGAGGTCATCTGCAGGTACACAGATGAATGGATGAGAATGAAAGCAAGAATGCAGTACAATTCTCATTTTCAACAAACCAGACACCGAGCAAGCCAAGCACAATGGGAACATGTTGAAATTAAACAGTCCTGCTCCCCTCAAAGTTAACCACAGTATACAGTTTAAATACAAGAGACACTTATGAAAATCCAAGCATTATGAAAATTTGGTATAGGGACTGTTTGAAGTTGCATAAGAGTCTTCAGAAACCCACTCCAAAGACAAATAGAAATGAGAACTTTTTAAGACACAGTACCTTGTCCACACAAAGCATGTTTTATAGATGTTAACCCTAGATGTTCGTCCTGTGGTAGGAGTTTACTGTATGTTGTTACAACGGCTTTTCAATTTACTTCAATGGCAGTCTTAGAGATGGTGAGCAAGAGTGGGTTATTGAGGGAGACACGCTTATTGACTGCTTCAAGGGTTTTCAGTCAGTCACACGCTAAGTAAACATTTTACAAGCAAGACCCCTAAAGAATAAAGGGTCTTATTATGAAGATCTTAGCTGGCGGTCATGTGATCTATCGGGGCCTATGATGTGTTTACACAGTCCAGAAACAATGCCCCGAGCAAGGGAGGGAACAAACATAATTAGAAGAGCAAGAACACCGAACGTTTGTGTAAAAGCTGAATTTATCGTATCCCCGCCCTTCTATTGTTCTCCCCCAACAATCTTCCTAAATTTCCTCACCGCTGTTTGAGGTGTCCGAGGCTCCAGAGCCGGAGAGATGAGGGAAATCTCCGGCATTGTTGGCCTTGGGAAACGCGTTCCCATCAGACCCCCGACATCTGCCGCAGTTGACTCAAAAACGGCAGCTCCACACTCCTCCTCGTCTGATAGCAAGCCGCACGGGGAGGCCAAGCGTACAGCCATGGCGATGATCTGAGGATTGGAGAGAAGTTAGGAATGCGACCTGTGTGTACAAGAAAAAGACAAGTGCAGAGAACATGGAGAAACTGGACCCGTAACATAAGGACAGATTTTACATAGGCGGCATATTCACATTTCTGTTGGGCACCTTGCCACTTATGACTGACAAGCATATCCAGCACGAAAAAACACTTGGAAAAGTTTCAGAAGTGACAGCTCAGCAATCGAGGACTGACACTGCCATTAGATATAGAACTTTTCGTAGCACTTGTGAATGCGTTGCTGGCTAAAACCCCAGAATGAGAGTAAAGTTTGAACTGGTGAGTTAATGTTAGCAAGGTAAATAACAATTGAAGGTTTCAACTTAATAAATGCCAATCTCATGTTTTACGGTATTACACAGAATATAACTTTCACCTTGAACCGATGTTGTGTGCGGGTCGGGATGACACAGTAAAGCACATGTGACCATCCAAATCTTTATTTCTCGAAGGCCGATGTTATTCGCACGTATACGTGTGGCCAATGCTGAATTTTTTTTTTTCTTGGCCACACTTCGCACTTATGCATGTGGCCAAATGCAGAAATTTTCCCTTGGCCACAGCTAAAAAAAATAAGTTTGGCCAAGAAAAAAAATTTAGCTTTGGACACACTTACCAAAATAAGTGTGGGCAATGGATCAACGTGCATCTTGGCCACACTTATAAGTGCGTCTAACGCGAATTTCGATCAATTTTTGTGCTTGGACGCACTTAAATAAGTGCGAATAGTCACTTCGTTTCTCTAAATCTGGCGCATATTATAACGTTATTGCACTGAACCCTTCAATTGTTAATATTATTGAAGTTATAAGCGCAGGACACATCCGATGATGACACGGGTCTTCAGCCGCTTTTACACCGGACGCGAAACGAATTTTTCGCGCGACAAATTACATTCAAAGTCAATGCAAAGACGCGAATACACGCGTTTTCGCGTCTCTGCATTGACTTTGAATGTAATCTGTCGTGCGACAAATTCGTTTCGCGTCCGGTGTGAAAGCAGCTTTATACGGACAGTGAGGTTAGAACTCGTGCACTTCGAACATGTGAACGCTTATAACGTAACTGCGAAGTTTTCCCAATAATTCCCCGTAGCGTCAGAATGACGCTAAAATGAGGGTAAACGGGAAGTGCCCCATTGACTGGCTTTGCGGCTATTGCACAAGGGTTATCGGGCTAGTGTTCGCCTGTCACATGAAGTTGGATATTAGTGAGCGAGGTAACTAGTGATAAATACAATAACGTGGACTAGTTTGCTCGCTCAGTGGTAGCCGGGCGTGGAATTCATACTTTACCCAGCGCTAACTAGTAATGCAAGGAAAGCACATAACACGCTAGCTCGACGAATAATGAGCAAACATTACAGCGAAAGTTAGCGATATTAGCAATCGTGACGCGTAAGCTAGCATACTGGCCAGTTAGCTATTTTATAAATAAAGTGCAAACGTTAGCGAATTAAATTATGGAGCGATTCAGGTAGCTACAAACCAGTGCATTCACTTACCTCTCTCTCTCTTTGGCCAAACAGTGGGGTTTTCAGTTGCTAAATTACAAGGCAATCCTTTGATTTTATGCAAGGTCCTAGAGGTAACTTAGTATGATGAAGAAAAAAAACTTAGCTTTGAGTAAAATTAAAACGTGATATAAAATTTGAACTATTAGTTCTTTGCTATTTACCAACCCGTTGGCTAACTTGGCTTCTTGGTCGCAAAGTCGAGGCTAACGTGAGCTGCAAGCGTGTGGTTTGTCGCCTCACCGTTTGAACCAACCAATTCAAACATCGCGCCCACACCCCACGACCAATCGCAAGGTATCTTTCACTTTTGACCAATAGCGACGATGGCTTCAATGTCCAACACAACCTATAAGAGCGGAGCACTCACTCTGCATGTCGCTGCATGTTGCTGATAGACAGGTTAGGGCTGGCCTTCAAATAATGTGTACAATGAAAATATAGAAGTCATGACTGTACGGCATAACATGAAAATGCGACATTTAAAATAATACAGAACATCACTCCTAAGTCTCAAAGAGCAGTCAAGGAAAAGAAAATGATGTTGAGAGATTTAAGCATTATAAGTGAATTAAGTTGACTTGACCAATAAAAATTGTATTGCAAACTGAAATGAATACAACCATGCGACTAACGTTTACATATCGGGACACTGCTAGATCTAATATTTTCCCTGAAATAAATGGGAGACCGAAAGGAAAGTTACAAGACATAGGGTCTTCTTGTGTCAAAAGAGGTGTAGTGGGTTTTATTTCTCCTGACTGAAGGGGCAAGCTAACAACGTGTCAAATGAGCCAAGCAAGTATGGAATCCTGGGGAGTGACACGCTGAGCCTGGCCAGGAAGCTGTAGTGGCCTGGGAGACTAAATAGTGCACATCAGGACCGGGATCTGGGCTGTATTGGTGATGAGGAGGGTACAGATTTTCTGTATGTTGCAGTGGAAGAATTTACACACCCGTCACATTGCCCGTTGGTTCTGACAGGGAGAGCGTTTTCCATCCTCCCCAACGGCCGCGATTCCAAGCCAATGAAGAGGACAGCACAGGGGTGCGATTCAGGGTGAGTCAGACGTCTAGCTGGAGGGAGAATGTGACTGAGAATTGCTGCAGCTCAGAGTAACCAGTTTGAATTTGAAGTAATTATTTGGCATTGGACTCAAGATGCTTTGCGTACTCTGCGTGTTGGGAGAGAGGCCAGGGGGAAATGTGTGTTTCTGCAATGCGTTACCATCTTCTCTATATGGTAATAAAGGGGAAAAAAAGATTCTGATGCCCTTTACACAAGGCTCCTAAACTGTCACAGGCTTATCTTTTGGGAACAGAGAAAAAAATCTGAATTTTGAATTTCTGCTAATTTTGCAGTCAAGATGGCACCATGGTGAAACATTCAAAAGGCTAATTCTGGTTGGGGAATTGAGCCCATTATCCATGTTGTTGAACCTGTTCTGAAGAAAACCATTCATGAGTTTCCAGCATTCCCTTCAGTGCACCGTCTTCTACTGCTTTAATCATTCCTCATTTTATTTCCATGCCATTGTAAGGATAATAAAAATCCTGTATAACATAAAAGGAGATATGTAATATCAACTTCAAGAAAGACCCTCAAGTTTTGTGTTTGTTGAAGAATGTTCAATGCTGTTGTGTAGGTCCAAAATACCTTGAGACTTTGTCCTGAACACCGTAAACAATGAAAAGGTTGATAAGGTCAAGTTGGAGGATAAATTAAAGTGCAAAGGCTTCCATTTGAGTTGAAAGAAAGCTGTAAGAACTGAGCAAATAGTTGCGCGGAATGAAATCTAAGCTGAAAAATGACTGGCTGTCGCTATACCATGTGGTGAAATGAACTGAGGCTCTAAAGAGCCTGAATCGCTCACCTGGGTTATTATCTGTATAAAAATTAACTAATTCTTAAAATTACAAAAACATAATCTACCGCAGCATACAAGTAACAAGGTACAGGATCTTAATGAAATACCAAAGAACATGATTACGACCTCGTCCCATATTTTCGCCAAATCGATTTTTGAATGGAAAAGAAATAAATCAGTTTCATTCAAACGGAAATTCCAGGGGATTCTGATTATCATTTCAAGAATCTAATGAGCAAATTGAATGTGATGGTTTATTCAGATGCTAGAGTGAAATACAACAAAAATCATCATATTTGATGTTTTAAGGCGAATAACTCCTACAAAGAGCCATTGCACAATTTCAGTGTAATGGAGACTTTTGTAGAGCTTTACTTGCTGATCATTTTAGCAATTGAAAGTTTTTCTCTCTTACAGTTTTCATTATATAGGCAAAAAAAAAAAAAAAAAAAAATCGTCAAATTTGACATTTCAAGGCCAAAAACTCCTACAAGGAGGCATTGTATGATTTCGATCCTAATGAGGCTTTTGAAGAGTTTCATCTGTTGATCATTTTAAGGTAACGGTTTTTTCTCTAGCTGATTTAGTTCCTGAGATATAGCTGAAAATAGGTGGTTTTACCACTATGTTCTATTTTTAGTAACAGTGGCCATGTTATTCAGACAGCGGGCATAATCATCACAATTTTTAAGTAGACATCCTGTCATGGTTTTTGGAGGCTGGCGAGCTTTCTTTGTTACTCTCGTCCGGGACGATATCGTTTTGCCCACAATCAGATTCTTTGGCCAGCTGGCATCAAGTTCCGCCTCGCCACCTTTGCTAGAGTGTCAGTGTTGCCATTGCACTGCAGCCCGCAAGATCTCTAGCTAGAGAAGTGTTGAGGAATTAGTTGCAAAAAAGGAAAGTGTTAGTTAGTAAAGGGAATCTTTCTCTTTCCTTTCCTCTGTTTGCGCACTGTCTGGTGCTTTGTCTTTTTATCTTGGTTCCCGAGATTTTTTCCTTTGTTTCGTACTGGCTAGCTTGCTCTGCTTCCTTGTTTCACTCGGACTGGATTTATGTCCTTTGGAGGCGCGAGTCTCTCTCTCCTATTTTGTCTGTGTTTGTCTCTCTTGCATTCCTGCGCTTCCTTTCATTCCGGCCACTGCGTTTGGCGTCTCGAAACACCAGCCATCACACATCCTAAGGATGCTTGTGGCTAATTTTAGTTTGGATCTGTTCAGTAGTTTCAGAGGAGAAGATTCATGAAAACTGTTAACGACAGAAGATGACGGATGCCAAGTGATGGCAATAGCGCACCTGTGTGCTAAAAAAAAAAAAAGCACACAGTATGAGTATATATGTTTGTGTAAGTGAAGATCTGGTTTATCAGGAGTTATCCTAGAGGTACCATGCTGTAGAATATTTTAAAACAATTAAAGACGATTCCCTGGTGTCTGTAAAATAAGGTTTGACGCTTGTTCCAACACTCCCACACATGCTTCACAGTGCTCACACACGTATTTGCTCGCACGCACACACACACGCTCTCTCTCACCATTTGCTGGCAGTCTCCTCTCATTCTCTCCCCTCATTAAATGAGCACTGTCTCTAATGAGCAATGAGTGAATGAAAATTAGTCTGTTCTGGTTTTTCATTTCTCAGAGTTTCATGAGGCTTCTCACATACAACAGAGGACTGTAAGGGGAGAGTAGCATCGTTTCCCATGGGAATCTGCAATAGCTGAGGACTGCTCTTCATGTATTTGAGTTAATATCCATCTGTGCTTAAATTATGCCGTGAATTAATTTCACTCCATATTTCTACCCATGCGTTCAGAGCAGCGAATCTTCTTGCAAGTTCACGTGTTGGAGTGGCACAAACATGATCAACATTTTCTGCTCTCAACATGGCTTTGCAGCTGACGTGATTGTTCAACAGCCTGTGTGAGATCAGGCTTTCTTCAATAAGAAACATGAGCGCTGTGAGTGGTTCCTGGGCGGTTACGGCAAATACATGTAGCAAGATGCTCACTGATTTACATAACAGCCCGGCTAGCTCAGTCGGTAGAGCATGAGACTCTTAATCTCAGGGTCGTGGGTTCGAGCCCCACGTTGGGCGAGGTGTTTTTCTTCCCTAAGTGCAGCCAGACTTAGCATGAAAATTCCAGACCCAGCAGGGCCTCTGGCTGGCGAAGATAAGACAGGTTGGGAGTGACAGAGGAGCCGGTTGAAGTATCTGAGAGGGTGGTCCCTACCATGATTTTGAAAAAATTTGCAAGGTAAACTATAATTCTATCAAGTCTTGCATGGAAAGCTTTTTTTTTTTTTTTTTTTTTTGAGGAACAGGTCACGGCAGGATAACAGAATCAGTCAATTCTGGGTTCTCTGAGCCCCTTGAGAAATCGAGCTGAGAGCTGAACTGAGCTGATATTTTGGATGTGAATCCCAGTGGCGCCTTGTCCTTTGCCTCCCAACGTGGTCTATGCAGAATATATACGTGATTTGTCCAGAAATATGAAAAAAAGCCTTTTCTGACAATAAACAATTACTTACGGGGAAATTCACTGAAAAATCAGAGTTTAAGGGGTTAAACAATAAAAGTAAGACTACTATTATTTATTGAGGCTGCAAGCGACCTTTGAGGGGTCTATCAGGTTCAGCCATGACTGAGAGACAATATGAGACAAATATGGCAGCACTCGTCGTTGTATATTATTATATGACGTAAGGATTCGTTCTCTCCTGACTGGTCGAGGGCGAGCTCCGCCAGTCACTGTAAACAGTTATATTCACTGGGCGAAAGTGCCCGAGGGGTGAGTACAACAATCTAACGACCTCCAGCTAAAAATAGATTGGCCTTCCCCACAGGAGCTCCTGACACAGTGTCCGTATTTCGTGTCGCTTCATCCCTGTGAGAAGCTTTACGTTAGAGTTGTTGCCCTTCTCTTATTTTCCACTTTCAGGTAGGGTCATATAATAAAACAGTTATTAACTTCAGTAATCGATTGAATATCTCTTGTCCAAGGTGGATAAATCATCAGATTCAGCTCAAGTGAAGTCAATAATAGTATAATGTTCAGTATGGTCAGCGGTAATAGCATATGGAAGAAACTTTGTTCATTAGAACATTTTTCACTGAATTGGATAGGTTACAGAACAGATTAAATGTCTGGACTTAAATATGTGTTTCAGGAAAGGAAAAGAATAAAGTGATGTAAACAGAATTATTGGCACCTGTTTTGAACAGGTTAATTGTACAACCCTTGGAAATGATGCTTGTTTTCACTGTTTTGCATGCGCTTTTCTATTTCTCAATTATAGTTCCATTTATTCTATTTTTATGAGAGTTAATTTACAGTATGTTGTTCAGATTTAGGTCCACGTGGTCAAATTTATAGAGTATACTAGGGCTGCACGATTAATCGGATCGCGATTATTTCAAGCGCAATAAAAGTGACTGCCACTATGAGGCAGGCGGACGAGCTTGCTTATTACCTTTTCTATGACACATACCTAATGCGGTCATTTGAAATGCTTCTGGGAAGAAAACTGATTTGAAGCCCGCCAATTACCAGTAAGATTGGACAGCCCCCGTCGCCTTGGCATAATTAGCTTACCTTATATCAATTCCCGTGTACTTTGCCTAACTTGCAATCAAGCCATTTATTCAGCCAACTGACTAATCAAAACCAAAATGTGGCCAATAATGATTAGGAGGAGATGAGAAGCAGACAAACCGAACCAGGCTGCCGTGTTAGATTGAAAGAATGTCAGTGATTTCAATAAATAGCCGACCTCTGAATTCCACCTCTCATGGGAGAATTTTTATGTATTATTAAAAATATTTCTTAAAAATAAAATCATTTTAAGATGGCCCTGATTTTAAGCGTTTAAAAATATACGTGAAGTGGAAAACATTTTGTAAAGCATATCGAACATGAATGTGAGAGAAATTATTTTTGCATAATAATGCAGCCCTAGAGTATACTTGGACAGTGTCGGCGCCAGAACTGGAAATCGGAGGGGCACAGAACGTCCCTTTTTAACAACAATTAGTCCTGGCTAGTTGTCAATCATTTTCCTTTAATGACACGTTTTCCAATCATAGTAATAATCCATTGGCAATTGAATACATGGCTCCTCTCCCCATGCGATCTAACAGCAACAAAATAATAGGCTAAATTCAGTACAGAAAAATGATTTACTTAGAAACAGGCCTCTGCTTTACGAAAGACAAACTGCCCTGTAACTTCTGCGCTAACAGCACATCAAGCAATCTAACCTGCGCTTCATGATCGGTAAAATTGTTGAAATGAAATAAAAGACCATTTGAAACGCCTCTGTGCAATTTTCAATAACGCTGCACCAAATTTAAATGCACCACAGTGCACGTCCGAATGAATGATAGTCGCCTTACTTTAACGGGGAGAACAAGCAACGTCTGATACTGTGGATTGTTTTCGGAGTGAATGTAGTGAATTTAGAAAATGATTGAGCACAAGTCAGGACTAACTGTTTTAAAGGGATGTGTCTGTCAAATGCAAAAGAAAAACGCTGCATATCCATGTCAACACATACGCGCTGCAACGGCCCAAAACATCTCCATTTGGAGAAACGTGCTGCAAAAACAGAAACGATGCAAAGCCAAAAACATGCATACCAAAAAGCAAATGCAAGAGAGCAAAGCACCGCGCTTAGACAAAGAGGATACAAGACCAAGAGACGAAAAGACAGCTAAATTCTTCAACCGACATATCTACGCGTTAATCCACGATAGGAAATTGCGCATTTTTAAAATGTGATGACTGAAATTGATAGTAGAATGACATAGTGTCAATACCATGGCGAATTTTTTGCCTCAGGAAACTGTTTTTTTTTTTTTTTTAAACTACTTGGAATACCATTGGGTCACTGTAACTGAAGTGGTTGCTACAGAGGACAACAATTTTTTCTGTTGCAAGAGATCATTTTTTTAGACTGCTGGATAGATACTATGGGCAAGGATATTGAGCAGTTTGCACATCAGGCTTAGCTGAGTTTAATTCATGCAACTCCTGAAAAACAGGGATAGGAGTGAACTCGTCAATATTCTAGACTGTGTTCCAGCTCCGCTTGCTTGTGAATATTCAATAACTGATCCGGGGGTGCCATCTCGTGATAGATAGTGCAACTGCGTCCATAAAAAGAGCTGCTCTATGTCCGCAGGCGTCTACATCTGCAGAAAGGCGTTAACACTGTCAGACGTATTTTCCAACAAACGAAGTAGAGTTGGGCTAACATACTTTAGGTAAGACCTAGGGTTGACACGAACGTTGTACTTGGACCAATCAGGTGTTAACTGCTTGCATTCTCTGGCAATTTGCTTACTTAAAGATTTTGCTAATTTGTCAATTTCATTGTCCTCCTCACCGTCATTGTCAACTAGTTTGATCAGATTTGATGTACTGTCCCGGAAAATCAGGAGACTGGACAACCCACTGCACGAATCGGAAAACCAAGCGACACTTTCACCAAAATGACTCTTTATCTTTGAACAAACAGTCTGCTTAGTTTGATCACCGCCATGCTTTTTATACATTTAATAGAGTTCATTTGATGTCCAGACCTTTTCTCTATTGTGATTCATATCGCTGAATAGTCGAGTAAATGCACACTCTTGATTCGCTTAACTGCACGATTCAGTGGATGTTGCCTTGCTCATACAGCCAATCATAAACCGTTTACGACAGTCATCCTGATACCTGGCTTCAGCAGCATGAAGATCCCTAACTGCCCCATGAACTTGTGTTTGAACCTGTCTTGCCAGATCATCTCCGCGTTCCTCACAGGTCTGTAAGATTGAGTCTTTGAAGGACATGCCCTTTCCACGATCAGCTGTTCTGCATTGATATGCTGGACGCCACCGTGAAGGATGTTTCTGGTCACGCGAAATATCACAGAGTTCACACAATGTTTTTTAAAGTCGAAGTTTACGTCTGATTGGCGCAAGCGTTTCTTTATAGTTGGAGGTTCACTTTTGCTCCTCTTGTGTTTCGTACCCAAACTGTGCGATATATGCCAACTAGATGCGTAAGTACTGATGCACCGTCTGTGGCACTTAACGGAGTATTCTTGATTTTCGTCAACCAGTGGCTGGAGCAGAAGATGAAGGCCATCACCTCTGCTCTGACTTGCTTTAATCACCCGGGTAGCCTTCGGCGTAACAAGGTCTCCACTACCGGAGCAAGGCTCGAAAAAGCACTGGTTATTCGTCGTGTCACCTGAAATGTAAAAGCGAACTTATCATTTCCAATAATATTTTGGCTACTGCTACTGAAATCTAAAGATGTGCATTGATTACTCTATTAACCTCCCAACGATCCTTATATCAGAGCGACAATAGTATCATTTGGATCGACCCATTTTGTTACATGTCCCTGTACCAAATCACCATAACTTGTGTTCATTACAGTGACTAAAAATAGATGTATTGTACAGAATGATATCATGATACATTACCTTCCATTTTTTCCATGTACACAGACACTTGCATATAGAGTACACACTCTGGTTTCACTTATCAAAGACCATCTTCAGCTTGCAGCTTAATTGTCTTTCTCGAACCATGTATTCCACATTTTTTGTCCTCCTACAAAGAAAGATCATTGATCATTTGGAAAATTGTGCCCCCTATTGTGAAGCTTGTGCGATTTCAGTAGCACAATACAAAAGGACTGGTTTAAAAGTAACTAAACACTAAATTATGATGACAAAACTAATTAGCATAAATTCAATCTGGATCCAGTCATTGGCATTTTCATTAAGGCCTGTAATGTTAAAACCTTTTGTCTGCATGAGTGCTTGTGGAATCTCTGCCATGGCTTTGTTTACGGAGGACAGTACAGGATAGGGAAACAACACATCACCAATACCAAATTTTCACGTACTTTCCATTTTGGACCAAATTTTGTTTGCTGTGTTCTCCATATTTGGTAAAATCATTGAACATGGGCAGGGGAAGTTATTTTAACTTGCAGACATCTTAGCTATGATATGCAAGGTCTTACTTGGACTTACTTTAATTTCCAAGCCCATAATATAAGCAAAAAATGCACCTCACCAGTTTACCATATTTGGTCAAAAATTGTGACGTTTTGACCTCCTGTGACCTAATTATTGATCTGTTTCCCATGTAATAAATGTGAGGAGATAGAGCACATTAATACGAACATTTTGATTTAAAACATTATACTACCATAGTTGCAGTCGGTTCTACATGTATTTATATTTCCCCTACCCCAAAATCTTTCAGTCGAAAAGTGACGCGAGTCCGTTGGTAATGTTCGATTTTTATCAAAATGCCCAACAGTGCAAAAATTAAACCCGGCAGATTCCAAAACTAGAGATTCCATACTATAAATATCTATCAAGAACAACTATGCACCACAAATTCAAAGGTTCAGCCCCAAAATGAGGTTTGGCCACTAGACTATCTGCAAAAGTTGTCCACCAAGCCCTTTTCGTCCAAAATCTCCGTCCTCTGTCAGCTAATTGTCCTTGAACATCTCCATAAATTTCTGAGCAATCAGTTCGCTTCTAGAATCTGCCTCGTTTACCAGCCAACCAGCTTCTCCATAATTTACTGAGCAGCCAGTGAGAGAAAATGAAAAACGACGCAGATAAAATTGCTATCAGAAAACTACTAATAGGAATTCAACCCGCCGGAATAACGAAGTTAAATGCCCGCAGTTTTCTAAATTTATTCAGGTAAGATGCTCTCCAAAACTTGCTCACTCCTGGGACAGAACGATGATAACATAGGGGGTTACCATCAATTTTTTATAGTTTTGCAGTGTTTTTACTTGTTTAAATCAGTTGTTAGCAGCTACAATTGCATGATGTCACAGTGTACATTGCATGGACTATATAAAAGATTTTTAAGCAGACAGACGCTACTCGCTATTATTTACTGTCACAAAGTATGTTGATTCAGATAAAATCGCTGTTATTGATTACAGCACTGTTGTCACCATTAGCCAAGTTGCTTGATACTTGGTGTTGCTTCATAGTGCAATACGACATCAGAATCCTCTTTCTGGATGCCAGTTTTTCAGCACCAAGAACATTTTGCCGATTGAATTTGTAATTTAGTTACATATTTGGTTTTCATCAAAGAACACGGTCATCATTGTGTTATTGAGGCACCCTCATTCTTTTTAGTGCACCTTGCTACAGCATAAAAATGTGACATCAACGTCTGAACATATTCTCTAGCAGTTTAGTCACACTAAGTGAATGAGATCAGTATTGTAATCAGGTGTTGCACTTGTTGCGACACACGGCTTAACTTGAGAATGTTTAACAATTAATAATAAACGTTACATGACTGTACAACCTCACCTCCAAAAAAGATATGATGCTGTGTAAAATGCAAATAGAAAAAGAATGCTATGATTTGCAAATCTCATGGATGGACATTTAATTTGCAAAAGAACATATTCAACATATCAGATGTTGAAAGTGAGACATTTTACCATTTCATAAAAAATATTAGCTCATTTTGAATTCGATGGCGGCAACACATCCCAAAAGAGTTGGGATAGGGCCATGGTTACCATTGTTTAGTATCTCCTCTTCTTTTAACAACAGTCTGTAAATGTCCGGGAAGTGAGGAGACCAATTGCTGAAGTTTTGGGAGAAGAATGTTGTCCCACTCTTGTCAGATGTAGGATTTTAGCTACTCAACAGTCCTTGGTCTTCTTTGACGGATTTTTCATTTTATGATGCGCCAAATGTTTTCTATTTGTGAATGGTCTGGACTGCAGGTAGGCCAGTTCAGCGCTCAGATTCTTCTACTGTGAAGCCATGCTGTTGTGATGGATGCAGTATGTGGTTTGGCATTGTTTTGCTGTAATATGCAAGAACTTTCCTGAAAGAGACATTATCTAGATGGGAGCATATTTTGTTGTAAAACCTCTATATACTTTTCAGCATTGATAATGCCTTTCCAGATGTGTAAGCTCACCACACCATAGGCACTAATGCAACCCAATACCATCAGAGATGTAGTCTTTTGAACTGTGCACTGATAACAAGTTGGGTGGTCCCTCTCATCTTTACACCGCACGACATGTCGTCAGTGGTTTCCAAAAAGAATTTCAAATCTTGATTCATCTGACCACAGAATAGTTCTACATTCTGCCTCAGTCCATTTTAAATGAACTTTGGCCCAGAAAAGACGGCGGCGTTTCTGGATCATGCTCACATATGGCTTCTTCTTTGCATGATGGGTCAATGACAAATAAGCCTTTTAAAACTGTTATTTTTAAATACCGCATATGACCATTTAGTAGCCCGGGCGTTTATTTCGCAAAATGGACTCGGACCCCAGGCGTTTATTAGAACCAGGCAGGTATTTGCAACAGGCCATTATTTATTTTTGCACCGACCTGCACCAGGCCAGTTCTGCTTTCCTACACAGTTATAAACTGACTGAATTTAACCGTTAAATTAACGCATTGTCTCCTTGTCATTTTAACTGAAAGTGGAGTCCTGTGCGCATTTAACGGTGGTTTACATTGAACATGCACTGAACCGTGGTAAACTTATTGTAAAATTACAGTTAAAATAACTGGCTAAAAGGTGCCAGTTAAATTACCTGGCAAGAAAGGCTTAAGTTTATTCTTTTATTATTAACAGTGTATTGGCGGAAACTGAAACTGGTGCGGTTTCATTTACATACTTTAGTTTTGAGACTTCTACATTGATCCCAGTTGGAGCAACACGCAATATCATCCTGTTATCCATTGTGTCTGGGCAAAGACGGACTAAATGAAGACAACAAGTGGGTATGAACACTTCAGAATGAAGTTGTTCCGATCTTAATACACAAAGCATACATATATATTCATATATGCACATAACGACTAGTTTCTTCCAGGTGTAGACCTGAGTCAGACTCGCAGGCACAGCTGGATGCGAACGCTTTTTCTTTGAACGAAACGAAAACGTAGGTAACTGAGCCATTAAATAAAGGGTAAGGCAATCGTAGAGCTTACTCTTTAGCTTTGCCAAATAATAGAGCATAAATATTATTGATTTACAATTCCTTATTCGTGTACTTTTTTAAGTACGAAAAGATAAAAAAAGAACACAGAAAACAAGTCCCCCACCCAAAAAAATAATCATTTTCGACACCCCTGTTTGCTGTTTAGATGCGTCTCATTGGACTTCTATTCATACATAAGATGGCAGAGCTATTCTGCCGCGTGCACTTAGGTCCAGCCAATGACGTTGTCCACTCAAGTTTTTTTTATATCTCTGTGCCAAAGACCGTCTGCTATTTTTTTCCCCCACATCTTTACTGACATCAGATATACATACAAAGACAAACCGAAGGTTGTTTTAGCGTCTGTACTACCGCAACATGGGGTAACACTGACATTATATTACAATAGTGCAAATAATCGCCAGGGCGTTTAATTGAACCAGCGTTTATTATGCAAACTGAGGTCGGACCCCCGGCGGCTTTTTGCACACAGGTGCATATTTGCACGCGGATGATTATTTGGTCATATATGGCAAATCTTTAAAAATGTACACAATACATTTATTTGAAGTCGGAAGAGTGTGTTTAAACAAGTCTTAATGGTTGCACAACATTTACAGGGTTTTAGTACAGTTTTAGACTGTATTTGCAATTTCACCAGCCAAAAAATGTCAGGTGGCGCAACCAAAAGTTTCTCGAAAAAAAAAAAACAAAAAAAAAAAAACACGCTTCCATTTTTTTCTAAGTGATTTTTTTTAGTAAGTATACCTGAGAGTGTCTACTCTGCCTAAAACATTACTATTTTGTAATTGAACTGGGTATTAAAAGAAATGTATGGATTCTTTATTGTAGGGGGCGGGTATTTTGGTTTTCCAAACAATTTAAGAACAATTAAACTATTAAACTTTGTTGATTTGAAAGGTTTTCAATATAAAATTATGCCCCCATATTGATATTATATTAATTCATCTTTTAAATTACATATTTAATACATTTCACATAGTGTTAACTTGTTCGGAAGGTTGCGCCACCTGACATTTTGAGGGTTTGAGATGGCAAAACATAAAATATATATCATTTTTATGATAAATTGGAAATATCTTCAAATTAAACAGGTTTTATAGAATAAAATTATGCTTATTATGAATAATGTAAAATTATTTTAAACCAAAGTAGTGCACTCGGACAATGTCAGGTCATTGACCCTGATACTGCTTTAGCTTGCATTTGTAGATTGCACGGCGAACTGTGTTCACTCATACATGCCAACTCACTACGGCTTTTGGGGCGTTTTTTTCAGAATGAAACGCCCCAGAGGCGGTGTTAGACCCGAAAATTATTGGCTATTATCCCACCCTTTATTGACAACAATTTGTCCTGGCTAATTCTTGATGGTTTGCCTTCATTAACACGTTTTCCAATTCAAGAATAATCAAGTGACAATTGAAGACACGGCTTCTCTCCCCCATGCGATCTAAAAACGACAAAAAAATGGGCTACATTCAGTACAGAAAAATAATTTAATTATAATTAGGTCTATGCTCCGGCGCTCGGCGACAGCATTTCAGAACCGCGACAAGCACATTACACCTGTTTTTGCAGCACGGTCCATAACTCGCTGTATAAAATAAACAGCTGTCTGTTTGAAAAATGTAATCGGACGAAACCACGTACTAGTCACCAAAATTACCTTCATTCGCTGAAGAGTTCTGAAATGCCTTCGCCGAGTGCCGGAGTATGGAAGCCCATAGTGGACAATATTCAAATGAAAATGTAATCCCACTATTGCATTATAATTTTCCACTTATGAATGAGTTATTTGAGACAATATTAAATTGAAAATGCATTAATCCAATTATCACTTTCATTTTCACATACACATATGGGAAATCTATGACTATATTCAAATGATAATGAAAAGCTGATTGACATTTAATTTTCAAAGTCATGCTCCGCAATACAGTGGACAATATTCAAATGCAATAAGCAAAACAGCTCCCCCAGCCTATTGCATTTACATTTACATGTCATCACGCTCTTTTAGGGTCAACATGATAATGAAAATGCTGTTTTCTAATCACTTGGAAATAATAATGATATAATAATGATGACGACATTTGACATTTCATTTTCAAAGACTTATCCTGCAATACATGGGACAATATTCAAACGCAGTAAGGGAAACAGCGCCTCCCAGTCCATTGCATTTTCAAATACATGTCACCACGCTCTTTTAGGGACACAATGAAAATTAAAATGCAATCTGTCAGCGTCTCATCAAGGCGGGTCTTCCGCTAGGACGTCACTCATTAGGGGCGCGAGCGGAAACCATGTTCCTTATTTGCATACCAACCAATCAGCTTCTGGGTAGCGCTTGTACGCACGGAGGCTTACTGATAATGGGTGCATCTCAAAGCGTAGGCTGCAGCCTTCGAAGGCTGCATTTTTGCATGTGCGAGATGGCGTTTAAAGTGACAAATCAGGGCTGTAAGAGCTTCTCCAGTAGGCATCATAGCTAGCTAGCTGTACCTAAGCGATTGCTTTTCGACTCACTAGCAAGCTAGCTAACGTCTCTGAAATCTGCAAGCACACTTGGGTTGCAGTTGCACAACAGTTGCCGCGAAGCCTCGGATAAGTTCATGCATATTACAGCTAGCTCAGTTAATAGAGTTGGGGCAAAAATCAAATCATATCCCTTTAATGTGATGATCATTCACAAATATTTTCCTTAGTTAACGTTAGCTAACATACTAGCTGCCAAGATGGCTACATCCAAAGCGCAACATAGCCTAATGCGCGATGGCACACAATACATAGCAGCCTAGCCATCATGACATTATCAGTAAGCCTCCGTGCGTACAAGCGCTACCCAGAAGCTGATTGGTTGGTATGCAAATAAGGAACATGGTTTCCGCTCGCGCCCCTAATGAGTGACGTGTGAAAATGAAAGTGATAATTGGATTAATGCATTTTCAATTTAATATTGTCTCAAATAACTCATTCATAAGTGGAAAATTATAATGCAATAGTGGGATTACATTTTCATTTGAATATTGTCCACTATGGGCTTCCATACCGGAGCATAGACCTAATTATAATTAAATTATTTTTCTGTACTGAATGTAGCCCATTATTTTGTCGCTTGTAGATCGCATGGGGGAGAGAAGCCGTGTCTTCAATTGTCACTTGATTATTCTTGAATTGGAAAATGTGTTAATGAAGGAAAACCATCAAGAATTAGCCAGGACAAATTGTTGTCCATAAAGGGTGGGATAATAGCCAATAATTTTCATTTGGGTTTTAACTTACCGCTTCCTGAGAAACTTTTATTTTTTTTTTTCATTCTGAAAAAAACGCCCAAAAGCCGTAGTGAGTTGGCATGTATGTTCACTGACAATGATTTCTGGAAGTGTTCGTGAGCCCATGCAGTGCATTCCAGTGCAGAATCATGCTTGTTTTTAATACAGTGCCGCCTGAGGGCCTGAAGATCACGAGCATCCAGTATCAACCTTCGGACTTGTCCTTTGCGCGCAGAGATTTCTCCACATTCTCTGAATCTTTTGATGATATTATGTACTGTAAATCGGAGGACACGGCATTTCTGGGTGCCCACAGTTTCCAAGTCCAAAGTCTTTGCAATCTTTTTACGTTGAGGAACATTTTCTGAAATTGTTCCTTTATTTTTTTTTGACTATTTTTAGATAATTTTTTGCAGATTGGTGAATCTCTGTCCATCTTTACTTCTGAGAGACTCTGCCTCTCTAAAATGCTCTTTTTATACCCAGTCATGTTACTGACCTGTTACCAGTTAACCTAATTAGTTTTCCCTTTTACACAGCTATTTGCATTGTATTCTGTTTTTATGTACAAAAGTATTAATATATTGTTTACATTTATACTTGTTTATTTTGGAATGTAAGCTTGTTCAGCACCTTGGTCAACTGTAATGGTTCTGAATGTGCTATACCAGTAAAGTTTGATATGTCGTGACTTATACACATACAGACAGAATTCCTTTCTTTATATAGGCATGGGCAATACAAATGAATAAAATGACAACATTTCTTGAGTTGCTGAGAAAAAAGTTTTTATTATTTTCTAATGATTCTTTGCAGGTAAGTACAGAAGACACAGACGAAGAGTTTGCCACAAGTCCAACGCCTTTACAGGAAAGGGTCTCAGAGCCACAGGGTCCCAAAAATGGCTGATTTCGGCATTTATCAACAAAACCCATTGTGAAAATTGGGGGGTGAAGCCTGAGGGCATTTTCGAAAATGCAGTCTACTCAGAAATAAACCTGGCCAAATTATCCATTAGGGTACCCTAACAGAAATAATTGATGCTAAAGTCATCAACCCCTTTTCTGAAGTACAGCAGCACCCCTAGGCCCTTTTTAATGGAAAATGCATTGAATTTCACCCAATTATGTTCAACAAACATTAGGTTTTTTGCGTTGATATTAAAAAATGGTATGAATGGGTTGCCTGTGAAGTTTTTTTTTTTTTTTTGGATCAATGGCCTGCAAAAATGTCAAAATTATCGGTGGGAGGGCAAACATTAACGCCACTCGCCCATTACTATATAAAATGCAGTGAAGTCGCTGATGCCGCAGTTGTTTGCCCTCCCACTGCTACTTAAATGAATCAAACGTTCCCCCTTCAATAACCCGTGGTGATTAAAAAAAAAAACCTTTGCACTGTTTTTTACAATGTCCATATACCCTCCTCCCATGATAGTTTCAATGAGCTACTGCGAATAATTCATAGTAAAACACAGTGACGTGCAGTCGGAGGTTAGTTTGGCGAGGCAGAAACCTCCCCTTTGCTTGATTAGCAATCAGACGATTAACTAGTTTAGTAAGACTATTCGGCAGAATGACGGGCCAGTTTAAGTTTCGGCGTTATTACTCAGTACATCGAACCTGAAATGCTCACTAGACAGCAGATTTTTGCGCGTACTTGCTTCCAGGAAGCCGAAGCAATGTCAACAACAAATATTAAAACAGTTCGACTAATGCAGAGTTCAATGCTTAATCAATATACAATGTATTCTCCTTTAAATACGCGCTGTTACACCCAAACAAAAAGCGGGCGCTTATTTTCAGTCTTCTTTCATAATCCGATTAACAAAATGTTTAAACGATATACAGAATTACGAGAGCCGAGAATTTTTCCTAATTGATTATTCAGATTTCCATCCTCGCAGTCTCGAATTGAAGGGTATAAGTGAATGAATCTTGTGACCGGTGTTCGCGAGGTGGCATATTTTGATAGGTAGCAAAATTTGTCAGAACACTGGTAGGTTTTGAACGCCTGGCGCTGGTTTATTCCTTGGTATATTTTACTGAAACTTCACAAATAGGGTCACAGGATATTCTGTCAACCAACTATGTAGGTAATAGTAAAAAAATACACTCACCTTTCTTGCTATTGTTGAGAAGAAGTCACGGCGAACTCATGATTTAACTTCAACAACTTATGTCGAACTTATTTCACATCCCCTGGAGGTCTAGACTGGACGAATGGACTCGTAATTTCTCAAATTAGATGGCTGTAAGTCAATAAGGGCCGTAGCTGGGATATCACGTCTGCGCGGGCTGTTTGAAATCTACCTCCAAAATGGATATTTTTGCCACGCCGTGCACTTGAAAGTTTGTAAACACGGTGCAAATTGAGGTCACGATTCATCCAACGGGCTAATAATAGCTCTGTTCAAATCGCGTTATTGGCAGAATACGCAGAGTTCATGTATGAAATGCGGGTATCCTATTGAAAAGGTTGCTTTTAATCAAACCATGGTGTTCTTTTTGTATGAAAATGGTATTTACATCATTTTTTTTATAAGTTTTCCGAGGCTTGTTTACCGCCCCAGTTCAGCTGTTACGCATTCCATTAGAGTTTATGCAGAGCGTTGCCCATGCCTACTTTATAGTGCGATGATAATGATAGTTTGGGCTTTGCCTCGTATCATTTACCATATCTTTTAGTTTGTCATTATTTACCAAATTGCTATTTTTTTGTAATCACATGTTCACACTTTCACCAGTTAGAATGCCATTGATTCTTGAATTTCATCAGGTACAATTCCCCCTCTTTCTAAGCGATTCCAATTTAGTAGTACCATATGAATATAAAGTGCTAGTGGCTTGCATACCTATTTCTGACATAATGTGACCTGAAGGAGTGAATAATCCTTATGAACATGAAAGGTGCAATCAAGAAAAAATTAACACTTTGTTAAGATTCTGGGATTGCAACTGTGGTTGGAGCGACAAGGATCTTTATCTCCCATGATGTGAATGATTTATATGCACTTATGTTTGCTGACAATATGCCCGCCTTATCAAATAGCTGCCTTCAATTGCAAAAGAAAATGTATGCTTTTGAGTCATTTTGTAATGAAACCAGGATGTGAGTTTATTTGGACAAAACCAAGGTTATTGTATTTAGACAAGAGGGAGTGCTTCATTCGTATGATAAATGGTATGATAAGAATAACCTTATTGAAACTGTCTCAAGTTATAGATACTTAGGTTTAACATTTACACCCAAGCTTATTTGGACTAAGGCTCAAAGGATTTTAGCTGCTCAGGCAAAGAGGGCACTTTTGGCTATAAATAGTTTTTGAAGAAAAGTTGGCTATTTGCCTTGTTTTGACCTTTTCAAAATCTTTGATTCAATGGTAACTCCAATTTTGTGTTTTGGATCAGAAGTTTGGGGCTCCTCAAACTGTAAAATTATTGAATCTGTTCACCTTGCCTTTCGTAAACAATATTTGAAAGTTCAAAAATCTACAAGCTCTAATATGGCTTTAGGGGAATGTAGGTGTTTTCCATTGCAACTTGTCTATATGACAAGAGCTGTTAACTACTGGTGTAAAATTATTCAGCTTCCCCCTACTAGGTTACCTAATCAGTCATATCTTATGCTAAAATCTCTAAATGACAGTGGGCGTATTACTTGGGCATCTAAAGTTAAAAACATTCTTTTTCAATATGGATTTGGGTTTGCATGGCTAAGCCAGGATGTTGGCAATGTTAATGCTTTTAATGCACTGTTTAAGCAGAGGCTTTGTGATAATCTTCAACAGTTATGGCATTGCTTTGTTGAAGCCTCACCTAAATGTAACATTTACAAACAGTTTAAATCTCTGTTAAATGTAGAAAAATACTTGTGTTATGATCTTTCAGTTCATTTAAGGATAGCCATTTCTAGATATTTCTAGATGACTTAGTTGACTTGTGATATTTCTTATTGTGCGGGACCCCCTTGCAAATGAGATGTCACATCTCAAGGGGTTTATCCCGTTAATAAAAGAATTTTCATACTATATTTAGATGCTCAAATTTTAAAATTGCAACTAAAATAGGTAGATATAGAAATATTGACCATAATCTTCATTGGTGCAATTATTGCAAGGATAAAGGAACACAGGTTCTTGAGGATGAACATCATGTATTATTTAACTGTGAGCTTTAATCAGATTCAAGGGATAAATTTCTATACAAATTAAAAAGGAAACCATTTTTTTCATTGTTTCTTGTAGATATTTTTAAGGACACATCTAATATGCAGTCATTTTATTATTCAGGTAATGTTTTATACTTTGCAGAGAAAATAATAAATGAAAAATATTGTGCTCTATGAATTCAACAGTATTTCATGCATGTATTCTGAGCCATTGGCCTAATTCCAAAATAAAATCTGTCTTTCCGTCTGTATGTCTGTCTGTTTTCAAGTCATGCACAGCCCGGCTAGCTCAGTCGGTAGAGCATGAGACTCTTAATCTCAGGGTCGTGGGTTCGAGCCCCACGTTGAGCGCTGCACATTTTGAAAAGAATGAAGGTATGGAGAGTCTTCATGGCACTTCGAGAGCTCGTACACACTCTCCGTCGCCATGTGGCTCGAGTGTGGAACTTGAATGGGTTGCACCTGTGGGCCATTAAACGTGATCATGCTGAGTAATAATACAATGATTTCCTGCGATCCTCCCGCCATCCGCTGGGTTTTCCTGAAAATGCAGGAACTGGATGATGATGGCATGCGGCAAATATCTTTATCCAAACGTATCCAACTCATTACAACATCTGCTTATATTATAATAAGCTGACAAATAACAAAGTTACTACTGTAGACTGATTCATATAGCAATATTACAGCGAAAACACAGCGACTTTACGATCGCGTTGCATTACGGTAGCATCTTTTGACAAGGCAGCACAAATTGTCAGAACACCGGAAAATGAAAAGAAGTTACGTGTTATATCTGACCACGCATTTATTCAGTTTTTTTTATTATTATTTCTCATCCGCATGCATTGCCTCCGTGGCTACAGTGGGGTGTGGGAAGCTTGTTCTACCACAAGGGGGCACCAATGTTTTGAATATGAGATAAGCGAATAACGTTCTAAGGGAATGACCGGGATCGTATGTCACATTTTCCACATTTATGCGTTTTTTTTCCAGCTTAATTGGGACGTGTATAACACTAGCAACTATTCTTGAGTTCCAGGAAACTAAGTAGGCAACTTCTTGAGCTGTGGAAAAACCTGAACATTTCATAATCCAAATTATGAATACTTAAAAATCTTTTTCATTGGGCAATTAGGCCCAACACAAGTCTACCTACACAAGTCTACATTTATTGTCATTGGTTAGTTTTGTGTTAACATTCGTAGTAAAAGTGGCAATAAGAAGACCTCAAAGTAAGCGCAATTTTGCATTATGCATTAAGTAGAAAGTGCATTTTGTAATATGCCATTGACTTGATTGTTCCACTGTGGACGTAGATGCGATTTATCACGTTTAGTACATACATACATTTGACCAAAACATACCTCACGTAAAAGCTGGAGGATGCGGGCATCGATCCCGCTACCTCTCGCATGCTAAGCGAGCGCTCTACCATTTGAGCTAATCCCCCACTCTGTAAAATAGGGATGTGTACTCATTTTTGATGTTTGCCAGGCAGGCATACAATTATTTAGGTTTTCTATAGTAGAATTATCATAGGTCTCCATGCGTGATAATATTATGGGTATATGATCGTATTCGTATTTAATGCAACTGATCATGAAATAACTACACTAAAACAAACTACAAGCCTTAGAACACAACATTGGGATTGCTACAGTTAGCCAGTGAAGAACGGAGGGCGGAGTGTCGAGCATTTATTAAAGCAACATGGCGAGTGGCGTTGGCAGTGAGTACTGTACCCCGTTCTTTCAATGCATGATTTTTGCCACCTTTTACTGTTTTTAAATAAAGAAAATAAATAAACAACAACATTAGCAGCATATTTCAATGCATCGATCGAAATGACTAGCAAATGATATTTAGCGTTTGCTCAGTAACTCAGTAGCATGCGTGCATGAAACTGAATGACAACGAATTCCCTAAAGGAGTGCTAGCTTGCTTACGAGCTATGAAGCTCTGTGCGGAGTCATTGATTTTCATTATTTTCAAATACAGGTCAAATCGGGTTGTTTTGTTCGATAATTATGTTAACGTTTCAGACGGTGACTTCAGAAAATTGTACGATGATGTATGCTGTTCTAATAGCTATTGTTGCGACTGACTGGCGAGCTGGTTACACGCCCCTCATTCACATCTGATAAAAATGATAAGAAGTGTTCATGTCCTGAGTTATTAACGAGAATAAATAATATTCAGATAATGATTACTGACATTCATCTTGAGCATTATTTTGACTATGAGCTGTTCAGCTCGTAATATGCATTTTACCTTGATACCTTGCTAAATTGCGTTCAATGATTTAATTATTGTCGTGCGCGTTCAAATTATTACTTTTATTTATTTATCACTTTCAAGCTTTGTAAGGCTTGAGAATGTCACCATCATTCCTTCACACTCATCTCCGCTTTTCTCCCCGCCCCCACCGCCTAGAGCACAAGTTGCTGTCTCTCGGCCCAACAGAACCATGGTCGGTGCGAGAGAAGCTCTGCCTGGCCTCCTCGGTCATGAAAAGCGGAGACCAAAACTGGTAAATACCGCAAGCTGGATGGCTTTTCGGGCCGCTCACCCGCCTCGCCTTGTCTGTTTTTCCGAGCTTAAAACAGAGAGGGTCTTTGTGCTTTTTCACAAGTGTCAGCGTTGTGCGGCCCCAGGACAGACCACTGATGTGCTTATCTCCTGGATAGGCTTTGATGATTAGATAATTGCCGGCGAACAATGCATCCACTCTGTATAAATTGGGTTCGTACAATGTGCTGTTGAAGAATGAGAAAACGCAAGTGAGCTATGCCATTATACTATAATACCAGACACATATAAAACGCCCCCCGTATTGCACTTCTTGAATGAAAGATGCAGTACTCTGCATTTTCTATGAAAGGAGCTGTGTCACGATTACTGCGCATGCTCACAACTTTGAACGAAGTAAATCCGCTCAACTGCCAGTAGGAACAATCTTGAAAACATTTTTCTTCTATGATTATTGGCCATGGCAACCTGCTTACATTCTTCGTATCCCTTGGCTTAAACTTAATTGGTGCTTTGAATCCTCGAATTTCCACAGAAAGCTCCTAGATATGAAAAGCATAATGCCGGACTAACTAAAATATATACATACCAGTGGCGGCTGGTGAACTGGCGATAGGGGAGGCTGGAACCTATCCCTTCAAAATAATAATTGGTCATGACCCGTTTTCAATCATTCATCTAAATTACCATTACAAAAGCTCTGAAAACTCAACATTATCAGGTGTGGTCAGTTTTCATTAATAACGCATACCTGTCAACTCTCATGCATTCCGTGAGTTTTAGTGGTATATTTATTTTCCCCTGCTGTAGTCAGCAATTATTCAATCAACGCATGTGTAAGAGATTCTCGCACGGAATTGAAGTCCTTGTGCATGGAGGTTTATCAGTTTCACCAGCGTTATGACTCCGGACTTCTCACGCTTTTCTTTACTCAGGGGTAGGAAGCAATGCTTGTGTTTCATATCGTTTAAATAGTTTAAATGAAATAAGATAATTTGAAACGTCTTTATGCGATTCCATTGCTTCCAATGATCTTATTTCATTTAAACAGTTTAAACGCTCATGAAATGCACATATTTCTTCCAACCCTGAGTAAAGAAAAGTGTGGAGTCATAATGCAGGTGAAACTGATAAATCTCCATGCACAAGGACGCCAATTCTGCGTGAGAATCTCTTACATACGCGTTGATTGAATAATTGCCGACTACAGCACAGGAAAGTAAATATGCCACTAAAACTCCTGCTGAATGTGTGAGAGTTGACAGGTGTGCATTATTAATGAAAACTGACCACACCTGATAACGTTGAGAGTTTTCAGAGTTTCTGTAATGGCTATTTAAATGAATGATTGAAAACAGGTCATGACCAATCATTAATTTTAAGGGATGGTTTGAGCTTCCCCTATCGCCAGTTCACCATCCGCCACTGATGCATACAATGCAAAACGAAGACTGATTGGCCAGGGTGGAATCAGATCTTGACTTGCAGTCAAGCAGATTCATATTCTTGGGACGTATATTCTGAGCATGCGCAGCAATCGTGGCAAATTTAATTTGGTCTGATTTTTATATTACCTCTTCTACATTACTGAGAAACTTTTATAAGTTACTTTGTGAGAGGAAAGTGACATGTTCTATGGCCTCCACAGAGTTCCAGTCTTAGAGAGCGAGCGCATCAATGTGAAGAACAAACCAGAATTTGTTACGAGCAAGTTTTCTTTCTCTGTTACTGGTATGTGTTGGCAGGAATAATTGGATACCTTGCAGCCAAACTGAATCAATCCATTCAGAAGAGGTTTTGCGATATTGGCCATTTTATCTTTCCAACTTTAAAATCTGAATGAACAAGTTTGAAAGAGGTCGCAGACCACACTTTGATGTAGCTCAATAATCTGGATCAAAACATTATATTTGTTTTGAAAATAAAATGTTAAAAAACTAGTTTGAAATGGTTGGTTCATTGTGGCTCACGCTACATAATATATTGTATTGTAAACATGCTAAAAAAAACCCATCCCCATGCTATGCCATTTTAAAAAATAACACACTGCGAAACAAAATTTAATACCAATTAATAGTTTTACACATGCTGAACTGATATGGACAGCTGTTGTCTGCAAGAGAAAATAAACCGCTCCATGTTTTACCAAATACTTGGCCGAGGATAACAAAGGTATCACGTGATGTAACCGTAAACCACTGAAGTCTCCGCAGATTCAGAAGTCAAACACAAGTTAAACAAAGGGTAACAATGCTCAAAGGAAAAGAGCATGCCTTCTAGAAAAGACTACCGACACATGAATTTGACAACTTTGCGTTGACATTAAGTGTAATCGAACTGCATAACTAAATTTGGCAAGACTTAGTAACTTTCAAGCATAACCATCTTCACACACTTTTAACAATGTTACACAAAAGTCTTCTTCATGGGAAATTAACACATTCATCACTGAAACACTACCACCCTTCCAGGAAGTTCCACAGCGTCTCAGAATTGCTGAGCCAAAGTAAACATGGGGGAATTCCTGAGTAAAATGGAACTGTAGTGCAGGTGTCACAGACAGGAATCTGGTGGAAGGGGTTTTTATCAACATCATTTTAATGCTCTTAATGTTGATACAAGCAGTGTAGTCCGCTGTCAGGGATTACTGTTGAGGAAGGTTGACCTCTTTGCTCAATACATCTTTTTCAGTTGAGTTAATCATGGAAATGTCTAAGCTCTGAACAGTACTATTTTGCAGTCCACCTTGAAGAGAGAGGCCATCGATGTTATAACAGTCGGTCAAAACGATCCCTTTCATACAAGTCATGAACTTCAAAAAGATGGCAGATTTAACATAAGGATTATGCGGCAGATAAAAAGATGTAAGGTTTCTGAAGCAAGAAAGCTGTGTCTCAATGTAGAATGGAATGGTTGATTCACTTCAGCATTTAAAAAATTTGATAGGAGCTGGTAGTTCTCTTTGACATTATCATATCTGTCCGTTTAGGGCTCCGTGGGTTACCTGCTAATAAATGCCATAGAGACCTATGCTGGTTGGTTGACATGGTAAATTACGTTACAATACAGAAGACTGGACTACTACCTGAATTTTCATGAATTTGTGGGTTGGTTCAGTTTGGCAGCAAGGTTTCAAATTGTACAAGGAATATTTACATTCATTATTTTTGAAAACCTCGTCACATTATGCAGTTTGTTTGCATGTGCTTTCACCCTGTACTGTAAGAGTATATTTAAGCATTAAAACTCAACTACTCTCACTCTCGACTAGTGAAACATGAATACTGAACTGAATTAAACTCGACTTCCTTATGTGCACCACACTCCTGACTTGCTTGCTTCTACAAGCTGCAGCCTGCCTTATCCATGGGCTTGTCTGGACAGATTAGTTATGCAGTAATTCAGAGATTTCTCTCTGTTTTCCAGGGTCTCGGTCAGTCGGGCCATTAAGCCGTTTGCCGAGCCGGGCCGTCCTCCTGACTGGTTCTCTCAGAAGGTATGACACACCTAGGAGCACACTGCACGTGCTCACACACTCATCTTGCCTCTGTCAATCACAGGGGGCTCAATCTGTTCTGGTGGGCTGAGCTTGAGTCCCGAGGTAGAGAGAGCCATGACAACTCATGAAGAGGAGCAATTTTGTTTCTACCACGCTAAACTGAGCAGTTTAGCAACGCAGATCGTTGGATTTTTTTGTTCTTTTCTCAGTGGGTAAAGGTCTTAATTTCGGGGGAAAAACAATAAACCAGCTAACTATAGTTTTGACAAACTTAAGAGGGAAAAATGTTTAGGTATGATTAAAGAGAAAACAAAACCAAAAAAAAAAAAAAAAAAACCAATTCACTTTGAAACGGTGCCCATTAATGCGATGGACAAAATGGCTCCATGACCAGATTTTTCTGGAATCCTCATGTCACAACTCTCTCAATCTAACAGGAGCGCTCAGAGCACATCTCCCGCCGGAGTCGCGACTGCGATATGCGTATCACCAGTCCATCTGCAGCGTATGTGCAAAGTCTCAGAGATGTCCCATGAAAACAGTAGGAGTTGTTGATTTCCCCAGCCGTGTCCCTTCCAATACGGACGGAGGGACGGACAGATGGATCGTGCCACGACATAATCCCCCTTTTAGGCTGTCGCCCAGCGGGTGATAAAAACACAGGGCTGAACTAGCTGCTGGCATCAAGTAAACATGAAAATTGTTGTTTAAATTGACTTTGAAAACTAGAATTAGGTGACCCCTGCTTTATATTGGACTCCGAGGGTCTGCTAAATCAGGGAAATGTGAAGGATATCATAATTATGAACACATAAAAATGTTTTTTTCATTGGGACTATGGCATATTCTCAGAAGGCTTAATTCATAAATCGTAGTCGCTGAGGGGAGACTGACAGTGTCAGGAACTTCAGGCCAAAATGGTGCCATGTGTCAGCTTGCTGTGACCATATGTTCATGAATGAACTAGCAATAGCCCATATTAATGCGCAGCATAAACACATACTGTATTATAAATACTGCATTCATTGATCTGCACTACTGTGCTAGAGTCTTAGACACCCTACATTTAAAAAAAGAAATCTGGCTTTATGGGCCTTATCTTACGCCGGAGTCCCTAAACCCGTTATTTGGGGTTTTCGCATTGCGTAAGAGGCCTTCCCCCGCGAAAGTTGCTATCTTGCACACCTGCCTATATCCCTAAAACACCAGCGCTACCCGTTATATTATGCATAGGCGTGGTTTGGGCGTTACGCCAGTTAAACCAATCAGTGTGCCAGGTGCCACTGCCTTTCAGAGCAGGCTGCGCTATCCCAAATCCTCAAACCGAAATCCGTGATGGAGAGAGGAAGGTCGCCACGTTTCTCCGTTGACAAAGTTAAATTGCCCGTGCATGAGGTCAAATCCAGTCAGGGAGGATCTGTTTTTGTTAAGTTAATCATGAATTTGTATTATTATTATTATTATTATTATTATTATTTGACACTGACATATTGTTTAATGTTTGGTATGTAGTTAAAAAAAAAAAAAAATCAAGCCTACCCCTTTTGTGATGGAAACTTCAAAAAAAAAAAAAAAAAAATGCGTTTCGCCATGCACTTCCAACTCCCTCTCCGTCTGAAATGAAGCATAGAACAAAATCCCATTTTAGAAAAATTAAACAAGTGTTTGCCACTAACATGGCAATATCCCACGCCGTCCGTACGATATGTGTTCGTACGGACGGACGTGACGGACGGACGGACGGAGCCCAATGCTATATCCCTCCGCCGCCGCTAAACGCGGGGCGGGGATATTAGGTATATGCACTGGCACTCAGCGACGTATTTTTTTTTCCCCAGCAAGAGCGGCATTTCAGAACTCTTCAGCGAATGAAGGTAATTCTGGTGACAAGTACGTGATTTTGTCCGATTACATTTTCCAATCGGACTGCTGTCCATTTTTTTACAGCAAGCTGCGTGACCGTGCTGCAAAAAACAGGTGTACGTGCTTGTCGCCGAAATTACCTTCATTCGCATAAGAGTTCTGAAATGCCGCTCTCGTGGAAAAAAAAATTTCCGTTGCTGAGTGCTGGTGCATAGCGCTCTTGTGAAAGCCCAAATGCGGTAGCGGGTGGTTTTAGGACCGCTATACGCTTTTCCCTAACGGTGTGGTCAAGATAGCAATTGTAGGGAAAGCGATAAACACGCCCACGGGCACACCTCCAGGCGTAAATAAAGGATTTGGCATAATGCATAGCGGGTAGTGTGGCCGCAAGATATCGTTTAGGGATAGTGGAAGCTGCTAAATGCGTAATTCACGGGTTGCCGGTAGTGGCAACGAGTAAGGCAGTGTGAAAGATAGAGCCCTATGTGTTTACTGCTTGTTTTACGCATTGGGGTTGCTGAAGTTAAAAGGCTTATTTCGAATTCCGAATGCTAAACTAAAAAAAAATAGTTTTATCAATAAGTGTTCCTATTTCATTAAAAACAGTTGATACAGATAATATAATCTTGACAGAGTGCTGATGTGAACGACATCATGGCTGTTTGCAATTACTTGAGGGGACAGACGCAAGTGAGACAAGAAGTCTGCAGAAGAACTAGACTAAGTTTTCCACTGCAAAAAGCCAATTATCTTATAAAACTATAGTACGACAGGACAGTCAGTACGATTCCATACACAGCAAAGTCATAAAGTCCTTTAATCCAACTACTGTCCTTCCCCCGCATACATGAACGGTTGGAAAATCGGTTTATTGACCAAAGCATGTCCATTCCCGCTACGATAGGTGGCGATATGGCCTTTTTCAGCTTGTTCGTGTCGGACCTTTTCCTGGTTAACCCATTATGTCACGAACCAAACAATCGTCAAACTAGTCAGCTGGAGGCAAACTGGTCACACTATGTTGAGTGGCGTAAACATGGACAACTTTACGGCTCTGCACATTTTGTACGTGCTGTACGCTATGCTTTCCAGTCAGTTAAGATGCATGCTATCCCTGGTGGTTATGGTGTTAGTCGAAGGCTCGCGGCAAATGGCGTATGCTCCTGGAGTGCTCCAATCGGGAGACCTCCGCTATGCTCCGCTTTGTGCCCCCTCTGCTACCTGGGCTGCGTTTCTCAAAAGCATAGTCGCTTACTAAGTTAGCGACTTACATAATTTGTCCACTCACAGTTAGTGGTTCCAACTAAGTGAGTTAATTAGCATCTGTGAGTTTGGAAAATTCCCCCCGGGCTTCCTGTGCATGTTGGGTGCGGGTCAGGAGCAAAGACTGGTGGGAGAGAGTCGTTTAGAAAGAGTTTTCCGATGGCGAGCGGAAGGAAAATTTTCAGATTACACGCAAGTCAATCGATAAATAAAGCGGATTAATGGAAGAAGTTATGAGCCCCCAAGACGTGATTGTTCGAGCACTAACACCATTACAGATGAGGATAGCTACTGTTCTGTACAAGTTTGCTAGTAGTGCAGAATACAGACTTGTTGCTAATCAGTTTGGAGTTCACACGTCCTGAAAACTTCCAGGTCAAAGCCCCACACGATGAACTGTAAAGCATGCGCAGAGCGCATAGTCCAGTTTGGTTCGATTTAAGCGTATTCATGCAGGAGTAATCTGACTCGTAACCACATTATCTGGGTGTGTTAGTCCGTCTTAGAGAAATTTGATTTAGAACGATTCCAGTCGGACAAACATGTTTACATGTACCATACAGCTCACATCAAAACGGAAAAAATTGCGAGAACTCTCCCTAACTTACTGCTGTCCTGCCATCTTTGTATCGCTACTCTACCGCCAGACTAACTCGTTGTTTCGCAAGATTGATGCTGTAAGACTTTTAACTGCCGACAGTGATCGTGAGGCGGTGCCAGGTAGGAAAATATAGTTCCTGACCACGTGTGGTTTCCTTAACTGACCGACTCCACATGACCACACATCTTTACTGGTCGGGGAGGTATTCTTTGATCTAACCGCTAGTGACAACTATAGGCATTCAGCCTTTCCTCTTGCACTTGAGCGGTGCTCACACTTACGCTACCCACTGTTCAATAAGAATCACTTGATGCAGGATATGTTAACATAACGGATTAATCAAGAGAAGTTAACAGAAAATTTATTGTAGTATATTTTCAGGTACACCAGTGTGAGGGAGTGAGGTGAGCTGAGATCAGGCATCGCTGAAAGTCCAGCAGAGACAGCGGCTGATTTGTGTTGCTTTCTGTACCGACACTATGCACCTAAAACAGAAAGGTTACTGGCTAACCTCAACAGAATATACATGGTCTTATATCGTTGCCTTTGTAACTTCGAGTGTGTCTGTATGAAACATGAAATGAGGAAATTAAACAGATAAAAAACAAATCTTCATTTATTTTCTATCTTGCAAAAACTTAAAGCTATAGTGCGTAACTTCTGTCGCCCCCTAGAGGAATTTTGCGTTATTAGAACAATACAGCCGGCACTTCCATATGTCGTATGCCCAGGTGTTCCCCACCGCTACCCCTCCGCCACCTTGCTACACGATTCCACAACATTTTTATTCTGTTTGAAGAGGGACAGCCGGTGGAAAAAAGATGGACTCTACGGAAGAGGTAATTATTGTATGATTTTTTCTGCCACAGAAACGCAAAATAGTATGTTTTGTTAGCCTATTACAAACTGGAGACAAGGCGCCTGCTAATTTTTAGCTGACAGGTTAGTGGATGGAAAGACCCAGTGGTAGTCAGCAGAAGTTATTTGTTGTCCGTTGGTCTCTAGTAGCCACAGTACACAAAGTAACACTCGCTACACACCGTGCACTGTTCGCTACAGTCTCTCGGTACACAACGTGGCGAACACCAGGCTGCTAACATTACATTACACTCATAGCACCATTTCCTAGAAAATAATAAAGCACTGGGTCCAGTACATGTAACAGCAACACATCCTACTCATCATGTCTTATAAACCAAGTCACTCACTTATCCAACAGCAGCAAGGCAACCTCCGTCTCTGCCCTCAGCCCAATTTCTTCCTTCAGGGCTCTGCACCGAGGAAAAGCGACACCAATACAAATCTGTGTTTGTCTTCTCTGTCGGTCGCTTTCCTTATTCGCTAATAGTCCTTCAGCCGAACGACCAGGCTTTTTCTTTGTGGTAGGATTCACTTCTGAACCGTGCCTCAACCACTTCTTTGGGTTCTCCGCCATGTTGCTTTCCCTTTCTAGCAGCGCTCCGCCTCTTGCTGGGAGACTCTCCGCTCTTCCTCCCCCTCCCTGGGGTGAGCCCGATACTTCACCAATATCTGGGCTAGCTCGCTGATGCTACCACGGTGAAAGCAATCGCGAAACGCACAAACTGTAACGCGTCTGGTATAACAAATGATTTCTCTGCATTGCTGTGGCGTAATTTCATCCGCCTTTAGAATTGTTCCGGCTAAAAAAAATCGGAAAAAGGCGGAGATTGGATGCAAAATTCTTTCCTGTAGAAGTTATCGATTTGCTAGCTCCACATAAGCAACTGTTCACGCTTGTTACAACTGATAATGTAATAAATTACCGATAATGTAATAACGCCTGATAATGTAATAAATTATTACACTATCCGATCGATAATGTAATAATTGACCGATAATGTAATAACAATTTATAACCGATAATGTAATACCATTTTGACCGATAGTGTAATAAAGTACGCCGACCAATAATGTAATAAACTTTTGACCGATAATGTAATAAAGTCAAAAGAGGGCAAACATCTACCCTGCCTTGGCTTCATGGGGGGGGGTGGGGGTGGGGTGGGTGACAGATGTCCCACGGGGGAGATGTCTAGCAGTGGCGGAGCTAGAACTGGGAATTGGGGGGGCACAGACACATCCTTTTATGACAACAATTAGTCCTGGCTAGTTCTCAATCATTTTCCTTTATTGACGCATTACTGAATTTAGCCCATGATTTCATCGCGGTTCGATCGCATATGGAGAGAAACCATGTCTTCAGTTGCCAATTATGATAATTGGAAAACGCGTCAGTAAAGGAAAATGATTGAGAACTAGCCAAGACTAATTGTCATAATGGGACGTGTCTGTGCCCCCCAGGTTCCCGGTTCTAGAACCGCCACTGACCCTCATGTTGCTCTGAAGTTACCGTTACCTTCTCCTTCTACTGTATTTTAAAAAGTCCAGTTTCAGTCGGACAAATGTAATAAATCGTTTTTTTCTACCCTCATGTAAACACACTGTCGCTAATTTTCAATGACAGTCATGCAACTGATCTCTCATCTGCTTATTACATCCCCCATTTTCTCGCCTAATATAGGATGTTTCCATTAAGAGTTACCATTTTAAAGCATCTTTACAAATAAATTATCACAGGGATTGAACATCAAGGTAGGATTAATCAAACTTGCACGAAGCTTAGCCTTCCCTATGCTTACATAAAGCTGAGGATAAAGGTTAGACTATAACCGGGAATTACTATGATAATTGTCTTTGGTCTTCATATCTTTTTCCTTATTTTGGACATATTCTTTTTGTATCTCTTCCAGCACTGTGCCTCCCAGTACAGCGAACTCCTGGAAACCACAGAAACACCAAAGTAAGCCTCAGATTCATTATCTTCTCATAAAAGTTTAGATCTTATTTTCACCTCCGCCAAACGAAGTTGGCTGGAGGTTATGTGATCGGTGCCGTTTGTTTGTCTGTTTGTTTGTGAACAAGATAACTCAAAAACTAATGAACGGATATCTCTGAAATTTTGTGGGTGGGTCGCTACCGCTATTATATCAGGGATGGACCTTACTGATTTTGACCGCGATCAGTCAAACAATATGGCTGCCACGGCAGCCATCTTGAAATCCTATGACACGCCATAACTGAACTTTGCTCCCACTCACCAAGATTTGGACTGTGCTGCCTTGGCGGATGTTTGCACTCTAGGAGTGCCTCTAGTCTGTGCTGTTTAAGGGGTTATGTGTCGCCATGTGAACAGGTGGAAGTGGGAGGGGTTCTGCTGGAACATGACAGAGTGAGACTCTGTGGAGACACTGCAATCCGTCAATCATTGCTTTCAACCAATCAAAAGATTTCTTTACCTGAACAGTCACATTGTTGCCCTGCCCATTTTCGCGAAAACTTTCTGCACTAATTAAAACTTGATGCGATATTACTAACATAATTCAATACTTGGAGTATTGATAAGATATTTAAGCTTGTTTTGGTAGAAAATGTGTTCCATTGTGAGTGTGTATCCATGGGTGTTTGTGCGTGCTAGAAAAATTAGATCTTAATGCTGAGCGGGGTTCTGCCCAGGATTTTCAGAGTACCGGGCGGCGAAACCTGGGGGGGGGGTTACAGAATTGAGAATTTTTAGAATTGAGGTTGAATTTGGTATGATTTCCTGCAGTTTCAGTCAAGGAAAATAGAGTATTTTCCCTTCGCTGAAGCTGCAAGACACCATATTAAAATTCTTCCCCAGCCCATGATTTACTTGTCAAACCAAGATTGGTCCATGCAGTAAGATTTTTTTTTTTTTTTTTAATAAAGGAGGCAAAAAGGTATTGAATCATTCAATCACCCAATATACATTGTGCAAAATGTCAGAAACCCTTGCATAAGTTGATATTTAGCATCAATAGTAGGGCCCACCCTTTGCCTTCAAAATTTTTACTATGATTTCTGTACTGTCTGGTGGGATATTAAACCATCCTTCGGGACAGTCTCCGGTCGGTTTTGTGCCATTTAGAGATCTAGGAAATGGACTCATAGCGCCACCTGTTGTTGAGCAGGGCGAATAACTCAGCTAGGACATTTGTACGAAAATCCTTTGGACATTAGTGAGAAAATCGGCACCACCATATCACCGGTAGAAACGTGCCCAATGTCACGTGATTTTTTTTTTTTTTACTTGTAGGAAATATATATCTCGTACGAATTGAAGTGTAGTGTATTAGAATATGTCGTGTATTTTTGATAGGTACGTTTTGTGTTTGTAAAACTTCATATATTAGTTGTTAATGGTGTTTTGTATTTGCAAACCACACTGTTTGTTTGCAAATCATTTTTGTATTTGCAAACCACACTTTGTTTGCGCGTGAATCATTTTTGTATTTGCAAATCACATTGTGTTTGTTAGTGAATTATAGTGCATTTGCAAAACGTGTTCTGTTTGTGTATTAGGTTTTGGCAGTAATTTAACTCTATATACAAATTGGCATAGATTTCCCAGAAACCAGATGACTGCGATTGTGGTCTGCGAAAGTGAAGAGGGAAAACTGGTGTCCGCATGACAATTCCGTCTTGTGTGAGAAGCTCCTCATGCTTATATTCTTCTCCTTCTCTTTTATGACAGTACACATAGAGCAAGAGGGGTGGGTAGGTGCATGGTCGGCGGTTAGTTGTCCCCTTGAGCTTGAATACCCCCGATCTCCGCAGGAATGCATGGCAAAACAACGGTCATATTATATACCCACTTAACAAGAAGAAATTAGGCTAAGAGCGCATGATAACCATTTGATCAAAACTAAACACAATTCCAACGTCGTGCCATTAAATGTGCTCGTAGCAAATCACGCGAACGATGCATGTGTTGATTATGCTATTCTACCGAATCCACAACTTCACTCTACCGCAAAACCAAATATCATATAAAAGCAGAGACTCAGATTATAACAATGTAAGGTTTATCGCTCTTCGACGAAAACTCACTGCATTAGCAGCCGACTTAGAGCAAAACCAAACTGCACTTCGTACGGACATGACCATAAATAATGTCTTACCTGAGCGAGAAGGGGCTGCTTGGCAGTAAACCATTGACGATGAGATCCATTGTGCGTAAGCTGAAGTGTGGTCATTGTCACATTTTGTCTTTAAGCAGCAGGTAAAAGTATTATCCTCCTCAGTCGCATGTTTTCCCCTGTCTGAACACGGCGCAAAATCTTTTATATTATGTGCGGATGGAGACAGGGCTCATCCCCGACCTAATGCGCATGTAAACAAGACCATGGTGGAATGGAATTTCCGCGCGTCAGAGTTAAGAAAACTGCAGTTCTCTATGACTCCAGCGGTATCCCATCGTATACAGCAACTTTCAGTCTATGAAACCGGGGATTTTTACCGTTAAATTTTGTTTAGTTTCAGCACCCGAGGAAATCGCGCGGCCCTAAGACATGCTGCCTGATGGCGCCCGGCCGACGGCAAATTTTTTTTCGGCAGGTCGGTTCGTACCATTACATCCATCAGCCAATCACAGATCAGCTGTGGTACCATTGTACGTGCCATCAGCCAATGCGTTGCCATTCCCATCGATGCATGAGTACAGCCGAGCTGTGATTGGCTGATGGCACATGGTACCACAGCCGATCTGTGATTGGCTAATGTATGTAGTTGTACCAACCGACCTGAAGAAAAAATTTTCGCCAGCCGGCGCGCAAGCAGGTGCTTTCACTCCATATGCGCAATCGCGACATCACGCGGAGCAAGACCACTGTTTTCAATGAAGGAAGTGACACTGCTCGGTAGAACGGTGGCGCAACAAGCGCGGAACAGCTTTAATTTCCACAAAGTTTTGCATCCAGAGGTCAACTGCATTGAACCTTGACCTCAAATTGCAATGACCTCTCCAAAGCATGTCCAATGACACAGCAGAATTTGCGGGAGATTTGCAGAAGTGTCCGAGCAGCAATCAACAATAAAGGAAAAATTAATTCTATGTGTGTCCGAGCATCCGGAGCTATACTACTCCACAATTAAAATGTACAGGAACTTGGGCAAGAAAACACTGGCATGGCCGATAGGGATATCCGGTTTGAAAAAAAATTGTCCGTTATTTTCATATTTCACATTCTGATTCCAAAGCAGCCAGACAGCAGCATTGCCGAATAATTTAAAGCGACACACTAGCCATCTGCTAAAATGTCAAGTTTGCTACATTAATCCGGGGAACGTTGAATGTATTTACCCAATAAACACATGAGGTGGCGATCCGGTGGGGGAAAAAAAAAAATCCCTATCATAATTTATCTGCTTTAGCTACACTTCGATAAAATTATCCTTTCATGCTAATTTGCTTCCTCGTGACCTAATGCGCTTGATCTTGCTCTCAACCTCACGCAAACTATGCGCGTTGTTGCTTTTGGTGTGAAAGCCCCGTTCGCACATGGTTCCTTCTCTGCTAGCTGTTTATTGATGGCTCTGTTAAATGAAAGCGAGTAGCGGAGCCTGGTGGGGACATCGTTTCACACAATTTTAAGTTTAAAAACATGATCGTCGCGCCGTTTTGGTTTACTGCAGGAGAGGAGAATGGACATAATAAATCTTGAAAACTGTAAGAATTTTCATTTTTTGTGCCGGGCGGCGAGTCTACTCTTTAGCTTGAGTGTTGGGCAGCCACTAAAGCTGCGCCGCCTACGATGGGCAGAACCCTGCTTAGTTGTGTGTTTATGTTATTGTGTGTCTGCATTTTATGTGCATTTATGAGTTAATGTATGCGAAAGTAGATGGAAGATATTTGCTGTTTATTAATTAAGGGCTGGATGGTTGTGTCTTTGCTTGCATGTGTGTGTGACTGTGCGTGCATGTGTGTGTATTTTTGTGTGTGTGCACATGTGCATATGTGTGTGTGTGTGTGTGTGTGTTGCATATATTGTGTCTGCAGACGGAAGCGGGGAGAGAGGGGAGAGGTAGTGGAGACGGTGGAAGACGTTATCGTTCGCAAACTCACTGCAGAACGAATTGAAGAGCTGAAGAGACTCATCAAAGAAACCCAGGAGAAACACAGGTACTGCAGAGCACAAACACACGGGTACTGCAGAGTATGAACACACATGCACTGCAAAGCATAAACACACAGGTACTGCAGAGCATAAACACACATGCACGGCAAAGCATAAACACACAAGTACTGCAGAGCATAAACACACATGCACTGCAAAGCATAAACACACAGGTACTGCTGAGCATAAACACACAGGTACTGCAGAGCATAAACACACATGCACGGCAAAGCATAAACACACAGGTACTGCAGAGTATAAACACACATGCACGGCAAAGCATAAACGCACAGGTACTGCAGAGCATAAACACAGAGGTACTGCAGAGTATAAACACACATGCACTGCAGAGCATAAACTTGCTGGTACTGTAGCGCACCAATGCACAGGTTTTTTAAAGGAGCTGTCTCATGATTAGTGCGCTTGCTCAGAACTTTGAAAACTTTTGAGCCGAAGGAGAAATCAAACAAAGTGAATCTGCTCCACTGAAAGCCAGAATTTGATTCCATCGTTGCCAATTTGTCTTCATTTTGCATTGTATTTATATATTTAGTTACTCAGGTATTATGCTTTTTATACTCTTCAAAAAAGTAGGGGATATTGAAATTGCAAGGTCAATACCAAACTAATGATATAGAATAATTGGTCCCAAACTAATTGTATCTTAACAAAGAAGGAATTGACTAAACAATATACCCGATATTTCATTACCTAAACAGTTTCTCTGGCTGTCATGGTCCGTGAAATAAGGAATGCGTAAGAAATGGAAATTGAAGTTGACATTTTTGCGTCAATAGTGCGTAATGCCCCCGTTATTGGCCAAACACTCATTGATTCGTCGAGGCATCGTACGTATGAGTCTACCTATGGTGATTCGATGCAGTCTGTCCCATTCTTTCACTAACGCCTGGCCAAGTTCATCTGACATGGCTGGTGGCCTTTTGCGTTGACACGCACGTTGGCCCAATATGTCCCAGACATTTTCAATGGGGAAGAGGTCAGGGCTCATTGCTGGCCAGGGCATCCTATGGTTATTGTGCCATTGAAGGTGGTTATTGACTATTGTCGCACAGTGAGCACGGGCGTTGTCGTCCTGAAAGACAAAATGACACCCCTCACGTCGTACAAACGGGACAACATAGGAGGTAAGTATGTTGTCCCGATAGTCTTGGCCAGTGACTCTTCCTTGCACAATGTGGAGTGGGGTTCGGTTAGTCATAGTGATCCCACCCCATGCCATAACAGACCCACCACCAAATCTGTCATGCTGCCTCAGATTAACATTGGCATGGTGTTCGTTTCAACGTCACCAGATGTGACCACGCTTATCAAGGAAGTCTAAAGTGTACTGGAACTCATATGAGAACGTTACACATGACCACCGACGATTTCCCTAGTTCCTGCGTTGTGTGCAACATTCGCATCAACTGGCAATGTGCCTGTTGGTTAATGACAGCACTATACGAGGCCGTCTAGCATGAAGATGGACATCGTGTGGACGATTTCTAATCCTCTGACCTGTCATTCGGCCACCTGTAGCCTGGTGTAGGTTTGCAGCTATCTGATTTGCTGTTTGAGTGTGATTTCTCAGAGCCTGGGTACGAATCAGCCTATGCTGGGCTCTTGTTGTTGACCGTGGATGCCCTAAATGGCATTGATCATCAACATTATGGGTTTGCTGATACCTGTTTCATAATATGCTAATCACAGACTTGGAAACATTGAAGAAATTGGCAACCTCAGACTGACGGCTGCCAGTTTCAAGCATACCAATTGCGTATGTCGTGTTGCGAAAAAGGATGTCTCAGATAAACAAAATCAACAAATGATTACAGTCAGAAGCTGTCAGAATGAAAGAAGTCTCGATCACAAGGGAGTAGATGACCTTTCTCTGGACTGTAAAATTTGAATATGCGCCCCGGCTGCGTGCTTGGGATTTCCACGTGCTGCATGTGTGCACCATTGGCTGCATTTTGGTGCTCTGTCTTAGAGTAGTTCATGTTATCTTTATTGCAGTCAGTTATTGTATCCAAAACACAATCATTATTTTGTTATTGACCTTGATATTCCAATATCCCCTACTTTTTTTGAAGACTGTATATATTAAGGAGTTTTTTTATGGAAATTTTTGGATTCAAAGCGATATTTTAGTACTGTAGCCAAAGCATATGAAGAATGTAAGATGGTTTGCCAACCGCCAATGAACATCAGAGAAGAGGAATATCTCTTCCTCTTAGATGTTTCTTGGTTTTCAAACTATCTTACATTTTTCTCGGCTTTCAGCCAAAGCGCTAAAATATAGCTTTGAATTCTCAAATTACCATTGAAAACTCCTTTCTATAAAAAGCATATTGCTTGAGTAACTAAAATATATAAATAAAATGCAAAATAAAGATGCCAGCGCGATAGAATCAGATTTTGACTTGCAGTCGAACAGATTCGCTTCATTTACTTTCTCGTTAGTTTTCAAAGTCCTGGGCACGCACAGTAACAGTGATGCGGCTTCTTTGGAGTAGGTTCATGATTTTATGGCCTACGTTGGCTTACGATTGTCATGCAATCACAGAACAAAAGACAGCAGCTGAGTCAGGTCTATGGTTTGTGACCCCTGCTTGAGCTATCTGTTTATCTGCCTGTGTTGACAGGAAATTGAAGAAGGAGGCGGAGCTTATACAGGCTGGGCATCTGGACTCGAAACTTGAGGACTTGTGGGGGGAGATTTTGCAGTAAGAGATGCCGTTGTGTTTCTTTCCCACTCTGTATCCTCCATGCTTGCTCGGCGTCCTTTGCTGCGTCCTTAATGCTAATGTTAACTCTGTGCCTGTGTCCTAATTTCCCATCATGCCACTCCAATGCTAACTCAGAGTCTGTGCTTCTTCCCCATGATGTCTTTTTACTAGTAATTCAATCTCTTAGTGCTGAACTGTCAATCATTACGGCAGAAAGAAGAAAACTGATGAAGAAGACGCAGAGCAAAAGAGAAAGGCTACCAATGCAGCCTATCAAGGTAGAGAACATACTTTTCACCGTCTTCTCTCTTTCCATTGCTCAATTGCTTTTTCATCTTGACTTCCTATCTTCTTATCTGTCTGACAATCTCTCATTCCACCACACTTGTTACCAAAATAATTCATGTGTTAGCTATAGAACAATGTAGCCATTTGCTAAGAGCAGAAAAAAATTGAGATTTTGTTTAGATTTAGGGCCTGTTTCTCTGAGATAATTGGCAAGTGCATAACTTTTTAATTAAATAACATGCTCAGGGATTGGTCATAGTTTTTGTCTTCCTCCGGTCATAGATTATGTTATTACATGTGTGGGAGCTGAATGATTGTGCACAATCCAAAGGCCTGAGTGAGACAGGCGCTCAGTATTGTATTTTCCAGAATAAAGGATGACATCAGCAAGTTTGCGGAATGTGCAGCAGAAACGGTAAAAACTTTTCCCCTCACCAGCTCGACAGGCGGTGAAGAACACCCCGAAACGAGTCTCCAGTGTGACAGTGCGTTCCCCACCCGAGGCAGGTTCCCCGAGTTTGGAGTTCCCCCTAGTGGATACACCCCAACCTCTGCCCGACGACCCTGGCGCCATGCCCAGCGTGAGTCACCCGGTCTCTGGTTTACGTCCAGCTTCTGTCTATTCATTAGCTTTCCCGCCATTTTTAGCCTGAGTCATGGGGGGCTGGAGCATGTCCAGGCACGCAGACCATGATTTTTCGTTTTATGTGTGCGTACTTCAACAGGACATGCAGATATTTAACTACTATCGACTGGGTGAAAGTTCTTGACTGCAGGACTGAGAATGGAATGTGGGGTAGGTTCAAGGGGGTTACATTTGATGTGCTGAGTAAATTCAATCCAGTGATGTGCTTAAGTATTGAATCAAGCCGCTCAGAGATCGTAGAAGTCCCCCCACCAAAAATAGGACACATGCACTGGCTGATGGACGGATGCAGTAGTCAGTAGTCCCCCGACCTACTCTTCGGGTGGGGGGGGGGGACTAATAGGCAGACCCCAGAGTGTATGAATATGGCGTGTTTGTACTAGATATGCTAAATTAAGGAAGGATTATCTCCCTTGGATTACTACAGTTACTCCACGTTACAGCTGTGTATGATATGATCAGTTCTAAGAATGTTAAGATAATCACAGCTGTTGCCAGATTTATGAAATTTGTGTTTAAGTCACATGTAAATGAAATCATTCCAACCAAAATTGTAATTTAGGCCACCTGGCCATATTACTGAATAAAGAATCTTGAATCTTGAATATGGCGATTCAGAAGAGTTTGAGAAAAATATACTTTATGAGGCAGAAATGACTGTCATGACAGTAATAATACCCATACTGTACATTAGGGAGGGGACGGTACTGAGGAAACTACAGACCTGTCAGTTTAACTTGCATTGCATGCAATGTACTGAAAGGTTAAATGGCAGGCAGTGTTTTTCTACAAATTTGCCATGACTGCTGTGAGACTGGAGAAAATGTTTTATGACTAATGCCCTGCCTTTGGAAAAATTACAAAAATAATGAAAAATTATTTACTGAAAGATACAATTTTTTTTGTCCCTTGCCTTGTGATTTCATAGGCATTTTTTGAAATGTTGGAGCTATTTGCCCTCCGAATTACAATAAATAACTGGGCAGTCGTCATCCCGCTAGTCAACGTGTATCCCCGGACCCCCTGAAGCAATCATTCGCAAAATCCATCGGCTTCGTGACCTTACCACGCACAAGTCCCTTGTCAAAAATGAAACGACTCTGTTGAGATTTGTGGCCTGTAGAGAGCTCTCGACAAAATCTCTATAGACGCGGCGTGACGATCACTGACCCACGGTATCCCCGACTCATCGTCCAGGGCTACAATTACATTAAAATCACTGCTCCATAATACAGTTACATTTAAGACTATGCCACAGTAGCCCATATTTACAGTATGCTTGTCCATTGTGCTCAAAAATTGTAGATAATATTTCGGTCTTTAAAGCACCACAGAAAATGTGCAGTATTCCAAACCCTGGTGGAATTTTCTGCCACGAGCACAAGGTGGAATTTAGCTGGAATGAGCTTCTGTTCCTGCTGGATACCATCTGGAATTTGTTGACAGACGACTGTCTTTTCCGACTGACCCACCTACATGACATAGTCTCTCCTGTTTGATACAGACTGTTCCAAGTGTCTAATCGCCAACTTGACCGTCTCTAACCCAGCTTCAAGGCCGGACCAGCGTAAAGGCAGACTTTAAATTCTTACCAGGGCTTTGAATTGGATTTCATGCATTTCCTATGGTCCTGTAAGGAGACAAATGTATCATTTAAATTACAACCCCAATTCCGAAATAGTTGGGACGAAGTGTAAATTGTGAATAAAATCAAAATGCAATGACTTTCAGATCACATGAGCCAATGTGTTAATTACAATAGAACATAGATAACATTTCAAATGTTGAAACTGAGAAATTTTACATTTTTATCCGCAAAGTGAGCTTATTTCAAATTTTCTGGCTGCAACAAGTCTCAAAAAAGTTGGGACACAGGCAAAAAAGGGCTGAAAAAGCAATTAACATATAAGAGAATCAGCTGAAAGAACATTTAGCAAGTAATTAAGTTAACTGGCATCAGGTGTGTAACATGATTGGCTATAAAAGGGATGTCTAAGAGGGCTGAGTCTCTCAGAAGTAAAGATGGCCAGAGACTCTCCAACCTGTGAAAGCTTGCGTAAAAAAATTGTGGAATACTTTAAAAACAATGTTCCTCAATGTCAAATTGCAAAGGCTTTGAAGGTCTCATCATCGACAGTGCATAACATCATCAAAAGATTCAGAGAAACTGGAAAAATCTCTGTGCGTAAGGGACAAGGCCGAAGACCTTTATTGGATGCCCGTGATCTTCGGGCCCTCAGACGCCACAGCATCATTCACCGGCATGATTCTGTTATTGACGTTACTAAATGGGCCCACTGTCTGTAAACACAGTCCGCCATCCCATCCACAGATGCTACTTAAAACTCTATCATGCAAAAAGGAAGCCATTGCTGAGCGTGATCCAGAAGCGCCGCCGTGTTCAGTGGGCCAAGGCTCATTTAAAATGGACTGTAGCAAAGTGGCAAAGTGTCCTGTGGTCAGACGAGTCCAAATTTGACGTTCTTGTTGGAAATCAGGGGCGTTGTGTCCTCCGGGCTAAAGAGGAGAAAGACCACCCCTCCTGTTATCAGCGTTCAGTTTAAAAACCAGCATCTCTGATGGTATGGGGATGCATTAGTGCATATGGTGTGGGACAATTGCATGTTTTAAAAAGCACCACGAATGCTGGAAGGTATATAAAGGTTTTCGAGCAACATGTGCTCCCCTCCAGATGACATCTATTCCAGGGAAGGCCTTGTGTATTTCAGCAGGACAATGCAAAACCACATACTGCAGCTATTACAACAGCATGGCTTCGTAGTAGAAGAGTCCGTGTGCTGAACTGGCCTGCCTGCAGTCCTGATCTTTCACCAATTGAGAACATTTGGCGCATAATTAAACGAAAAGTCCGTCAAAGGAGACCTAAAACTCTTCAGCAGCTGGAAGCCTGTATTAAACAAGAGTGGGATCAAATTCCAGTGGCTAAACTCAAGAATCTTGTCTCCTCAATGCCCAGATGCCTCTACTCTGCGTTAAAAAGAAGAGGGGATGCTACACCATGGTGAACAGGCCCATGTCCCAACTTTTTTGAGACCTGTAGCAGCCATCAAATTTGAAATGAGCTCATTTTGTGGATAAAATTGTAAAATTTCTCAGTTTCAACATTTGCTATGTTATCTCTGTTCTATTGTGAATAAAATACTGGCTGGTGTGATTTGAAAGTCATTGCGTTCTGATTTTATTCACAATTTACACTTTGTCCCAACTATTTCGGAATTGGGGTTGAATTTTTCGAGAGATGCACATGCCTATTTGGCATTACAGTGCACTATCAGGTTGATCAATAACCTCACAAATATTGAAAATGCAAATAAAAAGGAAACGGTGATCTGTTCATCATTCTTGACCTGTTCTAAATTAAAAACTATACAAAGAAATGTAATATTTTCTTCCCTAATTGGACACATTCTTTTCAGTAATGTGAGCATAATAAGTGCTTCATTGATTTGACAGAGGCCAGTTGTGGAGGCAGCTGCTCACCCCATATCTAAGGTGAAACGTCTCTCTCCTCTGTGCTGAATCTGTTTTTATTCCTTGTCTTTTCCCTTCCTGCCCATCTTCCCCATGTCACTTCCTGTGGCGTTGCCCTCAACACTTCCTGTGTGCCCTATAGGCTCCGGGGACTTCAGTTTTCATGCCCCTTTCAGAAATGGCAGCGGGTCCCGTCGCTGCGGAGACTGGGCTGGGGGCTCTCCTGGATGACTCGCCCCAGAAGAAACTTTTGGGACAGAAGGCCACGCCCCCTCCCTCCCCTCTCCTCTCTGAGCTGCTGAAGAAGGGAAACCTACTGTCCAGCAGCCAGCAGAGACTGGTGAGAGAGAGAGAAAGAGAGAGAGAGAGCATGAGAGAGACAGGGGAGAGCTACAGTGGCGAAGTGAGAGATAGAGATTGAGAGAGAGCCAGTGATAAGGGGCGACTGTTAGAACTGGTATTCAATGAAAAATGTGAACAAGCATCTGCAAATTCGTCTGAAGCTTGCTGAGCAGTGCTTTGGCAATTCATTTGTAGTCTGTGTGCAATAGAGCAATAGGTCTCCAGTTTTTTTTTTAGAGCCAGCTCCCCTTTCTTTGTCATAAGGAGAGGAGGCTGGGAGTCAACCTTTCCCAGCACACTCCACAAGCAACTTTGAAAAAAACATTTATGAAAGTCCTCTTACTGCTCTGATGCTGCCCATTCATCCAGACAGAGGCCAGACTTAAAGGTGGTGCACTCCATAGCCCTGACTGTGAGGCAGGTTCAGGAGTTTTTCCTTCAGTACCCTCCTGGTTGCAGTCCTCCACCCCACAGACGGCAGTGTAAAAATCATCCACTTGTGTCCTCAGTGCCACAGCTCAACTAAAGAAGAACAATTGTATGTGAAATTTAATTGTCATTGATTAAGTATCATGGAACAAGTGCCTGTTTATATTTTCATTTATGTCGGTGAAACGTGTGAATTTGACAAGGAGGGGCGCCAGGTCAGTGGAGAGACATAAAGAGATATGGAGGAGAGGAGGTCGAAAGGAATTATGGGATGTAGAGGTGGAGAGGATTGGATGAAATCGAGAGTGAGGAGGAGTGGGATTTGGTATGAGAGTACATGAGTCTGACGCTTGTTTTTTTTTTTTTTTTTTTTTTTGAGGTTGGAGAAGGAGACATCTCCGTGGGTCATGTGACCGGAGTGCTCGGACCTGACCTGCAGCTTGTGGCGTCTGCCATGGCTGTGTCACAGGCCTCAGGTAACCGTGATGGCCGCCATTTTGGGAAACTGCCTGCTAGAGACTTTGAATGAGGTCTGTAAGTGTTTGGACGGTAGTTCAATATTAGCGGGCCGTAATTCTGACACTTCACTCCATATTGATATAAAAATGCTCACAGTAAAGTGCAGACTGACTGTTATATCGCATGAACCATGCAGGCATTACAGCCTTTTATAATGGTGGTGTTCTCCAAATACTGATACAGACCTCACTGTCAGTTACACACGCACGGGCACAGGTGTGTACGCTGCTGAACCACTTTTCCAGACACACGCTATAACACACAGGCGTAGTTCATGCACGCATACGATTATCCTTTTGTTGCTGTGGTTGAGCGCTCTGTTGTCACGGTGCGTTTGCTCGAAGCTTTGCCATGTCCGTGCCTCCTTCCGTCCATGTGGCAGGTGCTCCCACGCTGTCCCGCCTGCTGGAGGCTGGCCCCGCCCAGTTCCCCTCCCCCTTGAGCTCACTGGCTGCTGCAGACCTGCCCAGCGCCCCACCCACCGCTACAGCGGCGCCCAAACAAGAGAGCCCTGCCTCGCTGAATGCAGGTCTCTCTCTCTTTCTCTCTCCTCATCTTTCTCTCTCACTTCATCACTCTCTCTCTTTTTCTCTCTCTCTTGCCCTCTACCACCCTCACATTATCCTCGCTTCTTCTCCACTCTCCAGTAGTGGAAATTGCTGAGGTCAGAAATTTAAGGTCCTGTCATGAGTTAGTTCCTCCCATAAAAGCAGTCAGGTGAGAATTGTGCTGATTCAGCAAATCCAGGTGATTGGTACAAAAAACTGGGGACGATTTTTACTTTCTGCAGCAGTATTTTGCTCCGCTTATTTCTTTCGCTTTCTCGTACGTTGTCTCTCCCTCCCACTCACTCATTTTTCAAGTCTTGTTCTCTCTGTCTCAATCTTCCTTATACTCAAGTGCTGAAATTTGTGAGCTTAATAGGGTTTTTCCACTAGCACCTATTCGGCTCTACTCAACTTGACTCTGCTTGGTTTTTAGGGTTTTCCATTAGGTGATAGTACATACTCAGCCAGGGTTCCAAGCAAGCTGAGTTGAGCCGAAAATGTGACGTCAACAGACTGCAGGCCACAGATTGGCCAGGCAGTGATGCTTGCTATGATGACCCCACCCACGTTGAGGTGGTACTCAACTGTAATGGAAAACGATCAAAACCAAGTAGAGTCGAGTCGACTAGAGACGAGTAGTGCTAAAACTGTGAAATGGAAAAGCGCCATTAGTGTTGCGGACACTATGGGTGGACATTGCCTCTTGTGTGCCGTTAGGTGTCTGTTACAGAAATTATCACAGTGACCCCTAGTGGACGGACAAAGTCACGTGTCAGCTGATTTGAGGCTTGTGGTAGGGATTGAAAGATCAGCACTGGGTTGCACCAGCTATGCGTAAGTTCTAACGTATCCTACTTGGACCGAAAGTTCTAACTTAAAATGTAGTTTACGCGCTACTAACATTTAAATGGTTGCACCAGCAGAAATAGTTCTAACATAGACATAAAGTACGACAACTTAAATCTCGCACCAAGCACTTAGTAGGTTTAAACATAATCGTAAAATAGTGGTCATCATGGCGCATCATTTTGAAAGGTGGCACAGCCAACTTGGGTGATGAGGAGCCAATTTTCCTGCCTGTTTTGCGTCGGCAAAGCGTTCTCCGTGATAAATTGCACCCCTTGGACATTTATGATGACTTTCATTTACACTCACAATTCCATCTACGTACCTTTCAATCGTTATGCCTTTTCCTTGTAAACTTTTTTGTTGTTTGGTAATGGTTCCTCATTTTACCCATTACCCTCGTGTAGAAAATATGCTCAAATATAAGCGGGCATGAGAAACAACACGGTAATAAGCGCTGCATTAAAATAGTGCTTTTCACTGACTGGCCGCTGTGAGTGAGAGCGTAATTTTCTCTGACAGTATTTTGCTTCGTTTGGACGTTGACAGCAGTGTAGTTAAGATGAACCTTACGTTTCCTTGGTGCAACCGAACATTGACACAGATTTAGTATCAAACTAACAAGTTTCGATGTACGGTTTTGTGTGGACTTTGCAGAACCCCAATTCCGAAATAGTTGGGACAAAGTGTAAATTGTGAATAAAATCAAAATGCAATGACTTTCAGATCACATGAGCCAATATGTTATTTACAATAGCACATAGAGAACATTTCAAATGTTGAAACTGAGACATTTTACATTTTTATCCGCAAAGTGAGCTTATTTCAAATTTTCTGGCTGCAACAGGTCTCAAAAAAGTTGGGACACAGGCAAAAAAGGGCTGAAAAAGCAATTAATATATAAGGGAATCAGCTGAAAGAACATTTAGCAAGTAATTAAGTTAACAGGCATCAGGTGTGTAACATGATTGGCTATAAAAGGGTTGTCTTAGAGAGGCTGAGTCTCTCAGAAGTAAAGATGGCCAGAGGCTCTCCAACCTGTGAAGGCTTGCGTAAAAAAATTGTGGAATACTAAAAAACCATGTTCCTCAACATCAAATTGCAAAGGCTTTGAAGGTCTCATCATCGACAGTGCATAAAATCATAAAAAGACTCAGAGAAACTGGAAAAATCTCTGTGCGTAAGGGACAAGGCCGAAGACCTTAACTGGATGCCCGTGATCTTCAGGCCCTCAGACGCCACAGCATCAGTCACCGGCACGATTCTGTCATTAACATTACTAAATGGGCCCAGGAATACTTCAAGAAACCACTGTCTGTAAACACAGTCCGCTGTGCCATCCACAGATGCCACCTAAAACTCTATCATACAAAAAGGAAGCCATTGTTGAGCATGATCCAGAAGCGCCGCCGTGTTCTGTGGGCCAAGGCTCATTTAAAATGGACTGTAGCAAAGTGGCAAAGTGTCCTGTGGTCAGACGAGTCCAAATTTGACGTTCTTGTTGGGCGTTGTGTTCTCCGGGCTAAAGAGGAGAAAGACCACCCCTCCTGTTATCAGCGTTCAGTTCAAAAGCAAGCATCTCTGATGGTATGGGGATGCATTAGTGCATATGGTGTGGGATACTTGCATGTTTTAAAAAGCACCATGAATGCTGAAAGGCATATAAAGGTTTTAGAGCAACATATGCTCCCCTCCAGATGACGTCTGTTCTTGGGAAGGCCTTGTGTATTTCAGCAGGACAATGCAAAACCACATACTGCAGCTGTTACAACAGCATGGCTTCGTAGTAGAAGAGTCCGTGTGCTGAACTGGCCTGCCTGCAGTCCTGATCTTTCACCGATTGAGAACATTTGGCGCATAATTAAAAGAAAAATCCGTCAAAGGAGACCCAAAACTCTCCAGCAGCTGGAAGCCTGTATTAAACAAGAGTGGGATCAAATTCCAATGGCTAAACTCAAGAAACTTGTCTCCTCAATGCCCAGACGCCTCCACTCTGTGTTAAAAAGAAGAGGGGATGCTACACCATGGTAAACAGGCCCCTGTTCCAACTTTTTTGAGACCTGTAGCAGCCATCAAATTTGAAATGAGCTCATTTTGTGGATGAAACTGTAAAATTTCTCAGTTTCAGCATTTGCTACATTATCCCTGTTCTATTGTTAATAAAATACTGGCTGGTGTGATTTGAAAGTCATTGCGTTTTGATTTTATTCACAATTTACACTTTGTCCCAACTTTCTCGGAATTGGGATTGTACAATAACTTCAGGTAGAATTTACATGCTGCTGGTTCAACGGGCTGCTAGGTCTCAAATTTGAGTCCAGCTTTCCATTTCTCCCAGCTAATTAACTGAGCAGTCAATGCTGCTGATCACCAGACAATCTTCACAACTGGCTCCCAGGTAAAGGGAGGGCAGAAAGCCAGCTGTTCTCGGTCCTGGAGTACCGTGATTAGAGAATCCTTGGTGGTTTGGGCTGATTGAGGTGGGATTAGGGGTCGGGCATGTCGAACGGCTGGTCTGCACCTTTACAGGAGCGGATGCCCGTATTGCTGCCGTAGGAACCGCCTCAGCTGGAGTCGGGAAGGCAGCCGAACTTGGCGAGGAGGACCTAGTCACCGTGTCCTACATGGGCGACGAGCTGGACCTGGAGACCGTGGGAGACATCATCGCCATCATCGAGGAGAAGGTTCACTACCCACCCCACTTGTCCATTTCATACCCTCAATCAGCCCTACTGCGTTGCAGGTATACTGAGTAGAATTTTCCTTAAAAATGTGCAGGCAAAAATAATGCCTCTCAATAATCACTTCTGCCCCGTTTGAACAGGCGTCCTTAAACTTAACGAGAAAGGGCCGGCTCGGATTCACGCTTTCATTCCAACCAAGCAGTTACACACCTGATACTACTGATCAACCCCAAGAGTCTTTGCTGAAGAGCTTGATTAGTTGTATCAGGCATGTAACTGCTTGGTTGGAATGGAAGCCTGCACCCTTACCGGCCCTTCCTAGATAAGATTGAGGATGCCTGCGCAAGAAGTTGGTGGCAGTGTCTGAATCCCCTCACACCCTAACGACTGCTTATGTTTTCTAATTTTACCTCACATGGGACTTTTCTGGGAACCTAGCTTTGGGCAGTGGGTTTGTCGCTGCCAGCCAATAATGGCGCGCAGTGTGTGAGGGCGGGACTCTGTAAAAGCTTTGCAACTCAGGTCCCATGGAGGAAGCTGCAAATACGACCGAGATAGTGCTGAAGGAAAGGACATACAGAGAAGTAAAACACCAAGCGGACAAAGCTTCTTCCAAATGACGGTACATCTACTGTTGGCTCTCATCCGCTGCCGAGCACCAAAGGAAAACGTGGATATTAAGAGCGATGCGGAATTTGACTGTTTTTTCTTGGACAGGCAAGTGTCGGCGGTTAGTGTAGTTAGCTTGCTAAGTTATCTGCTTTTCCATTATAACAAATGTAACGTTCCAAAGATTGTAGATAGCTAGCTGTGTAACTTTACAGACAAGCAGTATACGCACAAAATAAGTAATACAATCAACCAATGCATGAAACTTTACCTGTGAGAATAAATACCCTCGAGGTATATAGTGCTGAGTTTAATCTTAAAATCATTTTCTGTCTAACACAGGCTGGACGCAGCAATCGTAAACCAACATAACTTGTTAGTAGATTGTGGGTGGCTCAGGGCTAAGAGTCTATAATGAGCAGGTAGGTTATATAGGGCTTGGCAACTGACGTCATTGCGCAATGCCTTCTGGGATGTAAACAATGGTGCGCCGCCATATTGTGAGGCCATATCGAGCGAGACTAATAACAGAGCCAAAGAGATATAGTAACTAGGTGAAAACTTGTCGAAAGCCCAGAGATGCCAAGTCTCACGCATTCAGCGTAGGTCTCGCGCATTTTTTAGGCTTATTCACCGTAGTCCGCAATTATTCATTGAATGCTTAATGAGATTCTCACGCGGAATTAAAACCTTGTGCATTGAAGTTTCAGTTTCACTTGCGTAAAGGTGGACCTCATCACAAGTAACATGGAAAGCGATTATGACTCCGGACTTCCCGTGCTTCTCTTTACTCAGGGATTGGAAACAATGCATGTGTTTCATGATAGTTTAAATTGTTTAAATGAAATAATACCATTTGAAACATCTTTATGCAATTCCATTGCTTTCAATCCCTCAGTAAAGACAAGCCTGAGAATTCCTGAGTCATAATCGATTTCCGTGTCACTAGTGGGGAAATCCACCGTAATGAACGTGAAACTGATTAACTTGATGCACAATGACTTAAATTCCGCGAGTGAATTTCTTCAGTGCGCTTTGACTGAATAATTGCTGACTACGGCACAGGAACGTGAATGCCACTAAAGCCCCTTTCAGATTGACAGTTCACTCCGTATCCGCACAGCAGCAGCTCCAGAGCAGCACCGGGTTAAAGTTTGATGTGAATTGATTTACGGCGGAGTAATTTACTGCGGCGTAGTTTACCCCGGAGTAATTTAAACCACCTCTGGAGGTGGTTTAGCTCCGGGGCAGCACTGGAGAAGCACCGGATTAAGTGCGATGTGAATTGAAGACCTGGGTGCAAGAAGTACTTTAGTCACAAAATAACACTTTTGAGATATTAAGGGTCAAAGTTTTGAAAACATGCTGCAGATACTTTTTTTAAAAGATGACATTCAGTGGCGCCTGCTGCTAGTCCCAGGGGTTATACAAAGTAGACAGACACGTTTTTGTGGAAAAGTAATGCTTTATTACGAAAAAAAACAAGAAAATCAGTTTTGGACTTTGGTACTTCTTATCATAAAATGCCTGGACTTCGGTACTTATTGCCATAAAATGCATGGACTTCGGTACTTTTACCACACAAATGCCGTTTCAATCATTTTCTGATTGCCGAACAGTCATTTTTGCTACGCTTGTCACATGACACATACTAGCAGCTGATTGGACAGTCATGGACTTAGGCACTTGTTCCTGATGACGTCAAGGACTTGAGTATTTCTTGCACAAAAATTCAGTAGATTCAGGGAAGGCCGTATATCAGTATTAAGGACTTGAATTCTTATATTTGGAATTTTTCGGCTTTAAATGATGCACATGACACTGTACTTTATGGTAGTAGTGTCAGCTCATTTTTTGGAAAATGTGACTTAAGTACTTCTTGCGCCCAGGTCTTCAATTGCACTCCTGCTCAGCACCGTATTAAATTTAATCAAGCAGAGCGGATATGGTCAGCGTTCGTTGAACATTGAATGAACAGTTCAACAAAATGAACAGTTTTCCGCTCATGCGCCAAACGAAGGCGCAGGTGTCCAGGAAGTGTGTGTACGATACCATGACGACTAATAGGGTGGCAAGATTTCGATATGAATGGGTCTCGCCGATTTGATGCGGACATTTTATGACTTTTATACAGTGTTTTCAGGTCGATATGAATGGGTTTAAGCGGGAGTGCCGATCCGCAGCAGCACCGGATTGCGATCGGGTGCGTAGATATGAATGTGGTATAAGAGGAGAGACTCACGCCTAATGCGTGAGACTTGGCATCACTGATTAAGCGATGCCAAGAAGTCAATTAAACGAAAGAAACGTACTATTCAGAGACAAACTTCTACCGAACACAAGAAAACGGTACATAAAAAAGATCGCGTTGATCGGAAATTTGGATCCGCATGAGGTGCCTGCGAGAAACTGGAGTTGAAACCCGCCTTACCCCCTTTGACGTTTCCCGATATTTTTGTGTACTTAGTCTGTGGGGTCAGTGCATATACTGAGGATGAATTTCGGAATTAGAAATCTATGGAAGCCCATGTACAATTCACAAATGGCTGGGTCCATGATTTGGAGGTCTGCAAACCACCGAGCTGTGAAAACAGCGTCGTTCGCACAAAGGTGTGTATCATCTTGCTTGCTTACCTACCTGTGATTAGTGAGACATACATTATTAGGCTACTCAGTGGTGGCTCGTGAACTGGCAACAGGGGAAGCTCAAACAATCCCTTAAAATGAATGATTGGTCACAACCTGTTTTCAGTCATTCATTTAAATTACCATTACAGAAACCCCGAAAACTCTCAACACTGATGTGGCCTGTTTTCATTTATAACGCAAACCTGTAAACTCTCACGCATTCGTAGTGTTTAAGTGGCACATTTACATTCCTCTGCTGTGGTCAGCAATTATTCAATCGATGCGTATGTAAGAGATTCTTGTGCGGAACTGAAGTCCTTGTGCGTGGAGGAGTTGGAAGCAATGGAATTGCTTAAAAACGTCTCAAATGATCTTATTTCATTTAAACGATCATGAAACGCATGCATTGCTTCCAACTCCTGAGTAAAGAAAAGCGTGATAAGTCCAGAGTCGTAATCGGTATGCGGTATAGGCTCAATGAAAACTGGCTACATCCGACCACACAGCAGGTTCTTCCCATGACTGTAACTTCTCGGCGCGCAACAACAAGCAGTGTCCTCACAGTATGGCGATCTCTCCCATCAACTCCAGTGGCGCTGCAGCCGTGACATCACGCCCCCATCCCCTATTGGCAAGGTGACGATAGCCAACATTACTGTTGGCAGTGTATTTTTTTATAACGTTGCAGAACTGGTATAGCAATCTTGTCAAACACAGCATTGTTTTGTAACCACAATACAGAGTCATTTTGCACTAACTAGCTAAAATTACATTTGCGTCAGCTGCCTAATGTTTGTACAGGAAGACGAGTGTATCTGGCTCGGAGCACAGCTAGAACTACAGTCGTGGGGTGTGCACTTTTGGTGTGGTTTCACCACGGAGAAGGGGCAAACTTTGAAAGTTGTGTCGACAAACAGCAACAAAGAAATCCTACTCAGTATGCCTTTAAGTAGTCATTGTGGGAATACTCTGATGTTGCAGTAATCGTAGAATTATGTATGCATAAGAAACTCGAACAGCATTTTGACTGCAGGCATAGCAAGCAGCTGGTGTGAAGAGTTTTATTGTAGATTTGCCTATTAATGACTAATCTGATGAATTAAATGAAGTCTTACTGTAATTGTGTTTAAATAGAAAACATAACCTTTTTTAAGTTGATGTTTACTCGACACATATCTCCCTCACTATATTCATCTAGTCCTCCCACCTTTTTCTCCTTCTCTATGTTATTTTCTCCCTCTCTTCTTACATTCCCCTCCCATCCACTGTCTGTTCTGTAATCCCCCTCTCCTCCACTCCGTTCTCTGTTCATCCTTGTATCCTACTTTCTGTCCCTCTGTTCACTTTCTTTCGTCCCCTCTCTCCCTCGTTCTCTGTCAGGTGGATGATAATGCGGAGGTGCTTGATGCTGCAGCAGTGGAGGCTGCTCTCTCCCTGTGTGAGGAGGCGGCCGACAGCCACACCCTTCCAGGCCCCTGGGAGCCTGGGCCCTTCAAACCCCCCGAGTCCAGCCCTGCAGCCCTGCCGGGCCCCTCCCCAGTAAATTGCAGCCTTGAGCCAATGGAGGAGAAGGGCATAGCCCGAGGCTCTGCCTCTCTTATCTCTGGTCCTGCTCATCAAGAAGGCATGTCGCTTCAACCTAACTCCGGCCCTTCCTCAACATTTGGGTTGGACCAAGTACTCACCCCAGGGGCACGCCTCGAACAAACCCTGCAAGATGGGTCCAACAGGGGGGAGGGGCAGAGGGAGGGCCACATTAGTATCAAGTGTGAGACCGAGGAGTGGACTGGAGGTGATGCTCTTTTTGTAGGTGCGTAAAAGCCTATGCACATGCACTCGCATTCATGTATACACACACACACACACACACACACACACACACACACGCTTTTCAGAGGTATGTAAATACATACACATACTTACACTCTCACTGTCATGTACTCTTAAACCTTCCACAGATCTAGGAAAAAATATACATACTCATATACACGTAATCACCTACACTCTCGCGCTCATGTACTTGTATTCTTGCGCACCCATTACTTGACACGTATAAACACAAATTATTTGTTTATTTGCACAGAGTAACTGCTGTGACTGAAGTTCTCCATCTCACCCTCACTCTCTCCTTTTCATTCTCTGAGCTTTTTGTCTTTTTTTTTTTCCTTTTCGCATTTTTTAGACTGACTTCTATTCATAAAGCTCTGCATTCAACAAAATTAAAGCGTTCAATTGAAATGTTTAGGGAAATGTTGAATTCAGAGCTTTTAAAAAGCCAAGCCTCTCCCTCTCTCTCTGTTTCTCTCTCTCTCTTCGCTCTGCAGATTCCATCTCTGAGGATGGGCTGGGGCCAGTGAAGCACTCCAAGGTAGCGCTGCCTGCACAAACAGGGACCAAGCTGCAGTAATAAAGGTCTAATAGCAACACAACAGAAACTGCACACAAATATTCCTATACATCACTCTTCACTGTAGTGGAATATGTTTAAAATATGATTACCATTTATGTAATTGCTTGGCATATTTCAGCTATTGGTTCGGCATTGTGTTCTCACCTTCACAAGCCGGGTTACGCCCAACATTTCGCCCCACTGGGGACTTTTCTCTCTGAATTTAATTATTCCCCACCATAAAGTGGATGGGGATATAGGAATGAGTGTTCTTCTGCGCGTCTGTCTGCTCATTTGTCCATCACGCTTCTTTCGTGGGCCAGAACTCCTAAATCGTTTAATATTTCTTGACAGAATTTAATATGTGGACTTTTCAAAATAAGAAAATTTAATATATACATCTTATTTGTGGACATGTCTTTTCATACTTCTGTCTGTCCTCCCATCAGTCTGTCCGTCCCTCCATCGCGTTGTGTTTCCAGGCCAGATCTCAGCCATCCCGTTCTTTTCCGGGCCAGAACTCCTAAACCGCCCTATAATTCTCAACAAAATTTTATGTACAGATACATCTTATTCTGTACGTGTCCCTTTTCATACTTCCATCCGTCCTCCTGTCCCTCTCGCCACCGCATCTTTTTTTGAGGCCAGGTATCAGCCAACCAGTGGCAAGGGATCAGACTATTTCATGCTTGTGGAATGATGACCTACTGACAGGTAGGAAAAGTCAAGATGAACAGTCTTGGGTATTGAGCCACCACAAGCTGCCTGAACAACGTCAGCACACCTTGGCGTTGCGTCGACAGGTGTAAAACTTTACTGAAGGGATGGAGTACTTTTCTTCCTCATTTAGAGATATTTCCTCATTTAGTGATTTGATGATTGTGATGGACAGCACTGTCTCAGATGCTGTTCCAAAATCTCTCATATGAGTTCAGTTGGTTTGAGATCTGGTGACTGTGATGGCAGTGACATATGTTTTGGCTCATGTTAATACTCATAAAATCATTCAGTGACCCCCTAGTGTCCTGTGGAGCTTAAGCCATTGTCATTCTGGAATAGACGACTTCTGTCATGGTAGGAATGCTTTATATAGGATATAATGGTGATCACACAGAAAGAAACTTTGCATTGATTTGCGGTCATCCTTCCACCTTTTAAGGGGATGAGTGGACCCAAACCATGCCCAGAAAATGAACAGAAGCATCTGCATTTGTTATATTTGTCCACGGATATATTCGTTTTTTTTTCCTTTAATTTGTCACCAGTTTGTATGTGGCACACATTCTGTTGTTCTTCTGCCCACCTGTCCCTGCGCTGTGACACAGCAGCTCGGCAGGGATTTGAACCTGCAACCCTCCTTCTCTCCCTCTCTCCCCAAAGGAGGTGAAGGAGGAAGACATGGGGAGCGACGGGGAAGACGGGGGGAGCATGTCTGAGACGAAGGACTGTGGAGAGGCGGAGGAATGCGGGGTGGGCGACGGGGAAGGGGCGGAGCCCTGCTACCTGTCAGAGGCGGAGCTCGAGCCGCCAGCCAGTGAGAGTGAGGATGGGTACAGTCTGCGCACAGCCTCCTCCTCCCTGCAACTGCACAATGCCGCTGACTCCACCCCCAGCAGCCCTGCCTCTTCTCAGTTGTAGGTTGCTTTGACGCCCTTAGCCCCGCCTACTTCTTTACTCTGCCGTTAGCCGCCGTCCCCCATTCACTGTAATAATGTAAGCCCCACCCCCCTAACAGTACAGCCTTCACTCAAGCTGTTCTGTAGTTAAAAAGCCTCATCCAGAGTTCCTAGATTTATGTTTCCCTACTATGAAAAGAATGAAAAAAGCCAACAATTTTCATCGTTGGAAACGGCTCAGTTTTGCGCGATGGAAACAATGGTTCCTATTCTTGAGTTGTCTTGACTCTTTCCATCTAGCGACTCTAGTCTCATCCCCACTCCCTCAGTGTTTTGCAGAAATAGTGGTGGAGGTGCTTTTCTGATCTTCTTTGGGGATATCTCAAATTAACCCTGATACGTCCTATAATGTTCTGTATTGATACTGATAAGTACATTTTTATAAGTAATGAAAAAGTACCTTCCGTTTGTCATGCAATTTTATGCTTGCATGCAGCAAGTTCATGCACATATAGTATAAGTTTGAATGTGTGTGTATTAAGTTTGAAGGTAGCTGGTCTGAGTGTGAGGCTTGCGGTTATTTGTTTGTAGCCAGCTGTTATAAGTTTGAGGTAAGCAGTTACAATTTTAAGTCTGAAGCTGGCTTTCATAAGTCTCAGTATGTGATTAAGTCTGAAGCTACCTGGTATACGTCTGAAGTTACTTGCCAAAAGTCTGAAGCTAACGTTATGCATCTGAGGAGAACTGTTTTAAGTCCGAGGCTGGCTGTTTTGAGTCTGAAGCTAGCTGTCATGAGGTTAGCCATTTTAAGTCCGAGGCTAGCTATCATGAGTCTGAGACTAGTTTATATTAAGTTTGAGGCTAGCGGTTATGAGTCTAAGGCTGACGAACTATGTGTTTGAGGCTTGCGGATACAAGTCTGGAGCTAGCTATTTTAAATCCGAGGCTAACCATTATGTGTCTGCTGTTGTAAGTTCGAGGCTAGTGGTTATGAAGTTAGCTGTTATAAGTTTGAGGCTAGCTGTTCTGAGTCTGAGGCTAGTTTTTATGAGTTTGAGGTTAGCTTTTATCAGTCGGAGGCCAACTGTAGTGAGTCTGAAGCTAGCTGATATAAACCGAAGTTTGAAGCTTGGTTTTCTGAGTCTGAATATGTACATAGCTGGTCCGAAGCTCTCTGCATTACCGTGTTGTTACCTGTGATGAGTCTGAAGCTGTCGGAAGTATGTTTGAATCTTTATCAGTTAGAAATGGCGTAAAGATTTGAGCGCAACGGTGTTTCTCCGTGCCTCTCCCACAGCTCCATAAGCAGTGAGGATCAGGAGGCTATCCAAGCACAGAAAATTTGGAAGAAGGCCATCATGCTGGTGTGGCGTGCAGCAGCCAATCACAGGTACTGACCCAGAAGGAGCTGCGAAGCTCAGCCTAGCGACATCTGCTGGCCATGGTCTAGCGACATCGCCATCAAGTTGTTTTCAACCTGCTAATACGAGAGTTCAGCGTGAATACGACACACTTAGGGACGCCCGCCAGCGATCAACAAACGCTGACAGAGCCCGCGAAAATGGCATTTCACACATTTTATTTCTCTTTGGGGATTATTCAGGTATAGAAAACAATTTTGAGAGAACCAGAACAAAGTTTATGAAGTGTTGGTGTCACACTTGGCACAGCTCTTAGGAATAGCATATGAAAGATACATTTAGAAAAGTGAGTATGTTGTATTGATACTGCGACAAAAAATTCATTTTCAGAAAGTATCAAATGTTTTTGCTGGTTCACACTTTAATCTAAACACACGGGATTATTGACCCCTGACTCCTGCTGAATTAGCCTGGTAATGGGTCCCTCAGTCACAGCCTTTTGTCTAAAAGCAGGGGAGCATTAACCGCCTTGCGCAGAATACAAATAATGCCAATTTTTCCTGTTATGCATGAGCCTATGTAGGCTTTATGACTTTTTTTGTGTCACAGAGACCTTGGAAAAATTATTCCATTGAAACAAGATATTTGGAAATTCATTTACAGAATTATTTAGGAATTAAATTTCGGAATTTACGGACGCCAGCGTCTATTTCTGTGCAAAGGGGTTATGGCCGTTAGACATGCGTCTGTTGACAGTGTTTGATGCTAGAATGACGTCAGAGAGATTGAAAAAATGTGTTTTCTGGTAGTATCTTGTACCTGTCGAATGTTTGTAACATCGCAGACACTGTTGTTGGTTGTCTTATATTTTCATTGGCTGCATGGACTGAGAGTTGGGTGGTTGTCAAGGATATAGAAAGGCAAAACAGTAGCATTTTCCAAAAAAGTTGGTTAGAAAACAAATATACGATTGCCACGGATTGGACTGTTTGCGCCACAGGCCTTGTACGACACTTCGTCTAAGCCTAATTATATCTCCCCTCCAAAGGAATAGTGGACATATTGCTTGTGTCCGGTTTCCCGTGCACATCTGCGTCGGCGTTCCCACCATTTCCGGACCATAATTCAGAAACCGTTTGATATATTACCATGAAAATTTGCACACATTTGCATCAAGTCGTACTGATACGCCTTTTGCTATTTTGAGGTTATTAACATTTCTAGTTTCTTCCTAAATGTCTGTGAACATCAATGAGGGGCAGCTGCGTTGGGGTGGTGGGGGTGGGGGGGAGACATTTGTTTTTTTGCCTTAAAAAAAAATCTCCATTTGAATCTGTATTTTCCGACTCTTTTTGTAAGACGTCTGTTCGCATGTCTGTTTCGAGTATAAAACGGCCTTCAGAATGAATGTGATAAAAGTTCTCTGGCTGTCAGTGTTTGGAGATTAAACTATGTTTGTTTTGGGTTGTCTCTGGCAGGTATGCTAATGTATTCCTGCAGCCAGTCACTGATGATATCGCTCCTGGGTACCACAGTATTGTCCACAGGTAATGTGGAAACCTCATTGCTTGCCGTTTCTGCTTGTTCAACCAGGAATTGTATTTTAAATGGACATTATCTCAGCAAATGCTCACCTACTCTGTATGCATTATTGTACAGAACGTGTGCAGGAACGTAGTACTGGTCAAAAGTTTGGACACATTTTGCTAATGTCACAGCACTCTGTTTTTAGAGGAATTTAAATGGCTTAACTTCTCTGTATAATCTCAAATGGAATCTTGTAAGAGACAAACAGTAAGAAGTTAAAAGAGAATAATTAACTTCTTTGGATAGTGTCCAAAATTTTGTAATTCTCAAAGAAGCCATATTTTGCAAAGTACACAGACAAACCAGCTTTATCCATTTTCCAGAGGTAGAATTAAAGTCAAGCTGTTTTGAGAATTATTGGGCAAAAAGATCAATGAGAAGCAAACCGCAAGTGCAGCACATCTCTGGGAACTTAGATGGGCGCACCACAGCAAACTCATTATAGTCATTATAGTAACTGTCCTCACAAAAAAAATTAAATTAACATGTGTACGCGCAGGAATTATGACAACAAATGCTGGTTTGTTTGAATGATTAAAGAATTAGATCTTTTTTTGCAAAATAAAGGGTGCTTATTTCTTTATTTAACATGTATTATAAGTAAAATGTGGATATGTCCAAACTTTTGACTGGTACTGTAGATGCTGCCAACTGGAGTATTTAAGGGTATATTGTGTGGGATTTATCTTCAAAACAATGTATAGACTCGTACAAAAATAATTCCTCTCAATCATTGCCAATGACACACTAAAAGTGTGTGGCTGTGACTATATCCACAGAGAGCCAGCCATCTGCCTGCATGTTGAGCTTACCGGCCCTATGGGCCGATAAGCTATTGTCGTGGTGTGGCGTCTGTCATCTGGAACATTTTTTATCTTTTTTTGGCCCGATGAATTTTCGTGTAAATTTGCAATAACATACTACTAGACCATATCTCCAGACGTTTTTCTCGGGTTTTTGATTGAATCATTTTTGTCCGTTTTATGGGCCCTTGAAATTTTGGCTCCAATGCTAAAGATAGGACTGAGAAATGTAAAAAAAATTATTTCTCAAAAACTGCGTGATAAGTTTTTTTCTAAATCAGGCAATCAACTTACCTTGGTACCGTCAATGTACAGTGCGAGCGCCATTTTGATTGAATCAACGGAAGTGGGTCTATTGGGGGCGCTGTACTTTATGAATATGCAAGATGGCCTGGGGAGGCCAAATGGTTGCAGACAGAGATTAAGTTTGTATTATTGACATATAGGAAGTCATATATGACCTATATTTTGGCAATATTAAATGTGACCACAGATGACTTTGAAAGGTCAAACTCGAGGTCAGGGAATATATGAACAATGTTAAAAGATATGACTTGAAATTTCAAAAAATTATTTCTCAAAAACTGTATGATAACTTTTTTTCTAAATCTGGCAATCAGCTCACCTTGGTACACTTTATGAACAGTGCGAGTGCCATTTTGATTGAATCGACGGAAGTGGGTCTAATTAGGGCGCTGTACTTTAACATTGGGTCTTATGGAGAATGGGTCAAATCGCCTGTGGAAGTTAAATGGTTGCAGATAGAGATTCAGTTTGTATTACTGACATAATGGAAGTAATATATGACCTATATTTTGGCTGTGTTAAAGTTGACCTCAGATGACCTTGAAAGGTCAAACTTGAGGTCAAGCAAAATGTTACAATTTTCAAAGGTTTCTAGGCTCAAAAATATTGAAGATTGGGAACATATGTGCATTGAACACTTATTGGAAGTCATGTATGTACTTTCATTTGGTGGCCTTGAACTTGACCTTCAGCGACCTTCGAAGGTCAAACTTCACATAGTGAAATTTCAATGACTTCTATCACCAAAACTATTACAGATAGAGCTTAGGTTTGTATTGTGGCCATATAGGAAGTCATGTATGAAGTTTCATTTGGTGACCTTGAACTTGACCTTCAGTGACCTTCAACAGCCAAACTATACAGTGAAATTTCAATGACTTATACCAGCAAAATCTTTACAGATTGAGTGTAGGTTTGTATTGGAGACCTATAGGAAGTCATGTATGAACTTTCATTTGGTGACCTTCATACTGACCTTCGAAGGTCTAACTTGACCTAGAGAAAATTGAATGACTTCTATCACTGAAAAGGTCACAGATGGAGCCTAGGTTTGTGTTACTGACGTAGGAAGTCACATATGAACTTTCATTTGGTGACATTCAGCTTGACTGTTGATGACATTTGAAGGTCGAACTTGACATAATACAATTACAATGACTTGTCTTGCCAAAATGGTCACAGATGGAGTCTAGGTTTGTATTAGAGACATATAGGAAGTCATATATGAACTTTCATTTGGTGACCTTCATATGACCTTCAAAGGCCAAATGTGACCTAGTGAAAATTCAATGACTTGTATCACTAAAACGGTCACAGATGGAGCCTAAGTTTGTGTTATTGACATCTAGGAAGTCACATATGAACTTTCATTTGGTGACATTCAACTTGACTGTCAGCGACCTTTGAGGGTCAAACTCGACAGTGAAATTACAATGACTTTTGTCACCAAAATGGTCACAGATTGAGCCAAGGTTTGTATAGAGACATTTAGAAAGTCATATATGAAGTCCATTTGCTGACCACAACTTGACATTCTGTGACCTTTAAAGTTCACAATTGACTTATTGAATACATATTGACATATTTTAATGACTTGTATCACCAAAACTGTTTCAGAGCTTAGGATTGTATAACAGAAGGTCTTATAAATGTATGTGAACTTTTATTTAGTGACCTTGACATTGATTTTCATCGATTCAAATGTCAAACTTCACATGAAATTTTCATAACTTGTATCATCTCTGTAAGACTGCTTGCCGGTAAGCTAGAGGACCCTTGGTCCTATTTTCTTATTTTACTGTGTATGGACATTTCTGGGTGTCAGCCTTTGGGCAATGGTCAAGAAGCCCTCAGCCAATGATAGCGTGCCGGGTGTGAGGGCGGGACTTAGCGCTGCACTGCAGCGTAAGGTTTCTGCCGTTGTTGAACTGGGGAGGAGAGGCCAACTTTGAATGTTGTGTTTACAAACCACAACAGACAAATCCCACTCAATATACCTTTAAAGGAGGTGGCATCAAATGCTGAACATGGATGCTGAATAACAGGTGAACCAAGCTAATACTACAAAAAAATTATTTCAAAAAATCAGATTTTTTTTCTTGCGTTGAAACCGCAGCTTGAATAGTGTCACTTGTTAGGTTTATAGCTGCCAAAATTCATAGCACACTGTGAAGTACCCGATGAACTTCCGCTCTCCTGAAAGTGTTTTCTTCCCACAATAAAGGGGCAGACACTATTGATACATCAACCTTAGACAAATCGCACATAACCAACGTTCAAGCCTTGAACAGTGGAATTCGAGGTTATCAGTTCGAGCCCACGAGGCAATGGCCCAGAAGTTGCGTAATCCATCCTCTTTCTGAAGATGAACAGCCGACAGTTCTATTGTGTCCATGTTGTTTTCTGCTACAGATTTACAGTGATGTTCATCGGGTCACTTCTGATTGTTTTCATGACGTAAGACGAGTTCTATTGGTTATTTTTAGCAAGGTCAAACACTACGGCTGCATCTGAGTTTTGTGTACGTTTCATGGCATTTCATGAACTTTAAATGCTTCGTTCTTTCGAAGAGCCTGAAAATTCCGTAATTTGATTTTTTTAAAAAGTGTATGCCATGGCGATTTTTTTTAGTATTATATGTGCACAATTTCTTGTCTCCTCCTATAAGGTTAGATGAATGCAAGCATACAGTGCCTGACAAAAGTCTTGTCACTTATCCAAGTTGTAGGAACCAAATAATAACCTGACTTGTAGTTGATCAATTGGAATCAAAAATGGCTTATATGAAAGGCAAAGCCCTCTAGATTATGCGAAATATACCAAAATAGAGTTTTGTGTCATTGATTGAGTTTTATAATTTAATTTGTACAGAAAGGTCAGATTTTGCTTGGACAAAAGTCTTGTCGCATTGAAAAAATGTGGAAATTATACATACACTTTATTTTGAATACACAAATATGCCATTATAATATCAGAACATAAAGCCATGGTGCCTTGGAAAAAGAATTAATATTGCGTATGACTCCCATGAGCTTGGAGGACTGCATCCATACGTCTTGGCAATGACTGAGATAACTTGATGATGAAATCATCTGGAATGGCATAGAAAGCAGTCTTGCAGGACTCCCAGAGTTCATCAAGATTCTATGGTTTCATCTTCCAAGCCTCCTCCTTCATCTTACCCCTGAAATGCTCAATAATGCTCATGTCAGGTGACTGGGTTGGCCAATCCTGGAGTACCTTCACCTTCTTCGCTTTCAGGAACTGTGACATGGAGGCAGAAGAATGAGAAGGAACAGCAGTATAAGGAGGGCAGCAAGAACTTCCTGATATTTCAGGCTGTTGATTTTGCCATCCACTCTGCAGATCTTTCTCACACCCCCATGCTGGATGTAACAACAAACCATAATTTTTCCTCCACCAAACATGATTGTTTTCTGGGAGAATCTTGGGTCCATGAGGGTTCCAACAGGTCTTGTACGGCGACTGGCATGCAGTTCAATGGATGATTCACCAGAAAAATAAACTTTCAGCCACTTTTCCAGTATCAATCCTTTCTGCGAGCTGTGGGCCTTGGCAAATGCAATGCAGGTTTTTTGTTTTCTGTTTAATGCAGACTTCTGTGTACTAATTTGGCTATGAAAACCACTTTGAGGGAGAATTTGACAAACTCTTCTTGTAGATACCGGGATTTTTGGTGACATTTCCTCATGTAGCTTGGCTGTAGTTGAAGAAGGGCTAGCCTTGTACAGTTGAAGCAACAAACAGTCCTTTCAAACAGTTGTCATACCGGGGTCTATCTGACCTGCGCTTGCCATGAATGTCACCAGTTTCTTCAAATCTTTTTCTCATACCCTCCACTTGACATTTGGATACATTAAAGATGTCAGCCACCTCAGCAGCAGACTCAGTCTTCAGGCTCTTGATGATCAGGACTTTGGTCTGTGGTTGAATCTTTGGTATGTTGTCAGAGGTCTAGTCGCACCTCATATGAAAGTCTGGTGTGCTGGGGTTATTTCTATATACATCTGGGAATGTGTTAATTACAGTATTTGTCATAGGTTAAACTCTAATCTGCGATTTGTTGCATCATCTGAAGAGACGACAAGACTTTTGTCCTCGCAAAAACAGATGTTATGGGCTTAGCCAAGCTGTGAACATCAGAACACTTTTTGACGGTTTCATTTTGCACCAAATTATTAATGTGAAAGCCCTTGACATTAAAATGGACCATTTATTGTAACAATTGATTGGTTTGAAATAAAGTTATATGCTATTTTTAGTTACTATGTCCTTATGCTACAAGACTTTTGTCAGGCACTGTAGATATTGAAACAAGGGTAAATGACTGCAATACAATTTAGTCAAGCATCATGCTGAGGAAAAGTACTCATGCAATGTGTGTGTATAACTTTGTAATTACATTTTTTTTGTGCGTTTACGTGTCTGTTCTGGGGTTTACACGTGTGTGCACGTTCACGTGTTTGCGTCTGAATGTGTGTTTATTTGTGTATGTCTGCATATGCTCGTGTGTGTGCGTGTGTGTATCAGGCCCATGGACCTCTCCACCATTAAGAAGAACATCGAAACCGGACTGATCCGATCCACGGCGGAGTTTCAGCGCGACATCATGCTGATGTTCCAGAACGCGGTGATGTACAACAGCTCGGACCACGACGTCTTCCACATGGCGTTAGAGATGCAGCGCGACGTCCTGGAGCACATACAGCAATTCCTCGCCACCCAGCTCATCATGCAGACCTCTGAGTCCGGAATCAGCTGCAAGAGCCTGCGCGGCCGAGAGTCCTCCCGCAAACAAGACCCCAACGACAAGGTGAGAGAGAGAGAGAGAGAAAGAGAGAGAGAGAGAGAGAGAGGGGGACAGAGAGAGGGTGGGGAGGAGAGAGAGGGAAGGAGGGAGAGAGAGAGAGGGAGGGGGACAGTGAGAGGGGAGGGAGGGGGGAGAGAGGGAGTGAGTGAAAGAGAGAAACAGGGAGAGAGGGAGGGGAAGAGAGGGAGGGCCCCCCCTGCTGCCTTCACCATACAGGGCGCATCAGCGTACATGAGGCCCACCCATGAGACCAGATCATCACCGAATCCAGAAGCTCTTGAAGTCTTCAGAAGATACATGCGGTCAACCCGGTCAAAGGCTTTTTCTTGGTCTATTGCTAGTAATCCAAAATTTAGATCACACATTTCAGTTAAACCCATAATATCTCTTATTAAAAACAAATTTTCCTGGATTGTACAGACAGGGATGCAGTAGGACTGATCCTTATGCACCAGTGCGGCTAAAACAACCTTAATCCTATTCACCATTGCTTTAGAAAGTATTTTAAAATCTGTGCAAAGAAGAGCCACAGGACGCCAATTCATAAGTAGACAAAGATCTCCTTTTTTTGGCAGAAGGCTGAGGACTGCCCTACGACAGCTTTGAGGGAGCTCTCCCCGAGTCTTACAATCCATTAAAACTTCATGAAAATCTTCACCCATGGTACCCCAGAACCTCTTATAAAACTCTGCAGGCAGCCCATGACTGCCTGGAGGCCGACCAGGTGCCATTTGTCCCAGGGCCTCAGTGAGTTCCTGTAGGCTAAGAGAGTGTCTAACGCTGCCCTATCTTCTGGGCTGAGCCGTGGTAAACCTCAGTGCAGAAGAGAGATCTGTTGCTCATCAACGCTCCCAGCTTTGAACAGCTCCGTGTAAATTTGTGCTGCTGCATACCGAATTTCCCCAGGGTCAGTCGACACCCTCCCACTAGGAAGCCTAATGCAGCACACCTCATTTGAAGTTACAACCTTTTTTTTGCCCCCAAGTTAAAGAAAAAAGTGCTTGGAGCATCCATGTCATTAAGTGATAAGAATTTTGATCTTACCAAAGCACCCTTCGCTTTCTCATTCAAAATACTTTCCAAACTTTTTTTCTTTTCTTTCAAAATACACGCCAGTTTCAAATTTTTGTTATTAACCAGTTCATTTTCAATATTAGAAATGTCCTTTTCCAGATTGCTCACAGCTCTTGTAATCACTCCTGTGCTGTAAGATGAGCAATTTTGGCAAAAAGCCCTAATGTTGGGCCTTCCCAACCTCCCGCCATTGACTACAACAAGCAAAGTTACTCCCCCCACAACCCCCAAAAAGTTTCAAGCCATTCACAGAAATCTGTATCCTGCAACAATCTTACATTGAATTTCCAATAGGTTTTATTTCTGCCCACTTCCTTCAGCAACAGAGTTAAAGTAATTAGATAATGATCAGTAAAGCCTACAGGACATATATTGGATTTAAAAACTCTATTTCTTAAAACATCATAAATACACTGCTCAAAAAAATAAAGGGAACACTAAAATAACACATCCTAGATCTGAATGAATGAAATATTCTTATTAAATACTTTGTTCTTTACATAGTTGAATGTGCTGACAACAAAATCACACAAAAATTATCAATGGAAATCAAATTTATTAACCCATGGAGGTCTGGATTTGGAGTCACACTCAAAATTAAAGTGGAAAAACACACTACAGGCTGATCCAACTTTGATGTAATGTCCTTAACACAAGTCAAAATGAGGCTCAGTGCGGCCCCCCAAAGAAATGCCACCCCACACCATTACTGACCCACTGCCAAACCGGTCGTGCTGGAGGACGTTGCAGGCAGCAGAACGTTCTCCACGGCGTCTCCAGACTCTGTCACTTCTGTCACATGTGCTCAGTGTGAACCTGCTTTCATCTGTGAACCAATCTTGGTGTTCTCTGGCAAATGCCAAACATCCTGCACAGTGTTGGGCTGTAAGCACAACCCCCACCTGTGGACGTCGGGCCCTCATACCATCCTCATGGAGTTGGTTTCTGACCGTTTGAGCAGACACATGCACATTTGTGGCCTGCTGGAGGTCATTTTGCAGGGCTCTGGCAGTGCTCCTCCTGTTCCTCCTTGCACAAAGGCGGAGGTAGCGGTCCTGCTGCTGGGTTGTTGCCCTCCTACGGCCTCCTCCACATCTCCTGATGTACTGGCCTGTCTCCTGGTAGCGCCTCCATGCTCTGGACACTACGCTGACAGACACAGCAAACCTTCTTGCCACAGCTGACATTGATGTGCCATCCTGGATGAGCTGCACTACCTGAGCCACTTGTGTGGGTTGTAGAGTCCGTCTCATGCTACCACTAGAGTGAAAGCACCGCCAGCATTCAAAAGTGACCAAAACATCAGCCAGAAAGCATAGGAACTGAGAAGTGGTCTGTGGTCACCACCTGCAGAACCACTCCTTTATTGGGGGTGTCTTGCTAATTGCCTATAATTTCTACCTGTTGTCTATTCCATTTGCACAACAGCATGTGAAATTTATTGTCAATCAGTGTTGCTTCCTAAGTGGACAGTTTGATTTCACAGAAGTGTGATTGACTTGGAGTTACATTGTGTTGTTTAAGTGTTCCCTTTATTTTTTTGAGCAGTGTATAAATCTGTCCAACCTGGCTGCACAGACATTACCAGTGGAACACGTCACCCACGTATACTGTCTGACAGCTGGGTGCTGTCATACATCACACAGTTTGCTTTTGTTACTAAATGTGAAAGCTCCTCTGCTGATTTCTGATGCGGTTCTTTCCCATTTCTATCAACGGTGAAATCTAATGTACAATTCCAGTCCCCCCCACCCCACAGCACAACAGCAATATCTAAGGCAGAGATCTTTTCCAGTTCCTGGTGTAAAATTAAAAAAAAACTGTTCTTTTTCCAAGCCAGTGTTTGGCGCTGTTGGTAAATTAATAAAAACCAAGAACGTTGTCCCGATGAAGAAGCAGACTCCGACAGCAAAAGCAGGAAAAAGTTTATTACACAGCCGGCCGTGGGGGGCAACAGCGTGATGCAAAAGTTCTAAAATTCCTTAATTTCATAAGAAACTTTATACATGTTAAAGTACATATATTTGCATATGATTTCTTTAATGTTATCAGAAGTTGTTGCTGATTGGTTCTAGGGTTTACACATTGATAAAAAGGAATACTCTACAATTGGGCCTCTCCTGAACCACTCCACTTAATTGGTTCAATAGACTCCCAACCCTCGGAAGTGAGCTCCATATGTGGGCATACGGAACCTCCACCTAAGACGTGCTGGTGCGTATCATGTCCTGTCGGAACTGAAGACAAACGAAGATCCCAGCTGGAAGTCGCAAATAGGTGATATGCCCTGTCGGACCCGACACGGCTTCTCTTTATCTCCTAATACACATTCATCACCCATTGATCAAACCGTCTGGCTCACCTCATATTGCTAACACCCAAAAATCCTGTTTCCCAACAGTCCCTCCTTTTTGACCCAACAGACAACGAATGATGAGGTCAACTTTACAGTGAAATAGTTATAAAGAAAATTACAAGAGTAATGGCAAATGAATTTCTAATGACAAAATATCTACAACAACAACAACTTCACACAGATACCAGGCCAGAGACCAAGAGAGCAAGCCATAGAGGCGACAGTGGCAAGGAAAAACTCCCCAGTTAAGCGGGAGAAACCTTGGACAGACCCAGACTCTCGAGGCCCAATGTCATCTGTCAATGACCGGCACCGGAAAGCAATACGAAATAGGAGTGAGTTTGAGATTCAGAAGACCCACTGTTAGTGATCGGCTGTGCACAAGAGAAAAGAACAGGCAAGAAATGTCAAAGAAACATTTTAAAAAATAGATCATGTACATGGCCTATTACCAAGTACAGGCACTGCTACTTAGAGTCCACAGGCATGACAGCTCTGATTTGTTGGCATGTTTGGCTGTCATGTGTACCGGTCGCATGTAAATGCCATTATTGTCCATGGCACAAGTCCTTTTGAATTCTACAACAATGAGCTGTATGATGAGTGACATTGTTGTGGTGGGTTGTCTTGTGCAGTAGTCTTCTAGCACAGGAGATTGCGGCAACATGGTCCGAAAGCTCAGCGTCCTGTTTACGGCAGCGTGGTCTGGTGCAGGTGTCCTCTCCGGCATGAGGGAGAGAAGAGAATACAATGTGAGGGTATTATTCAAGTACACCTGAGTCATTACACCTTAGATCTATATTATGACTGCTGTTGGAGTCCTGTCATAGTGAACAAGTTGCGCCGTTTCCTCACTCGCTTTACCACAGATTGATTGTATGAGGATGAATTTCACACCTTTTATTAATAAGACAAGTATATATCATCTCAGTATAATTAGAGAGATGTGAGTGTTTGAATGCATGCACCTGATTAATGAAGGCTGTGGGTGTCGAGGCAGCGTGTTTTGAGTCAGCCTTCAGTAGTTTTGGTGGTGTCTTGGGTGAATGGCACGGGTTTAGCAGGAGTGGTGGATCCCGGGATACCTGTATCTCGAAGTGCAGACTCAGAGCAGTAAATGCTTCTTTACACTCATGTGTCCAATCAACTGTTTCCAGTGGGCGACCGGGCATTTAAAAGAGCATTGATTGATGCTGCAATAACAGAAAATTCAGGTAGGCCGGTTCCACTAAAAGTCAAAAAGTTACAGAATCTAACGGACATCTCGAGCAGCGAGGGACGTGGAGCAGTGGCAATAGCAGTTCTCTGTTCAAGTGGGCGTGTCGTCATTGGAAGCGCACGCCTTAGTGATCTGATGTCCTCGGTTTACGGGTGTGCAGTTGTCTTTGGAAGCGTGCGCATTAGTGATCTGGTGTCCTCGGTTTACGGGTGTGCAGTTGTCTTTGGAAGCGTGCGAGATTAGGTAGGGCAGCTAGACATTGTGGTGCCGGTGTCCCTCTACTGCGAAAGCACTTATCCTTATCCCGACTTTGATGAGTATAAGGCCTATTTTTCCCGTGTTCCTTCCTCTGCATTGGTTAGCCTGACGACCCAATTTTCCACAATTATCGCAGTTTATTTTATCATTCGGACTATAGTCATGCACGGCGGCAATGGGATGAGGAGTAGACGCATTTTTACGGATCTGTTCCTCTAAACGTGAAGCCCACGCAACAATATCATTAAAAGTGTTACCTGGATTTATGCCAAGTGCGAGTACCGTCTGAATATGTGGAGCCGCATCTGCTAATAATTGTTGAGTAAAAACAGCCACGTCTCTATTGGGGTTAGGGAAGCCACTATGCGTTTCAAATGCCTCATATTTTAGGTCCGCGTATTCTGCAAATGGCAAGTTATGCTGAATTACCGCGGTGAATCGATGCCATTTGGGTGCACCTTTACCCAAAGCAGTTTTCACAGCCTCACAAAAGTCGGTAATCGCCGTTTGAAGCTCAGCGTGATTTGCCCAGGGCCCGGATGCCCATGCTTCCCTCCTGTGGTATTCAGGCTCGATTGTGTTCCAGCTTGGAGTGGGACACTTAGCTAGACAATTGCAAACAAGTCTAACGGATGTAAAGACATGCCGTTGTAGCTCATTTAACTGTCGCCAAAATTGCAAGTTATCGTCGTTTCGTATGAAGACTCGGTAAATCCTTTAATTCTCATGTCGATTACATTGAGAGGTTCATGGTCAATGTGAAGCCGCTGTTCGCTTTCTCTACCGCGAATTTTAGTTACCATTGGAGCCATGGGAGCGGTGTTACTGATTTCTTTTTTTTCCAAGTATCGCGGGTCAGTAATGGTTGGACAATTTAAATCGGGTACAAACATTGGACGCCTTTTTAATCCTTGCCGGGACACATGCGAGCTCAGAGTTTTAGATTTTTCTTCTAATTCATCAGTCTTTTTACGCGATTCGTCCAGTTCTTTATTCTGTGTTAAATGCGCAGTTTTGTAATTCATCGCATTTTTCAATTAGCCTTCTGTGTTCGGTTACTAAGATAAGCGTACCACATGCGGTTCTCTTATTTTTCTGTTTGGTCCACCATTCTAGCGAATCCGGAGTGGATCCGTTCGGATCCCAACCAGCCTTACACATTTCCTTTTGTTCTTTTGCATATTTTTTCTGCAAATAGGTAGTTATACTGCCCGGCGTATTTAAGGTCGTTTGGATTTCCTTTGTTTGCCATGTTTATTTACGATTAATCGGCGTTCGTCAAGGTGCAGCCTAATATCTAGTTGTAAGATAGGCCTTCAGTAATGTATAACGCAGCGTGAAACTAGCCAGTAGCTTACTAAGCGTGCGGTCAGAATAAAACCAACAGGAAACAATGAAGACTCAGACAATAAAGAACTTAAAATCGACAATGGCGAGATTCACGGCGGGACGCGAATTGGCTTCTCAAATACCCACGAGGCGGGTTGGAGGCGCGCCACATGCACTCTCTCTCAACCTACAACAAAGACAAAAAGTACCCGAGTGAAAGACGCTCTTTGACTCCCACTCTGGGCCCGGGGCGCTAACACTAACTCTCCCGGAACATGAACCGAAGAAACAAAGACACGATATGCGCTTCTTAGGAAGGCTACCTAATACCCAGTCGTGAAAATAATTAGTCACGTCTGTGCCGTGGGCGACCCACATCGCTGCCACAGCCACGCAATCACGTATTCGCCTTTTTGGCGTGAATTATCACTCTCCGAAGGCAGGGATGACCAACACACCCCGTCACAAAATAGCTATGTTTTCAATACCTAGGCCTGTATCACACAACAGCACTGGTACCACAAGCAGTGCTGATAACCATACTAAAACAAACCGTTACACAAAGACGCAGCTTTTTTAACCACGAACAACTGAGCTTCTACACGGTCAATTTATAATTTATAGGTTAACGTACCACTGGGTGGAGCGTTCCAGATCTCCGTAGTTTTGCCTTCCAAACTATATTTAGATAAAACAATGTACTCACTCTTGAACTGGTCAGGAAACTCACGGAGGTCCGAAAGCGAATCCACCCTGCTCGTAGCGCCAAATTTGTTGGTAAATTAATAAAACCAAGAACGTTGTCCCGATGAAGAAGCAGACTCCGATGTTCGTAGCAAAAAAGCAGGAAAAAGTTTATTACACAGCCGGCCGTGGGGGCAACAGCGTGATGCAAAGTTCTAAAATTCCTTAATTTCATAAGAAACTTTATACATGTTAAAGTACATATATTTGCATATGATTTCTTTAATGTTATCAGAAGTTGTTGCTGATTGGTTCTAGGGTTTTACATTGATAAAAAAGGAATACTCTACAATTGGGCCTCTCCTGAACCCTCCCACTTAATTGGTTCAATAGACTCCCAACCCTCGGAAGTGAGCTCCATATGTGGGCATACGGAACCTCCACCTAAGACGTGCTGGTGCGATCATGTCCTGTCGGAACTGAAGACAAAGCGAAGATCCCAGCTGGAAGTCGCAAATAGGTGATATGCCCTGTCGGACCCGACGGCTTCTCTTTATCTCCTAATACACATTCATCACCCATTGATCAAACCGTCTGGCTCACCTCATATTGCTAACACCCAAAAATCCTGTTTCCCAACAGCGCATATACATTCATGAATACATACGTCACACCCCTTACGTTCATTCGCACAATCAACAAGCGTCCGTTTCCCAGCTTCTCACTCCGCAGCACCCCACTCTTTCAGTCAGGTGTATATAAAATTGCAACCCCCGCACTAATGTTTGACTCGTGGCTCATAAGATACCCTCCTTCCCACCCGAGTTTCCATTCCGTTTCATTACTCACATTACTATGAGTTTCCTATAAGAAAATTACTTTTTAGCTGCGCTGTGACGATAGTCAGCAGTCAGCGGAGCTCTTCTAGTGCAGAGTCGTCCGGCGTCTGTCTGTCTGTCTGTTTGTCTGTCTGTCCGGCCGGCATCAACGTTTCACTTCAAATTTGAATATCTCAAAAACTGTCCGATAAATTTCTTTCTAATTTGGTTTGAGCCTTCCTTATGATATTCTGAATATTCACTGTGAAAATTTGAAAATTCTACATCCCGGTTTTTGAGAAATTCAGCATTTTGGACTTCGAAAATCAGTGCTTGTGCTCAATTTTTCAGTCTTTCATTAATATCTCAAAAACTGTCTGATGATGACTGAAATGATCATGTTGTCCTGGATCATGTTATTCTGCATCATGTTGTTCCTCATCATTGTTTTGGATCATATTGTTCTGGATCACGTTGTTCCAGATCATTGTTCTGGGTTATGTTGTTCCGGATCATCGTTCTGGATGAATTGTTCTGCATCATATTTTTCCGCATCATATTGTCCTATGACAGTGTTAGAAGGATTGTGACTGCTATATTTGTGACGTACTGGAGGGAAAGGTATTTGTTGGTTGTTAGTATTGCTTGGTGGTAAGATGATTGAGATAAATGATTGCAATTTGCAATTTGGTTCTATTGTTATACTACATAAATTGAGACACCAAACTGGTTCACAGTATGTTCTGGTTACTAAATGTGTCATATATGTTCATATTGCAATAGTTTGCAAGAATTTCTTAAATTAAGTTATGACTTGGACATTTCACTCATCCTCAGCTGAGCTCTCTAGGCCGACAGGCCTCTTGTAATTCATTTTGCTTTGCAATCTCAAAACTGAGCCCCTCTTCACCCCATCTCTGGCACCATTAAGATTAAGGGAGCCCATGGCTAATAACTCCATGAAAGAAAAAGTACAAGGCACAGACAGAAATAACACTGGAAAAAATGTGAACATACCAAAGCTAAGAATTCCATTCAACTCTATAATGACGTCAAACATTTACGTACAACAGTACATTGCTTTTTTTCAGCCGAAATTTTTTCTGAGCAGACAGTGTATTTATACTTAACCTTTTCATATAATGTTTTGCAGATTGTAAAAACTTTTCCCCATCAGGGTAAAAAATTAAAAACATTAACCGTTTTTCCTTTCGTCGCATCTAGATCAACACTCATTTCGGTGAAGCTGTAAGGAGTCCCGTCTCTCGCTTTACTCGTATTGATTTCAGAAACATCCGAGGAGCCAGAGCAGAATCAATATTGCCACCTCCTACCTGCTTCGAATTGGCAATGAGCGTCTTCTACAGACGCATCTGACTCTGGTATTCACCTTACTCCATGACGGATAGACTGGGGCTGCGTTTGAGTAGTTTTTTTTTGCCTAGGCAAATTCCTAACTCCTAAAAACGAATCCGGAAATAATTATATGGCAGCCATGATAAGTGGATTCGAATTCGTTAAATGTCCTTAGGAAAGGTGTCTCAGAGCTTCCTAATTTACCACCTTTAGCATAGGGTACACAGAACCATCCTTTTCGAAAAGAAAGATGATAACGCTATCCCACAATTCTGCGAAGCAGCAATATTGAAAGCGGCGACCGTTCATCCAGTCAATCGCGTGAAGAAACGTATATGATCGGCAGGGGAATTATGATCATGTTGCCTAATGTAAGTGCATTCGGATTCTCTAATTAGTGCGGTTGTCTTCCTAAGGCGTTAGAAATTCCCCTTTACACCTTCCTTTTTACCTTATGACGTTCTCCACAAAGGTTAAAGAAAAGTGGCGAGGAATTAGTGAATAGGACGTAATTTTTTGACTATTCGGATGCAGCCAAAATTTCTCCGTCAGACTGAGACGCCATATCGGCGTCACAGAAGCAAACAAAACCCCACAAAAATCCCCCCCAAAACGTTCACCCCCACACCTATATACGAACCCCAGATAGCACCACTGTGAAACAAATTATATACAATAAACAACAGTGAGAGTAAATTTTAGAAAAAGCAAGAAAGTATAGAAAAATAGCCAAACAGCCAGCACATCCTCCAACACGCCCTCCACCTCAGAGAGAGAGAGAGAGAGAGAGAAAGATGGAGTGAGAGAGAGAGAAGGGAGGTGAGAGGGAAGGATGGAGAGAGAGGGAGCGAGTGGAGAGGAGTGAGAGAGGGAGGGAGAGAGCAGAGAGGTGAGAGGGAGGGATGAGAGAAAGGGAAGGAGGGAGAGGGAAAGAGGGGGAAGGAGGGAGAGATAGTGAGGGAAAGAGAGAGTAAAAAAGTCAGTTCTCTGCCATCAAGGTGAGGGAGAGCAAGACCTTGCTTACACTGTGGAATTGGTGCTGATCTGAGATCAGTAAGCCTGCAGAATGTGCGACTGTCAATAAGAACGCTCACACGCAAGCGCACACACACACACACGAGCGCACGCGCACCCTTGCATCTTTTTAGCTCACCAGCTCCATGTAAGCTATAGTCTTTAATTTTCATCCATCGTCTGTCGACCTTTGTCTGTTGTCTGCCGTCCGGAACATTTTTTATCTTTTTTTCCTCTCCATGAATGTTGCTGTAAATTTGCCATAATGTACTTCTAGACTATACCTCCAGATATGGAAGCCCATAGTGGACAATATTCAAATGAAAATGTAATCCCACTATTGCATTATAATAATGCATTAATCCAATTATCACATTCATTTTCACATACACATATGGGAAATCTATGACTATATTCAAATGATAATGAAAAGCTGTTTGACATTTCATTTTCAAAGTCATGCTCCATAATACAGTGGACAATATTCAAATGCAATAAGCAAAACAGCACCCCCAGCCTATTGCATTTACATTTACATGTCATCACGCTCTTTTAGGGTCAACATGAAAATGAAAATGCTGTTTTCTAATCACTTGGAAATAATAATGATATAATAATGATGACGACATTTGACATTTCATTTTCAAAGACTTATCCTGCAATACTTGGGACAATATTCAAACGCAGTAAGGGAAACAGCGCCTCCCAGTCCATTGCATTTTCAAATACATGTCACCACGCTCTTTTTGGGACACAATGAAAATTAAAATGCAATCTGTCAGCGTCTCATCAAGGCGGGTCTTCCGCTATGACGTCACTCATTAGGGGCGTGAACGGAAACCATGTTCCTTATTTGCATACCAACCAATCAGCTTCTGGGTAGCGCTTATATGCACGGAGGCTTACTGATAATGTCATGATGGCTAGACTGCTATGTATTGTGTGCCATTGCGCATTAGGCTATGTTGCGCTTTGGATGTAGCGATCTCGGCAGCTAGTATGCTAGCTAACGTTAACTAAGGAAAATATTTGTAAATGATCATCACATTAAAGCGATATGATTTGATTTTTGCCCCAACTCTATTAACTGAGCTGGCTGTAATATGCATGAACTTATCCGAGGCTTTGCGGCAGTGTTGTGCAACTGCAACCCAAGTGTGCTTGCAGATTTCAGAGACGTTAGCTAGCTTGCTAGTGAGTCGAAAAGCAATCGCTTAGGTACAGCTAGCTAGCTGTGATGCCTACTGGAGAAGCTCTTACAGCCCTGATATGTCACTGTCAACACACGACCTCTTTCACCATTGATTAGCAGCTTCTTTTCCCTAAAGAACAAACTGACAGTTCAGCCTGAGACATGTTATTTCATATAAAGCAGCATTATCCTCCATGCGTGCTATAGCGTATTACATTACTCCAGATAAAACGCTATCCGTCTTCCCACCCTGCTGACGGTAGTCAGAGGAAATGTTTGTCATAGTTTTTAAATTGCTGTGATTCGGTTTTTGCCCTAGCTTCACATGCTAGCTAGCTGACAGCGATTGCTCTTGTGCTTGCCGATTGTTCTTGAGCTAGCCAGGTAATGAGCTATCCATTTAAATCTCTCAAAAATCTGATAGTACTGTTGGGACGTACAGAAGTGCTGCCAAACATATCAAAGAAGTTCATATTTCAGCAGGTTGAGTTAGCAAGTGAGGAACATCGTTTTCAGCCAGTCAGAGTCATCAAAACTTCTCCCATTGCTACGTGGCTTGGGAATCGCGATTAAACCAGGAACAGCGGCAGCCTGACTGCTGGCCGTTTACCGGACCGTTCTGCATGGTGCATACATTGTGCATGTTTTAGGAGTGGTGAACTTGCAACTCCGCAAGCACAAGAGCAATCGCTGTCAGCTAGCTAGCTTGTGATGATAGGGGAAAAACCGAATCACAGCGATTAAGTATAAAAATGATGACAAACATTTCCCTGACTAGCGCCAGCAGGGTGGGGGAGACGGATAGCGTTTTATCTGGAGTAATGTAAACGCTATAGCACGCATGGAAGGATAATGCTGCTTTAACTAGCTATGAAATAACATGTCTCAGGCTGAACTGTCAGTTTGTTCTTTAGGTAAAAGAGGCTGCTGATCAATGGTGAAAGAGGTCGTGTGTGCGAGATGGCGTTTAAAGTGACAAATCAGGGCTGTAAGAGCTTCACCAGTAGGCATCACAGCTAGCTAGCTGTACCTGTTTATTGCTTTTTCGACTCACTAGCAAGCTAGCTAACGTCTCTGAAATCTGCAAGCACGCTTGGGTTGCAGTTGCACAACACTGCATGAAGCCTCGGATAAGTTCATGCATATTACAGCTAGCTCAGTTAATAGAGTTGGGGCAAAAGTCAAATCATATCGCTTTTAATGTGATAATCATTTACAAATATTTTCCTTAGTTAACGTTAGCTAGCATACTAGCTGCCGAGATGGCTACATCCAAAGCGCAACATAGCCTAATGCGCGATGGCACACAATACATAGCAGCCTAGCCATCATGACATTATCAGTAAGCCTCCATGCATAAGCGCTACCCAGAAGCTGATTGGTTGGTATGCAAATGAGGAACATGGTTTCCGTTCCCCTAATGAGTGACATCATAGCGGAAGATCCGCCTTTGATGAGACGTTGACAGATTGCATTTTAAGTTTCATTGTGTCCCAAAAAGAGCTATATAGAGCGTGGTGGTGACATGTATTTGAAAATGCAATGGACTGGGAGGATTACTTTTCCCAAATTGCATTTTTGTTTTGCTTATTGCATTTGAATATTGTCCACTGCATTATGTCCAGCAAAAGTGGAGCATGACTTTGAAAATGAAATGTCAAACAGCTTTTCATTATCATTTGAATATAGTCATAGATTTCCCATATGTGTATGTGAAAATGAAAGTGATAATTGGATTAATGCATTTTCAATTTAATATTGTCTCAAATAACTCATTCATAAGTGGAAAATTATAATGCAATAGTGGGATTACATTTTCATTTGAATATTGTCCACTATGGGCTTCCATATCCACAGGTTTTTCTGGGATTTTTGGTTTAATTGTTTTCGTCTGTATTATGGGCCCATGAAATTTTGGCCCCAATGTTAGATGATAGGATTAGTACATGTTTAGTGTGTTTACTGTGCAGTATGTGCGTAGAATTTGTTGTGTGTCTATAGTGTTTAGTATGTGCGTGGTGCATGTGTAGTTTGTGCATACTGTGTAGTATTTGAGTAGTATACATGCAGTGTGTGTTTACTGCTATGTGTGCTGAACTGTATGTGTGCTGTATGTGTGTAGCGAGTATTGTGTGTGTTGTATAGTATGTGAGTAGTACATGTGTAGTGTTTATTGAATGTGTGCTGTATAGTATGTCCGTAGTACACGTTGTGTGTATTGAATGTGTGCTATATTGTATGTGAGTAGATATGTGTGGTGCATATTGAATGTGTTATATAGTATGTGTGCTTTGTAGCATGTGAGAAGTACACGTGTAGTGTGTACAGTATGTGTGCTATATAGAACGAGTGGTGCACGTGTAGTGTATTGTATATGTGCTATATAGTATGGAGCACAATGGTGCTATGTCCAAATTTTGTGATTTTGAGATTTTTACCTCCTGTCACACATTTCTATCAACTAATTCTTGGAGCACAATAATTATATATCCATGCGCCTCAGTTTTAAACAGAATTCACATTTTCATTTTGTGTTTGGCTATGTCCAACAAAATCTGCTTATATGAATTAAACATTGATATTTTGATGAATAAGCATGAATAGTATTACTGAATCATCTGTCTTCCATTGCAAACAAACTTAACTTCAATCTATCACGATTGTGTTATGTCACATCAAGTGCTAGAATTGTTGGAGCACGGAGGTGACACGTTCATTTTGGCAGTACCACACTAATGAAAACTTACATGTTCAGTATACTTCTGAACCATGCAGTAAAAGAGTGACTGACATAAAAATGACGTAAATGATGTACCTGATTTAGTAGAACTTTTGCAAACCTAAAAATCAAGTTTTCTCAAAACCTCTAAAATGGACATATAACCATTGCGCACCAAACCCTCGATGTGCTGTTAGTGTTTATTGCGAGTTATGTCCTCTCTCTCTGACAGTGTTGTTAGTGTTTATTGTGAGTTATGTCCTCTCTCTCTGACAGTGTTGTTAGTGTTTATTGTGAGTTATGTCCTCTCTCTCTGACAGTGTTGTTAGTGTTTATTGCGAGTTATGTCCTCTCTCTCTGACAGTGTTGTTAGTGTTTATTGTGAGTTATGTCCTCTCTCTGTGACAGTGTTGTTAGTGTTTATTGTGAGTTATGTCCTCTCTCTCTGACAGTGTTGTTAGTGTTTTATTGTGTCCTGTCTCTCTCTGACAGTGTTGTTTTTGTCCTCTCTCTCTGACAGTGTTGTTAGTGTTTTTATTTGCAGAGTTATGTCCTCTCTCTCTGACAGTGTTGTTAGTGTTTATTGTGAGTTATGTCCTCTCTCTCTGACAGTGTGTTGTTTGTGTTTATTGTTGAGTTATGTCCCTCTCTCTGACAGTGTTGTTTTTATTTAGTGTTTATTGTTGAGTTATGTCCTCTCTCTCTGACAGTGTGTTGTTAGTGTTTATTGTTGAGTTATGTCCCTCTCTCTCTGACAGTGTTGTTAGTGTTTATTGTGAGTTATGTCCTCTCTCTCTGACAGTGTTGTTAGGGTTTATTGCGAGTTATGTCCTCTCTCTCTGACAGTGTTGTTAGTGTTTATTGTGAGTTTTGTCCTCTCTCTCTGACAGTGTTGTTAGGGTTCATTGTGAGTTATGTCCTCTCTCTCTGACAGTGTTGTTGTGTTTATTGTGAGTTATGTCTCTCTCTGACAGTGTTGTTAGTGTTTATTGTGAGTTTTGTCCTCTCTCTCTGACAGTGTTGTTAGTGTGAGTTATGTCCTCTCTCTCTGACAGTGTTGTTAGTTTATTTGAGTCATGTCCTCTCTCTCTGACAGTGAGTTATGTTGACAGTGTTGTTAGTGTTTATTGTGAGTTATGTCCTCTCTCTCTGACAGTGTTGTTAGGGTTTATTGTGAGTTATGTCCTCTCTCTCTGACAGTGTTGTTAGTGTTTATTGTGAGTTTTGTCCTCTCTCTCTGACAGTGTTGTTAGGGTTTATTGTGAGTTATGTCCTCTCTCTCTGACAGTGTTGTTAGTGTTTATTGTGAGTTTTGTCCTCTCTCTCTGACAGTGTTGTTAGTGTTTATTGTGAGTTATGTCCTCTCTCTCTGACAGTGTTGTTAGGGTTTAGTGAGTTGTCTGACAGTTGTTAGTGTTTATTGTGAGTTATGTCCTCTCTCTGACAGTGTTGTTAGTGTTTATTGTGAGTTATGTCCTCTCTCTCTGACAGTGTTGTTAGTGTTTATTGTGAGTTATGTCCTCTCTCTCTGACAGTGTTGTTAGTGTTTATTGTGAGTTTTGTCCTCTCTCTCTGACAGTGTTGTTAGTGTTTATTGTGAGTTTGTCCTCTCTCTCTGACAGTGTTGTTAGTGTTTATTGTGAGTTTTGTCCTCTCTCTCTGACAGTGTTGTTAGTGTTTATTGTGAGTTATGTCCTCTCTCTCTCTGACAGTGTTGTTAGTGTTTATTGTGAGTTATGTCCTCTCTCTGACAGTGTTGTTAGTGTTTATTGTGAGTTATGTCCTCTCTCTCTGACAGTGTTGTTAGTGTTTATTGTGAGTTATGTCCTCTCTCTCTGACAGTGTTGTTAGTGTTTATTGTGAGTTATGTCCTCTCTCTCTGACAGTGTTGTTAGTGTTTATTGTGAGTTATGTCCTCTCTCTCTGACAGTGTTGTTAGTGTTTATTGTGAGTTATGTCCTCTCTCTCTGACAGTGTTGTTAGGGTTTATTGTGAGTTTTGTCCTCTCTCTCTGACAGTGTTGTTAGTGTTTATTGTGAGTTATGTCCTCTCTCTCTGACAGTGTTGTTAGTGTTTATTGTGAGTTATGTCCTCTCTCTGACAGTGTTGTTAGTGTTTATTGTGAGTCCTCTCTCTCTCTGACAGTGTTGTTAGTGTTTATTGTGAGTTATGTCCTCTCTCTCTGACAGTGTTGTTAGTGTTTATTGTGAGTTATGTCCTCTGACAGTGTTCTGACAGTTATGTTCTCTCTGACAGTGTTTTAGGGTTTATTGTGAGTTATGTCCTCTCTCTCTGACAGTGTTGTTAGTGTTTATTGTGAGTTATGTCCTCTCTCTCTGACAGTGTTGTTAGGGTTTATTGTGAGTTATGTCCTCTCTCTCTGACAGTGTTGTTAGTGTTTATTGTGAGTTATGTCCTCTCTCTCTGACAGTGTTGTTAGTTATGTCCTTTCTTGACAGTGTTGTTAGTTTTGTTGTGAGTTGTCCTCTCTCTCTGACAGTGTTGTTAGTGTTTATTGTGAGTTATGTCCTCTCTCTCTGACAGTGTTGTTAGTGTTTATTGTGAGTTATGTCTCTCTCTCTGACAGTGTTGTTAGTGTTTATTGTGAGTTATGTCCTCTCTCTCTGACAGTGTTGTTAGGGTTTATTGTGAGTTATGTCCTCTCTCTCTGACAGTGTTGTTAGTGTTTATTGTGAGTTATGTCCTCTCTCTGACAGTGTTGTTAGTGTTTATTGTGAGTTTTGTCCTCTCTCTCTGACAGTGTTGTTAGTGTTTATTGTGAGTTATGTCCTCTCTCTCTGACAGTGTTGTTGACAGTGTTGTTAGGTTTATTGTGAGTTATGTCCTCTCTCTCTCTGACAGTGTTGTTAGTGTTTATTGTGAGTTTTGTCCTCTCTCTCTGACAGTGTTGTTAGTGTTTATTGTGAGTTATGTCCTCTCTCTCTGACAGTGTTGTTAGGGTTTATTGTGAGTTATGTCCTCTCTCTCTGACAGTGTTGTTAGTGTTTATTGTGAGTTATGTCCTCTCTCTCTGACAGTGTTTTGTTGTTAGTGTTTAGTGTTTATTGAGTTATGTCCTCTCTCTCTGACAGTGTTGTTTGTGTTTATTGTGAGTTATGTCCTCTCTGACAGTGTTGACAGTGTTGTTTGTGTTTATTGTGAGTTATGTCCTCTCTCTCTGACAGTGTTGTTAGTGTTTATTGTGAGTTATGTCCTCTCTCTCTGACAGTGTTGTTAGTGTTTATTGTGAGTTATGTCCTCTCTCTCTGACAGTGTTGTTAGTGTTTATTGTGAGTTATGTCCTCTCTCTCTGACAGTGTTGTTAGTGTTTTTTGTGGGTTATGTCCTCTCTCTCTGACAGTGTTGTTAGTGTTTATTGTGAGTTATGTCCTCTCTCTCTGACAGTGTTGTTAGTGTTTATTGTGAGTTATGTCCTCTCTCTCTGACAGTGTTGTTTGTGTTTATTGTGAGTTTTGTCCTCTCTCTCTGACAGTGTAGTTAGTGTTTATTGTGAGTTATGTCCTCTCTCTCTGACAGTGTTGTTTGTGTTTATTGTGAGTTTTGTCCTCTCTCTCTGACGGTGTTTTCGTGTTTATTGTGAGTTATGTCCTTTCTCTCTGACAGTGTTGTTAGTGTTTATTAGCGAGTCATGTCCTCTCTCTCTGACAGTGTTGTTCGCATTTATTGTGAGTTATGTCCTCTCTCTGTGACAGTGTCGTTAGTGTTTATTGCGAGTTATGTCCTCTCTCTCTGACAGTGTTGTTAGTGTTTATTGCGAGTTTTGTCCTCTCTCTCTGACATTGTTGTTTTTGTTTATTGTGAGTTATGTCCTCTCTCTCTGACAGTGTTGTTAGCATTTATTGCCAGTTATGTCCTCTCTCTCTGACAGTGTTGTGTGTCCTCTTACAGGACAGCGTCCCCATGGCCTCTCCTGCCTTTCTCCTCTCTCTCTTTGTAAGTATTTCTTTTCTGCTGTGTACAGCATTACACACACTCTGGTGGTCAATGGGCACATCGCCACATACACGCACACACGCACACACACCCACACGCAGAGGAGGACAGACTCACGCATGCACACGCCGCTGCCCTGATTCACTTTCACTGCATTTAAAGACGGGTTTGACCCTGGTGTGTCACAAGTCTTGAATGAGCTGGTGATCCAGCCCATAACCTTGTGCCAGCATGTTTCCTGTGTCATGAAGGGATGCACTGATCGACAGATTGCCAATAATTATCAGCCTGATCTCATATTTCATCGGCTGTCTGTCGATCGTGCTAAAATCTGGTGTGGAAGCCATTGTCTGCGGAAGTATTATAAAACTAGAGCTGGACTCGTGAGAGCCCATACCTCCGCCAGCATAGCTGGATTTGAACTTTGGCCTACATCTCAGCTGTGCTTTGGCCTAGATATGCCAAAATTTAATCACTTGCTCCTCCTTAACATCCTGCCAAGTTTGGTTAAGAGCCAATTTTTGAGAGATTCAGGAAAAATCAGGCACCTTGAATTGTTGACCCCCCTGGATTTGGCTGATATTTTATTTTTGAGATGGGTATAGTACCCAAACCTCAAAACCCAAACCGTTCCTCTGTGGACCCCTTCTGTCCTGAGCTACAGCGATTCCTTTTTTGGACTTTGAGCTGGGACACCATTGAAGTTCAGAATTAGAGCGGTGGGAACTCACAATTTTGTTAAATTGGCCAGAAAGGGGCCAAAAAAAGGAGTCGCTGTAGCTCGGCACAGAAGGGGTCAACAGAGGAACGGTTTGGGTTTTGAGGTATGGGTACCATACCCATCTCAAAAATAAAACATCAGCCAAATCTAGGGGGGTCAACAATTCCGACTGCCTGAACTCCTCAAAAATTGGCTCTTAAAATATATGCAACCGTTTTTGCGATATCCTGCTGACAGACAGACAAATAAATAAATAAATAAACAAACAGAAGCAAAAACATAACCTCCTTCGCGGAGGTAATTAGCGTCTTAAGAAGTATGAGAAAAAAATACTGGTGATCGGGTTTTTATCGGCCGAGTATAATGTGAAAATATTGCTGACTGATGTTGGCTTCACATTTCCAGACTAATTCATCCAAAGAATTTGTATCATAGTTGACTTGACCTATAACTTATCTAGTAAACACTTGATGTTGATGATGATAAATTAACTGGAACATTATATTGATTGTACCTCATCAGAGCAGTTTTTTTTTTTTTTTAATTCACTAATAAGTGCATACAAACAAATATGTGACCAGACAAATAAATAGGTAGCGATTTGTGGTGTTGATTTACAAAGTAATATACATACAATAAAATTAGACAAAGACAGATCAACAAAAGGAATAGAAAAGAAGAGAAAAGTAAAACAAACAAAAAAAAAGGGGGGGGACCACAAAGGAAGGAAAGAGGAGAGAAAGCAAATAAATAATAACAATAGTAATATTAATAATTATAATAAAATAGGGAGATAAGAGCCGAAAGACAATGGAAAAAGAGAAACAAGGCAAAACAGTGTAACAACCAAATGATCCGAAATGAAGCAGAGTTGTATTTTGGCAGTTAATTTATGTGTTTGTTATATAAGTTTTCTTAAGGATTTATACAGATTTCCAGATTGAAATTCCCCAAATTTTTTTTTTTTTTTTTTTTTCCTTCTTCATCCCTTCTCCTCTCCTTGAACAAGCCTTTGTATATCTATGCTGTGGCATCAACTCACCGGCATCGAGATGGCAGTGAGAGTTGTGGAGTAGATGTTGTTAAATTCTTGTAATTGATTCTTGTGGGTTGCTGACTGTTGTTCCATTGATATGTGTTGTATATGGAGATCTAACCATTGTGTTGTTGTGATGTTTCTTCTGTTTTTCCACTTCAGCAGTATTGTTTTCTTGGCGATAGTTAGGGCCACAAGCAGGGGGATTGTGATTTGTTTTGAGTTAGTGTTGAGTTCTTATAAATTTCCAAGTATGCAGACGGTGGGGGATAGTGGGATATTGTGGTCAAGGAATCGGGATAGGGTGGTGGTTATTTGTTTCCAGAAGTTGTGAATTGGTGGGCAGAGCCAGAGTGCGTGCAGGTGGTCGTCGGTAGTGTTGAGTGTGCAGTGAGTGCAAATGTCTGTGTGAGTCCCATGATGTGCATCTTGTGCTGTGTGAGGTATGTTCTATGGATGATTTTATACTGTATTAACTGAATTTTGGTGTTGCTAGACATGGAGAATATGTTGTTGCAGACTGTGTTCCAGAATTGACTGCTGGTGTGGATGATGAGGTCTCGTTCCCATTTGTTTATTGGTATGTGATGTGGGTTGTTGTTGGAGGATATGAGTTTATATAGCTTTGTGAGTAGTTTTTTCTTTGACTGTGTTATTTTATTGATGCTATATAATAGTGGTGGATGTTCTAGGTGGATGTTTGTGATATTTATTTTTGCTTTTATTGATTCTTTGAGTTGGATATATTGAAGGAATTGTTTCTTGTCGATGTTGTACGTTTCAGACAGCTGTTGGAATGTTAGTAAAGTGTTGTTGTTGAAGATGTGGTGCAGGTGTGTGATTCCTTTTCCTTTCCATTTAGTTCCTATTAGGGGGGATTTGTTAGCAGTGAAGTCTGGATTGTTCCATATGGGTGTTTGAGTCGTGGGTGAGAATGTTGTGTTTCTTATTTTATTGATTTTCCACCAAGCTGTCAGAGTTGCTGCGATTGTGGGGTTTTTGAAACAGTTGTGTTTTCTGATTGTAGTAAAGATAAATGGAAGGTCTTTGATTGATATGTCTTGGCAGTCTGTCTGTTCTATGTCTAACCAGGGGTGATAGTGATGGGTTGAATGGATCCATTTGGTAAGGTACTGTAACTGATTGGCTAAGTAGTAATGATGGAAATTTGGTGCTTCTAGGCCTCCTTGTATTTTTGACTGTTGTAGTGTGGTTAGTTTTATCCTGGGCTTTTTGTCTTTCCAGTAGAATGATGTTATTGTTGTGTCCAGTGTGTTAAACCATTTTGATGTAGGTTGGATGGGGATCATTGTGAATAGGTAAGTGAGTTTTGGCAGCATCATCATTTTTATTGTGGCAATGCGTCCTATAACTGAGATTGGTAGTGTCATCCATCGGTTTAGGTCATCTTGTATTGTTTTTAAAAGTAGTGTGAAATTCAGGTGAAACAACTCAGACAGCTTGGCGGAGAATTTTATGCCTAAATATTTGATGTTGCCAGTAGTAGGTGGTAATTGGGGTATGTGTGGTGTAGTAAGGGATGTATCTGCATTTATTGTGAGGGTGGTTGATTTATTCCAGTTTACTGTGTAGTCTGAGATGCTGGAGTATGAATTGATGATTTTGATAAGTTCTTTGATTGAATTATTGGGATTTTATATGAACAGGAGTATGTCATCTGCGTATAAACTGATTTTATGAGTTATGTTTTTAGTATGAATACCAGTAATTATGTTATTTTGACGGATTGCGGCAGCTAATGGTTCAATGAAAAGTGCGAATAGTGATGGTGATAGTGGACATCCTTGTCTGGTGCCTCTGTGAAGTGTGAAGTGTGGTGAGATGAGGTTGTTTGTAATAACTGCTGCTTTTGGTTGGTTGTAGAGTGTTGTTATCCACTGAATAAATGACTGTCCAAATCCAAATTTTTCCAGTGTTTTTATGAGAAATGTCCAGTTTACCTTGTCAAATGCTTTTTTCTCGTCTAAAGAGAATGACTGTTTTGTGTTGACTTTGTTGAGAAAAAGTGGATAAGATTGAATAGACGCCGTGTGTTGTTTGATGAATGTCTTCCTTTAATGAATCCTGTTTGATCTGGGTGAATGAGAGATGGGATGACTGATTCAATTCGAGTTGTTAGTGCTTTGCTGATTATTTTGATATCCATGTTAATGAGTGAAATGGGCCTGTAACTTGAGCAGTGAGTTGGGTCTTTGTTTGTTTTGAGTAATACTGAAATTAGTGCTGTGTTCATGTGATATGGAATTGATTGATTGCTCTTAATTTCATCTGCCATTCTAACAAAAAGTGGTGATACTGTTTTCCAAAAATGTCTATAAAATTCAATGGGGTATCCATCGAGTCCAGGTGATTTATTGTTTGTCATGATCTGTAGTGCTTTTTCATATTCTATGGGAGTAAGTGGAGTGTCTAAAATGTCTGCTTGTTCTTTTGTTAATGATGGTAGTTTGAGGTTATTTAGAAAGTTGTCTATTTCTTTTGGATCCTTTTCTTTACTATTGCTATATAAGCCGTAGTAATATTGTCTGAGTGTGTTATTTATGGTTTGTGGGTCACTGGTGATGTTTCCTGTTGAGTCTGTAATAGTTGTGATAAGCGATTTTTCTTTGTTGTGTTTGAGTTGGTTGGCTAAGTATTTTCCAGATTTGTCACTGTGTTCAAACTGTTTATATCGGAGCCTATGTAGCATGAATTGTGTCTTTTTATGAATGATGTTGTCAATTTTATTTTTGGTGTTTCTAATTTCTGTAAGTATGTGTTCTGTGGGATTAGTTGCGTATGAGTTGTGTAGTTGTTTAATTTGTTCTTCCAATTTTTTTTCTGTTTCTAGTTCTTTCTTCTTTTTAAATGTTGAGTATGAAATAATTTTTCCTCTTAATACTGCTTTGGCTGTTTCCCAAATGAGAGTTGGTGAGGTATATCTTGTGTCATTTGTTTCCATGAATAGTGTCCATTGTTTTTTGAAATATAAATCAAATTCGCTATCTTGAAGTAGTGATGTGTTAAATCGCCATCTTGGGCGATTTACTCAAAAAATTTTTCAAAATTACTCTCGGTATTGAGTGAAAAAAGTGGCACTCGCCAGTGAAATAGGCTATAAAAAGCATGCGGCTCAAGCTATTTGCGCAGGTATGCAATTTTGAATAACGTTGATTTAAATTCAGCAAATACGCGTCCAGATGAATGATTGTCGTCCTACCTAATCGGGGAGAACAAGCAACACCTGTTAAGTGTGGAGTGCTCTCGGAGTGAACCTTTTGTTAATCATGAAAATGACTGAGAACAGGTCAGGACTAATAATTGTTTAAAACGGATGTTTTGTCCACCCCAATTCTCAGTTCTACTGAATTTACCCCATGATTTCATCGCTGTTAGATCGCATATGGAGAGAAACCTTGTCTTCAGTTGCCAATTACGATAATTGGAAAACGCGTCAATACAGGAAAATAATTGAGAACTAGCCAGGACTATCCTAATTGTCATAAAGGGACGTGTCTGTGCCCCCCCAATTCCCTATTCTAGCACCGGGCCTGAACACATAAGAAGTCATATCTTCGGTTCTAATCGTCGTAGAGACTTCAAACCAAGTGCATATTGTTCATAAATGAAAGGTGTATCTTACTTGACCTAGGAATCTAGGTCAAAGGTCAAGGTCACACAAAAGGTCAAAAACACATAAGAAGCCATATCTTCGGTTCTGATCGCCGTGGAGACTTCAAACCAAGAGCATATTGTTCATAAACGAAAGGTCTATGTTACTTGACCTAGGTACTGCACTATTTTGGTGAATCTACATCAAAGGTCAAGGTCACACAAAATGTCAAAAACACATAAGTGGCCATAGCTTCGCTTCTAATCGGTGTACACACTTCAAACCAAGTGCATAATTTGTTGATAAACTCAAGGCCCACGTTACCTGACCTAAGCACTGCACTATTTTGGTAAATCTACGTCAAAGGTCAAGGTCACCTAAGCAGCACTCTATTCTGGTTTTTTATTTTGTCTGTCTGTCTGTGTGCACTCTACAGGCCACAATTTTCATATTATCTTCACCAAACTTGGTGACAACATTGACTAGCCTTGTGCCTAGAGACCAGTCTCTTTTTGAGGCCAAAGGTCAAGGGTCAAGGTCAAGCTCACCAGAAAGGTCTAAAACACATTTTGCTTCATCACTTCGCTACTTTTACAGCTAGAGACTTCAAACCAACTCCATTCCGTTCATTCTGCTTCACAGATCTGTGCATGATTCCAGCAAGTCGTCATTCTATGAATGACCTTTCATTTGTTTGTCTGTCTGTCTGTTAACCGGATAACTCGAAAAGTTATGAACGGTTTGGCACGAGATTTTGTAGGATGATAGTTGGTAGTCCACGGAAGAGTTGATTTAATTTTGGAAGTGATCCAGAACATATTCTGTGACCAAAAGAACAGATATATGGCGTGGCGGAGGTATGCACTCCACCAAGTGTCCTCTCATTGTTTTAGTTTTGAGTTAGACAAGTGTCAGTTTTGTTATGCTGTAGGCAATAGGACCTTATTAGCGGGATGATGGTGTTTTTTTTTTCTTGACAGCTTATACAGAACCATCACCACTACATTATATTATTTAGAGATGCTATTATCTCCAAAGACTTTGACACTGTCAAGTTGTACGCGAACACAAGTATTTCAGAAATGCCAAAGACTGGGCGTTGTAAGTGTAGCTCCACTGTGTTCTGACTCGTTTATATTGATAGAGATCAGATCTTCAGAACTCCCACCTCTTATACTTGTCTCCCCCAACAGGATGGGGGCAGTAGAGGTCGCCGCTGCGCCATCGAGGCCGACCTGAAAATGAAGAAGTGAACCATTCCTGGGTGGTAAAAACTGGGCCAGACGTGCAGTATAGCGGCACAAAATGGTGTCCATTGCGTTGGAGGTGGCCAAGGGTCATTAGCGCAAAAGGGGAAAACTGGAACGCTTTTATTGGTGGGCCTCCTGTGTGTCCCTGCTTTTCACTGGCCAGAGAAGAAGTGATGTCACAATGACAAGCAAGTGGGAGGGGACAGGACAGTCTGGCCTGTGTATGTGCTCTGGAGAGAGAGTGAAGGAAGGACTCGAACACTTTCTGTATGCGTCTTTAACACTAAATAAATTCAACAATGAAAACTAAACGAAAACATTTCGCTGTGAGTATCAGTTCGGTATTGTATTAACAGAGTGTGATTTTGTACAGTCATCATAGCTTCATATACTGCCTGCTTGAGTGTTTTTTAATTGTGAAAGTATCTAAAATGAGAAATGAGTAATTGCTGTACTACCAGTCTCTGCTTGATTGTTTAATGAGGCTCTCCTTTATTGAGTGACGGTTAATGAGCTCTCTTCTCCTATTTTAAGGGGCGGAGTTTGTTGTATTCTCCGTTTTTTTTTTTTACTTTACCCTTTGTTTTTGGTTGTTGTACATCCTTAGTTCAATAAATTACCTTTTGATTTATTTTTCCATGTGATCTCCCATTTTTTGGGTCGTAACGGTATGAAATAACATCTCCTGTGACCTGCTCGTTTCAAGTCCGGGAAAAATACCAAGCGCATACGAGGAAGGCGAGTGCTGTCTTCATTCTTAAAATGTTCTAAAGGAATTTACAGATCCTGTTTTATAGCTGAACATTCCCATGGTTCCTAATCAAGTACATATAACTGCTGTGAAGTACAGTGTGTGATGCAAACTTTACCTTTGTGACTTTACCTTTACCTGTGACTTTACCTTTATCCTGGAGAAAAATGTGCAAACAGTAGTGTGCAGTGATGGTCATACGCTGAACAAAATGAAGATCAATCGGAAACCAAGTACTATTCAAGTATTTATTTCATGTAATATTGGATCATATAGACAAAAATAAGTAAACAGATAACAATATATAGTGAAAACAAAAATAATGTATTTTTGAGAGAAAACATCTTATCTAGTTGCTTTGATTACAGCATTCTATCTTTCAGGCATAGTGTTTTCGTGTTTTTGTATTTCCTCACTCGCCAAACCATTCCATATGGTTTGAAGTTCATTCCAAAGAGATTCTTTCGATGTTACATGAGATTTGTTTTTCTTGGTATCAAGCATATCCTAGATTTGCTCAGTCAAATAAAGGTGTGGACTTGGAGCAGGCCAAGTCATAACTTTTACGTCACCAGATGTTTCTGTCCTACTGAGATAATTCTTGCACAATTTAGAAGTATGTTTAGGGTCATTATCTTGTTGAAAATCCCGACCAGTCACTCTCTTTCCAGATGGCAATGCGAGCTTCACAAGGCTGCTGTGATACTTCTTTTGATCCATGATTCCATCGATTTTTATGAGATCACCAGCTCCTATTGAGCAGACTGAACCCCATACCATAATATTACCACCTCCATGTTTTACTGAAGGGGTTAAACAGTCATTTTTGAGAAGTTCTCCAACACTATGACGCACATAAGTTCTGCATTTGGATGAAAAAATTTTGAATTTTGATTCATCGGTCCAAAGGACTTGTTCCCAGTCCGTTGGTGTACAATCATTGAATTTCTTGGCAAACTCAAGTATGTTTTTGATGTTGCCAGCTCTTGGCAGCAAAACTAATCAGACCATTTTCAGACAGGCATCTAGAAATAGCAGACCTTGATATTTTCATCTCTTCACTTCAGGAGCAATTAATATCGTCACACAGTAGTCTAGCTGTCAACAGCCAATTTTTTTTTTTTTTTACTTGTCAAACACAGATAACGAACATCAGAGGCACTTAACTTCCATTTTGCGCCTCTGTTGACTCTGGTTTTCAGCGAAACAGTCTCTTTGAAACGCTTGATGGTGTTTCTTACAGCGCCATGGCAGCATTTAACGTCTTCAGTTTAAGTTTTTCTAGGTGACCAGCCAGCATCATGTAAGGCCACAACGTGGCTATGAGCAATCTCAGAGAACACCTTCTGTTGTGCCATTGTGTTCAACAGTGTGACACTGCTCAAAGTTCATGTCACCTTATATACTGGAACAACTGACCATCAGAGGTAATTTTGCAGAATAATGCTGCCTTAAACTAGTTTAAACCCAAGTTTTTTAGCGGCAATAATCATGGAATGAGCCTTCAAACATGCATTCATGTTAAGCAAGAGAAAAAAAAAAAAAATTTTGTAACAGCTTTCAATTGTTATAGAAAATTGATGTTTTCAGTGTTTTTGTTTATTTCCCATATTTTTACCTCCATGTACTTCTGGGAATGTTTTTTTTTTTTTTGCTCTAATTGCCTACAATAGTATTTTTCAATGCACTTTCACCAGAAAATTGCAGAACAGTAATATATTAGGACACCTTTTAGACTAACATGGTGGTGTATAATCATCACTGCACACTACTGTACATCAGTACTACGTCCAGATCCCTTCAAAGCAATATCCCATAATTGAATAAAAATAAGTGATCACATCTTGCCTCACCATGCTGACCACACCATAGCCCTGATTACAATGCCATCTTACATTCTTACATCTGATGATAAAAAGAAATAATGCTTTTCTTTCACATAAAAAATGCATATACAGTGAATGGAAATGAGTGTTGTAGGCGGGGTAGAGTTATAGATTATATCGCCCCCTTGTGTTACCCTGAGTCATGGATGACACGATAACCTCGGAAACCAGTGTACCTAGTTACATTTTATTAAATCACAACAAAACTTTGGTCAGCATAAATTTGCTGAATACCACAGTTCAACTTCATGGATGGGGAAAAAAACAACATTTATCCAAATACATCTGTGCACATGCGTGCACGCGCACACACACCACACACACACACACACACGCACACACACAGGGCTGACAGTTGAGCAATCCTTTTCCATCAGTAGATGAGGAAAAAAGCACTTTCTTTTGCCAATTTCTATACGATCTGTCCTTCCCATTTAGTACAGGGTTTAAAATATGTTTAACGGTGAAAAGGAGGGAGAAAGGTCAAAGGTTAAATTAAGCAAAGGTGTCTGATTCAATCATGGAAAAGGAGGAAAGTACAATCAGATATACAATATGCAATGGTGAAAGAGTTTGTAACTCAAACTCAAGTCTTGCCAACAATTCTCTCTCACACTCAGCAATATTAAAAATTATTATTATTATTATAAATGTTATAAAGTCAAGAAATGTATTTGCTGTCCATACTCAAGCTTAACAAGCTTAGTCTCTCTCTCTCTCTCTCTAATAGGTTACACTGTATTCTGCCTATGAATATGAACATTAATAAATATGACATGGAGTGGACGGTATCAGACATGCAGTGTGAAGGGTAGTTCAGGGTAGCTCAGGGACACTGAAATCCTATAGAAGTTCACAGGACCAGAAAGCCATTCATTTCCAAAACCTAAGAAAAATGTTCATCCAACATAAAGCTTCTGGCCACTAAAATTAAGTATCTGTGAAATGTGCACATTTCCACGTGGATTTGCCCCATTGCCTCCATTTTGCACACAGATTTTTTCCCCACAATGCTGGAGTCCAATGCGTTACAGTGTAAAACTGAGCCCTCTGTCTTAAACTTAACAACTGAATGAACTAAACTTCAATTCACAGCAGAGAAAAGTTCTTGAATAAATTATACATACAGTGTGAAGTATGATAAATCTAAATTAAATTAAGTGGTTAAATAAATTAATAAATAGTAAAGCTAGTAACACACTCCGGCAGGGTGGCTGTGAAATTATACTGGATTTGAAAAGTGCGCGAACATTGCTGTTAACAGCCACCGCATTCCTTAATGTAAGGAAATAACAACAGGCCACCAGGCAGCTAAGGCCCATGTAAAAACTACACTACCCATCATGCCTTGCTTCGGAGACAGGACAGGCAAAACTAGCCGCTCTCAGAGCTCTGGGAGCTCTCCCCTGCTCTCTCGATCTACCTCTTCCGTAAAGAAAGAAAGAGTACGACAAGGCCAGGCGCTCGTACCAAAACTGCTCATGCTGACGAAGGAGCCGCCGGTTAAATGAAAATTCCAACGTAACGGATTAATTTAAAAAAATAAACACTGCTACTGACGCAAACTGTGACATCTCCCGCGCGCCGCCCACGTGCTGGGCTTGGCTCAGTCGCCTCGCTGTCGCCCGAGGATGCGGTAAAGCTTGTCGCAGTTCTCCAGCTTCATGGACTCGGCTTTCTGCTTCAGCCGCTCGTCTCGGTACAGCTGGCCGAGGTTGGTCAGGTCCGACTCTGGGAGAGAGGGTGAAATGAAGGCATTTAGAGTCATTTAGAACTTATTTCTTTCAACACAGTCCAGTCTTCTAACACAGCTACAGCCTGGGTGTCATTCTCCAGCACATACTGTATAAAAAGATGGACGCAGCCCCCAGGTCTGAAAAGTGAAGCCCACGCGGAAATCTCTGAAAATTGTATTCTATTTAGTTGCCAGCAGATGGCGACGTCAGTGGTTGCAGAAAGAAGTTCAATGCTTTAGAGGTCTATGAGAAAATGACCCTACTTTCTCATCTGTTTAATTATTTCACTAATGATTTTCCACATTATTTTACAGTATCTTTTGCAAGTTTCAAGTCTCTTTCGATATAGCACGATGTTCATTTTTGTAAATTATGGTCCCAAATAGACTAGAATAAAGGATAAAGCCAGATATGCTTTATGGGGCGTGGCTATCCTCTGGTCCTTGTCAGATATGGTCAGATCCACAGGTAGATCCACCCCTCGCTCCTCCCCGGATATTCAATTCACGCTCTCGTCCAATAGAAATCACATCCAGTTTCAAAATGACAAAATGGCGCTGTTCAAATTGCCAAAATCGAGGCTTTCTAAATGGTTTGCTAAAACCAATGAGTGATGTCACGGTTGCTTCGTCCATCTTTTTATACAGTCATGGAGGGCCATGGTTTCCGTGAGCAGCTACGCTTTTCTTCCAGTCAGCAACCGACTAAAGCCCTCAGAACAAGGTGCGTCGACTCTGAAGCCAATCTGCAACTTGATCGGTCACATTGATGGACAGCAGACATTGCAGCCCTAAAGGACTTGAGTTTGACTCCCCTGCTCAGCTGTCATGTGACACCAAAGACACTAACTAACGCCACCCATCATCTGATGGGGGGGTTAAATTGGTTCATGACAAACCACGGGATGTGTGACGGTCCAGACCATAGAGAGAGGAAACTGTACTCTGAATGGTACAGATGAGGTGCAGTGATACCAGACATTAGTCCAACTCCACTTTGCTGATTAAGGACACCCATCTCTGGTCTTGGACACCCACAGGGTTTGCAGGTTTTCACGTCAAACTTTAACATCATGGAAACTTGACAAAATTTACCTAAGTTCAAACAACTGAAAAACAGTCAGAATTCGGAAAAATTCTGCAACAAAGTATGAGATGCACACCTCCTGGGTCCATAGAAAGTGCACGTATAAGCTCAATCAATTCTGTTGAGCAGTTCTGGATTGACTTCACCTCCTATTACAGCAAAGGGAGAGGGGAAACTTGATAAAATTTAAAAGTTCAAATTTTTTTTTTTTTTTTTTTACGTATAGAACCTTCTTAGGGGTTTTGGAAAATTAAAGAAAAAATCCCAACACGGCGGGGGCATAAAGGTTTTTTTTTTTAAACTTGGAACCCACTTAGGGAAAACCAAAAACATTAAAGGGTTAAAACTCAGACCCAGGACGTTTCCATGAGCCTCCTGTGCAATCGACACCGTTATCTAACTGAGGGAACGGAGTTGTGAGGGAGAGCGAGGTCGAGGTCGCAGTCTCGCGGGACCCTACTCTGCTGCTTCTCCTTCCAGCAGCTGTTCTGCAGGTACTCGATGTAGTCGCTCTCGATGGTCTTCTCCAGCTCCAGCAGGGCGGCGCCCTTGTACTCCTTCTGGAAGCCCTTGTCCACGTAGTAGGGCACGCCCATGTGCTGCGTCTCCCGGGAAACCGTGAGGCCCAAGGACCTGAGCAGGAAGTAACACTCATCTGTACATGTATAAATAAGGAACTACGGATGCACTGATATTGGACCAATGTACTCTACTCGTGCTCATAAAAATGCTCCGATACCCAAACTGATACCTCCGTTTTCATTGTCACAAAGTTATGCCACCAAGTGAGAGCCAAAAGACCAACATGTACATCTGATGCTGATTTGAGTGTTGCAATCAGTTTTCTGATAATGCTTTGACAATACAGGCCAATAAGATGTGACAGCAACTTGCTAACAAATGTAAACAGCTTTTGCACTGTCATGCACACTTCAATACAACCACGAAGCGCAAAAACTTAAATTTCAAATGACGATAAAAATGCTGGCAGAGTGGAGGTCAAGTGAGTGAGGTAAATAAGTATGAGGCAGAATGTAAAATTTGCTCAGATATCCAGAGGGGGGACGCAAGCTAGTTTATTCAATTCAAGCAACCCAATCAAACGTTTGAAACCTATAGACATTTTGACCAATGTAACTAAAACAATGTTTTCAAAGCCAGTATTTCCTTCTGGTTTCTATAAATAATGAAGGGCTCATTTTGGTACTCGGTATCAGCAAGCACCAAAAGGTGAGTACTCTTATTCGTACTGGGTCTGAAAAAAGGTGCTATCAGTGCTTCCCTATAAGGAACTGGAGTCAAGCTTCTGCTAACCAGGTCCACAGAGTCCTATGGGAGCAGTTACAGGGCTCTTCGTCCCCAAATTTTTCGTCCCCGGACTTTTCGTTCCAAAGGACTTTTTGTCCCAGGACTCTTTGTGCCCAAGGACTTTTCCTCCCTGGATTTTTCGTCCCATAACGAATAAAAATGTGCCACCATTGTTGACAGACGGATTGACAGGCGGACGATGCACAGATCACCTTGATATAAGGGTTAGGGTTAGGGCTATGATGCAGGAAGAGGGCAAAGCCTTATTGGGGACGAACAATCCAGGGACAAAGAGTCCAGGGTCGAAAATTCCTAGGGGACGAAAAGTCCAGGGACAAAAAATACGGAGACAAAAAGTCCAGGGACGAAGAGTCCTAGAGCCAATCGGAGCTGCTAAATTGCGCTAGAGACCCATTCATGGAGGCTACCATATTTGATTTTAGCTACATTCACATTACAAGCCTCATTGTTCAATTCCGATTTTTTTCTCCAATCATATTTGCCTACCTCATCAGTTCACATTCATCATTCCAAGTGACCTGTATTTAACTGTAATCTGAATGCATTAGCACTCTGAAATAGCAGGCACGTGCACACTGATACCTTTATGCACAACCTGATACAAACCGAAAAAATAGACTTTGTTGTAGCGATCATATGGATGGGATTTTGCCCTGGAGGACAGCATCCGTATGTGATGAGGTCGAGAAGGCAAAATAAAGCCAGACAACTATCTTTTGCGGTTTTAACAGCTACTGCTAGCAATGCTACGACAGCACTCAGCACACAAGTACAGGCAAAAAGCTACACGGATTCGGATCTAACCATTCTTATTCATGTCTCATAGGTACATATCACATTTGTATCCAATCTAGGACCACATATGAGAGCGGCTTAATTCTAATTTGAAAATCTGAGTCCACACATCCCTGAAAACAACACATCAAGGCAAAAAAATCAGATTTGAGTCACTTCAGCCAAGTAACGTGAATGTTGCCCAAGGGGGTTTTGGCACCAAAGTTGCTGAAAATACAACCCGCAATTCCAATGAAGTTGGGACGTTGTGTAAAACGTGAATAAAAACAGAATACAATGATTTGCAAATCCTTTTCGACCTATATTCAATTGAGTACACTACAAAGACAAGATATTTTATGTTCAAACTGATAAACTCTATTGTTTTATTGGAAATATTCACTCATTTTGAATTTCATCCCTGCAACTCATTTCAAAAAAACTGGGACAGGGGCAACAAAAGACGGAAAGCTGAGAAATGCACAAAAAACACCTGTTTGGAACATTCCACAGGTGAACAGGTTAACTGGAAACAGGTGAGTGTCATGATTAGGTATAAAAGGAGCATCCCCGAAAGGCTCAGTCCTTCACAAGCAAGGATGGGGCGAGGTTCACCACTTTGCGAACAACTGCGCGAACAAATAGTCCAACAGTTTAAGAACAATGTTTCTCAACGTGCAATTGCAAGGAATTTAGGGATTTCATCTACAGTCCGTAATATCATCAAAAGATCCAAAGAATCCGGAGAAATCTCTACACGTAAGCGGCACGGCCAAAAACCAACATTGAATGCCAGTGACCGTCGGTCCCTCAGGCAGCACTGCATTAAAAACTGACATCATTCTGTAAAGGATATTACCATGCGGGCTCTGGAACACTTCGGAAAACCACTGACAGTTAGCACAGTTTGTCGCTACATCTACAAGAGCAAGTTAAAACTCTACCATGTAAAGCGAAAGCCATATATCAACAACACCCACAAACGCCGCCGGCTTCTCTGGGCCCAAGCTCATCTGAGATGGACTGATGCAAAGTGGAAAAGTGTGCTGTGGTCTGCCGAGTCCACATTTCAAATTGTTTTTGGAAATCATGGCCGTTGTGTCCTCCGGGGCTAAAGGGGAAAAGGACCATCCAGACTGTTACCAGCGCAAAGTTCAAAAGCCAGCATCTGTGATGGTGTGGGGATGTTTTAGTGTCCATGACATGGGTAACTTGCACACCTGTGACGGCACCATTAATGCTGAAAGGTACATACAAGTTTTGGAGCAACGTATGCTGTCATCCAAGCAATGTCTTTTTCAGGGACGTCCCTGCTTATTTCAGAAAGACAATGCCAAGCCACATTCTGCACCTGTTACAACAGCGTGGCTTCGTACTAAAAGAGTGCGGGTAAAAGACTGGCCTGCCTGCAGTCCAGTCCTGTCTCCCACTGAAAATGTGTGGCGCATTATGAAGCACAAAATATGACAGCGGAGACTCCAGACTGTTGAGCAACTGAAGTCGTACATCAAGCAAAAATGGGAAAGAATTCCACCAAAAAAGCTTCTACATTTAGTGTCCTCAGTTCCCAAACGCTTATTGAGTGTCGTTAAAAGGAAAGGTGATGTAACTCAGTGGTAAACATGCCCCTGTCCCAGCTTTTTTGGAATGTGTCGCAGGCATCAAATTCAAAATGAGTGAATATTTAAAAAAATAAATAAATAAAGTTTATCAGTTTGAACATTAAATATCTTGTCTTTGTAGTGTACTCAACTGAATATAGGTCAAAAAGGATTTGCAAATCCTAAATAAAAATTCAATCCAATAAAAATCGAATTGCAATCTGAATTTGTGCCAATCACAAAGACAAAAAAATTCAGTCCCCGGAGAGTGACTTGGTAATTCCAAGTTCAGTGAAACAAAATTGTAGAATTTACGAGTGTAGTAAAATGGTCACCGCAGTTAAAGGAGCTGTGTCACGATTACTGTGCATACTCAGAGCCCACTTCCCAAGAAAATGAATCTGCTTGACTGCAAGTCATGGTCTGATTCCATCCTTGCCAATACGTCTTCGTTTTGCATTGTATTTATATATTTTAGTTACTCCGGCATCATGCTGTTTATATAAAGGAGCATTCTATTGAAAATTTGAGGATCCAAAGCACAACTGTAAGCTTTAGCCAAGTAATACGATGAATGTAAGCTGGTTTCCACTGTCAATAATCATAGAAGAAAAATACCATCTCGATTGTTTGACTTGCAGTTGAGTGGATTTACTTTGACCAAAGTTGTGAGCACGCGCAGTAATCGTGACACAGCTCCTTGAAGGCACAGTTTTAAATGGCCTTCAATGGGGATATCTACTTTTTTGGCCGATTCCTACCTGAAACGCTGCAATACTACCAGTGACCACCAGAGTTCGCATGGGTTACATTAAATTACATTATGAACCAGGAACTTCACAGCTGCCAGTGAAGTTAAACACTGCTTCCCAGCCGCAGCCCCAGGTCATTTCTCTGCGTAGCAGACTCACGGTTTGTAGAAGAGGCTGTAAGGAGGGTTGGTGGCCATCAGCTGTGTTACCACGGATATGAGGATGAGAACTAACACAGGGAGCAGCTGCAGGAAGGCGGTGAAGGTGTTCTGGGGGAGGGAGAAAAGCGACATGGTTAAACAAGCCGACGCTGAGCGCCGAGAGAACCCCACAGCCCTTAACTAATCATTAATAAATAGCGAGGTTGCTGTACCAAGGCCAAAGGTCAAATCCATTAATGACTCTCACCAAACCTACCCCTCACAAGGAACCTCCTTACCAAATTTTAAGCTGCTGTGGTCAGTATTTCTGAAAATATGGCCCCAAATAATTTTTAAGTTCAAGGTCACTGTGTCAAGGTCAAAGGTCAAATCCACTAGTGACCCTTACATTACACACTTATCCATCACAAAGAACCTGCATATCAAATCTGCAGCTCCTGTGGCCAACACTTTCGGAGATATGGCCCAGACAAATTATGGAGCCGCCAGCCGCCCGCCTGCTGGCCTGCAGTTAAAGAAGCTGTGTCACGATTACTGCACACACTAAGAACTAATATCCCAAGACAATGAATCTGCCGGACTGCAAGTCATAATCTGATTCCATCCTGACCAATCTGTCTTCATTTTGCATTATTATCTCCGCCAAGGAGATAATGCGATCGAGTCGGTTTATTTATTTATTTGTCTGTCTGTCCTTCTGTCTGTCTGTGGACAGGATTTCTCGAAACTACTGGACGGATCTTCATGAAATTTTCACCAGAGGCAGATCTTGGGCCAGGGACGACTCCATTAAAAATTTTTTGATGATCCGGATCCGGATCAGGATTCTGGATCCGGATCTGTATTTACAATTTTAGTGGCATTTCTCGGACACTACTGGACGGATCCTCATGAAATTTTCACCAGAGGTAGATCTTGGACCAGGGACGACTCCATTTAAATTTTTTGATGATCCGGATCCGGATCTGGAGTCTGGATCCGGATCTGTATTTACAATTTTAGTGGCATTTCTCGGAAACTACTTGACAGATCTTCATGAAATTTTCACCAGAGGTAGATCATTTGATCGCTCTGTACTTTGATGACGGCTTTGGAGAATGGATGCTTCAAACATACAAAAATCCCATTTAAACTTGTCACATGGGTGGTCCTGAAATCTTCCAAAGAGAAAGATCTTGCATTTGTATCAACATCATCCCTTGGCGGAGATCAGAAATCTCGGATTGCTCTTGTATTTATATATTTTAGTAACTCCGGCATCAGGCTTTTTATATCAAGAAGCTTTCTATGGAAATTCAAGGATTTAACATGCCATCATAAGCTTTAGCCAAGGGATACAAAAAATGTAAGCTGGTCGCCATGCCAATAATCATAGAGGAAGAAAAATGCCATCGAGATTGTTTGACTTGCAGTTGTGCGGATGTACTTTGTTCAAAGTTGTGAGCCTGTGCAGTAATCGTGACACAGCTCCTTTAAGATAAGTCTTGGGCTAAGTTCAGTTTTCCACAGATAAAATCCATTCAACATTTACAATAGTCCTGGACACCGTGTGATGTGTCTCTGTGAAACTAGCTCGGTGAGTAGCGTGTGACGCTCAGGTGAAATCCGCAGGTTTAGCAAAGACTGCTCACCTGGCTGCGGTTATCCTCCTGCTCTTCTTCTCTCCTCTCGTTCGCACGTCGCCTGCGTGGCTGGTAGTAGTGCGCGTATGTCGCCCCCCTGTTGCTGTACACGTGGATGTTTCCTGTTGGGAGACACACGCCAAGATCTTCAGCTCTTAAGTAGCCCGGATAGAGCACTACTCTCAATAATACAACGTCAGACTCGTGTAAGGCTCAAAAGATACTCTGGTCTTACTTTTGACTACAGTGGTGCTACTGACTCACAGTCAAACACCATAGCCGCTAAGCTACTAGCTGGTACACAGTTAACACCCTGTTGCCCTTACAGGACACACAAACTGATAACTGCTCTTCTTTAACCCCTTTGCGCAGAATACAAACTTATGCCAGTTTTCCCTTTTGTGCATGAGCCTATTTAAGCTTTATAACTCAGTATTTGTGTCACAGAGACTCTGGAAAATTATTCCAGTGAAGCTAGACATCTGGAAACTCAATTACAGAATTGTTTACAAATTAAATTTCGAAATTTACGGATGCCGGCGTCTATATCTGCGCAGAGGGGTTTTAATGGCTGACACAGGAAGTGCTCTCCTGCTCTAAATGATACACAGACAGCCATGACAGCCACAAATACTCTGTGGCCCACAGATCTGTGTGATGACCAACAACAGGATGTCACGAAACAGTTCTCCACCGAGTTGCTACTGATTCCCAAGCCTGTTAAGACACACTCTAGCCACGGTGGTCTCAGTCTTTTCCAGAAAGGGCCAGTGTGGGTACTGGATTTCACTGCCACCATACAGTCACACACCTGATTCTACCCATCAATCCTAAAGACCTGGATCAGTAGAATCAGCTGAGTTACCACATGGATGGAATGCATTACAGGCAAAACTAACTTACTTGATAATCCCATTACCCAAAAAACCAAGCTGACTTCAGCGTTTTTTTTTAAAGTCATGGGCAGTTGCACAGACGCACAATCCCTTCCTGGATGAGGTTGAGAACCCTTACACTACAGTTTATCTAACAGGGGCTTGTGGATCAGAAGTAACTCTGGTATCAAATGCCTAGGCATTGGACCGGAACTCCTGCTTTGGACTCACCGGTGGGAAACCGGCCGCCGAAGAAGGCATTGAAGAGCTCCTCGGGAGAGATGTCCGCCTCAAAGTCGCGGTAGAAGTTTCGGTGGTAGCCGCCGTGCCGGGCGTACGCCGTCTGCTGGGGCGCAGCCTCAGTGGGCGGGGCCTCCCCAACCTGGTCATACTGTCGTCGCTTCTCCGGGTTGCTGAGGACGGCGTACGCGTTGCCTATGGCTGCAAGATGGAGGACACGGGGGGCGACTCATGTTTAAAGGCAATCGTGCCATTTTCACTTCTAACGGTGGCATGACTTAGACATTTAGCATAAATGAAGACCTTTAGTCTACACAAGTGAAAAAAACAATAAAAACAAATGAAGACCACCATAGAAAAATGATCAGAGTCACATTTCCACGTTGTGGAGAAATGATGAATTAAAAATTCAAAACAATCTTAGAAACAAAGCACTGAAAATATATGCAAAAAATATAAAATATATAAAATATTATAATAATATATACATATTATAATAATATATAATATATAAAATATATAAAAATGCAAAATTTGGACTCTGATCATTTTTCCTTTGTGTTCTTAATATGGTTACCTTGGAAACCTGTGAGTAGCAGTGCTCCCATCTTGCGGCCGTACTGAAATTGGCATATAATAAATAAGCTACAAAGAATTAGTCTTATTTTGGATGTATTCACCATGGGGAACCATTTACAGAAACCAAAGTAATGAAAAAAACATTTTTATGAAAGTTAGGTTTAATGGGCAGAAATAGCCCTTACAATATGTTTTTTGGTCAACCCGAAATTGCTTATTTAAGCCATATTTGAGAATTTCCTTGCATAAAATAAAAAACAACATTGAAAAAGACTTAAAAACTGTCTCAGGGTGTTCAGCAATCTTTTATCTATGATCTGAACACAAAAAAGGATGGCTTACTGTGGAAACTATTTTACTAAATCACAATATTTATATGCAAATTACATGGAATTTTACACAGATATTACAATTTTCTTAAGCAAGGAAGCTAATTGCACATCCAGCTCAATTATAAATTTAACCAACCTGCAATCATCAACAAAACAGGCCTTGTGCGGCGGCTACAATCGAAGCGGACCAGTTGTAACGCTGCGCGGCCAGGATGCGCATAAACAAATAGCACGATTGCCTTTAACATCTACCGTTTCCTTTGGCTGCCCTTGCACCAAACAAGTTTTGAAGCGATTTCACCATAACGAGTAAAATCATGAGAGTTTTGCCCAAGTTGGGACACGCTCCCGTCATCTCATTTGTTTGATGTAAGGCGTAAAACTCAGTCCAACTGTAATTTTCTAGTCCTGACGCAGAAATAAAATCAAATCTGTAATATTATCGGACCCTTTCGTTCTTGTCTCAAGCAAATATTGATGTACAATGAAAACCCACAGGCGCGCTCAGTGAGATTCCCAGTCTTTGTAAAATCTAATAGTCTGCGAGTCAGAACACGTGACTCGTGACGCATTGTCTTAAGATGTGAGAGGGTGTGAGAGTCAAGTCTTTTGAACGTATTTTCAGAGTCTTCTAGAATATGGTAGGCATTACTGGCCCGACGCTCGGAAATCGACCGAAATTCGCCACCATTGAGGAGATTTGAATCCGAGAAATGAGTTAGAGAGGAGGGAATTCCCCCCGGGGTAACTACAGTTGAGGAAGGTTCAGACTATCTTTTACGGGTGCTTTTCTTACCAGAGTGCGTGACGTACCGATGATCGACCAATGACTCCTTCCCCATTTGCTACGTATGCTATATAGCCATAATTGTGTGGACACTTTACTGAAACATCACTGACATGCATGGGAAATGGACATTTCTAAATTCTAAATATTTGACATTTTCATAGAATTTGGAATTTTCTGGTCAATATGTCTTGATTTAGCTACCATTTGGGGTATTGCAATTCAAATCTGTTTCACATGTGGGATTTTGTAGCACTCTTTAAACCTCCTCCATTATTGAAGGCCAATTCTGCTAATGTATTACTGTACGACTAATTGCTACCGAACGCCTTCCCTTGACGGCACCGGGAGTCTTAAGTTAGCTAGCAACGTTACCTTAGTCAAACTAACTTACCCTACGACAATTTCATGAAGAGAATCTTGATAACTATGGTTTCAGTTTTTGTATATATTATATTACTTATCTATTGTCCATACAGCAACTACAACAGACATTAGGAGTGTAGTTAAATTAAAAAAACTGCAAGTGTTTCATTGGTAAACAAGTGGCTGGGCAAATGCCAAAAAGCGGCTTGTGGTGCGTGACGTCACTAATGCTCACAAAAACGTATTTTACTACTATTGAAAACCCATAAAAAATATAAAAACGAGCTGTATCTGTTTTCTTGACTCCTTGTTGCGAAAACGTCATGAAAATTACTAGAGATTTTTTTCCATGAACATTACATTCTGGGGCTACAGCCCCGTCGGCCCCCGTTAATTCTGGACAATCTCAGGAGCGCCCAGATGGAGCAGTAAGTTCAGGGAGAGGGAGTTCTCCTGATTTAGAAAATCTGTGGAGGTACCTTTAAAGGCTTCAGTGGCCCCTGGAGCGCAGTTTTTGTCAGGGTGAAATCGCAGCGCCAGCTTCCTGTAGGCCTTCTTCAGATCCTCGTCGCTAGCGTCTTTAGGCACGCCCAGAATCTCATAGAAATCCTTGCATCTCTTTATCCTGCCAACAGGTACAAATGTAGCAACAAAAACACAGGAGGTGGGCAAATATCCCAATAATGAGTGTACCTGCACTGCCACGCACTGCCCCCCCCCCACACACTCACACAGCCCGCTGGCAACCCAACCCCTGTCAATAGTTTCAATCTTGACATATTTTTGACTGGGTTCAAAATTTTGGCTTAACGAGGCCATATTATGCTCATTTCCCACTTAACTATTTTCATATTTGTGGTCTACTTATGAACATTTGAATGTTTTTATGGTCAAAAAGCACCTACTGTAGATAAAGCTATACAGGCTGTGCATACAGCATCTCAGGCTCACTCAGCCCAAAATGGGCTGCTGCGCTCCCGTCTAGAGTGTGCGTCAGAAATGTCACGCCCCTTACCTTACCTGAATTTCAGCTGAACAGCTGAAAACATCCCTGTTTTGAGGGCGAACCAAACTAGCCATGAGACGGGCATTATGCAAATGTGTTACGTCATGATGTAGTCTAGTTACGAAAGGAAAAGCAGGGCTACAAAGAAACGAGGTGTTTTGGGCAGTTCAGGAGCTCTGTTTTCTGAAAGAATAACCCCCATTGGCGGGACCTTTGGCTATGTAACATTGCAGGTGTTTTGCATCCACTAAAAATCTATAGATCACACTAAAGGAAAGGCTTCCATACCTGAGCACGCCTTGCCGCTGCTCCTCAGTGTAGGCCTTACTCCTGTCACTCGCGGTTCCCCTGCCGCTCTCCGCCTCCTCCTCTTCCTCCTCGCTCCCTCGCGGGAATCGCGGCTCCCGGACGTGACTCCCCTCTCCCGCCGTGCTGCCATTCCGTAAGACGGCGTCGATTAGAACTGAGGGACGGAGAAACGCATGAGGGGTGAACATTATACAGCAGCCAAACAAGCCCTGAACCCTGCTTCTGCTGAGCCTCAGCTGATGTGGACTGGGCTAAACCCATAAAACCAACCGACCCATATTCCAATTAGAGCCCGACCTGATTTATCGGCGGGCCGATATTATCGGCCGATATTAGGCATTTTCCAAACTATCGGTATCGGCATTTATAATGGCCGATAAATGAATATTTAAAAAAACGGACGAAACGCCCGTCAACCATGTTATGAGTGTTGCCGTTGCATAGTTTGTCCACCAGAGGGCACTCTACAACGTCCCTGTTATCAGAACTTCTAGAACTTAACAGAGAATTTTTTTTTTCCAGTTTTGTTCAAAGTTATATTTATGAAGCTTACCAACTCTATTAATACTGGTAACTTTGATTTTTTTTTTTTTTTTTTTTTTTTTTGTTCAGTACACTACCTCATATAGTTTATATTTTGCCGTTGTTATTTATCAGAACTTATAGAATTTAACAGAATTTTTTTTTTTCCAGTCTTGTTCAAAGTTATATTTATGAAGCTTACCAACTCTATTAATACTGGTAACTTTGATTTTTTTTTTGTTTTGGTGTTTTTGTTCAAAGGACTTTTCATATGAGTTTCATATCTTAACTTTGTATTTTTATACATTTGATTTATCAGAACTTTAATATATTTTGATGTTCTTCTGTTCTGTTGTGACAATAAAATAAACAAGTTTATTTTTAAACTGCATTATCCTATTATTTTCGCGAGGACTCATAAATAACTACATATAACTAATGTTAGGGAAATCTGTTTATGTTTTGTTACGCGTTTCTGGAATTTCTTTTTTAAATATATATATATATATATATATATATATCGACCGATATATCGGAATATCGGATTTTTAAATCACCAAATATTTGTATCGGTATTGGCCTTAAAAATCCCATGTCGGTCGGGCTCTAATTCCAATGCATTGAGTAAAAACTGACATTTCATGACACTTTCTTGATTTTGAGAAAAAAGGCTGTCAAAGCTCAGCACTTTTTTCTTAATCTGCAATAGCGCTTTGCTTCTTACATGATTCCATTAAAACCAATTGGTGAATCACTCCAATTTTTTGACATCAAACACAATATAGGTACACACAACAAACTACAGCAAGAAGTCAAAGAAGTTGAAGTGTCACGATATGCCAATTATTACTTGATGTGTTCACATGTATAGGTTCTTCAAATGCAGCTAGAGTGCTCAAACCTGTGGAACTTCAGGCCTATTTTCAATCCCAGTGGAGATCCCAAGGTTTCCAACGATTTCAAATATGCCCCGCCGAATTTCAAAGAAATGTATATAAAATGATGCATAAGATCTTGATATTCTCAATTTGATGTAATGCTGTGGTCGTAAAAACATGACGTTTGGGGTTTGGATATTTCACTCAATAGAAGTGTGATGTACAGTAGCTTCAGTGAAGTGCTGCAACCAGCAGATACAGAGTGTGCATGTGACAACGTCCAATGATATGAAAACAACTTCTTTCTGACTTTAAACAACTGAAGTGAAAACCAAAGTGAAAAATTTGAGTTTAAGGTGCTAATATTCAACTGACACAATAGCGTAACTTTGGTGAATTTTACCCAGCTACAGAGGAGCACTGTGCAGCTACCAAGCATCATTGAGGACCCATGTCCACCAGTGGCATGAGCATTTCAATCTCAATGTGCAAGTCATTGATCAAATGACCATACAGGAAAGCTAAGCCGCTGACACTGTAGTTAGTGCAGTCAGAGGCGGAGGTTAAGAAACTGATACTCCATGCCAGAAGATTATTTACTTCCACTGATGCAACATTTTAAACACCATTTTGTGATAAATCTGAACGTGACTCATTGGAATCATGAAAAAATAGTTATGTTATTTTTGGGAGATTTTAAAAAGTGTGAACCCAACTGATAAATACTGATTTATACAGCTGATATAGAGGCCAGGAAAACAGGCTTAACTGTCTGATGCATTAAATATTTATTCAACATGCTTATGTCCAACATTGGTCAAAAATGACCTGCGTTCATTTTCAATACAAATTGGTGCATGGATTAATGTTTCGCCATCATTTCACTGGAAACAATGTGTTTTACCATCAAATTCCAGATATTACACTAATTATATTGATTTTTTAAAGTTACAATGTTTAAATACACTTTCTTTCCTTAATATTTTAAATTACAGTGTCTTTGAGCAAATTTCCTCTCAAACTAAAATGCTTACTGTTCTTGAAACACTTTAACAACAGGCATAATCATGTTCTTGTTTCAAAGGTGACACTCAGCAGATTGCTCTGAAATGGTCAGAATTGCAGAGAATATTACCCATATTAAGCAATAACACTGGAAATACAGTGGGCTCAAAAATTACTGGCACCCCTGACGGACAATGCACAAACAATATAAAAAATAATGAACATAATTCTAGAGAAATAGAACATACCAACATTTAATACAAAATAAATTTCAACAAAATCAAGGTTTCATAATTATTGGCACCCTTCATTTGCTGTAGAACTTAGTGCAACTACCTCTGGCAAGGATAACAGCATGGAGTCTTTCTGTAATTTTTGACAAGCTTAAGGCACACATTTGGGGGGATTTTGGAACATTCCTCTATGCAGATCCTTTCAAGATCCTTCATATTGCCGGGATTCTGTTTATCAACAGCTCTCTTCAACTCAGCCCACAGGTTTTCAATTGGATTGAGGTCTGGTGATGGAGATGGCCATTGCAGATTGTTGATTTGGTGTCACAGAATCATTTCTGTGTGGATCTTGAGGTCTGCTTTGGGTCATTGTCTTGTTGGAAAGTCCACCGACCACCAAATCCCAGCCTTCTGGCAGAGGCAACCAGATTGTCAGCAAAAATATCCTGATACTTGATAGAATCATTATGCCATTAATCTTAACCAGTGCCCCTGGACCTCTGGAATTAAAAGAGCCCAAAACATGACTGACCCATCATCATATTTCACCGTGGGTATGAGGTGCTTCTCTTTGCATGCATCTCTGTTTCGACGCCAAACATGGTGATGCCGTTTCTGACCGAAACATGCAATTTTGGTTTCATCTGACCAAAGCACCATGCTCCAGTTCTAAAGCCCATTTGGTAAACTCCAAGTGCTAACTTCTGTGTCCTCTGGTCAGAAAAGGCTTTTTATCTGGCAGCCCTTCCAAAGCGCCTGTGGTTGTGGAGGTGGTGCCTAGTGGTGCTGTTTGAAACCAGGTGACCCCAAGACGCCACCAAGGCCTACAATTCCTTCACATTGATTCTTAGGGATTTTGTTGCTTCTCTCACCATCCCTCAGTATCCTGGGAGTCAAAATGCAGGTGCATCCTCTACCCTTGAGGTTTTCAATAGTTCCATATCTTTGGGATTTTTTAAATACTTGCCCTGACAGTGCTCAGTGGCACATCCAATTGTTTGTATATCTTTTTGTAGCCATTACCAGATTTATGAAGGTCTATGACCATCTGCCTCTTTTGAACGGACAGTTGTTTTGTTTTCTTCATGGTGTTGGATGGCAGTTGTGTGTTACCTAATGTTTACACCCTAGTGAAACAGTAAGTGGTGTAATGGCTCAATATAATTCCTCAACACTTAGATAAAACTTAAATAAGTAGAATTTAATTCCTAGTTTAATTTTGGTTGATGTTATTTACAATAATCTTTAAGGGTGTCATTAATTGTGAAGCCTTGATTTGGAGGAAAGTGATTTATAATTAAATCTGTAAATGATTTTGGTTGGTTCCATTTGAACATAAATATCATACAGCATTTCTCACATGTTGTTATTTAGAGTTTCTCTCTAGATATATTTTTCAGGATTTTTAAAAAATATTGTTTGTACATTGTCAGTCACAGGGGTGCCAGTAATTTTGGAGCCCACCGTATAAGTTTTTGTCGGACAGAAAAAGATTTTATGCTCTCTTCTGCCCCTGTAGCGCTGTGGCCAAGCCTCATCAGCCTAGAAAAATAACACAGCCAGACGCCAAAACCACTGCAGGTTCAAACATTATGATTCTCTAACCAAAAATGAATATTTCACAGATTTTTTTCCAGATTATGTTCATGCGTGTTCCAACAAACAATTTTGGAGAGTCTAAATTTCCCTGCGTTCCAAGCCATGGTCGCATTCGCTTTTACAATAGTTTTAGAACTTCTTAATTTCAGGTCCGTTTTGCCCATATGTAGCCAAATTTTCACTCCAATATACCCTTCCAGTTCCCTGCACTGGTGTGCGATTGTATATGCGTAATAAAGTTGCTTCCAAAACTCCTTTGCTTCTCTGACAAAATCCCCCCCTTGTAAGAGACCATTAAAACAATTCCTCCTCGTAAAAATGAATCCCTTGGCTACCATATGCATCCGTCTTTTGGACTACTAGCTGTCTAGTGTAAACTAAAAGAATTAGATTTTCCTGTTATAATGGAGTGGGGGCTGATAGGCTAAAACACTCACTGTTAGATCAGCATATAATAGCCAGTGGGCGCACTTATTTTGTTCCCAAAGGGCTACTGCACAATCAAGAGCACTGCATCATAAGTAGAAATGCTAATTATAGTGAAATTCACGAAGACGCGCAGCTACTACCTCTACGGTAAAATCGATTTTGTGACGTTTGTCCAAGCTTCCTTGTCTTGCGGATTAAAAACTAGGCCTATGATAAGTTTTGGTCTCTGGACCGCTACCAAGGTGAGAACACCAATTTCTACATATTTTGATAAAATCATACCAATGCTACACAACCGAACCAATGGGATTGCATAGTCAGGCTGAGGGTTGTAAAGACACTATTTTAAATGCAATTTTCCCCATCGTGTTTGCGTCATAAAACAGTTTTTGCAGTTAGAATGCAGAGTCTTCAAACTTTCGAACGATGCATTGTTCTACAGTATAGCACAGTACTTCACGGCTAAAAAAACTCCATTGTGAGTAGCAGCCCGCCCTCCGGCTGGTGCTGGAGAAAGAGTTATAATTCATCAAGTCGGGTCAATTTTCACCCATGTCAAGTCTCAGAGGGTTAAGAAATGTTCAATTTAGCCAAACATCTTCATAAACCAAATTATGTTTCACATTTATCCAGTAGCTGGCTTGTCCACAGTACTCAGACAGTCCTGTAACAATGAAATGTAAAAGCAGAGACTGCAGGCGTTTCATCAATGACCAATATGGCCGCCTTCTGGTAAACATTCTTCACAAACCCATGGCAGGAAACAGGCAGATGAGGCAGCCTTACCGGCACTGTGTGCACAGGAAGTATTGCTCATGGAAGCAAGAGAATATGTCCTCTCAACAGAGATTCCAGACACTTTATGGAGAGGGTTTGCTCCAATCATCCTAACAATGCAGCATTCCATTCCTATTGTTAAAGGGTTACTACAAAGTATTTCTATCTGAATAAATAATGTTTTCTTAGAAAAGGAAAAAAAAAGAACTGATAAAGTATATTGCAACCAATTTTAGAAGCCCAGTAATATGGCAGACACCAACAAAAATTACACTGGACAGGCCCATAGACAGTAAAAGAAGTGGAAGGCGGGATGGCGCTATTTTCAATGGGAGAGTGTGAAGCTGAATTGAACGAGTTTTCAGTTGGGGCACCACGCCTACTGCGCAGGCTCGAAGTCAGCTCGCTGACGTAAACCAACGTCCTGAGAAGCGGTAACTCATTTGGTAGATGTATCCTACACATAATTCCCAGCGAGCAAGCGATTACGGCTGTCAGTATAGTCTGATTCCGTTCGATGTTATTATGTTTTGCGAATTATTACTTCATAGGTACTTCACTTTGTTAGCGATGTGGCTCAATGGTCTTCTGTCTATGATTCGTTATGGGCTTCTGGTCTAAACAGTACGGTTATTTAGTCCTGTGCGACAGAAAGTACTTGACATTTCACGTCACTTTTAGCCTAGCCTGGTGCCATTGGCTAAAAATGCTTACTATTAGACCATAACGCTACATATGAAGTAAAGACGTCTGCTACAAAATGTAGTTTCTCTGTCGAAAATATTGCCGCTGACATGAAGGCTCATAATGTTTTTAGTGTAAAGTTATTCGATGTCAAAAGTCAGGCAAAATGAATGGGGGTGAATGGAGAAGCTACCACTAGTTGATCATCTGCTATCTTCTAGAGCGTTCAATTGAGCTTCAACTTCCGGGTGTACTCCTACCCCCTTGGACTGGCCCTGCTGAAATTCTGTGTAGGAGGGGACATGTTGGGGAGGCCTGTGACATCATCAAGGTGCACTAAGAACTCTTGAACACTCTAGAGCAGGGGTGGCCAACCCTGGTCCTGGAGAGCCGCAGTGTCTGCTGGTTTTTAGTGTTACTCAGCACTTGATTGATGAATTAAAGCAGTTGATTACACACTTCACTTATCTCACCTGGTGTCCTAGGTTTAAATCGGGTGGAGAAAACCAAACTCAGCACACCCTGTGGCTCTACAGGACCAGCGTTATCCACCCCTGCTCTATAAACTTTTATCTGTACTCTGTACTTCTACTTTGTCTGCATTACAAATATGCTAAAAATCCAACCACATTGACAAATCTTGGTTAACACGTAGATTGCTGTCACAACCTGCAAGTCTGCTTAATTGATTCTGGGAGTCTTGTGGGTTGTTCCTGCCAATTGCTTGATTGGCTCATTATTACCATATTAAACCTGAGACACCAGGTGAGATCAGTTAAGCGAGTAATCAACTACTTTAATCCATCAATCGAGTGCTGAGTAACACCAAAAATCAGCAGACACTGCGGCTCTCCAGGACCAGGGTTGGCCACCCCTGCTCAAGGGTAATTAGTGCTCCGCAGTTAAACCGTGCAGTGGTCAGCCACAGTACAGCACCCAGGGACCAACATCAGCTCTAAAGCCAGAGCCTTGGTCAGGGACACTGGTAGGAGTGTTCCCATAGAGCATGTCCTTCTAAAGCCAGAGCCTTGGTCAGGGACACTGGTAGGAGTGTTCCTATAGAGCATGTCTTTCTAAAGCCAGAGCTTCCTCAGAGACACTTGTAGGAGTGTTCCTATAGAGCATGTCTTTCTAAAGCCAGAGCCTTGGTCAGGGACACTGGTAGGAGTGTTCCTATAGAGCATGTCTTTCTAAAGCCAGAGCCTTGGTCAGGGACACTGGTAGGAGTGTTCCTATAGAGCTCTTTCTAAAGCCAAAGCCTTGGTCAGGGACATGTGTCTCTAAAGCCAGCCAGAGCCTGGTCAGGGACACAGGAGGGACACCAGAGCCTTGGTCAGGACACTGTAGGAGTGTTCCTATAGAGCATGTCTTTAAAGCCAGAGCCTTGTTCTAGGACACCAGAGCCATGTGGCCAGAGCCTTGGTCAGGGACACTGGTAGGAGTGTTCCAACAGAGCATGTCTTTCTAAAGCCAGAGCCTTGGTCAGGGACACTGGTAGGAGTGTTCCTATAGAGCATGTGTCTCTAAAGCCAGAGCCTTGGTCAGGGACACTGGTAGGAGTGTTCCTATAGAGCATGCCTTTCTAAAGCCAGAGCCTTGGTCAGGGACACTGGTAGGAGTGTTCCTATAGAGCATGTCTTTCTAAAACCAGAGCCTTGGTCAGGGACACTGGTAGGAGTGTTCCTATAGAGCATGTCTTTCTAAAGCCAGAGCCTTGGTCAGGGACACTGGTAGGAGTGTTCCATAGAGCATGTCTTTCTAAAGCCAGAGCCTTGGTCAGGGACACTGGTAGGAGTGTTCCTATAGAGCATGTCTTTCTAAGCCAGAGCCTTGGTCAGGGACACTAAAGCTATAGAGCATTGGTAAAGCCAGAGCCTTGGTGGGACACTGGTAGGTGTTCCTATAGAGCATGTCTTTCTAAAGCCAGAGCCTTGGTCAGGGACACTGGTAGGAGTGTTCCTACAGAGCATGTCTTTCTAAAGCCAGAGCCTTGGTCAGGGACACTGGTAGGAGTGTTCCTCAGAGCATGCCTTTCTAAAGCCAGAGCCAGAGCCTGGTGGTCAGAGGACACTGGTCAGGGACACTGGTAGGAGTGTTTCTATACAGCATGTCTTTCTAAAGCCAGAGCCTTGCTCAGAGACACTGGTAGGAGTGTTCCTATAGAGGGCCATTCCATCTCAAATGGACCAGTAGCCTGGGCATTTGTAACCACCATCTCTCAGATTGTCCTGATTTTTCCACCAGCAGTTGCTATATGTACATGGACAAAAGTCCCAAAATTTTGACTGCCAACTCCAACTAGTTACAAAATGGCAGCCATTTTAAAAATTTGCCTTTTTACGTCGCGACGTACCCTTCCACTTTTTTCAAACACTTTTTTTGCAATAAATCAAAAACTATCGCACCTATTGGCACCAAAATAGGCACGCGTGTAATTTTTGCATTCTGATTTTGAATCTGCATTCAAATAAATGATAGCTCCCATGGTTCGGAAACTATTGGATGAAAACCCTTTTTGGGGTCACCGAACTTTGGCCCTCCCTTATCTCAATGCTGCCACCTGACATCAAAATGGAACTTGCTTTATGCTCATCGTCATCACTTCAACTCTATAATTTCAAAAAATTGAGAGGTGTTCTGCTTTGTTTTGATGTAATCCTCCAAAACATAAAATAGATATTTTGTGAAAACAATATCGCCATGTAGGCCCCAACACTCACATGCACATTACACAAATGTATAGAGACTCATACCATGAATACTTTTTGTCTAGCTTTTTCATGGAAAACTTGTCCCATGTACATATCTGCAGTTATGCTCCTCAAAGTCAAATGTGATTACCATTTCACTCTCAAGTCACACCTTCTCCGTCAAAGTGCATGTAAAATTACTGAAGCATTCTTCTATCTGTTTTATATCAGAGTCCTCCAGTTTGTATTGGCGTCCACTGCTCCCTGTTGCTGAGGGAACTGACACTGAAGTCAAAAAATTAATGGGAGGGACCCAACAGACCTCTTTTCTGGCAGGCCAGAAGGGGGGGCCACTGGGCTCCCTGCGATGCATAAAGTTGACCAGTAAATCCTGCTTTTCATCACATTTTTCTTCAATACACACAACATACCACTTTGCCTCATATACCCCTGCAGCATACTGCCCTGGTTTCAAATCCCCCATGCTGATGGTTGGCTGTGATTTTGGGATCAATGTGCATGACTGATCCTGTGAAAGACGTGTATTGAAGACGTGTGCCATTGTCCCAGCTTAAGCAGAGAACTTTTGTCAATTCGTTGAGTTTCATAACCTGGACATATATCGACCAGAAAACCAGAAAAATTTACTTGGAAATTATTTCATTAAAAAACTTCTAAACATGAAATTACTTGGATTACTGCATTTTTACAGAGAGATATAGCATAAAATCATAAAAAATGAATTCTAGCCTTTCATCTCATTTAGTTCCTGAGTTACAGGTCATAAAATGTGGTGTCGTTTTTGGGCGTTTTGTGTTTTCTGCTGATTTTGAGGCTTTATCATACAAAAGTTGATCAAGATACACAGAAGCTAAGGCCATTTTCAGATTCTAGGGGATGAATATGGTTAGTATACCCAATTTCAGCCTTGCATAAACAATCAATTTGGAGCAATAACTGAAAATGGGTTTGCCAAAAAACTTCAAATATTATTCAAATGTTTAAGGGCTATAACTTGAAATCCATTCGAGATACTGGCCTATTTTTTTTTATTTTGTGTGAATATTTATTCGTGAATTTTTTCAAAATTTTTTGAGGAGGTGACCTGGAAAATTTCTCAAAATCTGGATGATTTGACATGGAATGACCCATTATTCACATGATACCATATCGGGCTCATATGAATAAAAAACATCCACCACTTACTACTGACATTGTTCCACTGATTACCAATAATCTACTCCGTTCGCTACCAGCGCAGTAAAATCATCGCTGTTAGGACTCAATATCTTTCGGACATCCCAGATCAGGCAGCAGAGAATCATGCTGAGAAACCGTTCCGAGCACGGGTCCCATCCCTGAACCCCTTCCCGAGCCTTCGGAATTATGAGAAGTCACAAGGATCACCATACAACAACCTTGACAGAAAACCGTTCTCAAGTGTTTGCAAAATCCCGATTGGTTGCATTGTCTTCTCCATCACATTAGATATTTTCCTAAACGTTGATCGCATTAAGGTACAGAAGGGCATTTTACGCATTCGTTACACCATCAAACGGACTTATACTGCAGCTGATAGTTCAGTAAAGAAAGTTGATACATAAGCAGCATTGCTACAGCACGGATATGAGCATCAGATCACATCCAAGGACAATCCTAGCATTTGAAACGCCAAATACGTTCAGGTCTCCCGTCAGTGTTGCGTCATTAATACGTGTTCTCTGACAAAATTGGTAGCTGACAGTGATCAGGGTGGGCAGTACATGGAGCATGCATTATGTAAGAGGCGAAAAGATCCAGACGCTGCAATTTCTATTTAAGCACCCCGAGCATGCAAGCAATGACTGGCAAAATTACCTCTGGCTCGCGTGCTGGGATATATTTTCTGAGCTTCATACAGTAACTGGAGCGCCTTTTCTCTCCGTCCCGATCGCAAACACAGTTTTGCTTTTTCTATCAATCGGTCCGACTCTTCTTTATCCATTTTTTAACCCTTTACTCCGATCCGCAAATTCCAATGTTTCAGTTGCAAAGGGAAAACACCGCACAACAGAATGCCGGTGTTGTATCGATCGCTTGCCAGAGCTCAGAGCTGGGAGTAAGACAGCGATCTAGCTTATGTAAAAATGACAGCTTGCTAATGTTTACATTAACATCGCCCTGAATAAATACACGAAGCTGCAGGTAATTTGATTTCGAAACGCTATCGTCGTCCATGCGCAGGTTCCTCCGCCGTTCTTTTAGTCATCATTCGCTACATCTGCACGCGCTCAAGTAGCCTGCTCGTATGCTTCATTTTACGAAGAATTATGGAATAAATTTGAAATCCATGCATAACATCGAAAGCAGATTTGACACCGTTATTCCCCTCAATGTTTACAGGAAGCGGAAGTAGGCCGCACGCCTCTGTCGTGACAGCAATCTTGAACCAATGGGAAGACTCGCTGCGCGTCCCTAAAAGGCCACATGGAAAACTGTCAAAAATACTCCCAGCGTTAGGAAAGACTGGGTTTGTGCGACTGAAATGTTAAGCGAAAATGAAGGATGAGCATTTTTACTTTGAAAAAGTTTATTCAAATTTAAAAAGTGAAAATTACAGAATTACGTATAAATTAACAGCTTAAATCAAATTGATCTCGTAACAAATTTGATTTTTTTTTTTAAATCACTACATACGCAACATCCAAAAATAAAATTAATTTTGAGTCAATCTTGTTATTATCTGTTCGATACAGCTGGAGTGCTTCGGAGTTTCTTTATAAAATGTCCTCAAGCACTACGGTTGAAATCACATAGATTTTGCTGGGTAGCACAATTCAGGAAGAATAATATGAAGAGATCATCTGGGGGAGCAAATTGGTGGAGGAGACAGGGAAATTGGAGTATATTCTGACCCCATGTCAGAACAAATATGTACATTACTCTCGAAACAAAAATGGTGCAAAACAGCACCCAAAAACGGTTGTTTGGCTCGTAATTATGGGATAACCCGTTTTGATGCAATATGGCACCCATCTTAAAAAGGCGCTATTTAACACCTTTGTAAAATGGTTTCATGTAGAACCATTTGCGGGGCCATTTTGCACTATATTGCTAATACAAAATGGCGCTAAAGAGAAGTTGAATATGCTGGACTAGCTGTTTTAGAGTTTGTACAGGTCTGCAATGATGACTGGTTATCATGTCCTCTGTGGGGGCCACTCCCCCTCCCCGGGGGAGGGGGGGCGCACACTGGAATCTTTCGGTTTGTCAGCTATGTTAATGTAGCGCTTTTATTCTTTCCTCAATGAACTTTCGTAACTAAACTAAGCTAAAGAGCCAGTGGAGAATTCTCTAAAGAACAATAAAGGGCTTAAAAGGTTCCCTACTGGTTCTTCAACTTATTTTAGTTTAGTGTACTAGAGAGAGAGAAGCAGAAGAGAAACCGTAAAAAACCATACGAGGGCTTAAAAAGTTCTTTGTGTGGTAGCAGACCTATACAGCACCAGAACCAACTTTTTTTGTGTGTGAAATGTATAATATACACTTTAAAATAAATTGTCTGTGATTCACACAAGAATAACAACACTGAACTTCTGGCGAACATTATGCACATAACACACCTGTAAAAACACACAAAAGTAGAACATTTCTTTCCACAAAAAGGAATGACCTATGAACACGCACACTCGCACACAAAGAAAACTTCGAGACATACGTACACACACTATTATGGAAACAGCCCTGCTGTCTTACATTTATAAGTACAGTGAACAAAAAGTCAAAAATAGTGGGGTTTTTTTCCAATTAGTTCAATGATTAAATCCTGTTTGATCACAGTTCATTTTTTCCCACTTGTTGCAGCTTCAGGATCCTGAATCCTCCTGAATTTTTATTATTAACAGACTCAAAGTCCATAGGGGAATATATATATATATATATATATATATATATATATATATATATATAAGAATGCACAACATTAAGCAGGACGGGGAAATGACAGAGTAAAAACACAATTAAGAAGAAAATCTATTTACACACAGGCATTTCAACCAATGCACTTAGTCTGAATGAGGAGCAGGAACAGCTGATCGTGGGATTAGAGAGTGCCACAATGATGCAGTTAACAGAATCATCCAGACGTTGCATAAACATAAACATTAGGTTTCTTAAAAGTGCTTTAAACGCGCTCACTCCTGCAGTGACAAACATCTGACTGGCACTCCTCCCTCAGGGTATTTTAAGGAGGATTCTCATGGTGTCGTTGTATGCTACCTGCGACTTCAGCAGGCTTGACTTTTTATAACATGACCAGAGGTGGGCAGTGTAGAGCGGTGTGCAATGTGCTTTAAAAGAGCCACTTCCACTTTGGCAGAACAGAAGCTGAACTTTCGTGCAATGGTGTTTGCCTGTGCATACAGCTTACAACATTGTCTGCAGATATCAATGTTGATCAATGTTGTCATTTGGCCAAGTGACTTTTACACCTGCAACAAAAGAGGTAAAAAAAAGGGCATCATATTTCCATTAATCTTGGGCAGGATTGTACATTTTCATCCAAAAATGAATTAATCTATGTTGGGAGCATTGCGTGATATTTGCAAATATATTCCACTTTATACTGGTAGAAACACCCTTATTTTTAAGTGCGTAATTACCTATTAATGCCACATTATTACAGGAGGGAGCGTGCTTTAGTGTTATACATATTTATTATATTAATATTGACTTTCATATTCACAGGAGAAGCAGCGTGAAGGAGTGATATGTTGTCATTCAAATTAGTATTGCATTCCTGCGCCAGCAGAACCATGTAATGCCGGTTCATATTGTATTTATGCCAACAATAGCACATGGTGCAGAATATTACTCTGAGTTTACACTGGCATTGGCATAAAATGTATGCTCACAGTAGAATATGTGTCAGCAGGTACATATTATTCATGTTCATATTGGATGTATGCTAGCCGTAGCATGCGATGCACGTTAATATTGTATTTATGTTTGTTGTCACAGAAGCACGTTCATATTATCTTAGCAAGTAATACCAGTTCACGTTATGTTTTTGCTAATGGTAGCATATGGTGTGGAAAGCTCAGATTGAGTTCATACTGGCAGTAACATGTAATGTATTTACATTTGACGTATGCTAGCAGTCACAAATAATGCATGTTCATCATGGATTTATGGCAGCAAAATCAAATAATACATGATCAAATTGGGATAGCGCTAGCATTAGCATATGATGCATTTCCCTATTGGGTCTTTGCTCGCAGTAGCAAAAAAGCACCATGTCCAGGATGTTGCTGTTGCCCGTCAGTAGACTCGTCGCCTGGCATTGAGTGACTCACCTTATTATTGAGCAGGTCTCTGCGTAGCTCCTGCTCCTCACTGTCCAGGGTGGTGCTGTGTATGGAGGAGATCTGAGGAGAATCTGTATCTGTCGGAAGTGGAGAGAGGCAGCTGCCACAAGATGTTCTGGTTCTTACTTTCACCATTACTTTAGACCCCAGAAACCAGGTGAGGCAACAGTACTAGCTGACCTACTTCTATTATTGATCAATTCACCCTTTGAAAAGTCATATAGCTTTTCAGAACTTTTTTTTTTTAATTTTCAAAACACAAAGTCAGTGTTCTTGAACTACATTACTGTCAATTATGAGTGCTCGTTGTTACATTCCTAATTGAATTCTTAATTAAATATTCTGGTCAGGTATTATTATATTAAGTTAGGAGCAAATTAATCACAAAGAAGAACATTAATTTGAAAAAAAAAAAGTTATATATTTGGGTTATATACAACCCCAATTCCGAAATAGTTGAGACGAAGTGTAAATTGTGAATAAAATCAAAATGCAATGACTTTCAGATCACATGAGCCAATATATTATTTACAATAGAACAAAGATAACATTTCAAATGTTGAAACTGAGACCTTTGACATTTTTATCCACAAAATGAGCTCATTTCAAATTTTCTGGCTGCAACAGGTCTCAAAAAAGTTGGGATACAGGCAAAAAAAAGGGCTGAAAAAGCAATTACTATATAAGAGAATCAGCTGAAAGAACATTTAGCAAGTAATTACATTAACTGGCATCAGGTGTGTAACATCATTGGCTATAAAAGGGATGTCTTAGAGAGGCTGAGTCTCTCAGAAGTAAAGATGGCCAGAGGCTCTCCAACCCGTGAAGGCTTGCGTAAAAAAATTTTGGAATACTTTAAAAAAAATGTTCCTCAACGTCAAATTGCAAAGGCTTTGAAGGTCTCATCATCGACAGTTTATAACATCATCAAAAGATTCAGAGAAACTGGAAAAATCTCTGCGCATAAGGGACAAGACCAAAGACCTTTACTGGATGCCCGTGATCTTCGGGCCCTCAGACGCCACTGCATCACTCACCGGCATGATTCTATCATTGACATTACTAAATGGGCCCAGGAATACTTCAAGAAACCACTGTCTGTAAACAAAGTCTGCCGTGCCGTCCACAGATGCCACCTAAAACTTTATCATGCAAAAAGGAAGCCATTGTTGAGCATGATCCAGAAGCGCCGCCATGTTCTGTGGGCCAAGGCTCATTTAAAGTGGACTGTAGCGAAGTGGCAAAGTGTCCTGTGGTCAGACGAGTCCAAATTTGACATATTTGCTGGAAATCATGGGCATTGTGTCCTCCGGGCTAAAGAAGAGAAAGACCACCCCTCCTGTTATCAGCGTTCAGTTCAAAAGCCAGCATCTCTGATGGTATGGGGATGCATTAGTGTATATGGTGTGGGACACTTGCATGTTTTAAAAAGCACCATGAATGATGAAAGGTATATAAAGGTTTTAGAGCAACATATGCTCCCCTCCAGATGGCATCTATTCCAAGGAAGGCCTTGCGTATTTCAGCAGGACAATGCAAAACCACATACTGCAGCTATTACAACATCATGGCTTCATTGTAGAAGAGTCCGTGTGCTGAACTGGCCTGCCTGCAGTCCTGATCTTTCACCGATTGAGAACATTTGGCGCATAATTAAAGGAAAAGTCTGTCAAAGGAGACCCAAAACTCTCCAGCAGCTGGAAGCCTGTATTAAACGAGTGGAATCAAATTCCAATGGCTAAACTCAAGAAACTTGTCTCCTCAATAACCAGACGCCTCCACTCTGTGTTAAAAAGAAGAGGGATGCTACACCATGGTAAACAGGCCCTGTCCCAACTTTTTGAGACCTGTAGCAGCCATCAAATTTGAAATGAGCTCATTTTTGTGGATAAAATGTAATGGCCGTAGAGTGGAGCTTATATAGAGTCCGAGAGAAAGAAGTAGCCGGACACCCAGTTCAATCAGCCAGCGCCTAAAGGGGTAAAAGAAACCGATCAAAGGAAAAGGGAATACGAGATATCAAAAAATCTTGACTACAGATATCTTCGGGGACGAGCTACAAACAGCCACAAAGAAAAGTCCAAAATCCGGGAAGCGCGCCCCAGTTCAAACATCCAGAACCATGAGGAAGGACCCCCCCCAAAGAAAAGTCCAAAACATGGCCCCAGACGACCCCCCTCAAAGAATCCCTAAAGAATCCCACGGAACTCCGAAATAATGGTGGGACCCAAAATATCCCGAGAAGGGACCCAGCACCGCTTCTCAGGACACCAAACCCTCTGGCCAGCCTGATAAGCCGGTGCAAAACGACGCCTCCTATCAGTGGCAGCCCTCTGTTTATGCACCGCCATCGGGACAAACAAACAGCCAGACGGCTCCCCACCAGAACCAGGAACCGGGCCACAAAGGTCTCCCGCACAACAGACTCAGCATCCCACCGCATGGGAGCCACAATCCGAGCCGCCGGAATAACCGGACAAGAAGTGGGATCACGGCCCGAGCGGTCATAAATCCGTGACAAGGTGCCAGGCTTGATGCCTTTGGAGCCGGGGCGATAAGTCAACGCAAAGTCAAAGTGACTGAAAAACAATGCCCACCGCGCCTGCCGGGAATCACATCGCCTAGTCTGCTGGACACACTGGAGATTCCTGTGATTCATCCAAACCACAAACGGATTTTCAGCCCCCTCCAACCAATGGCGCCACTCTTCTAACGCCAATTTAACAGCTAACAACTCCCGGTCACCAATACTGTAATTCTGTTCAACCGGTGACAATGACCGGGAGAAGTAGGCGCATGGGTGCAACTTATTGTCCCGAACGGGGCGCAGGGAAAAAATGGCACCCACCCCGACCTCCGTAGCGTCAACCTCCACCACAAATGGGAGGGAGGGGTCGGGCAAAACGACAATAGGTTCAGAGCTAAATCATTTTTTCAACTCCTGAAAAGCAGCCTCCGCTGCTGGAGACCAAGCAAACGACGAAGAGGAATTCCTCTTAGAAAGCGCAATGATGGGGGCAGCCACAGTGCTAAAATTGCGAATAAACCTCCTATAAAAATTAGCAAAGCCCAAAAATCGTTGAACCTCCTTAACATTCTGAGGGCAGGCCAATTCCTAACCACTGCTACCTTGTTTGGGAATAGTTTGATCTCACAATCGTAATCACGATGCGGAGGCAAAGATGAAACTCGTTGTTTGCCAAAATCCTCCGCGAGATCAACATAATCATCTGAAACGTTGGGAGGTAAACTAAGGTTCAGCGGCTCCTACCGCCAGAGGGGCTTCCCGTCTCCCTTTAGCTAGGGGCAATTGGACGGATATGTCCCGGTTCGCTACAATGATGATTTAATTATTTGTCTGTGAACAGGCTTACTGAGCCCGGTTCTCATATGAGCCCATCAACCTGCATGGGCTCACTAGAACTGGACATTTCAATGGGCGGAGTCGGGGCTGGATGCGTGTGGTAGGAACATTAACCCCCCGTTGCTATCAAGAGCCAATGCAGTACATTTCTCCTCGTTTAGTTCGCGGATGCGATTATCAACTCGACCGCAGTACTGAACCAACGAATCTAAAAAGAAACGCAAGGCTCTAATGTAGCCAGCGTGTCCTCAACCTCCTCAGCCAAAGCGTGAACAAACACTGTCATAAGAGGTGCTTCTGGCCACCCTGTCTCTGTAGCTAAGGAGCGAAATGAGATAGAAAAATCAGCGACGTTCTCAGAGCCCTGCTTAAAATGCATTAGACGCATAGCTGCATCCTGACCATAAACATCCTGATCAAAAACATTAATCATTTCTCTCACGAGAGTTTCCACTGAATTTATTACCGGCGATCTAGCTCGAATGAGTGGCCCCACCCAAGTTGAGAGCTGTGCCGGTCAACAGTGATAAAATAAACGAACCCCGGGATTCGTCACTCGAGAACCGTGAGGGTTGCGCTTTAAAAAATATTTCACATTGAGCAATGAAATCTTTACATTTTCCTGCCTCGCCTCCATATCTTGGGGGTAACTGGAGTTTAGGCTCTCGGGGAAGGTGTACTGATTGTGCTTGTGAAACACTTTGTGTAATCTGAGCAGACAATGCTCTAATACACTCGGAGAGACTTATTAAAAGACTTTTCTGTGTCTCCATAGCATTCTCCTGAAGGCGAATTCTCTCTGTCAGCTCCGCCTGCCGACTGTCCAAGCTAGAAAGACCCTGACCATACGCAGTTAGAACAGACTGCTGATCAGCAACAATGCTCTCTAGCATAGCCGCTGCTGGCGACTCAATGTCTGGCTAGAGTGTTCTGTAATGCCCGGTGGTATACGGAGGCCAGGTGCAACGACCAGAGAGAAAGAGAGAAGCACGGACACAGTACAAACACAGAGAATAATATAGACCAAATGAAAGTACTCGCGCTTCCAAAGGATGTGTAATAGTCTGAACCATGGAAGCAAAGCGAGAAAGAAAAGGGAGAAGAAACTCTAAATAATTAGAAGATAGAAAGTCAAACAAAACCTGACTACAGATATCTTTAGCTATAGTGCTTAGCTACAAACAGACACTCTAGCAAAGAGGCGCATAACATCCGGCTTATATAGAATCCGGGAAGCGCCGCCCCAGTTCAATCAGCCAGCTGGGTAAAGAATCCCATTGAACAGGAATACGATATCGTCCCTGGACGAGAGCCGCAAAGAAAAGTCCAAAACACACGCATAAACATCCAGAACCATGACATAAAATTGTAAAATTTCTCAGTTTCAACATTTGCTATGTTATCTCAGTTCTATTGTGAATAAAATACTGGCTGGTGTGATTTGAAAGTCATTGCATTTTGATTTTATTCACAATTTACACTTTGTCCCAACTATTTTGGAATTGAGGTTGTAATTTTGCACCCCCACTTTGGATGATTGATTGAGTGCCTCATGCACCCTTTTGTTCAACAATACTTGGTCTATTTTAAACGCTATATAGTAAGATTGGTTAGCATATCATGCAGACCTTTTGTTAGTTTTCTATATGGAATCTTTCTTTATATCTAGTAATTAATGTTGGAATTTGAACTTGCAATTTGTTGATTGACATCTGTGGATTCCTTGTTGCAATGAAAAAAGATCTCACCTGTTTCAGTGTTTATCGTTTTAACCGAGACCAGAGTTATGTTCTCCTTCTCCCCGATTGAAGTGACCTGGCTGGAAGCAAGCAAGTATTTTTGGAATAATATTTTCATATTTTGAGAACTAACTGACAATGACAATCAGGTGGAAGATTCCAGTGCATTGGCACATGGTGATGAGAGAGTGACTCAACTTAAAAAGTTAGGCAATCAGTTGCAAACATTTTTGAGTTGGCTCAGCTTCAAGTTCCAAGTTCTCTCAAAAATGAGCTTGTTCAACCACTGGGAGTTTAAGTTTATAAGCAAATATGAAAAATGCTTTGCAGCTGGTTGCCTCACTTTTTTTAAGTGTAGTCAGCTTTTTATTTTATCCTGTGTGCCATAGAATGCCACGTGCAATACAACTCAAATATACTTGAATGATGCACTCCACTCCAGCACTTACTTCAATGATTCAAATTAGGTTCATTTCAATGTAATGTTTGGTCATGAAGGTGTGTGGACCATACCTTTCAGACATCAAAGAATCACCACTCTTTTTACCTGCAAAAGAGACTCCAGGTCACTTGATGCTTTTGTGGTTCGCAAGCTTACAGTAATGCACAGCTGCAGAAATCTGGAAATGTGGCAGGAATACACTCCTTTGTTCTTTTTCCTGGTTGCTAAGGTGTGCCCAGGAGTAAGTTAGTTGTTAAGGAAGTGTTGGGCATTTTTACTCGCAGTGTTTGCTGCCTTTGGTGGAATTTATCGAGTTTTGTGTTTTTTTTAAATCTTAAAAGAGTTGTACATTTTATTTTATAGATATGCTGAGAATGCGCTTTTGGAATAGAATATATGTGTTTTGATACCTGTCATAAATATCATAACAATCATAACAATCAATTGATATTATGCTTCACTAGACAGGGTATGTTCTTGTGTGTGAGCAACCACAGTGCTCTCAATACAGTGTTTGCCACAAGTTTTTCTGAAATTCACTTGCATCTACTTTCATGCACACACACATACACACACACTCACAGACAGTCAGTAGTGTAAACACATACACTCTCTCTCACGCTCACCTTCCTCCTTAGAGCTGTCGCATCTGCCTCTTAGGTGGATAGCGGTGACCAGCGCTACCATGATGATGATGAGTATGAGGATGAAACTCATTACCCCTGAATGAAAGTTCAGAGAGCACCACAATGACTGAACAATGACTACAAATTATCAACAAAGCTTAGCACTGAGAGAGAAACATAGGAAACTAAGCTGACAGGAGCGTTCAACTCAAATGATGTGTCAGTCGAGAACAAGTTGACTCTACAAGCTGGCTCCTTTAAAATAATGCTGAGAGCTGGCTCCTGTCTCAGAGCCATTCTTTTTTTTTAAATTAATGCAAGACAGAACGAGTTTTGCCAGGCAATACAAACCTCACCCGGTAGCACTTATTTTAGTGCTTTAGCTTCGGATTCGATCTTATCAATATGGTCTCTTTTGGGTACAACTGAAAATTCCTGACCTTCAGTTTGCCCTATCATTCAGTGAAAAGTTGAAGTGGTTATAGTGCCCAATGAACTTCCCATAATAATAACTTCCTGTATGTTGATAATAATAATAAAACCTCTCCATCTCTCACTGTTTTTGAGTTATAATGGAAAATAAGCAAATTTTAAGCAATGACCTTGACCCCCCCCTGACATTTAACCCCCAACTGCTGACAAAACTATGACAGATTCCTACAATGTAGCACATGAGTGAAAGCAGAATTGAAAAATGCACATTCTGGATTTAGTTTGAAGTTCATATGATTGTTTTTACCAAAGTTATTGTAGAAAAAATATTTTGACCTTTCCGGTGACCTTGACCTTGACCCAATGGCCTCCAAAATTTATATAGATCTATTTTGGATTAATGTTTGCCTATCCTGAAAGTTTCATGAAGATTGGTTGAGCCATTTTTCCGTTATGTTGCTGAGAAAGAAAGAAAGACTGAAATATGTTGCTGAAAGAAAGACTGAAAAAGAAAACCCACCAAAAACGATACCTCGCCCTCTAGACTCCATTCTGGGCGAGATAATAATAGGATGATCTTTCCACCACAATGTTCAGCCACAGGCACTCCATATACTGACTAACAAGCCCTCAGGGTTCTCAGCTAGCTGGCCAAGCCCAAGCGAATATGTTTGGGCAACAGAGCATATAGATGTACTGACTGGATGTTATGCTGATGTTATAGTCTGTAATTTTTTTAAATCTTATTTTATTGATATGGACATGACAGTAGGATTAGAATTGTAACATGCATTTATGCACAAGGACCAGATGCACTGTGTTAAGTGTTTTGAGCGAAACGCTCATTTACAACGTTCAATACTAATAAAACGTTCAATGCGCATGTGTAATATGTCTGATGTTTTAACATCTATGTTTTTATGCCAAACATAATGTAAAATAATGGTATTTTACTGTAGAAATGATAAGGTATAGTACTATTACATTGAATAATTTAAGTGTACATGTGCATGCATACCAGTCATAGGTCAACACATTGCAGAATTCAGTTGAATTACAAATGAAGAGCCATTTGGGAGAGGAAAGAGCTGAAAGGTTCTTATTGTTGAGCAGAGCCTAATAATTTGGCTCACCAAAAAGAGCCGGAATTCCCATCACTATTCAACTCCAAACAAAATATCAATGAAATATCGACTATCTGAGAAAGTGTCTGTGTTTCTCTGGCAATAAAACATGCAGAGTCTGGAACTGACACGTTCCAGCCTCCCTGTAAAATTCCTGAGGACTCCTGTATACTTAAAAAAAATCTGCCCTTTGTACAGTGGTTTCCACAATGTGAACCACAAAGAATTTACTGCTTTAGTGACAAGGTTTTCCAGAGTACTTTTTCAAAATCCTCAAAAGGCCGTGCTGTAGTGGACACCTTCCAAACTTAAAAAAAACCTGAAACATTTCCTATCAACTGAATTGAGTAACTTCAACTGAATTTGATTAATTAAACCAATCAAAAATCTAAGAATTTATTCAGAAGTTACTTAGAATGTATGGCATATTTTTATTTTTTTAGGGTGTACTAATATGCCCTGATAGTGACATCTGAAGTGGAGTGTTCAGTTTATTAAGCAGATTGTACTCGCATGTTTGTACCACTCGCATTTTTAAACGTTAAAAGCAATGAAGGGAATTTACCGAAAGCGAGCTTGGTCAGGCTGTTTCCTGTAGAGGGAGTTGGGGACACAGATGCGTCAGGGCCAGTGGGATGTACGGAGGAAGTTCCTGGCATTGTGGGTAACCGTTCAGCTGCTGTAGACACTGGGACAGTGTACACAATAGGTCAGGTCATTAAAACAGGTCAGACAGAACTAGCTCATTGACCTTGAGATGATAAGTTGAGGTAATATTCAACTTATAATCTTAAATTCAGTTAACTTGAAATTTAAAGGCAGCCTGGTCGCTAACTTTTTTCAGCTGAGACAACTTTTTTTTTTTTTTTTACAGTGTGCATGAGGAATACCGATTTTTGCACAGATCTGTAGAATGTGATGCTGTGGTGTGTTGATCTATATCACACAGAACCACAGTGGTTAGCACAGCTGCCTCACAGCAAGAAGGTTGGGGGTTTGAATCCAGCCTGGGGCCTTTATGAGTGGAGTTTGCATGTTTTCCCCGTGTTTAAGTAGGTATTCTGCAAGTACTTTGGGGTCCCCCACAGGCCAAAGGCATGCATGGTTGGCTAATTGGAGACTCTTAATTTCCCATTGGTATGAATGAGTTGTATGTTGACATAAAATTGCTGAAAGTATTGTTAAACGATAAAGAATCAATCTCTCTCCCCTAGGTTCTAAAGCAATGGTAACTAACTGCTGGGTTTTGTAGTAACTCAGTACTAACAGCTAAAGCAGTAGATTAAACAGTTACCCCTCCTCATCTGGTTTCTGGGACGAAAGTGGTTGATTAAAACAAAAACCAGCGTGACCTGTGGCTTTTCTGGACCACAGTTGGCCACTCATGCTGTAAATCCCATTTGGTCTATCTTTTGAACCAATTAGAATGACTTGTTAGGTCACATGACATGGCCTGTTGAGTCCCTGTGCTGATGAATAACAGGATGCACTGTGGGTCTGTGTGGAGAGATTCATTGTGCCTTTGTTTAAACTCTGTTCCTCATTGGCAGATTAGGGGGGCACCTGGTTGGACAGTGGTGGTGTCTGGGGTTAACCGGCGGGTGCTTGTGTTCGCCGGAGGAGATGATTTCGACGTTGTCTCAGTGCGCCTGGTATTTCCTGTAACGTCAGTGCAACGTGAGCTAAGATGATACTTTCCCTTTTAAACACAAAACAAAACAGCTATTCATTCATCCCCTGTTAGAGAGCAAAATTAACACAGCGAGGACCACACTAGAAATTATATTCAGTTTGTATCACAATATGAGTTAATTTTGTATGTGGCAGTTCGTATTTGATAGTGTGTACTTGATAGTTCTTATGTGAATGCATTGTAAACTCACATGTAACATAGTTATACTCTTATAGCTCTGTCTGTTTGCTTATTGGGTCACGGAACACCCGTGATATTTGGGAATTTTGAAAAATTTGAGGATATGAGGCATATATGAGGGGAAATCCAGACTGTAAGGGGCTCATTTGAAAAATGAAACATAATAAATTTACACAGGAGTCGTTCAGAGAAGTGACAGAGTGCTTACCTGGAGTCATTGACCTCTTCGTTTCTGACTCTGATGTAGAGGTCTCAGTTGAAGCACCTCTACCTGCACAGAGAGTCACATAGAAGTTTTACAATTTTTCTATCAATCAGCCTGAATGGCCAACAACCAGGTGCCCCCTGCCTCTCACCCGTCGTATGCTGGGATCCAGACCAGGAAGTGTGTATTAGATTAGGTGAATGAATTGTGGGAAAAGTGACTGGTGTCGTGTAAAATCTGGTCCCCCCCATAGACTGTATAAAAAGATGGACGAAGCAACGGTGATGTCACCCATTGGTTTCAGCACACCATTTAGGAAGCCTCGATTTTGGCAATTTGATCAGCACCATTTTGTCATTTTGAAACCGGATGTGATTCCTATTGGACGAGAGCGTGAATTGAAGATCCGGGGAGGACCGTGGCTCTGGATCTGACCGAATCGGACCAGGACCAGAGGATAGCCACACCTCTAAAGCAAATTCTGGCTTTATCCTTTATTCTAGTCTACTTGGGAGCATAATTTACAAAAATTAACATCACGATATATCGAAGGAGACTTGAAACTTGCTAGAGATACCATAAAATGATGTGGAAAATCATTATTGAATCAGGTGGCAAAATAGGGTAATTTTCTCATAGACTTCAATAGCATTGAACTTCTCTCTGCAACCACCGACGTCGCCATCTGCCGGCCATTAAATTTAATGCACATTTTTGAGATTTCCGCATCGGCCTCACTTTTCAGACCCAGGTGCTGCGTCCATCTTTTTATACAGTCTATGGTCCCCCCATAAAATCTGGTCCCCCCACGTGACTTCCGTCGCATAATGCGCGTGAAATGACGTTTCTTGCGATATTATCGTGTAGCTCACTGTTGAAATAGCGTAGAATTAATTTAATTGCGGCTGCATGCGTGTAGTATGCTGTTGCCTTATTAGCAAACCAGCTAGCTACCTGGCCTACTTGTGAGTTTTTTTCCCCAATAAGCTGTCTAAGCGGAGGCAAGTTGTGCTAGCTTATCATCAAACAGTTCGTTATCACTTTCGCTAGCTAAAGGTTAATACAGTAGAAGCGAACGATTGCATAACGTCCGCTAACGTCCGCACTCATCATTGCGTTTAAATGCTATGAATTTGGCTCATTCATTTCCAAGAATACTTATTTGCATATTGATATTTCTTTACGCAAATGAACGTCGATGACTAAAAAATGACGCGATTTGGCAGGTCTAGCACCAGCACCCACCCGGCCCTGATTTATGGGGGACAAGATTTTACATGACACTGGCTCTGGAGTGGAAATAGCTGGCTTACTGCTTGTGGGCAGGGATGTAACAGATTTAGGATCCGTTCCTGAGGTTGAGAGGGTTGTTGTATTCTCAGCGAATGGAGTAATTTGTAATGTTGTCGTTGATGGAGCAGCTGAAAGAGAGAAGAGAGAATTAATTTTAGCTGCCTTTTGCCTGGGCTGTTCCAGAATTGGATGGTGCCAGCTCCTTTCCATTTCAACTTAGTGCATCATCATTTCTTACTTTTAATTTTTATCATTTAACACACACTCGATTATGACTTAATTACCTCTTTGTCCTGTGAACACGCTAATGTATTATACCCTTAAAGGCACTCTTTGTGGAAAAATTATTGAAAAATGAATTTGCTTGTTTTCTATCTGACGGTCTAAAGGACCCATAAATGAGAAACCCTACCCATTTTATATGGCTGGTAGCTGCCTTTACAGTACATACAGTGCTGTGAGAAAGTATTTGCCCTGTTCCTGATTTCTTTTTCTTTTTTTTTTTTGCATATTTGTCACACTTAAATGTTTCAGATCATCAAACTAATTTTAATATTGGACAAAGATAACCCTTGTAAAAACAAAATGCAGTTTTTAAATGATGATATTACTTATTTAGGGAAAAAGCTATCCAAACCTACCTGGCCCTATGTGAAAGAGTAATTGCCCCCTAAACCTAATAACTGGTTGTGTCGTCCTCAGCTACAACAACTGCACTCAAGCGTTTGCGATAACTGGCAATGAGCCTTTCACCTCGCTGTGGAGGAATTTTTGCCCACTCTTCTTTTTTTTTTTTTTTTTTTGCAGAATTGTTTTAATTTAGCCCAATTGGAGATTTTTCAAGCATGCACGGCCTGTTTAAGGTCATGCCACAGCATCTCAATTGGATTTAAGTCCAGACTTTGACTAGTCATGCCCAAAACCTCAATTTTTGCTTTTTAAGCCATTCAGAGGTGGACTTGCTGGTGTGTTTCGGATCATTGTCCTGCTGCATTACCCAAGTGCGCTTGAGCTTGAGGTTACAAACTGATGGTCAGACATTCTCCTTCAGGATTTTCTGGTAGAGAGCAGAATTCATGGTTCCATCAATTACGGCAAGTCGTCCAGGTCCTGAAACAGCAAAGCAGCCCCAGACCATCACACTACCACCACCATGTATGACTGTCGGTATGATGTTCTTTTTATGAAATGCTGTGTTAGTTTTATGCCAGATGTAACGGGACGCACACCTTTCAAAAAATTCTACTTTTGTCTCATCAGTCCACAGAATATTTTCCCAAAGGTCTTGGGGATCATCAAGATGTTTTTTGCAAAATGTGAGATGAGCCTTTGTGTTCTTTTTGGTCAGCAGCTGTTTTCGCCTTGGAACTCTCCCACGGATGCCATTTTTGTCCAGTCTCTTTCTTATTGTTGAATCATGAACATTGACTTTAACTGAGGCCTGCAGGTCTTTAGAAGTTGTTCTGGGTTCTTTTGTGACCTCCTGGATGAGTTGTCGATGCGCTCTTGGAGTAATTTTGGTAGGCCGGCCATTCCTGGAAAGGTTCACCACTGTTCCAAGTTTTCTCCATTTGTGGATAATCACCGTGGTTTGCTGGAGTCACAAAGCCTTAAAAATGGCTTTGTAACCCTTTCCAGACTGATAGATGTCAATGACTTTGTTTCTCATCTGTTCTTGAATTTCTTTAGATCGCGGCATGACATGTTGCTTTCTGAGATCTTTTAGCCTACTTCACTTAAATAGACAGGTTCTATTTAAGAGATATCTTGATTCAACAGGTCTGGCAGTAATCAGGCCTGGGTGTGGCTAGTGAAATTGAACTCAAAAAATGTGGTTAACCCATAAATGCCCAACTATAGTAAAAGTTGAAAGAAAAATCTATGTATTCTGTTAATATGTCCTGGGGAGGGGCTAATAACAACCCAATAGCAATTTTTAATTTTTGGTGACCTTTGACCTCATTTTAGTTCTGTAACATATATGTCACAATGGGCATTTCGGGGACCTTATTGCTAAAATGACTTGAATGATAAAAAAGTTGACATATAGCTGAAGTATTAGGCATAGCTTATTTTTCATCAGCTTACCTGTTTGTCTACTTTATCCAGTGATGAATGGGTGCTGATCTATTGTGTGGATTCCACCATGTGGGCGGCCATATTGGAAAGGTTAGCTGGTGCAGCCAGTGTAGTGTCAGTTCCACTTTTATGAATCAGATGGCAGCACTGATGGTCTAAATATGTCACTATGGGCATTAGGTTGCAAAATTTATGTGGGGTCAGTAGTTTTGACAACCCCCAAAATCGTGTGACAAATTTGTCACTGGGGGCATTTAAGGGTTAATCACAGTTAATTCATGATTTAAAAAGGGAGGGGGGGGGGGGGCACAATTACTTTTTCACATAGGGTCAGGTAGGTTTGGACAGCTTTTTTCCCTTAATAAATGAAATCATCATTTAAAAACTGAATTTTGTATTTACTCGAGTTATCTTTGTCGAATATTAAAATTTGTTTGATGATCTGAGACATTTAAGTGTGACACATATGCAAAAAAAAAAAAGAGAAATCAGGAAGGGGCAAATACTTTTTCACAACACTGTATGTTGTATCAGAAGTATGAATCCACTGTGACTTTTTCCATCTATACCAATGCTTGACAGAGAACCTACAGGTCATCCGACAATTTAAGTCTCCATGATCGGGAAAAATGGAAGTGATCAGTCGTCCTTATGTCAGCAATCAATTTTGACGAAGGTTCACTCCATGGAAACAGCTAAATACTTGGAAATCCTGATTTTCATTTGAACCGCCCCTTTAAATGGTACTGACTGAGTGCATGCTGGGTTGCTAGATGTCATCCATTATAGCCATTAAGACTAGAGTTGAGCGATATGAAAAAAAAAAAACCCCAGTATTACAATATTTTAAACCAAATACATCAATTTCAATATTGTGGTAATATTGTAAGAAGAACTATTTGCTCTTTCACAAAATACTAACACAATGAAATTTCAGATAAACAGCCATTAGTAATGGGGATACGATTACCAAGCAGGTACAGACAATTGCTAGAACAGTCTAACAACTGCACAAAACCACATGTCTTCACTCTAATGCAGCTTGAAATGCAAGAAAAGACAGGGGCATGTCACATCACAATATTATAATATCTAATCTGACAACACGATATTGATATTATATCAATATATAGCCCAGCCCTGGCAGCCAAACATTGCTTGCCATTTTATACCATAAAAAATGCCTTACACTTTGGATACTCAAGGACTAGATGGTCTTTAGCACTGTATTCAGCCTGGCTTTAAAAACTCCCGGAGTTTTTGCCTCAACTCCATGACTCAGCAAGATATTTCACACTGTGATCACTCTGTGTGGAAAAAAATACTTCCTGATGTCTGAGCCAACAAATTACAACAGCCTCTATGAAAATGTAATAATTCAAGTGCATGAATGGATAAGATTTCCCGCGTAAGATATTGGCAGCTTTTGGCTAACATGGAAGAGGACAAGCAGACGTTCAGCGGAGTCTGCCTCGAGTGAGCAATTGAACAAAATCTCGTGGTCCTCACATGAAATTGTTGTTGTTTTGTAGTTTGACTCCGCTGTCGAGATCTCAGGTAGAAAATGTACATCTACACAGGGAGGCACATAGGAGTATTATGCTACTAATATAAATGTTCTTAATTGGACTTGAATAACTAATTCACATTCCAAGAACATTCCAAGATCCACAAAGAAACATTTGACCCATAATTCATATTTTCAGTGGTGAAAATGATCTTAGCTCTGAATGCAAAAGAGGTATTATGTATTTTATTCCAATCACATTTATTTGCTAATGAATAGAAATCTTCAGTCAGAATGGGTTCCCGCAGTAAACTGACTGAGCTCATGTACAGATGCAATACATGGCAGGACATGAACTCTCTCTCGCTCCTGAGTCCTCCACCTCAGTTCTTTTCAAATAAGTAAATAAACAGGAGAGGTATTAATACCCAAATTTGTTGTGAAGGTCATAAAAAATGGTTTTCTGACCCTGCTGTTCAAGATCAATGACCAAAAAAAAAAAAAAAAAATTCTTTAGGCAACCCAAACAAAGCAACATTAGGGTTATGATATAGGCATGGGCAACGCTCTGCATAAACTCTAATGGAATGCGTGAATAGCTGAACTGGGGCGGTAAACAAGCCTCAAAACTTATTAAAAAAATGATGTAAATACCATTTTCATACAAAAAGAACACCATGGTTTGATTAAAAGCAACCTTTTCAATAGGATACCCGCATTTCATACATGAACTCTGCAATATTACGCCAATAACGCGATTTAAACAGAGCTATTATTCGCCCGTTGGATGAATCGTGACCTCAATTTGCGCCGTGTTTACAAACTTTCAAGTGCACGGCGTGGCAAAAATATCCATTTTGGAGGTACATTTCAAACAGCCCGCGCTGACGTGATATCCCAGCTACGGCCCTGATTGACTTACAGCCATCTAATTTGAGAAATTACGAGTCTATTCGGTCCAAACTAGACCTCCAGGGGATGTGAAATAAGTTCGACAGAAGTTGTTGAAGTTCGTCGCATGGTTCGCCGTGACTTCTTCTCAACAATAGCAAGAAAGGTGAGTGTATTTTTTACTATTACCTACATAGTTAGTTGACAGAATATCCTGTGACCCTATTTGTGAAGTTTCAGTAAAAATATACCAAGGAATAAACCAGCGCCAGGCGTTCAAAACCTACCAGTGTTCTGACAAATTTTGCTACCTATCAAAATATGCCACCTCGCGAACACGGTCACAAGATTCATTCACGTATACGCTTCAATTCGAGACTGCGAGGATGGAAATCTGAATCAATTAGGAAAAATTCTCGGCTCTCGGTAATTCTGTATATCGTTTAAACATTTTGTTAATCGGATTATGAAAGAAGACTGAAAATAAGCGCCCGCTTTTTGTTTCGGTGTAACAGCGCGTATTTAAAGGAGAATACATTGTATATTGATTAAGCATTGAACTGTGCATAAATCGAACTGTTTTAATATTTGTTGATGACATTGCTTCGGCTTCCTGGAAGCAAATACGCGCAAATCTGCTGTCTAGTGAGCATTTCAGGTTCGATGTACTGAGTAATAACGCCGCGGAAACTTAAACTGGCCCGTCATTCTGCCGAATAGTCTTACTAAACGAGTTAATCGTCTGATTGCTAATCAAGCAAAGGGGAGGTTTCTGCCGCACCAAACTAACCTCCGACTGCACGTCACTGTGTTGTACTATGAATTATTCACAGTAGCTCATTGAAACTATCATGGGAGGAGGGTATATGGACATTAAAAAAAACAGTGCAAAGGTTTTTTTTTTTATCACCACGGGTTATTGAAGGGGGAACGTTTGATTCATTTCGTAGCAGTGGGAGGGCAAACATCTGCGAAACATCAGCGACTTCACTGCATTTTTTATATAGTAATGTGCGAGTAGCGTTAATGTTTGCCCTCCCCACCGATAATTTTGACATTTTTGCAGGCCATTGATCCAAAAAAAAAAAAAACTTCACAGGCAACCCATTCATACCATTTTTTTTTATATCAACGCAAAACCTAATGTTTGTTGAACATAATTGGGTGAATTCAATGCATTTTCCATTAAAAAGGGCCTAGGGGTGCTGCTGTACTTCAGAAAAAAGGGGTTGATGACTTTAGCATCAATTATTTCTGTTAGGGTACCCTAATGGATAATTTGGCCAGGTTTATTTCTGAGTAGACTGCATTTTCGAAAAATGCCCTCAGGCTTCACCCCAATTTTCACAATGGGTTTTGTTGATAAATGCCGAAATCAGCCATTTTGGGACCCTGTGGCTCTGAGACCCTTTCCTGTAAAGGCGTTGGACTTGTGGCAAACTCTTCGTCTGTGTCTTCTGTACTTACCAGCAAAAAAAATCATTAGAAAATAATAAAAAACTTTTTTCTCAGCAACTCAAGAAATGTTGTCATTTTATTCATTTGTATTGCCCATGCCTATATGATAGTCAAATGTGAAACTTAAAATACTGAGCTAGTCAGATACTTTTGTCATGGAGACACCAACCACCTGCTATGTCCGGTGATAATCTGTTTCAGTTTATCAGCGTTATTTTCTTTTACTGCGGAATGACGTATATTTATATGGTCTTCAGCCAAGCTTCAAAGCCAGGCCTTACTGTTTGCGGATCTCCATGACCAGTGCCTGACGCAGCAGCGCCGTCTAGCGGTCATAAATGTGCGGCAAGGAGCCTCGATTCAAACAAGCTTATCGCTTTTCTCACCATGAATGAAGAGCACCCCCCCGTTTAAAACGGTTATTAGTCCTGACCTGTTCTCAGTCATTTTCATAATTAACAGAAGGTTCACTCCGAGAGCACTCCACACTTATCAGGTGCTGCTTGCTCTCCCCGATTAGGTAAGACGACAATCATTCATCTGGACGCATATTTGCTGTATTTAAATTTGCATACCTGTCGACTCTCACGCAAATAGCTGGAGCCGCACACTTTTTATAGCCAATTGAACTGCCGAGTGCCACTTTTTTAATCAACCCACACAATACCGAGAGTGAAAGACAATATTTCATTGGAACGCGGACCTGTTCAATCAACGCGAAGCATTGGCCTATTAATAAGTAAATTATTTTTCTGTACTGAATTTAGCCCATGATTTCATCGCTGTTCGATCACATATGGAGAGAAACCGTGTCTTCAGTTGCCAATTACGATACTTGGAAAATGCGTCAGTAAAGGAAAATGATTGAGAACTAGCCAGGACAATTGTCATAAAGGGACGTGTCTGTGCCCCCCCAGTTCCCGGTTCTAGAACCGCCACTGCCACTGCCAATCTCTCGTATAGACACATTTTAAAAGTGTCTATACGAGAAATTAAAATAGGAGCTAAAATTCTTAGAAGTTCATCACAAAGTAGCAGCCGTAATTACCATAACAAAGATTATTTTTGTTTCCTCATGTAAAAAAATGAGATTTTGCTTTAAATAAATAAATAAATAGATAGATAGATAGATAGATAAATGATGGGAACACATCCCTGTTGAATGTTTTTCTATGTAATATTTTTAGTATCTTGTGATGTATCACAATCCTGAAGGACCTACCTGTGATGACTGGAGCCAGTGTGCTCACTGAAGTGATCGTTCTGGCCGTCCCTGCCCGGCTCGTGGGAACATCGTTAGTTTGCAATGGCACTGAAACTGACAGCCAGTTTTCATTGGTTAAGAGAACCAACAATGACTTAAAACCCACATTTCATTTTTCCCAGAGCCCTGACAAAGCCCCATATCAGTGAATGAAAGGAAAAACAAACATGGCTGAAGGAAATATGGAGTAGACCACAGTTCTGACACAAAAGATCCATCTTTCAAATGATTACAACTTCATTTATTGTGCTGATTAAAAACAGCGTGGCTGATAGGAACATGCCTTTCTTACCATCTTTTCACAAGTTAAATTCATCTGCTAATACTTTAACACAGGCAAATGGATACAACAGAAGCTATGAAAAGCAAAGGTTCTAACTTTATCTGGAAAGGGCTGGAGTGGGTGCAGGCTTTCATTCCAACCAACCGGTCACACACCTGATTCTAACAATCAACCTCAAGAGTCCTTGCTAAAAACCTTGATCAGTAGAATCAGCAGTGCAAGTACAAGGCTGGAATGAAAATTAGCAGGTACAACCAGCTCTTTCTCAGTAAGGTAAGCAAGCCTTGATACACAGTATGTTTCCATAGTACGAGCTGAGACAGTTTTTGAATGACACAATGACAGATTTCACAGTAAAAAAAAAAAAGATGGAGTCTCTCTCCTTCCTACCTGTGGGGACAGAACACAGACTGAGACTCAGGAGAAGCAGGTAGCAGAACGTCAAGTCCATCTTCAGGTTCGTACAAGGTACGTGGGAACATTTAGGATGGGTTCCTCTGTCACTCTCTCAGCAAAGAGGGTCCCGCGGTGACTCAGCCCTGTCTGTATGTATATGTGACCAGGCGGGTCCTTTCTGAGTGTGCTATAGCCAGGGACGCCTCTCCCTTGTGCGTGTTCGAGTGAATGTGTCTGTGTGTGTGTGGATGTGTTTGTCGGGGTTTTGATGCAACCGGCTCTTTGCCCAGAGTGAGCGCTTGATGCCCAGAAGCACAGGAGAGGTGGTGAGAGAGGTTGGGTACAGAGTCATTCCCTTGTTCCCGTAAAGACTTCCTGTGGAAGAATAGCAGGAAACAGACAGAGGGTCAGTCATGGAAAATTCTGGAAACGTTTCGTATGGTGTGTGTGTGTGTGTGTGTGTGTGTGTATGCAGCCGAGTGTGAGAGCTATTTCACCGGGAGAATACACACATACATGCATACACACTCACACAGAGACTGCGCAACTTTTCTGAATGTGAATTTACCAATTTAACTGAAGACCACAATGGAAAAATGATCAGTCACATTTTCACGTTGTGGAGAAATGAAGAATTAAAAATGCACAACGATCTTAGAAAGAAATCGCTGGAAAAATATGCAAAAAATATAAATATATAAAATATTTTAATAATATATAATATTATTACAGATTACAAATATTATAATAATATATAAATATATAAAATATACAAAAATGCTAAATTTGGACTCTGATCATTTTTCCTTTGTGGTCTTCGATTGTATTGCATGCCATTTAAACAGAAATGGGAAAGTTCACATTCACAGAAGTTGGACAGTCTTTGTGTGAGTGTTTGACTTCATACCTGATTTAACCATCCAGTCAGTAATTACAGTAAAAATTGTCACGAGCATCCTTGCCGTAAATAGGGAGAGTATTTTCCTCTTTGTCCGACGAAAAACATGCTTATTTGAGGATTTCTTAGTCTTTAAAGCCGGCACGATAAAACGGTAAATCCTCGAGATTCAAGACACGTGCAGGCAGTTCTTCAGAGGGATGCCAGTTCGGCTAGCAGTAATACTTTTGTTTTGTTTATTGTTATGATTCATTTTTGAGTACAAAAATGGTCAGGAGCATGAATTAGACTTTACAGACAAAAAAAGTGTTTTTTTTTTTTTTTACTATAAATGACCTCATCATTCGTGAGATTTCTGAGGTCACATCACAAAGCAAAAGAAAAAAAAAGACTGTACGATCTATAATAAATGCCATAAGATCATCTAGAAGCTGTGTTGTGCACCGAAATAATGAATAATGTTATGGATAAAGGTCTCGTTTTCACTTCTATTTGTAACACTCCGAAGACCTGGGTGAGGGCATTACTTGTGGATTTATCATGTGCTACCAGTGTCAATAGGTTTCCTTCATTAATCCAACGACACCCACCTCAGTCTAATTGGAGACTTAAGTGTCAACTGACGTGCATGAGCCTTACGATGAGTTTCCAAGCCGGTGCGTTTCCTGTCTCTTTGCCAGTGGTTGCTGGGAAAAGCTCATCCCATCAAAGTTGCAGTTTGCATGTTTCGCCACAGGGTGGAGCTTGTGCAACATGATAACATCGTCGAGGTGAATTTTCAGACTGAGCGTCATAGATTGCGAAAAATCTTAACTGTCTTCCTGGGAAGAGGATGAGAGAAGAATACTGACGGCGAAACCATTTATCATCCTGTGGCATGTGTGTGATCCAGTGTGTTAACAGACCACTGCCCAGTTCAATCTCATGCCTGGCTGCTAACAACTGAGCAAGCTTTAACCTCATAAAGCCCACAGACAGCCAATCACATGGCAGCAACTCAATGTATTTAGGCCACTCGGCAAACCTCGGCCGATTCGTTCCTCATCATCCCGCGGATGTGTGACTGCGGAAGCCATTAACCAGAACTTTTTTTCTGGATAAACATGGCGGCGTCCAGTGGCAGCAGCGCTGGGTTCCATGTCAAATTGGTGAAAACATCGTGTTGCCGCTTGTGTCAAGACACAAAGAAGGGTCGCCACACAAAGATTTTACGAAGGTCAGTTTTGCCTCCATTTTTAGTTGGCGATGTAGTGCGCGGATTAAGAAAACTGCGTTAATCGGTCTTCCGGCAAAGAAATGTCAGGCGGAGCAACATATCAACTTTCTGTCACACATCCGAGGCTTGATGAAGAGTAGCGGAATCTGCCGAGAAATTCCGAGTGGCATTTAGGCATCTAGGCATGGCCAAGACGATCTGCCGAAGTTCAAACCGAACATCAGAATGGGGAAGAAAGGTGTTTTAAATGACTTAGAACATAGCATCGTTGTTGGAGCCAGACGGGCTGGTCTGAGTATTTCAGCAGCTACTGATCTTCTGGGATTTTCACACACACCCACCTCTAGGGTTTACGGAGAATGGTCCAAAAAAAAAAAGAAAGAAAAGAAAAAATCGAGTGAGTGGCAGTTCTCTGAGCAAAAATACCTTGTTGATGCCAGAGGTCAGAGGTGAATGACCAGAATGGTTCGAGCTGATAGAAAGACAACAGAAGCTCAAATTACCACTTGCTACAACCCAGGTACGCAGAAGAGCATCTCTGAATGTACAGCACATCAAACCTTGAAGCAGATGGGCTACAGCAGCAGAAGACCACACTGGGCGCCACTCCTGTCAGCCAAGAACAGGAAACTGAGGCTATGATTTCTATGGGCTGACCAAAATTGGACAATAGAAGATTGGAAAAAAATCGCCTGGTCTGACGAGTCTCGATTTCTGCTGTGACATTCAGATGTTAGATTTTGTCAACCTGTTTCCATGTACTATGCCTGATTGTCAATCAATCAATTTGACCTTTTTTTCTGGTCAATTAAGCCGGTAATGATTAAGAGGTAATAGTGACAAAAAGATTAATTTACCTTTATGCTTTGATTTGAGACAGCAAGGAAATAAATCTTAATAATTAATTAGGAAAAAATCTCAACTCTCTCGGTAACTCCGTATATTGTTTTGATCTTCTGTTTATCGGATTATGAAAGAAGACAAAATAAACTCCCTATTTTTAAAAAATGGCATTAAAAAGTACGTGTTTAAGGGGGGAAATATTATCGTAAACATACTGACCACACATTGAACGCCGCATAAGAAAGGTTTTAATATTTGTTAATGGCATTGCGTTAGCTTCCTCTAAGCAAATATGAACAAACTTGCTGTCTCGTGAGCATTTTAAGTTTGATGCACTTATACAATGATGTCGTGGATGGAGCTGGCACGCCATTCTGCCGTTTAGTCTTGTAAATTAGTTAATCAATCCTCAGATTGCTAATCAAGGAAAGTAATAGAGTTATCGTTTGTTTAACGGTGAGGATTCTGCCTACCCTAACTGACCTCCGACGGCACGTCACTGCATGAAAGCGTGGATCCATCCTGCCCAGAGATGGGTCAAGTACTTTTAAAAGTACTTGAGTCAAAGTCCAAGTGCTTGAAAAAGTACTTGCAAGTCCAAGTACTCAAGTACAAGTACCGACCCAACTCTGATATACATTAGAAATAATGTGTCATGTCATTCTAGTGAACGTGGTGAATTATTTTTCGCTTAAAGTGATATCAAAGAGGAAATCATATATATGATATATATATATATTCTGCAATAAATGAATGATCTGTTCCACAATTATTACTAGACAGAGTTGGGTCGGTACTTGTACTTGAGGACTTGGACTTGCAAGTACTTTTTCAAGTACTTAGACTTAGACTCATGTACTTTTAAAAGTACTTGACCCAACTATGATCCTGCCTTGTATCAACAGTTAAGGCTGCTGGTGGTGTAATGGTGTGGGAGATATTTTCTCAGCACACTTTGGGCCCCTTCATACCAACTGAGCATCGTTTAAACGCCACAGTCTACCTGAGTATTGTTGCTGACCATGTCCATCCCTTTATGACCACAGTGTACCCATTTTTTGATGGCCACTTCCAGCAGGGTAATGTGCCATGTCACAAAGCTCAAATCACCTCAAACTGGTTTCCTGAACATGACAGTAAGTTCACTGTACTCAAATAGCCCGATCTCAATCCAATAACGCACTTCTGGGATGCGGTGGAGCAGGGGATTCGCTTCAAGGATGTGCAGCTGACAAATCTGCTGCAACTGCGTGATGCGATCATGTCAATATGGACCAAAATCTCAGAGGAATGTTTCCAGTACCTTGTTCAATCTATGCCACGAAGAATTAAGGCAATTCTGAGGGTAAAAGGGGATCCAAACTGGTACTAGCAAGGTGCACCTAATGAAGTGGCCAGTGAAGGTATATTGGTCTGTAAAATGCAGCAACTGTATTCAAACTTGTGGAACATCAGGCTTATTTCAATTCTAATGTAGATACCAAAGTTCCAGTGATCCTATAAGAATGTCCTGCTGAATAACTGGGAAACATGCATAAAATTATGTATCAGTATGATTGTATCTGGATATTTTCCATTTGATGTAATGCCGAGGTCATAAAAACATGACGTCCTGGGTTTAAATAATTTTTGCAATGAAAGTGTGATGTAGCGTCAGTGTAGTGCTGCAACCAGCAGATACAGAGTATCTGTGTGACGTTGTCCTTAAATACTTTTTCTGATTTTGAACCTACTAAAGGGAAAACTTCAGTGAGATATTCAGAGTTTAAGGGGTCTTGGACAGGATAGGCTTGCTTGGCGATGCTGCAGCATGTGAGGTTTTCCACGACGTGTAGCAGGATCAGGATGCAGCTGCCCTGTTTTGCATGGTAGCCATTATTGGCACCCACATCACACACACACACACACACACACACTCTCAGAGAGTGACATTGCCATATTCAGACTTAGCATTGCATCAAAATCATACGCTGATCACGTTGGCAGTGTTTGAAGGTAGCATTGTGGTGAGAACGGATGCATTGAAATCAATAAACTGCATGTAGAGCTGCTTTATAAAAAAAAAAACATGATTATTGTCATTACTAGAGAAGCACGCTAGTATTCCATAAACTACCGGTTTACTTTAGTGCAGGAGTTTCCTGTAGGTATTGTGGCCTGTAGCGTGCTAATGGCTAGTTATCTTTCATGAGAAGGCTATATCAGAGACAGGCCAGTTGAAAGAACAGGCCAAATTGCGGATTCCAAATGTGTCTCAGTAATTAGTCCCTCCCCTGTTCTAGCATTTGTAATGAGTTTTGTGGTTTGCCTCCCTTGAATTCTTTATCATCTTGTCTTATTCCCTGCCTCCCATTTGTAAACCTCTCCCCGTTTGTTGATTGTCTCGTCTATCTAGTTTTCTTGAGGTGTCTCAGTCTCTGTAGGACTGCCTTCCTCCCCCTTGTCTGAAGCAATCTTCTCATAATCATGTACTGGGCTAAGCTTTTCCTCCGTGTGTTTGGTTATATCGAAAAGAAAAATGTTTATCTCTCCTTGTGAACACTTTATTAGAGAAACCTTACTGTTCTCCTGCGATCAACAGAGCAGGGACCGTGTCCCTACAAAGCAGGGCTCCTGGAATCTGACCCTCGAATCCAAATCCAGCCCTGGTTCCCTTTCCCTCCTAGCATATATTGAACAATTATTGTCTGTGATTGGTTAGTCTTTCTTGACACCTGACTCCCAGGTAAAGGGAAGGTGGAAAACCAGTAGGTCTCCGCCCACGAGGACCGAGATTTAGGAACACTGCTATAAAGTATCTTGCAGAACGTCCTCTGCAGGTTTGGATCGACCACCTGCCTTTGGACCCCTGGACTGTCCTGACTGTGGCTCGGATTCGCTCCTCTACAGCTGCATGCTGGTAGCTCGACTCTCACTGCCCCTCACCTTGAGCTTTCCCAAGCCCCCTTCTGTTCTGTTGCCTGTTGCTGACAATAAATATGCCCTCGGTGCTTTTGTCATTGATCTGCGAGTGGATCCTCCTGCCTGGTTCGTAGCATTCGTCTTATAACATAGTACATACAGTGCTTAACAAATTTATTGGACCACCACCCAATATAAGGTTTGTGCCACAGCTGCCCTAAATTAACAGTGCTGGTAATTACCAAAATCATTTTTTTTGTGTTTCTGTAATGGTTAATAACCAGTCTGTGCAAGCTCTTTCACTGAAATGATATTTTTAATGTTAAAATATAATTATTGTTGTTATCCATGAATTTTCGAATTTACTGTTTTACAAACAAGCAGAAAAAATAGTTAAGCACATTATTGTTTTTTTTTTGATTAAGATGCCAAATAACAGTTATTTTCTTGCATTCCTGAACATAAAAATTAGCTTAAGTGGTTGAATGCAAGAATGCAAACTGTTATCAAAGCCAAAGGAAGTCATGCAAAATACAAAGTTTTTTTTTTTGGTTTTCGTGTGTGAATAAGGACTATTTGGTTGTTTCAGTTTGTTATTTGCCAAAGAAATAACAACATAATTTTTAGTTTTAGACAAGTTTTTGAGAAATTTCTAGAATATTTGTGTTTTCTCGTTTTTATGACAGGTGGTCTAATAGATTTGTTAAGCACTGTGTGTACAGGAGGTGGTGCTTATGGTCAAAACTCTTGATGTTTTACTCATTTGCACAAGAATCAGTGCTCATGTATCCAGCTAAATGTACAAGGTAACCTATCATGAGGGGAGACTGATGCCTAAAATAAGTTACCCAGCATTAATTTTGCAGGGGGATTCCCAATGAGTCTACTCAGTGTCTATGGGCTTCATTTTTACAAGGGTGTACATGTACTACTACGCGTGTATCCATACGGCTAACAGTAGCTTCATCACTTTGATTGAAGTGATCACTCTCAGTGTATTGCTGGCATTATTAGGCATCTGTTTCCACAGCCGAGAGGAATATCTAATAGCTTTATATCCATCAGTTCTTTAAGCCAAGGGAACAGTTCCTGCCAGAGTCAACAGAGAAATCCCATTCATCCATTTGACAGATGAGAACACTTACTGCTGTGCCAAGGGTATTGATATTAGCTCTCCCTATAGGTTTCACAGTCTGTCCAAATGCTAATCTGATCACGCCAAAGGGAGGCATAATTACCCTTCCCTTTGCTTAAAAATCACAAAGGTCAACAACAGTAACTGTAATAATGATATCTGATCACAGTTCTCTGAGAAGTTGAGGAAAATATAGTTTTTTTCTGAATTTGAGCAAAGTGCTTCAGCAGCTATTGAAAGAGCTTACACATTGAACTGTGCAGGCTAAAGATGGGTCGCTAGACGTGTTAGCGGTTCGCAGACGTGTTTGTCCGTGTGTGAGCTCATACGTGTGTGAGGCAGAAAGGAGCTTAGGAGACGTCCGTGGCTCATGCATATTTTATTCAAGAGTAAAAAAGTGATTGGTCCCAAAATTCATGCTTACAGTGTGTGTGCTGCCAGGGAAGGAGGAAGCAAAAATAAAAAAAAAAGAAAGAAATACCCTTTCGGAGGAAACATGAGAAAAGTTCCACAAATTCCATGAAGTTCCTTCTTCAAAGTAGATGCTGTGAGACCAAACAAGGATCAGATAACAGTTTGAGTGAAGGAAAAATGATAATCTCAATGACAGGGATAAAAGTTATCATGAGAATATAGGTCTCCTCGTTAAAAGTGAGACACGTGGCCCAAGTTCGATTGGCTTACATCTCATTACACCATGCGATCATGCTTTGGCAGTCTGAATGATATGTTCATTCAGACTACTGAACGATTTCTGTACAATGGAAACACAAAATAAATAAATAAAATAAATAAATAAAAATGATAACAGAAATAATAAAATGCAAGGTTTTACACCTTAGAAAAAGCTTCAGTGGCTCTACAACAATAACTCAAAATGAAATGTGCACTTATCTCAATTTAAAATAAGAAAATAGTAATGAAAACTCCCGAGAAAATAAACAAAAATATGAGTCTTTTGTTTAAATGATGTGAAAAAAATTGTACCTTACAAATTTAATTTAAAGAGGGAAATAATTCAGACCTACTATATTGAAACACAGCACAAATATAATTTCACATATCAGTAACGAACTTAACCTGCATGCACTGAAGCTTTCTGTTGATGCTGTACATATTATTGTCTTCAGTTTTTGTTACCTTTCACTGAACTGGTAAACTCCTTTAACAACGCATACTGTGTGCAATATTTTTTTCTTTTTGATTACAGGCAAGTGAGAAAGGGTTAAATAAGCGGTGGCAAGGCAGAACCAGAAATAAAACCGCTGCATGAACTCGGAGCAACATGGCCGCCGACGGCATTGCTAGAGAGCGCCCAGTTTAGCGCTCAAGGCCCCGCACGCTAGGTTCACGGCGTTTTACAAAAAAACTAAATAAAGAAAAGACAAAAAAATCTCAGGTAAGATTGCATTGCACGTAGTTTTACATTTTACGCATACTTAAATGTCCTTTTTTTCTTTTATAAATAAGTTACCAGTTTCATCATATTTATTTATTGATACTAGTAGCAAAACATGTCTTAATAGCAAGATCATTTTGAAGAAGATGTCATGAGTTGAGCCGTTAACTAAAATCGTAATATATGTGCAGCAAATACTGTTGAAACTGCCCTGTGTATTGAGATGAGGTGAATTCGCAAGAAAACCGTTTATAACCTGCAAAATCCTCTTATGTCTGAGAGACTGCGGGAACAGGAAGCAGCTGACGCAGTCTGGTGGGGTGGGAGAGGAGAGCACTTCCTGTCCACTTCCTGCATCCTGTCCCACCCCGCCCCTCCCCTTTTCTTCACTCCGCCCCCCTTCCCCCTCTCAACAGATCACGAGGGCTTCGCTGTCAAAGGTAGCCTCCCCAAGGAGCAACGCCCACATCAAACATCTCTCTTTTACATCTCCCGTTAAAGGAGACAACGTTATAATAAAAAAACAAGCAAGAGTCTTTAGTTCTGTCCATGAACATGTTCTCGTCACTGCAGATGCAAGTAATTGTCGGATTTTCGTTTAGTTTAACAGTTTGAAGAGCATAGAGGCCAGTCGCACGTTGTATGTTTTTTTTTTTTTTTTTTTTCTGTTTCGCCGCATTTGTGAAACGCAGGCAAGTACTGTTGGGGCGGTAGCAGATGATAGTTGACCGCTAGGCTAGCGGGCACTAGTGGGATTTCACTGTATATTGCGGTTATCGTCCGTGCCGTTGGGCTCCGACACGTTCATTTTGCCCATGGAGTGTCCCACGTTGTTGACCGCATCGCGTCGAGGCGGCATTCGCTCGTTGATGCGGTCCAGACCCTTGGCCTCCTCGAAGCTGGTGATCTTGTGCTGAGCAAATCCTCGAACTGCTAGTCACCACCGAACAAAGAAACAAAAAATAAACTCAGTTTAGCACCGGTACTGACAGAATGCCAGCATCTATTATTAAAGAGAGATGGTGTGGTGGGAAAATATTCTTAAATACTCTAAAATCAAAGTATTACCATAATCTCATAATCAACAGAGAGAACTCAGCCAGGTTCACATGGCCCTTTTAAATTACTGAGAGAGAGAGAGTGTGTGCAGCTGGGAGGCAAAAACTCATAAATCTGTCAAAAAACCCAAATAGCAAAACTCTAGCAGGCCGCTGAAGGCTGGCTAAATGTGCTAATCTTCCGGAATGACCGTATCGGTAGTCAACCAACAGGCGGTCCCCTTATATGAGCGTGCGCACTCCAGTGTTCTGGAAAAATCCAGGAACCCAACTAACTTGGGACCCAAACTGATCTTCTGGTGAACCCAAGGTTTGGGAGGCTCAAATGCGGTGCTCGAGCGTCCCTGGAGGCTTAAAATGAATTTGCACTATTATATAACGGCAAACTTGTAACTAAGGGTGGAGGCTTACTATATGACAATGTACCAATCAGAAATTAGCCATGTCTGATTCGATAGAAAGTGTCACGTTTAACCACATGTAGAAGGGAGTCAAAGACCCTTTTAAAAACAGCAGTTTGGACAATCGGTGGTCAGTCAGCATGGGGCGATTGATGAAAAATGAATGCTACTTGGTTTGCGCAGACCAGCCTGGGTTTTTGTATTTCACCTGGGGTCACTTACAAGATGAGTAAAATTCATTTTAAGTCTCCAGGGACGCTCGAGCACTGCATCTGAGCCTCACAAACTTTGGCTTCACCAGGTCAGTTTGGGTCCCAAGTTAGTTGGGTTCCTGGATTTTTCCAGAACACTGGAGTGCGCACGTTCATATAATGGGACTGCCTGTTGGTTGACTACCGATACGGTCATTCCAGAAGATTAGCACATTTAGCCGGCCTTCAGCGGCCTGCTAGGGTTTTGCTATCTGGGTTTTTTAACAGATTTATGAGTTTTGCCTCCCAGCTGCACATACTCTCTCTCTCAGTAATTTTAAAGGGCCATGTGAACCTAGCTGAGTTCTCTCTGCTGAACTGTTATAATGGTAATACTTTGATTTTAGAGCTTTTAAGAACATTTTCCCACCACGCTGGTACAATACTGAGAGCTACTCAATTCAAAAAGACATAACTTTCTGCTTTCATAAATCTGCAGAAGAAACAAACTGAGATCTTTAGTATGGACTAAAACTTAAAATGCATGCAAAACTGTGGTTGTGAGGTCATCATAAAGTCAGCGAAAAGGATGACCAAAAGTTTCCAGTGAAATTACAAAATAAAAGCAATTTTAATGAAAGCCCCAGTCTATATCAGCATTCATTCCAAACCTGATATAGAGTCAAAATCACACCCCCATCATATAACCCTTCAAATAACACATCCCCCCTTACCAAAAGATGAAAGCACTGGGACATACTTTATAACCATACCACCAATCTTTCACTAAAATGGCTCAAGCACAGACGATGGGGTCCTTCCCAGGGCTAGATTTCCGAACTTTCAGGAACAACTTTGACTGAAAATGAGTTTCAACACTAAAAAAATCATTTGCACTCACATTTTAGGTCTCAATATTGATTTGTTTTGCATTTTTCATAATTATCCTTGATATAATTTATGAATTCCTCACACCATAGGCAGAAAAACTTAGCTAGGTCTGCAAACAAACTCAAACATGGGTCTTCAGGTGTTGCCTGAAATCTAATTTGACAAAAACAAATCCACAACCCCCACAGTCGCACAACCATGTTTCAGAAAAAAAGGAAACATGATCACAGTCAGATGGAAGTGGATATGTTTTACTGGGCAGCAGAGCAGGGGTTCCCTCAGTACAGCCGGGTTCCTCCCGAGATTTTCTCTCACTATTTGAAGGGTTTTCTCCCCACTAGAAGTCTTTATCTTATTCTCTATTTCAGGGTTTAGGCTTGGTGCTTGCCTTTCTGCTAAACTAGAGCTGGACTCGTGAGAGCCCATACCTCCACCAACATAGCTGGATTTGAACTTTGGCCTATATCTCAGCTGTACTTTGGCCTAGATATGCCAAAATTTTGCTACTTGTGCTACTCTAACATCCTGCAAAGTTTGGTTAAGATCTATGCAGCCGTTTTTGAGATATCCTGCTAACAAACAGACAAACAAATAAATAAACAAACGAAAGCAAAAACATAACCTCCTAGCGGAGGCAATAATCTTTGTGACAGCCCTCCTGTGAAAAGCGCTACACAAGTAAAATTGAACAGGAACAGAGTTTTCGCTAAGTTGACCAAGTTCTATATTGATGGATGAAAGTGAATACAGCTCGTGCTCCCAGGTGACTTGGCCCGGCACACTGCATTTAATCTTGTAGTTAACTGAATGGTGTCCCTGGCGCATGGCAACAGTTTTAGCGAAATTGTCCGCTCAGAAAACAGCAGAAAGATGACATCACCTTCTCCGTCGTCATGGCCCTCGATGGCCTCTATAGCTTGGATGGTGGCTGGGAAGGAAAGAAAGGCAGAGAGATCATTTTTAGAAATCAAAAATGCCTGAAATTGAAAAAAAAAAATGAATAAAGGTCAGAGAGAATGAGGGAGAGAGATGGAAGAGAGAATCAGAACTAATCGCTGAGCCGAGAAGAGAAAGATACGGAGTTGAGGACAATAACGCGAGGACACGGTAAGCTGAATCTGCAGTTTGAGACAGTTGCGTTCTTGTCTACTTAACAGTTCAGCGCGAGAATTTATTTGTTCACCTTTCTCACCATTTTAATATTGTTAAAAGCAAACAGTTATGTGCTTTTTCCTCGGCGGATGCTGTTGTCGCTGACTGTCACCAGAGAATGCTGTCACCTGGGGCTCTGCTGTCACATTAGCTGCAAAAGCCATAGGGGAAAAAGCGGGCTACACTTGCTGCCGGTAGGCGTTGCAAGCTCGGCTCATAACAGTACTTCGTCGGTAGTTGGTTGCTAACACAAGTGGGTGGCTGGTAGATACATCGTATATCACCTGAGATGTATTTTCTGGTTACAAAACTTATGTTTTCAGATTTAACAGTCAACATTTCTCGTCTCGTTTTACAAAATATCAAGTCATAAACCCCAAACTTATTAATTTAAGACAGACTTTCCCGGCTGGATCTCTTCAGGTCTGTGGGAAGCCGCTCGCGTTCTGCCACCCGGAAGTATCTTGGCGCATATTGTTAACAAACATTATGAAATGCCGTATAGCTTCATATGTAAGACGTCAATGGTTACAGTAACACTCCGTTGAGAATACCTCAGGTTACAAACGTTGCGCTCATGGCTGATGTTAGCTTGTTTCCAGTGCTAAGCCTAGCTCAGTGGCTAGCTGTGTTTTATACGTAATATGCTGTAACTCTATTTCTAATATGCCCAGGTAGTCGCATTGGTTTGGTCTTTGACCTGAGGCCACATTCATAGGATACTTGTTGATGGTAAAATGTAGATATTTTGCTGTGTTTGAACCTAGCGTTCACACAGCTCCGCTGACGATTCAGGCATAGGACACTGCATCCAGGTAACGGGATGCGAGACTCGCACTCATGCATGTGAATCAGGGGGCGTGGCTTTGGTCAGAGACTTGAGGGGAGGGGGTGGGTTTAGAGGTGAGGCAACATTCAAATCTTGCTAGCTGTTCAAAAATTGCATAGTGTAGCTTTAAATAAATGTTCAAGCACGGGTATGACATTTAATGAGTAGACTCCTACACGAGTATAAGTTACTTTCCTCAAATGCTTTGGTTTTTCAAACAGATGTATTTGACTGAGAAACATGCCAGTTAACAGCATCCAACTCAGGAGACAATTACGTTAAAACTATAAAATGTAAAATTGATACATATTGTGGTTTCTGCAGTGAGGGAGACTGGGAAAGAGTGAGAGAGAGAGAGAGTGAAAGATGGAGAGGAAGAGGGAAAGTGGGAAAGGGAGAGATAGAGGGTTGAGGGTGAGCAGAGATGAAAAAGAAAGGTAGGGCAAGAGCAATAGAGGGAGAGGTTAAGGGAGAAATGGAGAGATGGAGGGAGAAACAGGCAGATTGAGGAACACAGAGAGCAGTAGAGGTGAGAGATAAGAAAGCAGAGATAGAGGAGGGGAACAGGGAGTGTGGAGAGCGAGGCTCACCGTTCTCCAGAGTCTTTTTTCCTCCAGAGAGAGCACCGCTAGGCAACATCCCAGTGGGAGTCAGGCCTTTCAGTGTCAACACACTCTCACTCTCCTCTCTGTGGGGTTACACAGGAGTGTGTGTTACACAGGTACATATACACACACACTCACTCTCCTCTCTGCGGGGTTATACAGGAGTGTGTGTTACACAGGTATATACACACACATTCACTCTCCTCTCTGTGGGGTTATACAGGGGTGTGTGTTACACAGGTATAAATATACAATTCTCACTCTCCTCTCTATGGGGTTATACAGGAGTGTGTGTTACAGAGGTATATACACACACACTCTCACTCTCCTCTCTGCGGGGTTATACAGGAGTGTGTGTTAGACAGGTATATATACACACACACTCTCACTCTCCTCCCTGTGGAGTTACACAGGGGTGTGTGTTACACAGGTATATACACACACTCACTCTCCTCTCTGCGGGGTTATACAGGAGTGTGTGTTACACAGGTATATACACACACTCTCACACTCCTCTCTGTGGGGTTATACAGGAGTGTGTGTTACACAGGTATATATACACACACTCTCTCACTCTCCTCTCTGTGGGGTTACACAGGGGTGTGTGTGACACAGGTATATACACACACACTCTCACACTCCTCTCTGTGGGGTTAAACAGGAGTGTGTGTTACACAGGTATATATACACACACACTCTCACACTCCTCTCTGTGGGGTTATACACGAGTGTGTGTTACAGAGGTATATATACACACACTCTCTCACTCTCCTCTCTGTGGGGTTATACAGGAGCGTGTGTTACACAGGTATATATACACACACACTCTCACTCTCCTCTCTGTGGGGTTACACAGGGGTGTGTGTTACACAGGTATATACACACACACACTCTCCTCCTCTCTGCGGGGTTATACAGGAGTGTGTGTTACACAGGTATATACACACACTCTCACACTCCTCTCTGTGGGGTTATACAGGAGTGTGTGTTACACAGGCATATATACACACTCTCTCACTCTCCTCTCTGTGGGGTTACACAGGGGTGTGTGTGACACAGGTATATACACACACATTCTCACACTCCTCTCTGTGGGGTTATACAGGAGCGTGTGTTACACAGGTATATATACACACACACTCTCACACTCTTCTCTGTGGGGTTATACAGGAGTGTGTGTTACAGAGGTATATATACACACACTCTCTCTCTCCTCTCTGTGGGGTTATACAGGAGTGTGTGTTACACAGGTATATACACACTCTCTCACTCTCCTCTCTGTGGGGTTATACAGGAGTGTGTGTTACACAGGTATATATACACACACACTCTCACTCTCCTCTCTGTGGGGTTACACAGGAGTGTGTGTTACACAGGTATATACACGAGTGTGTGTTACAGAGGTATATATACACACACACTCTCACACTCCTCTCTGTGGGGTTATACACGAGTGTGTGTTACAGAGGTATATATACACACACTCTCACTCTCCTCTCTGTGGGGTTATACAGGAGTGTGTGTTACACAGGTATATACACACACTCTCTCACACTCCTCTCTGTGGGGTTACACAGGAGTGTGTGTTACACAGGTATATATGCACACACTCTCACTCTCCTTTGTGTGGGGTTATGCAGGAGTGTGTGTGACAGAGGTATATATACACACTCTCTCACTCTCCTCTCTGTGGGGTTACACAGGAGTGTGTGTTACACAGGTATATATACACACTCTCACTCTCCTCTCTGTGGGGTTATACAGGAGTGTGTATTACACAGGTATATATATATACACACACCCTCACTCTCCTCTCTGTGGGGATACACAGAGGTGTGTGTTACACAGGTATATACACACACTCTCACTCTCCTCTCAGTGGGGTTATACAGGAGTATGTGTTACACAGGTATATACACACACACTCTCACTCTCCTCTCTGTGGGGTTATACAGGAGTGTGTGTTACACAGGTATATACACACACTCTCACACTCCTCTCTGTGGGGTTACACAGGAGTGTGTGTTACACAGGTATATACAGACACACTCTCACTCTCCTCTCTGTGGGGTTATACAGGAGTGTGTGTTACACAGGTATATACACACACTCTCACTCTCCTCTCTGTGGGGTTATACAGGAGTGTGTGTTACACAGGTATATACACACACTCTCACCTCTGTGGGGTTACACAGAGGTGTGTGTTACACAGGTATGTACACACACACTCTCACTCTCCTCTCTGTGGGGTTATACAGGAGTGTGTGTTACAGAGGTATATATACACACACTCTCTCACTCTCCTCTCTGTGGGGTTATACAGGAGTGCGTGTTACACAGGTATATATACACACTCTCTCACTCTCCTCTCTGTGGGGTTATACAGGAGTGTGTGTTACACAGGTATATATACACACACACTCTCACACTCCTCTCTGTGGGGTTATACAGGAGTGTGTGTTACAGAGGTATATATACACACACTCTCTCACTCTCCTCTCTGTGGGGTTATACAGGAGCGTGTGTTACACAGGTATATATACACACACACTCTCACACTCCTCTCTGTGGGGTTATACACGGGTGTGTGTTACAGAGGTATATATACACACACACTCTCACTCTCCTCTCTGTGGGGTTATACAGGAGTGTGTGTTACACAGGTATATACACACTCTCTCACTCTCCTCTCTGTGGGGTTAGACAGGAGTGTGTGTTACACAGGTATATACACACACTCTCACCTCTGTGGGGTTACACAGAGGTGTGTTACACAGGTATGTACACACACACTCTCACTCTCCTCTCTGTGGGGTTATACAGGAGTGTGTGTTACAGAGGTATATATACACACACACTCTCACTCTCCTCTCTGTGGGGTTATACACTCTCTCCTCTCCTCTCTCTGTGGGGTGTGTGTTACACAGGATATATACACACTCTCCTCACTCCTCTCTGTGGGGTATACATACACAGGTATATATACACACACTCTCACTCTCTCCTCTCTGTGGGGTTATACAGGAGTGTGTGTTACACAGGTATATACACACACTACACTCTCTCACTCTCCTCTCTGTGGGGTTATACAGGAGTGTGTGTTACACAGGTATATATACACACACTCTCACACTCCCTCTCTGTGGGGTTATACAGGAGTGTGTGTTACAGAGGTATATATACACACACTCTCTCCTCTCTCTCTGTGTGGGGTTATACAGGGGCGTGTGTTACACTCCCTCTCTGTGGGGGTATACACAGGTATACACACTCTCACACTCCTCTCTGTGGGGTTATACAGAGTGTGTGTTACAGAGTGTACACACACATATATATACACACACTCTCTCTCACCTCTCTGTGGGGTTATACAGGGGTGTGTGTTACACAGGTATATATACACACACTACACACTCACTCACTCTCCCTCTCTGTGGGGTTAGACAGGGGTGTGTGTTACACAGGTATATATACCACACACACTCTCACTCTCCTCTCTCTGTCTACACAGGTATATATACACAGGAGTGTGTGTTACACAGGTATATACACACACACTCTCACTCTCCTCTCTGTGGGGTTAGACAGGGGTGTGTGTGTTACACAGGTATATACACACACACACTCTCACTCTCTCTCTGTGGGGTTATACACAGGTGTGAGTGTGGGTTACACAGGTATATACACACACACACTCACTCTCCTCTCTGTGGGGTTACACAGGAGTGTGTGTTACACAGGTATATACACACACACTCTCACTCTCCTCTCTGTGGGGTTATACAGGAGTGTGTGTTACACAGGTATATATACACACACCTCACACTCTCTCTCTGTGGGGTTATACAGGAGTGTGTGTTACACAGGCATATATACACACTCTCTCACTCTCCTCTCTGTGGGGTTACACAGGGGTGTGTGTGACACAGGTATATACACACTCTCACACTCCTCTCTGTGGGGTTATACAGGAGTGTGTGTTACACTCTCTCTCTGTGGGGTGGCTATACAGGAGTGTGTATATATACACACACACTCTCACACTCCTCTCTGTGGGGTTATGCAGGAGTGTGTGTGACAGAGGTATATATACACACTCTCTCACTCTCCTCTCTGTGGGGTTATACAGGAGTGTGTGTTACACAGGTATATACACACTCTCACTCTCCTCTCTGTGGGGTTATACAGGAGTGTGTGTTACACAGGTATATATACACACACACCCTCACTCTCCTCTCTGTGGGGTTACACAGGAGTGTGTGTTACACAGGTATATACACACACACTCTCACTCTCCTCTCTGTGGGGTTATACAGGAGTGTGTGTTACACAGGTATATACACACACTCTCACTCTCCTCTCTGTGGGGTTACACAGGGGTGTGTGTTACACAGGTATATATACAGACACACTCTCACTCTCCTCTCTGTGGGGTTATACAGGAGTGTGTGTTACACAGGTCTATATACACACACTCTCACTCTCCTCTCTGTGGGGTTATACAGGGGTGTGTGTTACACAGGTATGTACACACACACTCTCACTCTCCTCTCTGTGGGGTTATACAGGAGTGTGTGTTACACAGGTAAATACACACACTCTCACTCTCCTCTTTGGGGTTACACAGGGGTGTGTGTTACACAGGTATATATACACACACACTCTCACACTCCTCTCTGTGGGGTTACACAGGGGTGTGTGTTACACAGGTATATACACACACACTCTCACTCTCCTCTCTGTGGGGTTACACAGGAGTGTGTGTTACACAGGTATGTACACACACACTCTCACTCTCCTCTCTGTGGGGTTATACAAGAGTGTTTGTCACACAGGTATATATACACACACACTCTCACTCTCCTCTCTGTGGAGTTATACAAGAGTGCACACACACACACGCCCACACACACACAGGTCTTTTCCCAGGATGTACTCGAGTCTTTTGCAGCACAGAACTTAATAAAAGGAAGATATGGTTTTTCAGCTGCTCATGCATAAATTAAGCAGAAGTTTATTGATACCTGCAAAGCTCTAAAAATGAATGAGCAGGTCAGGTCTCAGGGTTATATATATATCAACAAAGCGAGTCACCAAACCGCGGTCTCACCTCAACACAGAAAACATCTTCGCCATCTTCCCAATCGCTCGGATCTTGTTCCTGATCACCTCCTTCCTGGCCGCCGCTGCATTGGCTAGAAAGGGGCACAGAGCAACCAATCAGAGATAGCGGGCAAAACCTGGGAATGCGCATGTCGCATAAACCATAGAGCGAATCCTAAAATTCAAAAAAACCTATCCTCCTTTACCCCACTCATCTCCCCCGTACACCCTGATAGGAGTAGGGGACGAGTGGAAGGAACAACGATATGTGCGCTGGGACACACTGCCTGTCATATAAAGATATCCTATACGCTACGTCATGAGGGAATTGACTCACCGTCGAAGATCTCATCTTCATCGTTCATGAGTTCGTCGTCGGAGCAAATGCTCAGCACGTTGACCAGCATCTCTGTAACTAGAAAGAGGTCAGAGGTTGTGAGCAGTGGATAAATATGACAAAACACAGAAGTCCCAAGAAAAATACTTTCCTCTCATAGCCAGAACGCTTGCTCATCCATTCAATTGTGTACGACGAATGCTAATCTTTTGAAGCCATTATGGCAGTTGCTTATTAACTAATTGGCGATTAATTTTTTGCACTTCAGACGATTGCAGAATGGAGATTTCTTGAATGCCTCAGGCTACCTTTTGTAATTACATTCATCACTGAAACAAAATCTCATTTACTCAGCACGAAGGGATTGCGTTTGAATTTGACTGAGCGCTGTGTATATGGAAAGGTCAAGATTCCATTTAGGGATTCAATTTCACAAGGCCTACGTCTCATTACTTGAAGACTGCTTCAGTCACCGTCCCTACTTATGTGAAATTGTGTCTTAGAGTTGTATCCTCCATATTTGTACTTTCATCCAATTGAATTATACACAGAGGCACTTTTCTTCAATACAACAGTTCTTTGGTTAGGCACAAGTATTATATTATTACATGCAGATATTTTACTAGAACATTAAGCACCTTATTAATTGGCAAGGTTCTGTTGTGGAATCAAACCTTTTAACCCCAGTCTCCTAATCAGTACACCCCATCATCACTGCCAATACGGCATATAGAGCTTGAAAGTGACTGTGTTCGAGCCAGGGCTGGAAGTAAAAAGCTGATGAGGAATTAACATGGGATTTAGACATCCCCTAAAAAGATAACGCGATCCCCTTGGCACAAGGTTATAGCATAACTGCGAGCATAAATAGCATATAGCATAAATGCGAGCAGGTATTGCACTGCGCATGAACGTGTTGTGAGTTTGTAACGGACACACGCACAGACGGACGGCCAGACAGACATGACATGGAGAATACCCCTTCAGTTTCCCAATGGGGATATACCTCAACATCAAAGCACTTTAAATTACTGAAGTATTTCTGTGTTAGCCTTTTTGCGATAAGGATATAAAAAAAAAAACGTCAGATTTTTCTGAGTGTTTTTGAAAAATTGAATAAAAAATTACATTGACCTAAAATATTGCCCCAAGTGGTTTGGAAACCTGAACCTCATAGTGTTACGGGTTTGGCCCAGCCGGATGCCAAAGGCAATCCGGTAGGCTCTAGGACCAAGGGCCTAAGAAAAACAGACTCAATATGCCAGGCTGGGGGTGAAGGAAAGATTGGCTGAAATAAGTAAATCGTAAGACAAACAGGAAACGAGGTTCCAAAAAGTATAGAGATACAAAAAGGGAGTGGCGACAGCTGAAACGCTCACTGATCCGTAGTGAGACGGGAATGCAGGGCAAGTAGAGCGAGCACCCGCCAACCCTAAATACTCCACCTTAATGGGCTCCACCTGCGGCTCATTCAGGTGGAGGAGGAGGAATGAAAGGGGGAGGGGCTGCGAGGACCAACCCTTACACATAGTTCCAACGTTGGGCTCACAGCATACTATCCAAGAATAGATGGTGGGCCATTAAAGTGCAGAAACGCTTTATAAGTGAGTTTCAAACAAAGTTAATGACTAAAACAAAAAGAGTATTTACTTCTGGACCGGGTGTGATGCAGCCACTAGAAAGCTCCGTATCATTTCAGCAGTGCTTTCAAACCATTACCTTATCTAATAGGTCGCAGCAATGATCAATACACTAATTGGTTTAAATCTCTATTTAGCTTTTCTCTGGCTGGACCCTGTTATTTTTTTTTTTTCAAAGTGGTAGTAAGAGTTCTAATATAATTTTGTTATTTTATATCACAATGCATTCAAGTCTCATGTATAAGGGCCAGATTTCACGGTCGCACGCAAGACCTTACGTGTCTCCCACTTTGGATTGAAATCTGACGCGCGCGTATCACCGAACCTTCAGTTGACGTTACAGCAGTAAATGCACTAAACTGAGAGGCAGAAATGATGCATTATTTTTACAGTTTGTGAATTTCAGGGGTCCGCTTTCATGTTTATGTAATGAGCTCAGAGTTTGACTGGCTACAGCAGCAGTTCTCAGCGTCAGTCTTGGGGACCCACAGTGTACTGCGGCTTTAATTCCAACCAAAACTGTACTTGATAAAAATTCTTGGATTAAAAGTGTGGTTGGAACAACAAAAAAAAAAAAACAGCACACAGTGTGTCAGAGACTGCCTTTGAGAACCACACGGATACACAACACATTACTGCACAAATACAGCAAAGACCACAAAATCTGGACCAAGAATCCAAATCCAGCCCTGGAATTCTTTTCATCCTCGTAACACAATAAGTGAACAGTTGGTGCTTCTGATTTGTCAAACTGGCTGCACACCTGACTTTCAGGATAAAGCGAGGGTGCAAAACCTGTTCTCTGACTCAAGAACTCTGATTTGATGATTTAAAAATACAGGGCAGAAATCAAGGCAAAACACGGGACTTTAATATAAGCTACTGAGGCGTCTGGTAGTACCTTTCTCTCCGACGAACGGGAGGGACCAGGTGAAGACGTCCATGAAGTTGGGCAGCCAGTAAGGGTGGGGGGAGCAGTTGAACTGCCGGATGTTCATCACGTTATTCTCGTACTTGAGCACCGCAGCTGTGAAGATTATTGAGGCCGAGGGTTTCACCGAGCGCAAGACCATGCTAACTTATTACAGTGATGCTAATGTTCGACATTCAGGCTAATGCACGTCTGCTGCCCGTCATGGCTTTTCCTCCTGAGGGAGTTACCCTTCCTCACCTCTTCTGACCGAACCTCCTCCCCTCCAGAGCTGTGTACTGTATAATAACTGCTGACACAATCAAAGTTTATCACAGCAAGACTTGCTTTCATTATACTGACTTCATACACTGCCTGTCCAAAAAAAAAAAAAAAAAAAAAACACACTCTAATATTTAGTTGGAACCCCCGTAGCGTTGATTACAGTGCAGATTTTGTAGCGCCATTGTTTTGACAACCGTATGCAACATCGGATCATTTATTTTCAATCAGTGTTGTATTAATTTTTTTGCCGAGCTCCCGTTTTGACGACGGCACAGTTGAACTACATGGTATGATTCTGCAGCACATCCCGCTGACTTTCAATGTGGTAAAGGTCAGGACTTTTTGGCAGTCATTATGTGTCAAAATGATTCCTCATACTTGTTGTGCTCACTCGTTGTTTTCTTTGCTCGATGCAGGCCAATAATTTTCCCCTTCTGAAACGCTAACTGTTTTCTGCCACCAAAGGGATACGACTTTCGACATAATTTTTTTAAGAAACGAGAAGCTAAGCGTTTCATCAGTTTGGGTTAAAATAACTACTGCCAGCCAACAGATTCATCGCAGCAATGATGATTGAATCATAGTTGTATTTGTGGATTTAAATCTAAAAGGTAACTTCTGTTTGGACAGGCAGTGTATTGTTAGCAAAGACTGTTTTATTGATTCTTAAGTTCAACAGGTCACTTTACAGCAGGGTTTGACGAATCTGGATTTCATATCCAAATCCAGCCCAGGTTCTTTTCTTCCAGGTAATCACCTAATTAACAGAACAATTAGTGGCTCTGATTGGTCAGGCTGTCTTTTCTCCTGATGTCCAGGAAAAGAGAAGGTGGAAGACTAACAGTTCGCGGACTTTGACAACCGTGATTTGAAGATTCCTGTTCTACAGGATCCCAGTTCTTATGGTCATATCTGCCATGCTGAAGATCACTTGTATCTCGAAATTCAGGACTTTTGCACCAGCTGATGCACTTTGGGTTGCATGTCACTTTGGATAGGAGGGTCTGTTGAGTTAAAAAAAGAACACTTATGTAGGGCATGTACAAGCAAATGCTTAGCGCGCATGGTAATGCGCGATGCTGGTGAGTGATGTACATATGATAATGAGCCTGGAGACCCCCGATGTTTACAGAAACAATTAGTTATAAATCCCAGCTGTTCTGTCACTGTTTTACACTCGAGCTTGGTATTTTGTCTCAGCAAATGCTACATAAATATAATGATATACATGCCTGAATTTGAATGGTGTTGAGAAAGACAAGTCAATAGGAGCAGATCAGGCACACATTGATGACTGACTATTGCTCCTCAGCAATCCAGGCAGGATGGGTGGTGCGAAAGACTTGCTGCCAAGGGCTGATTGGTTTGCTATTGCCGGGCATGGTAATGAACACCCTGTCTTTTTACAGCCGAGTGAGATGGGAATTGTAGTTGCTTATGGGGAACTACAACAATAATGGGAGAGTTGAGGATCATAGATGTTGTGCATCGATAACTACGCTTACATTTCGATGATATTCGTTTCCATTTGGAAGGTCAGTTTCTGATTTTTTACCGCCTACATGAGACTTGTGGCCGTTCTAAGACTGTGCGCAGAAGTTAGAATTGAATGCCTTGCAATTTCCACATAAATAAACTAATGCCATGAACAGCTACATTAAGCTACATGTTAAAATAATTAATATATTACTGATATTCGGGAACTTGCATGGTCCTTCGCACAATTCATTGCATAGATTCCACGTAAAATAAAAGCATTAAGATGACGCAACTTACGGTGCAGGGTACAATTTAACCGATGTTCTTACATACTATTACACTTTTGCAATGCAATGATTATTCCACTAGAGGGCACCCTTGAATGCTACAGTAGCTGACCTGTTCCATCAGGATGAAACAGCTCCGCTGTATGAACCTCCTACACTTTCTCCATCTATCCCACAATGCACTTCACGCAGCCCACAAAATATCTTATCTTGTACACGCAAGAATGCATTCTCACACGCGTCTGGACACAAGTGCGCAAAAACTGAACTCCGCACTCACAAAACGTTATATTTATATGCAAACAAAAGAAGACCCACAGATTCTCAAAGAATTATATACAGGCATGTATTCTTGCAGACCCAGCCTCACGCACACACACAAACACACACACAAATTTGCAAGCACACACAAACATACAAACACATAGACACACACACACACGAACACATTCACACATACACATGCACAGACACACATACGCACTCACATGCACATTCATACACAAGCACACACACACACACATATGGAAGCACACACACACACAAACACACACATGCGCACACACACGCAAGCACGCACGCACATGTATGCACAAAGAGTATAATTTCTGTAATTTTTACATAGAAATCCCCATTTTGAAGTGGCTAACACTTCGTTCTGAAAAAGAAAAAATGCAAAGACACCAAGGCAGGCTTCCTCTCAGTGAAATTGATACTGCATGATATAAGACGTTATAAAACTGCTGACAATGAGAGGATTGCCGAGAGTGAACGAGAAAGCAGTTACAAAACTGATGACTAAAACGGCTTGAATGGGTGAATGAGCCTCACGACTGAAGGAAAATTATTAACCCCTAAATTGCTGGTTTGGAATGAGGCCCTCTGCTGGAAAATATTTTGAATCTTGTTCAAACAAGCCCTTCAGTGAAAATTACCCAGCGACTGGACCCAAGATGGACACTAACAGTTCTACTCCCCTGAATTTTAAATTAAATTTGGCTTCAGATGTTGAATTTTTGTTTTCCGCATTGGCGTTACTGAAGATAAAAAGTAAATTTGAAATGTTAATGTTAATTTAAAAAATAGTTTTACAAATTAATGTTTGTATTTCATTAAAAAACAGAAAAAGAAGCTGTATCACAGTGACTGCACGTTCCCACTTTTGAAAATTCTTAGCCTAAGACAGTGAATCTGCTCGACAGCAAATAAAAATCTGATTCCATCCTTGCCAATCCACCTTTGTTCTGCATTGTATTAATACTTAGTTACTCGGGTATTATGCTTTTTATATGAAGAAGTTTTCTATGGAAATTCGAGGATTCAAAGTGCTGTTTTAGTGGTCTAGCTGAAGGACATGCAGAATGTAAGCTGGTTTTTTTCCCACCATAAATGAACAGCATAGAAGAATACCCTCTATGATTATTGCGGTTGGCAAACAGTTTACATTTTTCTTATCCTTCAGCTAAAGTGCTGAAGTAACGATTAAATCTTCTAATTTCCATAGAAAATTCGTTAATGTAAAAAGCATCATACCGGAGTAACTACAGTATATAAATACAATGTAAAACGATGATGGATTTGCAAAGATGAAAGTAGATTTTGACCAGCAGTCAAGCAGATTCACTTCATTCAAAGTTGTGAGCATGTGCAGTAATCGTGACACAGCTCCTTTAACACAGATAATATAGTCTTGACAGAACCCTGATGTCATCAGCATCATCATTGCTGTCTGCAATTAGTTGGAGGGACAGACACAAGTGAGACAGTCAGTCTGCAGAAGAATGGTGGCAAGTTTTCCACTCTGCTTGGAACAAGCAAAAAGCCAATCCTCTTATGGCACAACAGGACAGTGTGCCAAATTTTTAGGGCAAAGCGTCGTCACTCCAAATATTGGTTGAATTTACAATTAACCGCTTACATCTCTGTATAGTGCATTTATCAGTCATTAGAAACTTTTAATTTAAATATTTTTGCAAGTATATTTGCCCTACAAAATTACCTAAAATGTGCATTAGACTTGTGCACAACACTGTACTTGGAAACTTTATTCAGTTTGATCACAATTCAGCCTCAAAAGCCTATAATTATGAGAGAGAAGTATTGCAATCTAGGTTTCATGTTTTAACGATGTTCCCCAGTTGATGTTTGATGCTGTGTGAGGCTACTTTGCGACTTTCACTGGCTACTTTCACCAAGTCTGCCTGTAATGCTCTCGTGATCCACACACTCATGCCTAGCTCTGATATTGTTATTTGTGGTTTGATTACTCTACAGTTGAGTAATAATAGCAGTGGTAACTCATGTTTGTATTGATGAAGACACATGCACAACATAGCACACACATGAAAAGATGCACTGATTCACACATAGGTTCTGACCCTAACCATACTTATGTGCTGGAGAAAACCCCAGCGTAGGTTCAACTATTCTGTCGTCGATACAAGATCTCGGTCAAAAATTAATACAACTCTGATCGAAAATAAATGTTCTGACATTGCATATGGTTGTCAAAACAAAGACACAACAAAATAACAAATCTGCTCTATTATCAAAGCAAAAGGGGTTCCAAATAAATATTAGAGCGTGCGTATTTTTTTTAGACAGGCATCGTGTATGCAAATTTAGAGAGAGAGACACGCATACACTAAAGCTCCCCAACTCATATACAAACAACACACGTGCACACATAGGCAACAAATTTAGACGTACCTTTGTTATTGTAAACATCAAGGTAATTTGGTGCAGAGAAGATGGTTATTAAAGAGGGGAATCCAGTGGTCTGACTCTTCCGATACATCCGGTAACTGAGAGACATGGCAGGGCACAGAGCACGGATGAGAATGTATCAACACGGACCACAATGCACAGCGGCGTCCGACACTTCCTGTCCCTTCCCCTCATGGGAGAAGTTAGCCCTGAAGACTTTTTGCGAGAAAGCTTTGTCAGAAATCATTTTGAAGATGTGGCTAACATTGGGAAAAGGTCTATTTTAAACCAAACCACAATCTTTTCCAATACATAACCAAGAAGTTTTGTTGCCTAAACCTGATCAAATAGTTTTGTTGCCGAAAGTTAACCGGACTGCAACAGAAGTCTGCATATTCTAAATAAACTTTTAAACAATGCAAACTGTAAAGTCTAAACAATGTAAAGTCCAAAAGTAACACATCAACGCATAATTCCACATGAGCACTGAACCTTTTTGACTGTACGGAAGTCCTCTCCTTAACCCGTACATTCACAATTTGCTTGCAGTACGGACTGTCCGGCTATTTATACTACGTCACCTGACTTCGTAAAGGTTTTCTGGCAGAAGGCCCTCAAGGCTAATTTCTCCCGACAGTGTTCCTCCCTGCAGCGCACTTGTCACTAGAAGGCCAGCCAGAGAGTATATAAGTCTTGTGCAGTATGGAGACAGACTAATAAAGAATCAAATCTGGTTCACGGGGCAGGGCTGGGCTATCAGAATTCATACTGAGATAAGGATGTGATAAATACTAATGTTTCAGAGAAAAATAGGGGTGATACAAGCTAATGTTACACTGAGAAAAAGATGTGATAAATACTAATGTTACAGAGAAAAACAAGGGTAAAACATGCTGATGTTACACAGAGAAAAGGATGTGATAAATACTAATGTTACAGAGAAAAACAAGGGTAAAACATGCTGATGTTATACAGAGAAAAACAGGGGTGATACATGCTAATGTTACACAGAGAATAGGATGTGATAAATATTAATGTTACAGAGAAAAACGGGTGATACATGCTAATGTTACACAGAGAAAAACAGGGGTGATACATGCTAATGTTACAGAGAAAAACGGGTGATACATGCTGATGTTAAACTGAGAAAAGGATGAGATAAATATTGATATTATAGAGAAAAATGTGATCAACGCTAATGTAACAGTAAAAAAGGATGTAATAAATATTTATGTCACAATGAGAAAAGAATGTGATAAATACTGTTTCGGTGAAAAAGATGTGATAAATACTATTGTTCAAGGGAGAAAAGCATGTGATAAAGACTTATATTATCAAGGGAAAATGAAGACTAATGTCACAGGGATAACAAGATGTGAGCCCTAATGTAACAGGGATAGTGTCAGGAGGCAGACAGGACTGGTTGTTGCGGCTGAGTGGGACCTTACCCAGCATCTTGTGCTTCATGCGCTCGGATTACAGATAATAAGTTATTATTCTGTAGAAACTCGCACACTGCAGGATAGCTGCATCATACCGAGACAGAGAGGGGGGGGGGGGAGAGAGATAGATATTTTTCCCACTTCAGGTATTACAGTAAAAGATCATAATTTGAGTGCACGTATTTCTTTAATATTTGCAACCAGATGTGACCTGTCACGCGAAAAGGATACTATCCTCCAGGAAGTAGTTTTTGAGATATTCGCTTAAATAGAAAAGCAAACTCACTTACTCACTACTTAATGCTGGTTTTTGTATACAAGTATTGCTTCAAAACACTAAAAACTTTGTCCTGTAGTGTATCATATCTGACATGCAGAATTCAATTAAAGTAAAAATCTCATAATCCATGTTTTGATTGGATAGTACCCTTTTTGCGTGACAGGTCACAGATGCATTAATTAAGACAATAGAAACGAGAGTGGAGAAACAGCACACTCTGAGTCTCACATGTGCATTACACTCTCTGTGTGTAGAGTTGTTAGATGGCAGAGATAGAACCTAATGCTATACGCAAAGCTAACGCAACATTCCTGCTGAAGGCAGGTGCAGAATTTAAGGGCAGACAAATCCAGTTCACAGGTTTTATCATAAATACTGGCCAAGCAATCCGGCTCAGTAACAGGCAGTGAGAATTCGGCACAGATGGGGGAATACAGAGTCGTAAACGAAGGACAATACAAAAGTCAAAACCAGGAAGAAAATACAAACAAACTCATCACCGGGAAATTGCAGGAATCAGAAAATTCTCAGATGTAAGACACAGGGAACTGGCCTGACAAACTTGCACTGGACTGAACAGAAATGTAAGAATGCATAACTGCATTGAGTACAGGTGCGTGGAGCTAAGGAATGTGCAGGGAGGTGTGCGTACAACTGAGGGGGCAATCAAATAATTAAGGAACGAGGAGCGGTGCAGGTGGGGGTCTGACAACAGACAACACAAGGCAAATGACACATAAACAGGAATGCAAGACTAAACACAATGAACTGCTACTCTGGGCTCCAAAATGACTGGCACCCCTGACTGGCAATGTTTAAACAATGCGAAAATAATAATTATAGATATAAATTGGTATATAATGGAATACACCAACATTGTGTGTGAGATATAGTGAGGGATTGAAGGTTCTGTATATATTATTTACGATGCGATTTGAGACCAAATAATAGTGCACTTCGGCACTTGAGTAACGATGTAATAATTGATCTTGTTTAGCTAACACTTGTTATTGAATGCACAATAAAACCAACTTTTCATTAAATCAGTTTATCTTGTTCTTTAACTATCATTGGATCTGAAATCACACAGTATATAATATATGCAGAACTTAAGTCCATCAGTTTACTTTATAAATGTTTCGATGGAAACAAACAAAATCATTTAATACAATCATTTAATAGAAAGTAAATTTCAACAAAATCAAGGTTTCGTAATTATTGGCACCCTTCATTTAGTACTTAGTGCAACCACCTCTGGCAAGGATAACAGCGTGGAGTCTTTCCTGTAATTTTTTACAAGGTTAAAACACACATTTGGGGGTTTACGTTTATCAACTGCTCTCTTCAACTCAGCCCACAGGTTTTCAACTGGATTGAGGTCTGGCGACTGAGATGGCCATTGCAGAATGCTGATTTTTTTGTCACAGAACCATTTCTGTGTAGGTCTTGAGGAATGCTTTGGGTCATTGTCTTGTTGGAAAGTCTACCTACGGCAAAGTCCCAGCCTTCTGGCAGAGGCAACCAGATTGTCAGCCAAAATATCCTGATACATGGTGGACTTCATTATGCCATTTATCTTAACCAGTGCTCCTGGACCTCTTGAATTAAAACAGTCCCAAAACATGACTGACCCACCATCATATTTCACCATGGGTATAAGGTGCTTCTCCTTGTATGCATCATTGTATCAACGCCAAACATGCCGAAACGTGACTGAAACGTGCAATTCTGGACTCATCTGACCAAAGCACCTTGTTCCAGTCATAATTTAGATGACTTTTGGCAAACTCCAAGTGCTTGCTTCTGTGTGTTATGGTCAGAAAAGGCTTTCCTCTGGCAACCCTTCCAAAGAGCCTGTGGTTGTGAGGGTGGCACCTGATGGTGCTTTTTGAAACCTGGTGACCCCAAGATGCCACCAAGGCCTGTGATTCCTTCACAATGATTTTTGGGGATTTCGTTGCTTCTCTCACCATCCTCCTTAGAATCCTGCAGGGAAAAATGCAGGTGCATCCTCTGCGCTTGAAGTTTTCAACAGTTCCATATCTTTGCGATTTTTTAATAATTGCCCTGACAGTGCTTAATTCCATATTCAATTGTTTGTGAATCTTCTTGTAGCCATTACCAGATTTATGAAGGTCAATGACCATCCGCCTCCTTTGAACTGACAGTTGTTTTGTGTTGCTGGATGACAAAGGTGTGTTACCTACTTTTTACACCCTAGTGAAACAGGAAGTGATGTAATGGCTCAATATAGTTCCTTAACACTTAGATAAAACTTAAATAAGTGGAATTTAATAACTGGTTTAATTTTATTGGATGTTATTAACAATTATGTTTAAGGGTGTCATTAATTGTGAAACCTTGATTTGGAGGAAGTTGATAACTAATTAAATCAGTAAATGATTTTGGTTGATTCCATTGGAACATTAATATCGTACAGTATTTCTCACATGTTGGTATATAGAGTTTCACTAAAAATATAAATTTTAGAATTTTTTTTTAAGTATTGCTTGTGCATTGCCAGTCAGGGGTGACAGTAATTTTGGAGCCCACTGTAAAATAAACTGTACATTACCTTATACAACCCTGACACGATGAAATACTGCACTCGTACATTGCTTTATACAACTCCGACATAATAAAATGCTGAACTCGTACAAAACTTCATACAACCCTGACACAATAAAATACTGCACTCATATAGTACTTTATACAACTCCGACATAATAAAATACTGAACTCCTACATTAATTTACACAACCCTGACACTATAAAATACTGCACTCATATAGTACTTTATACAACCCTGACATAATAAAATAATAAAATACTGCAGTTGGGCATTAACTTATACAACCCTGACACAATAAAACACTGCACTTGTACAGTACTTTATGCAACACATTACAGTTTTACACCGCTGCAGATCACAGGGCATTACAGAGAATTGTGCTGTCTCTGATATAGTGAGTAAAAACTTTGCTCTGGCTTCCCACAGTATGTAAAGGAGCTAGGAGAGGGGGAGAAGAGCCCTGTAGCAAGCCAATTTTGTTCCCATCCAGTACAGAACATCCAAGCTAACGAGACGTTCTGCTTCCTTGTTTGTGTTCTACATATCTGTGCCTCTTCCTCCCTCTATAACTCCCTCTCTCCATCCCTCTAGCAGCTAGCTAGCTCCAATTTAGGCAGGAGTACCCTGTTGTCATGGCAACAAAGTATTACAGAGCCCCCTAGGGATTGTGGGATAGCTCAGCGCGTTGAGCTGACGCCGGCCACTGCTTGGGCGATATATTTCACAGCTAATGGAGGACAGCACTTTTTTTAACACACTGCTTTAAGCAGAGAGAACAAAATTGTTATCAATAATCTTCCATTCAACCTCCATCAACTCCAAACCTCTACTGTCCATCCCAAGCCTCCGCTATGCACCACTAATAGCTAAATCTCACCGATCTGCTACGGTTGTCCGCTCATTTCTCAGCCAAACAAGCCTTGATCAAAACGTTCTGAGACTTCTGTTACAAGAGCCAATGCAGTGAGCAACACTGAAGCTTGTACAAATTAAAAATATTGATCTGTGATCTACCACACAAACCAGCCATTTCTCCACACATTATAGCATTATAATTATAACTGCATAGCAAAAATATGTGGGCAAATCTCTTGTCCACACCATGAGAAAAATGGACAGAGACTCAGGAATTTTTGTCTGTAAATAAAAGGTTTCACAGCGATCACATATTCCTCGTATTCTCCCAATCTCTCCCCCCCCCCGAGCAATTTTTCAGCTCTCAAAAAATGTAAATTGAGTTCAATGGAAGGAGACTCGAAGACACTCCACACAGCCATCATAATGCATAGTAATGTGTGCAAGCGGATATTCAGCGTTGTAATGGCCAAAGGCCTGCAGCATGGCTTCCAAAAACAGTTGGAACATTGCTAATATGTGTGAGTCAGTGGCGGGGAGATCACTTTGAAGGGGCCGGCTTATTAGACTGAGTATGCACTTCATTCTTTGGAATAAAAGCGAAGTCTCCACGATCACAACTATATCCCTCTCAAGACACATTCTACATCATTCATTAGAAATATGCTTCATGCTCTCTAATGCAATAAAAAAACTAAACTTCAAGGATGTTTTGGTCCAGTGCAGCAGGGTTTTCACGTGCAGAGGAAAGAGTCGTTTTCTCTTCATCTATTCCAACAAGGCTGCTACATCTTTCAAACGTCTTTCAAACCAGGCAGGCAGCAGCACTGAGGAACACTTCCTTACAACTACAACTGAAGTATCCTTGTGCTTCGCCATTTACCATCCCCAAAATATGACTGGATCTCAAGTACTCTGACAGCGAGAGAAATCCGGTCAGGAACTTCTTGTTCCAAAACAAATAGGCTTAATTTGAGGGACATTTTCAGCAACATTTAAAGTCACACAAACAGCATAACAAAAACTACTTTTAAATTCCCAGGTAAGCACCTGTACAGAGAGCCCATTTTAAAGGTTATAGTGACTTCATGAGACATTACATTTCGGAGTGACATAAAAATTCAATGGTTCTCCAAGTCATTGACTGAACGCCCTGACAGCGTGCTCTGAATGATGCTTGTTTATGTCAGTTTGGTACTTAGGGTTAGCTTTTAACTTCGCATATTGTTTCTGATTCAATCGGCTCTTTTTTTTTTTTTTTTTTTTTTTTTTTTTTGCTGCCGCAGAGGTGATTATGCAGCACGAATAAGAAATTAAATTAACCATAAATAATCTAACAGGCTAATTACCTTGATAGAGTAACAAACTTCCCAGGCTTGACAGGGGCTTGGATGAAAATGTCAAAACCTGTCAAAATTACCACAATATATCATGTAGCTGCAGTGTAAGAGCAGAAAGGATGGGACGCCACCTCGCGAGACGAGATGTAACCTTGTCTTTCGTCGTCGTTGAAATGCACCCCGGGTCAGCCAGTGTAATGGCGGACTGTAGTGTATTTTAGAGTGCCTCTCCTTGTCCAAAGCAGTCACATCTCTGTCACAGATCAATTCTGCGCGGTAGGACCGTAGAAACATTATCGACTCGACCAAACCTGTATCCATTACGACGCAGATAAAAATTATATCAGTGATTTTCGCTGTGACATGCCCTCGGCCTTCCTGGGTCAGATTCCATGAACACAAGTCTTTTCTGTTGCTCTGACTGTGTGAGCTGCGCACATGTGCGTACACGATAGAGCCGAAAGAATGTAGACGCTCTACGTTCGGAATGAATCGGTCATTTTGGGCTGACAGGACAGACTGTTAGCTTTCATTTGAGGGTATTTTCATACAGTTCTGCCCCACAGCTTGGAAATTGTTCCCATTTCTGAACATGCAAAACATTTCACAACTTCAATTATTTTCAATGGAGCCTTCAGTAAGGGCATGAAGTAGTATACTTCGTGATACAAAAGGATACTGGTCAAATTAGTTTGAATTGCGATACCTTCAAACGGAGGTAAAATGTTCATCCAATCAGCTCATCCTGACGAAGTCATTCCGAACTCATTTAAAATGTCAGATATTTAGAATTTAAAGACATCCGTCAATGAGCTTTCAATTATGGCGATATGGTGGATGAGTGTATGTGTGGACATGTGGGCCTGCATATGCTTGTGTGTGTTCCGTGCATGCGTTGTTTGTGTGTGTGTGTGTGTGTGTGTGTCTGTTTGTGTGTGCAGGGATAAAAGCATACATAAGCGCATGCATGCACGCGCACGTGTAGGAGCATGTTTATTTATGTGTGTGCGTATAAATGTGCAGGCATCGGAATGTGTGTGTGTAAACATACATGTGTGTGAATGCATGTGTGAGGGTGAGTGTGCATAATTGTGTGTTTGTGTGCAGGGAAGTATAAATGTTGTGTGTGTGTGTGTGAGTGCGTGTGTGCAGGTGAGTGTGTAAATGTGTGTGTGTTTGTAAATATACTGTATGTGCACAGGTGAGTGTTTGGAAACGTGTGTGTGTTTGTCTGTGTGTGTGTGTGTATGTGTGCGCAGTGTGTATGTGAATGAGTGTGCGTGTGAGTCTGCGTGTGTGTGTGTGTGTGTGTGTGTATGTGTGTACAGTGTGTATGAGTAGGGGTGCGCATGTGAAAGTGTTTATGCGTGTTTCTGTGTGTGTGTGTGTGTGTGTGTGTGTGTGTGCATGTATGTGTGTGTGGGTGTGTGTGTGTGTGTATGCATGAATGTGCGGGTGTGTGTTTGGGCATGCATAAGCGTGTGTATGTGTTCTTGTATATGGTACAAAGTGAGAACCAAAAAAATGCTTTTTCCTCCAGAGGGGGACATTACTGGGAGGTGAGTACATGTTAAAATGTCCTCACAACTACAAAGGCACATTGTGACTCATTTGTTGAGGTTGGGACTAAGGTTAGAATTAGGGACAGGAAGGTTAAGGATAGCGTTTGGGTTAGGCATACATTGCTTATTGTTAAGATTAGGGAAAGGCTGTAGAGACACTGGAAGAATGAATGGAAGTCAAGGTAATGTCCTCACAAAGATATAAGTACAAGGATGCATGTGTGTGTGTGTGTGTGTGTGTGTGTGTGTGTTCCCGTTTTCCTCAGGCGGGCTCTAGCTCGCCGAGCGTTTCAGGAAGCAAGCTCCTGTGGCGCTCACACAGTCACACAGGAAGTAATGGAGCGTGTGATGTGATCTCACACGTGCTACACCTCTGAAACAAACAGAAAGGCACAGGAACAGCAGAGACTAACTCTCGCAGCGCATCACGATGAATATTAAACGCGCTGGAACACTTTCTCCCAGTGCCACTGCGCTGAAGTGGCCAGAAAAGTGAGCTTTCAGTTTTGGGGGTTTAATTCCTGATCACATCGAAAGACAACGATCTCTAGCGATCCCGCTGTTTGGTTTCATGTCGGCTATTGAGAACCTTTCAATCCAAGTCAACTAACAAATGCAGCCCAACCACAAAGCCAATAACTTTTTCCAACATGAAAACATTCAATGCCTTGTATGTCTAATCTTCATCAAACCTTTCCCCACGTGTACATTTGTTGAACTGTTGTGACAAGCAGACAATATTTTGTGGATTAATGCAGAGCAGATGACATCACTGTGTCTGATGGAAGCCATGGACTTGCTGGCTGTGAAGCAAAGATTCTGTCTCCTGATTGTATAAAGTGACGATGCCAGGAAATTCCCCCTCTGCGTGCCGACATGCTTTTCTCCAAGCCTGTGGACAGTCAAAGACCGCCGTCACAGTGACTTGGTCTGCAAGCTTTTTTCGCAGTCCATGCACTGCCGTCTGAAAACCACCCTGAACACAACTTGCATGCCAGTAGGCACGGCTGAGGACTGGTACATACCGTAGATTCAGGACAGGACAGAGTTTTGGAGGAAAATAGCGAGGGATGATGGAGAGTTTTTCAGGAGAATAGAATAGGTGCAGCAAGTTTTGCAGGATAATAAAATGAAGACTTGACGTAAGTTCTGATGGGCCATGGAGTCAAGCCTGCTAACAGAGGAGCAGCTTCTCCTGCTGGGGAGTCACCTGAGTGCACATGACTGTCATCTGACCGAGCTGCCTGATGATTGGTTGGCTGGTAATATGCTACCTTACTTAAGCTCGCCTCGGGAAGCTGCTCCTCTGTGCGCTCGCTCAACAACCCTCCTCCACCCCAGCTCCACCAATCTATTGTATTCATTAACCCGGCTCTCTTTGTCTTAATTTTCGTTCTATAGCAATGTCTCTTTCGTGAGGTCATTGTTGCTGTTGGCTCTGTTCCTTGGAGGGGGATTACTAGCAGCTCCCTGCCTTCGGTTCCTCGTTCGGACGGGCAGGGATCTCTCATAACAGAGCCATGTCCCCAAACTCAGTGTATGATTGTATGCCTGTATGCTGCCAATAAATATTTTCTTTTGACGAAATGGTCCTATCAGAAATACAGCTACAGCATTTTGGAGAAGTTCTAGAGCAAAATAGCACAGGAGTATACACAGAGTTTAGCAGGGGTATAGAAAAGGCGAAGTTTTTTTGAGGGTTAAAGCAAGGAGTTTTTTTGGTGAATAGAATAGATGTAGTTGTTGAGTTTTCCAGGTAAATAGGTCTAAGTACAAGTATGTACAGTATGTTAGGAGTAGAATAAGTCAGGAGTATACACAGAGTTTTGCAGGAGAATAGACAGAGGTATGTACAAAGTACTGTGGGGAAAATACAACAGAAGTATGTACAGAGTTTTGCAGAATATGCAGGAGTATGTTCTAAGTACTGTATAAGAAAAAAAAACAGAAGTATTTAAAGAGTTTTGCAGGAGTATGTGTAAAGATCCGCAGGACTATAGAACAGGAGTATGTACTCGTACAGAGTTTTGCAGGAGAATAGGCAGGAATATGTACAGAGTTTTGGACAGAGAATAGGCAGGAGTATGTACAGAATTTTAACAGGAGATTAGGTAGGAGTATGCATTGAATTTTACGAGGAGAATAGGCCGGAGTATGCTCAGAGGTTTGGTCGGAGAGCAGACAGGAGTATGCACAGGGTTTTCGGAGAAGAATAGCTAAGATTATGTACAGAGTTTTGGGAGAATAGGCAGGAGTTGGCACAGAGATTTGGGAGCAGAAAAGGCAGGAGTATGTACAGAGCTACAGTATGTAAAAAATTTTAACAGGAGAATCGTCAAGAGTATGCATTGAGTTTTAGGGCGAGATTAGGCAGGCGTACGTACAGGACTTTGGGAGGACAATAGGCAGGAGTCAGCATTTGGCAGGGTCAGTGCAATGACATCATGTCCTCACCTGTAAAAGTATGAGCAGCCCCGGACTGTGTTGTGACTGAAGAATTCCTGGGTTTTCTCATTTCCGAAGTCTTCCAGAGGGTCTGACCAGAGCAGGTCACACATTGGCCCAAACGCCGGCGGTTCCTTAAACCTGTCCAACTGAAAACCACATCAAAACTTACTATTATTTACAGCAAGAAATTCCAGGTACAGACATGAGAATGTTCCATGTTTTTTTCCAGTAACTATGATTTTCTAATGAACACAATTCTTCCGTCAGAACGTTGAACTCCTCCCTGAAATCAGCTGGTATTGTTCATGAATAGTGGAAACGCATGGCAGAAATACAACCTTCTGACTCAGATACTCGCACACAATAAACAACACTAATGGGAGTTATTCCATTTAGTGTCACTACCATTAGCAACATTTTGTCACATCATTTTTTAATGACGTTCGGGACTTCGTGCAAGAGTTCAATAAACAAACATGACATATAATTTGAGCAATACTGCGGCTGAATGAAGTCACTCATTATCTCATGCTGCTTTTGTACATTTAAATATTAAAAATGTTGAATCAGCTCCTTACATTTATTTTAAGCTGATTCTCTCACCCGCCGCCTGGCCTTAATGAGAGCAGGTCAACCGTATTCTCGCACATCTACCCTCTGGGACGGTTTTGTTTGAACTCCAATTTAACACGCCTAATTCTAATTCTTTCGCTTTTGAGTGAGATTTGTGTTTTGTTTGCATTTGAGTGACAGCTAGAGTAGGGCTTCACAATCCTGTTCCTGGAGATCTACCATCTTGTAGGATTTCGCTTAAGCCCTAATTTAGCATGTCCAGACTTCACTAATTAACAGCTCAAGATCTCCACATGGTGACTGAGATGGAGTTGAAGTGTTAACCTACAGGATGGTAAATCTCCAGGAATAGGCTTTGCCTGCTTTGATGGGTCAGTACTACTAAATAGATTCACTGCATTATCCATATGAGAGCCCCAAGAAAACAGCACACATTGACCTGAGAACACAAGAGATGCAAAAGAACACATATTTTCCTGCACATACAATGATACACACAGATCGGACATGATGGTGTCAATCAACAGTAAGGTCCAGATAAATTGCCATTAAGTAAAGCAGTTGTCAAACTACTAACTCCTGAAATGTCAGCATATACGACATTTATTCATGTTAACCGCTACATTTGTTAATGGCGATTTGTGTAACTGTATTCTTAGGGAAAATGATCGAGGCTTATAAATACACTCTTCATGAGTGGGCTCTACCTTTTTTATGTCGTCTAGGTTGTGTATCTCTGGCGACAGCCCTCCGTGCACACACAGGAACTGCTGGTTCATTAGGGCAGCCAGGGGCAGGCAGTCAAACGCATCCATGCAGGCGTCGTACACCTGCTCCGAATACTTAATTTTACCTGAGAGAGAAAAAATACTGGTGTGAAAGATTAAATCAGCACTGGAAGTGAAAGAACAGGATTAGGTCAAAAATTAGTGTATGGCTGGACTGCTTATTGCCTGTGCGAAACAGCGGAACCTCCGCGCATGTCTGGAGGAGCAGTGCGCAATGGGGAGATTACACTTGGCTGAGCAGTGGTGCAACTAACTAACTCACTCACTCACTCACAAACACAATCACTCACACACTCTATCACTCACTCACTTACCCACTCACTCACACACTCGCTCACTCACACACTCACTCGCTCACACTCACTCACTCACTCACACACACTCGCTCACTCACACACTCATTCACTCACGCACTCGCTCACTCACACACTCACTCGTTCAAAAACTCAATCACTCACACAGTCTCTCACTCATTCACCCACTCACTCACACTCACACACTCTATCACTCACTCACTCACACGCTCACTCGCTCACGCACTCACACACTCACTCGCTCACAAACACAATCACTCACACACTCTCTCACTCACTCACACACTCGCTCACGCACTCGGTTACTCACTCACACTCACTCACTTGCTCACTCACTCACATACTCACACACTCACGCACTCGCTCACACATACTGACAAACTCGCTCACTCACGCAATCGCTCACTCTCACACTCACGCAATCCCTCACGCTTTCTCACTTAATCACTCACTTGCTCACTCACTCATTAACGCACTCACTCATTCACTCAGGCGCTCGCTCACTTGCTCACTCACTCACGCACTTGCTCAATCACTCAATTGTTCACTCGCTCACTCACACACTCTCTCACTTACTCGCTTTCTCACTCAATCACCCGCTCACTTGCTCACTCACTCATTAACGCACTGACTCATTAACTCAGACGCTCGCTCACTTGCTCACTCACTCACATACTTGCTCAATCACTCACTCACACACTCGCTCACTCACTGGCTAACTCACACAATCTCTCACTCAATCACTCATTAACGCACTCACTGACTCATTAACTCACTCACTCGTTCACTCAGCCACAGATATCCACGGATGCAGGGCCAAACTGTGCTGGTCCAGCCAACCAAAACTGACATAATACTAAATTGTCCATTTGCGCCAATCCCCTGCTAAATATGCTGACACAATAGCACTGGCATGCCAAGTCACACATCAGCTCTTTTTAGTTTTTTTGACAAAATACTTGCATAGTGCTAAGTAATTCACACAAAATGACCACATAGAGCAGATAATTGTTTCCTTGTATTTCTTCCAACAATGATATCATCCAGTTTATTTATTCAGCAATTTTTCCATAGCATTTTACAGTTGATTAGACTAAGTGGGGGCCAATGAAGCAATGTAGGACAAAGGGCCTTGCTCAAGGGCCAAATAGCTGCACCGATCTCATTGTAGCTCAAACCATGAACTTACTGTGTCTCAGTGGAACGACTTCGCCACAAACGCACTAACTGCCCTCAGTGTACAATGAGTTGCCCTGCGTATCCACACAGTGATACGAACTTCCCCCCAACATGCCCACACGATATTATATATAATACACTCGCATGAGAGACTTACATCATCATTCAACTGGAAGGCCAATCCTGACACTGGGCCCTGACTCAATGTTCGAAGGCATGATAGAACTCACGCGAGCAGTTATTCACACGAAAAGGCACACACGCGTGTCCAGCACGCAATTACATGTGAGAAAACTTGCACTCATATGCGCGAGAGTGGACCCGAGTCTCGTGCACGTGCACACGCATCTAGTCTGCAGAAGTCAGCACCTACGGAGCAAATTTCGATTCAGCTGATTAAGGTACGGCCATTTTGTAAAATGCTCAGCTCTCACAGAGATAATTATGTTCCCGAAAGAGTGTTCTTTTAGATCTAGGGTTACAAATTTGCGGACACAAGTGGCAGGACCTCTTATTTTTTTCTGTCAAACTTTCCCGTGCCTGGATAATGCAAAGGCCACTATTTTGACATGCTGCAGTCCATATTGAAGCGTGCAGTATGGCAGGCACACATGTTAATAAGGCATGAGTCACCATTAACACGAGCGCTGTTTAAGTGGGTCACTGGCTCTCCGACTGAGCGCGCCCTGAAACTGCAGTGATCTGAGCAGCTGTGACAGGACTGCGATGTCAGAACTGCTGCCATAACTCCGGAGGACTCGTTTTATGACATAATTTCCCTATATAAAACTAAGACTTGCGGTTGACATTTTAATCAGAAGCGACGACAACATATTTCATTCCATAAAAGCTAGAGATGTGCTGCAAAGGTTCAGCTACAAGCCCAGCAGGACAAGGGAAGAAAGCGGATGATTTGTTAATCATATAAAAAGCATTAAGATGACATCACAAAAGGAGAATTTTTGGATATTTTCAGAAAAAAAAACCAACCAATAAGTCTGCATTCCTTTCTGACTGACAAGGCCATTCCACCAATAGCGGAGGAGGGGAGGGAGGAGATGGGCGCACAAATATCTGAGGGGCCCACACCCACTAGAAAACCTCCCAAATTTTGTATTTATCTATTGGCGTATCAAGGCCAAAGCATTTTGATGTAAATGCTTTTTGTGAATGCTACCAAGTACGACAGGGAGGCTCATTTTTCGTGGACTTTCAGTAACAGTTTTATTTATTTTTTTCTGTGGTAGGATTACTCAGGGAAAAACCAAGCGAACATGAGCAATTCATACAAGCTCCATACAGAGAAGACTGACGGCCAGGACTCGAACCCAGACCCACTTTTCAGGGAGGCAGCAGTGCTGTAACAATGAGCTAACAGTACGGGTCATGTTATGACTGTTTAAAGAACTCAGACTTCTTCAGCACCCCGGGGAAAGGCAGTTTTAAATCAGCCGAAGCTGATTATTTAGTTAATGGGCCCAAGGTTTGCGGCCGTCTTCATCGTGCCTGTAGATAAAGACGAAGCCCATGGCTTCATGCTCAAACCAAAAAGCAGTAAATATGAAGATTTGTGCTTCTTTTGCTTTGATTGATATTTGTCTCTGGTTGAAATGGGATATAAAAGTACTGTTGTCCAATGGACTGGATATTAGTTCCATCCACTCACAACCCGGTGAGGATCCAAACTTGCTAACCTGAGTTAGTTGGATAGAATACCCGAGGAATGCCCAGAACACCTGTTTTTCTTCCTGTCCATGATCCAGTTTTGGATGGGTTCAACTTTTTGCTGCATGAATGAACCCAGTTAACTCAGTATTTCTGTTTTTTAATACACGCATCAGGCAGTGGCATAGCTAGTGGGGGGGCACAGACACGTCGCTTTATGACAACAATTTGTCCTGGCTAGTTCTCGATCATTTTCCTTTATTGACGCGTTTTCCAATTATCGTAATTTGCAACTGAAGACATGGTTTCTCTCCATATGCATCTTACAGCGATTAAATCATGGGCAAAATTCAGTACAGTGGCGGAACAAGAACAGAGAATTGGATTGCACGAAACATCCGTTTAAAACAGTTATTAGCCCTGACCTGTTCTCAGTCATTTTCATAATTAACAAAAGGTTCACTCCGAGAGCACTCCACACTTATCAGGTGCTGCTTGTTCTCCCCGATTAGGTAAGACGATAATCATTCATCTGGACATGTATTTGCTGTATTTAAATCAACGTTATTCAACATGGCATACCTGTCGACTCTCACGCAAATAGCTGGAGCTGCACGCTGCCTATTTAACTGCCGAGTGCCACTTTTTTTTTTTTAATCAACCCACACAATACCGAGAGTAAAAGTCCGTGTTTCACTGGAACGCGGACCAATTAAATCAACGAAAAGCATTGGCCTATTAATAAGTAAATCATTTTTCTGTACTGAATTTCGCCCATGATTTCATCGCTGTTCGATCGCATATGGAGAGAAACCGTGTCTTCAGTTGCCAATTTCAATAATTGGAAAAAGCGTCAATAAAGGAAAATGATTGAGAACTAGCTAGGGCTAATTGATGTCATAAAGGGACATGTCTTTGCCCCCCCACTAGCTATACCACTGGCCTAAGGCCAGGGTTAAAATCACATTTGTTGTTGACTCAAATACCACTTTGCATTTTAGAAGACTTGCTTGGTGTATCGGACAAGTAAATAAACCAATAACCCCACCCATCAACTCCACTAAACAGGCCTCAATACACCAGGCAAGATCAGTAGATCAAAGAAAAGTTTTTGAATCCAAAACATTAACTCTGAACCCTGGCAGTGACATCACACTGCTGCCAATTACATTGAACATTACATGAGTCACGCATCACGAATTTTCCCACCACTCAGTCTTTCTACGTCAGTTTCTGAACCAGTCACAACTAAAACTACATTAGCCCCGGAAAATGCCTTTGTTCTCAAACTTACAAAATCACTTTTTTTTCAGTACGCCTACTCAAGTCTCAATTTAGCTTGTCCTTTAATTCAGGAGTATAGCTGAAAGCATTACTGCCAAACCCAGAGTGGTTTTGACGGGCTCTGGGACTACTTTTAATCAGAGGTTTTCTATTATCTTTCCTTAGATGCTATTTTTGACTTCACATCAATGAAACCAGCCAAAAAAAATCTATTCTATTCCACACAGACACAAGCAGAGGACATTTGGTTATTAAAAGAATAAATAAATAATTCTCTCAAAACACACACAATGCACAAACCCAAAATCTTGCCGAGACTTGCTGAGCTGTTGCCCATGCTGTTACGCCACATACAATGGGCTCCAAAATCATTGACAACCCTGACAGGAAGTGCACCAAAAATACTGAAGGAATAAATAATTACATTATAAAGCTTAATTTGAAATGCAAACGTGAGAAATACTGTAATTTATGAATGTTTCAATGGCAAGTTCAAATGAACTATGTTCTCGGGACGATGGTGCGAAATTAGTGAGTGCTTGTGCAGGGGGGACATACAGGCCTCCTCTAACCTCTTTGCAAAATTGGGCTCAGTTAATGCCTGTGCAATGGAATGTGGAATACGCTTGCCAAGTTTCGTGATGATACTGTATGTTAATAGCGGAGGAGTAGCACTTCAAAGTTAGTGTCCACACCGAGAAGAACAAGTAGAACAAGAACAATAAGAGAAAGAAACTGAGAGCATTTTTGTTCTCCCATCCTGAGGACAAAATTAATCTCCTCCAAATCAAGGTTTCCCAGTTAATGCCACGTCCTGTGCTTCTTTGAATTAGTTTTCCCAGCAATCTGGCTGTCTGCATCACTTCTGGTTTTGTCTTGTTAAATGATTCTCAATTAATGTATTACGCCTTCACCCTTCCTTCTGCACATCCCTCACTTCGTTTCCCTCATGTTACTCATTATTACTCATTGTTTCTGTGCATTTAAGTTCATGTCCCTCTTTTCCTTCGCCAGATTGATAGATGTGGCATTGTGTATTGAGATACTTTCCACAGCTACTTTTTTCTGTTTCTGTTCTTAATAGAACCATTGTGTACTTTAATCTTTAATTTCAATGCATATAACTGTGTGTTTGTTTGTTCTGTTGCACCTTTATTTATATGCTCATATTTTTATGTACATTGCTCTTGTAAAGCACATTGGGTTGCTTTCTGTATAAATACATTTCTTCTTCTTCAGAGGTTTTTCTTTGTGCTTCCTTCAATCATCATTCCCATCTTCTGCCCTATGTTTGTATTGGCTATTTCCATCGTTTGTCTTCTTTGTCTGAATCATCATTCCTCTTCCCGGTGTCTCCATCTCCCACCGGGACTGAACAGATGGATTCAATTCGAGACCTGATCTTTGACCTCACTTTGCCCAACCGCCTTAACACTGTTCGCCCATCTTGTCTTCCGTCCGCCCACAACCCACATCTAGACTGCCCTCCATCACCATGTCTGCCATTGGCCGATTTCGGTCCGTGTATTCTATTAATAAAGCTCAATCTTCTCCTGAACTCAATTCAGCTATCGGCTCCATGCACTCAACAGACCCTGACAGCACCCCTGGTTTAGTACTTGTGGCATGTAACTCCGGCAAGGATAGCAGCATTAAGCCTTCTCCTGCACTGTTTGACAAGCCTGTAAAGATTTGTTTATAAGCTGATCCTTTCAACATCAGTTACATTCGGTTTCAGACTGAGGTCTAATGACTAAAATGACCATTGCAGAACCTTAATTTTGTTGTGCTGGGACTGATCCATCAATCCACCCATAGATTTTCTGCCGCTTATTTGGAGCCGGGTCACAGGTTTATTTATTTATTTATTTATTTAACCAGATGAGTCAATTGAGAACAAATTCTCATTTACAATGACGATCTGGGCAAGAGGCTACACCAGAAGCAGTCACTTAAAAAAAAAACATAGATGACAGACAGGCATATCAACAGGTACAGTGACATCATTACAATGAAGTTACTAAAAACAAGTGCAACGATCTTTGACTGTTGAGTGTATCAGATTTTTGAAAGAGTGGAGTGGAATGAATTAACTAAGTTTTACGATCTGTTGCAGAAGATTCCAGTCATTTGCGGCTGAGAACTGGAACGAGGAGCGGCCAAAGGAGGTGCAGACTTTGGGGATAAGGAGATTGATGAGATTACTGGAACGTAAATTACAATTAGAGGTGTGAATATTGAGTAGTGACTGTAGATATGAAGGGGTTTTTCCAATGAGAGTTTTGTAGATATATGTGAACCAGTGGATCTGTCTGCGTGAATGGAGTGAGGGCCAATTAACCAGGGAGTAGAGGAAGCAGTGATGAGTGTTAAATGAGGAACCAGTTACAAAACAGATGACAGAATGGTACAGAACATTGAGTTTGTGAAGGAGGGTTTGTGAGGCAGATCTGTAATCTATGTCACAGGTAACAGACTAAGCAGAGCGGCCCAGGCGCCCCCCTCCCCAGTCACTTCCTCCAACTCTACCTGGGGGACCCAAAGTCGTTCCTAGGCCTGCTGGGAGATATAGTCCCTTCAGCATGTCCTGGGCCTGCCAAGGGGGCCTCCTCCTAGTTGGACAGGCCCAGAAAACCTCTAAAGGGAGGCGTCCAGGAGGCATCCGGACCAGATGCCTGAACCACCTCAACTGACTCCTCTCTACACAGAGGAGCAGTGGTTCTACTCAGAGCCGCTCCCGGATGTCCGAGCTCCTCACCCTATCTCTAATGGTCAGCCCAGCCACCCTGTGGAGAAAGCTCATTTCGACCGCTTGTATTCACAACCTTATTCTTTCGGTCACTACCCAAAGCTTGTGACCATAGGTGACGGTTGGAACATAGATTGACCAGTAAATCGAGAGTTTCGCTTTTAAATTCAGCTCCTTCTTCACCACGACGAACCAGTACAATGCTCGCTTAACTGCACATGCTGCAGCGATCTGTCTGTCAATCTCACACTCCATCCTACCCTCACTCGTGAACAAGACCCCGAGAGAATTGAACTCATCTACTTGGGGTAACAACTCACTCCCCACTTGAACGGGACAATCCAGAAGAGAACCGTGCTTTCAGATTTGGAGGTGCTGATCCTCATTCTGACTACTTCACACTCAGCTGCAAACCACTCCAGTGCACGCTGGAGGTCGCAGCGTGATGAAGCCAGCAGGACCACATCATCTGCAAACAGCAGAGATGCAATCCTTAGGCCACCAAACTGGACACCCTCCAAACCTTACCCGCACCTTCACAGCCTGTCCATGAAAATCATGAACAGAATAGGTGACAATGCACACCCTTGGCGGAGTCCAACACCAACTGGAAACAATTCCGACTTAATGCCGAGAATGTGGACACAACTCCAGCTTTGATTGTAAAGAGATGTAATGGCTCGAATTAACAACCCTGGAGCCCCATACTCGTGCAGCACCCCCCACAGGATAACTCTTGGGACACGGTCATAAGCCTTCATAAGCCAAGTCCACAAAACACATGTAGACTGGATGGGTAAACTCCCTTGACCCCTCCAGTATCCGTGTGAGGGTAAAAAGTTGGTCGACTGTTCCTTAGCCAGAGCGGAACTCGCATTGCTCCTCCTGAATACAAGGTTCAATAATTGGGGCGGAGCCTCCTTTCCAGCACCCTGACATAGGCATTCCCTGGGATGCAGTTTGATCCCCCTATAGTTGGAGCACACCCTCCAGTCCCCTTTTTAAAAATGGGAACCACCACCCCCTGTTTGCTAGTCCAAAGGAACTGTACCTCACATCCAAGCGATACTGAACAGGTGTGTCAGCCATGACAGCCCAGCAACATTCAGGGCCTTCAGCATCTCAAAACGAATCTCGTCCGTTCCCTGTGACATGTCACTGCGGAGCTTTTGGACCACCTCAGTGACTTCCTCCAGGGAGATAGGCAATGACTCGCCGAAGTCCTCTGTCCCTGCCTCCTCAATGGAGGTGGTGTCTGCCAGATTCAGGAGTCCCTCAAAGTGCTTCTACCACTGCCGGATAATACCCCCAAAGGAGGTCAGCAGTTCCCCACCCCTGCTGAAAACAGCCTGGGTGAAGCCCTGCCTCCCCTTCCTGAGTCGCCTGATGGTTTGCCAGAACCAATTTGAGGCCACCCGACAGTCCTTCTCCATAGCCTCTCCAAACTCCTTCCAAACCCGAGTTTTTCTTCAGTAACTACCGTGGCTGCAGTCCTTCTAGCCTGCCAGTACCGGTCTGCCAAGTCGGGGGTCCTTTGGGCTAAAGAGGCCCGAAAGGTCACCTTCTTCAGCTTGACGACCTCCCTCACTGCTGGGGTCCACGAATGGGTTCTTGGGTTGCTGCCATGACAAGCACTGACAACCTTCAGGCCACAGCTCACGGCAGCCGCTTCCACAATGGAGACTTTGAACAGGGTCCACTCAGACTCAATTTCCTCAGCCTCCACCTGAATATGGAAAAGCTCTGGAGGTGTGAGTTTTGAAAATCTCCCGGACCGCGTCCTTCACCAAATGTTCCCAGTCAACCCTCACAAGACGTTCAGACTCCCCGGGGATGTCTGGCAGCCTTCCCCACCGTCTGATCCAACTCACCACCAGGTGGTGATCAGTTGACAGCTCTGCCCCTCTCTTCACCCCAGTGTCCAACACATATGGCCGCAGATCTGATGAAACGATTACAAAATCCATCATCGACCTTTGCCCGAGGGTGTTCTGGTACTAAGTACACTTATGACCACCCTTATGCTTGAACATGGTGTTTATTGTGGATAATCCATGACTAGCACAGAAATCCAATGACAAAATACCACTCGGGTTCAGATCAGGGAGGCCGTTCCTCCCAATCACTTCCCTCAAAGTGTCTCCTCATTGCCCACGTGAGCGTTGAAGTCCCCCAGCAGAATTATGGAATCCCCAGTTGGAGCCTTTTCAAGGACGCCGCCCTGGGACTCTAAGAAGGCTGAACAGCTCAAACTGCTGTTAGGAGCATAAGCACAAAAAGTCAGAGTACCTGAAAGCGAGTAGCAGAGACCCTCTTGTTCACCGGGAAGAACTACAACACGACGCTACTCAGCCGAGGGGGGACGAGTATCCCCACGCCTGTTCGCTGCCTCTCATCTTGGGCAACTTCAGAAAAGGAGGGAGTCCATGCGCAAGGAGCTTGGTTCCAGAGCCAGAGATGTGCATAGAGGTGAGTCCGACTACTGTATATCTAGCCAGTACTGCTGAACCTCCCGCACAAGCTCCGGCTCCTTACCCGCCAGTGTGATGACGTTCCATGTCCCAAGAGCTAGATTCCATGACTGGGGCCCAGAACGCAAGGGACTTTGCCCTTGTCTGCCACCTGGTCTATGAAGCACCCGACCTCTACTCCTCTCCTTGTGGGTGGTGGGTCCATGTGGAGGCAGCTCCCCGTGGTCTCTTTGGGCTGAGACGGGCCAGGAAAAACCTGGCCAACCGGCACCTGCCTGCGAGCTCCCCTCCCAGGCCTGGCTCCAGGAGTGGGCCCCATTGTCCCTAATTCGGGCGAGGGTCTCATTTCCATCGAGGAGCTCGTCATAGGAGGCTAATGAATCACTTTTCGTCTGGGACCAATGTCATCTGTATTTTGAGGTGGGTTTTGTCGTGCAGAAAAGTCAGTCAGTTCTCAGCCTTCTGTCAAGGGCAACCATATTGTCTGTTGAAATTGCCTGATATTCAGTGGAATCATTGATCATAACCAGTGCCCCTGAATTAAAACAGCCCCAACACATCACTGATCTGTCATCATATTTCACTGTTGGTATCTTTATAAAATATTCAATTTTGGCCCAGTCTGACAGCAGGAGCTTGTAGTCAGATGATTGTGGTCAACTGTGGTCAGATGAGCCCAAAATGGAATGCTTTGGACCGATACAGAGTTAGCATATTTGGAACCAAAATGGACCGGAATGCAAGGAAAGGCAGCTCATGCCCACAGTGAGATATGGTAGTAGATTAGTGATGTTTTGCGACCACTGTAATGCTTCAATCTCCGTAGCGGCAAAACTTTGCAGAAGCTGTCACGCTGTGAGGACATGAAAATTTAATACCAATCTGCTAGTTTTCAGTCATAAGAAGAATGACAGTCTTTCAGGCACTTCAATTCAATATTGCACAGTACCGCCAAAAAGTTAAAAATGAAAGTTTGACATTAAAGTGTTTTCCACAAGCATTGGTTCTTCGCCACGCTAAGATTGAACTGGAGCGAAATGGGAACATAACATTGTCTTGAAGCCTATATGAGACCCACCGCTAATAAAATATCAAAATCACACACTTTACTGCAAGTGAGGGTTTATGTGGGTGGATTTTTGGAAATCGAGACAATATCTCTTCCCTCTTCATCCCCTGAAATTAGGCCAAGCAGAGATTTGATCCTCTACCAGGGACTCAAGCTCAGAAGCCAGCGCTACTTCACTGCATCTCCATGAACACTCTTACACTGGAAATCCCAGCAATAATGATTACTGAAGTCAAAGCGATCCAGCCCAAATATGTCTTGCTGTAATATTTCACCTTTGAAACAAAAAGTTACATGTGGCAGTCTCACCACTGATCTTAATTGATTGTACACAGCATCCAGAAGCAACTGTTTGAAATTCGTCAAGGGACATTTTTTTTTTTTTTTTTTTGTCTTGAGGGCAAATTTCACCCTCAGGTTGGCAAGTGTATTGATCGACACCAATACATGTCGAGAGAGCAGAATTACCTTTGTTTGAGTATGCTTGTTTTTTTTGTTTTTTTTTGAGTGCATACTTGCCAAAAAGACTACAGATCTCCTGTAATCTGGAAAAACCTATTGAGTTTATCAGTGGCAAGGGTCTCGCGATTGAACTAAAACTTTTAGGTTCTGGACTTCTCCTAACAGAAAAAAGTAATAAAAGCATGAATTTGACAGTTCAAATAACACTAATAGCTAGTACTTTAAGATTTTCACCACTCTTAATTATTGCAAATGAGGGTCAAATTCAGTTTCTACCGAAAGTGAAATACGTACTAGGTTTTTCCTGATCACAGGAGACATCTTCCCCACCAAAACAGCTGCATTTATGATGTCAGTCAACTACGAGGTTCTGAGATGGATTTATGCCAGCATGTAACCACATATTTTCAACACCTGGGTACATGATTTTTGTGCGTTGGTTGAGTAAAAGTAAAATGAACACTCACACTCCAGCTGTAACAGACAGACAGATACCTGCAGGGCACATGAGTGACAGAACCTTCAGGAAACAGGACGTTGACGGTGCAGTTCGCAGCTGATGAGATTATCAGGTGGAACCGTGTGCTGTACAGTCAGCATTGCAGGAGAACAAGAAGGATTTCTGCCCACAGGCATGAAGTGACTTCAGAGGAATAACACTGCAATAATCAGCATCTCTCTCTTTTTCTCTCTCTCTCTCTCTCTCTCCCTCCCTCCCCTTATTACAGTGGAAATGCACCAACTCAGCCAAGTCTTTAATACAGAAGTCGGTTTGCAAGTAATCACCCCGTGTGTGTGCATGAATGCATGCATACATGCGCGTGTGTGTGTGTATGTCTCTGTTGTGTGTGTCCGTGCGAGTGTGTGTGTGTGTGTGTGTGTGTGTGTGTGCGTGTGTGTGGGGGTGTGTGTGTGTGTGTGTGTGTGTAACTGCGTGCTCTTGAAACCCTGCTTTTGAAACAAGCAAAAGAAAAATAAATTATGATACATGAAGAACCTGAGAGAAAGAAAGAAAGAGAGGGGGATAAGCAGGGAAAGGGAGGGAGAGAAACTGGTGTCCTTTCTTCCAGAAAAGAACAGAACCAGAGAAATGGTGAGAGAGTGTCTCTCTGTGCGGATCAGATTCGGAGAACTGTGACAACCCCTTTTGAATGTTGTATGAACGCAGTGCGAACATTAACACAATGTTTGAAGGAAATGGCCAATAGCCGAGTGGTTATGGTGTTTGAATGGGATCAGTGCAGCAGCCGGGATCAAGTTAGGCCCAGAAACATTAATGACAATCAGCCAATCAAAACACAGAATGCAGTGAAGACATTATTAGAATGCTGTGCTGCGAAAATATGGGAACGCCGCAAGAACTCTATGGAAACATTGAGAGAATGTTACAGGAATGCCTCGGGCAAGGCTTTGAAATTAATGCAGGAACTCTGCTGGGGTGCACTGGCACGGTAACATCGTGGGAGCATTTTGAACGTTGTTAGAAGGCTGCGGGAATGCCGAGAGCAGGCTGCAAGACTGCTGCAAGCACACAGATATCACAGTGGGAATGCAGCGGGAATGCCCTGGAAACAACAACGGAACATTTTGAGAATGTTTTGGAAACGTTGTGAAAAGGGTGTTGCAGTCGCAACTGGACAAAAAAAACCTGGAGCAGCAGGTACTTGCAGCCTCGCGGCTAATGCGTTAGCCGGGGGCTGGCAGGTTGTGGTGGTGATTGGGTTCGCAGCTGATGGGCCCGAGAGCAAGGCCCTCAAGCCATTAGTGCTCCCAATGGGTTTGACCCCCTGCTTACTGTAATCAACTGTAAGTCACTTTGGACTAAAACGCAACCTCTAATTAGCAGTAATGTACCGTAATGCGAGGCAAGGTACTCACATTCTTGTTTGAAGGTGAAATACTCTGTCAGATGTCTGCACTCATGGTTTCCTCGCAGCAGAAATAGAGATCGTGGGTACAGGATTTTCAGGGACCACAAATACAAAACACACTGTGGAGAAAGTGGGAAAAATAAGGTGATAGAGTGCAGGCAGACACTCTTTTTGCGCACACACACACGTGCACGCACAAACACACACACACACACACACAAGGCCATTTCACTGCTAGATTTCACTTTGGTGGCTCAGGTAGAGTTCCTAGATAGAGAGAATAGCTATGGAGGTTCCAGAAAATCTGGTTGTGGAACCATTTTGTTTCCATTGCGTCATCGGGCACCATCTCAAAGTGAACGAGATTTTTTCCCCCGTTTTCTCATTCTTTACGTCTAAACATTTTCCCCTTTTATGCTTCTTTATACCATTGCCAGCCGGTTTATTGTTTTTTTCCCCAAAAATAATACTTTTCCCTTCAGAGAAAAGAACAAAATAATCCAACGATTGCCATTATGCAAAACACCTTGGTTTTGCGTGATGGAGACAAAATGGCTCCTATTCTTGAGTTGTCGCAACTATCTTGGGACTCTAAGCTAAGGCATAACAGGGTTAGCACACAGATACACAGACACAGACACACACACAGATGCACACCTGCAGGCGCGCGCGCACACACACACACACACACACACAGAAAAACACAAACACATTTGAGCAGTTATACTTGTGAGGACGTTGTATTGCCTTACATTTATTCTGTACAGTCTTTCCCAAACCCTGACCATAAACAAATTATGCCCATCTCTAACTTTAGCAGTAATCATTACTCTAACCTTATCCAGTTACCCGTAGATGACCGTAATCCTCCGCGAGGACCGCTCCAAATGTCCTCACAGCATCTATGGTATCTCAAGAGTTAATTCTCGCAAGCCCACAGATGTAAACATGCTCTCTCTCTCGCTCACACACACAAACACACACACCTCGATACTGAAGTAGCCTCGGTCCACGTAGTCCCCGAGGAAGAGGTACCGTGTCGAGGCCGGGGAACCCCCTACTTCAAACAGCTTCATCAGATCGAAGAACTGTCCGTGGATGTCTCCACATACTGGAATACAAAGAGCAAACAAGCATTTTAATAACGTTTATAGAAAATGTCCACGGAGCACTGAAGAGGAGTGGCATAGCTTAGTTGAGGAGTTGCATTTTCCTTCCAGATATTTTACTTGAGTATCCAATAAAATAAATCATTTTCCTAACATCCAAAAGAAAAAAAATCAGTTTTTTTTTAATTTTTTTTGGTCTGGGCATAAATGATGAATATTGTTGTTTACAAACTGTACAAATCTTTTTAAACACTTCTTTCAAAGAGCCATTAAAAATTACTTCTGAGTGTGAGTGCAAATATGTCTGCATGTGTGTATGTGTGTGTGTGTGTGTGTGTGTTTGTGTGGTGCGTGAATGAGCGTGTGCAAGTGTGAATGTGTGTGCGCGAGTGTGTGTGTGTGGTGCGTGTGTGTTCGCGTGTGTGTAAGTGCAAGTGTCGGAGAAACTGAGGGAGTAAGAAAGTGGGGGAAAGAGAGAGAAGGAGAGAAAGATGGAGAGGACGAAAGACAGAGCAGTTGCAGGCCCTGTTGTCATAGCAACACAATTTTTTCATTAAAATAAATAATGAAAGGAGTTTATGTTTCTCTCGTTCGCTCCATTGTTGGCATGGAGATGTGTCTGATGTGCCTTCGCTGGGTGGGCGGGCTCACGTCTCCACAGGAGTCTGTTTAAGTAGTGAGAGTGGAGGCAGGGTGTGTGTGTGTGTGTGTGTGTTTATAATTTGAACGGTTTGACGGCAAAAGGAGATACATCCAATAAGGCAGTTTTGAGAAAAACAATGTGTAAGGCCACGCCTCCAGTGCTCCAACTCACCAGTCTATTAAGGTCCGGACTGTATTCTTCAGCTCCGCAATCATTGCATGCACCTGTTGTTCATTTCCACAGAGTGGTAGTGTTGTGCTATTTAAAACCGAGCTTCGCACTTAGTCTTTGCGAAGTCTCGTAAGCCACAAGCTTGTATTTATTCTCTAGTCTTGTATAGACTTATCTCCCGTGTTTCGCGTGTATATATTTTAACTCTGGAACTTAGCGCTGTTCATTGTTAATATCAGCACTTTAACTTAATTATCAGGAACCTCCATTCCTTGTTCTTTGGTTCTATTTGTAATACGATGTACTGTAGCTAAAGACCAGTGTCTGTAATACTGATAGTATTTTCCAGGAACCTCGATTCCTTGTTATTTTTGTATTATATCCTGCTTTTCCGTCTTGCTGTGCAGAAGGCATAATAAATACAACCAAGTCCATCTTCACACCTGAGTCCAGTCCTCAACTCCCTGTCCTCCGTGCATGTCACTAGTGCTCAGAGCACAACCCTTACACACTGAAATTTGATTTCATAAGTATAATTTCTCCATAGAACTGGGTGTGTGTGCTTTTACTTTTTGTGTCACAGTCAATTCACGGGACAATTTAATGAAAATGTTATCCTCATAATTTTTCACGTTCTACTGCTGTAAATATTTAATTCAATTTACATAATGCAAAATATCCAGACCTATATTTATCAAAATAAGACAATCCCATGAGTAATTATACACATGCTGGCCTACGATGACGATAGCTTAGGTTCTGTATTTTTTTATATTCATGCAAATTTTGCATCAAAAAACATAATTTTCTTTTGAAATTCTGGTTGGAACAAAAACCAGCGCACACAGTGGGTCCCCAGGACTGACTTTGGGAACCACGGGTCTAATGAGTCCAGATATACCCTATTCCAGAGTTATGGGCACGTCAAGGTAAGAATGGAAGCCCATGAAGCGATGCACCCATCATGCATAGTGCCCAGTGTATAAGCCTCTGGAGTGCTATGATCTGGGGTTGCCTCAATTAGTCAGGTCTAAGCTCAGCACTGTAAATGAATTCCACTGGCTACCTGAATATACTGAATTACCAGGAACCCATCAATGGATGTTTTAATCCCTGATGGCTCAGGCATATTCCAGGATAATATTATTAATATTAAAGTTTTATTAATATAGCGCCTTTCTCAGACCCAAGGTCGCTTTACAATGGAAACAGAACAGCAAGTAAAATACACAGAAAAGAACATAAAAAGCATATAATACAAGTAAATATAAGTAAGCAAAAAACAAAAAAAAAGTACATTAGACAGGTGTAAAATCAATGGATGGGCAGCATCCAGTGGTACTGCCCCAGTCTGAAGGCGGTAAGATTATGTTAGGAGTGAGTGATAGTGCTGGGTGAAAAGATACGTCTTGAGTTGAGTTTTATGGGATGGTCACACATACGTTAAATAACGTAGTTAAGCGTAGTGGAAGCCTCTGTAGGTTAACGTAGGCTAACGTGGTACACCATAGCGATCCATAGCCATCTGTGGCTATCTGTAGAAATAACTTGGCCATTAACGTGAGAAAACTGTGCACGGAGGTTTATCTGTTGGGCATGTTCAAAATACAGCCATGGTAGTGGGCATTTTTATTAACGTAACAGTAGCTTGATTTAAAGTAGTTACACGTAGTTTACCATAGTAACAACCATAGCCTACCGTAACAAAACGTAGCATACCCCGTAATCAACAAATTTGGTGCGAATCTACGGGCAACTAAGGGCTATTACGTTACACTATGGCTGTCAGTACGTCTCACCGTGTCTAACTATGGTGTACTAGGCTAGCCTGTACGTCATTGAAGTACGTTAAAGTACGGTAAAGTAAGTTAAAGTACTTCTACGTAGTCTGGGCTACGGTAATCCCCCCCTATGGAAAGCAACACAGGTTAAAGTATGTGTGACCACCCCATTAAATAATGTTAGGCTGGTTGATTCACGGAGATGCTGGGGCAAAGTGTTCCATAGTTTAGGACCAATTGACTTAGCTCCGAGAGTGGACCGTTGTGTATGGGGAATAGAGAGCAGACCAGTGTCAGAGGACCAGAGTGAGCGAACAGGTGTATAAGAATGGAGAAGATCAGTGAGATAAGGTGGGGCGAGACCGTTTAGAGCTCTGTATGTAATGACGAGGAGTTTAAACTGAATCCCTGCAGATATGGGAAGCCAGTGACAATGCCAGGATTCATTGAGTTCAAATTGTGAGAGAGTGGTTCATCGAGCATGAGGAATCATTTTCTCACACGAGTTGGCCACCTCACAGTCTGAACCTTCACCAATTGAAAGTCTTTGGGATGTGCTGGAGAAGGCTTAATGGACTGGTTTGACTCACCCATTGTCAATACAATATCTCAGCCAAAAATGAATGCAGATCTGGTTGGACATTGTATGAGGTTGTTGAAACAATACCACAACAAATGTGCGCTGCGATCAAAGCTAAAGATGGCCAAACAAAATATTATAGTCTGTGAATTTTTTTTTTTGGACAGGCAGTGTATGAATATGTACACAGGCCCAGAATTAAACCAAAGGTTAGTTTTGACCTTAAACACCAAGGTATCAAATGGACCGCCATCATGAAGAGCTTCGAACATGACGTAAAGAGCAGTTCACATTGGATAGCTTCCAACCCCTGAGAAAAGAAAAACACGAGAAGACCGGAATCATTATCGCTGTCACTGCTGCCCATGAGGAAATCTAGCGTAAGGTATGTCAAACTTAAAAACTTCCATACACAAAGGACTTATATTCCACGTGAGAATCTCTTAGATACAGGTTGATTGAATAATGACTGATCTATGCACCGATGAAACATCGCCTATCACTCACGGTGCAGCATGGGCTGATTAAAAAGTGGGACTTAGAAATTAAATATGATTTTGTTTGCTGAATATAATTTTTCAATCCTCATTATCGTTATCATGCGTGAGAATGCTGATCCATGGCGCGAGAACATGATATGCCAGTTTAAAGCAGATGATACCAGTTTGTGAGGAAGCCCTGAAATAGCTTATGTCCCATTTTGCTGTCAAAACCTTCATTTAGTAATGATTAGGGTTCAGGAAAGGCTGTGTACATGTGCGCGTGTGTTCGTGGGTGCGCATGTGTAGAAATGTTTGTGATTGTGTGCTTGCATTTATTTAAATGTCACATTAACTGATGCAAGGCAGGCCAGCAGGCGGACCACCAGTTTTGGGGGTAACGCATTACAAAGTAGCTTATTACTGTAATCAGATTACTTTTATGAGTAACGCAGTAATGTAACACATTACTTTGATAACCTAAGTAATCGCATTACAGTTACTAACAAATAAATTATCTACTTACTTGCATTACTTTAAATTCTTCAACTATCGGCAGGACGGGAGGCCAAAAAAAGTCCTCTTCTTCTTCTTCCTTCTGAGTATATTGGCGATTGAGACCGAGGACAGAAAAATAAATCAAACGTCCTTTTTCATGTGTGTTCATGCCAGTACTGTAGCCTTGTACTTGACGCACTTTTCTGCGAAGAGCTGTTTGGGCTGACTTTTACAACTTCGCTGTTGGTTTTGCTATATTAAAGAGCATGAAAGAGAGGTCTTGTGCAGCCCTTTTTCCATCAAAAAGATAATTCGCTTTAAAATGATGCGCATCAAAAAGTTATTGCGACATTTGTGATGGAAAAAGAGTTATATCGCTCTACCGCAGATTTTGTCGCGCTAAGTTAATTCGCTCGGCAGAGATGGTTTTGGGGAAGTTTTATCGACATAAAAGTGACGGAAAAGGGTTGAAGCGATATAGAATGTCGCGCATGCGCATTGGTAACGAGAATTCGAGTGTTGTTGTGCCGCCTCTGCGGGCTTCTGTCTCGCACAGTTTAGTTCAGTTCACCTCAGAAATGATCCAATCGCCTAACTTCAGAGGATTGATGACTAAATAAAAAAGGCATCAGCCGTTGTCTTTATTTTAGAAAAGCTTGCTAGATGTGACATGCAATCCTGTACAACGTTAAGTCCCAATGAATGTCTTGTGTTTCACTTACCATTTTTTTCAGTCCTAGCCATCACTGAATAGCAGACAATAAGCCAGGGTTACAGTTGTAGGAAGCAAATGGGTTCGGTGAAGATAATGTTACATCGGCTAAGCTTAGCCTATTAAAGTAGTCGTTCACATGAGAAGAGAGGTGAGCGGTAGCTAGATAAAACTGTTTGGTATCTGTGATAGTGATCATTTTGTGCCACTACAGCAGTTATACATTTCCAGTGGTAACCTTGCAAAATTAGATTCAAACAGATTATTGGGTGATATGATGAGGTTCGCTTTGTTTGTGCTGGTTAAAATTAGCCTTGATGATTTAACCAGTGACTGCCTAACGTTAGCCTAGCATCCGGGCATATGTCAGACTACGGACCGAGTGCGCTTTCTAAATATCAGCATATTCACGATCATCGCAAAACAGGCGAAGTATTGGTATTAACCTGTGGTTAGCTATGTGGAGAAATGCAATCCATGTTGGCGTCAGGTCGCTATTTTTTTCAGCATGTTTTTTTTTTTCTCCCTTTAGCTTCAAAATAGTCGGAGAAGTTCGGTGTTACACATATCCTCAGTACTCAGGTCAGTGGAAGTTTAGCTTTCCATAAATGAGCCAATAACCCCATCTACGGCTTAAATTTTGTTTTACTGCATTTTCATGTGTAAGACCAGTCTATTTTAAAACAGCGTTGCGTATCAATGATGCTGGCTTTAAAAAAGTTATGGCGTATGACATGGATCTCATTGATAACGTCAGATGCAGTCGTGAAATCTTGCGTATAAATTAGGCTAACGCAAAGGGTTACAATTTGAAGTGGGCTATATTCTTGAGACGACCGCCTTGGCTAGTTGATTATAGCTGCCGAAGGTGTCATGTTAAGGTACATCGATAATAGCCATTTAACGTTCGCTTATTATTCACGATATATCCATCGCAACGACAGCCAATGAATTTTCTTGCCAAATAACTTGATAAATCAGCAAGGCCGGGATCCCCCTAGTGGCACTGGCAGGCGGTGGCACCGCAGTGGCAGATCGTGGCAAACTGTGGCAGGCGAGTGGCGCAGCAGTGGCAAACTGTGGCAAAACTGTGTCAGGCGAATCGCGGCGAACTGTGGCAGGTGAGCGGCACTCCTCGGCACCTGACAGACACTTTCATCGACTCGCGACTGGTCAGCTGTCATAAATCTGTTTCATGGAAGTTGTAAAGATATAAATAGTTGATTTTAAATTGTGAACGTTCGTGAGTAACCGCGTTGGTTGTAGCTTGATCCGACTTCTGTCAAATGTGACGTTATGTTTTCTTTATCTTGTTCTGGCAGCGTGGAAAAGATGGAAAATCGCCTATTTCAGTTTGCCTTTCCTAAAGTTCGCCTAACTGACATGGATAAACACTTGTCATTCGGTTCTACGATAATTAACCTGCATTCGACATATCACTGGCATCGTCATTTTATTCGTATCAATATGTTCATACAGCCGCTAGCCACCTGGGTCTGTTTATGCCCAGTCCGATGCCCTTAGCTAGCTAACATTTTTAATAGATTAACATTATAAATTCGAGCGTTTTGTCCACTAAGGTGATTTTTATCCCTGCGAGCTACCACAATTGTGGGTAATTGACTGGGTTTAGATGTAAATAAATAAGTAAATAGAAAAACCCTAAGTAATCACCGCAGTAAAAAGTCTTTTTTTTTTCCCATGCAGTGAATTGTTTATTCTTCATGTAGGCCTAAATACAGTGCTAGAGATGAAAAGGAACAATACTGTGCTATTTATAACTGTTTTATAGAACAATAGGTCACAACAATTAAAAAATATTTTTAAAGTGTTGGTTGCTAAATAAATATAAAATAACAATTTTTTTTTATTCTTTTTATTCACAAGGCTGTTTTTATTTTTTGTGTTTGTTTTCTCATTAGTTCATAACATATAAGCAGCAGAAGACTGACATTAAACACTGGCCTACTTCATTGTCCTGCAGAGTAAAATATTAACAACCCCAATTCCGAAATAGTTGGGACACAGTGTAAATTGTGAATAAATTCAAAACGCAATGACTTTCAAATCACACCAGCCAGTATTTTATTCACAACAGAACAGAGATAAGTTAGCAAATGTTGAAACTGAGATATTTTGCAATTTTATCCACATAATGAGCTCATTTCAAATTTGATGGCTGCTACAGGTCTCAAAAAAGTTGGGACAGGGGCTTGTTTACCATGGTCTAGCATCCCCTCTTCTTTTTAACGCAGAGTGGAGGCGTCTGGGCATTGAGGAGACTAGTTTCTTGAGTTTAGCCATTGGAATTTGATCCCACTTTTGTTTAATACAGGCTTCCAGCTGCTGGAGAGTTTTGGGTCCCCTTTGACGGACTTTTCGTTTAATTATGCGCCAAATGTTCTCAATTGGTGAAAGGTCAAGACTGCAGGCAGGCCAATTCAGCACACAGACTCTTCTACTATACGAAGCCATGCTGTTGTAATAGCTGCAGTATGTGGTTTTGCATTGGCCTGCTGAAATACACAAGGCCTTCCCTGGAATAGATGTCATCTGGAGGGGAGCATATGTTGCTCTAAAACCTTTGATATACTTTTTCAGCATTCATGGTGCTTTTTAAAACATGCAAGTGTCCCACACCATATGCACTAATGCATCCCCATACCATCAGAGATGCTGGCTTTTGAACTGAACGCTGATAACAGGAAGGGTAGTCTTTCTCTTCTTTAGCCCAGGGGACACGACGCCCATAATTTCCAACAAGAATGTCAAATTTGGACTCGTCTGACAACAAGACACTTTGCCACTTTGCTACAGTCCATTTTAAATGAGCCTTGGCCCACAGAACATGGCGGCGCTTCTGGATCATGCTCAACAATGGCTTCCTTTTTGCATGATAGAGTTTTAGGTGGCATCTGTGGATGGCACAGCAGACTGTGTTTACAGACAGTGGTTTCTTGAAGTATTCCTGGGCCCATTTAGTGATGTCAATAACAGAATCATGCCGGTGATGCAGTGGCGTCTGAGGGCCCAAAGATCAGGGGCATCCAGTAAAGGTCTTTGGCCTTGTCCCTTACGCACAGAGATTTTTCCAGTTTCTCTGAATCTTTTGATGATGTTTTGCACTGTCGATGATGAGACGTTCAAAGCCTTTGCAATTTGACGTTGAGGAACATTGTTTTTAAAGTATTCCACAATTTTTTTACACAAGCCTTCACAGGTTGGAGAGCCTCTGGCCATCTTTTCTTCTGAGAGACTCAGCCTCTCTAAGACATCCCTTTTATAGCCAATCATGTTACACACCTGATGCCAGTTAACTTAACTACTTGCTTTACATTCTTTCAGCTGATTCTCTTATATATTAATTGCTTTTTCAGCCCTTTTTTCGCCTGTGTCCCAACTTTTTTTTGAGACCTGTTGCAGCCAGAAAATTTGAAATAAGCTCATTTTGTGGATAAAAATGTAAAATATCTCAGTTTCAACATTTGAAATGTTATTTATGTTCTATTGTAAATAACATATTGGCTCATGTGATCTGAAAGTCATTGCATTTTGATTTTATTCACAATTTACACTTCGTCCCAACTATTTCGGAATTGGGGTTGTAATTATCAATACAATCGTGAAAACGTCTTTATATATGCCACAGGAGTGCCATAGGTGCCATAGGTGTGGTGGTCCAGTTATAAATAGCATATTATTGTTCCTTTTCATCTCTAGCACTGTATTTAGGCTATTTATGCCTACATCAAGAATAAACAATTCGCTGCGTGACAAAAAAAAAAAAAAAAAAAAACTTTCCACAGAGGTGAAGTCAATTACCCACAATTGTAGTTATTCGCAGGTATTAAAATCACCGACAAGATGCTCGAATTTATGTTAATCTATTAAAAATGTTAGCTAGCTAAGGTAGCGGACTGGGCATAAACAGACCTAGGGACTGGGTATGAACATATTGATACGAATAAAATGACGATGCCAGTGATATGTCGAATGCATGTTAATTATCGTAGAACCGAATGACAAGTATTTATCCATATCAGTTAGGCGAACTTTAGGAAAGGCAAACTGAACTAGGCGATTTTCCATCTTTTCCAAACTGCCAGAACAAGATAAAGAAAGCATAACGTCACACTTGACTGAAGTCGGATCAAGCTACAACCGACGCGGTTACTCACGAACGTTCACAATTTAAAATAAACTATTTATATCTTTACAACTTTCATGAAACAGATTTATGACAGCGGACCAGTCGCAAATCGGGGAAAGTGACTGTCAGGTGCCGAAGAGTGCCGCTCGCCTGCCACAGTTCGCCGCGATTCGCCTGTCAGTTTTGCCACAGTTTTGCCACAGTTTGCCACGATGAGCCACTGAGGTGCCAGTTTGCCCCGATGAGCCACTGCGGTGCCACCGCCTGCCAGTGCCACTAGGGGATCTCGCTGTCTAAGATTAGCCTATTTTTTAATCTCAGAAGAGCTACATAAAGGCAGTTACAAGAAAAATTTTGGATATTTAACTTACAGTTACTTTTATTCTATGTCTATGCTCTCTTCAATTATACTGTTGGTTTTTTCTCTGTAAAGCACATTGAAATGTCTTGATGTAAGAAATACAAATAAAACTGCCTTGCCTTGCCTTTTATTCAACAGTTTTTTTTAATATATTTTCTACTCAGATAGACCTACGTATTTGCCACGAAGCCTTGTCATTTTAATATATGTAGTATTGACTGTTATTTTAGTCTTCTACTAGGCCTAGGCTTATCCCTTGATTGCAAGTTTATTATTTATTTATTTATTTATTTATTATTATTTTTTGTCGTCCGAGAGCCTCGGCAGAGCAACAAAAGATCCTGCGGCTGGCGAGCCCCAGGTTCCCGACCTCTGCGCTGCACAAACTTTCTCAGAAGGTTCTAATTCGCTACATTGTTGATGGAAAATCATCCAGCGGGTCAGAAAAATGCGCTTCAACTCGGGGCATTGTGACAAAATTTTAATTCGCTAGAATCGTTCTGTTTATGAAAAACCGTTTTGACGCTTCTTATGTCGCTAAAAAATAATTCGACATTAGATTTAATTCGCTTGAAAATCTGATGGAAAAAGGGCTTGTGTGTCCTCCTGACTAGAATAAAGATTTGTGCTGATCTGGGCACATGCCAGGTTTTAACACGATATGTTTAAGTTATGGTGAATTTCAGATGATGGTGCTGAGTAATCCAAAAGTAATGGAACTAGTACAGTGCCTGACAAAAGTCTTGTCGCATAAGGACATAGTAACTAAAAATAGCATATAACTTTATTTCTAACCAATCAATTGTTACAATAAATGGTCCATTTTAATGTCAAGGGCTTTCACATAAATAATTTGGTGCAAAATGAAACCGTCAAAAAGTGTTCTGATGTTCACAGCTTGGCTAAGCCCATAACATCTGTTTTTGCTGGGACAAAAGTCTTGTCGTCTCTTCAGATGATGCAACAACTCGCAGATTAGAGTTTAACCTATGACAAATACTGTAATTAACACATTCCCAGATGTGTATAGAAATAACCCAGCACACCAGACTTTCATATGAGGTGCGACTAGACCTCTGACAACATACCAAAGATTCAACCACAGACCAAAGTGCTGATTATCAAGAGCATGAAGACTGAGTCTGCTGCTGAGGTGGCAGACATCTTTAATGTATCCAAATGTCAAGTGGAGGGGATGAGAAAAAGATTTGAAGAAACTGGTGACGTTCATGGCAAGCGCAGGTCAGACAGACCCCGGTATGACAACTGTTTGAAAGGACTGTTTGTTGCTTCAACTGTACAAGGCTAGCCCTTCTTCAACTACAGCGAAGCTACATGAGGAAATGTCACCAAAAATCCCGGTATCTACAAGAAGAGTTTGTCAAATTCTCTATCAAAGTGGTTTTCATAGCCGAATTAGTACACAGAAGCCTGCATTAAACAGAAAACATAAAACCTGCATTGCATTTGCCAAGGCCCACAGCTCGCAGAAAGGATTGATACTGGAAAAGTGGCTGAAAGTTTATTTTTCTGGTGAATCATCCATTGAACTGCATCCCAGTCGCCGTACAAGACCTGTTGGAACCCTCATGGACCCAAGATTCTCCCAGAAAACAATCATGTTTGGTGGAGGGAAAATCATGGTTTATTGTTACATCCAGCATGGGGGTGTGAAAAAGATCTGCAGAGTGGATGGCAACATCAACAGCCTGAAATATCAAGAAGTTCTTGCTGCCCGACTTATACTGCTGCTCCTTCTCATTCTTCTGCCTCCATGTCACAGTTCCTGAAAGCGAAGAAGGTGAAGGTACTCCAGGATTGCCAACCCAGTCACCTGACATGAACATTATTGAGCATTTCAGGGGTAAGATGAAGGAGGAGGCTTGGAAGATGTGAAACCATAGAATCTTGATGAACTCTGGGAGTCCTGCAAGACTGCTTTCTTTGCCATTCCAGATGATTTTCATCAAGTTATTTCAGTCATTGCCAAGACGTATGGATGCAGTCCTCCAAGCTCATGGGAGTCATACATAATATTAATTTTTTTTTTCCAAGGCACCATGACTTTATGTTCTGATATTATAGTGGCATATTTGTGTATTCAAAATAAAGTGTATGTATAATTTCCACATTTTTTTTCAATGCGACAAGACTTTTGTCCAAGCAAAATCTGACCGTTCTGTACAAATTAAATTATAAAACTCAATGAATGACACAAAACTCTATTTTTGTATATTTCGCATAATCTAGAGGGCTTTGCCTTTCATATAAGCCATTTTTGATTCCAATTGATCAACTATAAGTCAGGTTATTATTTGTTGTTCCTACAACTTGGATAAGTGACAAGACTTTTGTCAGGCACTGTAGTGTAATTATTTACTTTCAGCGGTGAGTAATTAAGTGAGGGATTACTTTCTTAAAAAAGTAACTAGTAATGTGTAATGCATTACTTTTTACAGTAACTAACCCAACACTGCAGACCACACATGCTTATTTCACAAAAATGCCCTTATTTGCACAGCTCTGGACTGTGGGGGGAAACCAGAGTACCCAGAGAAAGCCCCACAGAATCATGGGAAGAACAAGATGAAACCACACACAGAAAGATTCACGGCTGTGTGAAGTATCCACAGGTGTAGCTACAGGAGTGGGGAGGCAACTGGATGTGGATCGAGACGTTAGAACCAGCATGTCAAAGAGGAAGTGGTCACATCCTGTGCTTATACGCGGTGTACACATGGATCTCGACTCTGTCAACAGCTAAATGGAAGTCATTACAGTTGATGATGGCACAGAGGTAAGATAATGTGCCTTGATGCTCAAGAGCCCCCAGGCGCATGTTTGTAATGACACTGTGGCCCCTAGTGGTGCAAACAGGTATTGCATTGTGCATGCTTATTTTTAAGTTCTGTTGAGGACACGCACACGCACAGACGGACAGGCATGAGGGCAACAGTACCCCTTTGGGAAACTGTTTTCCGAGGGGCTAGAAATCTGACTTGAATGGCAAAAACATGTTGTGAATGACAACAACAAATGGAGCCTGGCAGTAAAAAAATGCTAATTTCTACTCGTATATTCAATGTAATTCCAAACTGGAGTCGCCAGAACACATCAGTCAACATAGAATTTAAAGAAATCATTTTCCTAAGTTGTAATCAAAGAGCTATAGGCCAACCAAGCACAACCTACCCTGTGGAGTACTACAGCAAAATTGTAGTTACATCACCATAGCAACACACTGTTTATTTACTGTCCCGCATATTTTTTTCTGCCCATACCGACCCGAAATCGATGTTTTGTCGTCTATCGTGAGCGACGTCAGTGCGCATTGGCTTTGACACACTAGGCCCCACGAGCTTGTTCTAGTGAAAGCTTTTTTTTCCCGGAACAGTGCGTTCCCATTTCTACAGACACTCCCACCGCCGACACCTCTCAACCCTGTGCATTTTGGGGGCCACCAGTTTCCTAGCAACAGAGTTTAAGAGGGGAGCGGCCTGGCTTAATTGCGCTAACAATCGGCAATGCCGCACCTGTCTCACATTCACATCCGTCTCCCCAAACTCTGAGGGCACGTGCAACAGTGTGTGTGTCCGTGTGTGTGTGTGTGTGTGTGTGTGAGAGAGAGAGAGAGAGAGAGAGAGAACTGCGCGTACGTTATCTGTTGCCTGTTAGCATCGGACAGGAGCTCTAAATGCCTGCTCACTGAGAGAACATGCTAACGCACTCTTGCTCTCCCAAATCCTTCTCAGATTCACCTTTTAAAGGCAAATACAGGGCCATCAAATCACGGAATTCCTATCATGCTGTTCTCTCTCTCTCTCTCTCTCTCTCTCTGTCTCTCTCTCTTTCTCCCTCCATCTCTCTCTCTCTCTCCGATCAGTTTCACTGTGGCCTGCGCCCACTCGTCAAGTCACATGACTGAGAACCTAATCTCTGCACTGTAAACCAACATGCAGACAAGTATGCCTCAGCCACACACAACCACACACACATATATATAAAAAAGCATGCACACACGCACCGACATGTAGTACGCTGTACCCACCCACACACACACGCATACACACTTCCATCACACCAAGCACACACAAACAAGTGCACTCACAACCACGCGTATCACACACACCCCCCCAACACACATGCCTGTAAACAAACACACACACACACATACACACACACACAATTGCTTAACTAAAAGAGGCCGGCGTCCCTTTATTAGGAATACCCAACTGGGCTCACTTTCAGTTTTACGCAAGCGCATGAGGCAACCCCTCTCCCAGGAACATCAGCATGAACATGGAGTAAAGACTGGCGCCCCATCTCCGCGCATCTCCCGCCAACATTCCCCAGCCCCTAAGGCAGGGTTACATAAGTCTGTCTGCCAAGCGTGACCCATCTACACAGGACTTAATGAGACGCGCACGCACACACACACACACACACACACAAATGCATACAGGCGCACACGTGCATGTACGAGTGGATGAACCTACCATAACTCATATACGTTTCATACGTTCAGGGGAAATGTCGCAGAAACATGAAGATGGAAATATGCGAATAGGGAGGATTAAAAGAGACGCGAAATGCAAATGTGTGTGTGTGTGTGTGTGCGTGTGCGCATGTTCTGGACACAACTGTTCTATGCAGATGTTCCACGGCGACATGCATTCATCGGTACATTTCATTATCTATTCATTCCATTATTAGCGATTGAGACTCAGTGATGCAATGCAACCAATGAGTAATGCCTACTGCAAGGATACCACAAACAAAATTTACTTCTCACTAAGAGAGAGAACAACTCTTCATGATATTTACAAATGAATCGCAAAGAGGAGCCCAGCACGATTCATAGCCCTGACTCCCTTAACCCTTTCACTACCGCTTACTGGGAATAAGACAACCCTTGCTTACCGTAAATTTTTGTGCTATCGCAGCATGATATTGCATGTGGATTTTCACCCCCTTTTTCGAACTAAAAACGCCAGAAATGGACAATTTTATGCGCACAAAACATGTTCAAAATACATTTACCTTTCCATTGACACATATCTTTGCTTAGTTTTTCCAAAAGTAAAAACAGAAAATGAGGATAAAAACCGTATTTCGTTTTGTCAAGACAAGACGATTTCTCCTCTATGGGATTTATGTACAAACGGAGATACACGCGCATTTCTGTACAAATGGAGATACAAGTGCATTTGTGTACAAACGGAGATACACGTGCTGCAGCACGCACTGCCTGCAATAACCTGTACAAAATAAAATAAAACTGTGCATAACCGGAGGATTGGGAACTACGGGAAGCCTGATGACATCACTGACGTGTTGTGCGATACCAGACCCGTCCAAAGGGGTATTTTGTTGCGGAGCTTTGGCAGTTTTTGTGAGGGACTTTCTCAAGGCGCAAAATAGCGACAATGGTAAGTGATGCGGGATCGGTGCTGTCGCGGAAATGCGACAATGGTAATGAAAGGGTTAACTGAAATGCTGTTCATTCAGAACTCTGTTCACCAGCATTTATGTGCTTACAGCAATTTAAAAAAATTTAAATTAAACTGAAATGAAATTGCTTGGAACACATTACAGGGACACTTTATGCAATATGCTAACCTTGTGATAACATTTAGTAGTCCATGGACCAAGGCTAAAAGAGCCAATTAGCGCCTTGTCTCTTGATTTCTAGGCATCATTATCATTAGGCTAGCATGTAGCATGGAGTGCCGCTTTAATCTGTTCCCATGAAAGCAGCCGGTATTGTGCTTCGGTCCCGAGGCGTATTTTCTGGCTTTGCAGAGAGACATTGCTTGCGATCAACGCTGCGGTTGACTCTAGAATGGACCTTTCCGACTAGGTCCACGAGCTCCGCCCTCCCTAGTTACAGTTGCTTAGGCCCAAATGCAATGCAGCTCAGCTCCAAAATGACAACCGCACAGCAGAAGTTTGAGCACGACTCTCTCGCGCGTAATTCCCGATAATACTGCGGTTTCATTCTTACCGCATGCGTCCAACTTGTCCGGCAAAGTTGTCCAGAGAGGCCTTAACTATTTTACACAAGGATATACCCATGAAATCAAAACTTTTAATGGAACGGGTGGAGATACAAGAGTCACAGCGAAGTGCTGGCAATCGATGCAGAAAAGCCAAGCACCCCATTAACGGCGCATTCAGATCAGACCGGACAAAAAACTGTGGAATCAGACTGCGCGTGTGAAGCAGAGTTAGTAGTTTTCATATGGAGAGATTCGTATTCCTATCATAAGAGTTCTCATTTTGGGCATGTAAGTGCAAACATTTGTCAACTACAAGTTCATCTGAACCAGAAAACCTATTTTCTTTTGCGCTGGTCAGATCACGTCATTTCATACCACTGAAATGGTCAGAGCTGAAATGATGCAGCACGTGTAACGTTATTTGGGCTGTGCTGACACCTGATAACATCAGTTTTTATCAGCACCATTTCATTCTCGCTGCTTTAACGTGATGATATTAACTAACGGCCATTGAGAACTTGTTTGTTTCCTTTCAGGATAAGTGGACACTGTTTGGGACACACATTGTCGGTCTGGTTAAGTCTCTGCAAGGGTTGAAATTGCACAACTTCAATGAAATACTGAAGGCGAAATGGCAAAAAAACTTCATTTGCTTACTTTTGAGCTAACACAGCCTAGTGTTTGTCCATCTTGTTCACATTGAGTTGCATGAGAGGCCATCCACATGCCTTAATCCATCGCAATCACTTCACCGACTGCGTTTGTGGCTTTAGAAAAAGGATAAATTGAGCTCCCTGTAGCCGGGCAGGGTATCTTTCGTCGGAGTTACATGTTCCCCAAGTGCACCAAGGAGCCATTTACGAAAAAGTCAGCACCGCTAGTGGCGGATCCAAGGGGGGCGCACAGGGGCGCGCGCCCCCCTTTTTTCGCAGAGAAGCGAAAAAATAAACGAAATTTGTTCTTTAATTAAGGCCAAATGTCGTATGCGCTTACCACAGTATGACCCACTCGTCATCGTTTACAACCTTCTATGTTGACCTAGTAAGATTTTGAAGTCCTTACGGTTTATATAGCACTTTTATTGGTTCAACTTCACTATTCCGGTTGTCTTGCATCATGGCAAATTTATTTGGATCCAATTGTATATATTTGCTTTATATGATAGGAATGACCGAGAAACTCTTTTCTTGCAAATAAGAACGATACATGGAGTTAAGCTATGTACAATTTATTTAATTTTGTTGTTTTCATCCTAAAGTTTAAGAAGGCAGGCTTGCTGGGAAATTTGTTCGACTAATGGCCTTGCTTGTCCCCTGCTGCGGTAAAACGCGTTTCAACGACCACAGAAAAAAATATCAGAAAGCAATGGAAAGGCGGAAAAGCTTAGAGAATAAAGTAAACCGACGTTTGAGGCTCAGCCTTTCAAATGCAAAAAAATGACAAGCTGTTTGGCCATGATGATCCTCGTAGCAAGCAGTTTTCATTTGCAGGGGGACATGGAAGCGGTAAGACTGACGTTAAATTAATAGGCTATCGTATGCGTTCGGTTAAAATTTGCTTGAGCTTACGAAAGGACCCAACTGATGGACCAGTTGTTTATAGCCTACTATTTGATGTATATTGATTCGTTGTTTTACGGTGCCAAATAAAATTTGTCCTGGAATACCGGAAGACTTTCCAAATTTTCCATTCCAAAATCCCGTCTTGACGTTCAGAATCACCCATCATTAAACTTGTAACCAGCGAGTACTGCGGTTCTGAAGCTAGTGAGCTATTCTATGCTCTTTAGAGTCTGTAGGTAAGATATGTAACATTTTAAAAAGGTTATGTAAAAGTCAATCCAAATAGTTAAATGGTCTTATTGAAAAAATTCTAAATGGCCCTAAAGTCACATTTCTTTTTCACATTCATTCATGTAAATATAATAATAATAATAATAATAATATTTCCACAAAAAATAGTTTATATGTTGACAATGTTACGTTTTAATATAGGACAGCATCATTGTATTAAATTTATATCCGAACATCTTGAGGATAAATAGGATCTTTGATAAGATTTGTTTTTGGACATTACCCACCCAACCACTGCCTCCAGATGAGTAAATTCACTCACATGTGCAGAAATTCAACTTAATGGTGACTTGGATTATGTGTATGACAACACTTACTACTCTCACAACACTTGGGAGTGTTTTGGAAGCATTAAAGCCTCATCTTTTAAAACCATTTTGAAAAAAGGCAATCACAGCATTGTAATAACTTTTTACAAGCTGTTGAGGGTGGTATCTTTTACTAAACCTGGTTTAGGGACTTGGGGGGGAGGGGGGATTTGGTGATCTGTTAACATCTGCTAAAATCACAGATGCATTTAGCCAGTGGGTTTGCATGTTAGATATACACTACAATTATTTTGATGGAGGCTATTTGGTGTTATATAAACTCACTGCTAGTGGTGATTTTGTCAACATTCCTGAAACGTCAGAACCTTTGAAAATCGCTCGAACCATAGCACATTGTTATTCACTTGAAAGCTCTCATCAAGCATCAAAGAATACCAACACAGTAGGGTTTGGACGATTTTGAAAGATTTTCTCCTCTTTGAAATTTTGACCAAGTCACCAACAGCAGTGGAAGTGTTAAGGTCACGAACTTTGACAGTAAAGTGAAAGTCTTAGGTAAAGGTAAAAGTTGTCAGTTAATGTAAAACTGCGTTATAACGGCGCTTTGAAAGTTTTTTTAGCTTAATTTTTGGAACCTTGGGAGGAAAATCATTGAACAGATAGGCCAGATTTTTCTCCCAAGATACCAGGAAAACGAGTTTTCAGCACATTAATTTTTCAAATTTTTTGGGGGGAGGGCTACCAGACCCCCCTCCTCACTGCACCCCCCCTTTCAGCAATTCCTGGATCCGCCCCTGACCGCGCCTGTTACACACAGCTAATGATTGCATTGGCTGAACGACAATATGGTGGTACTACCGGGGTAGGCAGGACCTTAGTAAGATAAGGTAATCTGATTGGTTGTTTTTCTACATGTGTTTGACAGGTCGGAAAGGTCCATTCGTCAGTGACAGTCTGACACCCTGTTCTCTATCCAAGTCAATGGAAACTTTAACTTAAATAGTGCAAAGTTATTTTTTTCCGAGTGAAAATTTACAGTCAACATGTATTTTTATTTGAATAAATGTCCCCACGTGAGCATATTTGTTAGGCTAGCGTGCTATTTGGACAATTAAGATGTATTTTGTGGTTTAAACGCTGAAGCTGGGTGCAGTATTCAGACTCGGCAGCAGCTATCTGGCAATCCGGAAAACCTAGGACGTCCATCGGAGCAAGGTTCTCGCAACTGAAGAAAAACTTTTGGAATCTGGACTTTTCCGGACCCAAAATAAATAAATAAATAAATAATAGAAACTTGATCTTGACAAATAACACAAATAGCTAGTGTTGTAAGATTTTCACCATCTTAATTACTTCAAAAAACTGTAAAACTCAATTTCACCCAAAGGTGACATATGTACTACATTTTGTCCAGATCACAGGAGTGTTTTGTGCAGATTCTAACACAAACAGTGTAACATGGTAGCAACATAGGACACCTCTTGGTTTGCTAAATTGTTATTTGCCAACCAAAAGGAAAGTCATTGACTGGCGTTACAGTGACTTAGTCAATATTTTCGACAGTCCATGGTTCCCTTTGGTTAATGCTGTCAGTGTCATTGATGTGCTGCAGTATTTACATGTTTTTTTTTTTTTTACTGTCGTTTATGCGTTTGGTACCATCAAGGGGTTAGTGTTGTTGATGAGCTCAGTCATGGCAGCACTATGCAGGACTATTAAGTCTATAGTCATTTTTGGGAAAATCAGATGAATTTCTATTCTTCTGTGGCTGTCTCTGTCCATCCATTATGCAGCCCACTTATTCCTGGTTCAGGTCCAGGTTTACTTTATTTATACCCACAGGTTAAATTGTTGTGAGCGGCTATTCATCCCAGCATGCAATGGGAGAGAGGCAGGATAAAACAATAAGCAGGTTTTGCATTCCATCGGAGACACTGACTGCCTGTGAACCCATTTCAGTTTTTCTCAAGTGTTAACAGCATTAAAAAAAAGAAAAAAAAACAGGCATTCCTTGACATTTGGCTGCTTTAGATGTGAATCAGTTTTGCCATTTTGTTCCAATATCAGAGCACAGCTAACCCAATGAAACAGTGGAACACAGTATTAGCTATACTATATTCACATCTCAAAATTAACCACCTGTATCTGCAAACTAAACAATCCTTCAGCGAAAAGGTTGCCCTAAAGTGGATAGTTGCTTTTTTCGATAAATTTAATTTGTTGGAAAGGGAGTCGCTGATGTTGAAGATTTGAAAGAGGGGGATGTTACTGATGATGGGGGTTCAAGAAATGGGACGAATGCTTATGATGGATGTTGAAGAGGGGAGAAAAGCTGATGGTGAAGGTTAGAGAGGGGGGATGCATGCTGATGTTGGGGTTCTGAGAGATCTTGATAATACCAGGTGTTACAGAGATGGGGCGCATGACGATCTTGGGGGTAACAGAGGAGCTTATGTTAGGGTTTTGAAAGAAGAGTCACATGCTGACATTGGGGGCTCGAGAGAGAGAGTGCATGCTGATGATTGGGGTTCAAGAATTCAGGCATATGCTGATATTGGCAGTTTGAGACAGGTGAATGTTGATGTAAGGTGTGAGAGAGGGGTGAATGCTGATGTAAGGGGTTAGAGAGAGGGGTGAATGCTGATGTAAGGGGTTAGAGAGAGGGGTGAATGCTGATGTAAGGAGTTAGAGAGAGGGGGTGAATGCTGATGTAAGGGGATTAGAGAGAGTGAATGCTGATGTAAGGGGTAAGGGAGGAGGTTAATGCTGATGTAAGCGATTAGAGAGAGACGGTGAATGCTGATGTTAGGGGCAAAAGAGAGGAGGTTAATGATGATGTAAGGGGATAGAGAGAGGGGGTGAATGCTGATGTAAGGGGGGAAGGGGGGAATGCTGATCTAAGGGGTTAGAGAGAGGGGGTAAATATTGATTTAAGGGTTTACAGAGAGGGGTGAATGCTCATGTAAGGGGTTAAGAAGAGGGGGTGAATGTTGATGTAAGGGGTTGAACGAGAGAGGGTGAATTCTGATGTAAGGGGTTAGAGAGAGGGGGTGAATGCTGATATAAGGGGTTGGAGAGAGGGGGGTGAATGCTGATTTAAGGGGTTAGAGAGAGAGGTTAATGCTGATGTAAGGGGTTAGAGTGATAGGGTGAATGCTAATGTAAGGGGTTAGAGAGAGGGGTGAATGCTGATTTAAGGCATTAGAGAGAAGGGGTGAGGGGGTGAATGCTGATGCTGAAGGGGTTAGAGAGAGGGGGTGAATGCTGATGTAAGGGGTTAGAGAGGGGGGTGAATGCTGAGGGGGGGTTAGAGAGGGGGTGAATGCTGATGTAAGGGGTTAGAGAGGGGTGAATGCTGATGGGGTTAGAGGGGTGAATGCTGATGAAGGGGTTAGTTAGAGAGGGGTGAATGCTGATGGGGGGTTAGAGAGAGGGGTGAATGCTGATGTAAGAGGGGTGAATGCTGATGTAAGGGGTTAGAAGGGGTGAATGCTGATGTCGGGGTTAGAGAGAGGAGAGGGGTGAATGCTAAGGATGTGAATGCTGGTAGGGAGAGAGGGGTGAATGCTGATGAGGGTTAGAGAGGGGGGGGATTAGAGAGGGGTGAATGCTGATGTAAGGGGTTAGAGAGAGGGGTGAATGCTGATGTAAGGGATTAGAGAGAGGGGATAAATGCTGATGTTGGGGTTAGAGAGAGGGGGTGAATGCTGATGTAAGGGGGTAGAGAGAAGGGGTGAATGCTGATGTGTAAGGGGTTAGAGAGAGGGGGGTGAATGCTGATGTAAGGGGTTAGAGAGAGGGGGTGAATGCTGATGTAAGGGGTTATGAGAGGGGGTGAATGCTGATGTAAGGGGTTAGAGAGAGGGGTGAATGCTGATGTAAGGGGGTAGAGAGAGGGGGTGAATGCTGATGTAAGGGTTAGAGAGAGGGGTGAATGCTGATGTAGGGGTTAGAGAGAGGGGGTGAATGCTGATGTAAGGGTTAGAGAGAGAGAGGTATGAATGCTGATGTAAGGGGTTAGAGAGGGGTGAATGCTGATGTAGGGGTTAGAGAGAGGGGGTGAATGCTGATGTAAGATGGGTTAGAGAGGGGGAATGCTGATGTAGGGGTTAGAGAGAGGGGTGAATGCTGATGTAAGGGGTTAGAGAGGGGTGAATGCTGATGTAAGGGGTTAGAGAGAGGGGGTGAATGCTGATGTAAGGGGTTAGAGAGAGGGGGTGAATGCTGATGTGGGGGGGGTTAGAGAGAGGGGGTGAATGCTGATGTAAGGGGTTAGAGAGAGGGGGTGAATGCTGATGTAAGGGGTTAGAGAGGGGTGAATGCTGATGTTAGGGGTTAGAGAGAGGGGGTGAATGCTGATGTAAGGGGTTAGAGAGAGGGGTTGAATGCTGATGTAAGGGGTTAGAGAGATGGGGGGTGTGAATGCTGATGTAAGGGGTTAGAGAGGGGTGAATGCTGATGTAAGGGGTTAGAGAGAGAGGGGTGAATGCTGATGTAGGGGTTAGGAGAGAGGGGGTGAATGCTGATGTAAGGGGTTAGAGAGGGGGTGAATGCTGATGTAAGGGGTTAGAGAGGGGGTGAATGCTGATGTAAGGGGTTAGAGAGAGGGGGTGAATGCTGATGTAAGGGGTTAGAGAGATGAATGCTGATGTATGGGGGTTTAGAGAGGGGGGTGAATGCTGATGTAAGGGGTTAAGAGAGGGGTGAATGCTGATGTAAGGGGGTTAGAGAGGGGGTGAATGCTGATGTAAGGGGTTAGAGAGAGGGGAATGCTGATGTAAGGGGTTTAGAGAGAGGGGGGTGAATGCTGATGTAGCAAAAGGGGGGTTAGGGGTTATGAGAGTCGGGGGGGGTTAGAGGGGGGTGAATGCTGATGTGATGTAGGGGTTAGAAGGGGTGAATGCTGATGTAAGGGTTGATGTAAGAGAGGGGGTGAATGCTGATGTGAGAGAGAGGGGTGAATGCTGATGTAAGGGGTTAGAGAGAGGGTGAATGCTGATGTAAGGGGTTAGAGAGAGGGGTGAATGCTGATGTAAGGGTTAGAGAGAGGGGGTGAATGCTGATGTAATGGGGTTAGAGAGGGGTGAATGCTGATGGAAGGGGTTAGAGAGGGGGTGAATGCTGATGTAAGGGGTAGAGAGAGGGGTGAATGCTGATGTAAGGGGTAGAGAGAGGGGTGAATGCTGATGTATGTAAAGGGGTTAGAGAAGTGGTGAATGCTGATGTAAGGGGTTAGAGAGGGGATGAATGCTGATGTTGAAGGGGTTAGAGAGAGGGGGTGAATGCTGATGTAAGGGGTTAGGGAGAGGGGTGAATGAATGTTTGAGAGAGGGGGGTGAATGCTGATGTAAGGGGTTAGAGAGAGGGGATGAATGCTGATGTATGGGGATGTAAGGGGAGAGGGGGTGAATGCTGATAAAGGGGTTAGAGAGGGGGTTGCTGAGAGAGGGGCTAATGCTAATGTAAGGGGTTAGAGAGGGGGGGTGAATGCTGATTTGAGGGGTTAGAGAGAGGGGTGAATGCTGATGTAAGTGGTTGGAGTGAGGGGGTAAATGCTGATGTATGGGGTTAGAGAGAGGGGGGGTGAATGCTGATGTAAGGGGTTAGAGAGATGGGGTTAATTCTGATGTAAGGGGTTAGAGATAGGGGGTGAATGCTGATGTAAGGGGTCAGAGAGAGAGGATGAATGCTGATGTAAGGGATTAGAAGAGGGGGTTAATGCTGTTGTCGGGGTTAAAGAGAGGGGGTGAATGCTGATATAAACAATAGGAGGAATGGGATATTGCACTTGCCAGTGATGCGATGTAAGGGGTTAGAGAGGGTTTCTATATCCAGTATCAGAGAGGTGAATGCTGATGTAATGGTTTTTGAATGCTGATGTTAGGGAAAAGAGGGGTTAATGCTCTTTGCTGCAATAGGGGTGAAGAATCGAATGCCCTCTGTGATGATGATATAAGGGCGACAGACTCTTCCACACGACCCTCCTTGGTGAGGTGAGCTTTCAACATGTCCACACGCGGCTTACCCTCGCAGTCAAACACCTCCTTCATGGAGAGACGATGGCTCAGGGGGAAGGGGACGGCTGTATAGGGAGAGCAGGGAAACAGGAAGAGGAAACGTGTCATAGAGGAAGACAGAGGAACTTGCACCACGGAGTTCAGTCACTTCACAAGATATTTTCCGGCAATGATAATAACTACACTGCAATGTGCTTCTTGGAAAGTTTTTATACCTTTTTTTTTTTTTACCAAGACTACATTAAACCAGTTCGTTGAATTATAAATACTTTTTGAAGTATTGCTAATTTTATTTGCATTCAGTGTCCCCTTGTTTTTCGCAATAAATGCATATGTTCTAAAACCCATTTTCCTTTTGGCCTATTAAGCTGGATATATCTGTGGTCGTGGGAAACCTTGGGATCTCCGTAAGAATTTGAAATAGATTTGAAGTTCCGCTGTTCTGAATAAGCTGATGGATTGATGGATACAGCTGACGGACTCATTTATGGGTCCATATGGTTTCATGGAGTTTACCTCTTCAAGTCTGTAATCCCATATGTGGGTCCTCAAATGCAGCTACTGTTGTAGAACTTCAGGCCAGTTTAAATTCTTGGAGATCCGAAGGTCTCCAACGAACCTAAATATGTCCGGCTGAATTATAGGGAAATGAGCATTCACCGATGTACAAGATCTAGATATTTTCTTAGCTATTTGACATAATTCAACAGCCATAAAAACATGGCATTCTGGGTTTGAATATTTCTTTCAACATAAGTGCGATGTAGCATCAGCAAAGCACTGCAACCAGCAGATACAGAATATGTACGTGACATTGTCCTACAGTTTGGAAAAAATGTGTTCTCCGACTTTGAACCTCTAGGGGAAATTCTAGTGAAAACCAGAGTATAAGGGGTTAATTCCAAGGAGGTTCACTAAATTTTTCCAGTTGGGAATGTTAATGTAGTGTGCTGAACAAAATGAAAGCCTTTTGTCGTTGTATTACACCCTGAAGCACCTTTTGTTTGTCTGTACTTAAATTAACTAACTTAAAGTTCAGCTCAAATTTTTTTGATTAATTAATGCAGAAAAACAGAGAAAACCAGATGTAATGCCAGAGCATAGTTATGAATACCAGGTAATAGGAATGATAAAATGCAATCATAAGATACCGAAGACATCATCGTCCCGCTCGTAGAGGACCAAGAGAGGCACGAATAATTATATTGTGTGTTCATATCAAGCTTGTGAACTGTGGTTCTGCTGGTGCATGATTTGAACCACTTTCAGAATAAATACCCTCAGGTGAGAGGTAAATACAATCACAGGCCACTCATTATTTAGTCTGTGGCGAGGAAACACTGTTCTGGCTTGAATGGGCATCTCTGAGATATCCGACGGTGACACATGTAAGCTATTAATTAAAAGATAATGTTGCTTTTTTGAATAATTGATTTTGGCTCCCTAGGATATTACTTTCATCAAGAATGAATTAAGACAAAAACACGAACGTGGCCGAAATTGAAATTTGTGCAAAAATTGTTCCACGCAGTTCTACCCTGTTCTTCCCAATGCTTTTTCATTCTGCATATTTATGAAGCAGGCACGATATGAGTTTGAAATATTACCATAGCATATTTAATAACATAATGAATCAAAGTTCATCCAGCAACACTTTCAATTACAATCCACAAACAGGGCGGGCAGCTAGCTATCTTTGCTTTCAACCCACCCCTAAAGAACATTGTTTTGCTTAATGAAGCATTCAGCTTGAAGTAATTATACATGTAATATTCATATTTTACAACTTCCTGCCCTCACATGGGCATCCATCAAACTCCCTAACGACCTGCAATCTGACTTCAACTTTGGAAAGGCATTCTGTATTGATCTCCATGGCAACATGCATTCTTTTTAGCTTCCTGTACCAGCAAAGCCAGAAGGAGGCCACCAATTACCACTGACTTTGTCCTTTTGGGATTTTAACAATCGTCTCCCTGATTGGTGGAGCTCCACTATTTTCAACGCTCAGCTGACAGAGGGCTTTGGTGTTGGCAAAACGTTCTTGAGACACACAGACACAAAAAGTCGTTTTACCATCAAAACCTACAAATAAGTGTCACGGCTTGTGTCTCATGAACAATGTGTTGCACGGAGACCAGGAAGTTGAGGACTGGACTCAGGTGCAAGGATGGATTTGGCTGGTTTTATTTATGCCAACTGCAAAGCAGCGGACACAGACACTGCAGGAAACACAAAACAGGAACAGAGGTTTCCACAAAACACTAAAGTGATACAATGACGGGGCTATGGCAACAGCCACTATGAATTACAAATAGGAAAGCAAATGGAAACGATGTCCCTTTAAAATTAGAAAGTGCTGCATTAAACAATAACAGCATTGGGTTTAGAGTTTAGAATTTAAATACCCGAATACGGATAAAAGTCTGCACAAGACTGACTGAAATCTGCTCAAGCATTGGAGGTACGATACTTCACCATGAGACTGAGTGAAGCTCAGTCTTATATCCACACTGTTACCAGTAAGAAACAGGCGAGTGATAATTGGATAATGATGGAAGTGCAGTCCGGGTCTTAATCAACCATTGGGCTGGAGGCGAGGCCTCACAATAAGAATAAAAAGATATACAGTATAAAGAAAAGAACGGACCACTCAGCTCATCATTGGTTGAAATAACACTGACATTCTAGGACAGATATCAGCAATTATACTGAACCCAAGCGTTGGTGAAAACTTGACTGAACCGACGGCAGCCGGGTCAGACCATAATGGCACTCAACCATATTTTCAAAATCACCACAACTCATAATTCTCACAGTGAAAACTCACCAGCAACCATATCCATCCCACAAATGCATTTTATTAGTCCATTCATCCATTATCTATTCCGCTTCTTCCTCAGTAGGGTCGCAGGGGGAGCTGGAGCCCATCCCAGCTGACTCTGGGTGAAAGGCAGGAACCCACCCTGGACAGCTTGCCTATCCATACAGGGCTCACACACACCATTCCATCACACACTCATAACTTTGGGCAATTTAGAGTCTTCAATTAGTCTGAAAAGCATGTTTTTGGACTGCAGGAGGAAAGCAGGGGACCGAGAGGAAACGCACGTCAACATGCTTACTGCACACGGATAAGGCCCCCAGCCAGATTCAAACCCACAACCTTATTGCTGTGAAGCAACAGTGCTACACTCTGTGCCCCCGTGCCAGTTCTTTTAATAGCTAATTAATAACAATCAGAATTAAAATTCTCATTTTGTAGAGTAACCTCAGAAACTGGATTGAATTATAGTTATTATTTCAGCAACAATCACAACACGGTGCACAGATTGGAAGACAGCCAGTGTACAGGTTTTTTTTGTGAAAAACACTCACAGTTCTGGATCAGCAGCAGCAGAAAAGAAAATGGTGCCTTTGAAATTCATGAAAATGGATTTTCAAAGAAGAAAACTTGTAATATAACTGAAAAATGGAAACAGACCGTGAAAATTCACTCAGTCACATTTCACCAGTGCTTCACCGGTGCTCCTAATGGCGCGTAAGCAGTCTGATAAAGAATTACAGAATTCACACAATCTGCACATAGCACTTTCAATACTTTGTTTCCATCACAACCAAATACTCAAGCACACCACCCATTGAGAAGGCAGTCATGAAAAACTCATAAGCCATTCCTCCTGTAACAACATGTACGTGAAATATTCGATCAGTGTGTTAAAGACTCGGAGAACTAATCACAGTTGAAGGCACTCTTTGTGGAAAAAAAACTGAATTTGCTTGCTTTCTATCTCACAGTCTATAAAGGACCCATAAATAAGCAACGCTGCCCGTTTTATACAGCTGGTAGCTGCCTTTACAGTACATATGCAGTATCAGAAGTATGAATCCGCTGTGACTTTTTCATCTATGCCTGTGCTTAACAGAGAACCTACTGGTCATCCAACAATTTAAGTCTCCACCTTCAGGGGGAATGGAAGCGATTTTTCTTTCTTATATCACCAATCAAATTTTTTCTTTTCTTAAAGATTATTTTTTGGGGAATTTTTCCTTTATTTGACAGTTATACAGTGTGGAGAGACAGGAAAGTTGGGGTGAAGAATTGGGGAAGACATGCTGCAAATGATCTGAGTGGACTCAAACCCAAGTCGCTGCGGGAAGGACACAGCCTTTACGTTACACGCTCTTACACCAAAGAGCGAATGGGGCGCCCCACACCAATCAATTTTGATGGAGGTTCGCTCCATGGAAACAGCGAAGTACTGGGAAATCCCTATTTTCATATGATGTGCCCCTTTAATAACTGGTATAAGACAGTGTCACATTTCTAAATGCTCATGAGTTTAACCCATTTAAACCGGGACAGCATGTGCGCATTTTAAGAACGTGTCGTTGCCGACACAGATATGCGCGTAATTTTGAAAGTACCGTAATTACTGTAAGTTTTGCGCAATAGAAAAAAAATTCCAACTGTTCCTGAAAGCTGAGAAGCTGTGCTTCATCCCAAATACAGGTTACTATGGCAAACATGGCAGCATGATTCTCTGCTGGGATTTTGGCATAAGGCCTTAAAGGTAATCAAGTAACAAATATGTGATCAGTTGAAACAACACCCCATCATTCCATCCTTTAATCCACAAATTCTTGGTCACAGTCTTGGGGGGACTGGACCCTATCCCAGCATGCACTGGGTGAGAGGCAGGAACAAACCAAGGACAGTTCTCTGTCCATCGAAGGGATAATCCACGCGCACTGTGCCCAGTTTATAAACCCCAATTAACCTAACATAGAGTCCCAAGACAGAGAGTCACAAAAACTCAAAAATGGAAGCCATTTTGTTTCCATAGCGCATGCGCAAAACCAAGCTATTTTGCTCAATGTAAATTGTTTGTTTGTTTTTTAATTCTTTTCTCAGAAGGGAAACATAAATTTATGGGGAAAACAATAAATCAGCGAGCGATGGTATGGTCAAGCATGAGAGGGGAAAATGCTTGAATGTAAGAAAACGGGAAAAAAAAACTCATTCGCTTTGAGACGGTGCTCGATAACACTATGGAAACAAAATGGCTCCATGACCAGATTTTCTGAAACCCTCATGTCGCAACTCTTTCCATTTAGGAACTCTAGCCTAACGTGCATGATTTTGAACTGCGAGAGGAAACCGCAGTGTTCAGAGAAAAACCCTGCAGAAACACTTGAAGAACATGCAAATTCCACTCGAAGGACCCCAAGTCAAATTCGACCTCCAACCCTCTCACTGTGAGGCAACAGTGTCATCCACTGAACCACATTGCTGCCCTAGTGGAAATTCACCTTTTCTCAATAACAATGACACACGACATCTCAAAGATTATAGCCTGAGTGCCGATTCGACAAAGACTGGCTTTAACAGAGTGTATCCAACACTGAATCAACCTTGGATGAGTACAACCTGACTCTACTGCATTAGCTAAAGAGCCAATTCTTACATTCTCCACCCGGGGTGGAAAAGAATAAATTATTCCATTGCTTGTGTTTTTTTTTTTTTTTTTGGAGAGGATTTTTGCCATTGTGCTCTTGATTGGTTTACAAAATTTGACCCAACGTCTTTATGTGACAATTGTTCACATTTCTCAGATCAAATCATTTCACTTGGCCTCTCTTTCATCTAAAAGGATTATATTTCCTGTTCCTGAGTGCGATGCAATGAGCCCAACACAATGCCCTGACCCACCATTCAACATCAATGTAAGCTCCACTCATTTATACTCAGCAAGCTTTGTTAGACAGCCAAGTATCATATATATATATATATATATATATATATATATATCAGTGGCGGCTCGTGAACTGGCGATAGGGGAGGCTCAAAACAATCCCTTAAAAATAATGATTGGTCACGACCTGTTTTCAATTATTCATTTAAATTACCATTACAGAAACTCCGAAAACTCTCAACATTATCAGGTGTGGCCAGTTTTCATTCACAACTCATACCGGTTACGACTCCAGACATCTCGCGCTTTTCTTTACTCAGGGGTTGGAAGCAATGCATGTGTTTCGCGATCGTTTAAATGAAATTAGATAATTTGAAACATCTTAATGCAATTACATTGCTTCCAACCCCTCCATGCACTAGGACTGCAATTCCGCGCAAGAATCTCTTACATACGCGTTGATTGAATAATTGCTGACTACAGCAGAGGAACGTAAATATGCCACAAACTCACATCGAATGCGTGAGAGTTGACAGGTATGCGTTATAAATGAAAAATGACCACACCTGATAATGTTGAGAGTTTTTGGAGTTTCTGTAATGGTAATTTAAATGAATAATTGAAAACAGGTCGTGACCAATCATTAATTTTAAGGGATTGTTTTGAGCCTCCCCAGTTGCCAGTTCACAAGCCGCCATATATATACACACATACATACACATACAGTGCTTAACGAATTTATTAGACCACCCCCCAATCTAAGGTTTATGCCACAGTTGCCCTAAATTAATGATGTTGGTAATTGCCAAAATAATTTTTATGTTTCTGTAATCGTTAATCCACCAGTATGCGCAAGGTCTTTAGCTGAAATTATATTTTTAATGCTAAAGTATAATTATTTTTGTTATCCATGAATTTTCGAATTTACCGTTTCATAAAAAAGCAGAAAAAAATAGTTAAGCACATTATTATTTTTTGATTATGATGCCAAATAGCAGTTCTTTTCTTGCATTCCTGAACATAAAAATTAGTTTTAGTGGTTGAATGCAAGAATAGAAGCTGTTATCAAGGCCAAAGGAGGCCACACAAAATATGAAGTTTTTTTTGTTGTTGTTGTTTTTGTGCGTGAATAAGGACTATTTCATTGTTTCGGTTCGTTATTTGCCGAAGAAATAACAATATAATTTTTAGTTTTAAACAAGTTTTTGACAAATTTCTAAAATATTCCTGTTTTCTAGTTTTTTTTATGACAGGTGGTTTAATAAATTTGTTAAGCACTGTGTATATTAAAAAAAAAAAGTATAGAATTAGTTTTTCAGTTCAGTATAGCAGATTAGTCACACTTAGTAACAGACTCAGTCACACTGTGGTTAGCCGCACACACAGACACACGCACATACGCACACACACAAATACGCACACACAGACACGCACACACACACATATACACACATATGCATGCGCGCGCACACACACACACACATACGTATGCACATGCACACACACACACACACACACACAAACGCATTCACATGCACACAGACACACAGACACACACACACACTTACACGCACACACAGCAGTATAGACATGATCAGTAAGAGCAGAAGGTGTGTACGGTGTGTCCACACAGATGACGCGCGCACGCCAGCACACACACACTCCCTGCTTCCTTCAAATGTCAGTTTGAAATGACGTCAGTTATGAACATGGCAGATAAATGGTAGGGGAGAGGTACAGTAGATCCACTGGTCATCATTTTCAGACCACAAAGGAAAAGCAATCAGAATCCAAATTTTGCTTTTTCATATAGTTTATATATTATATATTATTTTAATATTTATAACAATGTATAATAATATAATATTTTTATATATCTTTTCAGTGCTTTGTTTCTAAGATCATTTTTAATTTTTAATTCATCATTTCTCCACATCGTGAAAATGTGACTCAGTTAATTTTTCCATTGTTATCTTCAGTTATATACATCACACATTCCAGAAAAAAAAAAAAAAACACTTCCTAAAAGGATGCTCTCAGGTCGCTGAAAATATCTTTGGGAAACTCCTGATTCCCATTCCCTTACCCTTTGAAGGCATTCTAGGTCAGGCATAACGAAAGGAAGGAATGAAGAAAAGGACAGAATGATAGAGGAAAGGAAGGAAGGAATCCAAGAATGGAGGAAGGAGGGAAGGAAGGAAGGAATGGAGCAAAGAAAGGAAGAAATGGAGGAAAGAAAGGAAGAAAGGTGTGGAAGAAGGGAGCTGGAAGGTAGGAATGGAGGAAAGGAAGAAAGCATGAAAGCATGTAAGGAATGTAGGAAAGCCAGGAAGGAAAGGAAGGGAAGATGTGAAAAAGAAGTGAACCTACGGAACCAAACCAGCTGGAACAGGAAAAAACAGAATTGGCAAACATTGCACAGGAGCCAATCAGATGGAGGCTCACTCACGGCCCAAAGCCAATGAGATCAACAAGCTGGAGTCAGCGGCCACTAAATAATAAATGCTTCACTTCAAGGAAAAACACTAAAAGAATCTCCTCTTTCAACTGGGGTAATGAGAGCAGTGTCCAATTATAATGATGGGCAAGAAACACAGTCGGCATTAGAGGCCTGTGTGAGTGTGAGTGCGTGCGTGTGTCAGTGCGTGTGTGTGGGCATGTGTGTGTCAGTGTGTGTTTGCGTACATGCGCGCGTAAGCATGATTGTGTGTTCGTGTGTATCAGTGTGTGCGTGCGTGCGTGTGTGTCAGTGTGTGTTTGTGCGTGTGAGAGTGTCAATGTGTGTTTGTGTGTGTGCGCGCCTATGCATGAGGGGGTGTGTGTGTGTGTGTATCTGTGTGTGCGTGTGTGTGTTTGCATGTGTGTGTCAGTGTGTGTGTGCATGTGTGTGTTTGTGTGCGTGCGCGTGTGTATCAGTGTGTGCGTGTGTGCATGTGTATGTCTGTGTCAGTGTGTGTGTGTGTGTGCGTGTGTGCATGAGTGTGCATGCATGTGTCTGTGTCAGTGTGTGTGTGTGTGTGTGTGTGTGTGTGAAAACGTGAGTGTACGTGTGAGAATTCCCATGGACACTGTGTCCCATTTAAGCATGACTGTCTAAGTGTATGTGACTCTCTGCATATTTGTGCGTGCAGGTGTGTGTATGCGTGTGTGTGACAATGTACGTCTGACCTGTGTGCGTACATCTGTCTCATACATCTCAGCACGTCCCCTGTGCACACACACTTTAGCGCATATACCCAAGTATCTCTACAACACCACACAGGAGCAGGTCAGTGAATCACGCTCCGCAAGCGAGCTCCATTAAACCTCCGTAAACTCGCTGGTTCCTCTCCAGCCCCGCCCTCGGTGGTCCCACGTTTGGAGATCTCTGATTGGCTGCTGCAGTCTGCTCAGCCAGCTGAGAACACAGAGCTGTTCCCGGCAGAGGCAGACGCAGGTCAGAGCAGAGGTGTGTAATTAACAGAAGTGGCACTGTTTCAGTGACGCTCGGAGTGACAGCGTGTGACTGAGGGAACGATGTGCACACACACACACACACACACGTGTGCAGGAGTGCGCTCGCCGCGGGGCTCTGCAGGGGCTGTGGCAGCCCAACAGGAGCCAAGAGTAAACGATGCCCCGTATAGAGGATCGCAGGACTGAAGCGATCTCCAAACACCCACGCGGCGGAGATGTCTGTTTTAGCAAAGAACACGCTGTACCTACAGGCTCAGGCTGTCTCTCGGTGATCACAGCAGTGTTTTGTGTATGCATGTCTGTGCACACGTGCGCATGAGTGAACGTGTGTGTGTGTGTGTGTGTGTGTGTGTGTGTGTGTGTGCCCGTATGTGCACTCATGTTTGTGTGTGAGTGTGTGTGTGGGTGTGCCTGTGTGTGCATTCATGTTTATAGGAAAGCGTGTGTGTGTGTGTGTGTGTGTGTGTGTACATGCGTGAACACCTGCGTGTGGTCCCAGTGTACATTCATGTTTGTGTGAGAGCATATGTGCGTGTATGTGTGTGTGTGTGTCCGTGTGTGTGTTTGTGCCTGTGCGTGAGCATGTGTGTGGTCCCTGTGTGCATTCATGTTTGTGTGAGAGCGTGTGTGTGTGTGTGTGTGTGTGTGTGTGTGTGTGTTTGTGTGCCCGTGAGTGCATTCATGTTTGTGTGAGAGCATCTGTGTATGTGCGTGTGTGTGTGTTTGTGCCCGTGCCTGAGCATGTGTGTGGTCCCTGTGTGCATTCATGTTTGTGTGAGAGCATATGTGTGTGTGTGTGTGCCCATGAGTGCATTCATGTTTGTGTGAGAGCATCTGTGTGTATGTGTGTGCGTGCGTGTGTGTGTGTGTGTGTGAAAGCCCATGTGCATGGTCCCTGTACATGGCATCAGCAGTAAGCACCCTGGACGGCAGCATGCTGCTAGAGTTAGCTGTGTGTGCGGCTCCGCTCAGCCTTTCCCATGTTCTGTAACACGTGCCATGTTCCGCTCACAGTTCTGCAGCACACGTGCACACGCCCAGCACTGCCCCGGGCCTGTCCCTGCCCTGTATTCTCTGGCGTCCCCGTGAGACCGCGCTCGTTAGCTCACAGTAGGTTGCTGGTTCGCATCCCATGGGGCGTGTATGGCGTGGTCCCGGTGCGCATTGGCACACCGCATCACAGACCCAAACACACACGAGAGAACACACACTGCCCCTCGTGAGGGAGGAGACACAGGCGAGACACGTCGCGTGCACAGGCGAGGGTGGGCGGCGTTCTGGGAACCGCGATACCCACGACGCCCGTTCGTGCTCAGCGGCACAACATAAACCGTTTTGGCACGCTTCGGCCTGTTTCGGATCATTTGGGCTCGGCTCAATCCAGCTCCATTCAGCCAGCAACCAGGAAATATTGACCTTCAAACAAGAATGCGAGTGCCCTGCCTCACATTATGGTTCATTACTGTAGTTTAGCTGATGCTTCCAGCTGATTCACAGTTAACCAGCCAAAACAGGAAATAATCCCCTTTAGCGCAATGTAGGGTTGAGGGACTCAGTCGAGGGCCCAACATTTGCAGTGGCCTCATAGTGAATATTTTAGTACTTGATCCAGCAGCTTTCCCAATAAAGGACCTTAACAACCAAGCCTCTGGCTGCTGTAAATCATAAGCTGAGAAAGAGAGAGAGAGAGATGATTTCCTGACAGACAGCGGTGAGCCCCAGCTTGGAGTTTACCCTGTCCCCTGCACTGCACAATGAAATTTTACCGAGCATTTTAATCCTGTATTTAGACTTAAAACACTCATTTCTATTACCTGTATTCTCAGAAAAACAAAAATTCTGCCACTGAAATGAGACAATTTTGACTCATTTCTCAATTTTGCAACCTCAGTGCTTTCGTGTTAGACCTCCAATATTTCCAGTTTTGATAAATAAAGCTTCCAGTGTTCACTACAATGCAATTTGTCTCTCCTTCATCGACTACATCTAATATTTGGCAGTTAACTGCTAATGTGTCAATATTTCACCATGAACATTCAACTTAGCTGAAACTGATTAAAAATTTTTCAGGGGAAAAAAAAATAGACACTCGGGAGATCGTACTTCCTGAAACTTTCGGGAACTTTGAACTAGCACAATTTCGTCCAGTGTCAAAGGAGTGCACGACTTCGAGGCTTTCTTTTCGATTCTGGCCTTGAAGAGTGCACTTCTATAAGAGGCTGGATTTTCAGGGACAATAAATAAATGCCTTGGAGTAAATTTTATATTACTTTGATATTTGTGGACTATTTAATTGCAGAAAACACACCGATAGAGGGGTTTTCGCACCGAGTTCCATTTTGTACTATATCCACTTAAACCTCAAATTCTGGATGTTTCCAGGGGTTAGATATTGTAGATTTTCTTTCATCTTCTTTCTTTCCTTGCCATGTATTCAGCATGGTGGTCACACAAGACCACTTATGATTTGACTGCGAGTTGCATTTATTGTTTGAGCAACGCCTGGGTTGTCAGGTAAAACCCATTATTACCTTTCCCAAAAGGCTTGCCGGACTTCACATTAAAAGCCCAAGAGCAAATCCATGCAGCAGCAGAAAGGTTTCAGCTCATTACCTCATTCATGGGAAGAGCAGATACCTCAGTCAAGCCGGGCAGTCAGCAACACAGCTTTAATCAAAATGGCAATATCGTTAACTCCCGGATAAGTTGTTTGTGAATCTTACCGTCCGTGGTCATGCGAATGGCAATTGATTGATTTTTTTTTTTTTAAATGTTATGAAAGAAAGTAATGGTGAAACCCTTTTGATAGAAGGCTACGACAAATTAAAGCAAATTACAAAAAAAAACTAAATAAAGGAATAATGATAAACAGTAGAAAACAATAGACAAATAATACAATCAAATGGGGGGCTGATATAGATATGGATAGATATTGACAGAGTGAAACGTACAGGTACAGACAGAGAGGACAAAGCAGACACACAGACAGACAGACAGACAGCCAGCAATAGACAAGACATAGACCTAAGAAGCAATTGGACTAACATAACCAGACATGGACTGGACAGGACGTAGACATACACAGGAGATGAATGAAACAATCACAGATATGTGAAAACAGTATGTATAATTACAGGGAAAATTTATTCAAGTGATAACAGTACATACATATGACAAGTTTGTTTAAGAGTATCGGGGTGAAATGGATGTGAGAGAGTGAGTGAGTGAGTGAGTGGGTCTGAAAGTGAATGGGATCAGTTAACGGGCAGGTTTAATGAAGTAATGAAAACAGACCAAATGTTATCAAAGTATGGGGGGTCAAAGTTCAAGCGATGTTATTTCCATGGATATTTACTAATTTTGGCCAGTTGATTGATTGATTGATCACTCGAGTGACACTCGAGTCTCATTACAACACTCCTTCCTGAGCTTTGTGTCTACAGGAGTAAAAACGTTCTGGCCGATTGGAGATTTCGACAACTTGATTGGACAGAATGGAGTTAGACCGATATAGGACACGCTGTACTTTCTTTAAAAATATTTGGATATAGAATGAGATGGACCTGAAATGCACCAAAACAGAGGTTGCAATCCTGTCTGACATGACTTCAAAATAAAGACTAATTACCGCCCTTTCCAACTGTATAACTATCACTGAAAATGTAAAAAATGGAGATATAAGAAGATAGCACTGAGGTGACAATTTGTCCACGGGGTAATCAAAGTTCACTTCTCCCAGGGTAAATCAAGAAATAACTCAAAATTCTCTCACATGGCAGAATTTTTTTTTCTGAGAAAAATGATAATAGAAATAAATGCTTTCAGTCTAAATACAAGATGCTGGGCAGGATTTATTTTTGAGTGCGAGTCCTTTGGCATCAGTCCTGTAATATTCAGAGAAATAACCGTCAGCAGATGCGTTCTTGGGTTCTCCCTTCATCCGAGAGAATATATTCCACATTCTCATTTAGATTCCACCGACCAGACAGGCCTTCCTCAGTACAGCACGAGCTCTCTCAGGGGTCTGTTGTATGTATTTACTGTTATTTTTTGCAGAGGCTGGAGGTTTGGGAGGTGAAACCCTCTCTTTTCATCGCAGTAGGACAGATGCTGCTCCCGCTGACAAACTAACAAGCAAAGAATCTACTTAAGCAGGAATATCAATGCACCACCTACACAGCACAAACAGTGGGAGAGACGGGGAGAGAGGGAGAGGGAGAAAGACAGAGGGAGAGAGAGAAGAGTGAGGGAAGGAAGTAGGAAGAGAAAAGCACAGGGAGGTGGTGGGGAGAGAGGGAATGAGTGTGGGAGAGACAGAGAGGGAGAGATGCAGAGAGAGAGAAAAAAGGATCAGAAATCAGTGCAAGAGAGAGAGGGAGAGAGGGAAGGGGACAGAGGGGAGCAGAGGAGAGTGATAAGACAGAGGAGAGAGGGAACGAGACAGAGGGGAGCAGAGGAGAGTGATAAGACAGAGGGAGAGAGGGAACGAGACAGAGGGGAGCAGAGGAGGGTGATAAAAGAGGGAGAGAGGGGAGAGGGATAAGAGGGAGGGAAGGAGACAGAGGGAAGGAGACAGAGGGGAGCGGAGGAGAGTGATAAGACAGAGGGAGAGAGGGGAGGAGACAGAGGGGAGCAGGGAAGGATAAGACAGAGGGGAGAGGGGAACGAGACAGAGGGGAGCAGAGAGGGTGATAAGCCAGAGGGGAGAGAGGGGAAGGAGACAGAGGGGGAGAGGAGAGGATAAGACAGAGGGAGAGAGGGAAGGAGACAGGGGAGAGAGGAGAGTGATAAGACAGAGGGAGAGAGGGAAGGAGACAGAGGGGAGCGGAGGAGAGTGATAAGACAGAGGGAGAGAGGGAAGGAGACAGAGGGGAGCGGAGGAGAGTGATAAGACAGGAGAGGGAGAGAGGGAAGGAGACAGAGGGGGAGAGAGGGGAGGAGAGAGAGGGAAGGAGATAAGAGGGGGAGAAGGGGAGAGAGGGAGAGAGGGAAGGAGACAGAGGGGAGCAGAGGAGAGTGATAAGACAGAGGGAGAGAGACGGAGAGAGGGAAGGAGACTGAGACGGGGAGGAGGAGAAACAGAGGGGGAGAGGGGAGAGGGGAAGGAGACAGAGAGAGACGGAAGAGGGGATAAGACAGAGGGAGAGGGGGACAGAGAGGCGGAAGGATAAGACAGGGAGAGCGGAGGAGGAGACAGAGGGGAGCGGAGGAGAGTGATAAGCCAGAGGGAGAAAGGGAAGGAGACAGAGGGGAGCGGAGGAGAGTGATAAGACAGAGGGAGAGAGGGAAGGAGACAGAGGGGAGCAGAGGAGAGTGATAAGACAGGGGAGAGAGGGAGAGAGGGAAGGAGAAAGAGGGGAGCAGGGGAGAGTGATAAGACAGGGAGAGAGAGGGAGAGAGGGAAGGAGAAAGAGGGGAGCAGAGGAGAGTGATGAGACAGAGGGAGAGAGACGGAGAGAGGGAAGGGAGAGGGAGAGAGGGAGGAGAGACAGAGGAGAGTGATAAAACAGAGGGAGAGAGAGGGAGAGAGGGAAGGAGGCAGAGGGGAGCGGAGAGTGATAAGACAGAGGGAGAGAGAGGGAAAGAGGGAAGGGGACAGAGGGGAGCGGAGGAGAGTGATAAGACAGGGAGAGAGGGGAAGGAGATAAGGGGACGGAGGAGGGATAAGAGGAGGGAGAAAGGGAAGGAGACAGAGGGGAGCGGAGGAGAGTGATAAGACAGAGGGAGAGAGGGAAGGAGACAGAGGGGAGCAGAGGAGAGTGATAAGACAGGGGAGAGAGGGAAGGAGACAGAGGGGAGCAGAGGAGAGTGATAAGCCAGAGGGAGAAAGGGAAGGAGACAGAGGGGAGCGGAGGAGAGTGATAAGACAGAGGGAGAGAGGGAAGGAGACAGAGGGGAGCAGAGGAGAGTGATAAGACAGGGAGAGAGGGAGAGAGGGAAGGAGAAAGAGGGGAGCAGGGGAGAGTGATGAGACAGAGGGAGAGAGGGGGAAGGGGAGACAGAGGGGAGCAGAGGAGAGTGATAAGACAGAGGGAGAGAGAGGGAGAGAGGGAAGGAGACTGAGACGGGAGCGAAGGAGGGTGATAAAACAGAGGGAGAGAGAGGGAGAGAGGGAAGGAGACAGAGAGGAGCGGAATAGAGTGATAAGACAGAGGGAGAGAGAGGGAAAGAGGGAAGGGGACAGAGGGGAGCGGAGGAGAGTGATAAGACAGGGAGAGAGGGAAGGAGATAGAGGGGAGCGGAGGAGAGTGATAAGCCAGAGGGAGAAAGGGAAGGAGACAGAGGGGAGCGGAGGAGAGTGATAAGACAGAGGGGAGAGAGGGAAGGAGACAGAGGGGAGCAGAGGAGAGTGATAAGACAGGGGAGAGAGGGAGAGAGGGAAGGAGAAAGAGGGGAGCGGGGGAGAGTGATGAGACAGAGGGAGAGAGGGAGAGAGGGAAGGAGACAGAGGGGAGCAGAGGAGAGTGATAAGACAGAGGGGAGAGGACGGAGAGAGGGGAGCAGAGGGAGAAGGAAAAATAAAACAGAGGGAGAGAGGGAAGGAGACAGAGGAGGGAGGATAAGACAGAGGGAGAGGAGAGAGAGGGGGGGACAGGGAGAGATAAGACAGGAGGGAGAGAGGGAAGGAGAGGGGAGCGGAGGAGAGGATAAGCCAGGAGGGAGAGGGATAAGACAGAGGGGGAGAGGAGGAGAGGAGAGGGATAAGACAGAGGGAGAGAGGGGGGAGACAGGAGGGGGAGAGTGATAAGACAGAGAGGGAAGGAGACAGAGGGGGGAGGAGGATAAGCCAGAGGGAGAAAGGGGGAGACAGAGGGAGGGGAGGAGAGTGATAAGACAGAGGGAGAGAGGGAAGGGACAGAGGGGAGCGGAGGAGAGTGATAAGACAGAGGGAGAGAGGGAAGGAGACAGAGGGGAGCGGAGGAGAGGGATAAGACAGAGGGAGAGAGGGAAGGAGACAGAGGGGAGCAGAGGAGAGTGAAAAGACAGAGGGAGAAGGGGAGGGGACAGAGAGGGGAGTGGAGGAGAGTGATAAGACAGGGAGAGAGAGGGAGAGAGGGAAGGAGAAAGAGGGGAGCAGGGGAGAGTGATAAGACAGAGGGAGAGAGGGAGAGAGGGAGAGAGACAGAGGGGGAGGGAGGGAGTGATAAGACAGAGGGAGAGAGGGAGGGAGAAAGAGGGGAGCAGGGGAGAGTGATAAGACAGAGGGAGAGAGGGAGAGAGGGAGGGAGACAGAGAGGGGAGTGGAGGAGAGTGATAAGACAGAGGGAGAGAGGGAGGGAGAAAGAGGGGAGCAGAGGAGAGTGATAAGACAGAGGGAGAGAGGGAAGGGGACAGAGGGGAGCAGAGGAGAGTGATAAGACAGAGGGAGAGAGGGAAGGAGACAGAGGGGAGCGGAGGAGAGTGATAAGACAGAGGGAGAGAGGGAGGGGGGAGGAGGGGAGGGGAGCGGAGAGAGAGGATAAGACAGAGGGGAGAGGGAAGGGGACAGAGGGGAGCGGAGGGAGATAAGACAGAGGGAGAGAGGGGAAGGGGATAAGGGACGGAGGAGGGATAAGACAGAGGGAAGGGACAGAGGAGCGGAGGGGGATAAGACGGAGGAGAGGGACAGATAAGACAGAGGGAGAGAGGGAAGGGGACAGAGGGGAGCGGAGGAGAGTGATATGACAGAGGGAGACAGAGGTGATGTAGGGAGACTGATTCAGTCTCTCTGTCTCTCAGCTCCACAGTGAAACAAGCCTGAGTGCCGTTATGGCGGATGTTGCTGGGCAACGGCAGCTAGCAGTGGGAATAAACCAGCTGCAATGCACTTCAAATAAAAACACACACACTCACACACACACACACAGACACATAAAAATAGTACATACTATATGACACACATATACACACAACTAAACACATATACATATAACAAAAACACACACACCAAACACAGATATGCCACATACACACATATAATACACACCACATATCTCAGGCACATTCACATAGACACACACACACACACACACTCACACACACATAAACACAGACATGATCACATACACACATACCACGCACACCACACACATACAAATGCTTCATTTATCGAGGGAGTCATAAACATTGCAACAAGACCCCTCAATAACAACAGGTGTAACAACATCTGTTTATGTTGCTCAACCCCACAATTTTCAAACCAAAGCTACGGCCTTACACACACACACACACACAAAGAGAGCACAAGCGCTGCTAAGGGGAATCCATTTGGTATCGTCACACCGCGTTCTTTAGCACATCACTTGCTCCACAGGAGCTCACCGTAGTGCTTGTATTATGAGAAACTCTCTCAGATACCGTTACACCCACTGTACTGAAACTCAAACCACAGCGCTTAACACGTCACATCGCACCCCTTCCCAGACACTACCAACATACCTCAAGCACATACCGAACACTCTCCTACAGACGAACAACATCGCACTCTGTGGTATATATCCCCTCGGCGTGCCTTACAGATGGGTGTGCCTGACCTCTGACCTATAAAAAAATGAGGTCAAATTTTGACCTGTGACCTTGACGTGACATAGGCTTCTGGAGACACTCGATTGGCATAACCTGTTTAAATTTGAGGACTGTCCCTACACAGGTTCTGCTGCTGAAGCGGTAACAAGCAATGGGAAGACAGACAAACAGACAGACGGATGGACGAACAGACAACAACATTACCCAATCGGCAAGAATCGCAGAGGGGGTGAAAAATCATACATTACATTGTAGGCAATTAGCAGACCCTGTATTCATGTCAAGTATTTCTAAATATACAGTATCGCCAGTAACTGCATTCAGCCACTGAGGAACATGCAGAGTTGACAGATATTCAGGGTTATGGTATATTAACATGATACGCTGGCACAAGATGGTATTTTTGTTAGTTTGTGATCAACTAACTAAGGGGGGTGGGGGGTGTGCGGGCTGGGGCCATTTCCAGCATCCAATGGGCAAGAGGTAAGAATGGCACACTCCACTGAAGCTCAGCTATGATCCCCAAACTCACAATCTAGTCACGCTTTAGATGAAGTGTTGCTCATAAAGGCTTTACACAGCATGTATACTGCCTTCATAAATGAGGCATAATGTCTTAATAAATCATACTTAAGCAAATGTCATGCTTTGTAAAGGGTGAAAAAACACATTCTTATTCAGCATGTTATGCCAGATGTGATATAACTGACAATGTCATTTAGCATGTGACTAAATGCTATAAAGGGTGACATAAAACTCGCTATTGTATGAATCTAGGCTTTTTCATGGAGGCTTTATAAATCAGACATTATGCTTTCATTGATGTGACATAATCCCTTCATAAACTATCCTTAAGTAAATGTCATACTACATCAAACATGACATGTCACATTTGGCACAGTTTGCTATAATATGTCACATTTGATGAAGTATGACATTACTAATGCATATTGTATTAAGGAATTTTGTCAAATTAATGAAAGCATAATTTATGATTTACTTTGTATAAAGCATCCATGAAAAAGCCTGGATTCTTACATAAGCAAGTTTTATGTCACCCTTTATAGCATTTAGCCACTAGCTAAATGACATTGTCAGATATATCACATCTGGCATCACATGCTGAATAAGGATGTGTTATTTCACTCTTTCCAAAGCATTACATTATCTTATGTAGGCATTATGTCTCATTTATGCAGGCATTATACATGCTGCATAAAGCCTTTATGAGCAACGCTTCATCTTAATACAACCCAGAGTAACTGGAACTTTATGATAAATACACACAAAACAATTGTGTGAACACAACAGTAACTGGATACTTTAATTGTGCACACACATGCCCCACACACACACACACACAAACACACACACACTTAACTGGCTCTTGGCTGAATTTCGGCTGCCTGTGGTAATTGGGCCTAATTTGATTTTTGCTTCTGTTAAAATGAGCTCTTGCCATACTGGAAGGAAGCCAAGCAAACGCTAAAACAGACATCACGGCACATGCTCCCACCTTGACTAGCTCAACAGCTGGACAGCACTAAAATCAAATTGCTGTGCCATATTTGCATATCCAGATCACCAGACTCTTGACCTGTATAATTGCGGCTTGCCAGTTGTATAGAGAAACATCAACAGAAAGAAAATGACTAACCTAAAAAACTACAACCAGCGGAAATCTCTACTTTGACTCCACAAATGCACATCTTAAATAAGCCATCAGTAACAACCCAAATAAATTGCACTGATACGTGAGGTAACACATGCCCAAATACCATTTCTATAAATAAAGCCTAAAACACAGGGTTCAACATGACAAACAGGAAATGATAACCACAAAAATGGAGGCCAGCATCCTTGTCTATTGCAAAAAGATAAATACGTAACGCTTTTTAAAAATTTTCATTTGAAAATATTTTCTTTTGAGAGAATTTAAATTATATTTTAAAAAGCCATGATTCTGCAATGAGGGAGCGGAACTCAATTTCGAATTGAAATTCCCAAAGCACTCATACGCAACCCAGACATGTAAATACCAATAACGAAACACTATCACACTACATGGTGAATTAAAATCATAGACTGTATAAAAAGATGGACGAAGCAAACGTGACGTCACCCATTGGTTTCAGCATACTATTGAGGAAGCCTCGATTTTGGCAATTTGAATTGCGCCATTTCGTCATTTTGAAACCGGATGTGATTCCTATTGGATGAGAGCGTGAACTGAATATCCGGGGAGAAGGGAGGGCTGGATTTACGGGTGGATCTTACCTTATCAGACAAGGACCAGAGGATAGCCACGCCCCTAAAGCACATATTGGCTTTATCCTTTATTCTAGGTTATTTGGGACCATAATTTACAAAAATGAACATCATGATATATCGGTGGAGACTTGAAACTTGCGATTGATACAATAAAGTGACGTAGAAAATCATTATTTAAATAATAAATCAGGTGGGAAAGTAGGGTCATTTTCTCATAGACTTCTATAGGATTGTACTTCTTTCTGCAAGCACCGACGTCGCCATCTGCTGGCCATTAAATAGAATGCAAATTTTGGAGATTTCCGCATTGGCCTCTGTTTTCAGACCCGAGTGCTGCATCCATCTTTTTATACAGTCTACGAGCAAAATCCGTTAACTCTCCAATAGAAACAGTGTTCAAGCGGGACTATCGTTCAGTTCTAGGTGTCATGGGGCCACCGATCGCGTATTTTTATGCCCCCCCCCCCCATAAAAGGCAGGAGCAAATAGTTACTCTTGTCCATCTGTACATCCGTCCGTCCGTCTATCCACTTCTCAAAAACTACTGGACAGAATTCAACAAGCTTCAGTAAATGCTTTCTAGATAGATTGAAGGTGTGCGTCTCATATTTTGTTTGACAAAATTGGATAACTTCACAATTTCTGGGGCTTCACAAACTCTCAGTGGTGGGGGCATTCGTGTGCAAGGACACAAATTTTCAAGTTCAATCATTTTTCTTCTAATTTTCTATCACTTGAACCAGAAATTAATCCAAGCGCACCACCATTGTGAAGATTCCAATCTGTTAAATGAGTTAGGAGGAAGAAATGGGAGGTTTCTCCCTAAATAATTTTGGGAAAGTTGAGACTCTTTTTTTTTTTCCAGAATGCATGACGTACGATGACCTGCTGCGCCACCACCTCGCCCCATCCACTAAGCGTCCAAGCTAACGTCCCATTGAAACGGCGTTTTAAGGAGCGGCGGCGTTTCATCTCTCCATTTCCTCAACCCCTATGTCTTTCCTTCATTTTAACATTCATGTCTCTCCAAAGGGGGGAGCTGAGAGCATGAAAAAGAAAAGGCGTAAATTGGCTCCAAGTCCCGAACTTTTTGTCTTTGAATTTTTCGTCCCCAGACTTTTCGTCCCTGGACTCTACGTCCCTGGATTGTTCGTCCCAAATAATGCTTTGCCCTCTTCCTGCATTATAACCCTAACCCTAACCCTTATATCATGGTAATCAATCTGTCGTCCGTCCATCCATCCATCCATCTGTCAACAATGGTGGCACATTTCATTGTCATTAGGGGATGAAAAATCCAGGGAAGAAAAGTCCTCGGGGATGAAGAGTCCGGGGACAAAAAGTCTGGGGACAAAAAATCCGGTGACAAAGAGTCCTGTGACCATGTGGGCTCAATGATGGAATTAGCACAGTGACACTAAGGATGCGTCAAAGTCCTCTAAAACAAATGACTTTTCCCCTTTCCTCTCCCCTTTTCCTTCACTTCACTAAAAAACATCACATGGGTCGAGCGAAAGTTTCAGGGTGATTTTGAAGTTACATACCTTGGGATTAGCCTCCGTTGCAGACGTCTAAAGTGGTTTGCTTCGTTCAAACACCAGTGTCTGTGCACTCGAGCAAGGTCTTGTGTTCCGCAACGTAATGACATTATGAGACATGAGCAACTCAGAATGCTTGTTATATGATAATTCTCTCATGTTTCCCCTGTCAAATATTAATAACAAAAATTGAGGGTACAGAAACCCTTAAAAAATTAGCTGATAATGACATTTTTAGTGCCCAAACAAAGTGTATTTTGATGACAAATCCGCGTCCATCAAAACCAAATGCTCGAGTCATGCTGTTGGATGCCATCTTTGCTCGCCAAGCGAAACGTGGGTAACGCGTGAGCTTGAGGGCACTCGGCAGGACACCCCCGTTCAGGAGATGTGCGCAGGTGAGCTCATGCAGGCTCTTGCTGACTCGTACATGTGGACTGCATAAAAAGATGGACGCAGCGCCCGAGTCTGAAAAGTGAAGCCAATGCGGAAATCTCTAAACCTTGCGTTCTATTTAATGGCCAGCAGATGGCGACGTCGGTGGTTGCAGAAAGAAGTTCAATGCTAATGACCCCACTTTCCAACCAGCTTTTTTATTTCAATAATGATTTTCCACATTATTTTATGATATCTATCGCAAGTTTCAAGTCTCCTTCGATATATCACGATGTTCATTTTTGTAAATTATGGCCCCAAATACGTAGACTAGAATAAAGGATAAAGCCAGAACATGCTTTTTGAGCGTGGCTATCCTCTGGCCCTCGTCAGATACAGTCAGATCCACCCGTAGATCCACCCTTCGCTCCTCCCTGGATATTCAATTCACGCTCTTGTCTAATAGGAAACACATCTGGTTTCAAACTGACAAAATGGCGCTGTTCAAATTGTTCAAATCGAGGCTTCCGAAATGCTATGCTGAAACCAATGGGTGACGTATGCTTGCACATGCCGCAGCTGCCGGAGTCTACGGGTGGACGATAAACATGGCATGACGCTCACTCGCTGTACCCTGGATTAAATGTGCTGCACACAGCAGCATCGCCATGGATTAATACAGCGAGTGTGTGTACATGCACAAGCACGTATTTGTGGGCGAGTGCGCCATTCTTTAAGTGCAGTTACAGGCTTGTGAGTGTTCGTCCTTGCGTTCGTAATTTTGGAGTGCGAGTCTGTGCGTTTGCTAACTTGTCTGCCTGTGTGTGTGTGTGTGTGTGTGTGTGTGTGTGTTTGTGTGTAAGTATATGAGTTACATATGTTATATATGTGTGTTTGCATCCACGTGTGCGTGTGTATTCAAGTGCATGCGTGTTTGTGTGTGTGCATGTGTCCATCTGCGTGCTAGGGTGTGCCCGTGTATTTGTGCTTGTGTGTATGTGTGTGTGTGTGTGTGCATGTGAGTGTGTGAGTATATCTGCTTGTGTATGTGAGTACGTGCCTGATTGTGTGAGTGTTAGAGAGTGTGTGTGTGCATGTGTGTTTGTGTGTATGTGTGTGTGCATGTGTCCGTGTGTGTGAGTGTATGTTTGCATGTCTTTCAACTACACTTCCTTCTTTTACACCTGCACTCTTCCATGAATCAATCCCTCCATCTCCCATATTCTCTCCCTCCCTCTCCCATCTTTCGCTCATGTTTTCCTGCACGCAGAATCCTCAGGGAGAGGTATTATGTAAGCAGGCCGTGTGCAGTGAAACACTGTTTTTAATAATTCACCCGCACTGCTAAATAAAGCCTGCGAGCTCATATTAAACATGCAGATACACAGCACATCATCTCCCCTCTCTCCTACCCTCTCTCCCTCTCTCTCTCCTTCCCTCTCTCCCCTACCATCTCTCCTTCTCTCCTACCCTCTCTCTCTCCCTGTCTCATACTCTTGCTATCTCCTTCTGTCCTACCCTTGCTCTCTCCCTCTGTCTATCCGTCCCTGTCTCCCACTCTCTCTCCCTCCCTCTCTCCCATCCTCCCTCTCTATCGCTTCATTCCTCCATCTCTCCCTCAGTCTCACTCACACTCCATCCATCTCTCTTTCCCTGTATTTCCCCATCTCTCTCTCTCCCTTTATCCAGCCATCTCTCTCCATTCTCTCACTCTCTTTTCCTCCTCTCTTCCTCCCTGTCTTTCTTCCTTCCTTTCTCCCTCCTTTTCTCCCGCTCTCTCAGGCCTTTCTCACGGCAGTCCTGCCTGAGGTCCCACCTACAACAGCTACCATTAGCAATATGGGAGATAATTCACACAATTACACATACCGTATATTTTCTTTTTATTTAATTTGGCTTCTTTTAGATCTGTACTTTTTCTAACCTTAACTGAGCCCCTTAGAACAAGAGTGGTCCGACTCATATTTTTCATTCTATTTTTAGGACCACAATCGCACCTAGCACTTTATGCATTCTTGAAGTGAGGATCATACATGTGACCCACGTATTGTATTGTACTGGAACTACACTGAGTTAATCCATTATTGCACTAAACAGATTGACCACTCAGGAATCATTTTAAGATTAGAACTTCAAAAAAGACTAACATGGAGTTAGACCACTTTTGTTCTCAGGGGCTCAATCGTACTGTTAATATGGCGGCATTTTTACAGTACATACAAAATGCATCTTGCAGCTTTCTTCTTGTAACTCATGACTGAAGCCGAAAAGCCCTGATCACTGTGACAGCCCTGCCAGCTCAAACCTCTGGTACACTAACAGTGCCTGCGGCCAAACGCCATCAACCGCTCCAACTGAGAAAGTCAAAGCAAGTATCACATAAAACCCAGGTACATTAGCAGCAGCTAGCACGCAGAACACTGACAGCACTAACAGTACGTACAGCTGGAATGACTAATGAAGTATAAATATCATCATGACAAACCCCTGATATTCAAACACTAACTAGGGCCAAACGCGCGATACACTAACTGCACCTACACCCAAATCACAACTACTTTAAATAGTGAATCATGAACGGTGTATATTATTAAAATAAGCCAATCTTGGGGCTCCCTAAAACCACAATATTTTTGCCACTGGGGCAATACAGGGGCGTCACTCATGATCATGTGATCTCTGCGCAGCCAGTCCGATTTGAGGCAGATGCAGAGATACCAAGTGGCCTGAAAGGTGTAAATAAACAATTTTATGTAATGCCAGAAATGTGTTTGACGACAGGCAGCATTTCCTTAAACTGCACTGGAACGCAACTGTTGCACGTTGAGCCAATTTTTGAAGCGCCATCGCTGTCAGCTGTGCAGTAAATAAAAACACAGCAAGCAGAACTGATCGGCACGTCACTCAGCTCTAGGCTAAATGGAAAACTTTGTGCCACACAGCATTGAGCTGACTAATGCGACTTACTGTAGGAAATCACAAAATCCGCTTCAACAACCATTCATCCATAACCAACCCCACTTATTCATGGACAAGGTCAGGACTAGATGTGCTGGATAGGGATTCACTGATCCGGCTTTTGCAGCCCCAATACCAATACCAATACCGATACCAATACAGATACCGATACCAATACTGATGATGATATTGATACAAATACCTGACCTTTGGGGATCGGCCGATACCGAGTACTGATCTGATTCTACTGTTTAATTAAGCTGTATGCCTCAGTGTGTGGATGAGAATGGGACCATTCTTTTTTGAGGAAGACAACATCAGGCTTGACTTAAACATTGCTTTCCAAACCTTGTAAAACAAAATGTAATAAAAAATGTAGATATAAATGTTCTGAATTGTTATACATCAAAATAATGGTATCCAATACCAGATTGGCCCATTGTTACCGATACCTGATTCAGCTATTGGAGTCAGTATCAGTCCAATATCCGATATCAATATTGGTATCAGAACATCTCTAGAGCTGCATGTAATGGATCAGGACAGGAACACACCATTATCCAGTCCAACAATTCAGTTTTGAACATGTGAACATGTGGCCATTGCTTTTTCCAGTATTTTTCTCAATCGCTAGAGATCAACAAGTCACTTGATGGCATTAACACTCATGGCCAAGGTACCTCTCTTAACTACATTTTCACCCATAAAAAAGGCTCAGAGAAATAGATAGAGGACACAGATTTTAAAAATGACATCTAAATCTGACGGCAAACTAAACTGAACTTCTCATCTCGGCAGCCATTCCATGACGTTTGATGGAAAACAATTTGGTTTCACAGACGATTTGAAAAAAAAAAGTACGTCCCAAAAATGATGGAGCTCAAGGAGGACATGGCAGGAGAGGGGCCCTGGGAGCATTGCCCTGCCCTATAAAAAGCCCCGTCCCTTGACGGCCGTGATTGGCCAGGCACCGGTGTTTTTGTTCCGCAATATCCACTGGGCCTCAGCAAGAATGTGCTAACACAGATAACGTCCTAGAATCACACTTCGGTAAGTAGGCCGCTTCAAGCCTCTCTCCGCCTGGTCTGGATTGGATCCACCCCCCCCCCCCCCATCAACACTCCAGCACCACTCCCCTCGGAGGCATTAAGATGGGATCAGAATCAATGCAGTCACAATCTCTCCCCTGGCACACACACACATACACGCACACACACACACACACACACACACACACATAACCGCCTTCACCACCCACGAGCCATTTAATTTACATGAATTCAGCGTTTTGCACATTACTCCTCTACAGACACGGCTGGATTTTTTTTTTTTTTTTTTAACTGAGGCAATTCGAGGTGAGAAAACAACATCTTTATCCTGGGGTGACGCGACGCGACACAGCAGTGCCTCCGTGTGTTGGGGGTGAGATCCCTTCATGCCCTTGCACCCCAACTAAGAGGACGGTGCACCCCAAATTCGAAAAATACCGCCCTGATGCCGCCTCACTACACTAATTTGATTGTCATATATTCTGTGTTTGGAATAGTCTGGGGAAGCACGATGGCGGTGTGGAAGCTCCTCAGAAGAAAGAGGTCATGGGTTCGAGTCCTGGCCTGGGTACTCCTGGCACGGAGTTTGCACGTCCTTCCGCATCTGTCGTTTCCATCAGAGCTCTCCAGTTCCCTCCCACAGCAACAACACTGAACCTGAGGTTTGTTAACCCTCTACTGGAGCCCCAGTACAGAAGAGTTTGTTAATGAGCATTAATCTCACCATATGAATGTATATGCAGATGATTCACCACACAGTTGTGAAGCCTCAGATTTACGTTCAGAGCTGATTCCTCGTAACAATCTCACAGGCCCCGATACTGTACCAGCAATGAACCAACAGACATTACTAATTTCCACAGATCAGAATATGAAGTATTTGAATAATTATGCCCATCCCGCACATTTATGGTTCTCCATGGATATATATTACTGAGGAAGAACGTGACTGTTTTTTCTCATTCATAAATCATCCAAATACTCATCTAAGCTATAGATTGGTGTTGTTCACACAGAATATTTGTTGTGGACATAGAGATCAATGTGTCGCACCAGTCCTGAGTGCTGATCTCCACTCTGACACATCGAGACGTTATTGTGGCAGAACGCTGATCTGTTGTTAATCCCACAGTATGGCTCGGGTAATGACTCTCGCCACGACGCAAATGTTAATAAACCCGAAGCGACTGCCTCTGGATCCTCAGAGCGACCTTCGGATCCACTGCGATTGGATTCGTAATTCCTAGCTTTGGCCTGGCATGCTAATGACCCCCCCTCCCAAACCCACGCACTCGCCCCAACATTACTGCACCCAGAGCTCATAATCTCACCCTTTCGGCTCCTATCATTAACCCCGAGATCATCGGTACGGGTCAACATCCAATCTGAGAGATTATTGCATGTTTACAGGCTCCTTGACACCGCTTCAGACAGCAGATACAGCCAAAGCCTGTTTTTTGTTTCCTATTTATTACAACAAATATTTCAACATATAGCTAGACAGTCGATCGCCCGCTGGTCGACGTGTATTCCCAGACCTCCTGAGGCAATCCTAAAATCGACGGGCTTTGTGATCATACCACACACAATACCCATGCCGAATATGAAATAAATCAGTTGAAATTTGAAGCCTGTAGAGCGCTCCACAAGCAAATCGTTACGGATGCGGTGGACAATCACTGATTAGTAGTATCCCAGACTTGTTGTCTGCGGATGAAATGATGCAAATAATCCAGGTGCAACAGGTAGCATGAGGCACGGTCATGTCCCTTCACCTCCACAGACCACCCACTCTCTTCTACTTCCATCGGCCCCACTACGCCCTCCGAAAAGCTGCACTCAAACACAAGGAACAGCAGGCAGATAACAGGGGCACACAGAGAGCGCAAACCTCTGCCAAGGCCAATAGTGCGCTCTTCTAAATCGACTATGCTTTGTCACTACTGAACTTTACAACCATTTACTGGATTTTAAGATGTACGGCATTTATCGCACCGAGACTCAAATGCTCAACCTCTCACTGTCAATGAAAGTGAAAAATAAATAACTCGTGTTCCTGCCTCGTAATTCATAAATGCTCCAAAATTTTACGGGTTCCTCCTTGATTGATGCTACATCCTTCTGCCAAGATTGTAGTTTTTCTGTAATCCCACTGACAAACAGACAAACAGACATACAAACCTAACCAAAAGCATAACCTCCTCGGCAGAGTTTTAGAAAGACATGTCAGAATGACAGAGCATTAATGAGTGAGAATTTGCCAAATAGTATCACCTAATCAACACGCATCACAAACACAGCACATACGACATGTTCGTACGGTTTGCACGCCTCATACACTTCCATTAATGGCTCCCGCAGTACAGGCAAGGTTGGGGGGCAGGTTTAAACGACAAGTCCTCACACGGACGCAGAGTCCGCGCACAGGGACGCAGACTCTGATTGGTGAGAAAAAAAGCCGTGCTCCACATACGTACAGTGCCTGTCCTCATTTCCACTTTCTTTTGCTCTGCCTGTTCCTAATTAGCAACAGCAGATTGTGAGCATCTGATCCAGAATAAACTCTCTCCTCCAGATTCAGCTGAATTATATCATGACACGCTCTTAAAATTGTATGTCCCCCCCAAAGATAAAAGCCATTTATGTTTTCTTTAAGATGTTCAACTGAGAAGGAAGATATTTCACAAAGTCTCAAATAAAACTAGAATGCGTTTTTACTCATAAAAATGGATGTCTCCCCCCCCCGGCCCCCTTCCCTTCCTAACCCACCGGACGGACGGACGGACGGACAGACTGACAAATGCATACCAAAAGGCTCCACTGCAGGACCTGAGTAGTAAGTATTCAAAGTTTCGTTAAGATCATGCAAATGGTTTAGGAGTTATGCTCCGGACAAAAATTGATCAAATCCGGACGGACGGACAGACGGACAGACAGACAGGCCCATACAAAAAGGCACCACTTCAGGACCTGAGTAGTAAGTTTGCAAAGTTTCATTGAGATCATGCAAACGGTTTTCGAGTTTTGCTCCAGAAACGAAGTGGGAATGCCGACACGAACGGGAACCGAGCCTTAAACAATATGTCTCCCCTCTCCCTCCGGGGGGGAGACATAACTATATAACTGTGGCCTCAAATCACGGTCCTTAAGGTCCAAGGACTGCTGGTTTTCCACCCTCCCTGCACCTGAGAATCAGGTGTAAAAACTGTTTGACCAATCAGAGGCACTGAGTGTCCATTTACTGACTGAGATAAAAGAAAACCAGGGCTGGAGTTGGATTCAAGGTCCAGATTTGAAGATGCCTGCTCTATAATAATGCTCTAAGTAACACTATTACACAACAGGAATCCATTTGAACACTGAAGTACAGTTGGTAGATTGATTGATGAATAGTACAGGTAGAGTGCAGAGAGAGCCGCAGGTGAGCTGTGAATGCCTTTCTGCACACGCGCACGTTACCAGTGTGCACGCCATGTCAGCTGCACTCCAAAGAGCCGGCAGAAGCTTGGCAATTTAAGTGCACATGTTTCCGTCCGACGACCATCTGTGCACGATAAACAGAATCCCAAGTATCCACGACTGCTCACCCTGATTAAATAAAATCCCGTAATCCACCCAGGGTCACGTGCCACTCTCCGTCAAGTACCGCGGTCTACATATGGTGCAGAACTGGTAAATATATCCATCCGTCCATGATCTAACCCGCTTATTTATGATCAGGGTCAAGGGGGGGGGGGCTAGCGGAGCGGGAGGGGGTGGGTGCCTAGAGCCTATCCCAGAATCCAATGGATGAAAGGCAGGAATTCACAGTTTGCCAGTCTGTTGCAGGGCTCAAGCATACCCTATGGGTAATTTAAAGTCATCAGTTAGCATTAACATGCACATCTTTGCACTGTGGAAGGAAACCCACACTAACACGGGGAGAACATGCAAACTCCACACAGGGACGCCCCACACAGTCCGGATTCAAACCTGCAATCTTCTCGCCTCGATAAAGTCGACCGATGGTAAATGCATACGCGCAAACAAAGTGAACAGGAAGAAATTATCATCAATATCCCCCTCCATGGAATCCCTTCCTAGAACCTAATCAAGGTCAAGACTAGTAACATAATCACACAAAGTTTCATTGTTTCCACTTATCTGGACAGACAGACAGAGACAGACAGACAGACAGAAACATGGACAGACAGGCTCCATTGCGAGGTCCCCTGTTCCACTTTGTGTCGTGGAGGGGGACAGTAATAAAGAATTCAGTTCTAAATTCAAATATGATTGCGTGATTGGTATGCTGTGATTTGTCAGGCAACATTTTGAGTGACTGTGTTTGTTTAATTATGGGTATGATGCTTACAAGGACAAGCTATCAAAAAAGAAAACATGGGTGACAAAACTAGTAGTAGCTCTCAAACAAGCTGTGCACTTGAGCAATGTGTACTTGATCCTTATCATCCGTGAGCAAATTGCTTTAGTGTTATCCACTCCACTACACCGCGAGTCCTGTGTGTTAATTGGTTTGACATGACATAGCGCATTAAAATGCGCTCGCCAACAAGAAAAGTAAACATGCTCAGCATCTTCCTGATTAACACCTCTCCAGCAGAGGAATACAAATCCGCACATAATGTTGAATATAATCGAAAGCCAGACAGGACTAAAAGGGCAGCGCTCGTTTCCGGACTTTGGGCAATACTCAGGTCTTAATTACCGCATTAATTAATTCAAACATATAGAGATCTGATAATTATACAAGCGCCTGTTGCAGCGGTGCTGTTGGGATTGCGAGAGTATGTGAAAAAACCCTGTAGAAAATGATAAGTTCACTCAACTTGACTGAGTCAAGTCATCTTATTACTTTGATTGAGTTAGGTTTGTGAATGTAAAGCAGGGGTGAGCATTTCCTGTCCTGGAGGGCCGGTGTGTTTGCAGGTTTCTATTTCTACCAATTACCCTATTGAGCATTATATTCGTTATATATGCACAAACACGGACTTGCTCATACATTAGATCAAAGAATTTTTCCTCATATTGGGAAATAAGAACAGTTTTTGGCGGTCATTCATGAGAATTTACATAAATGCAGTAGAAATATCAGATTTCATCGATGGTTTGACTAATTGGGATAAGTAACTCATTGAAGGCCAGAAGTTGGAGAGAAAACCAAGGACAGGTGTGGCCCTTGTCGCCCATCCCTGATGTAAAGTGTCAAGTTTATCAACTTTTTACATTCGCAGAACTTAACTCAGTCAAGCAACATGATGACTTGACTTAGTCAACCAGGGGTACGTTTCCCGAAATCACAGATGCTAACTTACATAGTCTGGCCCACTGGCTGTGAATGGACAAACTATGTAAGTTGCAAAGCTTTAGGGAAACGCAACCCAGAGTGAACAAATAATTTTTTACAGCATACATTACTATGCACAAGCACTGGAGTGAACCACGATGGCTTATAGAGCTGACAGAAAATCAAAACTCAGGTAGCCTGTCGGAACAAAAACCAGCATACAGATTCACCCTCAAAGAGCAGAGTTGTGCCACCCAAGGGGTGCGTTTCCCAAAAGCATAGTTGCTAACTAAGTTAGCAAGTCACATAGTTTGTCCATTCACAGTCAATGGTTCCAACTATACTATTCAAAAAAAGTAGGGGATATTTTATTTTGAGATCAAAATTTTCACATATACAAAGGGATACGAAACCATGTTGTATAGTTCCTTACTAAGGAAGCATTTCCAAAGAAATTCATCACCCAAACACATCAATGACACTCTCACGATCTGCACGGGATGCTATTGATGATCAAGGGGGTTGTGCCACAAATTTGCATGACTCTGAATTGGAAGGTTAGAGCCACTGTAAAGGAAGATTTTGAAGAGAAAGCATCAGATTATCAGTGGTTGAAGTCGTTAATTAAACAGAGACCATGCGCCGTCTAACACAGGAGGAGAGGTTACGTGCCCTTGGCATGCTACAGTTTGGCACAAGACAGGTCGTTGTGGCAAGGGCAATGAATGTTTCCCAGTCTGTCATCAGCAGATTATGGTCCAGACATCGTGCTACAGGGTCTGTTCAGGATAGACCACGATCCGGTCGAACAAGGGCAACAACTCAGGCTCAGGACAGATTCATCCGCACTATTGTCTTGAGAAATCGTATGGTAACAGCAAATCAGATAAGGTCTCAACTTCAAGGGATACTGGCTTGGTAGTGAGTGGCCAGACCATCAGGAATCGTCTGCACAGATTTCACTTACACGCCCGGCGTCCTTGTGTCATTCCCTGTTTGAGGGATCGTCACATTAGGGCCAGACTCAATGGTGTCGTCATCATCAACGCTGGGATAATCGCCGATGGAACAACGTAATGTTCTCAGATGAGTCGAGGTTCACTGTGGACTTCCTTGACAGACGCAGGAGGGTTTGGCGCCCGGCGTAACGAGCGTTTCCATGGCGTTAACGTCATTAGACATGATCCGTATGGGGGTGGATCTGTAATGGTGTGGGGAGGCATCACTGCTGCCGGCAGAACAGACTTGCATGTTGTTGCTGGGCGTGTCACAGGGCAGTACTACCGGGACAACATCTTGGCACCCCATGTTGTGCCGTTTGCACGTCGTTATGGCCGCCGTTTCATTTTCCAAGATGACAATGCCAGATGTCATAGGGCCAGGATCGTTACAGATTACCTCCAGCAGCAGAATATCACCACATTACCATGGCCAGCACTCAGTCCGGACCTTTCCCCCATCGAGCATGTCTGGGACATGCTTGGACAGCGGCTACGCCAACGTCAACAACCTCCTGCCAATGTCCAAGAACTTGCTGCAGCATTGCAACAGGAATGGAATAACGTTCCCCAAAATGACCTGGGACGTCTCGTTAGGAGTATGCCACGCCGAATTCGAGCTTGTCTAGCCAACCGAGGGGGTTTTACCCACTACTGACTCTGTTACACAATGGTGGTAAATTTGCTGTGTGACCCTGTGTTTGTGTCGACCCTTATTCTGGAGAATCTGTCCTTTACTGACTGTACACAGGGTTTCGAATAAATTGACAAATGTTTCCTTAATGTTTTTATGTCATTTGTTTCCTTCCTGACCTCATGATCTGCATTTCATGGTACTTGTAAATCCAATATTCCCTACTTTTTTTGAATAGTATATGTAAGTTAGCATCCGTGCTTTCAGGAATCGCACCCCTGGCTGAAAGAACATTGATGGATAAATGATGATTGCAGACAGCTGATTCACCCTGGTGAGTCATGTGCCCCTCAGATGATTTGTCCCGACCAGTCATGTCACCTTATGACACTATTGCAAGGAAAATTTCACAGAGTAAAAGAAAAACATGATGCTAATGCACCTGCCCCATCTCATAAGTCTCAGCAATTGTCCCTGTCCAATCTAGAACATTCTCACTGCCTAAATACTACCTCTGTATCCTACCTTTCCCACATCAAATAAAGAACATTAGAAAGGAGGTTCTGCAGGGTATAGGCAAACTTGCCCACAGCCCAATTTGAACCATCTTCTGGTTATATGTACCTACTTGTGGGACTGTCCAGAAAATAGATTTGAAATGTGAAATTTGCATACAGGAAGTGAACTGTGACCTATTTAGTGATTTCAAGATTTTTGTGGGGCAAGGCTTCAAAAAGTCCATATTTAAACCCATAAATGATTGTTCTGAAAAACCAGATGATTTTTAATGGCTATACAACAACATGATGGACATTTTGATACCAAACATAAGTATATATGTGAAAAACTGAAGAAGTTTCAGACAATTTTCCAATGAAAAATGCATTTGTCTTGACCAAAATTGATGCAAAACGTAAAGTTCATCTTGAAAAACAACCAGGTTCCTATGAAAACACACCTAAGATATTTTCACAAAAGTTGCCTCATATAGTTGGCTAAATAATGTGCGAGTGTCGTTAAATTGCGAGACCGGTAACATGGATCCGGATTGTGAAAATTGGAACCATCCCTGTATTTAGAAATTATTACTATCTCCTTTGGGTGTCAAAATAGGTCACTAAATATACTGGACAAAGAAAGTTAGGGATCACCCAACTTTTCAATATTAAAATATGATATGGAAAAAAATACAAACTATCACATATTTCAAATTCAAAATTTGGGGTGATCCCTAACTTTATTTGTCCAGTATACTAAACATGGAATGCTTGTTAGAGATACTTATCCAAATTAAGAGTCTTAGAGTATATGTACATGATTGATGAGACATTGGCCTTCCAGATCATTCTGGATCATAACTAGAATACATCTGAAACACATTTGTCCTTATAAGATTAGACAAATATTGATTGTTACTATATATATATAGTTGTATGTTAATTTATTAGGATATAATAACACTTTCAGGATCACCTGTAATTGTGATAAGATCAATTAACTGTGGTCTATTCAAGCCATTTTTATTATATACTACATATTTCTCAGAAAAGCCATTTAGATGTTTTCATAAACTGTTGTATATTGTATAGGTTCTATATCTCCCAGGCCTTGTTTTTACTCCACTGAGCAAAGTGTAGTCTGCGCTTGTGGTCATGCTTCAATGATTTTGTGAGCCACAAAGCATTCAACATTGTTGTCTGCCAGGGGGAGGGAACCTTCTCCAGAAAGAGCCACTGTGGGTGCAGCCTTTCATACCAACCAAGCTGCTACACACCTGATTCTACTAATCAACCTCTTGAATGTTTGTTAAGGGCCTTGATGAGTGGAATCAGGTGTGTAGCAGCTTGGTTGGTATGAAAGGCTGCACCCACAGTGGCTCTTTCTGGAGAAGGTTCCCTCCCCCTGGTAGGTACATATAACCAGAAGATGGAAATTGGGCTGTGGGCAAATTTACCTATACCCTGCAAAACCTCCTTTCACCTCAAGCACCAATACCCAATACCGCAAACATGCCCTTACAGCTCAAACATACTGTATACCAGTACAGTATTTACAGTACAGTACAGTATTTACAGTATAGTCCGTACACTGTAAAACCAAGTGTTTAAGTTCTGAACATATGCTAATTCTTTTTTGTAACACTTTTTAAACATGTCACAGTGTTTAGATTCAGTTTGACGGTGTTTTCAACAAATCTGAAAAACCTCGATCGCAACATCCAATAAACATCAGTGTTTTGAATGAGAACACCTTTTTACAAAGATAATCACCAGGCATTTAGCTTTACACACTGGTGTTTAGATTATAAACATGTCACATACTCCACAGTTTTACAGTGTAAGAGTGTTTTTTTTTCTCTCCAGGTCAATATTTTGGAACCCCATTGCTCTCAGTCACCAGCAGTGATTACAGCATTAGCATTACTTAAACGTGAGAACACTTTAATCATTTATGTCCACTCTTCATGAAACTGTATTGTATATGAGTTCCATATCCTGCTCAGGGGTTTAAGATCTGTGGCAATAGCCCATATGGCAGAGGCAGCAGTTGTACACTGTACTGGCAGTAAAACCAGCAGTTGATTTGGTAGCATCAGTTGTAGTTACTGTGGCAATGGGATAAACAGCAAGGCAGAGGTGCGCATTCCTGGGGTCTGAGAGTAAAAGTCCTGCCTTATTTTACCTCCTCCCATGAACTCAAACTGCGGATCTCACTAATTCAGGCCTACCAAAGAAAACGGCCGAGCTATAACAAAAGTTTGTCAGATGTCTACCTTTTTTCAAAAAACCAGCAACACAAAATCGAAAACATGCCACATTCCTGCAGGACTTCGCAACACAACACTTTGAAGTCGATACATTTTCACCAGAACCTGTAACAAACCCAGAGACCAACCAACTGCGTATGCGCACACTCCTGCGGAAGTTTTGGCGGAGAAAAAAATGCCCGAAATGAGGGTGCATGTACAGTTGGTTCGTCTCTGGGTTTATTACAAGCCGTGCAATTTTATGAGTTTGGTTCTGGTAAAAATGTATCGACTTCAGCAAAAGAAAAAGCAGTGTCTTTCTCTTAGTTTTGGAGTTTTCCAAGTTCCTTAGTAAAAGCTTTGTGAATAGCTTTTAAGAGGAAACGCTTAGTTAGGAAGTTTTAGCGACATTTAAGAGTACTCTTAGTGGTAAGATAAGATTTTTGTGAATACAGGCCCTGATCTGGATCAAATAATCAGAACTCTGATATCTCCCACTTTGCAATTCAATATTTTTTCTTTACTTGGGCAAAAGTGAAATTTAACCACCATGTGCTTAAATAATCATCTTTCACTTGCTCCTCAGGCAGAAAGGTTTAGATTTGGTGCCAAACCATTTTTCTGTGATGGCTGAGCAATCAGTGACTGCATTGCAAAGCATTACTAGCAGAGTTCATGAATATTCAGGCTGTTCTCATTCAGTGTCTGCTGGTGCAATTAGTTAGTTTTATTTCATGATTAAGTTATTTTCTTTTGAACTGACTGTTATTCCAAAATGTTGTTCTTATATTTCTTTATAGCTAATGAGCGCTGTAGGATGAAAGTGACAAGAACAGAACTAGCGTTGCCATAATTAACTTCACTATGAGGAGGAGTGCATTCTTATCAATATCCTCTCGGTATTTATATTACAATTCGCTAGTTTATTTCCTTTTTTACCTTTTCAAACCCAGTCTTTGAGTAGAATCGGGATTAGCCTAATCCCATTCCTGACCTCAAAACTCCAAAGATATGCATATAGTGTGCTACATCAGGTTTAGCATTTGAATCACTAACTGAGACAGAAGCTGATGCTGTAAAAGTTTCAGTTCTGAGAGAAGTGATATTTTAATGATGAAATACAAATCTGCTTCGATTCTGTGTTTACTACTTGTTGATATGATGCATACTATGACAGGACAGAGTATTTCATTGTAATGACCCGCTAAGTTATGATCTGTTCAGAACTGTTCAGAGTTAACTTGTGACCCATTTTTCGATATTTTTTTTACCTTTATTTAGCCAGGGAAGTCCCACTGAGAACATCATTCTCTTTTTCAAGGACACCTGGGGAGAGATGCCAGATAATACACTTGGAAGCAACGAGGGACCAAAAGGGGGTTTTGGGGTCAAGGATCTTGCTTGAAGGCCGACCAGTGGAGCTCACCCCAAATTCACCTCCCCAGATCAAGTAAGAATCCCACTGGGGGGCTTGAATCAGCAACTCTACAGCTACCAGCCAAGGAACCTACCACTCGGCTGCTCTACTGCTAAGCTGGAACTCATTTTTTCCTTGAACTGTAACAAGCTGCGAAGCAGCTTTTTCAGAGACTTTGAAACTGTCTTCACTGGTCTCAAGTGGTAATATACAGTCAATAGAGCTTTACAGTGGGATCAAATCTACTCAGGTGGTCATGCCTGTCGCACTCAGGCCAAGGCAATCGCTCATAGAGAAACCAAACAGTAGTTAAAGCATCACAGAAATGACAACCAATTAGAACATGCAGAGGGATTAACAAATTTATTAGACCACCACAGCTGCCCTAAATTAACAGTATTGGTAATTACCAAATTCATTTTTTATGTTTCTGTAATGGTTAATCCACCAGTATGCACAAGCTCTTTAATTGAAATTATATTATTAATGCTAAAATATTATTGTTGTTATCCATGAATTTTCTCATTTACTGTTTTACAAAAAAGCAGAAAAAAATTGTTAAGCACATTATTATTTTTTGATAAAGATGCCAAATAACAGTTATTTACTTGCATTCCTGAACATAAAAATTAGTTTTAGTGGTTCAATGCAAGAATGCAAACTGTAATCAAGGCCAAAGGAGCCCATACAAAATATTACGTTTTTTTGGTTTTCATGTGTGAATAAGTACTATTTAGTTGTTTCAGTTCGTTATTTGCCAAAGAAATAATTTTTTTTTTTTAAACAAGTTTTTGACAAATTTCTAGAATATTTGTGCCTTCTCAATTTTATGACAGGTGGTCGAATAAATTTGTTAAGCACTTTGATACTTAGAGACGTACACAGAACAGTGCTGCAGTGACTAGTCGATTAACCGATTAGTCGATAGAGCAAAACCTAATAGCCTCCAGCCTTGATAACAAAGTAATGATTTCAGTCATTTTTCCAAGCAAAAATGTCAAACATTTGCTGGTTGCAGCTTCTTGAATGTAAGGATTTGCTACTTTTCTTTGTCATTTATGATAGTGAATAAAGAGATGATGGATTTTGGACTGTTGGTTAGACAAAAGAAGCAATTTGGTGACATCACTTTGTACTCAGGAAAATCCAATGGCCATTCTTCACAATTTAAAAAAAATTTTTTTTTCAATTTTTTACACTAAACAATTAATCGATTAGAAGTGAAGATTAATGGCTGATTAATCAATGATGAAAACATTTGTTAGTTACAGCCCAACAACAAAGTTTAAAAAAGGTGTTTTCTTCCTGAGCACAGACACTCTTCTTCAGTGGCCTTTGAAGAGCATGTTTCAGCGCCAGAAATCAGAATCATTTGAAAATAATGCAGTAGGCACAGTACAATCCTTTATAAGGATACGCTGTTAAAAAAATAAGGAGGAATACTTAGCTATCTTGTCACCCTGCATTTCACAATACAGCCATCATCCATTTTTATACTCATAAGAAGCCAATGTCCTGTTTTTAACTTAACTCTAGGCTGTGCAGCAAATATATACAGTATATGAGAGAGGGTGTGTGTGTGTGTGTGTGTGTGTGTGTGTTAGCGTGTGTGTGCATGAATCTAAATACAGGCCATTTGTAAAGTTTATATATCTTTCAGTGCATGCTCCCTATTTTCACATTTCTATTTTACCCCTTTTCCCCCACCCTGAACACAGTTATTTAGTCCACCCCAGCAGCCTGCTCAAATCAACTCAAGAGGAAGTAGCCACGGCATGTCATTCTGCCCACTCACGTGCCAACAACAACCCATCACTTGTTTGAACTGTGTAGGCGCACACGCTGCCTATGCAGACGGAAGATAGCGCAGCCAATGTACTGTGTGGGTGCATCTCAAATTTGGGTCATCACTTAATTCCATCCGCCAAACTGACATGACATCGTTTCATCTCTGTTAAACAGCTTTGGTTTAAGAGTCTTCACTGGTTTCCTTAACTCTAACCCCTAACTCTAAACCTTGCCTCAAACCAAACCCTAACCCTAAATTTATCCTTATCCCTAACCCTGAATGTTAGTTTGCAAGGTGAAAACAACTGACAACCCCTACAAATTCAGCCTTCTAAGGATGCAGCGTGCGCGTTGAGATGCACCCTATTTTCAGCTCACAAAGCTGCAATCACCAATCCGACCAGAGGTGGCCGCTAGAGAGCAACGAGACAAACGAAATTTTACCCCCACTATTTTGGCGAGGCCGAGCCAATTGTTGCCTCGCCAATGCCGGCCTCTGACCATTCATTTCCACATTTCTGTTGATTTGAAGGTAATGCTTATCGAAATCACTCATTTACCAAATTCATCCCAATGTTTCTTCCTTCTGTCCTGAACTGAAGTATCGTCACCGCTTGAGACATCACTCCTATGTGACGCCAGTTAATACACGAGGCAGATGGGAAGGGCCAGATCCGCAGATCAAGGATTCACGCATCATGCCATAAAGTATTTCCACAAAGGATGACCTCATATTTCCCTGCTCACAATGTCTTTGGGAAACATCTAATTCCTTTTCACTGACTCATTTGATGCAAATCTCCCAAAAGATGGAGGAACTCTATTTCCGGGTAACGCATAAGAATATTAAAAAATGGACGTAAAAAATAAGCAGTTGAAACGAGCCTTCAGTTTTGCTGGTAGAACAGATTCACATTCTGACTGGATTCACCACCTGAATCCACCTAATGTTACATGCAAAACATCTTCCGCTACCACTGAAATTCCATACATGCATTAGCTCCAACAGCAGCTGCCTGTCTGCCCGTCTGGAGTGGCCATCAGGAGAGTGAGCTTTGGGCAAATTTTATAAAATCCATCCTCAATGCACCGAAACAGAGTTCCAAACTACATATTCATGACAGCTATTTAGCTGACACTTTGATTCAGCAGAGTTACAGCTGATTATGCTGAGAAGGCACACATTCCCTAAGGAGCAATCTGATGTTAAGGGTCTCCTTTAAGGGCCCAACAGCTGCACTCGGCTTACACTGGGGATTGAACCACTTACCCTTTGAGTATCAGTTAAAGACCTAGCCGCTAGGCTACACAGTGACCTCCACTAATATAAGCAGTCCTTGGCAAATATGAACAAAAGTGTCATTAATTAATTCTTTCATTGCTTACCCTCTTCAAATTTAATTCAAGATATTATCCAAAAAAAATGCCTATAATTGAAATACAAAGATCGAAATAAAAAAAAGAAATCATCATGAGAACAGTTATTTTAGCATGTATGGCACAATTTTTTGGTCTCGTTTGTTTAATACACGGGAAGCCAACCCTGGCTCTCTGGGGCCCTATGTTGTGCTGGTTTTGGTGTTAGTCTGAGCTTAATTGATTAATTAAAGGAGTTGATTACACAGTCAACTCACCTCACCTAGTTTCTTGAGTCAAAATAAGCGGTTAGATCAAAAACCAGCACACCCTGGGGCCACCCCAGGACCACAGTTGGCAACCATTGGTTCAATACTTTGTGCAGACCCCCCTTTGCCAAGATAGCATTTCTGAGAATTCTCCTATAGCCTGTAATGAGGTCAGAGAAGACATTGCAAGGAATCTGAGCACAGGTATCCACATAGACTCTCTCTAGATCCTTCAAAGTCCTTGGCCCACGTTTCTGGACTCTCCATCTCAGATTGTCCTGCAGGCTATCTATTAGGTTTCAGTCAAAGGACTGGATTGGCCATAGCAGAACCTTGATTCTGTGGTTGGTCAACCTTTTTTGAGTTGATATTAAAGCAAGCTTTGGATTACTGTCCTGTTGGAAGATCCAACCGTGGCCTGGTTTGAGCCTCTGCTTTCTGGAAGAGGCAGTAAGATTTTTATTTAATATCTGCTAGAACTTAATGGAATCCCTGATATCATGAATCATAAGGGAGAAATTCAGCACCAAAACATCAAAGATCCGCAACTATGCCTCACAGTGGGGATTAAGTTCTCTATAGAATGGCTAGCTTTGATATTACCGTAACAACCTGTGATGCTTTTTGCCGAACAGCTCAATTTTCATTTCACGTGACAATGGAACCTGGTCCATCACCATCACACTTTCCAGTACTATTTGGCAAAGAGTTAGTTTCATTAGTCTGTTTTGGATTACCACAGAAACGTTTATTCAACAAACCTTCCAAACAACCTGCAGACAGTTATGAATATGACACCTGATTGTAGTAATGAAGACTTTCTGACAAAAAGATTTCATGTCTGCAATTCTTCTACCATTCTCCTCGCAGTTTGTGCTTCCAAAATAAAGCATAAATCAATTTCTAGGAAGGGTCTTAATAAAGCCACTGGCCTGAAACTTCTTAATTATCACCCTGAGAGTCAAAAGGGGTATTTTCAACTTTTGAGCTATTTCTTATTGCTATTTCCACGTTATGAAGCTCAAGAACTTACTGTTACACATCAGTGTCAATGATTGCAGCAGCAACTGGAAAAGTGCACCATAATTAATATGCCCTCACTGAGTGATATTAAGTGCAATTGATCGTCCGGCAAATTGATTGGTGAGCCCATTATCTTTCAGAACTATACCCCAACAGACAAGCTCGCTTTCTCTTGACTCTTAGGGAATATTCACTCTGTAGAGTTTTTCCCTGTTTATGTTTATGTTGAGAATTTCAGCTACAATCATCAGGAATTCCAAGCTGGTTTACAACTACCCAAGTTGTGTTTTGGACACTTCTAGCAGGTCATAGGTAGTCTGTTGGTGGGCAAAGCTGGTTTAGCTGGAAGAATAAACTAGCAGCCTAACTGGTGGACAAGCTGACTATACAGGCTGGACAACTGGTTACCCAGCTTTAGTGTCCATTACACAGCGTAACAAAGCTTGGCCAGCTTATGCTGGTTTTAACAGGAGTTTTTAGCAGAGCCCACATATTGGCATCACAGTTTGTCTGACAAACCCGGCAGAGAAGCCAAAACAGATCACGACAGCCACTGTGTCGCACACAGCTGCAGTATATGTGCACAGAAGCACACAGAATTCAGAAACATCTGGAAAGAAGGCCATTCCCACACTGCTCTGCAGCTATAAAATAAAGCAACCCATTCTCATCCCAACTTGTCATAGAGGGACGCTAGCTGACCAAGTGTTGATATACAACAAAAATAGCGGCCTTTGGTGTCCTAATTTGACAGCAGAGTTAAAACAAACCCTACCCTATAACCCCTAACCCTAATCTGAACCATAACCCTAAACGTCAGATAAGGCTCCATTTTCATCATACATCAGAATCAGGATGAAAACATGTTGAATAAAGCATAAATAACACAGAGCTCTGAGCCTACAACAGGACCCCGAGGAAGCAGTAAAAATTGAAGAAAAAAGGAGGAATATTAGCCAGAGATTTGCTAGTTCAATCCATGAATTAAAAAAGCCTTTATCTTTGAACTAGGTATTCAACTTGAATGTCAATGCTTACCATAGAATCTACAAAGAAACGGAGCAGTACACTGTCAAAACAGACATTATGCTGCACTCAAAATGTTTTGTTGAAACGGATTACCTAAAGAAACCACATAAACCGACTTAATGATATTTTGTTCACAGCACTTAAAAACATGGTAAAATAACTTTTCGAAATTTATACCATGATTGTTAAGTACAGTCCACACAAGGCAATCCAGCTGGCTTTCAAACTTTTTAAGGAAATTGGTTTCCACCAAACATTTGAGTGCACCACCCTGTCTGGGTTCACAGTTTACTGGTCTAGTCTTAGTTAAAGTGTAAAGACTATGTAATTAAACCCAATTTAAATTCAGTGATTAGGATGCATCCTTTCTCAAGGCAACTCACCTGCCTGTAATGTTCAGGTCTAGTACGTTAAAAACCAGGAAACAACTATAGATAAAATGGCAGAAATTCTGCTATATGCACAAAAGTGAGAAAGAACATTTCTAAGGGGATAACTAAGATGGAAGTTTGACACAAATGTTGGAATATACAGTACATGTGAAGTCGAGAGGCAGGAAAAACATTTGAAGAGATGTATCTCAGGAAAGTGAGTCACTGGAAGGCCTCCCAGTACAGCTGCTCCCCAGTAGGAGAATCCAAGCGAAAGAATATGCCGTGGCAATTATACGTGTCCGATTAATGACAAATGACATAATGGCCTTTCCTTTAAGATCACGAGAACATGATCCACAGCCAGTCTGCCAAGCTCTCAGTTCTGGTTTATTCATGTTTCATTGATAATTAGATACCGAACGACCTCATTGACTGCAAGGCTTCAGATCGGGAAGAGCACCCCTTTCTGTCCAGACAATATTCTCATTTCTCATCTAAACAAAATGGTCCCGATCTCAATTTGAAATATAAATGAAAGATACATTCCCAATTAAACTGAATTATTCTGCTTGTTCATTGCACTTCATGAAACGATCGAAAAAAATCTGTTCACTCCGCATTATACCTTCCTCGGTTTTTTTTAGGCCATGATCAGAGGGGTCTATTGCCAATTGAAACCCCCCACCAACACACACACACGTACACATGCCACAACCACACACACCGCCCACACAGGCTTGCTGACATCCTGCATACATTGAATATACGATGCACATACTGAATTCCCAATCCCAAAACGCTCGCGCTTGTCACTTCGCGCTGGTGAAACGCTGCTGCAGGAGCCGCAGAGGCGTTCAAAGCAACTGTGCTGCATATCAACCGGCCTCGACTGCGCGTCAAATCCACCCGAACCGAACTGTGACAGTATGTGTGGCAATGAAATACCGCATTAAAATAATTAAGGATCTCCTTTTAAAAGCAAACTATGATTTATTTTAAAGGCAGTCAGACGGCTTTTCGAATCCATCACCGCCAAAGCAGTGGGGTGTGAAGTAATCAGTTCGGTGAACATACAGTAGGTTAGCCGTTCATCAGGAAAAAAATGAAAGCGAAAACGACATAGATGAATCACAAATAAAAACAGCATCTCCGCAATATTAATGAGTGACGTTATAAGGTAAATACACCGCGACCAATACAGTTCCAATAAATAATGTGCCCGCTATTGCACTAGTGTCCGAAAACAATCAATGGTACACCTACATTTCACCACCCGTTCGGAGGCGTTGATGACCATTTCAACGTTAGACATCTTCATGGGCAGTTGCTGTCTTGAAAAAGAAATATGCTTACTCCCCCGACAGACGTGGATGTTTATTCACTGCGTGTTTTCGCTGATGCGAGGAGCGGTTGCTGCAGTAGCATCACTCGGTGTTCCTCCGTGTCTCACCGCTTATGCTGGGGAGGTTCGCGCTGCTGCCCGGGGAGGGAGGATGCGGGGCTGCTGCTGTACAGTGCTGGGTTGCCGTGGTGTGGGGGAGGACGGAGAGAGAGAGAGAGAGAGAGAGAGAGAGGGAGGGGGGGGATGAGGCGGGGGCGGGGGGTGCGCGAGAGGGGGATGCGGGATGCTCAATTCAGGAGATCCTTATTGCGCTGCACCACCCCGACATGGCGATGGGGGAACTCCCACGCAACTGCTTCCAGGGGCTGCCTCATACCGCCATCAGGTGGGGAGAAACGAAGCTGGGGTTTCCCAGCAGCGCGCGCCATGTTTTGCCATTCCGCGCACCCTGCTCCCTTGTCCTCAGTGTCGACGCGCGAGAGGTTGTCCCGCGTTCCCACATGCGTTTCTTGTCACTTTTTGAACGTCACTGGATGCTGTCTGCGGCCACCGAGTACTCCGATAATTGATCGGCGGGTAGCTTCAAACGTTTTACAGAAGGTCTAACACTCTAGCTGTAGATGTGCTTCCCATGGAAAAAAGGAATATTACCTATGCGGTACCTGAGCAACCCAGTACATGGTTTTGCATCCCTGTCATTTTAAAACAATGATTCCATTATTTAACCATTAACTGAAGGCATATGCCAAGGCCACGAGAAGCTGGGACAGGAGTAATTTGGTTTGCTCATGCACCTTCTGTTATGATCCAGACCAGGAATCAAGTGCGGGGGTGGAGTACAATCCAATAAAAAGGTTTATTTACAGTGATATGGTTACAGTGGGATGGAGCCCAGAAGAAGGCACAGTTCAGTTCAGATGTTGTGGGCGAAGCAGGGCAAAGCCAATATCCGGCCAGTGGCTTTCTGGGGTGACTGTCAGATGGAGTGCACACTTTGCCAGAGCCGAACTGTACAAAGGCAGGGTGGAGTAGTTTAGGAGGAACTCTGTTACAATCCTGATGACTGTTGAAGGATTGCGAGCTTGTTTCTAATAAACTTGACAGAGGAACAGACTTGAACAGTGTTAACTAGAACGCTGACCCAATCCTGGACCCTGAATTAGGCTTGGGAGCTTGTTCTCATCAAACTGGGAAAAGGACCAGCCCTGAACTGGGTTAATTAGAACACGGTCCCAATCCTGGACCAGGAATGTGGCCTGTGAGCTTGTTTCGATTAGTGAGGCGAAGAAGCGGGATTCATCATTAAAGATTACTTTTAAATTTCTAAAGACGACGAGTTTCTACTCGGAAATACTGACTGATTCTAAGCACGACCAGTGAGTTACAATCCAGCAACTTGTCGCTCAAAGCAGGGAGTTTAAATAGATGCCACAGGTACGAGAAGAAGCAGCAATGAAACAAGACACAGCTGAGGAAGGGAACATGTGAGATGTGAACCAATCAAAGCAGACATTCCTTCGAAAAGACACGCAAGTTGCTGAGTGGGCGGAGACACAGAGGACATTCACGCAAGGGTTGTGACACCTTCTACGAGGATACAGATTTCACCCCCCCTTTTCAAAGCTGGTAAATGAGAGATGACGGACCACCTGCAAAGAGTTTAGCTTCCAATCCTGGCCATGGCACAGAATGTGAACTAAGCAGTCTACATGTGCAATACTGCTCATCAGCTTTAAGCCGCTTTCACACCGGACGCGAAACGAATTTTTCGCGCGACAGATTACATTCAAAGTCAATGCAAAGACGAGAATAATTCGCGCCTTTGCATTGACTTTGAATGTAATCTGTCGTGCGAAAAATTCGTTTCGCGTCCAGTGTGAAAGCGGCTTCATACGAGTTTTTTCCCTGTGGTGAAAAAGGCAAGGACCAAAATTAGCTCCAGCCACCAGTCAAATGCTGGTAAAATATACGAGTGGCTGGTAGATCTGCCTCACTCACGGCCAAAAAACAATGGCAATCTATTGAGTGGCTGGGAAATTTGAATATCCTGTGGACATTTGGCCAGTTGGCAAAATACAACCCCAATTCCAATGAAGTTGGGACGTTGTGTAAAACATGAATAAAAACAGAATACAATGATTTGCTAATCTCATGAACCCATATTTTATTCACAATAGAACATAGACAACATATCAGATGCTGAAAGTGAGACATTTTACCATTTCATAAAAAATATTAGCTCATTTTGAATCTGATGGCAGCAGCACACATCAAAAAAGTTGGGACAGGGCCATATTTACCATTGTGTAGCATCCCCTCTTCTTTTAACAACAGTCTGTAAACGTCTGGGAAGTGAGGAGACCAATTGCTGGAGCTTTGGGAGAGCAATGTTGTCCCACTCTTGTCTGATGAAGGATTCTAGCAGTTCAACAGTCCTGGGTCTTCTTTGCTGGATTTTTTGTTTTATGATGCGCCAAATGTTTTCTGTTGGTGACTGGAGCCAGGCCAGTTCAACACCTGGACGTTTCTACTGCAAAGCCATGCTGTTGTGATGGATGCAGCATGTGGATTCCCATTGTCTTGCTGCAATAAGCAAGGTCTGCCCTAAAAGAGACATTGTCTGGATGGGAGCATATGTTGTTGTTAAACCTCTATATCCTTTTCAGCATTGATAGTGCCTTTCCAGATGTGTAAGCTGCCCACACCATAGGCACTAATGCAACCCCATACCACCAGAGATGCAAGCTTTTGAACGGAGCGCTGATAACAAGCTGGATGGTCTCTCTCCTCAACAGTCTGCACAACACAGTGTCCGTGGTCTCCCAAAAGAATTTAAAATTTCAATTCACTTGACCACAGAAGTGTGTTCCATTTTGCCAAATGTTGTCCATTTTCAATTAGCTTTGGCCAAGAGAAGACAGCGGCATTTTTGAATTGTGTTCACATGCGGCTTCTTCTTTGCATGATACAGCTTTAACTTGCATTTGTGGATTGCACAGCGGACTGTGTTCACAGACAATAATTCTGGAAGTGTTCCTGAGCCCTTGCAGTGAATTCTAGTGCAGAATCGGGCCTGTTTTTAATGCAGCGCCGCCTGACGGCCCGAAGATCACAAGCATCCAATACTGACCTCCGGCCTTATCCCTTGGGCACAGACATTTCTCCAGATTCTCTCAATCTTTTGATGATATTATGTACTGTAGATGGTGGGATATTCAAAGTCTTCGCAATTTTACATCGAGGAACATTTTCTGAAATTGTTCCCCAATTCGCCTCTGCGTCATGCCTTAAAACCGTGTGATACACACCTATGAGTTGATTATCCCTTTCATAACGTAATAGCCAGTGGCGATGGTGAACTGGCAATAGGGGAAGCTCAAACCATCCCTTAAAATAATGATTGGTCATGACCTGTTTTCAACCTCAATAAAATTGACTTTATTTGACTCCAAAAATCCTAAGGACCATCGGGTGTTACCAGTTCTAGCCTGGAATCCATCCATATCAAGCTTTGGTCGCTCCCAACAGTCACTTGCTTGTATGTCTGGCCTTAGTCGGTAGGCCAGTGTTTGACTTTCAAATATTCGCACAAAATCCATGCGAGGTCTGTGATTGGCTCACAGTCGCAAGGGTGCCCCCCTCCCCCCTTTAGACAGACTTAAAAATAAATAAAAACATCACAGTTCTGCATTCAACAGAAGTCCCGCCACCCGGCTCGTGTTTATACGAGTATTCATCTGAGTGGCAGCAGAGTCTCAGGGCAATGAACGAGCCGGGAGGCGGGACTTCTGTTGAATCTGCGAAGCTATTTGAAGCAGAACTGTGGTATTTTATTATTTTTAGCAAAAAATAACCGCGTTTCTAGAGTTCTGAGGATATGAGTGGACAAAGCTGACTTGGATTATACTGGACGATGCGTTGGACGATGGTTTTAAAGTTGTCAACGGACGTTTTGTGGAATTTTCCCATTGCTACTGCGTGACCCCATTTGCTTCCAGCAAAAAGGAATTTGGATAATTTTTCAAAACTCTCCAGTGGCCATAAAGTTGCGCCAGGTGAAGAACAACTTCGTCCGTTCAAGACATCTAATGGCGATTAATTGATATACAAATTATAGTTTTTGGGTGGAGTATCACTTTAATCTAGCTGATGAAATCATGCCTTTCGAGCTATGGCTAAAGCCAATTACAGTGAAATATGTTATGTAATTTGAGTATTATTTAATTTAGCCTTTGTTATACCGGGGAATCCCACTGAAATAAACAAAATGCAGATATGGCCAAACATTATCCTGTTCAAAACCTAACAACCACTCCAAGAGTAAATAAAGCAAGCCACAATCTAATTTTTAAGCTCATGTCAAATAACATTCACGAATGCCGTTGCTGGCCAGCTAACTCATATTCGATTGGTGGTTCTCGCCAAAAGCATAAAACATGAATATTCATATATTCACTTCATTAGTGACGTAAGGGCTAAACGCTGGCTATACGACTGAGGCCAGACTGATCAGTTAGTGACCATTGGGAGCGACCAGCACTTGATCAGTATGGATTCCAGGCTAGCCAGTTCTCCTTCTTGAGTTAAAACAAGACTAGGTGCACCTAGTATATGGCTTGGCCGCCTCTTCCCCGCCGGCCGACCAATCACTGAACTTCTTCCCCGCCGGCCAGCCAATCGTTGAACTTGATCAGTCAGTCAGTCAGTCAGTCAGTCACGCAGTAACTCAGACAGCGACATTCGCGTTTATAAGGGCCGGGCCCTGCTCGGCCCAGCCCAATAAGCACAAATAGCCTAATTCCTGACCTGTTTTCAATCATTTATTTAAATTACCATTACAGAAACTCCAAAAGCTCTCAACATCATCAGGTGTGGTCAGTTTTCATGAATAATACATACCTGTCTACTCTCACACATTCGGTGTGAGTTTTAGTGGCACATTTACGATCCCCTGCTGTAGTTCAATCAAGGCATATGTATATGTATTAGTGCTGTCAAACGATTTAAATTTTTAATCAGATTAATCACAGGGTTGCTGTGGATTAATTTCGATTAATCACGATTAAATGTCATTCCTTTTTAATCTATATTAATCGTGTTTCATTTTGCATGAGCAAAGAGACTCAAGAAAGAAGGGAATATATATGCACTAAACCCCTTTGTGCAGAAGCCAAATCTGGCTATTTAGGTATTACCTTATTTAAGGCTTTATAATTTAAGATTGCAGCTTCACAGACAGAGAAATTGATTAAATGATTAAACAGTCAAATATTCACCCTGCAATGAAAAGCTAACAGTTCCCATTTCTGAGCTCACAACCTTTCTACACCTTATAAGGAACAAGTAAAACTCACTAAGTCAGTAATATCTGAATTCTGAAATATACCTTATTTTAACAGAACAGACAATCCACTTTCAGGAAAAATCAAACAATATATCGAGGGCTGAGTGCAATAAACAGATCGTATTACAACTCTGCTTGCTTGTGAATATTCAATAACTGATCTGGGGGTGCCATCTAGTGATCGAGTACTGTAACTGCATGCTTAAATTTGCAATTCCATGTCCGCGAGCGTCTTTAGCGTCTTCCATACCGAGTTGTTTGGTTCTGCCCATAGACTGTATAAAAAGATGGACGCAGCACTCTGGTCTGAAAAAAGAAGCCCATGCGGAAGTACCGTAAAATGGCATTCTATTTAATGGCCAGCGACGTCGGTAGTTGCAGAAAGAAGTTCAATGCTATAGAAGTCTATGAGAAAATAACCCTACTTTCCCACCTGATTTTTCATTTAAATAATGATTTTTCACATTATTTTATGGTAGCTATAGCAAGTTTCAAGTCTCCTTCGATATATCATGATGTTCTTTTTTGTAAATTATGGTCCCAAGTAGACTAGAATAAAGGATAAAGCCAGAATATGCTTTAGAGGCGTGGCTATCCCCTGGTCCTCGTCCGATACGGTCAGATCTACCTCTCACGTCCCTCCCCGGATCTTGATTCTCGCTCTGGTCCAATAGAAATCACATCCGGTTTCAAAATGACAACATGGCGCAATTCAAATAGCCAAAATCGAGGCTTCCTTTATGGTATGCTGAAACCAAAGGGTGACGTCACGGTTGCTTCGTCCATCTTTTTATACAGTCTATGGTTCTGCCTTGGGTTCTGCTGGATCAACTGCCCATTTCCGCATGCGCAACGGTAATACTACTTGGACAAACTGCCCGAAATGCGACGTTTCAGGGATTTTGAGTCATTCTGCGCTGCAGATGGATTAATTGCGTTAAAATTTTTAATCAGATTAATAATGATGATGGATTAATCCGCGTTAACGCGTTAATTTTGACAGCCCTAATATGTATATGTATCTTGCGAGGAATTTAAGTGCTTTTGCGTGGAGGTTTACCAGTTTCACGTGTGTTACGGTGGATTTCACCACTAGTTACTGGAAACCGATTATGACTGCAGACTTCTCATGCAATAGTTCAGGGGTTGGAAGCAATGCATGTGTTTCATTATCATTTAAACTGTTTAAATGAAATAAGACCATTAGAAGCAATGAAATTGCATAAAGACGTTTTTATTTCATTTAAACAATTTGAACGATCATGAAACACATGCATTGTTTCCAATCCCTGAGTAAAGAAATGTGTGAGAAGTCCGGAGTCGTAATCGGTTTCCAATTACTAGTGGTGAAATCCACCACAACGCACGTGAAACTGATAAACCTCCATGCACAAGGACTTCAGTTCCGCGCGAGAACCTCTTAAATATGAGTTGATTGAATAATTTCTGACTACAGCAAGGGAATGTAAATATGCCACTAAAACTCATGCTGTGAAAGTTGACAGGTATGCGTTATTTATGAAAACTGACCACCCCTAATAATGCTGAGAGTTTTCTAGTTTCTGTAATGGTAATTTAAATGAATGATTGAAAACAGGTCATGACCAATCATTATTTTTAAGGGATTGGTTTGAGCTTTGATACAACGCAAAATGTAGCAATCAAAAATTTTTTACATTTTGAGCTCGTAGTCACAACGCAAAGTGTAACAATTGAAATCTCATTATAATAAGTCGGTGAACTTGTGAAATAGACAACTTTATGTTGATTTAAGCCATGAAGTCAGCGGCAAACCAACACTTCCATTGTTTGGGGGAAGCTCGCCATCACTGCAGGTCTTGAGTGACATAAATTGCACTGTTTCTAATTTAAAGAGATATTCGCCGGCAAAATTGCAATTGTTAATGCGTAGTATAGCGTAACCAAACACAGATATTTTAGAAATGTATTTTTTTTTTGGGCGCCTGGTCATCTGTTAGACCTAAAAGAATAAGTCGTGTTCAGCTCCGCTACAGCAAAGAGGAAAAACTCATCAACACAACCACTAGAAAAGTAAATAAATTGTATTATTACAACAAAGAAAAAGAAACTGAAGAGGGTTTTCTTTTGACTTACGTTGGCTCAGATCATACCATTATTTATATCGAAAAAAAAAAAGGTCAAGGAAAAAGACACATTTGTACATTTATGAGATGGAAACTAAATCACCCCAGACGCAGGTCTTAGACGTACGTGCATTAAGTCTAATGGCGCTTTTCCACGTACGCGGTACCGGCTCTACTCTACTCTACTCGCCTTGGTACCGGGTCGTTATTTTGGGTTGCTTTTCCATTAGAGGATAGTACCACCTCCATGGTACTTGCTCGTCCTTGCGAAGCAGCATGTTACTGCCGCAACATCCTCCGTTGTTTTGTTAAATATTTATGTGTTTAACACCACGTCACCACGTTATGGCACTAAAGTCCGTGAGTGTTTAAAGGGGACCTATTATGCTGATCCTTCTTTTAATACATATTAGTAATGTTATAATGTTGGTTGTCCATACTCAACCTCTGAAAAGTTTCTAAACATAGGATACAGAGGTTTTGCTGTAATCCAAGAACGTGATTTCATGAACGTGATTTCCTCTCTGAACAGCTCCTCCCGAGATCTTCGCGAGATCTGGGCAAAACCTGACGTCAGGTTGTGCCATCCAATTAGTTCAGACCTAGCCAGAGCCAATCACAGCGCTGGACCTGCCCACACCGGAAACTATTCTAGCAGGCACTAACAACGGCAGATCATACTATACCTTAGTAGCGTGTCCACTTTTGGAAATACAAAAGAAGAACCGCAGATAATTTGAGGTGCAGTTTTGCCAGTATCTCTCCCAAAGCTGCGTGTCCGTTTACTTTTGGACACGAAGAAAAACACCTATTTCTCTTCCAAAAGAGGATGCCACCAGAAATCAGTGGGTAGTCTTTTTTTGTTTGCTGGCAGCAAACAGCCACGGCCAAAGGGAACGCTAGCTGTTTGTGCTCAGCATTTCACCAAAGACAGCTTTGTCAATAAAGGATAATTTGACACTGGATAAGCGTTTCAGCTGCTTCTCAAACCTGAGGCAGTTGCATCGATCAAGCGCCCGGAGCCACAAGCTGTAAGTAACGATATAACAGTAAATAATGTAAGTGGAATGTAAGTGAAGCTAACATGTTACGGGTGGCTAGCAGGACCGCTAGCGATAGTTAGCACTAACAACTGGCCTCATAAGCAGGCTTTGTAAAATATCTGAAGATAAAGCCTGTATCGGTCGCGGCTGTCCGTGACTCACAGACACAGAAGTTGTACGTTGCTTTTACTGCATAAGCCCAACCTTACGTGATAGCCAGTTGATTGTGGCTGTAGCACTGCGGCTAACGTAGCCAAGTTACTGTTGCTAATGTTTGTGTCCTAAATATGCAAGAGTAATATCAGGGGAAATTCTACAGAAGGTGTGTGAACATAAACCTCATTTGAAGCTAACTTTTAATACCTGTATGTAAATTGGATGCTTGGTACGACTGTCCACGGTAACGGAACTTGCTGTCTGTAAAACCTGTATTGCAGGGGTTTGCCTCTGTGGTTATGACCGCTCGGTTACCAGCTACTGCATGTTAGTTTGCGTGCCGCCGTGCTAATTAAAAATGCTCCTGGTTAACTTATGTGCAGTAATTCCGATCGGTATGCTTGTGTTACTTCGGTAAGCATCAATGTGGCAGTTTCATCATAACGTTGCCCGATTGTAGCCACTACAGTTGAAGCGGCTGCTTGTGATCGCTTCACTTATCTACGACCGGGATCAGCCGGATCCCTATCACAAATATCTGGGTTAGCTCTCTGATTCTACCGTGAAAGCAATCGCGAAACGCAGAAGCTCTAATGTGTCTGGTATAACAAAGGATTTCTCTGCACTACCGTGACATAATTTCATCCCCCTTTAGAAATTGTTGTTGGAAATAAAAAGCCGAAAAAGGCAGAGATTAAATAGGAAATTCTTTCCTGCAGAAGTGATCGATTTGCTGGCTCCACATAAGCAACTTGTCCACGCTAACAGAATGTTATTATGTTCATGACATAACCGAGCTCTCTCTAGCTGTCGCGTACTATCCATAAAGCTGCTTTCACATCGTACGCGAAACGAATTTTTCACGGGACAGATTACATTCAAAGTCAATGCAAAAACTTGAATACACGAGTTATGGGTGCGTTAAGCAGCTTTCATACCGGACGCAAAACTAACAAATTACATTGAAAGTCAATGCAAAGACTCGAATACACGAGTTATGGACATGTCAAGCCGCTTTCACACCAGACGCGAAACAAATTTTTTTTAGCGCGACAGATTAGCTACATTCAAAGTCAATGCAAAGACACGAATATACGGCGTTATGGGCGTAAGCAACTTTCACACGGACCAAAAAAGCGATTTTTCGCGCGAGATTACATTCAAAGTAAATGCAAAGACAATGCATTGACTTTGAGCGTAATCTGTCGTCGAAAAAAAATTCATTCAAGGCGTCGTGTGTGAAAGGCTTTATCGCGCCCATGTTCTGCGAGGGAAACGCTGGTCATTCCGGACGCAATAAATAAGCCATTACCACGGGCAATTTCGAAAAAGGCCGTTTAGCCTGGAGCTTTTCGCCCCGTCATACACCAGCGCAGAAGCTGTTTGTTACTCCACGCTAACGACACACCACAGCTATGCAGGCGAACCAGCAGGTACTTTATACACACGAAGCAGTCTATAAGTTGTTGGTCCACTTTTAGCTGCTCCTCACTGTCCGTGTTTCCCTCTAAACTCAGACCCACTGGATTTCTACGGTCTCCGGTCTACACTCGGGTTTGTCGACCTGTTCTACAAATGTGTCTATAGGGGGTGGATTCCAGCTTTCCCTCAATCCTAGCTATAGAGTAGAAAAACCACTGTACTCACCATAGTAGCTGTAGGTAGACAGCAAAGTCGAGCTTGACCTGCCAGACATTCGCACTGCGTCCTCCACTTTCACCGTTGCGTTTATTAGAACAAGTTAATTTCATTAGATCTATACACATGTACTGCGTTTGATTGCAGAATTTCCCCGCTGATTCCTTAGCTCAGATGGCAGACGCGTCTCACGTTTCACTCTGAGACCCGGAAACTGCGTTCAGCTGCCTCGTCCCGCCTAGATCCACCCTCCACAGAGCTGGCCAGTCAGAAGAAAGTGGGCACATGGGGAGTGGGGGCCATAGCGGAAGAGCCACCCCAATGAGGCGTTTCAGGCAGAGACTACTATGGACTACAAATGGGTTCTTTGAGGATGGCAGTATGAGCGAAATAAGTACCCTTTTTTAACTTTGCGCGATCAGGAGTGCTCTAGGGGAGTCAAAGACCAAAATATAAACTTGGAAAAATAGCATAATGGGTCACCCTTAACTGTAATTTCTGTTTGACATTGTCCTGATGCAAAGGATAGCAGCTGGTGTTGTGTCCGATTCGGTTGCACAAAAACGCAAAGCAATGATATAAGTAAAAGGCATAGAGTATTCAAAGAAAAAGGCAATATATTCTCAAGGCATTTGTGTACCATCAGTATTCCATAATGTAACTACAACCCCTGGCAAAAATTATGGAATCACCACACACCGAGGATGTCAATTTATCTTTTTCCTTCATAGCAAAGAAGCAAATAACACATGACAAAACAATTATTGTTTATTAGCTTGACATTCAGGCTTCATGAAACATTTCACTTTGAAATTGAAGGCAAAACACTTATCGCAGGAGATAGCAGAGTATTATAATTTATCGCTTTACGATGCGTCATCTCATCTGATACCTTTCCTAAGAACAAAATGCTTCATCAGCACCCGTAAAGTTATTTTCCGCGCAATTTTCGTAAAATAGGGGCAGCATAATAACTTTCTCAAGGGGAATTAGAGGAATAGAATTGGACACAGCACCGTTGCTTCTAATTTCGCTATGAGCAGGGTGACAGACAAATAAACGTATTTCATAAATGCAGCAGCTTCGGTGAACAAACGCAGCCTTGTTTGAACGATAAGGCAACGCTCATTTTATTTATCAAGCTGCCTAAAACAACACACGTTTCGAAAACACAATTTGAAGACCTGTTCAATGATGGCAAGTGAAGCCAGTTTCCTAGCGATAATGCGGAAGCGAGTTGTCTTTTGCAGAGGCAATTCTCTCTGACCAATCAGTGGGCTGCTGTGTTGTCACGTCACACTTCAGTACCTGTTAGCCGAGCAGGTACTTTTATTTTGGAACCACAAAAGAGCAAGGACCAGAAAATCAGTACCTAAAGGAAAAGCAAAAAAGGCGAGTAGAGTAGAGCCGGTACCGCGTAGTGGAAAAGTTCCATAAATATACATAACCAGCCGCTCAATTCAAATATCATTCGATTGATTTTTAAAGAAATGATCAGGCCGCCGCAGTTCAAAAGAGTTCACCAAATGGACACGCTTGCAAGACGCGAGTCGCGGCCAGCTAAATAAAACAATTCAAAACAGCCTTTTTCACTGTGAAACAAACTTCAATGAAATGTCAAAATTAAGTGAAAAAAATTAAGGAAACGAAATCGTGAAAATAAAGGGTAGAGGACGGTGGAAGATGAGAGAGGGAAAACAATGTTCAAAGTACCATTGGGCAGGAGTATGCGGAGTGAATGCGAGTGATAAAAATTAAAGTTTTCTTTTGGCGTTATCGGTGTTCGTAGTGGGATGAATTTACAGGGAGAGTACAGGGAGGTTAGAGGATTTTTGAGTATGAAAGTTCTTTCCCAACCATGAATAGCGTCTCTTTTTCTGGCGTCTCTCTAGGGCTGCGTCCGAGTAGTCTTTTTTTGCCTAGGAAAATTCCTAACTCCTAAAAAATGATCCGGAAATAATTACGTGGCAGCCATGATAAGTGTATTCAAATTCTTTAAATGTTCGGGTAAGTTGTCTCATTGCTTCCTAATTTACGTCCCTTAGCATAGGGTACGCAGAACCATCTTCGAAAAGAAAGGAGGTAACGCTATCCCACAATTCTGCGCAGCAGCAATATGTCAAGCGGCGACCATTCATCCGGCCAATCGCGGAAAGAAACGTGTTCGATGGGCAGGGGACTCATGATCACGTTGCCTATAGTGTAAGTGCATTCGGATTCTCTAATTAGCGCAGTTGTGTTCCTTAGCCGGTAGGGATTCCCTTTTACACCTTTCCTTTACCTTATGACGTTTTCTACAAAGGCTAAAGAAAAGTGGTAAGGAATTAGTGGATTGACCATAATTTTTAGCTTACCGGCCTAATGGGCCGATAAGCTATTGTCGTGGTGTGGTGTCCGTCGTGCGTCGTCTGTCGTTCAGAACAGTTTTTATCTTTTTTTTGGCCTGATGAATTTTCATGTAAATTTGCCATAACATACTACTAGACCATATCTCCAGACTTTTTTTTTTTTTTTTCCGGATTTTTGATCGAATCATTTTTGTCCGTTTTATGGGCCCTTGAAATTTTGGCCCCAATGTTAAAGATAGGACTGAGAAATTTAAAAAAATTATTTCTCAAAAACTGCGCGATAAATTTTTATTTCTAAATCTGGCGATCAACTTTCCTTGGTACCATCAATGTACAGTGCGAGCGTCATTTTGATTGAATCGGCGGAAGTGGGTGTAGTGGGGGCGCTGTATTTACCCTGATCCTATAGAGAATATGCAAGACGGCCTGTGGAGGCCAAATGGTTGCAGATAGAGATAAAGTTTGTATTATCGACATATCGGAAGTCACATATGACTTACAGTCGCAATCAAAATTATTCAACCCTCATTGCAAATTGGGTTTAACAGCAAAATTTACAAACCTTCAGCTGTTTGTGATAAACAGATAAACAGATTTAACAAGAACATTTTAAATAGCTCAACACAACCAATTTTACATGGAGTTTCTCCAAATTTAACACAAAATGCATTTAAAAAAATAAAATAAAATTTGGCTTCTCCAGTCCCACCCGAATTTGGAATGCCCAATCTGAGAACTATGTACAAGGCTTGCTCGTATACAACCCCCTGTTGCCAGCTCGAGAGAGAGAGACAGTTCATGGCTCTCCTCCAAAGCACGCCCCTGTCAGCCCTTGCATCTTTACACGCATTGGTTGAAACTATTGCAAGTTCAGAACGAGGGCAGAGGATACCCGAACATGAGCGAGCTCAGAATCTCACTGACGAGCGCCCGGCTGGCCAACAGGGGGCGCTTGAGCAACGAACAAGGCAATCATTTTTTTTTTTAATTTCCCTTCGCAGCAGTCCATTCCCAATTTGCATCCTTACAGCGCTTAAGCCAATCATGCGCTGTTCTGAAAAATGCTGCCGACCTCTGCTGGTTGATATGAAGGGGGATCGAACCCGCGCCGTAGTAGTCACTACTGTACCACAACTGCAGTGCCTTAACCGAGTGAGCTACCCCGGCAGCTACAAAATACAATTTTTAATGACTTCTGCAGTCTCAAAATTATTCTACCCCCCCCAAATAGAACCCCTAATAAGAGCATATTTGCGAATCAGGTGTTGTCTCAAGCACACCTGATGTAGCTAATCAAGAGCTTAGTTAGTTGCATCAGGTTTGCTTGAGATAGAATTGAACTCACTAGGGGTTTGTTGACAGTGACATTTGATTGCATATTAGAAATATGGCAGTCAAAAGAATTGTCCAAAAAGCTAATAGAGGAGATCATTGCCTGGCACAAACAAGGAAAAGGATACAAAAAAGTAGCACAGGCACTAAATTTTTGTAGAGATACAGTTGGAAGCATAGTTCGCAAGTTCAGAGTTAAAGGAAGAACGGCTGCAGTACCAGGATGTGGCAGAAGGAGGAAGCTATCAATGGCTGTCACCAGATTCCTGAGGAGATGGGTGGTCAAAAACCCTTGACTGACTGCAGGAGACCCGCAGTAAGACTTGGGGGCAGGAGGCACTGAGGTTTCAGTTTGCACAGTAGGGTGCATACTATACGTTGAAGGTTTCCAAGACATACACCGCTCCAATATGCTCAAAACTATATAAATGAGCCACAGAAGTTTGGGGATACTGTTCTGTGGAGTGAGGAAACAAAACTGGAATATTTCGGGCTCATGAATTAGTGGTATGTCTGCAGGAGGAATAAAGAAGCATATGCTGAAAAGTATACCCTGCCTACAATGAAGAATTGTGGGGTTTTTTTGATGCTCTGCGGCTGCCTAGCTTTCTCTGGCACTGGAAATCTGCAAAGTGTGGAGGGCAAGATGGATTCAGTCAAGTACCAGGATATCCAAGGAGAAAATTTCATTCCGTCTGTAGGGAAGCTGATGCTTGGGCATCAATGACCTTCCAAAAGGACAATGATCCTAAGCATACCTCAACATCTACCAAGGCTTGGTTTCAGAAGAACTCTGGGAAGATTCTAGAGTGCCCATTACAGTCGCTTCACTTGAACCCCATAAAAAATCTTTGGTAGGATTTGAAGAACACAATTGCAGCAAGCAAACCCTAGAATATTAGTGAACTGGAGGCCATTGTCCATGAGGACTGGGCTAAGATTGCTTGGGAATGCTGCCAAAAGCTGACATCTGCCGATGCATCACATTTCCAGTAGGTCATAGAGCAAAAGGGTGCTCTACTAAGTATTAAAGATGCTTGTCATGAAGGGGTCGAATAATTTTGAGCCTGCAGTAGTCATTAAAAGTGGCATTTTGTGTTGAATTTGAAGAAGCCACTTGTAATATTTGTTCTGTTGATCCATTTAAACTGTTCTTGTTTGATTTGTTCACTGCAAACAGCTTAAAGTTTGTAAATTTTGCCAGTAAACCTAATTCGCAACGGGGGTTGAATAATTTTGATTGCAACTGTATATTTTGGCCATGTTAAAGTTGACCTCGGATGACCTTGAAAGGTCAAACTTGAGGTCAAACAAAATGTTACAATTTTCAAAGGCTTCTAGGCTTGAAAACATTGAAGATTGGGTACATATGTGTTTTGAACACTTATAGGAAGTCATTTATGAACTTTCATTTGGTGGCCTTGTATTTGACCTTTGGTGAACTTCGAAGGTCAAACTTCACATATTGAAATTTCAATGACTTCTATCACCAAAACAATTACAGATAGAGCTTAGATTTGTATTGTGGGCATATAGGAAGTCATGTATGAAGTTTCATTTGGTTACCTTGAACTTGACCTTCATTGACCTTCAATGGGCAAACTTTACAGTGAAATTTCAATGACTTATATCAGCAAAATCGTTACAGATAGAGTGTAGATTTGTATTGGAGACATTTGGTGACCTTCTAACTGACCTTTGAAGGTCAAACTTGACCAAATGAAAATTCAATGACTTCTATCGCTAAATATAGGGCACTGGCGGCCCCAGAAGCTCCGGCCGTTAAGATAAACAAAATGTAGAAGTTTTTGTTGAAGGACGCACGGATGGACGTACGCACGCAGGGATGGAGCCCCATACCATAGCTCCTGTGCCACTTGGGCGGCGGGAGATAATTAGAAGCCTGTAACTGAAAATGTTGATAAGATAAAGCAAATTGTCAAAGTTTTTGGTGATATTTTTCGGCCAGTGACCTTGAAAAAAAATAGGCCAAGGTCACCTTTAGGCGCTTCATTTGTAGGACTATATGAGATGCATGTCCAGTAAAAATAAGGAGCATGTAACTGAAATAGTTGATGAGATAAAGCAAAATGTCGAAATTTTTGGTGATATGTTTAGGCCAGTGACCTTAAAAAAATAGGCGGAGTTCACCTTTAGGCACATTATTTGTAGGCCTTTATGAGATGCATGTCCGGTAAAAATTAGGAGGCTGTAACTGAAATAGTTGATGAGATAAAGCCAAATATTGAATTTTTTGGTGATATGTTTAGGCCAGTGACCTTGAAAAATAGGCCAAGGTCACCTTTAGGCACGTCATTTGTAGGCCTTTATGAGTTGCATATCCAGTAAAAATTAGGAGCCTGTAATTGAAACAGTTGATGAGATAAAGCAAAATGTCCAAGTTTTTGGTGATATTTTTAGGCCAGTGACCTTGAAAAATAGGGCAAGGTCACCTTTAGACATGTCATTTGTAGACCTTTATGAGGTGCATGTCCAGTGAAAATTAGGAGCCTCTAACTGAAATTGTTGATGAGATAAATCAAAATGTTGAAGTTTTTGGTGATATTTTTAGGCCAGTGACCTTGAAAAAATAGGCCAAGGTCACCTTTAGGCACGTCATTTGTAGGCCTTTAAGAGATGCATGTCCAGTGAAAATTAGGAGCCTGTAACTGAAACAGTTAATGAGATAGAGCAAAATGTGTTGACGGACGCACGCACGCACACATGCCCGGACGGAGCCCGATACCATAGCTCCCGCGCCCGCTTGGCGGCGGGAGCTAAAAGAGGTCACAGAGAGAGCCTAAGTTTGTATCACAGACTTAAAGGAAGTCACGCATGAACTTTCATTTGGTGACATTCAACGTAACTGTTGGTGACCTTTTAAGGTCAAACTTGACATAATACAATTACAATGAATTATATTGCCAAAACGGTCACAGATGGAGCCTAGGTTTGTATTAGAGACATATAGGAAGTCACATATGAACTTTAATTTGGTGACCTTCAACTTGATTGTTGATGATCTTTGAAGGTCAGACGACATAATACAATTACAATGACTTGTCTTGCCAAACGAGTCACAGATGGAGCCTAGGTTTGTGTTACAGACATCTAGGAAGTCACATATGAACTTTCATTTGGTGACATTCAACTTGACTGTCAGTGACCTTTGAGGGTCAGACTCGACAGTGAAATTAAAATTACTTGTATCACCAAAATGGTCACAGATGGAGCCAAGGTTTGTATAGAGACATAGAAAGCCATATATGAAGTCCATTTAGTGAGCTCAACTTGACCCTCTGTGATCTTTAAAGTTCACAATTGCCAAATTGAATTTTCAGTGACTTGTATCACCAAAACTGCTTCAGAGCTTAGGCTTGTATTCCAGGAGGTTTTATAAATGTATGTGAACTTTTATTTAGTGACCTTGACATTGACCTTCAATGATTCAAAGGTCAAACTTCACGTGAAATTTTCATAACTTGTATCATCACTATAAGATTGCTTGCCAGTAGGCTACAGGACCCTTGGTCCTATTTTGATATCTTTTAACTATTCGGACGCAGCCATGGAGTCCCAATCCACAGTTCGACCTCTCTTGGTAGCCTGGACGGACCTCCCCACGTCAGCGGAACAGCCACAGGAATTATTCACATCACTTCCTGAAGAACTAGGCCTTTTTTTTTCTTTTTTTGAGAACTCCTGAGAGTAATAGTTTATGTCTGCACTGGATAACGCTCGACTCACTCCAAGCAGATTCACTTCCTGCACACACATACTTACCTCATCATCTTTATATCACATCTCCGCACCTCCCCATTCTCACATCATTCTCCCTTAATGAGGGACGGGTGGCGGTACGCAGAGGAAAAAAAAGAATGAAAAAAAACAAATATGCCATAACTAAATACAGTACTAAAGGTGAATAAAATACTTCAAGTATGTAGAGGCTGGTTGCACACTTGTAGCCCGCTACGGTAGTATTTCACACTCAAAATGCCTCACCATTGTACGAACTGATTTAGTCAATGACACTACCGTAAGACTGTCCAGTAGATGAACAACTTACCTTCTTTGAAAGGAATTGGGAAAGAGTTCCATATCCAACCACCACTTTTTTATAACGGCTTTTTATTTGCCAGAATGATTTAAAAGGGGGCACAAATATATTTTATGGGGTTTCATTTGTGAGAAGGGGGTTAAGAATTTAATATTTAACATCGCAAATCCATATGCTGCGCATGCAATAGCAACCAGGTGTGTCATCAGTAATATGGCTGTCGCCGTTATTTGCTATTAAAACTTATGGTAGCAGAAATCAACTCAGAAACTCATTTCGCGTGTTACAACCACATTTCTCGGAAGTTAATATGCTAATTGAAGCATTTTATACACAATACTCACACCCAGCTTGAGCAACAAAAGTTTTCTCATGTGACAAAAAAAAAAAATGGAAAGTTGGTTTTGCTGCTGACATCATGGCTGAAATCAACATAAAGTTGTTTATTTCACAATCTTGCCGATCAATCATAATGAGATTTCAAATGTTACATTTTGCGTTCTGACTACAAACACGTAATGTAACAAATTTTTGATTGTTACATTTTGCATTATTGTTACATTTTGCATTGTATCAGAGCTTCCCCTATTGCCAATTCACCACCTACCACTGGCAATAACTTACCAATAATGTAATAAACTTTCGGAACCAATTTGTAATTTTTTTGCTTATAATGTAATAAGTTATTACATTATTGACTAGCTATTACATTATCAGCTGGGGAAAAAATTACAAATGTAATAACTGGAGCTGATAATCACGACAATGTAAGTATATTTTTAGTTTAAGTTTTATTTATCTTCTATAGACTTCAATAATACTGACCCTAATTGTTGCTAAAAAAAAACCCGACCAATCCTGACCTCTGACTTTTAGTTCTAACTGTGAGAAAATACTCACACGCACACAAACTCTCTCTCCCCCCCCCCCCCCACCCCCCCTCTGATTTAAGATTGCATGGGCCAATTGCTACATTCAGCTTTTTTGAGAACCACTCATCCAAAAAATGTTGTAAAACCAACATACGTAAATCTCAAATAAGTAATCTGTATTCACTAATTTTTTTACGAATTAATTTCAATTACCTAATTGCCTTTTCACGATTAACATCTATCAACATTTCAACTATTACCTTATTACCTTTACTAGATGTTATGTGTAGGAATTCTTCAAATTCTATACACACAAGAATCAGTGATCATCAACAAACAAACAAACCGGAGTGCTTACTTAAAACCGTGTTTACTAAGAAATCCTCAATTCACTGTAGCTTCCTTGCTACAGTAGTGTGCAGTGATGATTATACACCACCGCTGTCATCTAAAAGGTGTCCTAATATATTACTTCTCCACAATTTTCTGGTGAAAATATATCGAAAAATACTATTGTAGGCAATGAGAGCAAAAAAAATCATTCTCACAAGTATATTGAGGTAAAACTATGGATGATAAACAAAAACGCTGAAAACATTAACTTTTTATAACAACTGAAAGGTCTTGCAAATTTTATTTTTTTGACCGTTGCATAGCCTGAATGCATGTTTGAAGGCTCATTCCTGTAGGGTCCCAACACCAGCCGTCAAGCTCACCGGTCTATTAAGACCCGGTCCGCAATGTCATCTCCATAATCATTACCGACACCTGTCTGTCATTTCCTCTAGGCGGTATTGTTATGTTATTTAAGACCGAGATTTGCACAGTCTGTGTGAAGTCTCGTAGCCACAATCCTGTTTTGTATCTCTAGTCTTTTCTAGAGTAATTCCCCACGTATCGCGTGTATTTATTATAACTCTTGAATTTACTGCTGTTTACTGTTTATATCAGCACTTTATCTTTATTATTGAAGGAACCTCGTGTCCTGTTTTCTTTTCCTGTTTTTAATACATTGTTAGTGTAGCTAAAGTCCAGTCTCTGTAATAATAATAGTGCTATTCAGGAACCTCGGTTCCTATTTTGTTTTGTATTGTTTCCTGTGTGCCTTCCTGCTGTACAGTAGGCATAACAAATACAACCAAGTCCATCCTTGCACCTTAGTCCAGTCCTCAACTAACTGTCCTCCGTACACATCATTAGTGTGTGAAGCACAACCCTTACAGAAGACTTTGCCTTTACCATGGACTCAGCAGGGATCCCTTTTCCCCATGAGGTTGGGGAGTTCGCTGACCAGCCCCCCAACCTCTACCATCTTGAGGCAGAGCAACAGGGGGAGAATGTGTGCCTGGATGCTGCCTTGGACAAACTGGGTCAAGGGGTTCGTGACCTCACCATCTCCCATGCTCCATTGCCACCATCCACCTCCATCTCTCCTGCAGGAATGCAGGCTCCCTCGGCTGTTCCCCAGGGTGACTCACCAGAGTGCCTGCCAGAGCGCTATGACAGGAATCCCACTGCATGCAAAGGCTTCATCCTCCAATGCGCCCTCTATTTTACATACCACCCAACATTGAGTGATGCTGAGAAGATCCCCCCAGTGGTGACCCTCACTATCTGGGAACGCCATCAGGAGGAGATCCTGCTGCTGCAGCTGAACCATTCAAGCCACCCGCTCATCCTCGGCCTACCATGGCTGTTACAACATAATCCCACAATCTCCTGGCAACCCAGACGTTTCAACTTCCGGTCATCCACCTGTCGGCCTCACTGTAGCCCCCTCCCCATTGCCTCCATGACCATCGACAGCCCTGATTAGGGAGACCAGCCCGAGATTCCTGAAGAGTACTGGGACCTGCTGGTGGTGTTCATCAAGACCAAAGCGACCCAGTTGCCTCCTCATAATCCGTGGGATGATGCTATCGAGCTCCTGTCTGACACTTCACCCCCCAGGAGCCATGTTTTCCCCCTATCAGTGGCTGAAACTCAAGCAATAGAACAGTACCCACCTCTGGGACTATGAGTACCGCGTCATGCCGTATGGCCTTGTCAACAACCCCTCTGTGTTCCAGTCCTTCATCAATGACATGCTGCGTGAGATTCTAGGAAGATTTGTCATCGCCTACCTCAACGACATCCTCATCTACTCAACCACGTATGAAGAACATGTGGGGCACGTGAGGAGAGTACTCAAACGCCTGCTTCAACATCAACTTTATGTCAAAGCAGAGAAGTGCATCTTCCATCAGTCCAGTCGCCTTCCTCGGCTACGTGATCGGACCAGAGGGAGTGGCTATGGAAATTAAAAAGGTGAAGGCAGTAGCAGCATGGCCAATCTCACGAACCATAAAGGAGCTCCGGCGCTTCATGGGGCTTCATTAAAAACTTCAGCGTGATGGCCCATCCTTTGACGTGTCTCTTCAAGGGAAAACCCAAAAGCCTGGGATGGAATCCAAAAGCTCAACTTGCCTTAGACACACTCAAAAGTCTGTTCATCACTGCTCCTATACTCAAATTACCAGATCCAGATAAGCCCTTTGCAGTGGAAGTTGATGCCTCTAATGCTGGGGTGGGGGCAATCCTGTCCCAGAGGTATGGAGTCCCCGAAAAGCTGTATCCCTGTGCATACGTCTCACACAAGCTTACGCCCGCAGAGGCCAACTGCGATGTGGCCAATCAAAAGCTGCTGGCCATAAAGTTAGCGCTAGAGGAGTGGAGGCATTGGTTGGAGGGGGCCCGTCATCCATTCATTGTGCTGACTGATGACTGGAATCTGGAATATTTGAGAAAGGCACAACGGCTGAACCCCCAGCAGGCTAGATGGGCACTCTTTTTTACTCGTTTCAATTTTACAATAACCTATTGCTCAGGCCCCAAGAACATCAAAGCAGATGCACTTCCCCAAAGATACGAGGTTGAGAAAGATCTGGAGGCAGAAGAACTGATCCTACCCTCCTCCTGCTTCCTTGCTCCGATCAAGTGGCAGTTAGACCTGGAGATAGTGAAGGAGACCAGGAGGAGCTCTCCTACCACCTGGGTGCCAGCGGGTAAGACATTAGTCCCCTCTGCTCTTCTACAGCGAGTTATTCTATGGCTGCACATTTCCCTCTCTGCAGGGCACCCTGGAGCCAAAAGGACCATACACATCAACGGTCAAAAATATTGCTGGCCCCACCTGACCTCTGATGTGGAAGCAGCCATCCGGTCATGCGCAACCTGTGCCATCTCCAAGACACCACCCCAGTTTCCAGCCGGTGAGCTCAACCCATTACCAGTCCTGCATCATTCATGGTTACACATCGCTGTGGACTTTGTAACAGACCTCCCTTCATCAGAAGTTAACACATGCATACTGGTAATTGTTGACAGATTTTCCAAATTCAGCAAGTTTGTGCCTTTCACCACAGTGCCCTCTGCTCTCCAAGTAGCAGAGGTGATGTTCACGCAGGTCTTCAGGAACTTTGGGATACCGGAGGACATCTTCTTGAACCGTGGGCCACAGTTCACCTCGCGAGTGTGGAAGGCTTTCCTCCGGAAGCTAGGAGCCTCAGTAAGCCTCACCTCGGGGTTCCACCCTGAGATGAATGGGCAGGCGGAACATACCATCCAGGATTTGGGAAGGTTCCTTTGAGCCTACTGCCACCATTGCCAACGGGATTAGTCCAAGTACCTGCCGTAAGCAGAGTACGCCCGGAACTCCCTGCAGAGGGTCCACTGGACTCACCCCTTTCCAGTGTGTGCTCGGGCGGCAACCTCCCCTGTGCCTGTGGGACCAGAGCCAGACAGAAGTCCTGGCGGTGGACACATGGTTCAAAGAGGCGGAGCAAGTCTGGGAAAACACCAACGTCCAGATCCGGAGGGTGCACCGACATCAGAAGATCCAGGTGGACTGGAAACGTCAGGAAGCCCACAACTACCAGCCGGGGGACCGAGTCTGGCTCCCCACTAGGGACCTCCACCTGCATCTGCCCTGCAAGAAGCTCAGCCCATGGTTCATTAGCCCATTCTGTGACCTCCGGAAGGTCAGTGAAACAGCCTGCTCATTACAGTTGCTGTCACACTACTGCATTAACAATACCTTTCATGTATCTTTGCTTAGGCCGGTGATAGCTGGACCCCTGATGGAGGCTACCCCCCCGAAGACCCTCCCCCTGTCCTGGCGGTTGACGGAGATCCCGTCTACTGGGTGTGTAGCCTGCTCAGCTCCAGACGTCGTGGAGGCAGGTTGCAGTACCTAGTTGACTGGGAAGGCTATGGTCTGGAGGAGAGGAGTTGGGTGGATTGTGACAAAATCCTGGGTCCACAGGACCTGGCCGAATTCCACCAGGCCCATCTGGACCAGCCTGCTCCACACCCCAGAGAGCGCCCTCCCGGCCGAGGACCAGGCACGCCGGGAGTCGTGCCTCGGGGGTGGGTACTGTCAGGTCATGCCTCCGGCCGTCAAGCTAACCAGTCTATTAAGACCCGGGCCGCATTCTCAGCTCCATAATCATTACCGGAACCTGTTTGTCATTTCCTCTAAGCTGTAGTGTTTTGTTATTTAAGACCGAGATTTGCACATAGTTTTTGCAAAGTCTCATAGCCACATGCCTGTGTTGTATCTCTAGTCCTGTATAGAATTATTCCCCACGTATTGTGTGTATTTATTCAAACTCTTGAATTTAGTGCTATTTATTGTTTATATCAGCACTTTATTATTGAAGGAACCTCATTTCCTATTTTCTTTTCCTTTTTGTAATACATTGTTACCCAAAGTCCAGTCTCTGTATTACTAATAGTACTATTCAGGAACCTTGTTTCCTATTTTGTTTTGTATTGCTTCTTGCGTGCCTTCCTGCTGTGCAGTAGGCACAAAAATTACAACAAAGTCCATCCTTGCACAGGAGTCCAGTCCTCAGCTTCTTGTCCTTCGTGCACATCATCAGTGTGTGAAGCACAACCCTTACAATTCCATGATTACTGATGCTCAAAAAATTGTTTAAACTGGTTTGAGGCAATATTATTCTGCAAAATGATTTTTGATGGTCAGTTGTTCCAGTCAGTTGTATATGCATGGTTTATACATGGGGCCGCGGTTTTCGTACCTTTCTGCTATACAACCAATATGAGACTATTACACAAGAACAAAATATAAAAATTTGTAACGATTACAGAAAATATTGGGGTGTGCCAAAACTTTTGACTGGTAGTGTATAAGAAACACAGTCTTTAACATCTACAAGCCTGCAAGGAGTCACAAAGCCATTTCTAAGGTTCTGGGACTCTAGTGAACCGTAGTGAGGGCCACTGTCTACAGATGAAGAAAATTTGGAACAGTGGTGAACCCTCCCAGGTGTGGCTAGCCTACCAAAAGTCCTCCATGAGTACATTGTCGACTCATCCAGGAGGTCACAAAAAACCCAGACTGACATCTAAAGAACAGGAGGTCTCACTTGCCTCTCATTTGCCAACAACCATTTTGATGACCCCCAAGACATTAGGGATAATATTCTGAGGCTGCAAAAGTGTAACTTACTGGAAGATATGGGTGCAAAGCAAATACAATTTTCTACAATGAGAATATTATACCAACTGTCAAACACTGTGGTGGTAGTGTGATGGTCTGGGGCTGCTTTGCTGCTTCAGGACCTGGCTGACTTGCCATAATTGATGGTACCATGAATTCTGCTCTCTACCAGAAAATCCTGAAGGAGAATGTCTGGCCATCAGTTTGTACCCTACAGCTCAGGCACAGTTGGGTTATGCAGCAGGACAATGATCTGAAGCACCCAAGCAAGTCCCCCTCTGAATGACTCAAAAGAACCAAAGTGAAGGCCTTGTAGTGACTTAGTGAATGTCCCGATTTGAATAAAATTGAGATGTCGTGGTATGACCTTAAATAGGCAGTTCATGCTCAAGAACCCCCCAATGTGCTTGAATTCTGCAAAGAAGAGCGAGCCAAGGTTCCTCCGCAGCCATGTGGAGGAACTCACTGCAGACTCACTGCGAGTTATTGCAAACATTTGATTGCAGCTGTTTCTGACTAGGGTGGCTCAACCAGTTACTAGGCTTAGGGGGCAATTATTTTTTTCACATGGTCGATATAGGCTTTGAATAACTCTTTACCTTCAATGACTAAAATGGAAATTTATAAAAGTTGCATTTTCACTTTACTCACGATGCCTTTGTCTTAAACTAAAATTAGAAACATTTAAAAAAGCCAAATAAGTGAAAGTAGAAGAAATCAGGAGGTGGGAAAATATTTTTTCATGGCACTGTATGTTATTTTTTGATAGCTGATAAAAATCAAATACAGGCTTTTTGGATGACTGTTGAGAAAACCATGTGATCTTTCATTAACCCTCATCCAACCAAGGGGAGAAGGGGTGGTTACCACCCCCCCATAACAGATTTTTTCCTGTCGCACAAAAACGTTAACAGATATGATCTGATGCTTCTACGTAATTGTTTATTCATCCTTTGCGCTCATTTTCATGAAAAAACGATGAGGGTACCTCACCCCGGGGTAGGGGTAGGCCTTCAAAAGTCGAGGGGGGGGTGGTTGCCACCAGCGTCAATTTTTGCCTGTTTTTGATACAAAATATGCTTACAAATTAGTTGCAAATAGTATGCTATTATTATGTTTCATGCTCAATAAACTTTGTAGACCACACTGATTGTCATCCTTATTGATTTATTGATGTAGCTTGTCCTTGTATTAGTAAATCATGAAATTACAATGACCAGCAGTGACCAGTAACCTTGAAGTGATCTTCACCTAATAATATTAGAAGTGCATGACCAACATACTTTTACTTGTGTGTTTGACTGGTTACTGTACTGTATACTATTTTTATACTGTGCTATAGGCCTACTATTATACAAGTACATAGAATTGTTCATAAAGTTGTTCTCATAATTCATAGATCAACCTTTTATGCAAGTGTGTAACATTTTGAAGATATTTCTACATCTGTCCGGTGAACTTGAATGATCATTTTGCAAGGTGAGTTGAATTTTATTGTTCATATTTTTATACATGAAAGTAAAATTACTTGCATTATGGGTGTCGTGTTTTGTGTCTGTTGGATGGATAAATGTGGGATTATGTGGGTGTATATATGAAGTTTGTTGTGTTAGTGGTATGTGGGTGTGGGGTGGGTGTGAGTGTGGGTGTGGGTGGGGTGTGTACGTTTTGAGTGGGAGTATATGTTATACAGTATTACTTGATACTACAATATTAATTGTAGTATCAGTAGTTCTAGAGGTTACAGAAAGTTACTTATTTTCAGCTAAAACTAATAAAAATATCAAAAACATGGATTTTTGTCATTTTGATGTTTTTTCCTAATATGGTGCTAGTTATGACATCACTGTGACATCATAATGTTGAAATGTGTTTTATTTGTACTTGATTTGAAGAGAGGACATCTGTAGCTGTACACTGATACCAAACAATATGATGTTTATCGCTAAATTGAAATAATCGGGGGGGTAACCCCTTTGGTTGGGGTTGTAGTAGAAAAACCCTTGGTTGGACGAGGGTTAATGAGAGTTAGGTTCTTAATGATAGAATACTTTTCAGGTTGTCTAATACCAGAGTGCTTATATTGATCCTGGCTGTAGCATCTTTATTGTATTCACAATTATTCATTTTGAATTCAAAATATCTTGACTACTAAAAGATTACAATTCATTACAACTTTATAGCCAGAAACCTTATATGTACACAATGGAACCTTCTGAAAAGAGCAGACAGAATTAAGACAAAACCACCGCTATTTTCAATTAAAGATGAATTAAAATAAAATGACAACAGGGTAAGTGTATTAGTATTTTAAGTAAAATTTTAAGTAAAAAAGAGGCATGAAGAAGAATGGGGACATGATCATTTCGAAGGTTAATGAAATTGAGATACTGCCCTATTGTTCAAAGGGCTGAAGCTGCTTTTAATTGTGCACAATACGGCCAGCATACCCTCGCAATGGAATAACCATAGAGATCATGTGTCCCCACCCTCAGATAAAACCCATAGGACCATTTCTGATGACATGTTTCCTCAGTTACCATAACAGCGACACAGTGCCTTACCATAAGTAACATCACTGGGAATTTCTCGGCAGATTCCGCTACTCTTCATCAAGCCTCGGATGTGTGACAGAAAGTTGATATGTTGCTCCGCCTGACATTTCTTTGCCGGAGGACCGATTTACGCAGTTGTCTAAATCCGCGCACTACATCGCCACCTAAAAATGGAGGCAAAACTGACCTTAGCAAAATCTATGTGTGGGGACGCTTCTTTGCATCTCGGCATAAGAGGCAACATGATGTTTTACACCAATTTGACATCGAACCCAGCGCTGCTGCCACTGGACGCCACCATGTTTATCCAGAAAAACAGGAGTTTCGGCTAATGGCTTCTGCAGTCACACATCCGAGGTTTGATGAGGAACGAATCGGCCGAGGTTCACCAAGTTAAGTAACAGTGGTGCTGCGACTTCCGGTGCAAACAGGAAAAAATTGTGGACTCCGTTGAAATTACGACTCCCTAAAGCAGGGGTGTCAAACTGGTCTGTAAAAGGGCCAGGGGGCTGCAGGTGTTCATTCCAGCTACGCAGAAGCACACTGGATACAACTAATCAACTATGCAAGCTGAGATCAGTAGATTAAATTAGTTGTATTAGCAGTGCCATTAGAATGCATTGGCCTACTGGGCATTTCCCAGCTGTTTTAAAAACTCAATATCTATTGTCCATTGTCCAAGCCATCTACTGACGGTTCCCGACAGAAACTGAATAAGCTGTTTCGCTTTTACCACCAGCAGAATGTAGTCACTGAGGCGACTCAGGGCTGATGCGAACCGTGCTCATAGTTTAACCCAGTATATATAAGGGTGTGTGTGAGAACTCTGCAGCAGCACAGATGAAGTTATCATTATGCATCTACATCTAGGCCCAATTACAGAGCTTGACGTGAGAAGTAAGATGTGTGGCTTGTGAGTGTGAGATTTCAGGCCAGTTATGTGCGTCTCACAATCAACACCTCAGAGATGGCCGCTCTACCTATCGTTTGATCGTAATATTTGTGTCAGCACCTCCATTATCAGTGTTCTGGATTGTTTTGCCACAATTCTCTGGTTTATGTCTCATTTGCCCAAGTTTTACCCCATCAGTGCCATCATTGAGCTGAGAGGGGTAGGAACCATAGACTGTGTAAAAAGATGGACGCAGCACCCAAGTCTGAAAAGTGAAGCCAATGCGGAAATCTCCAAAATTTGCATTCTATTTAATGGCCAGCAGATGGCGAGGTCGGTGGTTGCAGAAAGAAGTTCAATGTTACAGAAGTCAATGAGAAAATTACCCTACTTTCCCACATGATTTATTATTTTAATAATGATTTTCCACATTACTTTATGAGATCTATCACAAGTTTCAATTCTCCTTTGATATATCATAATGTTCATTTTTGTAAATTATGGTCCCAAATACACTACAGTTAGAATAAAGGATAAAGCCAGAATATGCTTTAGGGGCGTGGCTATCCTCTGGTCCTCGTCAGATACGGTCAGATCCACCCATAGATCCACCCCTTGCTCCTCCCTGGATCTTCAATTCACGCTCTCGTCCAATAGGAATCGCATCCGGTTTCAAAATGGCAAAATGGCGCTGTTCAAATTGCCAAAATTGAGGCTTCCTAAATGGAGTGCTGGAACCAATGAGTGACGTCACGGTTGCTTCGCCCATTTTTTTATACAGTCTATGGTAGGACTGACCTGGGGCTGTTAAGCCGACGAAGTGCCTGGATGTAACCAGACAAGCGCAGGTTAGAGCTGTAAATATAAGTGGTCAAATGTCCAGCTCTGACCTAGGCATCCCTCCTTTCCCAGAAGATCAGGAATGACTCCACCGTATACACAGCAAAATTCTCATTTTTGGTGTTACGCAAAGGTGTTAAATGTAGAGTTAAATTCACACAGCAAAGATATGAATGAACACTGAAGGAATCTATTGCATTGGAGCTTTGATGTCATTGAGAGGTGTTGGAGATTCAGTTCCATCAGAGTTATGAAACTACGCCCCATGACACATCTTACCCATTCAAGAATTCATCTTGTCAAGAACAAGCACAAATGCCATTTTTTTTTTTATAATTATACATGCAGTTATTTAAACACTACACATGAGTTGTATTATTAATACTTTAGGGGAGTTTTAAATTAAAATTGCAAAGATTGGTGGAATTTAAACACCAGCATAGTGTTAATATGTACTCTCTCAGAGTTGATTTAACACTAAAGAATTTGCTGTGTAACATCACCTGCCTCCTGATTCTCGGACATGGTCCCTAAACCACGGAAATGGTCCTTAGTCAGAAATGGAAGAAAAAAAAAAACAATCACGCCGTACTGCGGCTGTTTGACAGCGAGAGAAACAGTGGTAAAGTCACAGTACAGCAGATATTTCTCCGCCCGATTTTCCCTTAGGGGAAATATTTCATTTAACTGTAGCACTGGGGTTGCTCTTCATATTTGTATAGCAATTTACATAATTTTCATATCACATGGCATCCTAATGCTTACATCACGAAAGTGGAGTAGTTAGGCTACTGTATTCAGTGATGACTACATGGCATCATGCAGGGCGCCAATTTTTTTTCCTAAGTCAGGACACGCCCTACTCAGCCATTAATTGGCTCGTGCTTGCTGCCTCCGTCATTGCGGTTGGTTAGTTTTCAACATGAGGGGTGAGACTGGTGAGAGTAAGTGTAAGAATAACATGGTAAGCCAATCAGAGGCATAGTTGGGTGGGACATGCCTTCGCCATCCTAAAGGAATAAAAAAATTGCAAGTGGGCTGGGTAAGGTATACTATGCCCTCACTTGTCAAGTGTTAAAAGTATTTAAATTCAAATCTTATTCCAGTTGGAATAATTACGTGATTTAAGATATATTTTGTCAAATGAGCCCAGAGTGATTGATTGTCATTGGAGTGGAAAAGTTGTCTTTACCTTTTTTACTTTGTGATAAGTGATTCGATCGCTTGTAAAACTCTGCTTTCCTAATGTCTGAATATATTGAACAATCGAAGTTAGCAGCTTATAAAGTAAATTGCCTGTAAAATAGGTAACAGGTTTGCGTCAATTGTAGCCTATTGAAGTAGTACCAATGTAGCACAGTATCACAATTGCATAAAGATAGGATGACAGTACGACAGCATGTTTTAATACACAGGAGTACTAGCTACTTAAATGGGACTTTGCAATTTCAATGTCAGACTGAATTAATGAAAAAACTATTATTTCAAACAGTAACTGTGATTTCCAACATTAGCAATGTCCTTGCTGCATTTTTAATCAAATCAATGGTACCATATGTATGAAGTTATTTCAGAAACATTGACAGTTCTCAGTGATTCCAAAATGTTGAATGCTAGTAAAGGTTATCATTGGAGGATATTAAAGCCAGGATTTATGGGCTGAAAGTACCAATATTTTACAGTATGTCATTTTTCAACAGAGACGCCCTTAGTTCTTGCCCTTGCGAATATTATAATCCTGTGTCACCGCACAATATTACACTGTGAACACATAAAATGTTCAAAGAAATTAATCCAACAAACTAAAATTACCTTGCGGGACCCTCAGTGATGTCCCCTCTAAATGTAATTGCATTACAAATACGAAGGTCTCATATTAACCCCAGCCCCCATGCGCTCCCAAATAACCAATAAACAGCTAATTGGTTACCATGCAGCCAGTCTGAACCAATCTACACGGGAGACATTTTGAGATATCAGCCATTTTAACTTTCTAACTTTAAGATCTGAATGAACAAGTTTGATAGAGGTCATGCAAAATCATAAACCAGACTTTGATGCAGCTCAATAATTTGTATCAAAACCTTATGTTTGTTTTGAAAAGAAATAATATTAATGTTAAAAAAAATTACTTTGAAATGGTTGGTTCGTAATGGCTCATGCTACCTGCAGAGCGGATGCTAAGTCTTTGAAAGTGTGGTTCAAAGACTTTTTTTTTTAACTTCAGCACAGTGACTTCCCTTGCTTTTGCTTTGTTTTATGAGCAGTCCTCAGGGCTCAGTGCTGGGACCATTGTTGCTTATTCTGTACATCAATTATGTATGTGAGGTCCCCAAAATATTAGAAACAATTTTATTTGCTGATGACACAAACATATTGTGCTGTGGGGATAACTTGGAACAACTTTTGGATACAGTAGGAACTGAATTGCAGAGGATGAAGAGACGGTTTGATTCAAATACACTTACACTAAATTTAAGCAAAACAAAATTCTTTGTATTTGGAAACAGGTCAACTAACTCAAACATGAAACTCATAATAAAAGGTGTTCCCGATAACAAAGGTTAATGAACAAGACCACTCCCAACGCGCCTTCCTATTCGTCCTCATGCCTATATATACCACCTTCATTCCCACAATCCCCGCTCGTCTCGATTCTACATCCCTCCCTCCCTTCCTCTCTCCAAGAAGGAAGCAAGAAACAGCTACCACCTGGGACCCCGGGGGGCTTAGGAGCCACACAGACTCCGACGAGAGACGCAAGCCCCACCCTGAGTCTCGCCACCTGGGGCTCCCAATGTTCGCACAATCACTGACCAAGTCCATACAACATCGCCTTCGCCCCGATCTCCTATCCGCAGTTCCACCGAATACCCTCCTCCACTTTGGGAGTGGTCCAGAGTTCATTAAATGACATTGAAATCGAAAGAGTGTCCAAAATCAAATTTCTTGGAGTAATAATAGACAATAAATTATGCTGGAAGCCACATATAAAGTACGTACAAGCAAAATGATCAAAGTCAATCGCAATATTATCCAAAGTTAAAGATTTTCTCAATCAAACATCACTATAGACCTTGTGCTATTCCCTCATACTTCCATATATCACCTACTGAGTGGAGATATGAGGGAACACTTATAAAACAAACACAGAACCAGTCTTCATCCTTCAAAAAAGATGCATACGAATTGTAAAAAAAGCCAATTCTAGAGAACCAAACAACCCACTATTTACCAAACTGAAAGCAAGAAAGTTTAAGGATTTGGTTGATTTCAAAATCATTCAGATTATGTACAAAGCAAAAAAAAAAAAAAAAAAAAAAACAGCAGAAACTGATCAGTATTCAGAGGTTGTTCCAGATAAGGGAAAGTAAGTTTGATCTTAGAGGTGAATGCATGTTTAAAAGACAGTTGGTAAGAACAAACGCAAAAAATCATTCCATCACTGTCAAAAGAGTCAACCTGTGGAACAAATGTCACCATGAAATAAAGATGTGTCCATCACTGAGTAATGTGTGCATCACTGAGTAACGTGTCCATCACTGAGTAATGTGTGCATCACTGAGTAATGTGTCCGTCACTGAGTAATGTGTGCATCACTGAGTAATGTGTCCGTAACTGAGTAATGTGTGCATCACTGAGTAATGTGTCCGTCACTGAGTAATGTGTGCATCACTGAGTAATGTGTCCGTCACTGAGTAATGTGCCCATCACTGAGTAATGTATGCATCACTGAGTAATGTGTCCATCACTGAGTAAGCTCAAACTAATCTTTAAGAATAGCATACTGAATGGACATCGGATAGATGACCAATGACTTGAATGCGTAAGCGCTTTGTTTGACCTGTATTGTTTTGTCTATTACTCCTGTCTCTATGTAAATGGTCTTCATTTTTTTCCACTTTTTTTGGAATGTTTTTAGACAATTTATAAAAAAGGGGGTAGGACTCAAAAAGTTTTTCAACTTCTTCCTACACCCTTTGCAAACATGAAACGGACATTATAGGTTTCCTCAGAGATCCTCCTAGGCAAATGCAGTTATTCTAAATTGTTTTGTTTTCTTCTTATATATTTTGATTTATTTTATCTTAACATGTTTGGAATAAATAAATAAATCAAATTACACCAAATCAAATAATATATTGTAAAGCGAAAATGCCAAAGACACCCATTACCATACTATGACATTAAAAAAAAAAATAACAACACTTTGTAAAAGAAAATGTAATGCCAATTAATAGTTTTACACATACTGAACTGATATGGACAGCTGTTGTCTGCAAGAGAAAATAAACCGCTGCATGTTTTACCAAATACTTTGCCCAGGATAACAAAGGTATCACGTGATGTAACCGTGAACCACTGAAGTCTCAGTAGATTCAGAAGTCAAACACAAGTTAAACAAAGAGTAGAAATGCTCAAATGAAAAGAGCATGCCTTCTAGAAAAGACTACTGAACATGAATTTCATGAATTTACTTTCAAATTAAATGTAATCGAACGGTATTACCAAATTTGGCAAGACTTAACTTTCAAACATGTCTATCTTTATACGCTTTTAACAATGTTACACAGAAGTCCTCTTCATGGGAAATTAACACATTCATCATGGAAATACTACCACCCTTCCAGGAAGTTTTCACAGCTTCTAATCGCTGAACCAAAATAAACATGGGGGAATTCCTGTGTAAAATGGAACCAGGCTGAGTGTGACTGTAGTGCAGGTATCACAGATAGGAATCTTGGAATTATTTTTCTAATGCTCTAAACACTGATACAAGCAGTATAGTTCTCTGACAGGGACTGCAGGTAAGGAAGGTTGACCACTATGCTCAATATTTAATTTTCAGTTAAGTTGATCACTTAGATGTCCAGCACTGAACAATACTATTCCACAGTCCAACTGAATGAGAGAGAAGCCATCAATGTTGTAACAGTCAGTTAGAACTATTTCTTTGATACAAGTCATGAACTTCAAAAGGATGGCAGATTTCATATAAGGATTATACAGCAAATACAAAGATGTAAGGTTTCCGAAGCAAGAAAACTGTGTCTCAATGTAGAATTGAACAGTTGATTCACTTCGGAATTTAAAATTTTTGACAGGAGCTGATAGTTCTCCTTGGCATTATTATATCTGCCCGTTTAAGGCTCTGTGGGTTGGTGTTTTTGAGTGTTATTTGCTGATCAGTGCCATAGACACCTAGGCTGGTTGACACGGTACTTTAACGTAACAACACAGAAGACTGGACTACTATCTAAATTTTCATGAATGTGTGGGTTGGATCGGTTTTGAAGCAAGGTATCCAATTTATCCACGGGATATGTGCGGAAATGATCTGAGCAATTATTTCACCTCTCAGCTTCAAGTCTAATCTGCTTCCTTATCCGCAAGCAAGATTCTCGCGATGAGTCAAGGGAATGTGTGCTGTATCCCTCCGCATCCTTTCGGTTTCGAACTTCCTTTCTCACGGAGGACAGTTACATTTACCCAAGCTCGATTTAGACAAACATGGTTTTTTATTGGTTTTATCTTGTCCGTTGTCCCAAAACAATCACAAATATTGATATATTCCGTTCACGCATTGTTCTGATGAGCGCTTTTAATGGTCGGGATCTATTTATGACGCTCACTTCAGGGTGGAATGAAACTCGAAACTGAGTCAGACATTTTGGCTCAAAGAACTAGCTCCGAATTGGGGATTTGGTGCAGCTCTCGTTCTACGGAGAGCCATCATGACGTCAATCTGCTCTTCTGCTGTGAAAGCATTTGTGCTCATCGCGCGCAGTAAGGCGCACAGGACCGCTGTGCGAATGCGTTGGCGGATGTGTTCACAGGCGGAAGGGTTGCAAAACAGGGTTGTTCTTGTGAGTGATGCGGTAACCGCAGCAGCAAGAGGAAGAACCCAGGTTCTACTCTAGCGAGTAACTGTCGGCTCAAAATTACATCCCCAATATCCTGCTTTTCTAATAGATCGCGGTTACTCTACGCTCAAGGCTGATTCGCAATTTGTACTCAGGGAAGAAGTCAGTGGTGGGAGAAAGCCAGCGTTATATAAATTGCATAGAACCCACATTTCGGTGACAGCGGCACAAGCACAACAATGGCTCTGAAAAGAATTCATAAGGTAAGGAAGTGGTAAGCCGCAAAACAGCGACGGGCCTTGCCGTGTTTGTTATAATGCATCGAATAAATAATCATTAAGCGAGTGTGCATTTTTGTGTTGAGTATGCGGCAGAGCAGTTTTGTAATTGTTTAAAATGGAAGTTCGGATTGCAGCTAGTTGTCCATCTTTTCACTGGCTCAGCCAGCCAAGCTTGCTGGTTGATGACAGGGAAGGAAAGCGCCGTGCGCGACGCCTTTAGTCGGGGCCCTTTTCTCCTGGCACCTTATATCTAACGGTACTCGGTGCAGTAGAAATGCACCAGAACTGTCCTTATTAGGGAGGATAACGGTAAAGCCGCTTTTACACAGGACGCGAAACGAATTTTTCGCACGACAGATTACACTCAAAGTTAATGCAAAGACGCGAATACACGCCAAACGCGTATATTCGCGTCTTTGCATTGACTTTGAATGTAATCTGTCGTGCGAAAAATTCGTTTGGCGTCCGGTGTGAAAGCGGCTTGACTTACCTGTTATTACTGGGTATTAGTGGAAGGTTCAGCAGTGTTCTCGAAAAACCTACCGTTAACTGATCGGTCTTTCAGCTAAAGAAAGGCATTAATGCTGACCCCTTTTTTTTTTTTTTTTTTTTTTTTTTTTGCTGTGATCGCACATGACCATAGCATAGCATAGCATAGCAGTCGGACAGCAATGGAAGCAAACTTGTTAGCCGCTAGCATGTCTTGCTAATAATGGATAATGTCAATGGCCGTCTTATACCCAAGCTATTTGCAGATTTCTGATTATTGGTTATTGCATGAACATCGCGCTATCACATCATCAAAAAAAATTAAAGCTGGGTTTTTAAAACCCTCCGATTATTTTCCGGGTCAATTTGACCCGACTCCAATGTTCAACGTCTCTAAAATCATGGTTAACATCCGTTTTTCAGCTAGATTTTTTTTTCCTAACTTAACGGGTAAAACATGAATTTCACCCCCCCCCAAAAAAAATTAATGTTGTGCACACACGTTTTAAGCACTGGTGTTGTTTGGGTCATTTTGACCCCAGGTTCAATAATTACATAAAACCATCATCTTGATCTTGTTTTTTTGTAGTGTTGCCTAAGACTGGGGACATGTTCAAATTAATTTCTCACGCATTTCACATTAAGTCTCATTCATTTTGCCAAAATAATGTAAAATCGATGCTTGATGTATAAGGGGAGTATGGGGGGAGTCGTGTTTCATTTACTTGGTTATTAAAATGGGCAGTAGAAAGGCATAAATTAGCTGAGAGGCGATTGGGAAACACTTGAAGTTACGAACATCTTCAGTCGTTTTTCATTGCGGGCATCAAACTCAAATCAATCTCAAACCAAAAGTGCTATATTAATTTGAACATAATAGGAGGGTTAAGTTGCTAACGTTATCACTGCTTAGCAGTGGGTACTCCGTGAGTTTTCTTCGGAATAACCTTACGTACCACTTATTTCACCGTGTGTAGGGCTTGGCTAACTAGCTAGCTATTCAGCCTGCGACTTCATTAGCGGGGCTGTCGGGCAGATGCACTGTTTGCGTTTTATTGGGCAAAAGCGGTCGGACTTGCCCCAGTACAGCTAAAAGGGGGCTGTTGGTTCTCGGTTGCCCGGTGTATGAAGTAATAATAATCAGTGATGTGGATAAGTAACGGCTTGTTAACGTTACCCTGGTGCATCTAGCGTCGAGCTAACTGAACCTAACACACTAGCCAGCCTAGGCCCGCGGTTTTGTTAGCTGACGTTATTTCGCTTTGTATAGCTGGCTGGAAGTGCCAAAAATAATGCGAGAGCTCACAGCCAGCTTTTAGCTTGCTTGGGAGGGGGGGGGGGAACTCACCAGCGAGTTGACTTATGAAACATGCCTGCGAATAACGCGTGTATTTTAGGTGTGTGTAGCTATTTTAGCAGGTAACGTGAGAAGTTGGCCAATATAACCTGCTTGTTAGCTTCAGATGTCTGACGTTTATTTCCAGCGGACTGTGGACTAGTGTCCACCATGGTGTCCACATGTTAACTGCGGTGCGAATGTTCCGCTGCCGTGTTGAGAGATTGGAGTGGTCGCCATGAAATTCAGGAGGCATTCGGAGTCATGTGGCCAGTGATTTCGGCCTGGTAGTTAATTCAGAAGTAGTCCGGGGCTGTTATTACGAACTGAACAGGACTGTAGATTTGTTATGTGGTGAGATTACGCGACTGTGATTAACACATTTAATTAGGCCGCAGCTAGTGTCCGAAATAATCTTTTTAGCTGTAGCAAACCTGGCAAATTATATTCTTCTTCTACGATAATGGTCCCCTCATATTTGGACATTAGCCCGTTTGTCGGACCGTGGCCGGTGTACGGAGTATGACTATCGCAGTGAGCAGTGGTTGCTCAATAGATTTGATTTGTCTCGTTTATGTTATAATCCTGTATTGGCCTAAATATTTGCGCCGTAGATTTTTTGCTTTATTTGAACCACTGGTAAAAATGCTCACACAAACGATTTTATTCGGCAAAGGTCATCATTTTGAGATTTAAAATGATGAACGCGCAATGAAAGATGAAAAATTAATATGCTCAATTGACCATCTCTCTTGTTGCGTTTGACTAAGGAACTTGCAATTTAAAAATAATCTGGAATACTGGATTGTGTTGAACAAGGGGAAAAAAAAAACTAGAATAATGGATTGTGTTGAGCAAGATTAAAAGTATTGTAGAATCCTGGATTGTGTTGAACAGGAATAGGGCGTTATAAGTTTGAGGGTTAAGTGAAAAAGGAAATGGTACAGCTGTCAGTGCCATGAATTATTTAGCAATTTTTTTGTGGCCTGCTATACATGGCCCTTGCTTGACATGGAAATATTATCAATTCATCATTAGCTCCATGTTTTTTTTTTTTTTTTTTTGGTTGAGGTGGAAGTTTAAAGCGTGAATGACGTTTTGAAAAATGGACATGGAAAAAATCAGGATAAATTTGATTCAAAACTTTCTTTACTGGAAATGGACAGTTGTTGCTTAAACCATTACAAGACCATGCTGTCTTGTAGTGGGTTACACTGAAACACACAGAAGAGAATCCAAGGAAAACGCTTATTTATTTTCACCAATAATGTACACGAATGCAGTGTGACTGACGTTAGATTTCAGCCCCTGTCCTGTTAGCAGTAATTGCTGAACTGGAGAGTTTTTGTTGTGAATGAGTTACTCATAACTTCTTGTAAGAGAATAGCGAAAGACACATCTAAATAATGAAGGAAAGCTGAGCAGTGAAATAAATTTATTTTCTGTGACTGACGTTACACGTGTGCTATCCATGTGCTGAGAAAAGTAATAGGTTTTTTCTTCAAAGTTGAAAGCTATGTAAATTATTTGATTAACTGTAACTTTTCATACTGAAGGCCAGTCTATGCGTCGCCATTGAGCTGTTGAATACAGGAAAACCTTACTGTTTTCTGATGAAAGTCAACTTTGACAGCCACACAGACAATACGTGAAGTCCCAGAGAACCAATCTATCATTTTTAGTAGCATTCAGGTCTGATGATGATACTGCACTAGCTAAATCTTTTTTATGGTATTTTTTTTTTTTTTTTTTTTAAGCTCCATGTCCACCTATTCACTGATTTGCCCAATTAAGGGTACTGCTTTTAGCATAGCTCATAGATTAGAAGTAATCTACTTGATTGCTGGATTTCTTGAAGCTCTGTATTTCTGGATCAGCTTCCAATGCTTGATAGTTCATGGGAAGAACTTGAAATGAGGTCTTGCAATTAAATTGGTTCTGAAAACCAGAGTAAGATATTGTGTACATGTAGCTGAGTGCTTTTGGTTGCTCTGATATAATTTGGAGTGCAGTTTTCCAGTTTGCCAGGTGTAGTTAGGAGGGACTAATTTCTGTGCTTGCGATTGCTTCTCATTGACCAACCAGGAAGTTGGCAAGCCTTCAGAGGGAAAGCTTTCCTGCAGGTACAAGTCTCATTTAGGTGAAGCATAGTGTTGTAAAAATAACTTCACTCACTCCTGTGTCTCGTGTTTTTATAGCTTGGCCATATGTTGACGGAATTGAACCTGCTGCATAGAATTAATTACTTGTTGGCGCATTTTTTCGCCGTGGCCTTGTGTTGGGCCTGGCGCACACCATACCATATCACGGCTGATTTAGACGGCCCCGGACAAACTTTCGTAAGTGGACTGAAACGACTGGTCTTTGGTCACTGTGAGGTGGTCAGCACATCAGGTACTGACCTCCCGATGCAGTCTGCGGTATCCAGGTCATTATCCACGTGTTGGAATTTTTTTTGACCTTGCTCTTGTTGTATGAGGTGTTGTCAACTTCCTTGAGGTGGGACACTCTCAGGCTTCTGTCTCTTGGTTGAGTGTTGTAATGTGCCAACTCCAATCATTTCCTCCGGCTGACATGTGCGTGTACTGTTGGGATGCAAGGTAGAATTCGGTTCTTGTGATAATGAGATGTCCTGCAAAATTTGTTAGGTAATGTGTGCCTGGACTTGATGTCTTCACACTTAGTGTGCTTGGATTGTAATTTTGCTTCTGAACATTTGGCTTAACATGCCTTGCTGACGTATTTATCCCTGCTTGATTTTTTGGGAGGATGAGAATTGTGTTAGCACTTTGGAATATAACCTGGCCACTCACTGGAGAATAATTGGGCTGATTTAGGGTCCGATTCGCCCCTCCCAAAAAATCATGGGGGTGTTCCCGATTTGTGGCTGGTCTGAACAGATTATCTTCCCGAATCGTCCTGTTGTATGACAGGTTTCATCTTAATTTAATGAATTCTTTGCAGAAACTCTCAACTGCCAATGGGCAATTCCAGCATTACTCGTGTTACATTTATTGCATTAGGCTATAGCATAAAATTGTTTCACTACTTAGTCAATGGACAGAGCTTCAAAACTTCTACATTGTGGCAACCTCTGACCGATAATCAACTAAACTAGAGAAAACCCGGAATGAACCCCTCAATGGTTATGCTGGCAGCTGGATTTTTCAAGCGTTACTCACGTTACTCAAAAGTAACGTGGCTTCTTTTTCACTTAAGTTTAGTTCAATCTTCTTGATCAATCATGCATTACAGAATAAATTGATTCATATATGTTCGAACCTTTAATACTGAACATTTTAACACAACCAGGATTTCAACTTAATGCAACAGTAATTTTCTGCAATAAGCCCTTAAAACAAAAAAGTCCTGTTATTCACCTTACGTTACTCACGTTAAAAGTAGGTTTTAAGAATCGAGAGGCTCGTCATACTGCGTTCTCCTGACCATTCACAATGTTTCAGTCATATCAGCCATTTCTATTCAAGAGGCCTTCAGGATTTCCAATTTCTAAGGCCCCAATCAGCAAGTCCATCCTCCACCCACTGAGTCCCATTCCCCCCCTGGACGAATGTCACTCTCGTGGCCATTAGTTTCTCAGAACAACCAGTACCATTTTTTTTTTTTTTTCATAATTAAACCAACCAAATAGTCTCGTCACAACTTCAGTGTGTGAATGATTTCAAACTTTTATTTAATATGCATACAAAAACATTTTGGTTTGCTTCAGACCTTCAATTTCTTCTGAACTTTACACCTGGATATACTAACAATACAGCCATACATAAATTGTATGGCTATTTCATGTTTGAATATTCAGTGGTCATGTTACACTTCAGCTGGAATTGCCCCAGTGAGAAGAACCTGACTGGGAGCATCACCCATTGGGTGTTGCGTACTTGTGTCGAACAGAAACGTGGCTGCCAATCGTAGAAATAACATAACTTTTGTCCCTGGAGTCCGGTGGATAGGAGGAAAGGAGGACAGGCTTGTGGAAGTTGGGCAACAGCTTTGTCTTCTTTTTTTTTCAATTCAGAATGTATAGCACACACAAGTGTGACCATCTGACCATAACAGTCCGCCTTTGTTTGTCTTTTGTAGTCTTGTTTGATCAAGTACGTTTATTCAAGATCCCCGATCCCTGGTATTGCCATTTTGAGATTGTATGAATTCTAAGTGTGTATTCCTGCTTCTTGTCCGAATTGTCTAATGTGTGTGTTCTGTTCTTACAATTATAGATGTCATATTATGCATTTTTCCCTGTTGAAGACTTTTATTTTTGTGGTCTAATTACATGCCTTGGCATGTTTTTGTGGTCAAAAAGCTCTTGATTGCGGCTGTGCAGGCTGTGTGCGCAGCACCTTAAACTCACTCAGTCTGGAACAGGCTGTTCTGAGTCCTGTCTCTTTAAGGCCCTTTTTTTTCGTAAAGCCCACTCTGCTGCGATTGGCCAGCCTTGGTTCAGGAAATGGTGCTCTGTTAAATTAAGGGAACAAAAAAGGTTGGGGTTGCACTGCTGTTGGCCGTTGAAATTATTTGTCTGACAGGGGACATGCCTGGGAATTTCATTCGTATTGCTGTCAAGTCTGCGTTGAATTGGCCGATTAGCAGTGATGCTTATGAATGCTTGTCAAATATTTTTATTTTGTGTCCCTAATTATTTAAATTGTTTCACTATTTTTGTATGGACTTGTCCTGTATAATTGCTAATTTGTCAGAAACCGTTAGAGTGCTGATTGCCAAATTTTCAGTGAAGTTTCTTTACATCATCAGTTACCTCTGACATGAATTACAAGGAATATTGAAAGCGATAATGTTTTGGGCGCATCTTTGAAATGCATAATTTGTGGTAACTTTTTGTGTAGTTGACCTCAGGAGACAGTTTCTACAATGAGCTTGTAGGGCTTGAAAAAAAGCTTCAAAATGACTGACTCACTTATAGTTTGACTGTTGATTAGTGTGCATTGTCCCTGACAAATAAACCAATAAATAAAACAAGGCAATCATAGATGGCAGACTTCACCCCATTCACGCAAATATTGGCAAGTGCGGAAACACAAACAGACACAAACAAACAAACAGACAGAGCTGCTAAAAACAGTACTTCACGCCCACTCCGTGGGGTGAAGTAAAAATAAAAACTCCAGAATCAGCTCTTAGGCTACTATACTTTCAGAATTATGGTTGTTAAAATTTGTGAGGCATCACTAATTGTAGTGTCATCTTATTTGAGATTAAAGAAGGTATTTCTATACAAGAGCATACAGTGTTTGCATGCTTGCTCAGCAATGGTGGCTTCAATGTGCTATAGGCCCATTTTGACAAATTTCAATGATTGCAGAAACACAAAAAGATAGTGGATTTTCTTTTTTTTTTTTTTTTTTTTTAATGTGATCGTCTGACCTAATGGAAATGCAGCAGAACTCTCGATAATGTTAAGAATGATTGGGGAAAAAAAGCATTTTTTTTTTATTTCCCCCTCCGACTTGGATTTCACTATAAAAATATCGCAAACCGAATGATGGAGAAAAGCCTCGCCTTAAGAAGTTTACGACAAAAGTTTTTCCAGTTCTGACTTAACTTGTTTGTACAGGTCGACAGATTGTGAATTTTTAAAGGCCAATATAACGACAGTTGGAGCAGGAAAAAGCTGATGGCCAATTAATCGGCCAATATCTCCTTCCCCTGTGAAAGAAAAATTGATACTGGTGCAAATGAACAGCATTTATTTCAGACGTCCTTACACAAAACTGTTGAACTGAGTCTAAGTCAAATAAATAACAAAATAAAAATAAAAATCTGGAACAGAACATGAATCTCAAAGAGCAATTGGCTTTGAAATAAAGTAAGTTGTAAATAAGAATGTAACCTGAAAATGAACATCAAACTCAAATTGTTAAATCTGGAACTGAAACTCAATCTTAAAGCAATAAATGCCTAAATAATTAAAATAGATGTTTAGATGAACTGAACATCAACTAACAGTAAAAAAAATCTAGGTGGGCGCAGTTTTTGTCGCCATTTTCCCTCCCTCAAGTCCGTAAGCCCAGTTCAGAAGCCTGATATTGTAATGGAGGTAACGGAGTTTGTCTCTCTAGAAAGGCGGCTCCTCCGCTTGTCGTAGATGACCCCGACCTCGCTTAACACTCGCTCACTTTGGACTGTGGAGGCTGGCGGGCAGAGAGATTTTCTGGCCAGTGCAAGCAAGTTTTCTTAAAATCTCTGGTCAAACAAAACCTTTCTGATTAAGTGAAGCAAAGTTTCACGAACAAGTAACGAACAAATGGTTATAATATTTACAGAAGCTTTCTGGCAAATATTTGGGAGGGGGGAAAAAAAAACAACATAATTCGGCAGTCACGACTCAAGTAGCATCAAAGACGTTACCACATTAATCTTATTTATAAACTGAATTGCCCCTCTAATGCCGCTGCTCCAGTCTATCGCTGTTTCTTTTTTTTTTCTTTTTTAAACTTTGCTTACACATTGTTGTTTACAACAGGTTGTGTTGATGTCATGACGTGCTTTACTCCTACAGCAGCCTTTTGCAAACGCCGTTTTTAATAAACCAGTTTTTTTGCCGCATCGTCTTTGATAGTAATTAAGAGAGTATCCTGAAATGTGATTCGCTGGATTACATCGTCAGAAATATGTTGGATTTATTTACAATGGCGATGCGCCCTTCAGTAGCGTGTCAGGCCAGAATTACTTCTGTTGCACATCCCGTTACATTTTAAAAAGCCACTCTTTCAAACCATTAGTGTTTGTGCGTATTACCGGTGCAAGAAGGATGGTAAAATGTGATTTTATTTCATGAATGGATTGACGCCACATGGTTGGATTATTTTGAAGAGAGAACACCTAATTCATAAGTAATTTAAGTAAAAGTTAAATTATTTATTTTCCTCCCTGTCTGTCTTGTATTGTGGAGAGCTGATATTGTTGCGTTATGTGTTCCAGGGATAAATTTCATGGAGAGAAATGAACGGAAAACGGGCCAGATATAGTATTAATAACAGTAATGTAATCGTCAGCTGTTCCCCGGTACTGCAAAGGTTTGAGCCCCTACCCACCCCTGTCACAGTCTCAAAGTACGAGTGGCCTGTCATGGTACCTTTTTAAGAGCCAATTTTTGAGAGATTCAGACAAAATCAGACACATTGGATTGTTGACCCCCCTGCATTTGGCTGATATTTTATTTCTGAGATAGGTATGGTACCCAAACTTCAAATCCAGAGCCGTTCCTCTATTGACCCCTTCTGGCCTGAGCTACAGCGACTCCTTGTTTGGGCCCTTATTGGCCGACTTAACAAAATTGCAGGTTTCCACCTCTCTAGTTCTAAACTTCAAAGGTGTCCCAGGTCAAAGTATATTGAGAGTGAGTCTATAGGGACAGTAGAGTTCCATAATGTAGTCATTCACCTGGGCCATCCTTGAAGTTTGCCAGTAGGGGGCGCTCAAAATGTTCTGAGCCATTTTTTTCCCAAAATTTATCATGGATAGTCTTGAAACTTAAATGATATCCCAGGATATTTTTTTTGCAGGGATCTTTAAGTTGAAGGTACTTTATTTAAATCCATTGTTATTTTGTTGGGACAACCTTGAATTCTGGAGAAAAAAGGGCCCAAAAAGGGTCATGGACCAAAAAATTGGTCATTTTGGGACCCTTTTTCTCAAAACTTCAAATGGGTAGTCAAAAATTCTTAAGCACAAATGAGAGCCATAGACCTAGATATTAAAGGGATAGTTCACTATTTTTGAAGTGGGGTTGTATGAGCTACAAATTGCCACTACGTACATTAGATGCAGTAGGAAGCTCCCTGCTCTCCCCCAGTTAGCCGCACCAGCGCATAGTGCTGGGCGGAGATTTAGGCGATACACTGTTGTGAACGGACCCAAAGTAACAGCGTATTTTCGCGGCCTAAAAGAGGTTCTGTCTGAATACACCACTTTAATTGTACGCTATATTACAAAAATTTAGAGCGCTTCAGCTGCTCGGAAAAAACACAGTCGCTCTTGAACTAACCAACTGACGTATTTCTCCGCGCAGTCGCATCGGAGTAAACTGCGTGCTGTAGCGATCAGCTGTTTGGGTCACAGTAACTGTGGTTGCGAAGTCGGACGGTCGTTAAACTTGTACAAACATTTAGAAAATGGTCCGTGTGTGTTGCTTTCCTGAATGTGAAAGCATAGCTGTGTCCTGGTGCACCTACAGCTTTCACCGCATTCCTCTGCGGGATTTTGGACTTCGGCAGCTCTGGCTAGTTGCGCTCAACATGGATATTGATATAAATCGATCGATCTCTTGTTGTGGATCTTGATCGTTTTCCCAAATCTGAAAAAAATCTGAGTTCACGAAAAATTCTTGGTTAATTTTACATAGAATGACCTTTAGTTATTTATTATTCTTCAATTGTTAACCTCTGGAAATCTTTGACTTTTTATGATGCAGTCAAGCCATTTAGTAATTATATAATTGCGAAGTGACATTCGTAATAATAATGGTCAGTGGAAAATCTAATTAATAAGCCATGAAAAGTGCATCTTTGAGGAAACAAGTGCCGCCAAATTGACCTGGCAGTTCATTGCATAAATTCAATTTCATTTTTGCTTTCAGAAAGTTGGCAGCAAGACACACCAAGCAGGCTATAGATGAGGTTAAACTGATGATGTGGGGCGTACAGCGTGGGGGAATCCTCGCTCCTGGAGCTGGAACAGTCATGGTTTTCAACTAGGCGTCTATCAAAATGTAACATTGCTGAAGTGGTAATATCTCATTGAAAGTTGGGTGTGCGTGCTTCTTGTGTCCGTGTTTAAACAAGCTCGTTATAAACATGGAGGCAGTTCTGCTGACGCTGGAGAGCGCATTTGCTGCCGCCCGCTGCTTTGCATGAAATCAGTGAGGGACTGTTCTGTGAAACTCCTGATGTATCTGTGACTGTTCACAAATTTAGAGTGGGATGGATGGACATGTTTTCCATATTTTGGTTTGGTAGGAAAATTCACCCTCGCTCATTTTAGGGTTATCCAGGGTTGAAAATTGGTGAAAGATATGTTAATGCTGAAAATTATTATTTCTCTGTTGTTGATTGTACCAGCATATGACAGTTGATTTAACTAAAATGATAAATTAAAGGCACTGTTAGTGAAAAAATTTTGAAGAAAGAATTTGCTTTTTTCAATCTGACAGTCTAAAGGACCCATAAATTAGAAACCCTACCCTGCCTTTACAGTACATATGCACTATCAGAAGCATGAATCTGCTGTGAATTTTTCATCTACGCCAGTGCTTATCAGAGAACCTACAGGTCATCTGACAATTTAAGTCTCCGTCTTCGAGGGAAATGGAAGCGATTTGTCTTCCTTGTATCAGCAATCAATTTTGATGGAGGTTCACTCCATGGAGACAGCGAAATACTTGGAAATCCTGATTTTCATATGAAATGCCCCTTTAAAGTCATTATATTTGTGTGAGTTAAAATTGGTTCATTTCGACCTCGCAGTGCGACACTTGCTAGTGCTGCTTGCTTAGGCTAATGGCTAATTTCTGTGGAAAGCTGACCGTCAAAGAAAGTCTGTGCTGCGTCTAGGTTATGAGAATATCATGCTAAGACTTTGGAGCTTATCAGGAACACGCATATTGAGCGCGGTTCTTTTCAGTGGAACACCTCTGAACTATGTGAAACTGGTTGTGGTGTTCCCTCTAAAGACCATCAGTGAACACTGGTCTTCCTCTGTTTTTTTCCCCCTCTTAATTACTGCGGTGTCAGCTGGTGTACAGTGAAGTGAACCTCACAGTAAATGCTGTTGAACTGACAGGGTGTGAAGTTTTTTTGGAGGTTGTGTATCCTAGTCAGTCTTATTATTGCCCAATACGGTGTCTCCGTCCGCGCTGCGTAGGCTTGGGAGTCGTGACTTGGGAAGGATCCCACAATGGAATGATAATGACACCGAACATCTCGCGAAGTAGTGTCGCTCATGGTAGACACTTGGCACAGAGAAAACTGAACCACTGGTGTGACTTAATCATGTCATGAAATTGTGTGGAATCTGCCAAATTATGGCTGCAATTTAATCAGTTTATTTTTATCCCCCACCACGATGGAGAATGGGGATGTAGGAATGAGTGTTGTCCGTCTGCGTGTCTGTCAGTCAGTCCTGTTGCTTTCCCAGGCCAGAACCTCTAAACTGTTCATGCTTTTTTTCCACAAAATATAATTTATAAATAGGTCTTGAGTAGACGTGCCTTCTCATACTTCTGTCCGTCCTCCTCTTCGTCTGTCTGTCCCTCTGTCACGGTTTTTTTCCAGGCCAGAATGCTGAAACCATTCAGTTTTTTTCCAACGGAAGACATTACATGGACACATCTAGCGAAAAGCTAGTTATTCACAATTCAGACATTTTGAGAAAAATGGTGAAAAAATCCAACCTCGTCAATAAGGCTATGGCCTTTCGCCATTCCTTCATTTGAGGTTTTTTTTTTTTTTTTTTTTAAAACCTGTACATTATTTGTGTACAGTTCCAGTGTGAAATGATGCGGAAGGAGCCAGTAAGTGCAAAGTAACATCAGAATCGTTTTCCTTTTAAATGTGACTTACTAGCTTTTTCCATTGAACTCCTGACATCATCGAGTTTACATTTGCCTTTTCATACTTCTGTCCGTCCTTGTTTTTGGAAAGTGCTTTATTCTGTTTTCTCAATTTTGTTTTGGAATGTCAGCCATCCCGTGGTGAGGGATTTGAGTATTTCAGGCTTGTTTCACCCCAGCTGTCTTGCTGATGTTTAGTTCAGCTTATGTTATTTGCTTTGGCTTTTACAGGGTTTTCATTAGATGTGTGTTTGTGGCACTCTTAGATTGAGTATTCTAAACATGGGCACTGTCATTGCTTCACACACTGCTTCAATCTCGGTTAATGGACCTTTCCGACCTGTCACTCAAGTGTAGAATAACTACCAATCAGATTTCCTTATCTAACTAAGGTCCTGCCTACCCCGACAGCACTGCTGCATTGTCCCACATTGAATGCAGTCAGTGGCTGTGTTTAATGGGCGAGGTGTTCGACTTTATCAAAAATGGTCCTTACATGCACTTGGGGAACGTGTAAAGCCGCTTTCACACCGGACGCGAAACGAATTTTTCGCGCGACAGATTACATTCAAAGTCAATGCAAAGACGCGAATACACGCGTTTCGTGCATATCCGCGTCTTTGCGTTGACTTGGAATGTAATCTTTCGTGCAAACAATTTGTTTCGCGTCCGGTGTGAAAGCAGCGTAAAACTGACGAAAGATACCCTGCCCGGCAACAGGGAGCTCAAGTAATCCTTTTTCAAAGGCCAAAAAAGCAGTTGGAAAAGTGTCTGCGATGGATTGAGGCATGTGGAAGGCCTCCCACGCAACTTGATGTGAATAAGATCAACGAACAGAAATGAGTAAAGTTAGCTTGTCATTGAAATTGGTTTGGAGGAAAACGCTAATGACCGTTGGATTAAGAGCCATTCCATGAAAAAATGGCAATTTGAAAATTTGAAGAAGTTGAGGAGTTGACCACCTTGGAATTGAATGAAACGTGGCACATGGGTGTCTCATGGAAAAAGTCAAATTTTTAGGTCCGTATCTCACGTTGCCTGCGGATGATGCCGCCTGGAAGCCACTAAAGTGGCTCAATTTGCTGTTGACACCTCTTCTTACATCAACGATCATGACTTAAGGTACCAAATATGTTATACTTTTTCATGACCTGTGCAGCTTCAAGCCTGGATAGACATCAGCACCACATCAGTGCCAAGCTGGGTAACTACGTTATTGAGCCGGAATTATTTGAGAAATGACAGTAAAAATTGAAAATGGGAATAAAATAAAAGTCCAGACACATACCAATCTAGAATAGTTTATTATGTGTTTACTCACAACAAGACTACCATTTTCAGTGAATAGTACCGTGATATCTTGCTGGGTTAGTGCAGTGGACGGCTGGAAAGATGGTTGAAATTGATTTTGGTGCATGTTTGCAGTATGTTTTCTCAGTAACCCAGATATGTACTGTGGTGGTAAATGCCATTTGTTGTGCTTTTGGAACTCTATTTTCAGGATTGTTTCCCATACATTGATGAGACTATGGCGGCCCGCCATAGTCTAATTTACCCTGCCATAGTCCCAATATGCACAATAGAGTCCCAATATACGCAATAGCTGCGTGTTGCGATTACATGCGCACATTTAAAAAAAAAAAACGGGGAAATGGGAAAGGTACTGGAAGACGCGGAATTTGCGCAACCCCCCGCTCAACAAAATGAGAATCATTCCCCCCCGCTCAACACAAAATGAGAATCATCTCCTCCATCCCCCCCTGAATACCGAGCTTTTCTTTGGTAGTATCTACACCAGGGGTGGCCAACCCTGGTCCTGGAGAGCTGCAGTGTCTGCTGATTTTTGGTGTTACTCAGCACTCGATTGATGGATTAAAGTAGTTGATTACTCGCTTAACTGATCTCACCTGGTGTCTCAGGCTTAATTTGGTAATAATGAGCCAATCAAGCAATTAGCAGGAACAACCCACAAGACTCCTAGAGCCAATTAAGCGGACTTGCAGGTTGTGACAGCAATCTACGTGTTAACCAAGATTTGTCAATGTGGTTGGATATTTAGCATAGTTGTAATGCAGACAAAGTAGAAGTACAGAGTACAGATAAAAGTTTATAGAGCAGGGGTGGATAACGCTGGTCCTGTAGAGCCAAAGGGTGTGCCGAGTTTGGTTTTCTCCGCCCGATTTAAACCTAAGACATCAGGTGAGATAAGTGAAGTGTGCAATCAACTGCTTTAATTCATCAATCAAGTGCTGAGTAACACTAAAAACCAGCAGACACTGTGGCTCTCCAGGACCAGGGTTGGCCACCCCTGATCTACACTTTCAACCTCGATTGAGCCAAAGTTGGAGGAAAACTCAAAATGGACCATTTGATAGCAGATTGTGCCTATGTTTAGGTGGCATTATTTTGTTTACGTGGCAAGATAGAAAATCTAAAATTCCCTGTCCTTTTTGGGTACATTACAGCATTAGTAAAATCTCAACGGTAGTATTTTCAATGTACATGATGTTCAGTATCAAAAGTCGGAAAATTTCATCCCCAGTGGGTGCTGTAGGCTGGATGCAAGTACTGGCTATCCCCAGCAATGTACCAAAGACATTTTTTTTGAATTGTGACGCACACAGCTAGTTTTCTCAGAAAATGAAGAGTTTGGTTTGGCACTATGCTGGGTGGATGGCTTTCTGACTAAGGGTGGCGCTCTAAAGAGCTAATATTCTGCTGACCTAGTATTCCTAATATTGAGTGACATTCAAAAGCTATCTATGTAAGATTAAAGTAAAATAACCTTGGATACTCTTGATTAAGCATTAACTTTTTTAAAAGCAAGTGTCCAACTGGTCTTTGGACCATTAGGATTGTCTATGGAGTTAAATTATTTCCAAAATCTAATATACAAACAGAACGTTTTAAAAATTCACCACGATTCGCTAACAAACACAGTGTGATTTGCAAATACAAAACAGATTAACGTGCAAACAAAGTGTGGTTTGCAAATATAAAACACCATTATCAAACTAATATATTGTTTTACAAATACAAAACGTACCTATCACAAATGCACAGCGCTTCAATTTGTACGAGAATTTTTTCTGCAAGTACAAAAAAAAAAAAATTCACGTGACTTTCATCACGTTTCTATCGGTGATATGATGGTGCCGATTTATTCACAAATGTCCGAAGGATTTGCGAACAAATGTCCTAGCCAAGTTATTCGCTATCCTCAACAGCAGGTGGCGCTGTGAGTCCATTTCTTCGATCTCTGAATGGCACAACACTGGAGATGGTCTTGAAAGAATGGGTTAATATCCCACCAGCCACAGTACAGAAATCAAACTAAAGATTTTAGGGGCAAAGGGTGGGCCGACTGTTGATATGAAATGTCACCTCTTGCAAGGGTTTCTGGGACTTGCACACCTTCTTCGTAAATGTTATAGTTCCTGAAAATATAGCTTATAAGCTTTCATGTGATGTATGATACGTGTGCTGCGTTGTAAATTTTATTTTTCGCACCTGCGGACCATTTCTGTGGAATTGCCCAAATATATATTTTCTTTAATACGTTTATTTCTGCATATACAATTTGTACATATATAATTATTTTTAGATATATTTATTATAACATATGAAGAGTTTGTTTCCAAAACGCAATATATCCATTTTACTCATTTTGAGTAAATCAACTTCTTCTATGTTGGCGCCTATTGCATTTTATAAAGAAACACAAACTTTGACTATGAAAAAATACAGCCTATAATATGAATTTCAAAAAAAGAAAATTTGCACCATGTGTAAGAAGCACAGGGATATTTCTTTATGGTGTCATCTCAATTTTTGTAATTTTGGCACTTACTGCATTTTGGAACCAAACTCTTCATATGTAGTTTTACATTTATTTGTTTATGCGCATTTGTGCATATATTTCATTATTTATTTGTGCATATAATCCTAGCTGATCACCTAGGCTAGCCTTGTGTAAACTGTGGCACTTTGGATGAAAGGGTCAGGTAAATAACGGCAACATGCCGTTATGACCATTGGTGACATGCTCTCCTTCTCTCTCTCTCCCGGTCTCTCTCTCCGTCACTTCAGGAGCTGAATGATCTGGCTCGCGACCCCCCAGCGCAGTGCTCCGCTGGTCCCGTAGGGGATGACAGTAAGTGCGACGGTCTTGGGTGCGCTGTCCTGCATCTAGGGCTGTAACAAAGCAAGAGCATTCCCCTGATCAAGAATTTGTCATTTTTTTTTTTAAATTTATGGAATTGAGTGTGCGTGCACGCGCGCACGCGTGTGTGTGTGTGTGTGTTTATGTTTGATGTTACTGTTTGTTATGTTACTGTCTTGGCAGTGACTGTTGTAGGTCGGGGAGAATAGATGTCGGATTGAGAGGGTACAAACCCTGCGGGACTTGTGCCCGAACAACAGAATGTGCTTTTTGTAAATGCAGTTATTTCTCTGGGTTTTTTTTTTTTTACTTTTGTTTGTTTTTTTTATTTTCATTTTTCATTTCATTGCTAATGTCCCAAAGGCAGGGTGTTTGAGGTGGAAATACTGTCTGAAGTGAAACTGTGGAGATGGCAGTGCTGGTGGATAACGCCTCATGGCGTCCTTGTATTCTTTGCCGCCTGCTCATTAGCGGAGGATTAGCGGTCGTCCACAGTATTGCTTTAGAGCCAATCGTATCTCTCCTGTTAATTTGACATTTGGTATAGACCTGGCTTATGACGTGGACAGAACCTAGAGATTGTGGAAAATGACAAAGGCGGGAAAGTGATAGTTCAGGGGAATGTCTGCAACACTCGAATGTTAACCTGTCTCTCAACTTGACATCGTTGATTTACAGGCTACTTAAAGGCCCTGGGCCCTTACGAGCAAAATTATTAAAAGGCCTCTGTTAATTTGACATCCAAGGTCATTTATTTCCTTTTTGGTTTCGTTCAAGATCTTATTTTTTTTTTTAACACCTCCAGTTGAAGTGTTCAGGTGTGTGGTTATGCATTCATTTAAAATGATTAATACCAAAAATAACGTGTGTGCTGAATCCTTGGAAAGTAACACTGTATCTTACTGCTCTGAGTATTGTGACCAAACATGGCTGTTCTCGATGTTTTTGCTTCTTTTCTACGATTTGTGTAAAAGCAAAGTGAAGGTGCGCGGACCGACGGCGGTAGCATCACATCCTTCATTTGGAAAACCACCCAAGGATCCATTTTATCAGCGTTAGCCTGTAGCGCTAGCTCCTCATTGGCTTTTAATGGACGCAGATGAGAAGAAGCCATGATAAAAGCTTGGTAGAACAAGGATTTGACTTGGGCTGAAAATGTTGGCAGCGTGATTGTCTGATAAAGATTAAACTGTTGTGCTCGCTCTGCTGATGGGCTGTGAATATTTTTCGTACAGCGAATGAAAGCCATCAAATTTTATAAATCGACCTGCTGTTTATAAAAAAGAAAAAAAAGAAAAAAGTCTGTTGTAGACTGAAGAAGGCTGAGGTCCGCAGCATCTGCCACCCTCTAACACCCCGCCCCACCCTCTTAAAGGTAACCAATTTGTTCCTGATCCTCAACTTTTTTTTCGCTTAATTTGCCTGGCTGTTCCAATAAAAAGATTCGTGTGTAAGTTTTAACGTCATCCTCGACCACTAATAAGGATAAATTCCGAAGGAAAGCAATCGCTCGACCGTTACGATCAGCCATTGTGGCTGCTGGACCGCGGCCATTTTGACGTGCCTGTTACTTAATATGCGTGAGCGATTAGCATAAAAAGTCACGTCAGATCAGTCATCAGGTTCGACTGCTAGTAAATACATGACGTTCATGCATTAGAAATTTATTACTTTAAATATGTCTAGTTGCAAATATGGGACGATTTCAAGTACACTAACGATCTGAAAGTGCTAGGAAACGGGGAAATCGGGCATTTTGCACCAGGCATCAAGTTTACTTACGTATCCAGCAAAAGCCACATCTTCATCGGAAATGTCTCCAAACCTGGCTTGAAAAGTTTGCCAGCGATCACTTTGGCCTTTTATATTTATCCTGGCCTTCAATCGATCATCTTCCTGGCTTTTCCTGGCACTTTTATGGGTCGAATCAGTCAGATAATTTTTTGGCCACGACACTTTGCTGTTGGCCAACTTCTCTTCATTTCTGCTTCCACTGCCCACATCCGCTTTCGCGTGGCATCATTTTTGCATACTCATGAATACTAATGAGGTATTTCAAATGGCGCGGGGAGTTTTTGCGGGTCGCAAAAACTATATTCACATTCAATGTTCGGGAGATTGATGTGAATCGAGATCAGGTTGTAAATATCCCCTGGTTTGTGTTATAGTATGTGCTATGAAATAATGTGTATACAACACTGTTCAATATTATACTTTTTAGTAACATACACATACAATGATCAGTTGCACTGGAACTGATGAATTTTCCTGCTGTTTAGATGCCAGGGCAGGGACTACTAGAAAGCCAGTTTGTACTATTTCGCATCGTTATGGAGGCATTATATCAGTAACTGATTTTGAATTGTGATTTTCTATATGAAGCAAAAAAAGTCGACTAGTTTTATGCATATATTAATTCTGTATTTTTTTTCTGGTTTATTTGCATGTTATTTTGTGGAGATCCCACCTGGGATGCCATAATTATTGCAGTTAGAATCTCTGATGCCTTTTGTTATTGATTTTTCATTTTTTCCCTTAGTTTTTATTAAATATGTACTTGCTTGAAGGGTTTATAATCACTTAAAAACATCTTAAAGTTACATTTGAGTACCTTATGACCATTCCTACGAAGAAATGATAACATGTCTGATAAGGGAACCCTTCCCTGTCAGGTATATTGCCTTGATTATGGTATCGCATGGTGTCGCCAAAAATATGTAGTGTCCGCAGCAGTATACTGTCAAGCATATATTTCTGTAAGGACTTGGCCAAGTGGGATTATCCCACCTAAGTTGAATAATGCTCCAAAGATAAGGTTTATATTCAGTAAAATCAGTTCAAGATATTGGTCCTTTTGTGATGCACAAATGAATTCAGACATTTCTTGTAGTTTCCGCAGCGGTGTGTAGTGTCTGCAGTGTTTTCCCCCACATCCTCTAATACTGCATCAACCACTCTTCAAATGAATATATTTGCACAATTTGATTATTAAAAGTGAAAACTGGAGTAATTATCTATCTAATGACAGAACTAATCCATTCCCACTGAAGATATACAGAGTGTTCAATAAATACATTCTAAGGTGAGAATTTTAGTTGTACTGAACAGTGGTTATAAAAAGCAACATTTTAGGTATGAGTCACTAATGAATGAAAGAAATGGCTTTTTTAATTATATTTTCATATTATGATAAAAGGTGTGTATTTAACATTTTATTAAATAAAATTAGTTTGTTTTTTTTTTTCAAGACATTTAAGTCGTTACTCTTATTGCTGTAGTGTCCGCAACGTCACAAAATGGATCTCGGGTATGCGTACATTTGAGGCCACAGAATTCTTAGTATTTCTGACTAGTCCATGAAATTTGAAGTAGTTATCAGGGGAATATCATAGTTACTAAAAATAACACAAAATGTAAAGTTAGATGCATTTCAATTTTTACCCCCAGTGCCCCTAAAGATGCAACCTGGTCTTGATTTATATCATTGCAAGCGTTCTCGGAGAACACATTTATTCATTCCTGGTTTTGGTCATATCCATTAAATTATTTAAAAAACAGAACACATTGGTTACCTTTAAACGCGTCATGACTCTTGGTGTCTGTGCAGTGTTGGTGTAGACCTCGGTGTAGACTGATGTATCCATCCCTTGGGGTTCTAGGAGGGGTTTTAAGGGGGATACTAGGCTGTCTCCCCCCCATTTCTGCTGGGTCAGCGGCTGCGATGGGAGCAGATCGGCAGTGCGGATGAGCACTGTAATCGGAGGAAGCCGTTTCGGTGTGCGGCTGGGTTAATTTTAGGAGTGCAGGGTTCCCTTTCGGTGTGCGGCTGGGTTAATTTTGGGAGCGCAGGGTTCAGGCGCCTGCATTTGGCCGAGGGACACGGCGCACCTTCCCTTTGGCCCTGTCGACAGAGTGGGTTTCTGCATTTTCTTTTTTGTTTTAGCAGTTTGAATTCCTGTTTTTCATTCGCGCATCTGTAATGGGGATAAATATTTGCACACCTGCCCACTCCGTCACATTGTATTCTGTGTTCGGTCTCGGCGTGTCCCATCTGGCTGGTGTAGGAAAGCCAGCATTTATTTATCCTGTCCTGTTATCGGCACTCTGGGATTATGGGCATTTGCTTATGCGCACATGTATGGTTAACCTGTGTTCAGTGTGTTAGCGTTACGAGTCGTAACTGAAGAAGCACAGACCGCCACTGCGCTACACGACATGGGGTAGACCTTACAGACTCGGACCTCTCCAGGCAGCACCACCGCCAAAAATAACCTTACTGAATAATGCAGATTTACTTTGTGGAAACCAATTAATGGCATACAGTTGTAATGCGGCAGAGTTGGAATTTTAGGAGAGCCAAAGCTTAAAAATGCCGTCTTGATACCCTGAAAATGCCTCTTCTTACAAGGGGGGGGGCTGAAAATGCACCTTTTCCCCTCAATAATTTGTCACAATTTTCTCCGTTTTCCCTAAAGCATGTTGTCAGTTGCATAAAAATTTGTCTTGAGTTTTTTTGAGCTGTCACATTTGTTGAATTACTCCGTCCGCCCCCCCATAACTCCTGTGGGCGCTTTCTTGTCACTTAATTTCACAGTCCCGTTTCCTACAAAACTGAAATGTTGTTTTGTTAATTGCACCCATTCATTTTGAAATGTCCCTGGACTTAAGCCAGCAACACTAGGGTTTTTGCTGCCGTGTGTGTTGTGTAGTTGCACAAGCACATTTTCCTCGACGTATTGAGACTTAGTTCAGAGTCCATACCCTACCCCTCCCTGCAGAAATTGCGGGAGTACGTGCAGGTGGAGATGCCATGCCTGATTTTTTATTGGTCAGTTCACGCGGATGTCTGAGCTCTCGGAAAAGGCAGGAGTCTCCCAGAGTTTGCGACCAGCTCCGTGATGATCAAAAATCTCTCACAAATCAGCTGTCGGAATCGCGGGTGGTAGCCAGTTCTGGAGATTTGCATTATAAATCCTCCCGCTCATTCGACAGTCTGACGAACGGTCACAAGCTCTGGAAGCACGACAGAACCCCCTGATCACTGTTATTTTGCAGGAACTCCCTCAACCGGCCCCCGAGGTGCTTTGTTTTTTTTTGCCAGGTGTTTGTGGTACTTGTTGGAGAAGCGTACTTGAGCCATCTCTGTGATCGGAGCCCCTTGGCTATTGACCCCCAGAAATTAGGATTTTTGATATTATCAATGTATCGAAATTGACTGACAAGGAAATTCTAACCCAAGTGTGTCCTGGCTAATCTGAGGTTGTGTTCATGTCACTACAGGCTTCAATCAAAATGTTTGAAATAATAAATTTGGTGATTTTTATTTTTTTATTTTTGTTTAAAATGTTGAGTGCCTTTGGGATTGGAAAGCATGAACCTCGGCCCTGGGGTTTGTGGGTGGTTTCTGAACTTCTGATCAGTTTTTTTTTTTTTTTTTTGGGTGTTGCAGTTTTGGGCGCGCTTGTTCTTGTAGTCGATTGCTTAACTGGGATCTGCTGATCGGCACAAACTGGTTTGCTCCTAAAGTTTTATAACTTCAGACGACATGAAAGATTGTTGGCATTCAGCCCTAGAATAGGGTGACACAGTGACCATTTGTATTGCGCCGGTAATGAATGAATCGATCAGTGTTTCAGCGCACCTTAGTGCTGACTACATGAGGCAGGCAGAGCTCTTCTCTCAGTAGTGGTTCGGTGGGTTTTTGACTGTCTGAGGTGAACGTGTCTTTCTCAGTTCTGGTTTGGAAGAGCAGTGTAGTGATGAAGGGTCTAATCCAAAACGAATTTCCCCCTACAGATCGGCTTTTGGAGCCACGGTAATTGTCCTCTCTGTCCTTGTCGAATCCTCTCTCTCTGTGGGCTCCTGTTCCATCTCTCTCTCCCTCAGTCTCTTGCTTTCAGAGAAGTGAGAGGTCGGGTGTACCGATGCCGAATCGCAATTTTTTTTTTTTTTTTTTTTTTTAAAGCTTCAGTAAGTCCCCCTTCCACTATGGGGCATGTTGGCAATCGTGCTTCATTTTTGTGAGACAGGCCCTCATATCTGAAGTGGTTGTAAACATTCAGCAACCAAACGTCAAAGGCCCAGTGAAATGCTTAGGGCAAAAACTTCACCGTGTGTTGTCAGTGGTAGGAAGTTACTTAAAAACCTCGACGTTTAACGCTCAAGTAATCTGACCTTGTAGCAGGTTACTTACTCCCACCTGACACTAATTTGCATAGTTGCAGAGACTAATTGTTAAAATAACTGGCCAATTATTTTTTTTTTTTTATATCACTGTTTGCCATCATTAAGTTTGAGGCATTTTCCTATCCATATTAATGATGCATAACATTGGTGTGTCTTTCAAGGCCTCTGAACTCAAGGAACTGTTAAATGGCGAAGATTTTTGTTTGGGAGTCGTATTATAAGTATAACACAGTTTCGCCCCGGTGTTTGATATGGTTCAATACACAATGTCTTCCCCTTTAAATGTATTCTTTTTAACACGTAAAAGGTTTTGAAAAAAATCAAGTGCCATCTTTAAGTTACATCACACTGTTAGGAAATACTAAAATGAGAAACAACTTGGATTAATTTTCACATGTAATTCTTTGGAGTTATTTTGATTAATGTCATCCTTGCAGTATCTCATCTATCAAAAGTAAATGTAGCGTATAAGCAACCTCTAACATGGAGTCATTATGGACTACTTATTGTTCTTGATTATTCAGTGATTAAGCTGATTGTTGATCAGGTGATCAAAAAATGAATCTGAGAATATATCGATAGCTAAAAGGCCAGAATACCCCAGGCCTTCCATGCATGTGATGGCATGTCACCACCTGTGCTAAATTCACTCTCAACCTGTTCCCATTTACTTACTCGACTTGCTTAATCACAAAGATGTAGCGGCCAACTCGGACTGCATTACTGTGGGTAGCTTTCTGAACGTTAAATGCTTGTGAAACAGCACAGATAAGCCTAAATATGTTTGCTTACCTTAGAATGGGCCGTTTCATGCAAACGAGAATGTAATTAAAATGTGACAACTACGGTTCAGTTTGCTAAAAATGATTTCCTTGCTAAGTGTATGTTTTAGAACGCTTAAATCAAGTGCCAACCTAAAATAAATTAAACTTTATAATGAATGTTTCATATTTTGTCTTGACATAAAGCCATAATGAGAGATGTAGAAAGTTAATTAAGTTTTCTCCCCTTTTTTTCCCCCCAGTTATTCACATTATTTCCACTCTAAATATCTCACATCATAGCCTAGTTGGGAATATATGCTCCTCGATATCTCTTGTAGTTTTATGCACGGTAGTTCACACTTTGCTTTTGATTTGCTGGTAAATAGCCGGCTCAATTGTCATTCAGGCAAAGTACATGGGAACAGGCGGAGGGTATAATCATGCATTTACAGGTGAGATGTGTGATGTCACTGGCGATCAGATGACTTCTCAATGCAGTCTTTTTGTGGAAGAATTTCACGTGGCCTTACATTTGGTTGCTGCTTTTTTGGGACCGCCTCTTGTGTATGTTTTCAAAAAGAAGAAATTGCACACGATTGTCTGAGCCCCATGGGAGCCGTTGGTCGTACTACATTTTAGAAATGCAGTTCAGCATCGGAACACACCTGAGGTGTAGAGGGGTTTTCTGAAGGGTGAGTGGGTGGGATTGTTACTATGTTTGGGATTGGAGTAACCAGGTTTGTCTGGGGAGGTCTGCGTGCGTCGTATATGGGGTGCTTGTGGGTCTGTTTGTGGAGTGCGTTTGAGTGGGGTTTATTTGTCTAAGTGGGGTGTGTGTGGAAGTGTGTTTGTGTGTATGTATGGAGTTTGTATGTGCGCGTTTGTGTGGAGTCTGTGTGTGTGTGTAAGTTGGTGTGTGAGAGTTGGTGCGTGCGGAGTGTGTGTGTAAGTATGTTATGTGTGAGTTGGTGTGTGTGGAGTGTGTGTGCGCAGGAGTGTGGAGTGTGTGGTGGGCATGTGCTGGACAGGTGGGCTGGGAGATGGGATGAGCTGGAATTTTATTGGTTGATGTGGCAAGTACTTGTGAGGTATGTATATAACAGTCATTATGCCAGGTCTGTCTTGTCACTCCAACTCTCCTCTCATCTCTCTCTCTCTCTCTCTCTCTCTCTCTCTCTCTCTCTCTCTCTCTCTCTCTCCTCTCATTGCCTGTCTTCGCTCCCTCTTCTATCTCTCTTTATTTGTCCCTGTTTCCTCTCTTTTTCCCACCTTGTGACTCTCTCCTCTCTCTTTTGCAGTGTTTCACTGGCAAGCCACAATAATGGGACCAGTAAGTATGCTTTTCTTATTCATTTGTTGCTTTCCTTCTACTTTGGACGTGTGCAGCGGTCTAAAAGATATTCAGGAACATTGGCCTCATCTTTACGCCACCATCCTCCTCTCCTCTCCACACGATGCTGGAAACACTACCCCTCGGTCACTGCCCATCATGTTCAAATCCTGCTGCAAACTGCAAAGAGTCCCCCATTTGTGCCCCAAGTGATGAGGCTTGTAAAAATAATTCCTCAAAATAGGTCTTCTCCTGTTCGCTGAGATGGATGATCCATACATTTTTTTTTTTTTTTTTTTTTTTGGGAATTGGTTTCGTTTGATGATGTCGCTGTGATGTGAATGGGAGTCACCGCGTTGCGTTGTCATGGTAACCCTAGTGACATTTATTTGCCACTAGTGAGCGGTTGCTTTCATCAGTGGTGACTTCGGGAGATCAGGGATTGAAGTGCGTTATTTCCCTAATGAGGAGTCATGCAAGAGTCAAACTGCTCGAATCCACTTTTTGCTTTATTGAAGGAATGAGTCACATTGCAGTGACTTTGCCGTAGCGTTATTGGAATACAGTTTTGGTAGAAAAATTTGTTCCAAAAACTGAAGCTGGCTTGATGGAATATTGCTTCGCTGCCAAAGGAACATGCAGGAACATGCGCTTTTGGTGTCTGACCTGACATTATGACATAGCGCGGTCAAGACTTCGGTGGGGAGATGGTGTCTCTTTTCTAAAAGGTGTTTTTCCCTGGAAAGGCAGTCTCACTGACGTTTAATGTAGGAACCACCTGAAATAAACCAGTTCTTTGCTTTTATGTTGTGAAAGCGCAAGCAAGTGTATCCTCAGCCGCACGTGAAATACGAATTGTGAGGAAAAGCTTCATGAAATGTTTTTAGTGAAATGTTTCATCAGCCCTGCTGCTAAAGTTGGCCTGCTCGGTCAGTTTAGAATCTACTAAGTTCAGGATACGTTTACAGCACAATGCTCAAAACAGAAAAAGGTTTTCTTTTGCGCTTTCCAAATGTTTAGCATTGAGAACCTAGTGAGGACCAATTTTGGTTTGCACTGGTTGCAAAACAATTCAAGACAGTGCAGTATGCATGCCTGGCCTGTAGGTGGGGGTGCAACTTTGCAAAGCAACCTTACAGCAGACACCACGGAAAAACAGTACAAGCCTGTGCGTGGATTTCCGAAATGCAGGGTGGCAGGGGAAGACTCATTAATTTTCATGTAAGAGCCGCAACTTGATTGGCTTAACTGAAGCACTTCGGAATTTCTGACAAATCTCAGGAAGACAGCAGGTGAGTCTCTGACATGGAACATTTTATCAGCAAATTCACAGTGTTCGCGTGTCATTGCAGTCTAATGGGAAGGCCCACCTGGAGGGTAAAAGAGATTCCTCCGCTTCCCTCCTGTCATTTTCACCGTACTGCTTTTCCAACATGTCAGTTAGTTTTTGTTCTGCCGGATGAAGTGAGTGATGAGGAGGAAAGCCAGGGTTGTGCTTTTTCAGAGTCACATCTGACAAGGAAACCCAAAGACGAGGCAGTTGTGGGTTTATTGCTGACGTTACTTTCATAGAAAGGCTGGTAACTGTGAACTAATGCCTAACACAATCAATATTTAGTAGCTAGCTAAATACCACTGAACTTGGCTTTGACAATGGAGATCTTTCACCTCCCAAATGACAACAGCATTGACCTATCTAGATGGAAAAATGCATAAAACTATCCGTGCTTTTGTATGCATTCATCTTGGCAACAGTTTATGGGGAAGGATTCTCCACGAGATGGCTTTACTGTATTTAACGGAACATTTAATGAAAAGCTCACTTTTTCAGGAATTGTGCACATACATTTTGGTATCTGGAGTGCTTACCAGCCCACTAACTGCGAGGGGAAAAGCAGCCCAGTTTTTTTTTTTTTTTTTTTTTTTGTGGGCTACCCATTTCTTAAAACATGGTATTCGGCATGACATTGAGATTTGGCTCCCCTTCCTAAGTCACATGCAGGCTCGTGAAAATTGTTCCACCGCTCATATGAATATCTCTACCCATGGCTTATTTTTTTTATGGCTGCACCCAGCTTCGATTGGCAAAAGCCCCTTAAACTAGCCGTATGTGTGCTATCCACTTTTTGTCTGACTGCTTAGTGTTATTTACCTGGATCAGTAAATACAGGATGAAGGGGACCTATTGTGGTTTTGGAAGATTTAAATAATCAGTGTTTTTGATTTATTTTATTTTTAAGGTGAATCTATAGCTTGCTAGCTAGCCAAGTAAGCCTTTGCCAATTTGTGGTATATGTATGTATGTGTATGTAGAATGGTCTAATGTTTTGTGGAACAGTCTAGAAAATTCTAAATATTTTTCAACTATTCTGGAAAGTTCTAATTACCACTGGACTATACTGGCACTAGAATAGATGTAATTACTTACACCTGAAAGGTTCTCAAGCAAGAGACCGAAATCCTGAAGACTGTGGAAACCTCTGGAAAGTTCTTTTGGGTATATAAATACTTGTGGACTTGTGAGGCAGTTAATCTTAGAATCAGCAGTTCTTGGACTCGTTGCAACATTATTCAGCAGATCTTGGATCAGTCAAGCCTCTGTTTCTTATTCTACATTGTCGGCAGTACAGTTTTTCTTAACTACATTAAGGGACACAAGTTCTTGGACTTCTAGAAAATTCTTTGACTTTCTTGGATGACTTCTTTGGGACCATTCCATCATCATATTGGGACATTTATTTGGATTACCAAATATGACAGGAATCAGATTGCCTAGAAATCATGGAATTTTATGGGTTTTTTTTTTTTGGGGGGCTAAAAGGATTACAAACTTCCCTGATGGAATTCCTCTATCATAACTTGAGGGGGAAAAAAATGGCCAAAATACGTAGGTCCCCTGTAAATGTGTAAATCGCTGAAGTGGAGCTTGGGTAACGTTTGGGACTTTGCTTGCTGCTTTTAATTAATGGAATGGGCCTACAATGGCGAGCGCTTTATATGGAATGCAACTGCCTATAACTTGGAGTTTGGTTAACCTATTTCTATTCTTTATGGGGGTGATCTAAATATCTGTGGGTTGACACAAATGGAAAAAATGACTGGTTTGCATGGCTGCACTTTGGAATGTCTAATATTAACTGCTGTAATGAAGGTCTTTTGCCCCCCAAGGGCACACAGCACTCACGTGACTGAAACTTGTGAATTGGACGGCAGATCTTTCATGAATATTAATGTTTCTTCCCCAGCCACCCTGCATGTTGGAAATTTGCGGCCTGCGCACAAAGGCAACATGAACGCAGCTCGATGGTCTGTCTTTGTTGTCGTCTCCTCTAGTGCGGGTCGAAAACTCAAAAGCCTTGGCTGTTGTTGGGGCTGTGTTGTCACGGTTTTCTAAGGAATCGCGTATTGCCTGTCTGGACGACGACAGCAAGTGTGGCGTTCTCAAAAAGATTCCTCTCTGGAGAGTCCGCTCTCAAATGTTTGCTTTTTCTGGCCCCAAAGACACCGTTGTCATGCGAGTAGAAGGCCGAACTGAAGCAAATTTTTCCCGTTTTTGTGCAGAAACAGTTGGCGTTTAAACTACCTGTGAGATTTGCGTTTTAGGAAGTGCAAGTTCATGATTACTGGGCCGAGACAAAATTAGCTCTGACAAGAAATATCTGCGCCTGCCCGTTCGTGCCGGTTCTAATAAAATACATGCCCGCTGAGCTCAATGGTGGTGTGTGTGAGGAATCTCATCCTGTTTCTGTTGAAAACTGGTAGTGATTAATTTTTTTTTTTTTTTTTTTTCTTGCTTTACAGAATGACAGTCCATATCAGGGCGGCGTGTTCTTCCTGACCATCCACTTCCCCACAGATTACCCCTTCAAACCCCCAAAGGTGAGCTGTTTCTCCACCCGTGGAATGAGGAATTGGCCGCTATTACTTGACAGTAGCTTATTTAGCTTGTTAGTTCTCAAGCTCGGTCCTGGGACCCCTTGGAATGCTAGTTTTTATTCCAAGCGCAATGCCTGTGCTCTAAACTTTTAATCTGAAATTACGTAAACTTTTAAATCACATTCTGTAGGAAGTGACCATGCATGCCATGCAAAATTAAAATATTCTGAGGGCAGGTAATTCTTGTTGGTCAATATACTGTAGAAAAAAATGAATAATTGTAGCCCCTGGATGAAGTCGGGGTTACTATGGATTTGGCCTCGTCACACGTCTGCCGCTGTAGATTTCCATGTGGATGCTCTACAGGCCGCAAGTCTAAAGCCATTTCTTTTATATTTGATATGTATATTTGATATTGCCAAAAAAATTGGCAATATTTGAATTCTGCACAAAGGGGTTAATATACAACCCCAATTCTGAAATAGTTTGGACAAAGTGTAAATTGTGAATAAAATCAAAGCGCAATAACTTTCAAATCACACCAGCCAATATTTTATTCACAATAGAACAAAGACAACATGGCAAATGTTGAAACTGAGAAATTTAACAATTTTATCCACAAAATGAGCTCATTTCAAATTTGATAGCTGCTACAGGTCTCAAGTAAGTTGGGACAGGGGCCTGTTTATCAAGATTGGTATAGCATCCCCTCTTCTTTTTAACACAGAGCGGAGGCGTCTGGGCATTGAGGAGACAAGTTTCTTGAGTTTAGCCATTGGAATTTGATCCCACTCTTGTTTAATACAGGCTTCCAGCTGCTGGAGAGTTTTGGGTCTCCTTTGACGGACTTTTAGTTTAATTATGCGCCAAATGTTCTCAATCGGTGAAAGATCAGGACTGCAGGCAGGCCAGTTCAGCACAAGGACTGTTCGACTACGAAGACATGCTGTTGTAATAGCTGTAGTATGTGGTTTTGCATTGTCCTGCTGAAATACACAAGTCCTTCCCTGGAATAGATGTCGTCTGGAGGGGAGCATATGTTGCTCTAAAACCTTTATGTACCTTTCAGCATTCATTGCGCTTCTTAAAACATGCAAGTGTCCCACACCATATGCATTAATGCATCCCCATATTATCAGAGATGCTGGCTTTTGAATTGAACGCTGATAACAGGAGAGGTGGTCTTTCTCCTCTTTAGCTCGGAGGACACGACACCCATGATTTCCAACAAGAATGTCAAATTTGGACTCGTCTGACCACAGGACACTTTGCCACTTTGCTACAGTCCATTTTAAATGAGCCTTGGCCCACAGAACACAGTGGCGCTTCTGGATCATGCTCAACAGTGGCTTCCTTTTTTGCATGATAGAGTTTTAGGTGGCATCTGTGGATGGCACGGCGGACTTTGTTTACAGACAGTGATTTCTTGAAGTATTCCTGAGCCCGTTTAGTAATGTCAATGACAGAATCATGCTGGTGAGTGATGCAGTGGCGTCTGAGGGCCCAAAGATCACGGGCATCCAGTAAAGGTCTTCGGCCTTGTCCCTTACGCACAGAGATTTTTCCAGTTTCTCTGAATCTTTTGATGATGTTATGCACGGTCGATGATGAGACCTTCAAAGCCTTTGCAATTTGTCATTGAGGAACATTGTTTTTAAAGTATTCCACATTTTTTTACGCAAGCCTTCACAGGTTGGAGAGCCTCTGGCCATCTTTACTTCTGAGAGACTCAGCCTCTCTAAGACATCCCTTTTATAGCCAATCATGTTACACACCTGATGTCAGTTAACTTAATTACTTGCTAAATTTTCTTTCAGCTGATTCTCCTATATATTAATTGCTTTTTCAGCCCATTTTTGCCTGTGTCCCAACTTTTTTGAGACCTGTTGCCGCCAGAAAATTTGAAAGAAGCTCATTTTGTTGATAAAAATGTAAAATGTCTCTGTTTCAACATTTGAAATGTTATCTATGTTCTATTGTAAATAACATATTGGCTCATGTGATCTGAAAGTCATTGCATTTTGATTTTATTCACAATTTACACTTCGTCCCAACTATTTCGGAATTGAGGTTGCATATGGGCAGTGTTGGGACATGACGCCTATCTATTAAAGTTCTGTCATTACATTTGTGTTTGGAACGAAAACCAGCATACATAGATGCAGGGGTGGCGTTAGACCTGAAAATTCCGGGGCTAATATCCCTTCCTTTATTGACAACAATTTTGTTGACTAGTACGTGGTTTCGTCCGTTTACATTTTCCAGTCAGACAGCTGTCTATTTTTTACAGCGAGTTGCGTGACCGTGCTGCAAAAACAGGTGTACGTACTTGTCGCCAAAATTGCCTTCATTCGCTGAAGAGTTCTGAAATGCCGTCACCGAGTGCCGGAGCATAGACCTAATTATAATGAAATTATTTTTCTCTACTGAATGTAGCCCATTATTTTGTCGCTGTTAGATCGCATGGGGGAGAGAAGCAGTGTCTTCAATTGCCACTTGATTATTCTTGAATTGGAAAAAGTGTTAATAAAGGAAAACCGTCTAGAATTAGCCAGGACTAATTGTTGTCAATGAAGGGAGGGATATTAGTCCCGGAATTTTCAAGTCTAACGCCGCCCTTACACAGATGGTCCTCAGGACCGAGTGTGAAACCCACTTATTTAGTTGAAGCTTTTATTCAGATCAACTTAGTTGATTAGAATCTGATGGGACGTGGACCTAGAACCTTCTGAATTTTAGACAAACTTTGCAACCACTGGCCCATAGGTCTCTCCTGTTATCCTAGAATGTGTGGATTTGGAGCGTCCATGTTTGTGATGAGATGTAAATGATGCAAGGAACTGGTCTGTTTCTGTGTTCTGATTAAAATGTTCCCGAGTTTCCTTTTGTGGTCAAGTTGAACTTATGCAAATTTTCTTGATGTTACTTCCTGCTGTCTTTGAAAGAAGAGAATAGTGTAATGAATCAGGCTGGCACATCCTGGTCTGACTGTTTTAACCCTTTCCCTCCTGAGGATTCCTGAGAAACTTGATTTGAGGGTGAACAGAACTTTCTTTGGTTTCATTTGAAGTGGTCCAAAGTATATACAGTATATTTGTGACCATGGATAGAGGTCGCATGCCCAACCTGTCTGCCGCCTTGGTAACAATAATGTCCTGTCAATCAGAGACGTCTTGTTTTCTCTCCTTAAATTTCTCTTCATGACATAAAAATGCAATGAAATGTTGTCTGTGCTTCAAATTTATATTATTCTTTTAAAATAATACTTTGGACTTTGCATGCATTTTAGGAAGCTCATGAAAGTGACTCTCGGTCTGCTTTGGTCACATGGTAATTGATATTTCTGTTACAAATCTTGAAGATGCAGCGCAGTAATAGAAAACTCGCAAGTTCACAAACTTTAACTTCATTGTACATCAGCCTTTATTGTTATCCTGTTCAGTAAGACCGTTATGAGTTTTGGATATTGTTTTGGCCCCACTGAAGTTGGTCTCTGGAGGGAAGGGGTTAATTACGAACTTCTGATGCACTCCAGTCTGTAGTTGTGATGTTCATTGTTTCTTACTGTCGCCAAGGAGGTTATGTTTTTGGTGGCTTTGGTTTGTCTGTTTGTCTGTCTGTCTGTGTACAAGATGACTCAAAAAGTAATGAACGGAGATCTCTGAAATTTTGGGGGGGAGGGGGTTGCTATTACATCAGGGATGGACCCTATTGATTTTGACCGTGATCGGTCAGACAATATGGCCGCGACAGCAGCCATCTTGAAATTCTGTGACACAAGATAACTGAACTTCGCTCCCAGTGATATCACTCAAATCTTGTGGGTTGGTTGGTCTCGCATCAGGGATGGGAACCTATCAGTTTGGAACGCGCTGCATCAAACAACATGGTCGCCATGGGAGCCATCGTGAAATCCTATGCTGCAGATAGCTTAAATTTCTTATGAGCCACGTTCGCTCAGCAAGATTTCGATTGTGCTGCCTTGTTGGAGGTTTGCACTCGCGGAGTGTCTCTGTTTTTACTGTATATTCCTTTTTTTCTACCGTTTACCTCCCCCTTATACCTCACCGCCACTACCACTCACTCAATGCTATCTACTGCTCTCTGTAGGTTGCGTTCACCACAAGAATCTACCACCCAAATATCAACAGCAATGGCAGCATCTGTCTGGACATCCTGAGGTCACAGTGGTCGCCGGCGCTAACCATCTCCAAAGGTACGCGGGGTACAGCACTGGTGCTAATGCGCTAATAACATGCTCTGTGATTATACAGCTATGCATTTCTGCTGTTGGGGGTCATCTTTCCTTTGTGAGACATACTTTTATTGAGTAATTTTTAAAATAAATATTTTCTTTTTAGCAAATAACTAATGAAGGTTTGTGACTGTTAGCCTGTATGAATTTTGATTTGATGCTTTCAGCTTGGGGCAGGCATTGGGGGGGGGGGGTCCTCAAAGGTAAACTGTGATTGGGCCAGAGTTTGGGTCTGATTATGGTTCAGATCATGCTCAGGCCCACTTATGACCCAGATAGGGTCATAAAGGATAAGAAAACCTATGGTGAACTTGCATCGCCAAATAAAGTGCATAATATCTGCTATCCAAAGCAAGAAGCAATTTTTTTTTTTTTTTTTTTTGTATAGTGCAAACTGCATTTAAATGTTCAATGTATAAGACAGCACAGGAAAGCTGCCATGTTACTTTGGCTGGAAGAAGATGCTTACATCACCCACTCCGGTAGCTCTTTCGTTTTAAGGGTAAAATGGAGAAAGGTCACATCAGTCGGGATCGGATCGCCCGTTTCGTTAGAATACCCAACAGCTGCGCATTGCGGCATTGTCGAGGATTAAATATAGATTTCCAGCAAACAATCGTTCGTAATTCAAAGAACTGGTATCTCAAATCACTCTTGATTGGCAACGCTACTTTCAATACTTGCACTGTGACTATGCACACTCAAAATACATATCCAGCCCTCAGGACATCACGCACAGGTCTGGGCAGAATATTTTTCATTGTTTGATTGGTTGATAATTTTTATGGCTGCGATGGCAGATTCTGAAGTTTGTAGGATTCTGCGATGTTTGATCGCGGATAACATGGCGTAAAAAATGTAAATGAAATAATGGCTTATCATTTGGACAGCAGACATTATGTCTTTTATTTGACAATACAAGTTCACCATAGGTTTTCTTATCCTTTAAAAACCATGTCACAGCTACTCTGGAATTGAAAACAGCGACACTAAGGTTTAAGGTTTTTTAGTTTACCATTAAGCCACTTGAGCTATTTAAATCTTGCTATTTTGCTTCTGGAATCTGGGGTTCTTGTTTAAAATGTGGCTTGAGCTCACTGAGCTTTTTCTGGTCTGGCTGTAGCGTCTGGCCTGACGCAGACCGGATTTCCTGCCCTCGAATCTGTCCTCATCGCACTGGAGATTTGTTCCTCAGGCTCGAATGTCAATGAAAAGGTGGCATAGAGAGAAAGCTACATCTGACCTTGGGATTTTTTTTTTTTTTTTTTGTCGTTTTTTGGTTTTTTTTTGGTGTTTTTTTTTTTTTTTTTTTTTACATCTCTATGGGCCTCCCAAGGCCAACCAATGCAGCCATCGCCCTGGCATGACCCCTTGAATTGGGGCATGACCCCCTGTCCGTCGCTGTGTGGGTGGCACGCTCCTGCACTCTCGGTTGGCTCAAATCCCGGACTCATCAATGGCTCTGTTCTTGTTCAAAGCTTGCTAGCTTGGTCCATAGACTATAAAAAGCAGCACCGGGTCTGAAAAGTGAGGCCGATGCGGAAATCTCTAAAAATTGCATTCTATTTAATGGCCAACAGATGGCGACGTCGGTGGTTGCAGATAGAAGTTCAATGCTGTGGAAGTCTGAGAAAATGACCCTATTGTCCCGCCTGATTTATTATTTCAGTAATGATTTTTCACTTTATTTAATGGTATCTGTTGTAAGTTTCAAGTCATCCTGTCATGATGTTTACTTTTGTAAATTATGATCCCAAATAGACTAGAATAAAGGATAAAGCCAGAATATGCTTTAGGGGCGTGGCTATCCTCTGGTCCTCATCTGATACTGTCAGATCCACCCCTCGCTCCTCCCTGGATCTTTGAATTCACGCTTTCGTCCAATAGGAATCATATCAGGTTTCAAAATGACAAAATTGCAATGTTCAAATTGCCAAAATCGAGGCCTCCTAAATGGTATGCTGAAACCAATGGGTGACGTCACGGTTGCTTTATCCATCTTTTTATACAGTCTATGGCTTGGTCGTGCTGAAGCACATTGTACCAGACATAGCATGTTATGTGCAGCATCCAGCGCGGCTGTGGGGATGTCCGGCCTGTTAGCGTGGAGGAGTCTCGCACTTGTGCTGTTGCTTTGCTTTTGTACACCTAGGCTTGGGCCAGTTCAGGTATTCATTGTGTTGAGTCTCAGGGAAACTGGTCAATCCTGGATAAGATGCCTCACGCGTTCTTTTTTTTTTTTTTTTTTTTTTTTTAATTTGGCATCTCCAGTCCCACACGTATCTGGAATGCCCAATTGGTGAACTTTGTACAAGGCTCAAGGCTTGCTCGTATGTGACCCCTTGCTGCCAATTCAGGAGAGTGTAGACCGTTTGCGGCTCTCCTCCAAAGCACGTGCCTGTCAGCCGCTGCTTCTTACACTCATTGGTTGAATCTTCGCAAGTTCAGAACGAGGGCGGAGGATACCCGAACATGAACAGGCTTTGAATCTTGCTGACGAGCGCCCGTCTGGCCAACAGGAGGCGCTTGAGCAACGAACAAGGCTACTATTGTAATCCCTTCCGGCAGTCCCTTCCCAATTTGCAACCCTGTCGCGCAATAGCCAATTGTGCGCGACTCTGAAAAAGCTGCCGACCACTGCCGGTTGGTACAAGGGGATCGAACCCGCGATGTGATAGTCACTTCTGCTTCGCAACGCGATGCTTTACCGAGTGAGCTATCTGGCAGCCCTCACGTGTTCTTTTTGTGGAAAACATTCGATAGCTGGATCCAGCTGGAAGTCTGTGAAGAAAGTGTTCTTGGAATGTCCATTGTGAAAACTACTGGTACTGACATCCCACCAGTAAGGTGACCTCATCGTCTAATTTACAGTGTATTCTGTTGACTGATCAGTAACTGCAGCGATACCTTTTCTAATAAATATAGCAGTTGGGCGAATTTTCAAATTTCATCAAACTGCGCCGCGGGAGAAAATCAGGGGAACTGAAACTCGAGGACAACAGGGAAGAGAGGCAGGAAAAATCCAGAAAGCTGACAGGTGTGCCATGCAAATTTGAATATTTGTAGCGCGGTTTCAGTGCGTTTTCTCGAGAAATTTGCTTGTGGCCCTCGGAGAAAATGGACAGCTGCACGCTCTTCCTAGCCGTACTGACATTGCGTGTGCATGTGTTCGTGCGTGTGGTGGAGGCTCGCGTTTGTTTACTCGGCTTGTCGCTAGCTGCTGGGAGCTGTGCGAAGGGGAGGGAGGACAGGGGGTTTGCGTTTAGTGTGATTATTATATGCAGTGTGAAATTTCAGCAGCGGCGTTTATCGTTCAGCTGTGGTGGCGCACAACTGGAAAATGCATATGGGGGGGAAACACTGATTGCAGAGATCTGTTTGACCGGGCTAGAGCAGAATGATTTTTAGGCTTACCGTTTATCACTATGCTCTTCTTCTCATTCTTCTTCGCAGTATTACATTTGTTCTTTCTCTATCGCTCTTTTGCTCTCTCCCTCCAGTTCTTCTGTCCATCTGCTCACTGCTATGTGACCCGAACCCAGACGACCCCCTAGTGCCTGAGATCGCCCGCATCTACAAGACAGACCGGGAAAAGTGAGTTTGCCTGGAGTCCTTGGCTGGTTCCCCTATTGAGCTTGAATCAGACAGGCTGGTTGCTGCCAGGATTGTGTTTCCTGTTCCGTTTTAGTGCCGGAATAAAAATCAAGATTTGGAGCATTGAGATGCTAAGGCTCTCATCCAATGTACGTTGGGAAAATATTATGAGCCAGCCTGGTGCCAGTTCTTTGATGAGAAAGGGCTAGAATGAGCCAGCTTGGTTCCAGTTCTTTGATGGGAAAGGGCTATAATGAGCCAGCCTGATTCACTCTGCGGTGGGAAAGGGCTATAATAAGCCAGCCTGGTTCAGCTGTACAGAGGAAAGGGCTATAATGAGCCAGCCTGGTTCAGCTTTGCAGTGGGAAAGGCCTATAATGATCCATCCTGGTTCAGCTATACAGTGGAAAAGGGTATAATGATCCATCCTGGTTCAGCTATACAGTGGAAAAGGGTATAATGAGCCAGCCTGGTTCAACTCAACAGTAGGAAAGGGCTTTAATGAGCCAGCCTTGTTCAGCTCTACAGTAGGAAGGGGCTATAATGAGCAAGCCTGGTTCAGCTCTGCAGTGGGAAGGGGCTATTATGAGCCAGCCTGGTTCAGCTCTGCAGTGGGAAGGGGCTATAATGAGCCAGCCTGGTTCAGCTCTACAGTAGGAAAGGGCTATAATAAACCAACCTCGTTCAGCTCTACAGTGGGAAGGGGCTATAATGAGCCAGCCTGGTTCAGCTCTACAGTAGGAAAGGGCTATAATGAGCCAACCTCATTCAGCTCTTCAGTGGGAAAGGGCTATAGAGCTCTACAGTGGGAAGGGGCTATAATGAGCCAGGCTGGTTCCAGTTCTGAAGAGCTATTTGGAGGAATATTTGGTCATGGCGAGTCAAATTTCTCTCACCTACTATAATATGATCTGTGAATCAGTATACCTTTACTGTTACACTGTGCATGTCCTAGCATAACTTGTCTGACTTGGTTGATGTGTGCGCAGGAGTGTTCATGCCTCGGTGGGAAAACGGATATCTATATTAATGACCATTTTACTAAAGGTCCTTATTCATGCGCACCTGTTTTTGTGTCTTTAACAGTCGCCTGATGGATTGTTTTGCTGCCTCTTATTTGCAGGTACAACAAATTGGCTCGGGAATGGACGCAAAAGTACGCCATGTAGTTGTGGGCAGGAGGAGCAGAAGTACGGAGAAATCGCCTCTTCATCTTTAAGGCTTAAGGGGGGACTCTGATCAATGAGAGGGAAAAAAATGTTGGTTTCCATTGGAGTGCTTTCTTTGAGCCAGGCCCCGCCCACCACACCCGTTAAGCCCGCCCCCTGCCCGGCTGCCATGTTGTACATATTTCAAAATAAAAGCTTAGAGACTCCCCCCCCCATCCCATCCCCACCCCCGCCCCCCCCCCCCCCACACACTCTTTTTCCCCATCACAGAATCCACTTGCCATCATGGTCTGTCTGCAGTCTCGTTTCCAAGTCATAAAAATCACTCCTCATCCTTTTAAGACTTGGTTTAACACCCCCCGCCCTCGCCTCCAACCTGTCCCAATGTAATGCATATCTGGTGGTCGGTTTAGGGCGCGCGGGCAGAATTTTGTACAAACCTCTTGAAGGAATTCTTTTTAAACTCGCGACCGGTCGCAAACGAGAGATGCGCGTAGAACCTACGGACTCTCTCCGTACGGCTGGTGATTTCTGAATTCTGAAGGACTTTTATTTTGATTTTTTTTTTTTCTTTTTTGTTCTCGTAATGTCAATACTCATGACCCTCCAGCAGACCCCATCCCCAGTTCAGTTGTCGGTTAGGATCCACACGTTTTTGACCTGTGATTAAAATATAAGGTGTTAGATTAATTCCCCGTATTCCCTCCACCCTCCCATCTTCTGGTAATTCGGTTGCATTTGGCTTTTTGTTGAAAATCGAAGCTAACAGCTCCAGTGACTCCTGCTCTTTCAGGGTTAAGGGTACAAAGGATATGGGTTCCAGGCAGACACAAACTTCTGTATATTTAATTACCTGAAAGCTCGTCGAGCTTGTGTGTTGATTTAAAACTGTGTAATAAAAATGATTACTAAAGTGGTTAATTGCTCTGTGTTGATATGGAACTTGGGGGGTGGATGACTGGGGCTGTTCTGACCTTGGAGTTATGGGCGTGTCCACCACACTGGGGCCAATCACGACGCAGCGTGTTTGGATACATCCTGAAGTTGTTGTCCATGACAAGTCAAACGAGAAGCACAGTCACAAGAAATAATGTAGATTAGTGTTTGATGCTGTGGGAACACACTAGGTAAGTGACAACACTTCTGACTGCCTTATCAAGCTTCTTCATGGCGGACCGGTTCATCACCTCTGGAAATCAGTCTTGACATCTTGTGGCTGGTCTGCTGTGAGTGTAGAATTGCTTGTGTCTATTCGGTGGCCACACAGCAGTCTGTGCCCTGTTTTTGCTCCCACCAGTTACTTGAGTCTATAAATGTTAGGTTCCCCTTTGCGCTTGACCACAGTAAGGGTGTACATGCATTTTGGCTGTAGAACGGTGATCATACCCATGTTTAGCAGTACGATTGAGAGAGTGCAGAGTTCGGGGTTCTCAATGGAACTGCCTTTTAGATCAGTGGTGAAGGGTCGTCCTCCTTTAAGGCCGTTCAATACTTGTAAGACGTGTCGATAGACGTCTTCAGAAAAGTGACGGTCGTTATGAATTATACTATGTTTACAAGAAGTGTTGGACGTCTTTGGCGCAAACCGTCATCTCCATGTTAGTTATTTCTGTATATCCGTAATCCGTAACCAATCTTTTTTCGAATGCTTCTATATCGACTTTCTACATCCGTGATGACCACCATACTCTCAGTCAGTGAAATTATAAGACAACCATTGACATATTGATGCCCTCATGCAAAAAGGGCGTAAGTGACATTTTGGGCAAAAATGATGTTTTTCAGTTTTCAGATGCATCCATGTAGGACCCATCTTCTGGCAAAATTTTAGGTCTGAATTCTTATCCTAAAGGGGTCAAACCCTTCTTTAAAAAGGCGGATCTGCCAGTAAAATGTTTCTCATTTGCTAGAGGCGTATGTAACAATTCCCATGCTAAATGGGCGTAAGTGGTAGTTACCAACCTTTTTACAAACAATATGCATGTTCAGTCCTGGCATATCTGCCTCTTGCACCTGTTTTGCATATTGCTAGTCCTAGTTGGTACCGTCATAAACTGTACATACGCCCACAGTCAATGCACACTGTATTGTCCTTTGCTGTATTATCTGTTGTTTATGGCTTCAGGTATCTGTGTCATCACAAAGGGGACATAGTGACCTTAATTCCAAAATGCATTACATTGTTTTTAGCCACTGGGGTGTGTAGTGTACCTTTCGATCAGATGATTCACTTTTACATGCTCAAGTTCTTTGCAGTTTGACAGCAATTTCATGCAGTAAAGATAGACCAGCTGTTTTACGAAATACTACAAAATTTTGACAATGGAAACCAAAATGTATATCCTGCCATATCATATCCATGTATTAAAATGTTTCTAACATTTAACCCTCTATTAACCACCGTAGCATATCTGCTACATAAAGTGAAAGGGTTAACAGCCTGGACACCCTGCTGGTTTAGTTTCTTATTGCCAAATTAACATTTGAGAATAACTTGAATGGTCCGTCACTTTAATTTTTCCATTCGCATTATTACCCAATGTAGCAGATCTGCTACATTTTGGGAAAGGTGGGCCAAAGGGTTTTTTTTTTTTTTTTTTTTTTTTCCATTTTTTTCCAAATATTGGCCCATAATCAACATATTTGCCTAGGGAAATGATTTTTACACAGTTGGAAAGGTACTTGGTTAACAGAGGGTTAAAACATTTACAAGGGAAACAGGAAACTATTATGCGTATTTAGAAATGAGAAATTGTGAACATTGAACAGGTCACCTTCATTTCTACTAGCAGAGTGTTGCAGATACGCCCTTTTAAAATGCGTTTCTCATATATTGAACTCTTCATTCCGACTCATGCTAAAAGGGGATAAGTGACAATCTGGATTGTCTCTTCATGAGCGAATAATTAGGAAGCAATCTTTTTTCAGGCTTCAGTATCATCTAATGACCCATTCATTCACCACGGGAATTTTAATCCATACGGTAGAGATTTACCTGGAGCGGTTTTTTTGCCTCTCCTGTAAAATTTTTAAAATGTCACTTACTTCCTTCTTGCATGAGGGTATCGATATGTCTGCGACGCTACAAATATTTGACAGGTACAAGACGCCATCGTACAACACTGTTTTTCTGTCTCGCTGACAGCATTTTGGTTGTCAGGCACCATTTACTGGCACGTCTTACAAATGTTAAACTGCCATTAGACATTTCACTGATCGAAAGCGATGGCCTGGGCATTTCTGCCCGATTGTTTTCCTGTTCGTCCTGCCGACCCTGGCATCTGATCTCCTGGCGATGGACTTGCATTTAATAAGGGCCACCTGACCCTATCCAGTGCAGATGTGTGTAGTAGGTGCCTAAAGACTCTTTCATAGATTTGTCAAAGACATTGATTTCATTGCCTGGGAGTGTTGACATTTATGTTAGCCATCATTTCTATTGCATCTACCAATTTTCAGAGTGAGTTAGTGCCTGTCGATGACCTGTGTGACATGATCGGTGCTTCACTGATTTGCCAGAAGGATGTCAAATTGATCTTTAACCCCCCTGCGCAGATGTAGATGCCATGGAGCTTCTCCATTTTTACACGCAGTTACTCTATTCTATCTCTAGATGGCACACCCGGATCAGTTATTGAATATTCACTAGCAGGACGAGCTCGAACATGGTTTAGAATATGGAAGAGTTGAGTCCCATCCCTCTTGCCTGGGAGTTGCATGAGTAAACCTCAGCTAAGCCAGATGTGCTAACTGCTCAAAATACTTGCCCATAATATCAATCCAGCAGTTCAAAAAAAAAAAAAAAGTAAGATCTTTTGTTTCAGAAAACGTTGTCCTTTGCAGCAACCACTTCAGCTGAAGTGAGCCAATCATATCCCAAGTAAGTAGTGAAAACAAAATGAGTTTTCTGAAGCAAAAAATTTGCCATGGTATTGATGCTATGTCATTCTACTATCAATTATTGTCATTGCATATTAAAAAAGCGTAATTCCACTGTGGATTTACAAGTAGATTCCTCCATCAACGAATTCAGCGCTGACATATCCTCTGAAGAACTCTGATGGGGAGTATAAACTTTCCATAGTAACTGAAAGACATTGATTGGACCATCAGAAAAGTATTAAACCTTTGCGTTGCTGCTCGTTGGGTTGTATTCTTTTAATGTTGTGCAGCTGAAAATGACGCGATTGTGAAGAGAAAAGGCTTCCAAAACCGGCCTGAAATGCTCAGTTATATTTATGGGATTCAAATGAGATACAGACAGTCAATAGGAATTATTTAGAATGAAACAGGACTTGAAGGTTCCTGCTACCGCATAGATCTTCATCTCTGTTGGAGGAATTCAATGAAGAAAGGTTTTTCCTAATGAGTGAGTGGTGAGTGTTTTTATTTTTTTATGGTTAACTGTTTTTTATTCTCTGTTTACCATAGCCATGATGATCACGGAGCTTTTTGTTTGCCCCACATTGGTTAGTAAGAGTAACCGTTAGTATTTGCTAATAATACTGCATGTGATGACATGTTGCTCAATGTGGCTTTTTGTTTTAGAATTTACATCGTATTCAACGAAATCGAATTCCGAAGTTTTGGCTCGTTTAAAATGCAAACAGCTCAAGCACTTTGGTAGACCCCCTGCTACGTTTGTTGCATTGTTCTGTTCAAACTAGGGTAGCATATTGCCTGCTTTTTCCTGAAGGTATATTTCAGATATTACTGTGTCAGTGAGTTATACTTGTTCCTTATAAGGTGTGGAAAGCATTTATGTAAGGTTACGAGCTCAGAAGTGGGAGATGGTAGCTTTTCATTGCAGAATGAGTGTTCTGACGGTTAAGCAGTTTCTTTAATGAGTATGTGTGCTGGCTTGTGTGACTCTGAAGAAAAATTGAGAAAATTCTAAACTTTATCATGGAGAAAAGGCATGTTTTGAGTTTGGAGAGGTTACTGGAGACTATTGATGTCAAACTGCACCTATATTTTTATTTTTATTTTTATTTTTGTTTTTTCATTTCGGCATGATTGTACAGTCATTCCATGACAATTTCAACACAACATGTATCATGACCGAAAGGGTCGCGGGAGAAGCGAAATCGCTTGTCAAAGTCCCGCCCCCAACTCCCAGAAAAACAGTTTGATTATGGGTAAGATATCATAAAGATTTATAAATCACAACAGAGCTGAGTGTCTATTTACACTACGATTTAAACGTCACAACATAAAATCATAGAGATTTATGACAGTCATGAAGAGTTTTAATCACAATATAGCTGAGTGTCTATAAACAACCCCTATTGTGCCCGTTATGGTTCTGTTTAATTTATCCAATGCCATTTTGTTGGATAAGTTCATAGTTATTCAAACATGCACATTTCAGAAGATACTTAAAGTCTTTCAAATTGTCTGCCCTTCTAATATCGTGTTCAAGTATGTTCCATGCACTGACTCCAGCCACCGATAAGGAGTGCTCACTCCGAGTCGATCTGACCCTTCTAGTTTGCAACAACATTCTGCCTCTTAGGTCATGAAGGCATTCACGCTGGAGAAATAGGCATTGTATATTTCTAGGCAATTCTTTGTGGTATCCTAAATATACAATTTGCAAGGAGTTGAATTTTATTATATCCTGCAATTTAAGAAACTTTGCCTTAATAAACAAATCGTTTGTATGAGTTCCATAGGGAACGTTATGAATAATTCTAAGGGTGAACACATGCCTAGTTCAACCAGAAAATTTAATTTGTATTGAAATTCATGTGTCAAAAGTTGATTTGTGTTAAAAATATAATTATTTTATGATTTGACAGTGCACCATCTTGAGGGCTCTGAGAGTTTGGGGAGCCACCTGGAGAATGGTTCCCCTAAAGAGTAGATCATTTAGGATTTCATTTAGGATGAAGTATAGTTGTGGTCAAGGAGTTTATAATCCCAGAAATGTATAGTTTTAACCCCAGCCATTTTTCAATTCTGATCTCAATTTCAATGCTGAATTTTCATGAAGATTTTTAAAAAATGTTTGCAGTCCTTTTCCTCTACCAAAATCATGAAAATAAAGTGAAATACGATGGAATTCTAAATGCTACAAGTGTCTTGTCCCAGTTGAGCCATTTCCTCCCCTCTTTGTGAAGCTCCAGTCTTGAATTATAAAGCCTGAAATAAGGTAACACACAAATAGCCAGATTTGGCTTCTGCACAAAGGGGTTAAAGGAGCATATACACTTAAATGGGCGGGAATAATCTTCATGATTACCATCTGTCTCTGAAAAAATGTCCGCAGTCAAGTGTTCAGGGCTGAGCTGTGACTTGTTGGGTCACAGAATTGGGAGTGTGAAAGATAATTACATAAATACGAACATATGCTCTAATGTGTGAGAAGCAATTTCAGTTAGGTGGAAGGTTTTTGTTTCTTTGCACCAGTATTATTTTTTGCGACTTTGTCCTTTGTGATGACAGAATTAAGCAATTCATAACTCAGATTTCCAATGGGCTTCAAAATCACTGGCACAAACGATACAAAAAAAAAAAAAAAAAAAATTTGGAGAAACACAATGTACCATCACATGAAACACTTCATTAATGTTTTGATGGAAACAACCAAAATCATAACAATCATTTAATACATAATAAATTTGAACAAATGCAAGGTTTCATAATTATTGGCACCCTTCATTTAGGACTTGGTGTAATCACCTCTGGCAAGGATAGCAGCATGGAGTCTTTCTGTAATTTTTAGCAAGGTTAAGGCACTCGTTCTGGGGGATTTTGGACCATTCCTCTTAATGGATCCTTTCAAGAACCTACACATTCTAGGGTTTGTGTTTATCAACTGCTCTCTTCAATTCAGCCCGAAAGTTTTCAATTGGATTGAGATGAGATGACTGAGATGGCCATTGCAAATTATTGATTTTGTTTTCACGGAATCATTTCTATGTGGCTTTAGAGGTATGCTTTTGGTCATTGTCTTGTTGGATGGTCCACCAACAGCTCAGCCGTCTAGCAGAGGCAACCAGATTGTCAGCCAAAATATCCTGATACTTGGTGGACTTCATTATGCCATTAATCTTAATCAGTGCCCCTGGACCGCAATTAAAACAGCCCCAAAGCATTACTGACCCGGCATCATTTCACTGTGGGTATGAGATGCTTCTCCTTCTATGCATCTTTGTTTTGACGCCAAACATGCCGATGCTGTATCTGACCAGGATGTGTAATTTTAGTCTCATCTGACCAAAGAACCTTGTCCCAGTCATAATTTAGATGAGTTTCGGCAAACTCCAAACGCTTGCTTCTGTGTCTTCCGGTCAGAAAAGGCTTTCTTCTGACAACCCCTCCAAAGAGCTGGTGGTTGTGGAGGTGGCGCCTGATGGTGCTGTTTGAAACCTGGTGGCCCTAAGACGCCACCAAGGCCTACAGTTCCTTCACAGTGATTCTTGGGCATTTTGTTGCTTCTCTCACCATCCTCCTCAGTATCCTGGGGGGGCCAAATGCAGTTGCGTCCTCTATCCTTGAGGTTTTCAACAGTTCCATGTTTTTGGAATTTTTTAATAATTGCCCTGACATTACTTAGTGGTATATTCAATTGTTTATAAATCTTCTTGCAGCCATTATTAGATTTATGAAGTTCTACGACCATCTGCCTCTCTTGAACTGACAGTTGTTTTGTTTTTTTAATGGTGTTGGATGATAAAAGGGTATTGGATGTGTGTTGCCTCAGTTTTATAGTGTGAAACCGTAAGTGGCATAATGGCTCAATATAGTTCCTTAACATTTAGATAAAACTCAAATAAGTGGAATTTAATGACTAGTTTAATTTTGGTAGATGTTATTTACAATAATCTTTAAGGGTGCAATTAATTGTGAAACCTTGATTTGGAGGAAAGTGGTTTTTAATTAGATCAGTAAATGATTTTGGATGGTTCCATTTGAACATTAATATCGTTCAGTATTTCTCACGTTATTGCGAGTTTCTCTAATGTATATTTTTTAAATTTTTTAAACGTGCCCAAAGTCCTGTGACGCGGTTTCTAAGCTAGAACATTTTTTGTCACGTACAGCAAACCTCTCACAATCCGCTAGCTGCCTGTCCCCTAAATACGCTGTAAAAAAAAAAAAAAAAACGCTGTCCCTGTGTCCCTGACAGCCCAGCCTCCAAAAACTGCAACAAAAACAACCTGGTCCAGCCTGGACCATCCGGCCAATCACCGACAAGAGGGATGGGGGGTGGGGTTTGGGTAAAAAAAAAAAAAATAAATCAATGGAAGAGATGAGCATTCATGACAGTTTCAGGAAGCACGGGAGGGGGGTAGAGGAGGAGGGAGGGAGGGGCGAGCTAGTTCTCTGTTTTATTTGATAATACTTCAAATGTCAACAGAAGTGACATCATCCAACCATGCTTAGAGCACTTTTAAGGTAGTGTTTGTGCATTGCCAGTCTGGGGTGCCAATAATTTTGAAGCCCATTGTATTTCATTAAAAAGTGGAATTGGACAAGGGCCATCTTGCTTGAAACATCTTGCTCAAACAGTCATTTTGATATAGCCACCACTCTGTCCATCCAGATCACTTGAAACAGTTTGAGATTTTCACAAAAAACTTGGCACACACATCAACCTTTATGCTGGAGCCGTACCTTTTGCCATTATGGAATTTCTAGTATTTTTTTTCGGGTGGGGGGAGAGTATATCATCTCCTGATAACTCTTTATATACTTATGAAAAGTTTTTTGATCCGTTTTTTGGAATTAATGCGAACGTAAGGAAGGACTTGATTAATCCATCACATGCTTGAATCATGAAGAGCTTGCCCTTTTCCCCTGTGATATAGGACTACAGAACAAACGCACTCGTGCTCCTATGTTTGTGTAAAATACGCCTTCCTAGTACTGTTCCTCCAGTGTAATGCCAGTTGAGGGTCATCAGAAGAACCTTTGACTGCAGAACGTTGACCTCAGGTTTGTATACTCGCAGAACAAACTGTATAATTAAAAATATTGACAATGACCTGGAGTTTCTATTGAGTGGTCTTGATGAACGGGCTCTTGTCCCAACCTGTGGGGAAGATAACTGGAGAGTTAACGTGAAAATCCAGTGGAAAGCCATCAACAAGATTGAATGCTCTTGCCCCAGTATGTACTGAAACCTCACTCACAGTGGGGCTCCTGGTTTTTGAGAAATGAAGGACGATTCAAGGTCCGCAATTTGATATCTTTGCCCAGTTTGGCCGAGGGATGCTTAGGGCTGGGTAGTATATCAATATTATGTTGATATTGTGATATAAGCTATCCCCTGAGATTTGGGCTATTGCAGTATTGTGATGTGACATTAGTGTTGTCTTTCCTCGTTTTAAAGGCTGCATTACAGTGAAGGTATTGGCTTCTGCCTGTCCCTGTCTGGTCATCCTATCCACATTACATATGATTGTATATAAAAAATTTTATCTCTTAAATATTTTGCAAAAGAACCAGTATATATCCCTACTACACTCACTGGCTACTTCATTAGGTACACCTTGCTAGTACCTGGTTGGACCCCCTTTTGCCTTCAGAATTGCCTTAATTCTTCTTGGCATAGACTCAACAAGATGCTGGAAACATCCCTCGGAGATTTTGGTCCATATTGATATGATGGCATCACACAGTTGCTGCAGATCCTTAATACAAATCTCCCATTCCACCACATCCCAAACGTTTTTATTGGACTGAAATCTGGTGACTGTGGAGGCCATTTGAATTCAGTGTGTTCACCGTCATGTTCAAGAAACCAGTTTGAGATGATTTGAGCTTTGTGACATGGCGCGTTACATTTCCTGAGGTAGACATGCAAAAAATGGGTACACTGTGGTCATTAAGGGATGGACATGGTCAGCAACAATACTCAGGTAGACTGTGGGGTTTAAACGATGCTCAGTTGGTACCAAGGGGCCCAAAGTGTGCCGAGAAAATACCTCTACACCATTACACCACCAGCAGCCTTAACTGTTGATACAAGGCAGGATGGATCTATGCTTTCATGTTTATGTCAAATTCTGACCCTACCATCTGAATGTCACAGCAGAAATCAAGACTTGGCAGAGTAAGCAGGAGTGGCGCCCAGTGTGGTCTTCTGCTGCTGTAGCGCATCCGTTTCAAGGTTTGATGTGCTGTGCGTTCAGAGATGCTCTTCTGCATACCTGGGTTGTAGCAAGTGGTAATTTGAGTTACTGTTGTATTTCTATCGGCTCAAACCATTCTGGTCATTCACCTCTGACCTCTGGCATCAACAAAGTATTTTCCCTCAGAGAACTGCCGCTCGCTTTTTTTTTTTTTTTTTTTTTTTTCTCGGACCATTCTCCGTAAACCCTAGAGATGGTTGTGTGTGAAAATCCCAGTAGATCAGCAGCTGCTGAAATACTCAGACTAGCCCGTCTGGCACCAACAACCATGCCACGTTCTAAGCAGTGGCGGCTCGCGAACTGGCAATAGGGGTAACTCCAAACCCCTTAAAATTAATGATTGGTCATGACCTGTTTTCAATCTTTCATTTAAATTGCCAATACAAAAACTCTGAAAACTCTCAACATTATCAGATGTGGCCAGTTTTCATTTATAACGCATTCTGATTACGACTCTGGACTTCTCACGCTTTTCTTTACTCGAGGTTTGGAAGCAATGCACGTTTCATGATCGTTTAAATGAGAGAAGATCATTTGAAACGTCTTAATGCAATTCCAACCCCTGAATTGCTTCCAACCCCTCCATGCACAAGGACTTAAATTCCGCACAAGAATCTCTTACATACGCGTTGATTTGAATAATTGCTGATTACAGCAAAGGAACGTAAATATGCCACTTAAACTCACGCCGAAGGCATGAGAGTTGACAGGTATGCGTTATTAATGAAAAGTGGACACACCTGATGATGTTGAGAGTTTTCGTTTCATAATAGTAATTTAAATAAATGATTGAAAATAGGTCATGACCAATCATTCAATTTAAGGAATTGTTTGAGCTTCCCCTATTGCCAGTTCACGAGCCGCCACTTGTTCAAAGTCACTTAAATCACCTTCTTCACCCTTCGGATGCTTGCTTAGAACTTCAGCAGATCATCTTGACTATGTCTACTTGCTTAAATGCATTGAGTTGCTGCCATTGATTGGCTGATTAGCTATTTGCATTTACAAGCAGTTGAACAGATGTGCCTAATGGAGTGGCCGGTGAGTGTATATCGCCACTATGTCAATATTAATGTATTCTGTGAACATATCAAGATATTTGATCTTTTTAACATTGCTCTAAACTTTGTGGAACAATTTTAGTTTTTCAAAATTATTTTTTTGAACTCCCCTAGGAAAAAAATGCTGTCAGAAATTATGTTCTACTTTCCCATTTAAGTATGAGATCAGGGGATGTCTACCCATGGTGCCGTTTCCTTCGTGTGAACTCCACTTCCCATCCGTCCTTTCTGTTCCGAAGAATTGAGTCAACTGCCTTGTGGAGCTCCTTAAAGGGGTGGTCACACATGCGTTAAATAACGTAGTTAAGCGTAGTGGAAGTCTCTGTAGCTTAACATAGCCTAACATGGCGCACTTTAGTGATCCATAGCCATCTGTGGCTATCTGTAGAAATAACTTGGCCATTAATGTGAGAAAACTGTGCGCAGAGGTTTATCTGTTGGGCATGTTCAAAAGATAGCCACGGTAGCGGGCAATTTTATTAACGTAGCAGTAACTTAGTTTAATGTAGTTACACGTAGTTTACCGTCGTAACAACCGTAGCCTACCATGGCCAAAAGTAGCGCACCCTGTAATAAAAAAAAAAAATTGGCTTGAATCTATGGGCAACTAAGGGCTACTACGTTTTTGGCCGTACTTTAACTTACTTTAACCTAATTGAACGTACTTTCATGTACTTCTACGTAGCCTGGGCTATGGCAATCCCCCATCTACAGATAGCTACAGAGGCTTACGTATGTGTGACCACCCTATAAGACTGCTCTGTTGGAAAGTCTGTTGGAATTACTGGATATTAATGGGTTAAATGTAGCATTTATACATTTTTGTCCATCTGAAGAAGTCATCTGGGGAGTTCATCTCAGGGCTGTGCAGCCAGACTTCACACTGACATAACACTGATTAGCTTTCGCGCTCTGGCCTGGTCTTAAGAAGCAGCCAATAATTAAACAATCCAAGTGGATCTCTCTAACTTGCCAAACCCTTGTGGGCTTGGCAATCTATTTCAGTTCACAGTTATAACCACTTTCCCCGAACCCCAGATCCATGAGATTTGCCGATCGACATGCTCAACGCGAGCAACCTCATGGCTGGCCATCTCGGTTCTGTTGTACCGTTGAATGTGACTCCACGCTTAGGCATTATTGACTTCAAAGATTAGTTGAGGACTACGCTTCACTTCTGTTTAGTGAATTTTAGTGAAGGCTAGCAATACTTGATGGAACGGTTTCAAGTACACTTGCAGTTAATGTGTCTCTATAGGCTGTGAAGATATCTGGTGCCAAAATGTTAGCCACGCATTCTTCACTTCCTGTAAGTTGCAAGATGGGGCCTTCATTGATCAGACTCATCTTTCCAGCATGTCCCACAGATGCTCGATTGGATTGAGATCTAGGGAATGTGGAAGCCAAGGCAACACCTTGAACTCTTTTTTGTGTTTATCAATTCATTCCTGATCAATTTTTAGCTTACCGGCCCAATGGGCCGATAAGCTATTGTCGTGGTGTGGCGTGTGGCGTCTGTCGTCTGGCGTCCGGAACATTTTTTATCTTTTTTTTTGGCTGGATGAATTTTCATGTAAATTTGCAATAACGTACTACTAGACCATATCTCCAGACGTTTTTCTCGGGTTTTTGATTGAATCATTTTTGTCCGTTTTATGGGCCCTTGAAGTTTTGGCTCTAATGTTAAAGATAGGACTGAGAAATTTTAAAAAATCATTTGCAATCAACTTACCTTGGTACTGTCAATGTACAGTGTGAGCGCCATTTTGATTGAATCGACGGAAGTGGGTCTATTGGGGGCGCTGTGCTTTCTGAATATGCAAGATGGCCTGTGGAGGCCAAATGGTTGCAGATATAGATTAAAGGGGACCTATTATGCTGATTCTTCTTTTAATACATATTAGTAATGTTATAATGTTGGTTGTCCATACTGAACCTCTGAATCAATCAATCAATCAAAACTTTATTTATAGAGCACTTTTCATACAATAAATGTAGCACAAAGTGCTTTACATAGACAAATTAGGTATTAAAACAATAAAATAAGTAAATAAAATGGAACCCCCCCACACCACCACTCCCCCTCCCCCTTCCAACTCCAACCCCTCACCCGTATTTCCATTAAACAAGCACACTAAAAAAAGAATACTAAGGCTGAGCGGAAGAACCTAGGAGGAAACACTATCTTAGGGAGCCGTCTGAGTCAAGAGGCGGAAGCCTCTCCCAGGAACCCGGCCACTAAAATGGAGTCGCACAGCGACCCCAGGCAGGAGGAAGGGCCACCCACCACCCCCATAAGGTGAAGGCATGGACCTCCACCCCACCGGGGGCCCCAAGCCAGCGCTGCAGGACCTACAATCAACAGCCGCCCCGGACGAGACGGCTCCCACTGAGGAAACACTGGAGTTAAAAAAAAAAAAAAAAAAAAAAAAAAAACAAGCTAAAACAAATAACATAAAATAATAAAATTATGAACAACAGAATTCTATCAATTAATAAATAAATTAAAACGTATGTAATAAATGAGGTAATAAAAACAAACTAAAAGTGGAGCTAAAAGCGATAGTAAAAAAAGAATCTAAGTTTCCTAAAACCCAGTTATAAAAATCAGTAAAATAATGAAAACAGGTAACTAGTTAAAAGCCAGATTAAAAAAGTGGGTCTTGAGCCTGCTTTTAAAAACCTCAACATTCTCCGCGGCCCTCAGGTTCTCCGGCAGGCTGTTCCATAAACGTGGGGCATAATACTGGAAAGCTGCCTCACCGTAGGTTTTTGTGTTAACTCTGGGAATGACTAAGAGACCGGTGCCGGAGGATCTCAGGGTCCACGAGGGTTCATAAGATAAAAGCAAATCTGACAGATAAGAAGGTGCAAGACCATTAAGACATTTAAAAACCATTAAAAGGACCTTAAAATCAATCCTGAAACACACGGGAAGCCAATGCAATGATTTTAAAACCGGTGTAATGTGCGCCCGCCTCCTGGTCTTTGTCAGCACACGTGCAGCTGAATTCTGTAGCAATTGAAGCTGAGATATACTTTTTTGGGAAGACCAGAAAGCAGGGCATTGCAATAATCAATACGACTAGAAATAAAAGCATGCATCAGCATCTCCGTGTTGGCCGAGAGAGAAATGGGCGGACTCTGGCTATATTCTTAAGATGATAAAAACTTGTTTTAACAACATTCTTAATATGTGGGATGAAACTAAGCTCAGAGTCAAAAATGGCGCCCAGATTTTTTTACTTGTTCTGATGGCTTAAATGACAATGCCTGTAGCTTTGACAGAAGTTTCTCTCTCTTAACCTCAGGACCGATAATTAAGACTTCAGTTTTGTCCTGGTTGAGTTGCAAGAAGTTTTCTGCCATCCAGGATTTAATATCTAAAATGCAGTTAAAAAGGGTCTCAAGTGGCCGTGTGTCTTCAGGAGACATGGCAATATACAGCTGTGTATCATCTGCATAGCTATGAAAATTGATACCATGTCTCCTGATAACTTTAAGTTTCTAAACATAAGATACAGAGGTTTTGCCGTAATCCAAGAACGTGATTTTGTGAACGTGATTTCCTCTCTGAACAGCTCCTCCCGAGATCTTCGCGAGATCTGGGCAAAACCTGACGTCAGGTTGTGCCGTCCAATTAGTACAGACCTAGCCAGAGCCAATCATGGCGCTGGACCTGCCCAAACCGGAAACTATTCTAGCAGGCACTAACAACAGCAGATCATACTATGCCTTAGTAGCGTGTACACTTTTGGAAATACAAAAGAAGAACCGCAGATAATTTGAGGTGCAGTTTTGTCAGTATCTCTCCCAAAGCTGCTTGTCCGTTTACTTTTGGACGCGAAGAAAAACACCTATTTCTCTTCCAAAAGAGGATGCCACCAGAAATCAGTGGGTAGCTTTTTTCTATTTGCAGGCAGCAAACAGCCACGGCCAAAGGGAACATTAGCTGTTTGTGCTCAGCATTTCACCAAAGACAGCTTTGTCAATAAAGGATAATTCAACACAGGAAAAGCGTTTCAGCTGCTTCTCAAACCTGAAGCAGTTGCATCAAGCGCTCGGAACCATAAGCTGTAAGTAACGATATAACAGCAAATAATGTAAGTGAAGCTAATGTGTTACGGGTGGCTAGCAGGACCGCTAGCGATAATTAGCACTAACAACTGGCCTCAAACGCAGTCTTTGTAAAATATCTGAAGATAAAGCCTGTATTGGTCGCGACTGTCCGTGACTCACAGACACAGAAGCTGTAAATTGCTTTTACTGCATAAGCCAACCTGATGTGATAGCCAGTTGATTGTGGCTGTAGCACAACGGCTAACGTAGCCAAGTTACTGTTGCTAATGTTTGTGTCCTAAATATGCAAGAGTAATATCGGGGGAAATTCTACAGAAGGTGTGTGAACATAAACCTCATTTTAAGCTAACTTTTAATACTTGTTTGTAATTTGGATGCTTGGTACAACTGTCCACGGTAACGGAACTTGCTGTCTGTAAAACCTGTATTGCAAGGGTTTGTCTCTGTGGTTATGACCGCTCGGTTACCAGCTACTGCATGTTAGTTTGCGTGCCGCCGTGCTAATTAAAAATGCTTATATGCAGTAATTCTGATCGGTATGCTTGCAACTTTGGTAAGCATCAATGTGGCAGTTTCATCATAACGTTGCCCGATTGTAGCCACTACAGTTGAAGCGGCTGCTCGTGATCGCTTCACTTATCCATGACCGGGATCAGCCGGATCCCTATTACAAATATCTGGGCAAGCTCTCTGATTCTACCGCGAAAGCAATCGTGAAACGCAGGAGCTCTAATGTGTCTGGTATAACAAAGGATTTCGCTGCACTACCTTGACATAATTTCATCCCCCTTTAGAAATTGTTGTGGGTAATAAAAAGCCGAAAAAGGCGGAGATTAAATAGGAAATTCTTTCCTGTAGAAGTGATCGATTCGCTAGCTCCACATAAGCAACTTGTCCACGCTAACAGAACTTACGGTCTGCAAAACCTGTATTATGTTCATAAAATAACCGAGCTCTCTCTAGCTGTCGCACAGCTACTATCCATAAAGCTGCTTTCACATCGGATGCGAAAAGAATTTTTCGCAGGACAGATTACATTTAAAGTCAATGCAAAGACACGAATACATGCGTTATGGGCGCGTTAAGCAGCTTTCACATCGGATGCGAAACAAATTTTTTGCGCGAGAGATTACATTCAAAGTAAATGCAAAGACAATGCGTTGGTGTGAAAGCGGCTTATCGCGCCTATTTTAAACGCTGGTCATTCCGACGCAATAAGTAACCACGGGCAATTTCCGAAAAGGCCGTTTAGCTTGGAGCTTTCGCCCCTTCGTCATACACCAGCGCAGAAGCTGTTCGTTACTCCACGCTAACGACACACCACAGCTATGCACACAAACCACCAGGCCCTTATAATACACACCGAAGCAGTCCATAAGTTGTTAGTCCACTTTTTGCTGCTCCTCACTGTCCATGTTTCCCTCTAAACTCAGACCCATCGGATTTCTACGGTCTCTGGTCTACACTTGGGTTTGTCGACCCGTTCTACAAATGTGTCTATTCTTGGTGTGCAACCACGTGATTAAATAGCATGCGCCGCCATGTTGGATGATATACAAATAAAAAATGGCATCTCTTGCGAACAATAACAGTGATACACCTCCAAATTTTTCAAAATATTATGACTCTCTGGAGTCCTCTGCCAAGTCAAGATACAGAGAAAAGGTTGAAATTTGTGGTCTTGACCCATATTTTGTTAAAGCCGTGTGATTAAATGGAGGATTTGGCAACTTTACCAGTGATTGAATACCCCGATATCGTAAACTATCTCGTTATGCAAACCTCGTGGGCAACCAACGCAAGGCTTATAAGAGTCTAGATGTGTATAACTTTTTTTGTGTCTGGCTGGGTTGGTATTCTTCTCACTAAATAACAGGGTGTTGGTTTATGCTCTGGTAAACCATTCTCAAAGAACTTGAGAAACACCGGTCAAGCCGTGGTTTGTGAGCGATAAGAATGGCAACGTGATCCTCGCACATTGTGATTGAATGGCTGGATTAAGCGACGTTTGTTCCCACGTTGGAGCTTTGCTCTTTGCGACTGAAGCTGGATATAGAATCGGGAACTCGAGAACATGTACTGAAGTAAAAAGCAAGTGGCTGCCAGCGCATGTAAACAAAGTACCGTATTTGCCAGTAAGCGACATTGATTTAAATGAAATGGGATTCTGAAGAAACTCTTGTCTTTATCACGAGTAGCATTATTGCCGCAATTAAAAACCGCACACAAAGTCGGCATTGTTTTCTTTAAAAAGGAAGCGCAAATCCGAAGAAAATCACGTAGCGTTGCAGGAGCTCAATGGTGAAGCACAGCTATCTTGGTTGTTGTTTTCATCCATCATGGCGGACTTCCTGTTTGGAGATTATGCGTGACGTCACGTGCACACCAAGAATATGCGGTGGATTCTAGCTTTCCCTCAATCCTAGCTATAGAGTAGAAACACCGGTGTACTCACCACAGTAGCCGTAGGTAGACAGCAAATTTGAGCTTGAGCTGCCAGACATTCACACTGCGTCCTGTACATTTGCCGTTGTGTTTATTAGAACAAGTTAATTTCATTAGATCTATACACATGTACTGCGTTTGATTGCGGAATATGCCCGTCGATTCCTTCGGAAGACGCATCTCAGTTTCACTCTGAGGAAGCGGACCCAGAAAACTACGTTCTGCTGCCTCGTCCCGCCTAGATCCGCCCTCCACAGAGCTGGCCAGTCAGAAGAAAGTGGGCACACGGGAATTGGGGTCCATAGCGGAAGAGCCACCCCAATGAGGGGTTTCAGGCAGAGACTACTATGGACTACAAATGGGGGTTTTTTGAGGATGGCAGTATGAGCTAAATAAGGACCCTGTTTAGGACTTTTAACGATCAGGAGTACTCTAGGGGAGTCCAAGATCAAAATATAACCTTAGAAATATAGCAAAATAGGTCCCCTTTAAGTTTGTATTACTGACATATAGGAATTAATATATGACCTATATTTTGGCTGTGTTAAAGTTGACCTCAGATGACCTTGAAAGGTCAAACTTGAGGTCAAGCAAAATGTTACAATTTTTAAAGGTTTCTAGGCTTGAAAATATTGAAGATTGGGAACATATATGCATTGAACACATATAGGAAGTCATGTATGAACTTTCATTTGGTGGCCTTGAACTCGACCTTCGGTGACCTTTGAAGGTCAAACTTCACATAGTGAAATTGCAATGACTTCTACCACCAAAACTATTACAGATAGAGCTTAGGTTTGTATTGTGGCCATATAGGAAGTCTTGTATGAAGCTTCATTGGGTGACCTTGAACTTGACCTTCAGTGACCTTGAACGGCCAAACTATACAGTGAAATTTCAATGACTTATATCAGCAAAGTCGTTACAGATTAAGTGTAGGTTTGTATTGGAGAAGTATAGGAAGTCATGTATGAACTTTCATTAGGTGACCTTCATATTGACCTTCGAAGGTCTAACTTGACCTAGAGAAAATTCAATGACTTCTATCACTGAAAAGGTCACAGATGGAGCCTAGGTTTGTGTTACTGACAAAGGAAGTCACATATGAACTTTCATTTGGTGACATTCAGCTTGACTGTTGATGACATTCGAAGGTCAAACTTGACATAATACAATTACAATGACTTGTCTTGCCAAAACGATCGCAGATGGAGTCCAGGTTTGTATTACAGACATATAGGAAGTCATATATGAACTTTCATTTGGTGACCTTCATATTGACCTTCAAAGGTCAAATGTGACCTAGTGAAAATTCAATGACTTGTATCACTAAAACGGTCACAGATGGAGCCTAATTTTGTGTTCTGACATCTAGGGAGTCGAATATGAACTTTCATTTGGTGACATTCAACTTGACTGTCAATGACCTTTGAGGGTCAAACTCCACAGTGAAATTACAATGACTTGTACCACCAAAATGGTCACAGATTGTGCCAAGGTTTGTATGAAGACATTTAGAAAGTCATATATGAAGTCCATTTGCTGACCACAACTTGACATTCTGTGACCTTTAAAGTTCACAATTGACATATTGAATACATATTGACATATTTTCATGACTTGTATCACCAAAACTGCTTCAGAGCTTCGGATTGTATAACAGAAGGTCTTATAAATCTATGTGAACTTTTATTTAGTGACCTTGACATTGATTTTCATTGATTCAAATGTCACACTTTACATGACATTTTCATAACTTGTATCATCGCTGTAAGACTGCTTGCCGATAAGCTACAGGACCCTTGGTCCTATTTTTGTAGTTAGGCAGGGCACATTGTCTTGTTGAAAAATGCCACTGTGAACAGTGAATACCGTTGCCATAAGGGGTGTACTTGGTATGCAACAATATAGGTGATAAGGGGTCAAAGAAGCTTGCATGTGATTGGCTGGACCCAGCGTTTACCTGTAAAATGTTGCCCAGAGCATCACGCTGCCTTCGTTGACTTGCCTTTTACCTACAGTGCAGCCTGGTGCCATATCTTCCTGAGGGAAATGATGCACTCGCACTCAGCCATCCACATCATGCAGAAGAAAACAAGATTCATCAGTTCAGGCCACCTTTTTCCATGCAGTTCTGATACTCACGTTCCCATCGTAGGTGCTTTTGGCAATGGACAGGGGTTAGCACAGGCAGTGCGACTGGTCTGTGGCCCCATACACGACAAACTGTGCGGCGCCAAATGGAAAGAGCTAGTAAGTCACATTTCAGACATTTTTAGAAAAATGGAGGAAACATCCAACCCGGTCAATAAGGCCATGGCCTTTAGCCATTCCTTGGTTTGGTGTTTTTTTTTTTTTTTTTTGTTTGGAAACCTGTACATTATTTCTGTTCAGTTCCAGTGTGAAATGATGCAGAAGGAGCCAGTAAGTCCAAATTCACATCAAAAACCATCTTCCTCAAAAATGTGACTGACTAGCTTTTTTTTCATTAAATGCTAGCTGTGATGCACTGTGTGTTCTGACAACTTTCTATCACAGCCATTATCAACCTTTTCTGCAATTTGTTTCTACTTGTCACTACTTACTACTCTGGTGATACAAAACCATTCCCTAACATTGAACCGAACATCAAAACTGCTGTGTTCTGCTCAATTAAAGCAATTATTAAAGTTACTACTTGTCTCTGGGGGAAAAGTGCTGAGCTGCTTGCTGTGCAATTTAAGCTACAGTGGCTCCTTCTGTGGGATTGGACCAGAGGTGCTGGCCTTCAGTTCCCATGTACATCAGAGAGCCCTTGGGCGCCCATGAACCTGTTGCCCAATGACCAGTTGTCCTTCCCTGGTCCATTTTTGGTTGGTACTTACCTCTGCATTCCAGGAAAGTGCACAAAATTTGCCACTTTGGAGATGCTCTGACCCAGTCGTCTAGCTATCACAATTTGGCCCTTTTCAGAGTTGCTCAGATCCTTACACTTGCCCAATTTTCCGGCTTCCTATACATCAACTTCAATTGCTGCCCAAAATATCACACCCAATATTTCCTAATGTTACTCCCAATATTTCCTAATGTTACTCATCACTCAGTGATTTTAACGTTGAATGGTTCTTCTGATGGGAAATCAGTGTCACTTTAACAATCAATATGAATAGCAAAAAAACTACCTCTTGCTTTCATTAGTTTCAGTGCTGCCAGGGAAGCAAGCCTGAAACTATTCTACAATACATTTGCAACACAATTGTTTTTCTGTGTGTTTGATTCTGTTGAACATGGATTGCGATGTGAGCATGCAAATATTTTCACCTGTATCCATGCCTCATTCCGTCTGAGTGTGCCTATTATGGCATTAGCTATGATAATGTGTCTCATGGTCATTGGGATAGCAAACTTGGTCGTGACTGATTATTTTGTAAATGATCCTGGGATCACTTTCTAGGCCATTTGCAATACATTAAGGTGCTTAGTAGACTCCATTATCCCAGGATGCAGTAAATATATGACAGAGCAGCGAGTGCCTAAATAAAAGGCCTTGCATTGCCCAACAGTGCCCAGTGCTGGTCAGTGAAATGAAAAATCACGGTACAGGTAAATGTGTACTTTAACTACAAAACCCAAAACCAGTGAAGTTGGCACGTTATGTAAATCGTAGATAAAAACAGAATACAATGATTTGCAAATCCTTTTCAACTTATATTCAATTGAATACACTGCAAAGACAAGATGTTTAATGTTCAAACTGAGAAACTTTATTTTTTTTTTGCAAATAATCATTAACTTAGAATTTAAAGGCAGCAACACATTGCAAAAAAGTTGGCACAGGGGCCTTTTTACCACTGTGTTACATCACCTTTCCTTTTAACGACACTCAGTAAACGTTTGGGAACTGAGGAGACCAATTTTTGAAGCTTTTTCAGGTGGAACTCTTTCCCATTCTTGCTTGATGTACAGCTTAAGTTGTTCAACAGTCCGGGGTCTCCGTTGTCGTATTTACGCTTCATAATGCGCCACACATTTTCAATGGGAGACAGGTCTGGACTACAGGCAGGCCAGTCTAGTACCCGCACTCTTTTACTACGGAGCCATGCTGTTGTAACACGTGCAGAATGTGGCTTGGCATTGTCTTGCTGAAATAAGCAGGGCGTCCATGAAAAAGACGTTGCTTGGATGGCAACATATGTTGCTCCAAAACCTGTATGTACCTTTCAGCATTAATGGTGCCTTCACATATGTGTAAGTTGCCCATGCCTTGGGCACTAATACACCCCCATACCATCACAGATGCTGGCTTTTTGAACTTTGCGCCTATAACAGTCCGGATGGTTCTTTTTCCTCTTTGGTCCGGAGGACACGCGTCCACAGTTTCCAAAAACAATTTGAAATGTGGACTCGTCAGACCACAGAACACTTCTCCACTTTGCATCAGTCCATCTTAGATGAGCTTGGGCCCAGCGAAGCCGGGCGGGCGTTTCTGGGTGCTGTTGATAAATGGCTTTCGCTTTGCATTGTAGAGTTTTAACTTGCACTTGCAGATGTAGCGACGAACTGTAATTACTGACAGTGGTTTTCTGAAGTGTTCCTGAGCCCATGTGGTGATGTCCTTTACACACTGGTGTCGGTTTTGATGCAGTACGCCTGAGGGATCGAAGGTCACGGGCATTCAATGTTGGGGCCTTGTCGTACGTGCAGCGATTTCTCCAGATTCTCTGAACCTTTTGACGATATTACGGACCGTAGATGATGAAATCCCTAAATTTCTTGCAATGGCTCGTTGAGGAATGTTGTTTTTAAACTGTTCGACAATCAGCTCACGATTTGTTCACTAAGTGGTGACCCTCGCCCCCATCCTTGTTTGTGAATGACTGAGCATTTTCAGGAAGCTGCTTTTTATACTAGCTTTTTTTTTTTCATTAAATCATGGCACCCACCTGTTCCCAATTAGCCTGTTCACCTGATGTTCCCAAACATTGGATGATAAAGTTACTACTTGTCTTGGGGGAAAAGTGCTGATCCCTGCTTGTGTTTGCATTTGAGCATTCCTCAACTCTCTCAGTCTTTTTTTGCCACTTGTGTCCCAGCTTTTTTGAAAAACATGTTGCAGGCATCAAATTCCAAATGAGCTAATATTTGCAAAAATTACAAAAAGTTTACCTGTTCGAACATTAAGATTTTAACTTGTCTTTTGCAGTGTATTCAATTGAATATAGGTTGAAAAGCCTGGAATTTCTACAAATCATTGTATTCTGTTTTTATTTTTGATTTGTTGAACATGGATTGCAATGCGTGTATCCAACTTCACTGGTTTTGGGTTTTGTACATTGACAAAATGCATGTGACTGATTATTTTGGATCCTGGGAACAGCCATTTGCAATACATTGACTGGTTGTAAATATATGACAGAGCAAGTGCAGGTCAGTGAAATGAAAAATACAGGTAAATGTGCTTCACTACATGACAAAGCGTGAACTAACAGCTTTTGCTGGTTTTTTTAGCGTGAACTTGAAGCTTTTCCAACTTTTTTTTGATCGAGTCTAGTTGATCGGGTCCAGCGATTTTCAGTCTTATTTTGAGCCATTTTTGGAACAAGCCGTTAAAGATAAAGGACCCATTTCATTGACACGGATTAGTCTTGTCTCGGACATCTAAACAGGTTTCAGTGTTTTTAGCCATTATTGGGGAGTGTGATTTTTGATCCAAATGTCTTAATTGATGCTTATTGTTCACAATTATAAGATCCAAGGACTCACCATCATGTTTTGACTTGTTTATGCATTGTTTTTCCCTCATTCAGTGAACAAATCGGTCTGATTTTAATGCAAAATTTGGCCTTGCCTTTCCATAAAACCCCATTCCAGTCAATACGATGTCATTCAACCAATACATGATTATTTGCTTCAACAAACTTTTCAAACAACTCTTGCCTAAAGGTCTTTGGCATGCCACTTAATTCGTTTGTATACTCTGGTGATACAAAACCGTTGCCTAACATTGAACCGAACATCAAAACTGCCGTGTTCTACTCAATTAAAGCAATTATTAAAGTTACTACTTGTCTCTGGGGGAAAAGTGCTGAGGTGCTTGCTGTACACTTTGTTTCCATAAAGTTGTGTTTGTATACAATAATACCATTCATCCATTATTGATCCAACTTCTATGCAGTGGCCAATGCCCATCCTGTTACGCACTAGGCTTGATTCAGGAATGCACCCTCGTGGACAAGGGTGTATCTGTAGTCCAGCTCACACACTCATACCAACAGTAGTGTGCAGTGATGACTATACACTTAACAAAATGAAGATAAATCAGAAACCAAGTATTATTCAAATATTTATTTCATGTAATATTGGATCATATACAACCCCAATTCTGAAATAGTTGGGACAAAGTGTAAATTGTGAATAAAATCAAAATGCAATGACTTTCAGATCACGAGCCAATATGTTATTTACAATAGAATACAGATAACATTTCAAATGTTGAAACTGAGACATTGTACATTTTTATCCACAAAATGAGCTTATTTCAAATTTTCTGGCTGCAACAGGTATCAAAAAAGTTGGGACACAGGCTGAAAAAGGAATTAATATATAAGAAAATCAGCTGAAAGAACATTTAGCTAGTAATTAAGTTAACTGGCATCAGGTGTGTAACATGATTGGCTATAAAAGGGATGTATTAGAGAGGCTGAGTCTCTCAGAAGTAAAGCTGGCCAGAGGCTCTCCAACCCGTGAAGGCTTGTGTAAAAAAAATTGTGGTATACTTTAAAAACAATGTTCCTCAACGTCAAATTGCAAAGGCTTTGAGGGTCTCATCATCGACAGTGCATAACATCATCAAAAGATTCAGAGAAACTGGAAAAATCTCTGTGCCTGAGGGACAAGACCGAAGACCTTTACTGGATGCCCGTGATCTTCGGGCCCTCAGACGCCACTGCATCACTCACCGGCATGATTCTGTCATTGACATTACTAAATGGGCCCAGGAATACTTCAAGAAACCACTGTCTGTAAACACAGTCTGCCGTGCCTTCCACAGATGCCACCTAAAACACTATCACGCAAAAAGGAAGCCACTGTTGAGCATGATCCAGAACCGCCACTGTGTTCTGTGGGCCAAGGCTCATTTAAAATAGACTGTAGCAAAGTGGCAAAGTGTCCTGTGGTCAGACGAGTCCAAATTTGACATTCTTGTTGGAAATCATGGGCGTCGTGTCCTCTGGGCTAAAGAGCAGAAAGACCACCCCTCCTTTTATCAGCCTTCAGTTCAAAAGCCAGCATCTCTGATAATATGGGGATGCATTAGTGCATATGGTGTGGGACACATGCATGTTTTATAAAGCACCATGAATGCTGAAAGGTATATAAAGGTTTTAGAGCAACATATGCTCCCCCCCAGACGACATCTATTCCAGGGAAGGCCTTGTGTATTTCAGCAGGACAATGCAAAACCACATACTGCAGCTATTACAACAGCATGGCTTTGTAGTAGAAGAGTCCATGTGCTGAACTGGCCTGCCTGCAGTCCCGATCTTTCACCGATTGAGAACATTTGGCACATAATTAAATGAAACGTCTGTCAAAGGAGACCCAAAACTCGCCAGCAGCTGGAAGCCTGTATTCAACAAGAGTGGGATCAAATTTCAATGGCTAAACTCAAGAAACTTGTCTCCTCAATGCCCAGGGCCCAGTATTTCAAAACTTGTAATCTGGATCAGAATAATCCGGATAATGCAATCCACCTTTTCTCAATCATGGATCAAGGTGATCCTGCTGACTTTATCTGAGTATTTCAAAACACTGGCAGATTGGATCACCGTGATCCTTACCTGGCCGGATAAGGATTTCCAAATCCCGTGTCTCCGCCTCGGATTTTGAAACATGGAGGACTACTTGCGAAAAGGAGCAGCTGGGAGCACAACTGTCACGTCAAAAGTGTAAGTTTCCTGTCGTCTAATGTGTAGCGGTTTTGAGGCAATACGAACGCCAACCAACATATCAAACTAGCCAACTACTTGAATTGTCAGCTACTTAAAACCAGGCTGCAGCGATCTCTAATTTAGCCGCGTTTGTGCTAACGGTGGCTAACTCGGCTCCATTGACTCGTGTGTTAAGTAGCTAGCGGGCTAGCGAGGTAGCTGGCTTTGTTGATGAATTTTGCGGTCTATGGTTTAACTTAAAATGGAACTAATCGGACGTACATCATACCTTAACCCTTTCATGCGCAGAGTCCACATATGTGGACAGTTAATTAAACCCTGTTTTCTAATGCTTACCTTGTTGTTATACTCCAGACCACAAGGTGACAGTGTCAGTAGACCCACTGCAGTAAAATAACAGTATGTGCCATCTTGTATTTGGAATATTGACTGTTTGATGACATCATCAATACAACATGGCTGACGGTAATGACCTTTTGCAGAATGCCCCAGGCATATCAGTAAAAATTTTCTACTCAAGAAGGCAAAATCAAGTAAAAAAAAATATTTAAGTGTACAGGACAGTAAGCTGAACAAATTTATGTGTTTAAAAATGAAATTAAATGTAAAACATAGTTTTTTTACCTTAAAAACCAACTGTCCACGTATGTGGACGTTCTTAACAAAAAGGAGTTAAATGGCAAAAATCAGATTTTGTACCTAGGAAGTGTTTTTTATTCATTGTTATTGTTTAAAGATTAATTCAACTACTTTATATTAAAGATAACAAATATTTAAGAAATATATAAACATAAATGATAACCTAGCTAAAAAGGTTTTAAAAGTAGTTTTACTAATAACATTATACAAACACACTGAAAGCAATGCATGAATGCGGTGATGGTGACTTCAGACATACTGTACACACACACACACACACATATATATATATATATATATATATATATAGGTGTGTGTGTGTGTGTACAGTATGTCTGAAGTCACCATCACTCAACATTCTTTGCTGTCTGTGTAGTTGTATAATGTTATTAGTAAAACTACTTTTACAACATGCAGCAAGGTTACTGGTTAGGTGAGAGAGAGAGAGAGAGAGAGAGAGAGAGAGAGAGAGAGAGAGAGAGAGAGGTACATGGTACATATTTTTCCACTTTTTGGATGTTACATGTGTGAATGCATGGCGCCTGTATCAGAGAAAAAATGGATCAGCACAATCTGATCTGTTAAGGTTCAAAGCGTCTGTTGCCCAAGGTCTGATCATGGGTGGGTCTGTCGAAAAGCGCAGGGGGAGGCCAAGCCATTCTCAGCCTCCAAAAAGAAAACATCAGGTCAATACTGTGCATGAGGTGCGGTATGGGATTGGGCAACATTGGCCAAGAAGTGCACCTGTCAAGAATGCCATGAGGTGCCGTTATGAGAGGTGCCAGAGGAAGACCAGATTTATCTGTGTAACGTGTCAGATTGCACTCTGTCCTAATTGCTTTGAAGGCTTTCACTCAAAGTAGAGGAGATATCACTTGGAAGTATTGAACATCAGTTCTTACATTACGTTTTCATCATACAATAGTATCTTTATAATTTTAATCTTGATTTTTTAACAAATATCTCAAAGAGATTTTTAAAGTCATGAAATAGTCATCAAAATCAAATCATCAAATCAAATCAAATCATCAAATCTTTACTGGTACTTGAAAAATCAGTTGTATGATATTATCGTTGTAAAATTATTTTATCTTCATTTGAAAAAAAAATCTTAGAGATTTTTATATCTCCCATCAAAAAGTCATCAAATCTGTTATACTGTTATGATATACTTGAATAAACAGTTGTTGTTTTACATTAAACTCATGTAATGGTCCATATTTTCTGTCATTGCTCTGTGTTATTTTTTACTCCTTTGCTGCGCAGTGTCCACATACGTGGACAGTAAAATAATTTCTATATAAAACCATATTTTTTAAAAAATCAAAATGCTTTTCATTTTTGGCCTTATTTAGAGTCATAAAATCAATATTAAAAAAATCTTGAATTTCTTTTTCATGGTACGCACATGAAAGGGTTAACTCTTTAAACTAACACCAACCCGTTCAGAGTTTATTAGCATTACGTCATTGGCAACACAGCAGGCTACATGTGTACAGACCAGACTGCTGCAGTACTTTGGAAACGTAACGTTACACGGTACGAGTATCAATAATGCAGTTCATTTAGAAGTGCTACGGTAATGCTGGTGATGTCATGCTTCCTAACGATGACAAAGATATACACATACACTTCTTTCTTCTGCTTTCAGAGTGCACTCACAGCCACGGACCACTCAGCTATTAAGGACAACGGGGTTGTCATGAGTGCTGGAAATCCTTGGAAACGCTTTAATTGTAGTGATCGTTCAAGGTTCAAGTTATTGGATTTTGAATAAAGTGCTTGAAACTGCTTGAAATTGTAATTGCATTACTTGGATGGTATATAGCTTGTCAGTGACACAATTTCAAAACATTTTTTCCATCCTAATTTGTCACCATTATGTAGAAGGCTTCCACTAGACATGATTATGGTCATTTATAGTAAAAGGGCATCTGATTTGAAAAGCAAAATAATCTGTTTGTACACAAACACTTACTGAAATACATTGCTGTGTGTTTTAAAATCACATTCAAGCCATTTCCAAACATTTTAAAAGTGCATTTTTAAGCTTCTGACTGAAGTCAAATTTGTCTTCGTTAAATCAGAAGCATGAAAGTATATACCTTGAAAATTCTTGGAAAGTGTTTCAATGTGCAGCATGATATAAACTGTGACAATGAAAAATGCAAGTGCACACATCTCATAGTTTAACCCATTTGATTGGAGAAATAAAGATTTACCACTGCATTTTCGCACAGCTCTTCCAAATGTGTGGTGAATGTTTTTTGGTACGCACAAGTTACAAAGTTTGGTGAAATTAGAATTTGAGAAATGGGTTGTATTTTTTTACTCTTATTTACAGCAGTTTCAGAAGGTATTTCCAAACACTATTTTATTATGCTTTAATTTTCTTAAATTACTCCAATTTGTTAAATGTAAAACACTGACAATTTAGATTAAGTGTAATGAACATCTTGAGTAACAATATCTAGGAGAAGTGGAGCTAAGGCTTTGTCAATCCAAGTCAAATCCACCTCTGAGGTGGGATCCAAATGATCCTGAAATTTTGGTATCAAGTTGATCCAGATCTCTGCCTTAATTTTTGAAATGCCCAAGTCCAGCCTTTTATCTGGATTAAAGGGAGGATTGGATTACCAGAGCTGAATCCTGATCTTCAGGATCAGGATTCTCTGGATCTGTGTTGAAATACACAGTTTTCAGATCAGATCAAGATTTAATCCAATCTGACTAGGATAATCCTGTCAGATCACTTTTGAAATACTGGGCCCAGATGATTCCACTCTGTGTTAAAAAGAAGAGGGGATGCTACACCATGGTAAACAGGCCCCTGTCCCAACTTTTTGAGACCTGTGGCAGCCATCAAATTTGAAATGAGCTCATTTTGTGGATAAAATTGTAAAATTTCTCAGTTTCAACATTTGCTTTGTTATCTCTGTTCTATTGTGAATAAAATACTGTCTGGTGTGATTTGAAAGTCATTGCGTTTTGATTTTATTCACAATTTACACTTTGTCCCAACTATTTCGGAATTTGGGTTGTACTTTCATCTCCTTAATTCTGGTGCTATTAATATCATCATGGAGTTGTGCTTTCAACCTCCATTTTTTTTAACTTGTCATACACAGATAAAGAACATCGAGGCACTTTTGTTTTGCTCCTCTATTGCCACTAGTTTTCAGCAAGCCCGTCTCTTTGAAACGCTTGAGGCTGGTTTTTTTTTTTTTTTTTACAGTGCAATGGCAGCATTTAACGTATTTAGCCAAATATAAGGCCACAATGCAACCACAAACGATCTGAGTTCCTTCCGTCGTGCCATCGCGTTCAGCACTGTGACTCTGCTCAGTGGTCCCGTCACCATTTACACTGGAACAACTGGCCATCAGAGGAAATTTTGCGGAATATTGTTGCCTCAAACCAGTTTAAACAATTATTTTTTTGCATCAGTAATCATGGAATGAGCCTTCAAACATGCATTCAGGCCAAGCAAGGGCCAAAAAAAAAAAAAAAAAAAATTACGACACCTTTCCATGGTTATAAAATTGATGTTTTCATCGTTTTTGTTCATTATCCATATTTTTAGCTTGTGGGAATGTTTTTTTTTCTCATTGCCTACAATAGTATTTTTCAATACCTTTTCGTCAAACAATTATAGAGAAGTTATATATTAGGACCCCTTTTAGACGAAAGTGGTGGTGTATGATCATCACTGCACACTACTGCATGAGTATTTTAAAAGACTGTAGTTGGCTAAACGTATTGGAGCACACAATGAAAATCCCACCGGGCAAGGTAGAACCAGCAAACAAAGACCGATCATCCCCATTCTCTTCTCACGGAGAGGCGATATACCCACTGAACCTACTGTGCTGCCATATACGATCATTCAAATTTTGTGAGTTAATTACATGGATTATTTATTTCACTTAGCGTTTTCCTTATCTTCATCAAGGGCGTGATTAATTTTGACTCCAAATGTGCATTCAATTAAATTCCCGAGCAAAGTAGCCTATAGGACTAATGAACGTTTTCTTGCACGTGACTCTTCATTAAAAGTTTCATCCTCAATCAAAGTGGAGTCTCCCCAAGGTAGTTTAAAACCTTACACCCCATTATGCTGCTGTCTCCGGCTGCTATTCGAAGCGCCGCAGTGGTCCGTCGATAAAAAAAGCAAGATTAATGAAGCGAAGAACGAGCTGCGACGCGTAAATATTCCGGAGCCCTTCAGATTGTTCTTGTGATCTGGTACCAACTAAGTTTTATGTTTGAACTGAACGGAAGTTGCTGCTGATGTTTAAGGGTTGTTCACGACAATGAGAAGAAAGAAAAATTCAAATTGCAATCATCATGCCTGGACCCCGAATAGCAAACAAAGAAGTAAACTCCTGCTATTGAGATACCCGTCAAACATTGTTGATTGACAAGAATCCTGCTAAACGACAACACCTGAGGAGGATCTTAAATAGAGGGGGAGGCCGTTTATCAGTTTGCTTGGCTCAGCCCATGGTGTCCGATCCAGAAATAATTACTTTGAATTATTTCATTTGCTGTAAAACAAAGTAAATTAAAGCTGCTTTGCAGCGATATCGGGGCCAGGCAAATTTAGGCAATTCTGAGCAACAAGAGGCAAAAAATGGAGGATAACAAGAAAGGTGGGATTACATCGTACATTTTGCATTGGTTGACATTTGAAATAATGATCTCTGACACCAAATAGCCTAGTATCCTTAGTCTCATTGGGCTAATTAGCAAGTAACTTTTAAGAGTTACATGTATTTCAAACTTCTAGCGCATTTTAGGACTAAAATAAAAAAATAAAGCAGAGACGATTTGTCGATAAATCAGTTATTTAATTACATAAGTTAATACACAACTATTTTCATAATGGATTATTTATTTTATATGGATTATTTTGATTATTTCAGGCATAAATATTTTCATTTGAGGATACCCTCTCTTGGACGTCAACATGACAGGAAGATGCTTGCTGCAGACGTGCTGCAACAACAAAAGGGCTCTCTAGTCTCGTGCGTTGGGCATGAGACACACACCCACGCACCACACGTGACATTTCTCATTTTGAGAAGTGATGAAACCTCAGAGGCCAAGACAGGTTTTTCTGCTTAGTCCATCCATACAGCTGTCTTGAATTAGCGAGCTATCAGCCAATCAGAAAATAATATTTCTTGTTGCTGGGTCTGAAGGTTTGTAGTGAGTTGACAAAAGTTTCTAAAGTATTGGGGCTACATTTTGGTGAAAGTTGCAAATCTGTAGCACATATGGTTGATTTGTTGTGAATTTTCAAAATTTTGAATTTTAGAGGCTTGCTGTAGCGCCACCATCAGGACTATTGGCCTGTTTTTGCAGCTGAGGGAATCTGGCATGGGACTGGACCTTTGTGCAAAGTTTGGTGATTTTTCATGCATGGGAAGTAGGATTTCCTAGGAAGAAGAAGAAGAAGAAGAATAATAATAATACTGGCGAAAACAATAGGTTCCCGGCAGCTTTTGCTGCCTGGCCCCTAATAACCACATGCTTCAGTTTATGAGAGTCAGTAATTGAATATTTGCTATCATGACTGTTGGAAGTGAAGTCACATGATCACTAAATCGTACTCTGCCTGTGCTGGGGAAAAAAATTACATGCATTAATATTTTGTTGGACCTTCTTTAGCTTCGATCATGGTGTACATTCATTTAGACATTATTTTCACGATCTTAAGCAATGTTATAGTATTCATTCTGACCAGAGTCGCATAAATTTTTGGCCGAGATCTTGTATTGTCGATGGAAGAGACAAACCACTCTGTAAAGCCTCCTCAAGCATATTCCAAAGACTTTCAGTTGGTTAAGGGAGGACTCTGTGTTGGTCAAATCATGTGTGAAAATGATTCCTTATGCTCTCGGATTCACTCATTCACAGTTTGAGCTTGATATATCTTGATATGTCATCCTGGAATAGGTCTATGCTGTTGGGGATTGAACAGTCCATTGATGGGAAAACCTGATCATTCAGTACATTCGGGTAGCCATTTAATTGCTGCGTAACATTGCTGAGCCTAGATCTGACAGATTGACAGAACCCCAGATCATAACACGGCCTCCAGAGGCCTGTACAGTGGGCGCTATGCAGGGGGAATGCATTGCTATGAGTTTCCTTTCTTACCCTGAAACACTCATAGCTTTGGAATAAGGTAAATCTGCTCTCATTAGACCACATGACCTTTTTACCAATGCCTCAGAGTCGAATGCTTATGCCCCTGCGGAAATTGAAATAAACTTGGTGCCATTAAAAGCGTATGGGTGAGGTATGTACAGTATTAGTTGAATTAGTTGGTTTTTATTGCTTTTCTAGCGAGAAACGAGCAGAAATAAAGAAAAGCGTGGGGTATTGTAATCCCGACGTGCGCCGCATCTTAAGTAATAATGAACAGTGAGTTGTTTGTGGTGTGTGTCGTGATGCTTTACTTGTGATTCAGGTGTGGTCAATAGCCTACATAAAGCCAACAAAAAAGAAAAATGTTACGTCATCAAGAAAATGGAACGGCTTACGACACAGAAGGAGTAGGGAGTCCCTGCAGAACCGGAGGCAGCAGTATCAGGACCGCACTTTCAGGACCGCAGTTCTAGAACCCTAACCCTGACCATAACCCTAAGGTCCTAAAAATGCGGACCCAGCCTCCGGGTCTGCGGAGACTTACTACTGCACAGGAGAGAGAAAAAGAGCCATTGGCATGTTACGGGCTGGTCTCAGCCGCCGAGAGGTGGTGCTTCATCTGCACTGTCACCGGTCAACACCCAGTCCGAGAACGGAAAACGGGCACTGTTGCTGACCATCCCCTCTTAGGGCAGCCATGAGTGACTACGGTAGCTCCAGAGCACCACATCCAGTTACAGCCTGCTCGTGACAGATGCCGGACAGCGACCCAAACCGGTCGTGAGACGAGGGGTATGAGATGCCTGAGGATGAGCGCAAGTACTGTTCAATGTCGTCTACGTGAGCAACACGCGGGCGTACAGCTCCTACAGAAAACCCATTTGTTACCTGTGCATTTTTATTGGCGCTAAGTAAAGTTTTTGCTTTTTCCCGATTAGCCTCACTAACAAGTGGCTTTCTTGTGGCCATGCATCTGTTTAGTCCCAATCATGCAAGTTCAGTTTGCATTGTGCGTGCGGAAATATGCTCTTTCACAAATAAACATAGCCATGAGTTCTACCTGGAGAGGACGTGACATTTGGATGCAATATGGGAAGAAGGCAAGCCAGCAGAGGCAGTAGGATGCTATGGGCAATGTTTTGCTGGGTAACGTTGGATTCTGCCATCCATATGGATGTTACTTCGACTCCTACCACCCACCTAAACATTATTGCAGACCAAGTACACCCCTTCGTGAAAACTGTATTCCCCAGTGGCAATGGCCTCTTTCAACAAGACAATGCGCCCTGCCACACCATAAAAATGGTTCAGGAGTGGTTTGAGGAACTCAACAATGAGTTCAAGGTGTTGACTTGGCCTCCAAATTCCCCAGATCTCAATCCAATCGAGCATCTGTGGGATGTGCTGGGCAAACAAGTCCAATCCACTGAGCCCCCACCTTGCAATTTACAGGAATTAAAGGATCTGCTACCAAGGTCTTGATGCCAGATACCACAGCACACCTTCAGAGGTCTAGTGGAGTCCATGCCTCAGCGGGTCACGGCTGTTTTGGTGGCAAAATGGGGACCTACACAATATTAGACAGGTGGCCATAATGTTATGGCTGATTGGCGCATTTGACAGCAGCCATACCACTATTCAATCTGCTCCAGCTGCGTGGCTGAAGCTAAGCAGGTGTGGGCTTGGTTTGTACTTGGATGGGAGACCTCCAGGGAAAACCAAGTTGCTGCTGGAAGAGGTGTTGGTGGCCAGTAGGTTGGGATCTTCCCTCAGGTGGAATAATCCCCAATGCCCCAGAGCAGTGATGGGGACACTGTACTGAAGGAGACGCCGTCTTTCGGGTGAGACGTTAAACCGAGGTCCTGACTCTCTGTGGTCATTAAAGATCCTTTGACACCCTTTGATAAGAGTAGGGAGTTTCCCGGTGTCATGGCTAAATTTCCAACCTGGCTCTTTCGACCTGCCACCTAATCATCCCCTGATCTAATTGGCTGTGCAACTTGCCCTCTCCCTCCCCACCTCAACCCCCAGGGCTCCCTTGAAAAAGAGATTTCATTCTCAAGGGGACTTTCCTGGTTAAATAAAAGTTAAATAAATAATCTGCCAACGGCTGGCTGACATTCCCACAAAAAATTAGAGGAGTTTTTGCCTCGTCGCACCAACAGGATAACACAAGAATCTGTGTTTAAGATGATAGTAATGGTTAGAATGGGGCATAAACACTGCCCAGACGAAATGCTCGAAGCCCACAGATTCTGAAGCTGTGGCCGGCTTGTTAGGACGCATTAGCTGAGCCGGCGCGTTTGTGCCATTCGGAGCATTTGTTATGTGATGTAAGGGCAACCCAGCAAACAGCCCGTTGCATCACAGAGGGCTCCTCGGCAGGCATTCCCAATGAATTATTCACGTCGTACGGATGTGACGGCGAGGAATGGCTATAGTGCTGCGGCGGCAGAAATGAAGATGTCGCTGTGACAGCAGATTGGATAGAGATGTGCAGGCCTCCTGGTCTGAACCAGGGAGATGTCCTTATGTTACTTACGCTTCATTGCACGGTCAAAGAATTTTTATACGCCATCTATGGTGCTTTACAAATTTATTAGACCACCTCAGCTGCCCTAAATTAACAGTGTTGGTAATTACCAAAATAATTTTTATGTTTCTGTAATGGTTAATCCACCAGTATGCACAATCTCTTTAACTGAAATGATATTATGAATGCTGAAATATAATTATTGTTGTTATCTATTAATTTTTGAATTGACCATTTTACAAAAAAGCTGAAAAAAAAGTTAAGGACATTATTTTTTTTTAAGATGCCAAATAACAGTTATTTTCTTGCATTCCTGAACATAAAAATTAGTTTTAGTGGTTGAATGCAAGAATACAAGCTGTTGTCAAGGCCAGAGGAGGCCATACAAAATTTAATTTTTTTTTTGTTTGTTTTTATGTGTGAATAAGGACTATTTGGTGGTTTCAGTTTGTTATTTGCCAAAGAAATATCAAAATGATTTTTAGTTATAAACAAGTTTTTGAAAAATGTCTTCAATATTCATGTTTTCTCATTTTTTTTATGACAGGTGGTCTAATAAATTTGTTAAGCACTGTACTTCAGTTCAGACAAGACAAATGCACTCGTGCAGTAGAATACCCCTTTCTTTCACCCTGACTGCCCCTTTTTCTGGAGTCTCAAGCTCAGTAGGAAGATGCTGTATATATGGCCTTATTTTTCATTCACAATAATCTCAGTCTATTTTGCCAAAACAGAACTTCAAATATATAGCTACAACGCACTGCTGGTGTGCACGCTTCCATAAATTTTACCACCTGAAAATTAATGTTGATGGGAGGGCAGTGCGCCTGCGGCAACCGTCCACGCAGAAGCCTTAATTTGGAGCGGATTTGACCATATGGTGGTGCTGTAACAGTTTTAATTACCTTGTTCCAGAATATCCTGAGGGAGGCAGTGTTATTCGTCCCTCTTGTTTGTTTGTCAGCAACATGGCACCCGCAATATTGGAACAATCACTTCCAAACTCGGTACACAGTTTGGCCATGGTCAAGGATACCAGTCACTGAAGTTTTGGAGAAAGTAGGTCAAAGTTCAAAAAGAATGGTTCGATAAAATGTTAAAATATGTATATTTTTTTTTGGCGTAACTTCCATTGTAATGTCTGGATTGAGTTCACACCAAGCTGAAAAAGATGCAGGTTTCAATTCTACATCCGTTGATGTGCAACACTATGTCATGGTGGGTACCCCCTCATTAGCGGGGGGGGTAAATATTGTGGGGGAAGGGGTGGTGAGGTAAAAAAAAAATAAAAAATTAATTCTGGTTGCCATAGGAACAAAGTTTTCTTGTTATAAGCAATGGGACTGTACTTCCCAGCAGGAAATAACAAAAATTTGGAGGTTATTTTTTGTTTGCTAGGGCAAGGTATGCTGCACCTGGTTCTGCTTGTATTTTCAAACTTTTTAAGTCAACAAAATGGAACACTGGTTATGCTGGGATTAGCTGGGCACACCACCCAGTATTTCACAGTTGATCGTTGAAGGTATGTTTAATTTCTAACACATTATATCCTTATCTGTCATGTTATTTGAGATAACTGGATCACTCTTATTTATGGCTTATTTGAATACTCTTTGACTTCGTTTGTTTAGTCTCAGAGGCAAAGCGTTCTCCTTTTAACTGTCGTGAGGTCAAATGTGGGATATTTAATAACAACAGTAAACATGGATTCATTTTCTGGAGGAATCATCTACCATATAACATATGGCAGAAATTGGAAGAATTGTTTTACCTGAAGGATTAAAAATTGCAAGCATTGATATGTATCATAGTCTTATTTCATGCAGATACGACCATAATTGGATAACCAATAATAACAACCATGAATTGAAAGGATCTAATTAAGAATAATCAACAGCTTATTAACAATCTTTTGGCAATTCAGTTTGTAATTACGAGGGGGTATCAAAAAGTTCTAATTATCCCCAAGAAGTTATTGAGCAATCAGGATGAAATTTTGATTGTAACATCAGTGATCCTTATCTAGTTAATGGACCAAGAACTATCTACTTCACTTTATTCAATCTTGTGCTAGTTGATCCTAAACACGAGTAACCCCAAGTATGGAGAAGATTGAGGCGCGCAGTGTAATTAAGTTTTTGCACTTGAAGGGTTGCACTGCCCAACAGATACACGATGAGATGCAATCTGTTTATGGTGATGATAGCCCATCTTATGACACTGTTGTGAGATGGAAAAGGAATTTCCATGAGGTCACTCAAGAGGTGGAGGATTGGTTTTCTATGAAATCAGGGGACTTCTATTCAGGGGGTCTGCGCAAGGTCAAGAAACGGTGGGAGAAATGTGAAACTCTGGATGGTGACTAGATAGAGAAGTCTTAAGGACAAGAAAGCAAAATAAAGTTTCTACCCTGAATATGTCTTGGTGATAATTAGAACTTTTTGATACCCCGTCGTACATGGCCGTAAAGCTGCTAACACAGGGATCTCCAGGATAGAGTTTCCGAATGGTTCCTAACTTTGGTTCCCAGTTCCGTTTGTTACCCAGAAATAGTAGTCCTATATCCTCTCTACCTTGTAATTACATCTAAAGGCTGATATGCAGATTGACAGGTCCCCTGGCTGCCTGTGTATGCTATTGGCAGTCAGTAGATCGCTGTGATTACACTGCTCTTAGATACACATTCACTGGCTAAGGAACAGGCTACATTTTGCCCTGAACTTTTTGAATCTTTGTTAAAAGCAGAATTGTTGCTTGATTGATACAGCTGAACAAGGCCAATAATCCAGCTGCTACACTAAAATATAAAAAGTTGACTCAACTTAAAAAAGTAGAGCAACCACCTGCAAAGTACATATTGTCGTATTTGCTCAACTTCAAGTTCCAAGTTCTTTCAAAAATACATTTGTTCGACCACTGCGACTTGGAGTAGAACAAACTCAAAAATGAATTCAATGAATTGAAGATCCAGGGAGAAGCGAGGGGTGGATCTACGGGTGGATTGACCGTATCTGACGAGGACCAGAGGATAGCCACGCCCCTAAAGCATATTCTGGCTTTATCCTTTATTCTAGTCTATTTGGGACCATAATTTACAAAAATGAACATCATGATATATTGAAGGAGACTCAAAACTTGCAATAGATACCATAAATAATGTGAAAAATCATTATTGAAATAATAAATCAGGTGGGACAGTAGGGTCATTTTCTCAGACTATAGCATTGAACTTCTTTCTGCAACCACCGACGTCGCCATCTGCTGGCCAATAAACAGAATGCAATTTTAAGAGATTTCCGCATTGGCCTCACTTTTCAGACCCAGGTGCTGCGTCCATCTTTTTATACTGTCTATGAGTGTTCCTCTATCCAGCCATTTAAGCGTGAGTGTGTGTGTGTGTGTGTGTGTGTGTGTGTGTGTGCGTATGAGAACTTTGAGATAAGAGGACGCAATGATTTTCAAGGCCTGAAGAAAAGTAATGCAAATGCAGTTGCCTCCCAGCAAGGAGGTTGTCGGTTTGAATCCTGGGCATTGTTGTATGGGTTTAGCGTGTTCTATGGGTACTCTGGTTTCCTTCCACAGTCCGAAGACATGGATGTCAGCCTAATTGGAGACTGAACCGCCTATAGGCATGAGTGTATGAGCGAATGGTGTGTGAGCCTCACGATGGATTGGCGAGCTGTCCAGTGTGTGTCCTTGCCTCTTGCTCCTTTGGTGTAGAGACCCAGACCTTTGACCCTGACCTGGAAAAATTGGCTTTGATTATAGACAGATGGTTCTGAAATACTCAGCTTTGATAGTGGACAGATGGACCTGGAATAATCGCCTTTGCTAATGGATGGATGGACCTGGAGTAATCGTCTTTGCTAATGGATGGATGGATCTGAAATAATTGGCTTTGATAATGGACAAAAGGACCGGAAAAAATCAGCTTTGATAAGGGATGGATGGACCCAGAATAATCGGTTTTAATAATGGATAGGTGGATGTGAAAAACTCTATTTTGATAAGGGATGGATGAACCTGGAATAATCAGCTTTGGTAATGGACGGATGGACCTGGAATTATTGGCTTTGATAATGAAGGGATGAACCTGGAATAATCCGCTTTGATAATGTACAGATGGACCTGGAATAATCGGCTATGATAATGGACAGATTGACCTTGAATAATCGCCTTTGATAATGAACAGATGGACCCGGAGTAATCACCTTTAGTAATAGATGGGTGGACTTGGAATAATAGGCTTTCATAATGGACAGAATGACCCGGAACAGTTGTCTTTAATAATGGACGGATGGAAGACCAGACAAAAACTTAAGCTCTTTTCCTTACTTAAACTGGGAGAAACTTTTCTTTAGATGCATGATGGCGTCAAAAATCATGTTGCATAATCTGACATCCTCTGTGTGTGTGTGTACGTATGTGTGTGAGAGAAAGGAACATATCCCTTGGTTGGGTCCATTACAGGGAATGTTGCAGTGACGTCCTCAACTTTGAAGTAGCCACATGACTGTCTACATGAGCATTTGTGTGTGTTCGTGTGCATGTACTTAGCTGTGAGGACGAAAAAACCAGTCTCTCAAGCGCCAGCCACTCAGCGCGCGTCACAATTTCATGGCTGTGCCGTGAACGATTCTGGGCAGGAAGTTAGATTTCAGGGGTGAAGTTTTGCCTTTTCCAGACTTATTTTTCGGAACGAGAGGGAGTTACGATGAATGCTTGGTGCTGAACGAATCTTTAATATGTCGTTGTTACGCCGATACCAGACACAAGGTAAAAAAAAAGAAAGTTTTGACGCTAGCAGCGGTAGAAGACAAGTGGTGTCTGGCGATTTCCATTTTTTCAGGTTTTGTCAATGGCACGGCATGTGACTCCGCTGGGCCAGTAAATGTCAGAATGTTAAAACAAGCCCTCGGAGGCACGAATGGGGCTACGATTTCATACATGCTACGTGAATTATCATGTACATGCGAGACTTCAGATCAGAGTGGAAAAGCGCATCCAATCTAATCAATCAGGATGGAAGGTTCGTGATTGATGTTGAAACGAGCTAGCTAAATAAAACCATTTGCCACTGGACGCATGCATCCATAGCTCGTATCAACATCAATCTCTTACTTTCTGTCCTGATGGAAAAAGTTCTTCGGTAGGATTATTTACTTTGATCCTTAGAACACGTTCATGTTTAAAAAAAGACAGAAACGTATTTTCCCGAAATGCGCCTTTAATATTAAATGCCGTTATGCACAGATGCAGCAGCCCCAGGAAATCTTCCTCAACCCCCCCATACACAAGATGCAGGCGAATGGGAGGAAGGTCTGAGCACTATAGGCTACAAGATGATACATAGCCTACAATAGTCCCTGAATAAAAGGCTTTGAGGTAAAGATTTCTGTAAAATGAACATTTTTGCAAACTTGCTAGGCTACCTTAGTGTACAATTACTGAAATGAACTGAAAAACTGGCACCCTAAGACAGGTTTGTGAGTTAGTTTTATTTAAAATGCAAAGTTGAGGTTTCCTTGCAGGTTATCCATGCCCAGCTCATTCCAATCAAATAGTCAGCCTGTATCACAACTATGTGTAGCTAATGTAGCCTATAACCTAATGTTAAGGCTTATGACAGATTCTGAATGATTTTTATGGGTGCTTTAGAGTCAGGGCCATCTTCAAGCCATGAGGCAACCACAGAGGAGACCAGTGATCAAATATTATACGTTGTATATACAACATGTATATTGTTATTACATGTGCCTATATGCATCTCACACACATGCAAACACACACACACACACACACACACACACACACACACACACACACACATAAACATACACATACATTGAGAGACGGCCATTTGCACAAGACATTTAGTCGTGAATGAACGTAACACACGTGCACTCAGGCACACACGCTTTTACACACCCATTCGTGCAAGATATTTAGTCATAAATAAACATAATGCACACCCACATACACGCATACACACAAACATACACTGAGATGCACATAACCGCATCAATAATTATTATTGTTACGACTGTTTATTCATCCATGGGGAAGGACGGAGATCATATTTCACATTATCTATCTGTGCAGGGTGGGATTTAAGGAAGCCTCTCTGGATTAAATATCCTGCATCTCCATGTTGAACTTTCTCTGCCATCTTAGACTAGCTAGACAGGTCCTTTGAGCGCCTGCGCATCTAAATCATCCATGACATCATTCTCATATATTCTCATAAATATTAGTATTGATGTGGGATGGAATAGGATGCTCCATATTCAAAAAACATCTTGCATGGTTCATGGGTGTGAAGACTGAAAAATTGTCATTGTACATGAAGAAGTTGTGTACAGAGATTTAGTGATTCCATGATAGTCTCCAAATTCTCTTAAGCCAGTATTTTCTACCTACCTTAAGGTGAAATCTGAGCACTAGCTCTCGAATTTTCCTTTAAGAGGAATCAAAATTTAACAGGGAAGGTAAATGAAAATCGATTGGCGCTTTACTTGTTTTAACCTCTTGGCGCAGATATAGATGCCGGTGTCTGTAAATTCTGAAATTAATTCCTTAACAGTTCTGAAATTGAATTTCCAAATGTCTTGCTTCACTGGAATAATATTCCTCAGTCTCTGTGACACAAATACCGAGCCTTAAATAGGCTCATGCATAACAGGAAAAAAATTGGCAATGTTTGTATTATGCGCAAAGGGGTTAATATACAACCCCAATTCCGAAATAGTTGGGACAAAGTGTAAATTGTGAATAAAATCTAAATGCAATGACTTTCAAATCATACCAGCCAGTATTTTATTCACAATAGAACTAAGATAATATTGCAAATGTTGAAACTGAGAAATTTTACAATTTTATCCACAAAATGAGCTAATTTCAAATTTGATGGCTGCTACAGGTCTCAAAAAAGTTGGGACAGGGGCCTGTTTACCATGGTGTAGCATCCCCTCTTCTTTTTAACACAGAGTGGAGATGTCTGGGCATTGAGGAGACAAGTTTCTTGAGTTTAGCCATTGTAATTTGATCCCACTGTTGTTTAATACAGGCTTCCAGCTGCTGGAGAGTTTTGGGTCTCCTTTGACGGACTTTTTAAAACATGCAAGTGTCCCACACCATAAGCATTAATACATCCCCATACCATCAGAGATGCTGGCTTTTGAACTGAACGCTGATAACAGGAGGGGTGGTCTTTCTCCTCTTTAGCCCGGAGGAAACGATGCCCATGATTCCCAACAAGAATGTCAAATTTGGACTCGTCTGACCACAGGACACTTTGCCACTTTGCCGCAGTCCATTTTAAATGAGACTTGGCCCACAGAACACGGTGGCACTTCTGGATCATGCTCAACAATGGCTTCTTTTTTGCACAATAGAGTTTTAGGTGGCATCTGTGGATGGCATGGCGGACTCTGTTTACAGATAGTGCTTTCTTGAAGTATTCCTAGGCCCATTTAGTAATGTCAATGACAGAATCATGCCGTTGAGTGATGCAGTGGCGTCTGAGGGCCCAAAGATCACGGGCATCCAGTAAAGGTCTTCCGCCTTGTTCCTTATGCGCTGAGATTTTTCCAGTTTTTCTGAATCTTTTGATGACGTTATGCACTGTCAATGATGAGACCTTAAAAGCCTTTGCAATTTGATGTTGAGGAACATTGTTTTTAAAGTATTCCATAATTTTTTTACACAAGCCTTCTCAGGTTGGAGAGCCTCTGGCCATCTTTACTTCTGAGAGACTCAGCCTCTCTAAGACATCCCTTTTATAGCCAATCATGTTACACACCTGATGCCAGTTAACTCAATTACTTGCTAAATGTTCTTTCAGCTGATTCTCTTATATATTAATTGCTTTTTCTGCCCTTTTTTTGCCAGTGTCCCAACTTTTTTGAGACCTGTTGCAGCCAGAAAATTTGAAATAAGCTCATTTTGTGGATAAAAATGTAACATGTCTCAGTTTCAACATTTGAAATGTTATCTATGTTCTATTGTAAATAACATATTGGCTCATGTGATCTGAAAGTCATTGAATTTTGATTTAATTCACAATTTACACTTCGTCCCAACTATTTTGGAATTGGGGTTGTATATATCGAGGGTTTGGAGCACAATGGTGATTTGTCCAAATTTTGTGATTTTGAGATTTTTACCTCCTGTCACACATTTCTATCAGCTAATTCTTGGAGCACAATAATTATATGTCCATGCGCCTCAGTTTTAAACAGAATTCACATTTTCATTTTGTGGTATGTCCAACAAAATCTGCTTATATGAATTAAACATTGATATTTTGATCAATAAACATGAATAGTATTACAGAATCATCTGTCTTCCATTGCAAACAAACTTAAATCTATCACCATTGTGTTATGTCACATCAAGTGCTAGAATTGTTGGAGCATGGAGGTGACATGTCCATTTTGGCAACTTTGGCCATGATGTCGCAGTACCACACTTATGAAAACTCACATGTTCAGTATACTTCTGAACCATGCAGTAAAAGAGTGACTGACATAAAAATGATGTAAATGATGTACCTGATTTAATAGAACGTTTGCAAACCTAAAAATCAATTTTTCTCAAAAACCTCTAAAATGGACATATAACCATTGCGCTTCAAACCCTCGATATATATGTGTGTGTGTGTGTGTGTGTGTGTGTGTGTGTGGGGAGAGGCAGATATATTTCCACTCATCAGGCCCAAAATTGCCAGCGGCGCCCCTGCTCATCACAACACTCATTCCTAAGCTTTGCTTATCAAGAGGTGTCTTCATTAGAACGAAGTTTCAAATTAGCAAGCTATTTGCGGTTTTGAAATTAGCCTGATGTCAAATTAGCTGGCTATTTTGTAGTGAAGACGCAAATAGCACGGTAACTGAAAATAATAGTCAGTCCTGACTATTTATCGTACACACGCTCTGAGTGACAGTGTGCTTCAATGAGCGGCATACATGGACGCTACTTTCTTTGCCATTCTCCCAAATATGTGAACAGGATACTTTGTCCCATAAAAAAGTGATTTTGGTGATTACAGTATTGCTACCATGGTGTCACTGTCATATAATTGTGTTTATTCGACCTTTTCCTCTAACCTTGTTTAAATCTGATATTTGGTAATGCGGGCCCTGCTGAAAGTAGGACCGTCTATGTCAGATTTCTCGCTTAAATAAGTTACAAATAAACAAAATTACACATGCTCTAATCCTCACTCTCACAACCCCCCCCAAATCCATGATATTTTTATACTGCCACGTGCTGTTTCAAGCAATGCAAGAACTTTTCAGGTGCGGGTGAAAGCAAGGGTTTCTGACTATATAAAGTTTACCACTAGGTGGAGCTCCTTCACTTAGTTTTCCGACTGATGTCGGCGTTGGAGTGTGTACCCGAGCATGCGAGTTCTCTAGCTGTGCTAATTACCTTAAGAAATTTTAAAAAGCTTGAAGAACCTGAATATCCTGCGCTGGATTGATGTGCCGTTTAAAATCCCCCACGCATCCCACCCCTTACACACACATATACACACACACACACACACACACATGCACGTAACATACCATAGGAATGTTTTAGCATGGGTAATACGATGATTAATGAATAACTGAGGTAAACCTTGCTTTCTGTGTATATTAGTTCACCAATATCATATCAATTAAACCCACCAACAAACATCATGGAACCAAAAAGGGACCTTAGGACCATTAGAAAAACTTACCTATTTCAATTCTCAACCCAAATGTGTGGTCTGTTCATGTTCTCCCTGTATTTGTGTGGATTCCCTCTGAGTACTTTGGTGTTCTCCTACAGCCTAAAGGCATGCATGTCAGGCTAACTGAAGACTCTGAATTGCCCGTATAGTTGCAATCAAAATGATTAAACCTCCATTGCAAATTAGGTTTACTGGCAAAATTTGCAAACTTTCAGCTGTTTGCAATGAACAAATCAAACGAGAACAATTTAAATGGCTCAACACAACAAATATTACAAGTGGCTTCTCCAGATTCAACACAAAGTTCCACTTTTAATGACAACTGCAGGCTCAAGATTATTCAACCCCTTCATGACAAGCATCTTTAATACTTAGTAGAAAACCTTTTTTGCTGCTATGACCTGCTGGAAATGTGATGCATCGGCAGATGTCAGATTTTGGCAGCATTCCCAAGGAATCTTAGCCCAGTTCTCATGGAAAATGGCTTCCAGTTCACTAATATTCTAGGGTTTGCATCCTGCAACTGTGTTCTTCAAATCCTACCAGAGATTTTTTATGGGGTTCAAGTGAAGCGACTGTGATGGGCACTCTAGAATCTTCCCAGACTTCTTCTGAAACCAAGCCTTGGTGGATGTTGAGGTATGCTTAGGATCATTGTCCTTTTGGAAGGTCCAATGATGCCCATGTGTCAGCTTCCCTACAAACGGCATGACATTTTCTCCTTGGATATCCTGGTACTTGACTGAATCCATCTTGCCCTCCACACTCTGCAGATTTCCAATGCCAGAGGAAGCAAAGCAGCCGCAGAGCATCAAAAAGCCCCCACAATTCTTCACTGTAGGCAGGGTGTACTTTTCAACAAATGCTTCTTTATTCCTCCTGCAGACATACCACTGATTCATAAGCCCAAAATATTCCAGTTTTGTTTCATCACTCCACAGAACAGTATCCCCAAACTTCTGTGGCTAATTTATATGGTTTTGAGCATTTTGGAGCTTGTGCTTTTGGATCAGTTGTGGAGTATGTCTTGGAGACCTTCAACGTTTAGTATGCGCCCTACTGTGCAAACTGAAACCTCAGTGCCTCCGGCCTCCAAGTCTTGCTGCGGCTCTCCTGCAGTCACTCGAGGGTTTTTGACCACCCATCTCCTCAGGAATCTGGTGACAGCCATTGATAGCTTCCTCTTTCTGCCACATCCTGGTACTATAGCCACTCTTCCTTTAACTCTGAACTTGCAAACTATGCTTCCAGCTGTATCTCTTTGAAAATTCAGTGCCTGTGCTACCTTTTTGTATCCTTTTCCTTGTTTGTGCCAGGCAATGATCCCCTCTATTAGCTTTTTGGACAATTCTTTTGACAGCCATATTTCTAATATGCAATCAAATGTCACTGTCAACAAACCCCTAGCGAGTGCAAGTATTTGATGTGATCTATCTCAAGCAAACCTGATGCAAATAATTAAGCTATTGATTAGCTGCATTATGTGTGCTTGAGACAACACCTGATTTGCAAATATGCTCCTATGAGGGATTCTATTCGGGGGTTGAATAATTTTGAGACTGCAGTAGTCATTAAAAATGGCATTTTGTGTTAAATTTGGAGAAACCACTTGTAATATTAGTTGTGTTGAGCTATTTAAAATGCTCTTGCTTAATCTGTTCATCACAAACAGCTGAAAGTTTGTAAATTTTGATATTAAACCCAATTTGCAATGGGGGTTGAATCATTTTGATTGCAACTGTAGGTGTGAGAGTGTCAGTGATTGGTTTGTAATTCCATGATGGATTGATTAGTGTATTGCCTGTCAGATCCAGCTCCCCCGCGACCCTGACCAGAACAACACGGGCTCGAAAATAGATGGTACAACAGAGGGAGACACTGTCACTGGGGTGCAATGCATCACAAATAATCAGGATTATACTGACATAGCAAATAAATAAACATGGAACAATCCATCCGGCAAGTTCTGTCTACAGTGTGTGTTACAGTTGCCGCGTTAAGCTCAGGGGTCGCAAGTCTAGCTCCTGGAGAGCCAAAGGCCATGTATGTTTTAGATGTCTCGCTTTTCTAACGCACCTGGTCGCCTCATTATCAAGCGTCTGTGTCATTAACAAGCCCTTGACAAGCTACAATCATTTGAATTTGGTATATTACTGCAGAGAGACATCTGAAACATGCAGGGCAATGGCTCCCTGCTCCTGGTTGAACTCATGTCCACCTTCATTAATGTAAAATGAATTTTACCAAATAGGCACTGATCATAGACTGTATAAAAAGATAGACAATGCAAACATGACGTCACCTATTGGTTTCAGCATACCATTTAGGAGGCCTCGATTTTGGCAATTTGAACAGCACCACTTTGTCATTTTGAAACCGAATTTGACTCCTACTGGACGACAGCATGAATTGAAGATCCAGGGAGGAGCGAGGGGTGGATCTACGGGTGGATCTGACCGTATCTGATGAGGACCAGAGGATAGTCACGCCCCTAAAGCATATTCTGGCTTTATCCTTTATTCTAGTCTATTTGGGACCATAATTTACAAAAGTAAACATCATGATTTATCGAAGGAGACTTGAAACTTGCAACAGATACCATAAAATAATGTGGAAAATCATAATTGGTATAATAAATCAGGTGGGAAAGTAGGGTCATTTTCTCATAGACTTCTATAGCATTGAACTTCTATCTGCAACCACTGATGTCGCCATCTGCTGGCCATTAAATAAAAATGCAATTTTAAGAGATTTCCACATTGGCTTCACTTTTCAGACCCGGGCACTGCATCCATCTTTTTATACAGTCTATGGCTCTGCCTCATAAGCAAACTTCCACACCAGGGTGAAAGCCAACCAGTTGCAAACCGACGTGACAGGGACCCTGTGAATGGGAGGAGTGTCTGCAGGCAGTCAGTAAATGGCTTCAGCCCTAGGGCAACATGGTTTTAAGGAATAGGGGACAAAATGAATGACAAAACCCGCTACAAGTGAAATTGCGCACGTCTTCAGTAAGGGGGGGGGGGGGTGTCTAACTTTAACTAAACATATTTTGCGTCCCTCTCCAGCCGTTGGGAGTCTCTGCCCCGACAGGCAGAAGAGTTGCGAGGCAAACACCTGGTGGAGCGAGGTGGGGGGGAGGCAGGAAGAGGAAGGCAGATAAGCTGGCGAGAGCCACAGGAGGAGAGCGAAAAGGAGGGCAGCACAGAGGAAAAAAGCAGGACTGCAGTAGGAAACTGCAAAGAGATGGAGGGATGAGGGGATTTGGGAGAAAGACTCAAAGGAGGAGAAGCCAATCAGAAGACCGAGGGGAGACTCGTTTGGGGTAGGGGGGGAATATGTCCCTTTGGGGTTTTCAGCACTTCAGTTCCCGGTAATGCGCTTTGTTTAGCACGTCGCTAGAGTCTCTGATGAACGCCAATTACGTAGTGCGACGCCAAAAAGCCTGATTACAGTGTTAGTCGGATAAATTCGTCGCATGAAACCCAGAACCTTCACTAAAACTTAAACATGAACTGAAGTGATAAACAGCTGTTGTGGGTTTTACTGGGTGGAACTGCCTCGCTGACTGGGTAAAGCTGTGTGGTGATATTCCACACCCATCAAACCCCCCCACAACCCCAAGAGATGAAACTAGCCAGAACAAGAATAAAGCCGTGGCAAGATGTAGAGTGAGAATGGGGCCTGGTTTTATGTGGTTTCAGACACTGGACGTTAACACCCCCCTTCTCAATCCTTTTTCCTTATTTAGTTGGCTTTGGGCGATCCTGCCACACCGGTCATGTGTCTCCCAGGAGGAAGAAACCATGTGACGTGACACTCGCCCCCCCCAGCTGCCCTGCCTTCCACTCGCAGGGAAGACAACAATGGCTGGTGTGTGGCCACGATCTGGCGAAGGGAAAGATAGACTTGCAGTCTGCTGACAGAGCCTCCAGGCTCCCCTAATTCCCTAAGCGTCCTGTTTGCCACCGCGGTCACTCTGTGGCCCCCTTACGTCTGCTGTCAAGGGTTTAACACACTCAAAATACAAAACAACAAAATGTAAACCAGCTGTCCAGCAGAGCAGATGTGTGCCAGTTTTCTAACGTTAATGCAGGTGTGCCTGTCATGACCATTCATGTGCCTCAGAAGGCAAGAAAAAAAACAAATAAATAAATTTTTAAAAATTGAATACCTCCAAATTGAATATCTCCATTTAAATGACACTTGGGTGACAACATAAACATAATTGACTGTAATCTTAAAATTTGTATCACAATCGTCAAGTAATCGTGACATAATTAAGGATGCTGTCATCCTTCTGAAAAATATAGCCAGCTCAATGGTGCCCGACACATGTATGAATGACAACAGCATATAAACAGCAAAATGAAGCCGTACAAATCATTCAATCATTCATTCATTTTACAACAGAAACATTAACCCCATAAGACATACAGAATCATATATGGGTCCATAAAATGCAGCTGCTGCATTCAATCCAATGGAACTTGAGGCCTATTTTACAACCCCAATTCCGAAATAGTTGGGACAAACTGTAAATTGTGAATAAAATCAAAATGCAATGACTTTCTGATCACACGAGCCAATATGTTATTTACAATAAAACATACACTACCGCTCAAAAGTTTGGGATCACTTGGAAATTTTCTTGTTTTCCATGGAAACAGACATGAAATTAGTCTGAATAGGAAATATCGCAAATGAACAGAACCTGCTGACATTATCTAAGTTAGAAATAATGATTTTAATGGAAAATGATGAATATGTGCTTCAAACTTTGCCTTCATCAAAAAAAAAAAACCACCATCACTGTTGATACTGAAACTGGTGTTTGACGGGAACTATTTAGCGCAGCTGCTAGTTGACAACCTGTGAGGCGTCTTTGTCTTAAACTACACACTCTCAGATATTTGTCTTCTTGCACAGTTGTGCATCGGGGCCCCACTCCTTTTTTTGTCCTTGTTAGTGCCAGTTTGTGCTGCTCTCTGATGGGAGTAGTTGACAGCATGGTAAGAGATTTTAAGTTTTCAATTTCTCGCATTGAATAGCCTTCTTTTCTAAGCACAACAATAGACTGACGGGTCTCTAAAGGAAGTTCTTTCTTTCTGGCCATTTTGAGCCTGTAAACAAACAAACAACTGCTGATGCTTCAGGTACTAAACCAACCTCAAGAATGCCATGCTCCCTTTTGCGCTCCCTTATTAGTTCAACGGTTTTCAGCTGTGCAACACATTTGCAGAAGGGTTTTCTTATAATCAATTAGCCTTATAAAATGCTTAACTTGGATTAGCAGCCATACCAGGAGATTGATGCAGAGGACTGACAGTTGCTGATAATAGGCCTCTATGCAAAAATGTAGATCATTCTTTGAAAATCATCTGATTAATTTTAATCGTTTGTGAAATGGATAAAAATGTTTGTGAAATGGAAAAAAATGTTTGTGAAATGCATGAAAATGTATTTTTCTTTGGAAAACAAAGAAATTTGCAAGTGATCCCAAACTTTTGAGCGGTAGTGTAGATAACATTTCAAATGTTGAAACTGAGACATTTTGCATTTTTATCCACAAAATGAGCTTATTTCAAATTTTCTGGCTGCAACAGGTCTCAAAAAAGTTGGGACACAGGCAAAAAAGGGCTGAAAAGCATATAATATATAAGAGAATCAGCTGAAAGAACATTTAGCAAGTAATTAAGTTAACTGGCATCAGGTGTCAAACATGATCGGCTATAAAAGGGATGTCTTAGAAAGGCTGAGTCTCTCAGAAGTAAAGATGACCAGAGGCTCTCCAACCCGTGAAGGCTTGCGTAAATAAATTGTGGAATACTTTAAAAACAATGTTCCTCATCGTCAAATTGCAAAGGCTTTGAAGGTTTCATCATTGACAGTGCATAACGTCATCAAAAGATTCAGAGAAATTGGAAAAATCTCTGTGCGTAAGGGACAAGGCCGAAGACCTTTACTGGATGCCCGTGATCTTCGGGCCCTCAGAGGCCACTGCATCACTCACCGGCATGATTCTGTCATTGACATTACTAAATGGGCCTAGGAATACTTCAAGAAACCACTGTCTGTAAACACAGTCCGCCGTGCCGTCCACAGATGCCACCTAAACCTCTATCATGCAAAAAGGAAGCCATTGTTGAGCATGATCCAGAAGCGCCACCATGTTCTGTGGGGCAAGGCTCATTTAAAATGGACTGTAGCAAAGTGGCAAAGTGTCCTGTGGTCTGACGAGTCCAAATTTAACATTCTTGTTGGAAATCATGGGCGTCGTGTCCTCCGGGCTAAAAAGGAGAAAGACCACCCCACCTGTTATCAGCGTTCAGTTCAAAAGCCAGCATCTCTGATGGTATGGGAATGCATTAATGCATATGGTGTGGGACACCTGCATGTTTTAAAAAGCACCATGAATGCTGAAAGGTATATAAAGGTTTTATTGCAACACATGCTCCCCTTCAGACGACATCTATTCCAGGGAAGGCCCAGTGTATTTCAGCAGGACAATGCAAAACCACATACTGCAGCCATTACAACAGCATGGCTTCGTAGTAGAAGAGTCTGTGTGCAGAACTGGCCTGCCTGCGGTCCTGATCTTTCACCGATTGACAACATTTAGCGCATAATTGAACTAAAAGTCCGTCAAAGGAGACCCAAACCTCTCCAGCTGGAAGCCTGTATTAAACAACAGTGGGATCAAATTCCAATGGCTAAAGTCAAGAAACTTGACTCCTCAATGCCCAGACGCCTCCACTCTGTATTAAAAAGAAGAGGGAATGCTACACCATGGTAAACAGGCCCCTGTCCCAACTTTTTTGAAACCTGTAGCAGCCATCAAATTTGAAGTGAGCTCATTTTGTGGATACAATCGTAAAATTTCTCAGTTTCAACATTTGCTATGCTATCTCTGTTATATTGTGAATAAAATACTGGCTGGTGTGATTTGAAAGTCATTGCGTTTTGATTTTATTCACAATTTACACTTTGTCCCAACTATTTCGGAATTGGGGTTGTAAATTCTAGTGGAGATCCCCAGGTTTCCAACAATCCCAAATATGTCCTGCTGAATTAGAGGGAAAGGTGCATAAAATGATGTGCAAATGATCTAGATATGTTCCATTTGAAGTAATGCAGTGGCCATAAAATCATGGCATCCTGGGTTTGAAAATTTCTCTCAATATAAGTGTGATGTAGCTTCAGTGAAGTACTGCAACCAGCAGATACAGAATATGTATGTGACATTGTCATACTATTAGAAAAAAGTTTCTGACATTGAACTTACTTAGGGGGAAAATTAAGTGAAAAGTTAAGCGTTTCAGGGGTTAAAATATGTCCCTTGTATATTTTCATTGCCCTCCAACCCACGAGGATTTTGTCACAGCGCAAAGGGAGACATTATTCTGTTACCACTGTTCAAAGTTTATGGATTTCAAAGGAAAGCACATTGTGGACAGAATGCACTTTCATCATACAAGGTATGGATAAATCACGGGCCTAATTGGTTAAGTATTGGAGGCTGAACAGTGAGAGCGAATGTTTGCAGGAGAGTCAAGCGCGCGCTCGTGAGGACAGGCTGCGCGCTGTGTGTGTCCGCGCGAGTGAATAAGGCCAGGAGTCGCTAATGAATCCTCCGTTATCTGCGGAGGCCCGCGCCAACACTCCCCTTGGCAACTGCACGCGGGCAGACAACGCAGCAACAGACGCGGCTCGCCACGCCACTGCGGTGTCTGTTGAACGAGAGCGAGAGGGAGAGGGGGGAGAGTGCGAAAGAAAAACTGAGAAATGGAAGGAATAGGTGGGCAGTCGACAACAAAACAGTTTCACTTAAATACACAAGCAGTTTTAAATCATTTAAGTTCAGTCAGATTCATATGAATGTTCAATTATTTGGCGAATTGGGATGAGCGGTAAGTTAATGAGACTGCTGGTTTTAGTGCTTTACTCCGGAGAGAATAACGCAAATCCTATCACCAACAAGGTTCAGTCAAGGGGAAAAAACCCAACAAAAGCCTTCCCATACGTGATTAGAATGAGTCACTTAATGAAGGGATTTGTCGGCCACTTTCCCCCGTTAATTATTAAGTATGCTTGACGAAACTCGGGAGAACTTTAAGACGGTGAAATTACCGAGAGCGATAAGACAGACATGCTTCCACATGGAAACAGCAGTTACAAAATCAAGTCTAAACTGTTTGACAGGGCTGGAATATTGCTGGGGGGTCCTTCTCTTAAAAAGAAAGGAATGCAGGCAAGCCGAAGGCTGCCAGAAAGAATGTGGTCAATCTGGACCGTGAAAGAGATGGCCTTTACGTAGGTGAGCTGATAGATCAAAAAAAAAAAAAAAAAAAGCCTACAGGCGGAAGGCGGGTATGACCGAGATGTATGGCTTCGGACCACACGTGGTAAACTAACCCTACTGGTAAAATAAAAAGTAGCCCATCGCAAGGTTTCCTGCGGCATTTAAACAATGCTGCACGAGATAGGCTAATGGCTGGAAACAAAATCAAAGTAAAGCCTAGACGCGCTCATGAATGTCCTGGAGGAGATGTTTGACCTGGGAAGGGAAGGCTCGAGAGAAGAATTCAAGCGGTCAGCGGCAACGATTGGAAATTATTTCCGGAACTCTGAAAAGGCACGAGAAGGAAAGAAGTCTGCTGAACATACGACATCCGCGATGTAACCCGGCACATTACCAACGCCGAGGAGACAAATCTTCACTGCAAGGGATTACCAAGCAATGCGTGACCAATGTATTCATGTCAGTACGCTGCGAGGTTTAGACGCGACCATTGTTTGCTCGGAACCTGATTCAGCTTGCGGCCACAAAGACGCGTCAACGGCTTAAAACAGAAGGGTGACGAGAGGGAGAGAAAATACTTTTCCTATGACCAAATGAACCACACTGCGCTTTACATTATCTGACACCCGACCGCATGCAGCTTTCCCTTTGCAACACAGACGTAGTCTGACTTCTTAAAGCAAGTGGTAGCAGGGTGAATTATAATAGCCCATATCACCCATTGCAGATAGATGACCAGACCGTGCCGAATTTGGGGATCGCAGGTCCGTTCTGAGACTACACGTGATTCGTGACAGAGCATATAAGGACGTGCAAAAAAAAAAGGAAAGATACAAGAGAACTACTTGTTATTCGGGCTTTTTAGCAGTGATGTAGAACGAGGCTTTGACCCACGTTCACAGGATCAATTGAGTGACTCATTCGAGGAAATCATCAGAGAATTTGACCAATGCAAAGCCCAGGTTGTCTAATAGACTGCGTGTGGCGGAGGGAACCATTAGCAGTAACTGAAATTCTCTCAATCTCTTGGTCCTAATGCCCCATTTTCAAGGGCAGGTGTGATACCTGTTCCGCTCCAAAATCTGCCTCGCGTGACAGCTTCACCTTTTTGACAAAGTCCCAACATGAAATATTGTCACTTTCGGGGCCATGTTAGTGCACCCTCTGAAATCATTCTATACACATGAAAGCACGCGCATTAGTGACGTTTCCATAAAAGTGCGCTGATACATTTGTGGCCGTACACGCTCACCTTTGTAAAAAGTAAAACTGTCTTAATAGCACGGAGAAACTGTAAGAACATTGTAAGATAAGGCCGGCAACATACACCACAGAAGGTAAACGGCATCAAAGTTTTACGCAGATTAATTTCAACTCACGAACGACAAAAATCAAAATACTCCCGAGTTATGAAAAATATGACATATTTCAGACGTTTCAAAATTATTTCATGAATTTTCAATATTGCCCGCGGACACTTTTGTCAACGCCGTTCCATATCAAGTCCCGCAATCAAAGTTACACCTATGCTTGATATAGGCTGTATCAAATTGCCCAGAAGCATTGTGACTCCCCCACCCACCCCGTAAAAAGTAAATAACAAAAAGTTGTTCTCGAAATTGAGACTTCGCTTTTGTTGTTCGGCTACTCTGTATTTTCTGAGGTACCCCGATGCCAAAAGGTCCACCGTGGGCATGCAAAGTGAGAGAGTGAAATCAATTTACGTATTTTGTGTTAAGGGACAACGTTTGCGCTGCGTAGCCCGGTCGCGGTTTCTGCTGGCAGCTGATCCCCCCTCTCTCCCTCTCTCGCGCTCTGGCTGCAGTGTTATTTTCCAGCTTGGAGCCCCAATCCGCACGGCTCGATCGATTCGCATTGATTGTCCCTGACGAGCTGCTCCACTTTCCAGCCAATGTCAGCCCGTCTGCGATCGGGAAGGAGAGAAATGAAGGAAATTCTCTGCCGCCCTGGCGGTGTCATTTCCACACACTTCGGCTGGCCGCGCGCCAGCAGACAGGACACTTGCAAGAGGTGGAGTGGACTCCCGCATCGAGCGAGAGGAGGAACAAAGTGCGCAGCCGATTCCGGCCGACGGCACCACGGCTGACCATACAATCGCCAGCGCGCTTTCACAATGGCTATTGAGCAAAGACCTACCACTGTTAGCCCTCCACTCCTTCTGTTCGTTTTGAAATTGTTTTGTGATCAGCCTGCTCTATTATTTGGATTACGAAGAGCTTTATTTTTTCAAAATTTGTCATTTTACTTTAACACAATAGTCATAACCACCTCCAGATTGGTGTTTAGGCTATCAGAGGATTGCAGCTCAATTTTGCGTCCCTGAAACCCTGATTTTGTTTCTGCGCCCGAGTTTATTGTGCTTTTCGTACTGAGCTGAACACAATACTCTGACCGATTGGGTGAGTCGATTGTTTTCAATGGATAAGTTCTTCAAATGCAATCTCTGGTATTTACATAATAAATCGATCCACGAGACGATGATGCCATCCGCCGCCAAAAATGCCATCAAAGAGATAACTTCTGCATTAATATTCATTAAACACACTCCATGTGGCGCTGCAGGAGGAAAGTAGTTAGGGAAAGTTGCGCATAAAATATCATATCAACTTAACATGCTTTAAGTGTGGGTAAATTTAGGTAATTTCTTATTAGTTCGAAATGAACGTCCGCCAAAACGTCTAAAATTTAAATCCTTCAGATTTCTTCATGCCTCAGCGTATGACGTGTGAAATAACAGTCGAGTAAAATTTATTTAGGGAACCTCGCGCTGCTGTAATGACGGCGTTCGTGCGTTCTGGTTTTATTTCTGTCGCTCAACGCTGCGAAGTCCAGTTCGGTTTTTACGTGAAGCTCCAAAAATCTATGAAATGTGTTTGCATGTTCTTCTCCGCGAGCAGGGATGTAGAGGTGGGATTGCTAGAATCGAAAGGTTGAAGAGCCCGTTCGCCCGCGTCCGAGAAAGTACGTTTACTGCAGTTTATCATTGTGTTTCCCTTCCGTTGATACTGGACTTGGCTTATAATATTTCTGGTGGGTTTGAAGATTTTTTTCCTTTTGTTTGACACCAATCTCCGCAGTAAGCTCGGGGACGGACTGCTTGGACAGTTGGATCCCTCCCCTCCTTTCGGATCTGCTTTGGTAGGTGCGAATGAAAAGGGCCTGTGTTTGCAAATATGCAGATACATTGACGGGGGGAATCATACTTTGTTGAAGTCTGCTCAAAGTTGGGAAGTCATCTTCCTAACAATCAAGTTAACAGGGGGAACGGGAGAATGTGTTTTCTTTATTCTCCGGAACGTGCCAGTGCAGACCAAGTACTGGCAACGCCGAGAGCTCGGTTTCAGATCACTGAGTCTAGACAAAAGGTATTTTTTTTGTTTTGCGTTAATGTTTCTTTTTTCCTTATTTTTCTCGAATGGGGTTTTACGTTATGGATTGGCAATTCACCTTATCATCATCCACTCTGTTTTAGACCGGGACATGTGCACTTCTTATTTTATTACTGTGCGATCGGAGAAATGTATGTGTTTGTTTTTTCTATAACAGCCTACCAAAAAGATTGTGGCATTCTTTTGTTGTATTAACAGGTCGCGTAGTGAAACGTTGAGCGTGAAACGTCCTTAACTGACACACAATTACGTAAACTTAACGCTGTCCCTAAATATTCAGGATCGAAATGATGACTCTTGAACATCATTATTAAGATGACAATAATTGCGACATTCGGAAATTTTCATGACAGGTGATTAAATTACGTCAAGTTCCCTTGTTTAGAGAATGAACTTTTTATTTGCTGTCAGATTAGTCTCTCTTCTTTACACCTTTATGAATATTAAAAAAAAAAAAAACATGAAACGGATTCGTGACCTCATAATCCTCGACCGTTGATTTTATCTATCTTGTTCTCACGCGCGCGAGCTGGCCGTTTGTGCTGTAGCGTAGTGGTGCGTGTTCTTTTTATTGTTCCCGAGGACGCGCGATGTCCCCCTGCCCGAGCGCAGCGTGCGGGGATTTACTGCGACCTCCTGCGATTGCCGCAATCCGCGACCGGCAGCTGAGCTCGTTGGGACTGCTTGTTTCTGTGATTGCGATTGAAAAGTGCCACGACTCGAGTTCGCATGGTGTCATGGACCTGTCCTAGCCTATGTGAATTTTATTTCTCCAAATTATTAATGGAATGTAAGAGGAGACTGCCAACGCGCGTGTACAGTTACTGTAAACCAATTTGAAACAGTATAACTGAGGGACTGCTGGCCTTGAGCGTATGTGTGAGTGTGTGAGTTTGTGTACACATATACGTGCGCGCGCGGACGCCCGCGCAGTTGAGGGGAAGCGCAACGTTAGTCCCCGCATTACCTGAACTCATAAATATTTGACTCGCATGCCTCCCGCGAGATGGCGAGAGGCAACTTCAAGCCTGGCTTGTTCCTTAATGATTTCTTGTAATTCACAGACCACCTCAACCTGCTGGTTGTGAAAGAAACCATAAACAATTGCAATTGTTTTAAGTGATGCATTACCATTATTATTATTGACCTGTTCACCAGACATCTGCGAAACAATTCGACATGTTCAATTTGCATTTGCACTTATATAATTATTTACATTGATATCAATCATATACAGTGCGCATATTTTTGCATGATTATACGTTTTTTCCTCGTTCCTATTTTATTGCGAAGAAGCGCAAAAATTGATCCGGACTTTTCACCTTATTGCAATTTCCTTATTGTAATACCTGAAATGAAACGCAAAATCGTTTTGCATCTTGGCAAGCTTGTTTTTGTTGAGATCGCCTCTCTCCGGAACCGAGTCGGCTGGTAGGCCTGATTTCAGAATCGTTATACGGAGAAGAGCCAATTATTCCCCAGCGCTGCCCCCAGGGAGAAAGCGCGAGCCATCGCGCTCTCTTGCGGCTCGCAGTGCTCGCATGTTAAATGCCAGTCACTGTTACATGTGGTGAAGTAAGTTTAATATTCACGCATTTTATGGATATTACAAACGCGCGCACCCGCGCGCGCACTCATGCTCGAACTCACACAAAACTCGGAATATATTTTGACTCATGACATTGTTGTTTTACAGATCAAGCAATGGCCTATTTTAAAAAAGTACCAATAACTGAAATATGTGTTGTGTTTACTACACCAAGTTGTGTTCGCCATACCAACAACACCTAAGCGCTACCTCCATGAAAAATACTTTCAGCTATTACTGCTGACCGCAGATGAATCTTTTTATGAGTCTTCGTTATCAGAAAAAAGGTTGATTTATCATTATAAAACTATAATATGCTACAGGAATTATGATTGTCCTGATTTTAAATATCATTAAATATAACATCTGGATTAAGACTGAATTTTAAATTTAGGTGCACACATGAACCCCTGAACGCACAGATAGTCAGACACACTAGCATTCTAACATCAAAAAAATTCAAATGATAACCCATTTTGGTATCAATGGATATAGTTTGGTAGTTCGTTACTCTAACTGTTGGTATATGCAAATATGCAGATTTACTGTTGACTGGCCAGTTGAATTTTCATCTTTCAGAAGTTTTTTGCTTATATCAAATCAGTCACTTAAAGGAGTGCTATCACATCACCAGACGCACCGCCAATTAGCCATTACTAGGCATTTCAAAATCCGTCCTTTGTGACATCACAAGGGGGAGGGATTACCTAGAATAAGGCAGGCTCTCAAGCCCTGTTCTTGAAGAGTTACTATGCTTTAAGTTTTTTCTATATCGCTAGTGTAGCACGCTTCATTTGGCCGATTAGCAACTCATCAGGATCTTTAACGGGAAAATAAGGAAAGCTGTGCTTTAGTCGGATTGAAAACCTTCAGGATAGTAGCCCTCCAGGAACTGGGTTGGAGACCCCTGACCTGGAATATTGAAGGAACTGATCAACTGGTTGGCTGAATTTGATCTGACTTTCTTTCCTCTAGGTGGTCACTTCACCATATGATGTCACAAAGAAACACATTATGAAGTGGCTTGTAATGACTAATTGGTTGTGCACCTGGTTACATGAGATGGGACCTTTAAATCAGTAATTAAAATGCCAAAACATGGACTTAGTCCCACAATGAGCAGTAATCAGGACCTCACACCCAACCCTGTTGAAGATGATGTCATTGCACCGAATATTTAGTTTGGCCTGGCATCTTTTAAGGACTGACGACATTAGATGCCCCCTTTGAACATGCTGGGACCTTAGAATGAGCAGGAGACAGAGAGTTCACTCCGACTCTCTGTACTTTGACTGGGATGCTGGTCCTTTCATGTGGAAACAAGCTATTTGATATTCACTTTCTTTGAATGATAGGTGAATGATGGATTTAAGTTTGCTCAAAAGCAAAAATAAAATATAGTTAAAATGCTAAGTAAGCTGCGCCAATCTCCTCTATTATTATTATTATTATTATTATTATTATTATTATTAAGACCAGGATGCCATTTGTCTTTATAAATTATTTTTACACAACCCCAGTCTGGGTGGATGTCAATGCCTAATTCTGAGTAATGTAAATGACTAATTTAATAATTAAATAGATAGCCTAAATAAGGCGACTGACTGGAGATTCTGGTGATATGAAAGCTGAAAATATCAGTGCTCAGATTTAATGTGTATAATACGACTAAGGTGGCTTTTGCCAAATTTAATGCGCATAATCTGACTGAGGTGGCCTTGACTGGCTGTGATCATATTTAATGTATATGATATGACTAAGGTAGCTGTGATCATATTTTATATATATAATATGATTGATTGTGGCTTTGACTGGATTTTATTGCACGTAGTATGACTCAGGTGGCTGTGACCAGATTTTACTATACGTAATAAGACTAAGATGGCAGTGATCAGATGCAATGTACACAATATGACTATGGTAGCTGTCACCAGATTTAATGTATATAACATGGCTAAAGTGGCTATGATCAGATGTAATGTACATAATACAGCTTTGACTGTGACCAGATTTAATGTGTGTAATATGACCTCGATGGCTGTGATCAGATTTAATGTATATGATATGACTAAGGTGGTTGTGGCCAGATTTAATGTCTATTCTATGACTATGGAGTCTTGGAATAAATTAAGCCTATGTTATATGACTAAGATGGCTGTGATCAGATTTGTTGTACATAATATAACTAATGTTGCTGTAGTCAGATTTAATGCGTATATTCTGACTAAAGTGGCTGTAACCAGATTAAGTGCACATAATGTGACGAAGGGTGCTTTGCTCAGATTCATTGTATATGATTTGACTAAAGTGTGTACCTCACTTTGCTTGCGAACAATTAGTGACTTTGCCACTCACTCTGCAAAAATTCTGCAAATAGTCTCCAAGTAATCGCAATACAAATTGGGACACCTGGTCTATGTATTTGCAGACTACTCACAGACTGTTATTCGATTAGTTGCCACCTGTTCTCCAAACAGTCGCCACATTTGCCAAAATGTCACTGACTGTGCGTGGGGATTCGCCAACTGTTGGTGAACCGTTCGTCAACTACTCATCAAAATATCATCAAAAAGTCGCCAGAAAGTCGTCAAAAAATCGCCAATTAGTATCTCAGTGACTGGCAAATACTTGGTGAATATTTCACGACTCTAGGATCGCCAAAATGTTGTCAAAAAAGTGGCAAACCTCTTGTGTCGCTTTCGCCAAACGTTTGCTGCTCAGTGAGATACTCACTTGAAGTGGCAGTGACCAGATTTAACGTATATGCAACCCTGTTTCTAAAAAAGTTGGGATGCTGGGCAAAACGTTTGTGAAAACAGAATGCAATGATTTGCAGATCATTTAAACTCAGTATTTGAAAGAATGTATTTTAAAGATAACATATCTGATGTTGAAACTGAGACATTTTATTATTTGAAAAGATCTATGCTCATTTTGAATTTGATGGCAGCAATACTTCAAAAAATTGGGACCAGGGATTTTTTTTTTTTACAACTGTGTTGCATCACATCTTCTTTTAATAGCACTCTGTAGGTGCCTGGGAACTGAGAAGACAAACTTCTGCAGTTTTGAAAGTAAAATGTTTTCCCATTCTTGCTTGATGTAGGATCTTTAGCTGATGAACACTTTATGACCTCCTTCGTCATAGTTTTCAGCCCCTGCACCATATATGGCCAGGGGCATGTAGGGTTACCCTTGTTTGATACATGATGTGCCATATGTATTCAGTGGGTGACATGTCTGGACTGTAGGCAGGCCAGTTTAACACCCAGATTCTTTTACCACTGAGCCATGTTGTTAAACGTGCAGAGTGTGGTTTGGCATTTTCTTGCTGAAATAAGCAAGGTTTTCCCTGAAAAAAAGACGTCTGGATTGCAGCATATCTTGCTTTGTGTTGTTCAGCATTGATGTTGTCCTCACAGATGTGTAAGTGACCCTTGCCATGTGCTCTAATGTACCCCCCGTTCCATCACGGATGCTAGCTTTTGAACTGTGGCCTGACAACAAGGTGGATAGTCTCTCTCCTCGGTAGCCGAGAGATTACTGTGTGCACGATTTCAAGAACGAATTTCACTTTAGGATTGGTCAGACCGCAGGACAGTTTTCCACTTGTCCTTAATCCATCTTGGCTGAGTGCTGTCACACGCGCAAGCAGACGTGAGTGCAGGAGGGCCGAACGTAAATGGAAAAAAGATAAACTGCAAGTATCTTTCGATATCTTAAAAGACACCTGGGTCAAATATCAAAGAGTCGTTAAATATGAAAAAACCAAATATTTTACCAACATTGTCCTACAGAACCGCAACAACCCTCGCACATTATTTAATATCATTGACACTTCACTAAATGCACCCCAGTCTACCTGGAGTGATGCCACTCCCTCTAACTGTGAAAAATTTTTGAATTTTTTCGTGAATAAAATTTCGAGCATCAGAACTCTTGCATCTCCCCCCTCTAATGATCCATCCATCGTTGTCACATGTCCCACAGTTTTTAATAAATTTGAGCCTGTGCCTCTTTCCCACCTCCATGAAATCATTGGGCAGCTGAAAACCTCAACTGGGCCTACAGTCACCATCCCTCCCCATCTCATTATAGATATTGTTGAGACCACTGGAGCTAGTATTTTATCTATCCTGAACAGCAGCCTCACCACAGGCATTGTGCCTGGGCATTTTAAGCATGCTGTTGTCCATCCTTTAATTAAAAAACCTAATATGGACACCACAGTTCTTTCCAATTACAGACCTATATCCAAGCTGCCTTTTCTATCCAAATTATTGGAGAAGCTTGTATTGAAGCAACTTCAGTCCTATTTAGACACACATAGACTACTAGAGCCATTTCAATCTGGTTTTAAAGCTCGTCACAGTACTGAGTCGGCACTCCTTAAAGTATTTAATGACTTGCTACAAATCACTGACAGAGGTGACTGTGTGATCCTGGTACTCCTAGATCTTACAGCAGCATTTGACACAGTAGATCACAACATCTTAATACATCGCCTAGAACAGTGGGTTGGTATCAAGGGAACTGCTCTAGAGTGGTTCAAATCATATCTTGCCAACAGAAGTTTCTCTGTCAATATTGGAGAACACACTTCCTCCTCAGCACCCCTCCCCTATGGGGTCCCCCAGGGGTCCGTTCTCAGACCTATCCTTTTTTCCCTATACCTTCTGCCCTTGGGTTCTATCCTAAGAAAATACAACATCTCCTACTACTGCTATGCAGACGATACCCAAATCTACATGCCACTGAAGCTCACAGACTCTCAGTCAGTTAAACGGCTCTTGGACTGTCTTGACGACATCAAAGCCTGGATGTCCTTAAACTTTTTAAACTTAAACGAGAATAAAACAGTGGTTTTATTTTGTAAACCTAGTAAGGCCTGTAAAAATTGTCTGGACTTGGGCCCCCTGGGTCCTTATGTTAAAGACTGTGTCAAAAATCTAGGTGTAGCTCTTGAATCAGATTTTAAACTGGATAAACAAATAAAAAATGTGGTCAAATCCAGCTTCTACCACTTAAGGCTCTTAGCTAAAGTTAAACCTTTTTTATTGCCTGGTAACCTGGAGACTGCCATACATGCTTTTATTACTTCTCGCCTTGATTATTGTAATGCACTATATGCTAGCATTAGCTGCTCTTCTTTGTCCAGGCTTCAGCTAGTTCAAAACGCTGCCGCCCGCTTTCTGACTAGAACACGCAAGCGAGAGCACATCACTCCTGTACTTGCCTCTCTTCATCGGCTCCCTGTTCGCTTTAGGATAAATTTTAAAATTCTGTTATTTGTTTTCAAATCTCTGAAAGGACTGGCTCCACCGTATATATCAGATCTCCAACATCCTTACACATCCTTGAGGGCACTGAGGTCTACTGACCAACTACTTTTAACCATCCCACCCTCAAGGTTAAAGAGCAGGGGGGATCGTGCCTTTGCAGTTATTGGTCCAAAGCTGAGGAATGAACTCCCTTTGCATGTAAGCCTTGCCCCTTCAGTGCCTATTTTCAAATCCCTCCTGAAAACACATTTCTTTTCCCTGGCTTTTGACTCTGTATAAGTGTGTCTCTGTGTAATGTGTGTTCTTGCCTGTGTCCCTGATTTGTTTTCTTTTTATGCTTAACTTTTATACTATTTATTTGGTTTTGTACAGCACTTTGGTTAACTGTTGTTGTTTTAAAGGGCTCTATAACAATAAACCTAAGAACCTATCTTAAATGAACTCGGACCCTGAGAAAGCAGCAGTGTTTCTGGGGCCTTATTTATAAAAATTTGCGTGGATTTCATACCTAAATAATACATAGGCACAAAAAAATAAAAATGACATTTTGTGGAAAATAACCTAAATTATAAACCTATGGGTAAAATAAACTGCATGGAATTTTCATTTATTTAATCAGGATGGACTTGGAATTTATTGACATTGTGCATAATCTTAATAATTCCCCTTTTTTTAATGTCAAGTTTGTTTTTATAAATCAGAAATTTGCGAAGAAAGTGACGTACGTATTTTTTTTGTGCCTACGCACAGTTTATAAATGAGGCCCCTGGTTCTTATGTGGTTTTTACCCCTCAGCCCTGAAAGAGGCTGTGGGGTATTGCCATCACGCACAGCGTCCGTCTGTCTGGCCATCCGTCTGTCTGTCCGTCCACATTTGATTCCGTGCAATAACTGAAAAACACCATCACCGATCATCACGGTTTAGAGTTACTACACAAGCCTATCAATTTCGTTCGCGATCCGAAATCAAATATGGCTGCCAGAGCCACCATCTTGAATTTCCATTCTGTGCGATAGCTGAAAAAGGCCATCACTGATCATCATGAATTTTAGTGAGGACATCAGGATAGAGTTACTACACAAGCCTATCCATTTTGGACATGATCCGAAATCAAATATGGCTGCCAGTGCCGCCATCTTGAATTTCCATTTTGTGTCTGCTTCCATTAGTTGTGTTTAACACGAGAGGTACACACGCTTCAACTGTGCACGGGGCTGAGGGGTCCCGGCTGCGTTAGCGCGGCTATTTGAACTTGCATTTGTGGATGCAGCAACCAAGTGTTTTCACTGACAGTGGATTTCAGGAGTGTTCCTGAAAAGGTTTTTCCCTTTGCCTACCGAGATTTTTGTGGATTCTCTGGATCTTTTAATGATAAGATGTATTGAAGTGATGAATGTTTAATTTTGTTGCCATTTCAATTTTGTTCATGCTGTCTTTCATAAAGTGGAGAAAGCTGTCCCATATTTAGTTCTGAAAGACCTTTTTTATACCCAATCATAATACTGACCTGTTGCCAGTTAACCTAATTAGCTGTGAGCTGTTCCACCAGGTTTTTAAGCACTGTATAACTTCTCCAGTCTTTTGTTGCCCCTGTCACAACTCTTTTGAATTTTGTCGCTAACATCAAATTCAAAATGAGGTGATCTTTTTAAAAAAAAACAACAGCAAAATTTCTCAGTTTCAACATTTGATGTGTTGCCTTTGCACTATTATTTCAATAAAATATAGGGTTTAAATAACTTGCACATCATTGCATTCTGTTTTTAGCTCCGGTGTGACAATAGTCAGCAGTCAGTGGAGCTTTTCTAATGCCGAGTCGTCTGGTGTTCGTCTGTCTGTCTGTCTGTCTGTCCGTCCGTCCAGCGTCAACTTTTCACTTCAAATTTGAATATCTCAAAAACTGTCTGATAATTTTTTTTCTAATTTGGTGTGAGCCTTCCTTATGATATTCTGAATATTCACTGTGAAAATTAGAAAATTCTACATCCCAGTTTTTGAGAAATTCAGTATTTTGGACTTAGAAAATCAGTGTTTGTGCTAATTTTTTCAGTCTTTCATTAATATCTCAAAAACTGTCTCATAACTTTTTGTCTAATTTGTTGTGAGCCTTCCTTATGATGCTCTGAATATCCCCTGCGAAAATTAGAAAATTCTATGTCCTGGTTTTTGAGAAATTCAGCATTTTGAACTTAGAAAATCAGTGTTTGTGCTTATTTTTTCAGTCTTTCATTAATATCTCAACAAGAAGCCTGTCGGCCTAGAGAGCTCCTCTGAGGATGACTGAAATGTCCATGTCATAACTTAATTTCAGAAATCCTTGAAAACTAGTGCAATATGAACGCATATGGCACATTTGGTAACCAGAATATGCTGTGAATGAAACATTTGATAGAGGATGAGAAATATTCTTTGCATTCAAACACAGGAGGATTGAAAACAATATTAAACCTGGCAGTAGATTTGCATTACGATTGCCCTGTAAACTTGGATGTTGATGATGGCCTCGCCAATGGTGCAACATGTGTTCTAAAGAAGATAGAGCACAGAGGTGAATCAGAGAAGCCTGCTATTCTCTGGGTCCAATTTCTGGATGATAAGATTACTAAAAACTGGAGGAATAAATTAAGAAGTTTCTATAACTTGCAAACAAACATGACATGGACACCAATTTTTGCTGTGACAAGACCTTTTACTGTTTATCGCTCTCTTGTGTCAAGACAACAGTTTCCACTTTGTCCATCATCTTCCAGAACCCTTCACAAGTGCCAAGGTTACACACTGCCATCTGCTGTGATACACATGGGACAAAGAAAACTAGCTGACTCACGCCACACTGCATTCAGTCGTGTTACCAAGATTGAACATTTACATATTCTTCATTTGAATGAATGCAAAATAGCAGTATATGACTCGGTCAAGGCAGAAATGGAAAGAATGAGAACGTAGAAGCAAGTACAACTGTGCTACGCTCCAGTGTACCAAATGCCAGAAACATCATTCAAAGTAAAGTTTCACAACACACGCTCCCTACATGCTCACATTGACGATGTCAGAGCAGAGCCCAACTACACGTCTGCAGATATCATCACTTTTGCAGAATCTCGTTTGATGCAGTCAGATAAGAATGTGGACTGTCAGATTCAAGGACTTTATGACATAATTTGTAATGACCAGCAGCCAACAGGAAACACCAGACCTCCTCATGACATTGCTGTGTATGTCCGAAAGCCACATATTATTCTTGGAAAGCTTTCATATTCAACTCCCGAGATGGAGTATTCAGTTGTTACCATCACGAGTGTTGAACATGCAATAATACAGGTTGTACCTCTGTATAGAGGAAGTAAATGCACACATCAGTGGTTGAAATCCCACTCGGAAGATATCATGTTGACCATTGATTTAACAATTCCATACGTTGTTCTAGGGGATTTCGATATAGATTGTAAGTCTGACACAAACAAGTCAAAGATAAAAGACATTGAAAAGATCCTGGATTGCAATCAGTTGGTCCAACTTCATGTTGGAGTTATTGTTTCCATTCATTTAGATCATACAATAGTTACATTATCCTGATATAAATGCACTGAGGTCATGCAAAGGTACCCCAAAGGGATGTCACCTTGCAGCTCTGTTCAGTGTGATATTCAAAGACACCAAGGACCCAGCCTTTGCATGCCCCAGGATCTGTCAGGCCATCACTGTGACAATGTTATTCAGGAGCTCTGACCTAATCTGAATGGGGTGGGGTATTTGTTGGTTGTTAGTATTGCTTACTGGTAAGATAACTGAAATAAATGATTGCAATCTGTAGTGTGGTTCTATTGTTATACTACAACCCCAATTCCGAAATAGTTGGGACAAAGTGTAAATTGTGAATAAAATCAAAACGCAATGACTCTCAAATCACACCAGCCAGTATTTTATTCACAATAGAACATAGCAAATGTTGAAACTGAGAAATTTTACAATTTTATCCACAAAATGAGCTCCTTTCAAATTTGATGGCTGCTACAGTTCTCAAAAAAGTTGGGACAGGGGCCTTTTTACCATGGTGTAGCATCCCCTCTTCTTTTTAACACAGAGTGGAGGTGTCTGGGTATTGAGGAGTCAAGTTTCTTGAGTTTAGCCATTGGAATTTGATCCCACTCTTGTTTAATACAGGCTTCCAGCTGCTGGAGAGTTTTGGGTCTCCTTTGACGGGCTTTTCGTTTAATTATGCGCCAAATGTTCTCAATCAGTGAAAGATCAGGACTGCAGGCAGGCCAGTTCAGCACACAGACTCTTCCACTACGAAGCCATGCTGTTGTAATAGCTGCAGTATGTGGTTTTGCATTGTCCTGCTGAAATACACAGGGCCTTCCCTGGAATAGATGTTGTCTGGAGGGGAGCATATGTTGCTCTAAAACCTTTATATACCTTTCAGCATTCATGGTGCTCTTTAAAACATGCAAGTGTCCCACACCATATGCACTAATGCATCCCCATACCATCAGAGATGCTGGCTTTTGAACTGAATGCTGATAACAGGAGGGGTGGTCTTTCTCCTCTTTAGCCTGGAGGACACGATGCCCATGATTTTCGACAAGAATGTCAAATTTGGACTCGTCTGACCACAGGACACTTTGCCACTTTGCTACAGTCTATTTTAAATGAGCTTTGGCCCACAGAACACGGCAGCACTTCTGGATCATGCTCAACAATGGCTTCCTTTTTGCATGATAGTGTTTTAGGTGGCATCTGTGGATGGCATGGTGGACTGTGTTTACAGACAGTGATTTCTTGAAGTATTCCTGGGCCCATTTAGTAATATCAATGACAGAATCATGCCGGTGAGTGATGCAGTGGCATCTGAGGGCCCGAAGATCACGAGCATCCAGTAAAGGTCTTCGGCCTTGTCCCTTACGCACAGAGATTTTTCCAGTTTCTCTGAATCTTTTGATGATGTTATGCACTGCCGATGATGAGACCTTCAAAGCCTTTGCAATTTGACGTTGAGGAACATTGTTTTTTAAGTATTCAACAATTTTTTTACGCAAGCCTTCTCAGGTTGGAGAGCCTCTGGCCATCTTTACTTCTGAGAGACTCAGCCTCTCTAAGACATCCCTTTTATAGCCAACCATGTTACACACCTGACGCCAGTTAACTTAATTACTTGCTAAATGTTCTTTCAGCTGATTCTCTTATATATTAATTGCTTTTTCAGCCCTTTTTTGCCTGTGTCCCAACTTTTTTGAGACCTGTTGCAGCCAGAAAATTTGAAATGAGCTCATTTTGTGGATAACAATGTAAAATGTCTCAGTTTCAACATTTGAAATGTTATCTATGTTCTATTGTGAATAACATATTGGCTCATGTGATCTGAAAGTCATTGCATTTTGATTTTATTCACAATTTACACTTTGTCCCAACTATTTCAGAATTGGGGTTGTACATAAATTAAGACACCAAACTGGTTCCCGGCATATTCTGGTTACCAAATGTGTCATATGTGTTCATATTGCAATAGTTTTCAAGGATTTCTGAAGTTATGACATGGACATTTCAGACATCCTCAGTGGAGCTCTCTAGGCCGACAGGCCTCTTGTTATTTGCATTTTACACAGCTTCACAACTTTGTGGGAAACGGTGTTGTAATATGGTTAAGGTGTCTGTGACCAGATTTAATGTACGTAATACAACTATGGTAGCTGTTAACCTTGCCTACAATTAAGTATTAATGGGTCAGGATGATTTTTTTCTTCTCTATTTATTCAGGTTTGTGTTTTTGGCGTCAGTGTTCACAGTATTTTTCAGTAGCTTATATTTGGAACTGATACGTCTTAACTTATGAGAATGGTGTAATTCGTGGGGTGTCTATATTGACTCACCGGAAGAAGACTGTCTGTTTGAATCCAGCTCTGGGCCGTTTTGCATGGAGTTTGCATGTTCTCCCTGTGTTCGTGTCGTCTTCCTCCTGACACACTGGTTTCCTCCCACAGTCTAAATGCATGTATACTCAGGCTAATTAGGGAACTTAAATTGCCCACTGCAGTGAATGGCATGTGTCTGCCCTGTGATGGATTGGCAAACAGTTCAGGGTGAGTTCTTGCCTCTTGCCCAGTGCATGCTGGGATAGGCTCCAGCCAACCCCCACCCCCACCCGCCCCCCCCAAACCTGACCTGATACCTGCTATAAGCATGTGAGAATGGATGAATGGAGTAGTTCTGTTTTCAGATCAGAATGACTGACAGGTCAACAGTGTCTAACTGTGAAAAACTGTGTATTTAATGTCTGGCTCCTCAGTCAGAGACAATATTATGCTACTCCAGTGTGATACATGGAACCCAATTTCTTTTTTTAAAATGGTCTTCTTAAATAATACGACTAGATGTCCTTTTTGATTGATACCAGAAACGGTCGGCTACATTTGTTGACTTAGACTAGGAAATTAGAACATAAATACAAATAAGAATTATTTATGCAGAGCCATGACCTGCTCATTGCCCTTACGCATATATTAAATATTATGCATATATTATTATAGACACGTCAGTGTTTTTTAATCATTGTTTATGTATTACCCTGATTTTCAGTGCTGATTTTCTGTTAAACTGGCTATGAGAGAGACTTAATTTGGAGGAGAACATGAGAGAGTGATGTGTCAAACATGGAGGAGAAAAAGAGGGATGAAGAATGGAGGGAGGTATGGAGATGGATGGAGGGATGAAGAATGGAGGAGAGAGGGAGGTATGGAGATGGATGGAGGGATGAAGAATGGAGGAGAGAGGGAGGTATGGAGATGGATGGAGGGATGAAGAATGGAGGAGAGAGGGAGGTATAGAGATGGATGGAGGGATGAAGAATGGAGGAGAGAGGGAGGTATGGAGATGGATGGAGGGAAGAAGAATGGAGGAGAGAGGGAGGTATGAGATGGATGGAGGGATGAAGAATGGAGGAAGAGGGGGTATGGAGATGGATGGAGGGATGAAGAATGGAGGAGAGAGGGAGGTATGGGGATGGATGGAGGGATGAAGAATGGAGGAGAGAGGGAGGCATGGGGATGGATGGAGGGATGAGGAATGGAGGAGATGAGGAGGTATGGAGATGGATGGAGGGATAGAGAATGGAGGAGAGAGAAGGGATAAGGCATGTGATAAATTCTAATATGTTGTTATTGTCAGTGCAAATGTTCTGCAGAATATAAGAGAAGGAAGCAGGTACTCAGAATTCGTTAGCTGCTGATGGGGAATGTCTCTTAGTAAAGATGATTGGGCCCAAAGTTACAAGTGTTCCCGAATCCATATACCCAGTGAAACATTTGGACAAAGGAAACTTTTTTCAAACAAGCAAAAGAAACAAAATGCCTTTTATTTAATATAAAAAAATTCTTAAATTCATATATTTTTCCTCTGTGTGGGTTGTCATACGGTTCTGACGGCAGAAGTTCTCACTGCTGTGGTACACTCGTGGTTTTCATCACCTCGGCCTTCTTGTCCTATAATAAGTCCCAGTTGAGTCTGATTTTAATTCACAATTTGGAAAATGGAAAGAATTGGTTGGTCTTCTTCTTTACCCAAACATGGATTTTTATCAATCTCGATATTTTGGGCTCTATCCTGTGCAGCTAATCAATTTTTTTATTATTTCAAACTATTAATGCCCTGTCTTGTGCCATTTAGAGGTTATTACAGAGGTTTCACCATCTAAATTTCACCAGAGTACTAAAACAAGATGAAAGCGTGCGTAGAGTTTTGATTGGCGCTGTCGTTTAGCGCGTTTTGCGCATGTGTGTTTTTGTGTATGTCTTTGTGTATGTGTGTGCAGTGGTACGTCGTTTCCTTTTACCACATGCCTGATGCGAATCTTCTAAAGGCCGTAACGAAGGTTAATCAAATCTCCGCAATCAATGCAAGGTTCTGTGCAGGTAGTGTTTGTAAATGACCTGCGCTGATAAAGAGCTTGTTTGTGTTGGACACAGTTAAGTGAACAAGCAAAGAAGTGTTTCTAAGCATATGTGCCTACATGCACCTCACACACATGCAAACACACTCACACACACACACACACGCACACACACACATACACATACATTGAGACACAGCCATTTGCACAAGACATTTAGTCGTGAATGAACGTAACACACGTGCACTCACGCACGCACACTTTTACACACCCATTTTTACAGACATTTGTGAATAACCATAATGCACACCAACATACACGCACACACACAAACATACACTGAGATGCACATAATCACATCAATAATTATTATTGTTGCGACTGTTTATTCATCCATGGGGAAGGACGGAGATCATATTTCACATTATCTATCTGTGCAGGGTGGGATTTAAGGAGGCCTCTCGGCTTAAATATCCTGCATCTCCATGTTGAACTTTCTCTGCCATCTTCGACTAACCAGACAGGTCCTATGAGCCCCTGCGCATCTAAATCATCCATGACATCATTCTCATATATTCTCATAAATATTAGTATTGATGTGGGATGGAATAGGATGCTCCATATTCAAAAAAACATCTTGCATGGTTCATGGGTGTGAAGACTGAAAAATTGTCATTGTACATGAAGAAGTTGTATACAGAGATTTAGTGATTCCACGATAGTCTCCAAATTCTCTTAAGCCAGTATTTTCTACCTACCTTAAGGTGAAATCTGAGCACAAGCTCTCGAATTTTCCTTTAAGAGGAATCAAAATTTAACAGGGAAGGTAAATGAAAATCGATTGGAGTTTTACTTGTTTTAACCCCTTGGCGCAGATATAGACGCCGGCATCTGTAAATTCTGAATTTAATTCCTTAACAATTCTGAAATTGAATTTCCAAATGTCTTGCTTCACTGGAATAATATTCCTCAGTCTCTGTGACACAAATATGGAGTTATAAACCCTTAAATAGGCTCATGCATAACAGGAAAAAATTTGGCAATATTTGTATTTTGTGCAAAGGGGTTAATATAATATAATATAAAAGATATTTTACTGAATCTTGAGGAGGAATTTGTCCGCTGCATTTGACCCATCCTAGTTACTTAGGAGCCGTGGGCAGCCACAGTGCAGCTCCTGGGGACCCACTCCAGTTCTGGGGATAACCCTCGCAAACATGGGGAGAACATGCAGACTCCATGCTAACTCCATGCTAAACACACTATTTGTATGTATTTTCTGTGGACTGTACCTGTGCTTGAAGGTTCACCTCCCTCTCGGGTTCTCAGCTCATGAACACCTGCAGATGCACCTTCTGTTGAGTGTCCATTGTCTCTGTGAAATATCAATATTTAAATGTAATTAATCTCTTGGAATAATCAGTATGATGTTATATAGGTATGTTAACCTGTAAAACCTATGTGCAGCTGCTGTATTCAAACTTGTGGAACTTCAGGCCTATTTTATTTTCTAGTGGAGATCCCAAGGTTTCCAACATCCCAAATATGTCTTGTTGAATTACGAGGAAATATTTTAAAAAATGTTGTGTAAGATCTAGATATTTTCCGCTGGATGTAATGTTGTGGCCATAAAAACATGGCATCCTGGGTTAGAATAATTCTCTCAGTATAAGTGTGATGAAGCTTTAGTGAAGAGCTGCAACCAGCAGATACATTATATCTATGTGACGATGTCCTACAATGTGAAAAAAAAAAGCTTTTCCTGATTTTTAACTGTCTTAAGGGAAAACTTCACTGAAAAATTAGAGTTTAAGGGGTTACATATATGCCTACATGACTGTACGTTTGTTTATTGTAGCCCCCGGTCGAAGTCGGGCGGCTACTATGGATTCATGCTTGTTGTCTCCGCCACCGCCACTGTGTCCGTAGACAATTCCTTGTGGACGCTGTTCAGGCTGTAATTTTAGAGCAATTACTTTCATATTTGGTATGGACACGTGTCATACTTTAGTTATGACACCTATCGATTTTGGTTGCCATGACAACGGTATTGGCCGAATAATGAGCTAATTTGTGCTGAAACATAGAGATTTCCTTGTGGACGCAGTACAGGCTGGAGAAGCGGCCTTTCAGGGGCTACATCCATGCGGTCTCGGGCAACTGGACTATTTAGTTTATTGATTTAATTTTTTATTTACTGCAGAATTTCTAATGTTGGACATTGTACCTAGTCGGCACTTATTATTTTTGGCAAATCAAAGTTCAAGAGAGAAAAAGGCTATAATCGTTTTCTCGCTGTAACTTTCTTCAGTCTCAAACGATAGAGAAGTTTATTCTGAGTCCTCTCACATGCAACTCGATGTCAGGGGGCTCACAGCCTTCTTTGCGGAGGGGCGGTAAACTCGCCCATTACTGACATGCGACCACCTGTCCATTCTCTTCATGACCTTGAGTGACTTGGAAAGACGAAATTTTGGCTGGTCATCAGTTTCTAACCAAGTCAAATTTATTTAGTAATTGATTAATTCATGAATTTACTTACTCACACTTAATTTTTTAGGGTAAATGAAATCTAATTGTGCTCCCTTACGAACTCTCTTCCGTGGGTTGCCATGCCGATGACCTCCCGCGCCCTCTGGGTGTGTTCAGGCCCTTGGAAGTGCGATCGTCATGTTGCTGTGCTCTGTCCTTGCTAAACCTCTGCTTTTTGTCGGACGAACACACTTTCAGTGGTCAGATAGGACCAGAGGAGTTTAATTTGTCCAATGAGATGAATAATATTTCTGTTGCAGGTCATAATGTCATAAATTCTTTGAATGTAGTAATAAATGTGTATCTTGAAATTGAAAAAAAAAAAAAGAATTTATCAAGTTATAACCTTACCGCGTAACTTTTTGCCTATATTGTAACAAGTTTTTACATTGCACATTGCATATTACGTTGTCATCTAAGTGGTAAAAGTATAATGTAAACATTAAACATGAAGTTCATTATATGTAAAATGTTGATATGTTTGCAGAATATTTTTGAGGCATCATAGATTGGCGATTACATAATGAGTTCCCCTACATTTTTCATGACATTAAATGCAGTTATTAAATTATATGAATACATTACATTATTGGTGGCTCTCAGTCCTGCCCCTTCTTTGGTGATGCTGTGTCATTTTTCGTGCCCCATTCACAGTCTGCATTTGCCAGGTCTGTCATTAATACGCAGGACTGGCCATGGAGACCGTCGATTCTGAGAAAGCCATAGCTGTATGACTGGTGGTGAGGGTAGGTAGCTTGCATTTCTAGATTTCTTCTGCTTAAGGTAGTTCAGTCATATCCTTGCTCTCACTCATGCACTAAAACTGGTCGCAAGCTAGCTACTGACAATTATTAACTGTTTTTTTTTTTTGCGCCTGAAACTGCTCTGTGGGCTATTGAACTTGCATTGGTGCATGGACCTGCTCAGCTAATTGTTGCTTAGTAATTTTGTGGGTATGGACACCTGTTGGCCTGGAATTGAGCGTCTTCTTTGGCAGGACGGAGAGCTGGGGAGCCGCGCGGCTGTTTTTTCCGGTTCAGACGATGGTGCTCATGTGCAGAATCCTGTTTCTGAAACTGCAGCCCTCAGGCGTTACGCTACGCTAGCACCCTAACACGCTCAGCTGCTAAGCTGCTGTGGCTTCTGAGAGTGCACACGCGGACGCGAACACACACACGCACACACAGTGTGTGGAAACAAGCAAGTCATTCCTGTGCACTGTAAAGGAACATCCTGTGGTTTTAGCCAGTCACCTGACTCAACTGTCAACTCTCCGACACCCTTCCCCCACCACACTTAACCCTTTTAAAACCTTATTTTTAAAATTTTGCGTATTTTTGATGTACCCAAGTTAAAAAAGCTTAAAACAGACAAAGTGTATGGCCAAAATGCAAGAATGAGGCCTAATTTGAAAGGCAGCACCTTCGAGTTTCAGGCAAATAACATTTAAATAATATTTTTAGATCCCCATGAGTGTAGATAAACCAAAGCTGCATGTGCACACGAGTGTGTGTGTGTGTGTGTGTGTGTGTGTGAGAAGGTATGTCTGCAAGTGGTCATGTGCTTGTTTGTGTTTTTGTGTGTGAGTTGTGTGTACTAGCGAGTGTGTTTGAATGCATAAGTTCACTCAGCAAGTTAAGTTTAAGGGATTCATCCACTGAAGCCTCTAAATTCTTGGCATTCTAGAACTCGGTTGCTTTCAAATACCTGCTGTGATTATTGAATCAGCGTTAGCGTGTTTGGTTCGCATAGAATATTCTAGTCTCACGTTTGTGATCTCGCCGCTGTTAAGGGTTAATGAACGCCAAACCAGCGTAGGAGGTACGCAGAGCTCGTGCGATCTGTTTTGCCACCTAGGGCGACTATTTGTTTACTTGACAACCTTTGCTTGACAACATGGCCGTGGTGTCGGACACAAATAGACGTAGGAAGGAGGGGTGTCATGGAGGCATGTGTGAAAGCGATGGTGTGTTAGATTTATTGCTGGAGCAAAGGCTTTTGGGAAAAAATCCTCCTGTCATAAGTCGACATACAAAATTTCAAAAGGCGTCATTTATCTATCGCAAAAACAGACAAGATCCGGGCAAACACATTATAAAAAAACAAACAAATTCAATCAAGTCATTAAGGCCTGGATAATTCAAGGCATCTAAACGATGGATCCAGAATGTTTCTCTTTGGTCAAGCTTGCATATCTGATCCCCACTCCTAATTGATGGGTTGACATGTTCAATTCATACTATAGGTAACTAAGAATCATTACTATTGTGAGTATCTTCGTATTGGATAATCAAGATTGCTAGTTCCATTGACATATTTATGCTCTGCAATGCAATCACATAATCACAGTATTCACAATAGTAATGATTCTCTGTTACATATAGTAGGCATTGAACATTTCAAGCCTCGTTAGTTTCCCAAGTAGATGTTTATGATTGACAATATCCATGCCCCTTGGTACTTCCCAAACAAAAATTGGTTGACCTACTGTTTGGAAATCCAGAGCTGTCTTTCCAGGTCGTATTTCAGTTGAACTTGCTTAGTTTTTTACGTGTCGGCCATCTTTAATGTTTCTATATTTTAAATCTCTTTCTTGGAAATATACACATATTGACATGTTTTATTTATTTTTTATTTTTTGATACATCTCCAGTGTGTGCCCCCTAGTGGTTCATAGAGAGTATAAAAACTGATGTACCTGCTTACCTAATTATTCCCAGGTGAAGACCACCTGTTGGTCGAAACATGTTGGCACCTTCTGGTTGTTAGGCATGTGGAAATAAAGGATTTTTATGCATACTGTCTTGAACACTCTGAGTGTGTCGATCTTGTCTGTTTTCTGGATTGCTATTTTTTTCCCCTGAAACCTAAGAGCACCAACTTTTCAACATTACTCTTTTGCTACTCACTTGAGCACTGAGCAGTATTCTTGATTACCTACGTAGGCATTATTTAGGCACTGTGTGTCGTTTTTTATGCTTGTTTTATTTGACAGTAAATGATTTTTTCATTAATTTATTTCAGAAAGAAAGATTAGTTCTGTAATTCTGTACTCAGGTTTTTCTATGCTTTGAGCTTTTTTTTGAAAGCTAGGGTTTTTAACATTTTCATCAATGTTTTTTTCCCAGGCAAGTTTTTTCTGAACTTTCACTCTGCCTTTTGGTTGTGATGGCATGCTAAATCATTCTGAAAGAGCTGAGGTATGCATTAAAAGACTGAACCAAATCTACAACCTCGACTTGAATAAAGTCATAACGTATTGAAGATGCAGATGGGAACAGAAAGCAATGATTTTTAAATTTACTTTGTCTTGGATTTTATTGCAGACGGTATGAAGACAAGATATTTAATGTTTTCTCTGGCCAACTCCACTTTGCTCTAAATATACATCCAGTCCTGCCATTTGGGCTGCCACACATTTAGAAAAAAGTTGGAATGTGGGCAATATATGACCAGCAATGAGGTAGCAAAATGTAATAATGATCTGATATAAAACAGCTGATGTCAACAGCAGATGATTGTAATCATGCTTTGGTGCAAAAGCGGACGCAGGAAAGGCCTAGTCCTTCAAGAGCGAAGATGGGTCAACGATTGCCAACTCGCCCACAAATGCGAGAGACGATTAAAATACTATGGTCCTCAAAGAGAAATATGAGAGGATTTGAATATTTCACCCTCTACAAATCATAACAGATGATAATTAAAAGATTAAATGGATCTGGAGGAATTTCTGTGTATAAAGGGTTAGGGCACAAGCCTAAGCTGAATACCTGTGATTTCCAATCAATCAGTCAGAACTGCATCAAAAACCACCATTTATCTATAAGCAATATAACCACATGGGCTCAATAATACTTTGGCAAACCTTAGTGAAGTACTACAGCATGTAGTTACATTCGCAATTGCTAGTAAACTTTACCATACAAAACGGAAGCTTCATGTTAGCAGTGTCTGGAAGCGTCGTTGATTTATCTGGGCTTGGAAGCTTCTGCTATGAATCATCACACAATGAAAACATGTATTGTGGTCAGGAAAAGCCATATTTTAGGTCTGTTTTGGGAGAAATGGATGCTGTCTGCTCTGGACCAAAGAAGAGACAAAGGGGACAACTCAGACTGTGACCAGGAAGTAGTCCCAAAACCATGCTCTGTCAAAAGTGTGCAGTGGACAGCTTGCTATTTACAATTTCGATCATCACAAGCTTGTATAAACGCTTTTCACACGCAAGGAGCAAGTGTAACTTATTAACAAAGTAATATCTGAAATATACCTTATTTTAACAAAACAGACATTCTATTTTCAGGAAAAAGCAGGGTCTTGGAAGTCTTTTTTTGTATGAATTCACATAATTCAGCTGCGCACAGCTGAGAGAATACGACCTAACTTGCTGTCACGCAAGGGTTTGAATACTTTTCTGAAGGTCCAATCGATGTCTTTCAATTACTGTGGAAAGTTTTTACTGTCTCGAATTGGGTAAAAAAGGTGTCAATCAATAGATAATTACTGGGAAAGTTTCACGTGGGCATAAACTATAACTGTGCTTTACGCAGATAAGCCTGAGCCAGCATTAAAGTGACTGGAGTTCACTGAGAGATCGTATGAGGATTGAAGTGACTACTGAACTCTTCAAAGGACGAATCTATGCATAAATCAATGGTAGGGAATCGCACATTTTTAATATCTAATAACTATAATTGATAGTAGAATGGTATAGTATCAATACCATGTTGATTATTTGCTTCAGAAAACTTATTTTTTTCACTTCTTAATGGGGATAACTTTGCTCTATTATAGTAATGGTTGCAACAAAGGACAATGATTTTTTTTTTTTTTTTTGTCGCAAGAGATCATTTTATTAACTGCTGGATAGCTACTATAGGCAAGTATATTATGCAGTTTGCATATCAGGCTTGGCTGAGGAGTTTAATTCATACAATTCCTGGGAATAAGTGATGGGACTGAACTAGTCCATATTCTAAATTGTTTACAAGCACTGCTTCCTTGTGAATATTCAAGAACCGTTTCGGTTGTACAACCTATTGATGGTATAGTGTACCTGTGAGCATAAATAGAGCGGCTCCATGTCTGCTGGCGTCTACATCTGCTCAATGGGGCTAAATGCAAAAACACTGCTCTGTTGCTCGCCTGAAGACTTATTTGCTGGAAGAGTGGGACAAAATTGCACTTGAAATACTTAATCACTTTGTGCCTTCAGTCCAAAAAGATTTACTAAATGTTTGAAAGGGAATGGCAACTTTACAAAGAGGTAAACACTTTAAACTCCCAACTTTTTTTGAAATATGTTGCAAGAATCAAAATTTAAACGTGTTTATTCATGTGGTGAATCATTAACTGTTGCATGGTTTTTGACATAATGTAGGTCAAACATAATTTAAAAATCAACTTCTTTCTGTTTTAATTTTAATGTAGCATACCCTCCTGAGTTTTTCTGATTTAGAATTGTATGGTTCTTAATTAAAAACATTAGCTGCAAATGCAACTGCAGAATTAATTCATATTACAAGCGCGTGAAAAAAATATTAAAGCTGCAACTATTCTGGACGCACCTTTTCAGTTCACCTCAGTGTACAGAACAGTGGTATAGCCAGAGGGGGGCAAAGACAGGTCCCTTTATGACAGCAATTAGTCCTGGCTAGTTCTCAATCTCAATATTCCTTTATTGATGCGTTTTCCAATTATCGTAATAGGCGACTGAAGACACAGTTTCTCTCCATATGCGATCTAACAAAGATGAAATCATGGGCTAAATTCAGTACAGCAGAATAATTTACTTATTAATAGGCCAATGCTTCGCGTTGATTGAACTGGTCCGTGTTCCAATGAAACATGGACTTTCACTCTCGGTATTGTGTGGGTTGATAAAAAAAAAAGTGGCACTCGGCAGTTCAATAGGCTATAAAAAGCGTGCGGCTCCAGCTATTTGCGTGAGAGTCGACAGGTATGCAATTTTGAATAACGTTGATTTAAATGAGCAAATACATGTCCAGATGAATGATTGTTGTCTTACCTAATCGGGGAGAACAAGCAGCACCTGTTAAGTGTGGAGTGCTCTTGGAGTGAACCTTCTTTTATGAAAATGACTGAGAACAGGTCAGGACTAATAATTGTTTTAAACGGATATTTTGTGCAACCCAACTCTGTTCTTGTTCCGCAACTGTACTGAATTTAGCCCATGATTTAATCGCTGTTAGATCGCATATGGAGAGAAACCGTGTCTTTGGTTGCAAATTACGATAATTGGAAAACGCGTCAATAAAGGAAAATGATTGAGAACCAGCCAGGACTGATTGTTGTCATAAAGTGACGTGTCTTGGCCCACCCTCTGGCTACGCCACTGGTACAGAATCCAAAAAAAAAAAGTACCCGTTAGAAGTTTGTAAACACTTACCTTGTGTTAGAATATTCAGCTTTTAGAGAAATATGAATGGTTTTATTTATGTAAATAGCTTCCAATGATGGAAGGCCAGAATTAAATGATCTAAATGAATGATGTTAAATGTTGAAACATAATGAAATTTTTTTTTACAATGGTGCCCAGCCTTTTAAAATTCAGAAAAAGCTAAATTTGACTAAACAAATATTTATATAATTGCAAGTGAAATAAAGTGACCCGAGTTTGAGACTTGTTAAAAGAAAAGACAAGGTAAAACAGAGCACATTTACAAGAGCTTCTTCTGCTGTGCTGGTATGATCTGTCATATCACGGAGCTGTCTTTGTTATAGAACAAAAAATAGTGAAAGTATGTATATAATTGCAAAATGTGGTTATTTTGATGAATTTAAGATTTGTAATGTTTTTGTAAAATACAAAGGTTTATAATATTTTATGTCTCATTGCTTGATAAATGTGGATATGTCCAGACTTTTGGCTGGTACTGTAACTCTGGAGGGACTGACATGAACTTGTATGGTTCTGTTACTGTGTATATCTGTTTGCAAATATGTGTGTATGCGAGTGTGTGTGTATGTATTTGTGTGTTTTTGTGGATGTATGCACATGCATCTGTATTAATGTGTGACTGTGGGCGGGAATGTGTGTTTGTGTGTGTGAGTGTGTGTGCGTGTGTGTGTGTGTGTGTGTGTGTGTGTGTGTGTGTGTGTGAGGAGAGCTGTCCTGGTGGACACGCAGTTTGTGTATCAGATGTTAAGAGAGAGGATTACCCACTGCACTTCAGCATAGCCTCAGTATCTTTTACAGCCAGTGAGCTCATGCAGGTCACATTAAACCTGCTCTCGCTCTCCCAGTACTGTGGTGTAATCAAACCCACACCTTGGGCTTAAAATCTCACTCTCTCACTCTCTCTCTCTCACTCTCAGGTTTCTATATGTCTGGGGAACGATGTGGCTGATGAGAGAGGTCTAGCGCCGGGTCACAGGTTTCGGGGGCTCCTATTGGCCCATTCTTCGGAGGAGGAGGAGCCACCCTCCTCGCCTGCACACTGAACAGACTGCTAGCCCCGCCCCCTCTCTCCCTGCCCCTCCCCTTTGCCCCACCCCCGCAAGCGCCACCCTACCCTCGCACTGGATCATGTCTAGCGGGCAGACTGAGGGCAGCCAGTCGGAGGCCCCCGACAGGAGCAGCTGCGACGAGGACACGCCCCCGCAGGCGACGGAGAGGCGGAGTCGGTGCGGGATCATCAGCGAGCCGCTCAGCAAGAGCCTGAAGAAGTCGCGCGCGCTCTCGCAGTACACGGCCGCCTGCCCCGTCGCCAACGCAAACGCCAACGGACTCTCGCGCAAGGTCGCCTCGCCGACCGCCATCCCCGCCCCCCACAAGAGCCACTCTACCTCCTCCGCCACACAAAAGCAGCTCCAGCAGGGGGTGCCAGAGGTCCCTAAACTGGACCGGGCCCTGGAGCAGATGCTGGAGAGCCAAAATGGCCTCCTGCACTTCGCCCAGGCTGCCGCGCTACTCAAGAGGGCCGGGATGGAGCACATGTTGCTTCCCGCCGACCAATCCGCCGGGCTGGCCGACCTGGAGGGTGTGTCCGCGTCGGACTCGACGGGCGGGGCCGGGGACTTCACGTCGTTCCTCGCCGGCGGTGGCTTCCCGTTCAATCCGGGCCTCTTCATCATGACCCCGGCGGGAGTCTTCCTGGCCGACAGCGCGCTGCACATGGCGGGTTTGGGCGAGTACCCGCAGCAGGGCGAGCTGGCGGCCGCCGTGGGCGCGGGGAAGAAGAAGCGGAAACGCTGCGGCATGTGCGCCCCCTGCCGTCGGCGTATTAACTGCGAGCAGTGCAGCAGCTGCCGCAACCGCAAAACCGGGCACCAGATCTGCAAGTTCCGCAAGTGCGAGGAGCTCAAGAAGAAGCCGTCCGCCGCTCTGGAGGTAAGCCCTGCTGCAGGGGGGCGTGGCCAGGACAGACAGGGGTTTGTTGACTCCCCCCAGCCAATTGAGAATTTAGAACATTGAGAATTTGCAGTTCTCTTTCTCAAGGGTAGAACAGTTGAGTGGGTGAGAACCAGAGGCTACTATGTAGCATTTGGTGAGAAACGAGTTTAAGTGCATGTACCGCCCTCTGACTATGCTTAAATCATAGATCTGACCAGTGACGTGCCGTCGGAGGTCAGTTAGGGTAGGCAGAATCCTCACCGTTAAACAAACCATAAATCTATTACATTACTTTGCTTGATTAGCAATCTGAGGATTGATTAACCCTTTCAGCTCCATCGGCAACTATACGTTGCCCAATGGAGTCAGATATCAAAACCAGATGCTGTTGAAAACCTATCATGTGTCAACTTGTTTTTTTAAACAAGTTGACACATGATAGATTTTCAACAGCTCAGGATAATTACATTCTTAATTCCTTCAAAATTTGTTTGGCGCTCAAAGGGTTAACTAATTCACAAGACTAAACGGCAGAATGGCGTGCCAGTTCCATCCACGACATTATTGCTCAGTGCATCGAACTTAAAATGCTCACGAGACAGCAAGTTTGTTCATATTTGCTTCGAGGAAACTAATGCAATGCCATTAACAAATATTAAAACCTTTCTTATGCGGCGTTCAATGTGTGGTCAATATGTTTACGATGATATTTCCCCCCTTAAACACGTACTTTTCAATGCCATTTTTAAAAAAATAGGGAGTTTATTTTAAGTCTTCTTTCATAATCCGATAAACAAAAGATCAAAACAATATACGGAATTAACGAGAGAGTTGAGATTTTTTCCTAATTAATTATTAAGATTTACTTGCTTGCAGTCTCAAATGAAAGCATAAAGGTAAATTAATCTTTTTGTCACTATCACCTCTTTATCATTACAGGCTTAATTGACCAGAAAAAAGGTCAAATTGATTGATTGACAATCAGGCATAGTACATGGAAAAAGGTTGACAAAATCTAGCGATAAAAAAAGAGAAGTCACTGCCTACCCTGACTGTACGTCCCTGGTTCTGACCGAGTAATTTGATTGGACTAGAGGCATTCCATGAGTGCTGATGATGGAGCACAGCATCACTGGGACATATAACGGCAAAATCACTCCACTTACACGTATTTTTTTTAATTAAAAAAAAAATAAATAAATAAAATAACCGTTAATTACACTAACTGCTGACCACAAACTTAGTCCCGATCCATTTATGGAACTATTTGAGCTGGCGGAGACACATTACTGATTAAATAAACAAGAAATATAATCTGTTGTCGCTTATTGTCATCAACTAATACGTGGCATTTGTAGAACTGTTGTGTAGAAGCAATATCACACTGGAGGTTGTGATGTTGTTGCTGAATATCATCGGGGCTGTGATATCTTCAGCACTCGGCCTGCGGCCTTGTGCCTACGACCGCATCACTGCCATGATGATATTCAGCAACAACATCACTCTCTGTCGTGTGGCGTTGCTCAATTATTTAACATCACTTATGAGTTCTTGTAACCAGAAGTGTCAACAATCTGGCAAACATCTCAATTTGCAGAAAGCATAAAGTTTGTCCCTGTTTTTTTTTTTTTTTTTTCATAAATTTCAATTTGTGAGTTAGTAGACTCTGGTTCTCGACCTCTCAGTTGTGAGTCTGGAGTGCTGGAGTGAGAAATGGGGGTGAGACCACAGGAGCAGTTTTCGGGGATTAGGGCCTGGCTCGAGGGCCCATTATTAGCCAGAGTTCTCCCAAACTTCATCCTTCCAAATGCAGGTCGGAATCCTGGGCCTCTCCAGGAGTACAAACGATTAATCCTAATGCAGCCACTCATGCTACTGACCGCTACCCGGTCGTCCAATGTGTAGTATTCGCATGGATTTCGGTCGATGATACGCAGCCAAACTGCAATTTCATGAGTTGAAGGGGAGAAAAAAGGGAGACAGCGCACCATATGTTGTTGTGGTGATAATTAGTCTCTGATCATCGGTTTATAAAGTCCATTGTCAACACGGACAGAGTAAGGTTGCTTGTGTTCGGTACAACTCTTCATCTACGGTGGGGGGGGGTGGGGGTAAAGTAGTCCTTGTCTCTTCCATACCCGTGCTATGTTGTTGTGCTGTGTCACATTCGGTTTGGAATTCCATCCTTTACGACAGTAAAACAATTTCAGTTTCAGCGGCAAGTTCCGTTTGTTGTCTCCGTCCACGTTGGATTTTTACCTCGTCCGCTCCAGTGACTTGTGGTTCACCTTGATCCACGTGAGTGCAGCATTCATGAAGGAAAGGAGAGCAGGTACAGTGCTTAACAAATTTATTAGACCACCACCCAATTTAAGGTTTACGCCAGAGCTAATTAACAGTGTTGGTAATTACCAACGTCATTTTTTATGTTTCTCTAATGGATAATTCACCAGTATGCGCAAGCTCTTTAGCTGAAATGATTTTTTTAATGCTAAAATATAATTATTGTTGTTATCCATGAATTTTCGAATTTACCGTTTTACAAAAAAGCTGAAAAAAATAGTTAAGCACATTATTATTTTTTGATTAAGATGCCAAATAACAGTTATTTTCTTGCATTCCTGAACATAAAAATTGGTTTTAGTGGTTGAGTGCAAGCGGTTATCAAGGCCAAAGGAGGCCAAGCAAAATATTAGGTTTTTTTTGTTTTTATGTGTGAGTAAGGATTTAGTTGTTTCAGTTGGTTATTTGCCAAATAAATAACAATATAATTTTTAGTTTTAGACAAGTTTTTGAGAAATTTCAAAAATATTTGTGTTTTCTCATTTTTTATTTTATGTGGTCTAATAAACCTGTTTAGCACTGTATATGGGGTTGGTAGGGCTAGGTTTGGGCTGTGGGGAGTCCACGTATTATTACAAATGAGGGTCTTGAGCGATGTTATTTCTGGAGGCCCAGAATTCCTAGCTACAGCCCCCAGGTGGACTCTGGATTGGTCAAGCATTTGAAAAAAGCAGGCTATGACGTGCCCAAAGTCTCTGGTGGTGGTGGAAAGGATGTTACCGAGCAGATAAAGATGGGTTTAAGCTCTCTTTCTTGTCCTCTCAATGCCTCTCTCTCTCTCTCTCTCTCTCGCTATCTAATGCCCAGTGCTCTCCGCAGCCGTCGTTACGACAGCTAAACGAACAACCTGATCTGCCCTCCATTTAATTATTTAATTCCGGCATTCGGCAAACGGGCCAGCTTGGTCCAAATCCCCTCCAGTGCCTGTTTCAGCATTAGTGAGGGTTGGGCATTTGGCAGAAGGTGTGTTTGCCGGAATATGAAGGGGTGGTGCGAGTGTGTGTATTTGTATGCATTTGCATGGGAGTTTGTGGAGGTGGGGTTGTCTTTGGTAGTATTTGTGTGTGAGAGTTGAGGCATGACGCATGTCTTTGAGTGTGTGTTGTTTCTAAGGCATTGTAAAAATCCATTTTTAGGTGTGTGTGTGTGTGTGTGTGTGTGTGTGTGTGTGTGTGTTTGCATGTGTGTGTGTGTGTGTATGTGTGTGTTTGTGGGAACGTACATTTTTTTTTTTTGCCTTTGATTGAGTGTGTGTCTGTGTGTGTGTGTGTGTGTATGGCACTGTGTGTTTGTGTGTGTGTGTGAGTGCGTGCGTTTGTGTTTGTATATGTGCACGCGCCCCTGTGTGTGTGTATATGTGTGTGTTTGTTTGTGGGAACGCATTTTTTGCCTTTGCTTGTGTGTGTGTGTGTGTGTGTGTGTGTGCATTTGTGTTTTATATATATATATGTGCGCCCCTGTGTGTGTGTGAGTTTGGCGGTGTCTCTCTCATTATTGCGGAAGAGAAGCTAATGATTAATCCGGGCCGGCCTCTCACCGCAGTGCAGGGAGTGATTTTGTGATTCAGCGAGAGGCAGGTGTGCTGGGGCCCGTTGAGAGGGAGGTGTTTCTCGCTTCAGACAAAGAGAGCGGCTTTGGAGAGGAGCTGCTCTGGCATTCACGGTTTTAAAGAGGGAGAGCTGGGCTCATAAACACATTGTTTTACCTAGGATTCGCTTAAAGGAAAGCGTTCAATGTCGCTGGCTTTCAATAAGATTTTTTATAAGAACGTATACCACTGAAGGTTTTTTTCATGTTTAATTTTGAGATTTACAAGGATTGCAAAGTGTGTATTTCGTACTTACTTGTGGATTTCACAAAGGGATAGAAAGACGCACTGAAACAGTGAGATAATCCGGAATGTAAACGTTCAATACTTACCTTAGCAAGCCACTCGGGAGTGTACACACGCTACTGCACCATGAGGTGTGGAGTTGTGTCAGGAAGGCAGGAAGTAGAGGCTTTTATAAGATGTTCCACCAGGAAGCACTTGGTTTTCAGCCAGGCTTTTATGCAAGTGTGTGGGAATTGGAGCGTTGGTGGGGTTTGTGAGGTGTTTGGAGGGCTGGTGGTGAACTGGGTCAGTGTGAGAGGAGGTGTGTTGGGATTCTACTTGATGCGTTATTTTTATGCATTATAGTGATTGGGTTTTGTAAGAGATCAGTGTCGCTTATTGCTCATGGTCTACTTCCTTACCTCGGTCCTGTATCATTAGGCAGGATTACTGAGTGTGCTGGGCAACTGCACCCATAAAAAAAAAAAAAAAAAAACTCAAAGGGCGCTCGGAAGAGCGCATACCTCCGCCACGTTATATAACAGTATTATAAGTTCTTCCCGATCTAGAATCCAGAATCCGTTGCGGATCACTCCCAAAATTGAATTAACTCATCCTTGGACTACCACCTACCATCCTGCCAAATTTCATGCCAATCTATTGATATCTTGATGAGTTATCCTGTTGATAGACAACTAACTAACAAACAATCAAACGGGTGAAAACATAACCTCTTTGGCAGAGATAAAAAAACAAAACGCAGAACCTTTCTAAATCGGAAACTTGGACTGAAGTAATTTGAGTTGGTTTAATGGATCGCAGTTATCTGGATAACTGAGCAATCCTGCTTCATGAAATTCTTCCTTGAAAAAATAAATCAATAATCCTTCTCGAAGGTTTCTGTTCAGCTGTCACGTGTGGATGAGACTAATACCGAGGTTTTTCTTCTGGTGCAAATGTCACAAAATTAATTTATTTTCATTAATGCCGTGATTTAGTCTCAACAAATACAGATTTCTGAGCGAAGCAGTAAGCGTTGCTGGATTGAGCTCACAAAATTTGATTTCTTCAGTGTAGTTACTTTTTTTTGGTCTACCTTACTGACTGGCTTTACAGTACTCCCTATTTAATGCCACAAGTCTATGTCCCATTGTCACTTCCTGAGGTTTCTCTTGGGATTTGCTGGCTCATTAGAATGTTCTAAGGAATTAGCTTATAAAGCTCACCGCATTCCATAAGCAAACTGGTTAGCAAACTTTGCCAGCTAGCTTTTAAGCAGAAGTTAATAAAAACACACCTCACTAGGACTGTCGGCATCCTCCTTTTGCTTCTGTTAATCGCTATACTGCTTTTGCTCTTCTTAAGTGTTTCACAGCTGCTTGGTGAGACAAAAATTATTTGCAGTATTGTGCTATGTTGCTTGTGAAATTTCATGTGAAAAAGTAGAAGCTGCTAGATATCTTGAAAAGTTTATGAATTCTGTGCGTGAAATTGCCTAAGGAAAGGAGGGCATTTTGGGTTTATTGAAGGCGGTGTTTTGGGGGTTATTGCATAATTTGGGGTTTGGTGGGCTTGTCAGGGGGCACTGGGTGTGTGTGTGTCTGGGGGGGATACAGAAGTGTAGAGCCAGGGTAAGGAATGAAAACAGTCTTCTCACACTTTTCCGACACAAAACGTAAGTGTGATTCACTGCACCTTCTGGAAAAAAGGAGTTCTTCAGTTTGTCTCCATAGGTGAACCCTTTTCAGTTTTTTTCGGAACCCTCTATGATGTGTTTAAACAGTGTGAAAGCACCCTGAATTAACTGCCTGGCCTTGGTACGGTTCCTTTATCGAATCAAAGAATCCCTTTTGGAACCATTTTTCTGACTGTGACGTGACTGATATTGCGATTTTGTGGTTTTCCTTCCCTGAAAGCCATTCAGCTCGAACACAACACAGCAGCTTGTTTATTTGCTGTTTACGGACCCAAAAACAGGGAGTGTTTTTTCCACTGAGCCGCTGGTGCTGACAATGTGACATAGTTGAGTTTGGCATCTAACTCTGAGGTTACAGTTGCTCACTTTAGCTGGCAACTTCCCCTTTACATCTTACTTTGAAAGCTGAGGATTGGCTCCTCCACTATAGCCAGTTCCTCCCAAAATTTTCTGAACTGAGCAGTTCTTTCTCACCACTGTTTGAGGGGGTTTATCCCTCCTGGGAGTCTGTTTTACCGTGCTTATTTGAGGATGTAGGCTGGGCATCTGCCTTTCTACTTTCTGAGACATTTTTGAGAGTTTTTCTATCAAAAGTGCAATTAAAAAAAAAAAACTGACTGATGAACTGACAAATGAACTTGAGCAGTTACAGTAAGTTTTTATTGCTGACTGTAAGTTATTAGACAGTGATGCAAATTTCCGCTGGTTTGGCACCTTACTGTTAAAATGAAAGCAATGAGATTTCAGGTAAAGTGCAAACTACATTGGCATTGTTTTGACTACACATTTATGTTGGGGCCATCCTCTTTGAATTTACTGACATTTTTGTGCATACGGTCTTGTGACTGTCCAAATACTTACGCACCGCACTATGTGCCGCTGCTCTGATAAATCATGGGTCAGAGAAAGCTGTGAGTTGTTTTTGTACCTGTGGGGCAACGTAAATCAAAACGTAAAAGGGATATCAACCCTTCCTCTGGCAATAAAAATGCTGGAGGTTAGTGTCCAGTCCCCTCATTGCAAAGCTTCCTGTCACAAGATATATCTTAAATGGTGATACGTCTTGCTGAGGGTGAAAACGGCTAAAAAACTTGAAGTCTCAACTTACCGCAAAATGTTAACTGCTAAAATTGGCTTGAGATACCTCAGCAGGCACCCTAACTCATCAATAACAATCTGTCCTCATGATCCACGTCGTTTACTTTGTCTGCTACCAGTTGCCGTCTGAATATAGCGTCAGCCATCTTGCCACAAATCAATCCTCTTAATCGATTTTTTTGTTTGTTTGTTTTGTTTTGTTTTTTTGCTGGCCGGCGATGTAACTGTCAGCTCAAACTGTTATTTGCAGCGTTAAGTTTGCTGAAATGGCTTCAGTGGTAATGCTCCTTCCGAAGGCAAACGGTTAAGCCCTGACTATACATGTATTCTTTCATTGTATGCCTCACAGTAAATTGGACCAGTACAAGCAATCTCGCTAACTAGCCATTAGCTAGTCTTAGCAGTTGTTTTCCACAGCCTACCATGTAAATAATTAGCTTTATTGTTGGAAAACACCAGCTGCATCTACCGCCATTAGCATTTGTAGCAGGAAGAATGTGTTCATTTGCTGGCCGCTTAGAGTCTGGGTTGATGGCTGTATAAATCACACATGCTCCAAATGTCATTATTGAATCACCTTCATGAAAAAAACTGACATTGCTCTTCATGCAGGAAGCAGTGAGGATTTTGCTTTGAGGGCAGACAAGAGGGCAGGGTCTCCCTTGTCTATACGTATGCTGAAGTAATGTAGCCTCAGTCTTTTATATATAACATGCTTATAACAGCATTATTACTGTGAATAAATATGTCACAGCTTACGTTTGACTGGAAAAGCTGACTAGATGTTGTGACGTCTTCTGTGTGGATATAGCAGATATCCTTCACATATTGTGCCATTTCCTGTAATTAGTTTACTTCATTTTCATCCTTTTTTTAAGCTGGTATGCACAAAGTGTAAAGTGTTTGTTTTTTTTATTTTCTTTTTTAAAATAATAGGTTGACCAGAATCACTAGCTCACATTGTGTTCATAACAACAGAAATGTGACTCATCAATATTGCTTGGATGTAAAAAAAGAAATTACAAATAGAGGATCACCTTGTTTATGTCTGCTAACTTTCAACCATTTGGATGGAATGCGTGTCACCTGATGACTTTGTGCAACTGAACGTTTTTTTTTTTTTTTAATACTGCCTAGGGGCTACCTAAGATGAGGCTAATTTGAAAAATAATGAATAATAACCTTTTTATCCTCTTTGGAAAAGATACTCATCTGGTTTGCACAGCTGTGAAAATCCTTTCTGCTGAACCAAAGGAAACACTGTTCTAATTATATTATTAAAATGACCAGTAATAGCAAAATTGCAACTTCAGGGGCCAATAATTTGGAATTACAGTATTTACTGTGAAATTAAAATGGGTTGATTACATTTTGTTCATGCTTTTCTCAGTTGTACCGCTGAGAAGCTGTGATTCAAAAGACTTAAAAGACTGCAGTGTCTGTGTGTGTGTGTGTGTGTGCTTATCCATGCATGTAAGTATCAATGTGTCTGTATGTGTGTGTGTATGCTTGCCCGCAAATGTGTGTTTTTGTGTGTCCGTATGTGTGTATGCTTGACTGAGCATATGCGTATCCACTTGTATACATGTGTGTGCATTTGCTTGTCTGAGTGCGCGTGTGTGTATGCTTGTACGGGCTTGAGTGTGTGCGTGTATTCTTGTCTGTGCAGGTATATGTGCGTTTTTCTGTGCATGTCTGAGCGTGTGTGTGTGTGTTTGAGTGTTTGTTTGAGTATTGTGTATGCGTATGTGTGTTTGTGTGTGTGTGTATTCTTGTGTGAGCATGTGTATGACAGTTTTTGTATCCTTGTCTGGGCATTTGTGTGTTGTTTGAGTGTGTGTATGTTCTTGTCTGAGCGTATATATTGTATTTGTTAGTTTGTTCGCTTGTTCAAACGTGTGTGTGCATCTGTGTGCGCGCATCTTTGTGTGTGTGCTTTTGTGTTCGCGTGAGTGTGCATGTGTGTGCACGTGCGTTCCTGCGTGCTTTTGTGTTTGTGTGTGTGTGTGTGTGTGTGTGTGTGTGCGTGTGTGCGCGTGCGCGTGCCCGCGCGAGAGTTTGTGTGCCTGTGTGCCGTGTGTGTGTACGTATGTGTGTGTGTGTGTTTTTGTGTTGACGCAGACTTCTCCACAAGCCACCTTCTCCTCAGCTAGTTGCCTCTGTCAGCCCAGGGGATGTTAGGGATGGGGTCTGCGTTGGCATGGTGACGGGGAGGGCAGGGGTGGTCAGTGTCCGTGCGGAATGGGCCAGGAGCTGCAGACGCCTCAGGAGACAGGGAAGAGACAGGCAGCCGGCAGCTGAGGCGTCGGGCCCAGGTATCCGGACAGGGCGCTCATGGAGGGGGGGGGTGGAGCTGGGGGGTCGGCTGAGGTGAGATGTGAGCGCTGTGGATTGGGCGGGGGGGGGAGGGGTCCGGTGATTAATGCTCAGGCAGATGTGTCAGTGTGGCGATGAGAAGCTGGGAGAATCAGGGCGGCGTCTCCTTCGCAGTATGTGTGTGTGTGTGTGTGTGTGTGTTTTGTTAGGGAGATGGAGTATGTGTGTGTGCTTTATTTGTGAGTGTATACCCGGGTGGCAATGCCTGAGAGCATGTATGCGAGCTCGCGCGTGTGTCTGCGTTTGTGTTCGGTTGTTTCAGTATGTGTGTGTTTTCTGTGTGTTCATATTTGTATTTGTGTGTTTGTGCGCCTGTATGTACGTGTTTGTTTGTGTGTGTGTGTGGTTGTGTGTTTGTGATGGCATGTGTGTTTTAGTTGTGCTTATATTTGTGTGTGTTATTTGTTTGCGTGTGTGTGTCTACTCCTATAAGTGGGCAATGTGTTCGTGTATGGTTGCGAGTGTATGTGTGTACATACACGCCTATATGTGTGTATGTACCTATGTGGGTGCGTGTGTGCATGCCTTCATGAGTGTGCGCAAATGTGTGATTGTGTGTTTGACTGTATCTGTTTGCTTGTGAGTGCATAAATTTGCGCGATTAGCAGTGTAGCGTATGGATAGATTAGTAACGTGGTATAGCTGAAACGAATTCAGTAAATGGATAGATCAGCATCATAGCATAGCTGATATAGATTCTGCACATGGATATATTAGCAGCGTAGCATAGCTGAAATAGATTCAGCACATGGATAGATTTGCAGTGTAGCTGAAATAGATTCTGCTCATGGATAAATTAGCAGTGTAACGTCGCTGAAATTGATTTTGTATGTGGGTAGATTAGCATCGTTACATAGCTAAAATAGAATTTGCTCATGGATAGATTCTTAGCGTAGCATAGCTGAAATGGATTCTTTAAATGGATAGATTAGCTTAGTAGCATAGCATGATATAGATCTTACGCATGGATAGATTAGCCACGTAGCTGAGATAGATTCTGTACGTGGATAGATTAGCAGTGTAGCATACCTGAAATAGATGTTGCATCTGGATAGATTAGCAGTGCAGCATAGCTGAAATAGAACTTGCACATGGATAGATTAGTAGGATAGCATAGCTGAAATGGATTCTTTAAATGAATGGATTAGCATTGTGGCTTAGCTGATATAGATTCTACACATGGATAGATTAGCAGCATAGCGTAGCTGAAATTGATTCTGCTCATGGATAGATTAGCAATGTAGCATAGCAGAAATACAAAACCCAATTCCAATTAAATTGGGACGTTGTGTAAAACCTGAATAAAAACAGAATACAATGATTTGCAAATCCTTTTCGACCTATATTCAATTGAGCACACTACAAAAACAAGATATTTAATGTTCAAACTGATAAATTTATTGGGTTTTTTTGGAAATATTCACTCATTTTGAATTTGATGCCTGCAACACGTTCCAAAAAAGCTGGGACAGGGGCATTTTTACCGCTGTGTTACATCACCTTTCCTTAACAACACTCAATAAGCATTTGGGAACTGAGGACACTGATTGTAGAAGTTTTGTAGGTGGAATTCTTTCCCATTCTTGCTTGACGTACGACTTCAGTTGCTCAACAGTCCGGGTCTCCGTTGTTGTATTTTGCGCTTCATATTGTGCCACACATTTTCAATGGGAGACAAGTCTGGACTGCAGGCAGGCCAGTCTAGTACCTGCACTCTTTTACTACGAAGCCACGCTGTTGTAACACGTGCAGAATGTGGATTGGCATTGTCTTGCTGAAATGAGCAGGGCCGTGCATGAAAAAGACGTCGCTTGGATGGCAGCATACGCTGCTCCAAAACCTGTATGTACCTTTCAGCATTAATGGTGCCTTCACAGATGTGGAAGTTACCCATACCATGGGCACTAACACATCCCCATACCATCACAGATGCTAGCTTTTGAACTTTGCGCTGATAACAATCTGGATGGTCCTTTTCCTCTTTAGCCCAGAGAACACAACGTCCTTGATTTCCAAAAGCAATTTGAAATGTGGACTCGTCAGACCACAGCACACTTTTCCACTTTGCGTCAGTCCATCTCAGATGAGCTTGGGCCCAGAGAAGCCGTTGGCGTTTCTGGGTGTTGTTGATATATGGCTTTTGCTTTGCATGGTAGAGTTTTAACTTGCACTTGTAGATGTAGCGACGAACTGTGTTAACTGACAGTGGTTTTACAAAGTGTTCCTGAGCCGACATGCTAATATCCTTCACAGAATGATGTCGGTTTTTAATGCAGTGCTGCCTGAGGGATTTAAGATCACGGGCATTCAATGTTGGTTTTCAGCCTTGCTGCTTACGTGTAGAGATTTCTCCGGATTTTCTGAATCTTTTGATGATATTATGGACTTTAGATGATGAAATCCCTAAATTCCTTGCAATTACAGGTCGAGAAACATTGTTCTTAAACTGTTGGACTGTTTGCTCATGCAGTTGTTCACAAAGTGGTGAAACCCCACCCCATCCTTGCTTCGTTTGCGCTCAGACAACCTGTCCCCCAGTCCCACGGCAATGAGAGTGAGCTGATTAATACAAGAGAGGAAGAGAAGGCCCAAACTGTGTGCGCGAGAGAGAGAGAGAGAGAGAGAGAGGGAGAGAGAGAGAGAGAGAGGGAGAAAGAGAGAGAGCTTTGGGATTTGAAACCCTCTTTATTGAGACAGTCATTCGAAAACAGAAATGTCAAAACCTGAAAAAGTGAAACAGTCCCAAAATTAAAGCCAAACAACGAAGAGTGGCAAAACATAAAAAGTCGTAGGAGAAAAAGAAAACAGAAAAAGGCATGAAATATGACAGAGGGAGAGAGAGAGAGAGAGAGAGAGCTGGGAAGAAAGAGGGTGAAAGAGAGAGGGAGAGATTGCAGGAAGAAAGAGAGAGAGAGAGAAAAATGGTGGAAGGGAATAGAGGCCTCTTTGTGACGCTGCAGTGGCACGCCGGTGCGTAGCGCTAAATAATTAATGTAGCGTGTCGGATTTCACTAGGAGCCAGCGCTGTGGCCTTCGGCGGGGGGGGGCTGTTTGGGACAGCCTGGCGCGATGCTTCACTACCCAGCTGCTCTCCGGCCTCAGAGAGCTGCGGAGAGAGGGATAGAGAAAGGGAGGGGTGTAGGAGAGGAAGAGGGGGGCCGTGAAGGGAAGAGGAAGGAGAGGGACGATTAACGGCGGCGTAACGGAGACCAGCTTGAAGTGGCGGGATGAGCTGCTATCCGTGAATATGCTTTTGATTAGTGACTCAGGAGGAATTTGCCGTGATCGTTACGCCAGTCCCGAATCAATCACTGATGCAGCTAACGAGGCAACAGGAGAGAATGAGTGGATTATTGGAGAGGAAGGAGAGAAAGAGCGAGAGAGATGGAATGAGAGAGAGAGAGAAAGAAAGAGAGATGTAGAGTGGAGAATTCTGTGCTTGATAAGGTTGACACAAATTGGAAGTAGATGGGTGAATCTTGATACAGTGCATATTTGCACGGTAACTTAATTTGTTTTGTTTTTTTTTTCCTTCGGTTTACGCTGCAGCAAATTAAACTTGAAGAGTGATTACAAGGTGGGAGTACAATCAGACTTTAATCTGAGGGTGTTTGCTTGCATACTGGGTGCTGTTTTTAGGAATCCTCGCGGATTGTTTTCATGACTGTCTAAATACTTATGGTCTGTACTCTAAGCATTAATGGTACCATGGTGCATAAATATTGAGTATTAATGTGACCTCTGACCCTGACACTGTAACCTTGCTGCCCGTTTGTCCCTTGTCGGAGTTTTGTTCTCAAAATAGGGTTCTTTTGATCTATAGAAGAACCTGTTTCAGCTCTTAACGGAACCCTCAGTTATACTTTACATAAAGGCCTATGCAAATTGGTTGTACCAAAGTTGTCAGCTACAAGCTACTCCAAATTTAGCGCATAAGATAATATTAATATAGGCATTTCAAAAATGGCTCATTTCTAACTACTTTAATGATAGTAATTCAACAGTTTATTTTTATACTCTTTGCTATGCAAATGTATAAATAGTCATGATCTATAAGACCTGAATGCCTTTGATAACCAATAATGAATGGTATGTTGTTTTCATGATAAAATTATGAGCAATTCTTTGATAATCATTGACAGATGCTTAAGTTAATGCCAGTTCACATGACTTTACTGTAAAGTGTTGGCAAAACCCTCCATCTGAAGTGTGTGAGGAGTGAAAGATCCATGATGAAGGGCAGTTTTTTCCCAGCAGAGAAGCCTTGAACCTGATAGGTTTATTCGATGGAACTAGGGGGCTCCTGGAGGAACCTATTTGTCATTTGAGTCCCCCCAGCTGAATTTGACCCCCCGTCCCCCGGATCCCTGTCACACTGACCTTCTCGTTCTCTCTTTCCAAGAAGGTGATGTTGCCGACGGGAACAGCATTCCGATGGTTCCAGTAGCGAGAGGCTACGTGCTGCCGTGGCGACCGTGGCTGATGGTGGCGCTGCGATTATCCGCCAAAGCTCTCCGCGATCAAGTGCAATGCCTCCTCTCGCTTGGACAGACTGGGAAGTGGATGCTCTGGCAGGACACACACACACACACACACACACAAAGATAAAACTCACATGACACACACGCAAAACAAACGAAAGAAATGAACTAACGGACGAAACGAAAGCGAGACAAAGCAAAGCGAAAAACAGCTATGTTATCATTTTCTGTGGATGCACCTACTTATACCTGAACCAAAAATAAATAAACAGAAAATTGTGGCGACTTCATTCCTTTTCTATCTCCCATTTTGGGTACCTTTTCCCACCCCAATCCCCCCCACCCCCACCCCACCCAGCCCCTTCCGATTTCTACAACGTTTCCGGCAGTTTTTTGTCCCTTTGACATAGAGCTGTTCATTTGCCAAACAGAAATGACAAACTGAATGGACAATCAACTGATTTTCCGTGTTTGGTGTTTATGTCGTTATGTGTGGACTGATACAGTACATGTGTAGAGAATGTAAATTTACGGCTATATTTTAAAAAAAAGAAACTAGTGGCTAATGAAAGCACTATTGTAATTTAGCACCATTGTTCTTACTTACAACTTGTATTTTTGATTGTTTTATTTTTTATTTTTTTTGTTTCATGTCATAAATCTATGGTTTTTGAAATTGTGTAATGTTTCCTATTAAAAGGAGAAAACAAGAAAAACTTTTTTTTTTTTTGGTTTTGCAAAGTAGAATCCCAATTTCTGAACAAGCAAGATGCTTTTTGTGTCTAATACCACCTCAGTTTCGCCCCAACTGCCGTATTTCAGAGCAACAGTCATGGTCACGCGAAGCACCGCCTCCTTGGTATTCCTGCGGTTTTCATTGGTTAAACTGGCGGACATTTGTTTCACCTCTCAATTAGGCCTCCCCCATGATTGGCTGAGAGGCCTCAGTGCTCAAAATCAGTGGTCATCCTGCTAAGTTAAAGTAAATGGTACCGATATATATATATTTTTTTTCTAGCACGTTGCCAGAACTACATTTTCGAAGTGGAAGAAGAGGAATGATGTTTCTTTTCATCTAGAAATTTGGGCTTGTTTCTGTGAATAAAAAAAACAAACAAAACGAACAAATGCATGTATCCGTGTCAGGATTTACAGTTCTCAAGTTTGTCTACTTCTGCATGTTTTCTTCTTTGTTCAGTTCTCAAGTCTCCTTCTGTTTTTTTTAAAAGGTGCTTCATCTGTCAAAAACAAGCAAATACCAAGAAACAACACATAACAAGGTCCTGCAGTGTGAAAATAGCCCTCAAATTTCTTTCTTTTTATTTCATTCATTGGTAACCAAATAAAGAGTTGAGTCGATAAGACAAAAGAGTTTCTGACAAAAGTAAGGCCATGTGTCTCTTGGATTCCCATTACTATCATTTAATGTGAAATGCAAATTAATTGAAATCGGATAAACTCTTGCAACTAAAGGTGTGACTGATTGTGAATTCCAACTTCAATTCCAGTAGAATTGATACGATGTGTAAAATGTAAATAAAAGCAGCAAGCAGTACTTTGCTATTCCCATTTAACCTTTACTCAACTGAAAAAAGGTTCAAAGACAAGTCAAGTTATGGTTTAACTCATCAACTTTACTATTTAATTGAAAATAATAGTTTCTTGAAGTTGTGATGTTGACAGCATGTTCCACTGAAGTTGGGACAGGTGTATACCCACCACCGTATAGGATTACCTTTCATTTAAAAAAAACACTCCTCTGGGAATTGAGGACAATATTTGCTGAAGTTTCAGCATCAGAATTTGATACAGTTCTTGCCCTATATTGGACATCCGTTGGTCAACAATCAGTGGTCTCCGTTGTTGTATTTTGAACTTCATAATCCGGCACGTTTTCAGTGGTAGACTGTTCCTGGCTGCGGGCAGGCCAGTCTAGCACTCGCAATCTGTGGCTACAACACCACGCTGTCGTAATGTGTACAGAGTGTGGCTTGGTGTTCTCCTACTGGAACAAGTAGGGGCATCTTTGAAAAAGGTGATGTCTAAAGGGCAACATATGTTGTTTGAAAATGCATGTCCACCTCTCTGTCAGTACTACCTTCACAGATGTGCACTGGACTATGTCAGATGTTGGCTTTTGAACATGTCCCTGATGTTCATGTTGGAATGGTCCTCTTCTTTGGCTCTGAGGACACAACATCCATTATTTCCAAAAACAACTTGAGACAATGTCTCATCAGACCATGGCACACCTTTCCACTTTGCTTGAGTTCATCTCAGATGAACTTGAGCCCAGAGAAGTCAGTGTTGCCTCTAGATGGTGCTGATATGGCTTCCTCTTTGCATAGTAAAGTCTTCATTTGCATTTGATGATGCCACAATGAAGTGTGTTTACTGACTCCAGTCTTCTTCAGCATTTACGAGCCTTTGTGGTTATGCCTACTCCAGAAGGATGTTATTTCATATGGCAGTGTGAAAAGAGGTCACGCACATCCAATTTTGGTAATGGCTGTCTTTTACAAGTGCATATTGTTCAGGTTACTCCAAATTTTCAGAATCTGTTCGGTATATTATGGACTCAAGATAGTGAAATTCCTCATTTCTGAGCAACTGCATATTGAGAAACATTGTTCCTAAACTGTTTGACTACTTGTTCATGCAGCTTTTGGCAGAGTGATGAACCTCAAACCATCTTTCTGGTGGTCGACTATGCCTCGTGTGACTGCTCAGTTTATGCTGAACCATAATTGAATCATCTGTTACCAACCTGTTTACCAGTGGAATGTTCCAAATCGGTTTTTTTGTTTTGTTTTTTGTTCTGAAGATTCCACAGCTTTTCCAGTCTTTCCATTTCCCTGTCCGAATTGTTCTGGAACGTGTTGCTGGAATCAAATTCAGAATTCACAAACATTTACAACAATCATGTGGTCATATTTTTCTTTTTGCTGATTTCACCTAAATGTAGGTAAAATAATACTACAAATAATTCTCTTCTTCTTTATTCTGTTTTTATTGCATTTACATACCGTCACAATTCTTGTGGACATGAGGGTGTTGATTGAAAGCCTCAATGATGTTGGATGTCACAGCCTCACAGGTGAAGAGGCGCAGTCTAATATCGCTGTGTTGTTGTAGAGTCAGCAAAATAATGTTCGTCCAGGACACTTGGCGTTATCAGATTATCAGTGCATTTTAATTGTTGTTGAAATCTGCCATAGGGCCTCTTTAGTGAAGTTTTAAGGATGTTCAGGGCTTCCTGGATTTGGCCTTCACTCCTTATCGCTGCCATTACGCAAACTTCAACAGCGTAAAATTGGAAAATTTATTTATTCTTGATATTTCTGCAATGAGAATGACTAAAGGTAATCTTGTTTGGAGTAGGAGTATCAACCTGAAATGTGGCCTGAAAGGGGACCTATTATGCTTTTTTTTTTTTTTTGTCCTTATATTCATGGATGTCCAAAAGGGAAGTTTATAAAATTTTTTGCAAAAAAAAAAAAAAGACATTAAAAAAAAACCATAAAATTCTTTGATATCTTGGCATTTTGATTCCTGTCATTCCTAACCCTCTGAAAAAGAGTTTGATGAATGAGCACCCCCTCTATGGAATGAGCTTTGTTTCAACTGGCCAGCAAACAGAACCAATGTGTCAATGGAGAGTGACGATGCCATGATGCCCCAGTTACTGGCAGGTTTGAAAACAAAGATGACTGAATAAGAAGCTAGATAGCTATTAAACTACACAATGAGTGTGGAAAGGTAACATTTGCAGGCTAAGCAAGCATGGACATTCACAGAAGTGCGATATGCAGTTAACAATAGTTTTACTACTTTTGTAATTCAGTCTCTAACATAAAGAATTATCTGTAGCTAGCATCTGTGTAGTAGTAACCGTTAGCTAATATTTAATTTACTGCGCTAGCTACTCTGTTAAAAACGCACTGAATTCCATTAAAAACGGTCACCCATTCTCTGTTCCTATCTACTTGTTTCGTACATTGCTAATTTCTGAACTAGTAATGGTTTCTAAATTCACTGTTAACTTAGTAGCTTGCTTGCTAGCTAGCTAATTAACCACTCAATGATTATAGGAAGTTGTAACATGGTCTCGGTGAATACTCTTTTCTGATTGGCTGGCAGGTATGCGTTACAACCGTGGAACCGCACAGGTAGTTCGGCTATGGTAGTTTCACCATTCAAAATTCATCCGCTAGCCAACCTGTAACCATGGCCACGTTAGAGCACTGGCATTCGGCTGGGTATAACAAAAACCTGACTCATTTATTTCCAGTAAATTTGCCGGCATCAGATAAGTTGCGTCCTGCAGGGTTGTTAACAATAGGTACTCCAGCGATAATGACAGTAAATATTAAAGCAGCGAAGTAATCATGCTTTATTCATTAAACGATCGTAATTATGAACGGTTACAAAGGAAGCTTACAAGATCACTTCATGTGTAAGCAACTTTTGACAGTTCTCTAGCTATGTGCGATGCCAACAGACTGATTACAGCTCGCTGGCTCTACGGAAACCATCATAAATTCATTGTAATTGCGGGTAGCAAGTTAACTACAGTCTGCATAATCGCGCATAATGTTGTGTTATGCATAATCTCCGTTTCAGCTAGAATCTGTTATCAAATCGACAGCTGGTAAAAGGATGTTAGCGTGTGCAAAAAAAATCTTTCTCCATTAAGGTAAGCTGAATTAGGTTAGCTGGTTCAGTTTAGCTTGGCCTATAGCACTGGCCATGAGAAGGCGCGGCACCTGTTTAATGATTACCAGCTCGTTTTTGTAAGTGCAAAACTTTCATCTGAATGCTTTGATTTGATATTGCTGGCAAGTGACTATGATATAAGTTGGATAATCAAGCCGTAGGTGTGCATCACACGGTTTTAAGGCATTTCGCGGAGGCAACCACTCTCCGCTTCGCGTCGGGTGGTTATTCGCCTCCACGTCGTGCCTTAACACCGTCTGATGCACACCTACGAGTTGATTAACCCTTACATACTCCATGCATGCTAGCTAAGTAAGTTAGTTTTGAGAGTAGCACATAACTAGCGAGCTAGCTACATCAACAACCAAGCCATACACATTTGACTAAGGTTACACTTGGAATTGAGATTGAATAACAGAAATCGAAAGTACTTACTTAGCTTGTATCAAATTCTTCATGAAAAACAATCCAAACCACCACTGCTGTGCTTCTTCAGAATGCATATTAGGTCCCCTTCAATGTAACTTTTGTTTCCAGTCATGTGTTGTTCTGATCCAGATTAATAGTATAAAGCAGGCAGACAAATGGTGGATTGCACACACACACACACACACACATATATATGCATATATACACACACACTACCAGTCAAACGTTTTTGCACGCCCAATGATCTTGTCAAGTCTTTATCTGCATTTATGTTTACAACAAAGAAATCAGTGGAAGCCAATACTTTTTTATTATAAATAATAAATTTACAAAAAAAATCCACAAGGAATTGCGGATTGAAATGATCAGCTCGCTATCAGCCCCCTGAAGCTGCTTGATAATGAGTAGATCATTTGGATCACCTGTGCTGGAGCAGGGAGAGATCTAACACATGCAGGACAGGTGGTCCTCCAGGAGAGGTTTGAGAAGCACTGGATTAGACCAGCGTTACTGATCTGCTTAAATATTGACAAAATGACTGATCCTGGTTTTTCTTAATTCGTTTTGTTACATACATGGTTTATACATGGGGCTTCAGTTTTCCTACCTTTCTGTTACACAACCAATATGAGACTATTACACAAGAGGAAAATATAAAAAATTGTACAATTATAGAAAATATTGGGGTGTGCAAAAACCTTTGACAGGTAAGGTAGCTAGTTATGGGCTTTTGCTGTTTGAAGCTGGAATGTTGCCATAAAAAAACAAGCCATGACATTGCCATTCAGACGATGGGGAGCCTGCTTGTGACGTAGGAAGGGGAGCCAAATCTGAAAGCGATGCCAAATACCATGTTTTATGAAAAAGGTAGCCAGCAAAAAATGACTGGGTCATCTTATTTCACAGTTTGTGGGTTAGTAAGCACTCCAGATACCGAAATGTACAACCCCAATTCCGAAATAGTTGGGACAAAGTGTAAATTATGAATAAAATCAAAACGCAATGACTTTCAAATCACACCAGCCAGTATTTTATTCACAGTAGAACAGAGATAACATAGCAAATGTTGAAACTGAGAAATTTTACAATTTCATCCACCAAATGAGCTCGTTTCAAATTTGATGGCTGCTACAGGTCTCAAAAAAGTTGGGACAGGGGCCTGTTTACCGTGGTGTAGCATCCCCTCTTCTTTTTAACACCGCGTGGAAGCGTCTGGGCATTGAGGAGACAAGTTTCTGAGTTGGAATTTGATCCCACTCTTGTTTAATATAGGCTTCCAGCTGCTGGTGAGTTTTGGGTCTCCTTTGACGGACTTTTCGTTTAATTATGTGCCAAATGTTCTCAATCGGTGAAAGATTAGGACTGCAGGCAGGCCAGTTCAGCACACGGACTCTTCTACTACGAAGCCATGCCGTTGTAATAGCTGCAGTATGTGGTTTTGCATTGTCCTGATGAAATACACAAGGCCTTCCCTGGAATAGATGTTGTCTAGATGGGAGCATATGTTGCGCTGAAACCTTTATATACCTTTCAGCATTTATGGTGCTTTTTAAAACATGCAAGTGTCCCACACTATATGCACTAATGCATCCCCATTCCATCAGAGATGCTGGCTTTTGAACTGAACGCTGATAACAGGAGGGGTGGTCTTTCTCCTCTCTAGCCCAGAGGACACGACGCACATGGTTTCCAACAAGAATGTCAAATTTGGACTCGTCTGACCACAGGACACTTTGCCACTTTGCTACAGTCCATTTTAAATGAGTCTTGGCCCACAGAACATGGCTTCTGGATCATGCTCAACAATGGCTTCCTTTTTGCATTTTAGAGTTTTAGGTGGCATCTGTGGATGGCACGGCGGACTGTGTTGACAGACAGTGGTTTCTTGAAGTATTCCTGGGCCCATTTAGTAATGTCAATGACAGAATCATGCCGGTGAGTGATGCAGTGGCGTCTGAGGGCCCGAAGATCACGGGCATCCAGTAAAGGTCTTGACCTTGTCCCTTACGCACAGAGATTTTTCCAGTTTCTCTGAATCTTTTGATGATGTTATGCACTGTCGATGATGAGACCTTCAAAGCCTTTGCAATTTGACGTTGAGGAACATTGTTTTTAAAGTATTCCACAATTTTTTTACGGAAACCTTCACAGGTTGGAGAGCCTCTCGCCATCTTTACTTCTGAGAGACTCAGCCTCTCTAAGACATCCCTTTTATAGCCAATCATGTTACACACCTGATGCCAGTTAATTTAATTGCTCGCTAAATGTTCTTTCAGCTGATTCTCTTATATATTAATTGCTTTTTCAGCCCTTTTTTGCCTGTGTCCCAACTTTTTTAAAACCTGTTGCAGCCAGAAAATTTGAAATAAGCTCATTTTGTGAGTAAAAATGTTAAATGTCTCAGTTTCAACATTGGAAATGTTATCAATGTTCTATTGTAAATAACATATTGGCTCATGTGATCTGAAAGTCATTGCATTTTGATTTTATTCACTATTTACACTTCGTCCCAACTATTTCGGAATTGGGGTTGTATGTGCACAAAAACTGAAAAAGTGAGTTTTTCATAATGTCCTCTCAAATGAAAAAAGATATTGATGATGTTAAAAAACGTGTTGAAATTTGCATGTGAAAATAATTTTTTTAATCATTTTCACCTGCAAATTCAAATATGTGAAAATAAAATTTGGCGCATCAATACCGGAATATCTTCATGTGGAAAAAAAAACCATTTGGCATGAAATTCCACATTTTCACATTTTTTTTTAGGAAGTGGAACTACAATTTCACCTCATGGGAAAAAAAAAAATTGATTCGAAACCGCCAGGGTTACCTTTATTTTACTGATGTACGTTGGATGTTCGATTATTTTAACGGATCACATAAAATCTGTTGTCCTCTTAACATGTGGGGTTATCACATGGTTTTAGGCGCATGTGATTTGCTGGGTGCTGTTTTGCCGCTCAATCGCTGGACTCTTGATGACCGTGGCAGCGTGTCCGAGCCGGGATCATTCGACCGGAATGGAATCTTTTTTTTTTTTTTACACCACAGGGAAAGACGGTAGCGATTCTGTCGCGCATGATGGAAGCCTGGATGCGTTCTGAGCGGGAATGCAGAGAGCGCGCTCAGAGTGCTGTGTGGCTTCTGTGGGGGTGTGGGGGGTGGGTCAGGTGGAGAGGCGTTTGGAGGAACGACGTGCTTGCGGGATGGTGTGTGTGTGTGGAGGGGGTTTACACGGCCTGTGCATTTAGCTCTGCCCTAAACCCTGCCCGCCACACCTCTTCATTTACTGCTGCACGTTGATATAAGGGCAATACTGCCTACAGGGTGCGGGGCGATGACGTGGGAGAGAAGTCGCAGTGATGAAGATCGCAGGTCCGCCATGTTAGAATTAGGCAGGTTTTCCTCTCTTTGTTTTTTTTTCGCACTGAATCCTTGTTCTTTTGGCGGTTGCAGCGAGTGTCTCAGGCCACCAGCCCCCCCCAGCCAGCGACAGCAGCGGGCTTTTGCCATCGCCAAGGCGCTGAGGGAAACTGGGACCCTGCATTATTAATGTAGCGCACCGTCCAACCCGCCAACACTGCGCCCGGCCCAGTCTGCCGTCAGAGAGAGAGCGAGAGTCTCTGTGTGTGTGAGTGTGTGTGTGTGCGTGCTTGCGTTCATGCTTATTTATGTGCTGTGTGTGTGTGTGTCTGCGCGTCTGTGTTTTGTGCCTCTTTGTGTGTGTGCATGCGCGTGTGAGCGTGCTTGTATTTGCTTTTGTTTCTTTATGTGTTTTTGTTGGCAACTGTGTGTGTGTGTGTGTGTGTGTGTGTATAGGCGTTGTGCCTTTATTGGCGCAAGTTATTGCATGTGTGGGAAATATTACATTTGAATTAGCTGTGATAAATTCTGTGGAGCAGCTATAAATAATGACCATATAATCTACAAGCGCATTAGCCACCACCGTGTTACAATTTACTTGTAAAAAAGCTTGTGACACAGAGCAGTCTTCCAACATAAACCAGTAATGCTGTTGTACATATTCACAGCCCAGTAGTTATAATATGTTATAGAATAGTTATTATTGTGTTATAACTGCTCCATAAGACATAACAGTAAAACTTCTTGGTTTCTCCTCATCCTTGTGCCTGTTTATTGCATGAAAGAGGCCATTTGCTGTTCGTGGTTCAAAAACAAAAACCAAGGACTTAATTTCACATCGTATTTAATGTTCCTACTCGCAAAACAGTCCCATTCCACACCTTGCCCATGGCAATGGATTGAAGCCCTTCTGTGATTCTGTCCAGTTGCTGGGTGACTGGGTCATGTGACCTGTGATTAACCCTTGAAGGGGTGACATCACACATACGGCATTAGAATGTCCTTATCTTGTTATACGAATGCTAATTCAAAAAATTATAATAATAAAATAAATAATAGCAATAATAATAATAATAACAATACAACTGAAAGCAGAGGAGTTTCAGAGCATGGAGGATTTTTAAGAGCAACTCGCAGTATGAGGCAGAAAACCTGCTCTGCGCAGGGTTAAAATTCCCCCGTCTTTGTCCAGATAGCGCGCGTAGGAGTGACCGCCGAGGCTCGTGGAGCTGGAATGGCAGAAATCCCATTACCGCACCTGTGGGGGGTGATGCCGGCGTGGCGGGGGAGTTGCGCGAGCCTTAGCACGTACTCGCTGTACGGGAGGAGAGTGACTCATAGGTGCTTCTCTGCGCGCTCGTGTGAATGAGGCCTAATTGCACTCCGTTCCCAGACCTAGTGCGTGCGCCACATCGCAGGGAAAGTAATCATAAATGGCAAATTAATCGCTTAATGACGGTGACAATGAATTCCGCATTTGTGAGCCAATTTTTAAATTTCTGGATATTTTCCAAAAAAGGAAAACTGTAAAAATATTGTTTGTATTAATTTCATATAGGGATAGAACCAGTTCCTTTCCTTTTTATCCTAGTGTTAGTGCAATTAGTGTTATTACAAATATGTATTTAGAATGTTCTTGAGTGAACATAATGTTCTAGGGCTGACATAACAATTACTGCCATTTACTGAATAATAATGGAGCTCTAGATAGAATATTTACTTTGAATTTGCGGGAAAAAATGTAACATCAATGTAGAATAATTAGTTACCTTCATAGCATAGTTAAATGAAACAAATTATATTTGACCTCTTCCTTAGCTTGGAATGTGACATATGCAGGCTGATCACTTCACAAAAATCAAAACAAACAATTAATGGAAACTAAAGTTCTTTTGGGGATGCTAGCTTGCAAAATTTCTTCAACATTATAAGATGCAGGCTGCTAGCATGTGAGGATCTGTGAAAATCATTGGAAGATGCTTGACTGATAGCTGGCTACGTTCTCAAAATATCTGGACTTTGTATCTGCTCTCTAAACTTAAGCCAGGCTATTTCATGGTTCTCAAAGGAAAGCTACTAAGATAGCATTACCTACTGAAGGCTACTCTCCTCATCCTGTTTGTCCCTAAACTTGATGATCAAGTTCCATGTAGGTAGCATCTTTTACACGGTACACATTTGGACTGAAACAGGGAATGCAAGTGGTGTACGGGGTCACATTGATTGGCGAAAAATCCCAAGTTTTTATACAATCACTGGGTTGTAGCCATTTGGGGAGTGTGTTATGGTGGCGCTTGCTGGATTTGTAATCAGTTATGGGTCCTTTTCACTTTTGTGCCTCTGTTTGAAACTGTATTAGGTTACAGTATTAGCGATGGCATATAGTATGTATTAAAGTCTGGAGGATGGCAGGGGATTGACCAAAGTATGGCAGGGCTTACAGTAGGGTATGGATTGGGTCAGAGTAGACTTTGGTAGGGTAGAGCAGGGTAGGGGATAGAGTACAATAGGCTAGAATTTAGATTACAGATTGGTTGGGGATTGAGAAGAATATGGTGGAGTTTCCACAGGAGTATGGTGCTAAATATGGTTTAAAGTATGGATGCAGATAGAGGACACTAGAGTTTCGTGCAGAATACAGTTTTGAGTAGAGTTGAATCTGGTGGGATTCAGAACAGAAGATGGTGGGGTATTTAGAAGTATACAGTAGAGTTTAGACCAGAATATGGAAGGATTTAATAAGGACTATGGTTTTGGACAAAGTTGAATGTGTGTGGAAGGGGATAGAGTCGCATATGTTTGAGTTAAAAGTATGGTTTCAAGTAGAGTAGAATACGGTAGAGTTACACTATAGAGCAGTAGGGCATATAGGTGAGAATATGGTGAAGTTCAGAGTTGAGTACAGTACAGTATATTCTCAGAACTAACAATAGAGTAGAGATTTTATGCTTTTGGGAGCAAACTACCATGTGTACCCTGAAAGTGCAATAATCTTCTTTGGGTCATTATAAATACTTTTTACAGGCAAAAAGGGTACAGATTAATAATTAAACCAACATTGGTTTATAATTATATCTATAGGCGTCACCCTCAATAACTAAACTGTGCCTTTAAACATTAGCGAGGACATGCATGCACACACACACAAACACACACACACATGCACGCACACACACGCACACACACACTCACACCCGTAGTACGCACACAAACACACACACACACACGCACACACACACATCTGCACGCGCACACATACACACACACACACGCGCGCATACACACTCACACCCGTGCATACACACACACACACACATACACACACAGGTACGCACACGCAATAATGCGTGTCCACACCAGTGGGGACGCACGGAAGCATATTAAGCACAAATCAATAGCCGTGGTGGAGGGTAGAGATAGGAAATAGTGAGAGAGAAAGAGAGAGGGAGAGATAGAGAGAGAGAAAGAGAGGGAGAGAGAGAAAGAGGGAGAGAGAGAAAGAGAGGGAGAGAGAAAGAGAGAGGGAGAGAGAGAGAGAGAGAGATTTCACCCAGGGCTCTCGTTAAGGCCCGACTCCTGCTTGAGGGGCCCAGGGGAGTGTTATTACCGTGGTGATGGTTGATAAGACGTTCGTTCCTCCACGGTGCGTCCCAGGGGGGACGGATGCAATGCGCAGCCATGGTAACGGCCAGGCTAGGTGTTGCGCAGTAATTGGGACCCTGCTTTTAACAGCACAGCCGCACAGCCAGGTACGCCGTCGTCCTCAAATTAGAAATTATGGTGCAGCGGCAGAAAAAAAGAAAAAAAAACATCTGCAGACGTTCACATCCTCGATCCTCTCCTGTTATCTGGCCTCCTGCGAGAAACACACGGACGAGCCCCCAAAACTCAAGAGTTCCGCCGCGTTTTGATGGTAAAAAATACTGGAGAGGAAGTGCTTATCATTACTTTTGCGCAGAGCAGACAAAATGATGCGACTTATTTCACATATATAGCCTCAGAATCTGCATTAATCTGCTGTAGTTATTTTTTGCCCACACACTCGTGCACACTCAGACACACAAACTCATATAAACCCACTCACACAAACACACACACACATGCAAATACACACATTTGCAGGTGCAAAAACACAAATCTCCTCATCAAATGGGTGAAGTTGTCATTTTCCTGTCCCTTGTTTATGACATCATAGGAAAGTTCCTATCTGCAGTTAGGTCCCTAAATATTTGAACTGCGACAAAATGTTCATTGTTTTAGCTTTCTACGCCACCTGGATGTTTTTTAAAGGAAACAGTCAAAATGTGCTTGAAGTGCAGCCTTTCAGCTCCAATTTAAAGTTTTGTTGAAAATATTGTATGAATAATCTAAGAATTACACCAATTTTATGCACAGCCCCCTCAGTTTTAGGGCCTAACAAGTAATCGGACAAACTGTCATAATCATAAATTAAATTAACATTTTTAGTACTCGGTGGCAAACCAGTCGCTGGGTTTCTTCCCTGATGATGCTTGCCCGGCCTTCACTGCGGCTGTCTTCAGTTCCTGCTTGTTCTTGGGGCATTTTGCGTTCAGTTTTGCTTTTATCGAGTGAAATACACATCCCACTGGATTCAGGTCATACGATTGACTGGTCAATTGATGATCGTTTCACTTTTCTGCCTTAAAGATCTTGAGTTGCCTTTGCAGCATGCTTTCAAGTCATCGTCCATCTGCACATCAAAGCGCCCAATGAGTTCCGCATGTCGAGTGAATCTAAACATACACTAATATAGCCCTATACGAGTCAGAATTATCCTCTGGCTTTTTTCAGCAGCCACATCACCAGCAAGTACTGGGGAACGAGCTCAATTAGCAGCTATGCGTGCCCACGTATGACCTCTCCTCACAGATGAGATAGTATTCAAATCGCTTGCAGTTCCATTTTATCCCTCACCAATCTTGAGATAAACCCTCTGTATAAATACGTCTACCACCTGAAGCGTATTCCTGCTCTGGCCAACTGTTGTGAAGCTGTTTTTCTGAACCAGGGAAAGATTTCTTCCATCATCCAGGATAGTTGTCATCCGTGGTCTTCCTGGCCTTTTTGTATTCCTGAGCTCACCACTGCTGTCTTTCTTTCTTAGAATATACCAAATGGTTCAATCATTATTATTATCTCCGCGCTTCGAAAAAGCGAGGAGATCTTGTAATACAGTTCGGTGTCTGTCCGTCCGAAAACTGTCCGTCCGAAAGAGTAACTCCTCCTAGGCCGTTAGACCAATCAACCTGAAACTTTGGTGTGTGTAAGGTAGTGATCCAGAGGGGTGCACAACGCATTTAGAATTTAAATTAATTTCCTCTTCTGGCCACCAGGGGGCTTTTTGTGAAAATTGAAAAATGGCCATAAGTTCCTCATGCATTGAGCTAGGACGCTCAAATTTTTAAGGGAGGTGCAAGGGATGACCCTTCATCACATGTCGGACGGGTTTTTGATTTGACCTCATTTTGACCATTTTCTAGGTCAAATGGCATCAGGTGTGCCAATCGTTGAAAAGGATGGCACGTTTTGTTATTACTCAACCTAGAAGGCTGCAAATTGGTATGGATATGTATCTTGGTGATAGCAACCTGCATGCCAAAAATTGCCATCCTGTGATTCATATTTTGGCCACTAAATACTCTATCCAACTAACCAACTATATCACATTGCTATAACTCTGACCAGTATCAGTGCTTTGTCACTGCACCAAGCGGATTATCATTTGTACAGCAGAATGCCAGTTCAGTGAATTGCCCTCTGACACATTACTACTACTCCCATAACATTCATTGCGGAGCGCGGATATTTGCGATGGCGCGCCATCAACATACGTCTAGTTTCAAATGGTTTTGCTTTCTCTCTTGTGGGATTGCTTTGATTTTTCAGCCAAATAATGGCTTGCTTCACTCGAAGTGACAGCTTTTTGAATTTTATATTTGAATTTCATCTATGTACTTGAAATCAACTGTAGACCATTTATGTGTTCAATTTTAAATGAAATTATCAGGGAATAAAGGACCCCCAGGTAATTCCAACACCATCCACCTAATTCCAATTTTTATGCCCTCAAATTGATGCAGAGCATTTGCATTTCGAACTCTTATTCATTATTTAATGTCATTATTTTATGCTCGACAGCTAAAATAACAACAGTCATGTCAATGTCCAAATATCTATGGACCTAACCATTTATGATGTTCTCAGATCCAAAATTGATACACGTGCTCCTTACAAACGAAAAAGGAAGATGTACCTATGATGAATGACGGCGAGGAAATGACACTTTTGAAACAGATAAAGAGAGATGAGCAGATAGAGGGCGAGAGACCATTTCCAGATAGAGACGAACAAATGCTGAAAATCAGAGAGAGAGAGAGAGAGAGAGAGAGAAGGAAAGAAAGACAGGGAGGTTGGGCTCAGCTCCTCCTTAGGTCTAACTGAACACAGCACACAGAGCAGAGCTGTCAATAACAATCAATTTCCCAGCTATTGACATCCCTGGCCCTAAAATGACCACCCCCTTTCGCAAACACATGCGCACATGCACTTACGCACACACACACACACACACACACACAGACACACACGCATACACACACGCAAAATGCAAGGGGGCACTTGTATGTGCACATGCCTGCCTCTGCATATATACACACAAATGCACACACTCACTTCCCACTACACTTATCACTGAGCTTGTGGGTGTTAAATACACATGCGCGCGTGCACACACACACACACACACACACACACCATATATGCACTTATGCGTGCACACGACTGCTCACAGTCAGACACACGAGATATGCATGCACACACTCATACACAGGCCTGCTTCTGCACAGACACACACACACGCACACACCCTTACAGTATACTAGGGTTGCAGCTAACAATTATTTTTGCTGTAAATTAATCTACTGATTATTTTCAAGATTAATCGATTAATCATTTATTCTATAAAATATCAAAAATATTGCAAAAACTCCTCGTCACAATTTCCCAGAGCCCAAAGTGAAGTCTTCAAATTGCTTCTTTTGTCCAACAACAGTCGAAAACTCAAAGACTGTTCGTTTACTATCATAAATAACAAAGACAAGCTGAAAATTTGCGAATTTATGAGGCTGGAATCGGAAAATGTTTGACATTTCTGCTTGAAAAATGACAAACGATTTATTGTTTCTCAAAATTGTTGGCGATTAATCTTTTTAGACTCGATTAATGGGTTAATCGATAAATCGATACAGCTCTGAAGTAAACATACCGTGTACTTACAGTTCATGCCTTTGTGACTGCATAGACACACTCATCCCCCAAAAAAAATCGCTCCTCTAGCTAGTGTGCAGCACACCTCTCCCCCAGGTTAATCGAGCCAGGAAAAGCTTGTATGCTCCAGGCTGCCCCCCT